>JALMGA010000001.1:12977679-14290179 GCA_023333525.1 Aspidoscelis tigris stejnegeri
TTTGATTGCAGCACCCTGTGCGACTGTGTGTGCACTGTTGCCATCACTATGGCAAGAATGAAGCTCTGCACACCTGCAGTCATGCCAGGGGTCATCTAAGGTACCAGGGCACTTGCGCAATACCTCAGATGACCCCTTGCACCAGAAATGTTGCGAATGGTTGCACCGTGGATGCGACAGGTGATTGATTGGGATAGGGGAGGGTTAGTTTGCTTGTGGTGCACAATTTTGTGCATCACTCCTAGTTTGCAATAGGTTAACGTCTGGGCAGTCATGAGGCGTTTCTAGGCTGTATACATCTCCTGCAATTGCAGATGCACCTGCCCAGATGTTAAATGACTGCAAACTAAGAGGCCAAGTGTGAATTGGCCTTATGAATTGATTACATGGTCCTTTCATTGTTTCCAAGGAAACCTCTGAACGCTCCAAGAAATGGCTTCCCTCCACTTAGAAGGGGGCTGCATGGCTCAAGAGATCTTGAGTGTGAAAGCAGCTGACAAGGTCCCTCCCTATCCTGAGAGAACCCTGCCCCTCCAGCAGAATGCACCCACTTATTGATGCTCTTAGAGTCAAGTCCTCTCTTGGTTCTGCTGCCATGGAAACCAAATCCACTCTGCTGGCAAAAAACGGGTAGGCTGGCGCTAAGGTGTCTCCGAACTTCTCTTCGTAACAATAAAATCAAATTTTAAAAGCCACCCTGACAGTAAAATGCTTGGTTAAAGCTCAGCAGCTGTCACTCATATGACAGCACCAGTGAGCATGTGATGATCTCTCCCGAGTGCAATATGGACAGAAAAAACCAGCTATTTTCTGCAAAACCTGAAGCAGAGTGGCCTTAAATCTCCACTTGCATAACAAACAGAAGCAGCCAAAAGCTTCCGCCCTTTGTGTTTGCCCCCCATCACCACCACAGCTATTGGAATAATTATTGCTAACTGCTCTTATTGCTTTTTTAAAATTTACATTTCTCTTTTCTTCCACCATAGGAGATGCGTACTGGGAGGAAAGCCGTACCTGAAAACTCAGCCAGCTGTTGGGGGAAAGATGAAACACTGGTTGCATCTGGACAGGTGAGGAAGATGCCACTTGAGTGATGCGGGGCTCCAGATTTGCCACAGAGGTGGGATGCATGCCAGGCCTATGGCCGTTCCTCCCAGACCTCTGGAATCTTTTAAAGTTCTGCAGCTACAGAGTGTTTTTTTTTTTGTGTGTGTGTGTGTGTGTGTCCTTGTTGGCTTTGGGTCAGACCAGAAATGCCTCCAGAAGTTGGCCATTTTGGTAGTGTCCGTGCTGGGCTGACCACCCCTGGAAAACCTCTTCTGCACTACGGGATGGTGTACCAGGAGGTGGCATCTCCTGGGAGCCTGTTCCATTCGTGTTGGGTGGAGCAGTCCGCCATGAAAATAGCACCACAAGTGTGGACTGCTTAAAAGCATTCCAAGGGTGTGAAAAATTCAAAGGGAAGTGAGCAAGCACTTGGCAGACATGGAGGTTCAATATTTTGACCAGGAATGGGAATAAGAAGAACTGACAGGCAGCGGTAAGAAGCTGGGATTGGTTCATGCCTCCAGGACCTAAGAAGAAGAAGAAGAAGAAGAAAAAGAAGAAGAAGCGAAGTTGGGCTTTTTTACCCCCTTTTCTCACCCATTTAAGGGGACTCAAAGTAGCTGACAAAGTTTTCCATTCTTCTCCCCACCACAGACACCCTGTGAGGTAGGTGGGGCTGTGAGAGCTCATAAGAGAGATGTGACTAGCCCAAGGTCACCCAGCTGGATTCGTGGAGGAAGGTGGAATCAAACCCAATATTCCCAGTCAAGAGTCTGGCTCCCTAACCACTAGACAAAACTGGCTCACCAAAGAAGTTCCTGTAGTTTCCTCTTGCTTTCTGGAGGTGTCCTATGACAGGGGAGAGGAGTCTGGTAGCAACATACACAGTCCTCATTGGCTTTAATACTTTAAGGTTCCTTTTATTCTACCCTCTCAAAAGAACACCTTTTTGGAACTCTGGGGCACATGTAGAGCACAATGTCTGTGATTTGCAAGTGACAGAAATGCCCTCTAGTTTCCCCTGCAGGCACAGGCCCTATTCAAACTTTGTGTCATGCCTCGTGCCCTCTCTGACTCCTCGGATGGTGAGGTCCCCACCCATGCCAGCCAAGATGGGGGACCTATGCCTTAGGGGCCGGCCTTGGAAACCAATTCTGTCCTCCCAAATGTGGATGGCTAGGACTATGATGCTGAGCCATACCCAGAGCTGGGTTTTCTCCGGAGAGAGAGAGAACACCTATGTCCTCTGCATACCTCCATGCCCAACAGGTGTGCCGGAGAGGTATGGGCAATCATAGCTCTTCATAAGGAAGCCCCACACCCAGCAGCCTCCATTGCAAACAAATGATTTTCCTTGCTCATGTTGACCTCTGGACTCCTGATCCTTGACTGACTGATGATGAATATTTAGTAACATGATCCCTGGCTTGTCTGACTATATTTGTCTCTATATCCCGACTAACTCTTGGAACTGTCTTGGCTCCTTGCTACCGCTGCTGGTGCCCGCTCTGGACAAGACACTTTGAGTATACCATCCAAGCCCAATTCAGCTCAGGGACAGTGGCCGGCATTCACAACACAGGTGGAAAGTCCATCCTGGACCATCCAAATCACCATAGCAACAGCCTCAGCAACGTCTACTGCACACCTAGCTGTTGCCATGGCAATTGTGATGCAGTGCGCATTTGCGCAGCTGCCGCCATGATGCAACTCGTCCTTGCACCTTTGCCCGTTGGAAGTGGGTGCAAATCCGACTGACCGGGAGTGTATTAGACAATCCTGGTCAAGCCATGGATTTCTCCACAGCTATGAAGGATCGGGGCATTCCGTGATGGGTCGGTGGTACGGTGCATGGTAAGTGCAAACAGGACTTCAGATTCAGCCCAGTACATTGTCATGAATCATGAGTGATTTTGCCCTGATCTACTTGAAATATTTAAGCTGTTTATTGTGAATATCCTGTAAAGTTCCTCCCTCATAAGTTGTAAAAGACCGGGAAACAGTTTTAAGATATTTTTTTCTTCTTCTCTGGTTTTTTTTCCCCCAACAAACAAAACCATTTTAAAGAAATAATAAAAGTGATTCTGACTTAATTTAAACAAGAAATCAGTTTTGGCTTCAGTGCGAGCACAGGAAGTTACAGGCCAGCCCAAATATTTTTGAGCTTAGCTGTAAGCCCCTGAAAAGTAAGAGTTTATAGAAGTGAGTGCTGACATATCCTTTGCTATTGTGGTACAAATGGTTCTGGTCTGATTACATCATTTTCCTTTGTTCTCGTGTGGGAGGAACGGCCCTTTATTTACGCAACATTTGATTCTTCAGGCTGAAATGGTGATAACGGAAATCAGCCTAACTCCATCCTGAACAGAACAGGAATGATTGCTTTGAAGATGAAGATGAGGAGGATGAGGAATTCCTGAGACGCTAAGCCAGGGGTCCTCCAACTTTTTAAACAGGGGGCCAGTTCACAGTCCCTCAGACCATTGGAGGGCTGGAATATAGCTGGAAAAAAAACCTATGAACAAATTCCTATGCAGGACAGGCAGCGGTGGCAAAAACATTCGGTGGGCCGGATAAACGTCCTCGGCGGGCCACATGTGGCCCGCGGGCCGTATTTTGAGGAGCCCTGTGCTAAGGATTTCTTCCACCTTATTTCTTTGCACTTCAAGACCCTGATGTGGGGATATTTCCACATTTTGCAAGCATCTCCTATAGCTGAGAGACATCCCAGAAAGGCTTCTCAGAGCGAATTCACACTTTGTGAGCCATTTTGGTCTAGTGGTTAAGGAGTAGGACTCTTATCTGGGAATACCGGGTTCAATTCCTTCCTCCCCTACGAAGCCAGCTGGCTGACCTTGGGCTAGTCACAGCTCTCTTCTGAGCTCTCACAGCCCCACCTAACTCACAGGGTGTTCTGTTGTGGGGAGAAGAATAGAAAGCTTTGTCAGCCATTTTGAGTCACCTTAAATGGGTGAGAAAAGTGGGATAGAAACGCCAACTCTTCTTCTTCTTCTTCGCCTCTCATCTCTGGAAGGCCAAGTGCTAGAATGCTCCAGGTGTTTGCACTGGCAGTTGCCTAAAGCAAAACTTAGCCGCACTTTACTAAGCGCTGGCAAAATGTGAATGGGAGCCCCAGTGACAGTGCCAGAACATCTCTGTGTTGCCGTGACGACCTGGTGACAGTGTGCAGTTGCACCTGTGCCACTTGTCACATGGTTCCCTTGTACCTCTTCCACCTGGAAGAGGTGCAGAAGGAGCATGCAGGACTATACCAATATATCCATGCTGGTGATGTGGGTGTGGAACATTTTTAATTGCTCCATTCATATATATGCAGGGGATGTTCTAGTTAAGAAATGGCTGTGTGGGGTGCAGATGCACTGTGCCGGAGCCTTGGAGTGCGTATTGTGCACTCTAGCAATATGCGTATGGGACACTCCGGCACACACAGAGCAGCTCCTAGGATAGAAGCAGCTCTACACAGTGTGTATGCTCCACAGGAGAGCATCCTCTGGCTGTCCCAGCACAGCAGGTGCGGAAAAGCCCTTAGTGAATGGTGAGGATCCCTTTCTATCAATAAAAGAAAGTTAACAACACAACAATCCTACAAGTAAAAGCTAGGTCGAGCATGCTTTCATCCCATAGATTTCCCCTCTTTTATATCCATGATTCTGATTAACGCCTGATTGTATTCCTCCGCCCTTCCAGTAAATCAAAACATATAAATAATACATGGATACCCCAGCTGTTCCGGCTGACAGCACTTTACCCAGGAAATGTGTAAGAGATCAAGTCTTACACAGAAAGCGGTTCGACTTTGCCAATGTGCTCATAAGAGTGTTAATTTATAGACATTTCCAAACGGAGGGGATCCATAAATAATGGATGCCAGAATCACACCAGAGCAAGGGCATTTAAGGTTCCTCGTTTTTGGCATATACAGTATATAGCGTAAGTGAGGCAACTTTGCAAGGTTTATTCTCCTGGTATTTGCACAATGGGATAAATATATGCACAGGGTCAGAAAGCAAAGAAAATCTCCATCTGGCAAAGGCAAATCACAAAGGGTGATTCTACACTGACCGGCATACTGGACCCGTGTACCGGAACCTGCCTTCTGAATGCTTTTGTAGTGGTCTAAGGGAAGTCCCACAAGGGGCTGGTCTAATATATGGACCTGTGCAGCAGCATCCTAAGTGAGGCCCCGGGTGGGGCTCCCCTTGGCCGGCATGAGTGTGCAGAAGGGAGGGCCCTAAGAGGCTTGGTGGTCCACTATTTCGGCCAGTCTGGAATTGCCTTAAGTGAGGGCCTGGGTGGGTTTCCCTTAAACTGCATCATCGTGTGGAAGGTAGGCTCCTAGTGTAACCAGCCTGGATAGCTTTAAGAAAGGATTAGATAATTTCATAGAGGACAAGCAGGATCCCTCCAAAGGCCTTTTGCTGCATTCACACCTAAGTTTTAATCCAGCTTCAGTCCAGTTTCACAGTGAGAGTACACATTAACAAACTGACAAGCTGATTTCTTTCAGCTTTATCTAACTCAGAAAATCCACCTTTGGCTTAGATAATGTGGAAAGAAAATGACTCTTCGTTTTGCTGATGTGTTTTTCTGCTCTGAAGGTCCAGTCGACTGAAGCTGGATTAAAACTCAGGTGTGAACGCAGCCCAGGTAAAGCTTTTTCCCTTGTCTCTGCTTGAGATGCCCATAAGCAACTGGTGGGCCATTGTGTGAGACAGGATGCTGGGCTGGATGGGCTGTGGCCTGATCCAGCAGGGCTCTTGTTGTGTTCTTATGTACCATACCAGCCAGTACAGAAGAGCCCATGGATATCAGAAAGCTGGCAGGGTCTGCTTTAGTTAAATATTTATAGCTGCTACGTTTCTGCTTTTCTCTGAGGCAAGTATAACATAGGAGGAAGAGCAGGAGGAAAGAAAACACCAAGATTTACATTTTGCAATTCATTATCGCCTCAGGGAGAAAAAGACAACATTAAATTAATTCAAGTAGCTATCAGTGCTTTGGCTGCAATAGCAAACACACTCAGGACATTATTTAGAAAAGGTATTCTTTAACTGCATTTATCAAAACAGATAAAATAACAATACCACAATTGCAAAAAGCGATGCCATTAGCCACAGCCTTCCACAAGACCTCACGGATTCCTACATCCTTGGCTAGAATTCAAACTAATCATGGGTCAAAACTCCAGCCAACTATGCAACCAGTATAAGATAATGTGCCAGTGAGTAAATCCAGATTTAAAGCAGAGTGGGTTTTGGAAAGAAAGAAAGAAAGAAAGAAAGAAAGAAAGAAAGAAAGAAAGAAAGAAAGAAAGAAAGAAAGAAAGAAAGAAAGAAAGAAAGAAAGAAAGAAAGAACACTTCATACATAAATAATTTAACAGCATGAAGGCATGTCTGGAATTATTTAAAATAATCGCTTTTCAGATCTTTCGATCTCTCATACACGGAGATTTATGAAAGATGGGGAGAGTTAAGGCTTGGAAATGAAAGCAGAGGAAGATGGCGCACTCAGACACTAAGCACCATTTTCATTAAGAGTATCATAATGCTATTTTTAAAAAGATCTTTCTGGATCCGAGCAAAAATCCATTTATCTGAAGTGTTTTACTATTGAAATCGTGGAAATAAAAAATGTTTACATGCAGAGAACCCTAAATGTTCATCACACCTCCAGTGCATGGAAGTGAAAATAGCAAGTGGAAGTATTGTGAAGAAGAGGTAAAGCTCCTGGGGCCTTTCTGCACTCCGGGACATTTGCGTACGCTCCAGCACAGAGCATACGCACACCGTGGAGCCTCTTCTGTTCTGGAGCAACTCCCAGAATGCCAGAACATCCTCATCTCTGATAGCTGTGGAACAGTAAAACCTGAGGGAAGTTTACACTTCCCGTTGGGTCCAGAGTGGTAAATTTGCCCTGACGTCTACTAGTATTCACACTCGCAAATTCTAATACATGCCATCCCTCCTTCCAAGTGTCCACAGGCTTACCTGAGGTGTGGACATGTGGTCCAGGTGCTGCCATCTTGCTACTCAAAGTTTGCACCAATGCATGTGCACACGTGCCGTCACCTGGGCAACAGTGACATGATGTGCAAGCACACTAGTGCCAGCAGTCACGTGATCCACTAGCACATATGCACGGTGTGCCATGTGCCCCTTTGTGCATCATAGAGGTGTGGATGGGCCTCTGCAGAGCCGAGAAAGGCCGCACCTAGACGGGGTAAGTCTACATGTTGAGCAGAAATTCATGCTCTACACATAGTCAACCCACAGTACACTCCCGCATGGAATGGGCCGAGTGCAGAAAGGCCCCAAGAGTGCCAACAGTGCTCCTAGAACAGTCCTAGATGCAGCCTTTGGACCTACTTCCCTGTGAAGACTGTGGTGGGTGGTGGGGAGGGGCTGCAGCTGTACAATTGCATGCTGCATTGCCTGATCATCCTAGCGAGGGATGGCCACACATGGCCATTGCTGCAGCGAGGTAGACAGTGCCAGACAGCAGCATCCACACTTACTCTGCTGTAGGCTCGGTTCTAGGTAGGTTTGGGATGTGGCTAGCGATTGCAGTGCAAATATCAGTGTCCATCCCTGATCTTAGCTTCCCTGAGATACTGTCCCATGGCAGTTAAGTGTGAAAAGACTCTTAAGTTAAGCCAAAGCTGTGAGAGACAGAACAAAACGTGTGCACTAGATGGGAAATATACAGAAAGACAAACACAATAATGGGGGAACATGGCACAGAACAGTGAGCTGATCTCCCTGCTTTTAAGAATAATTATGCATCTAAGCACACAGTGAGTCCCCTCAACAGAGAATAGCCTGGTAAGCCATTGGAAAATTCTTGGATTCATACAATGCAGGATACGAATCCCCAGATCAGCTATATGCCACAGAATTTGGCAGCCCTAGCAACTCTACTGTTTCTACTGCATTGAATAAAAAAGGTTTACAGGCAGAGGAAGCCTAAATGTTCATCACACCTCCCATGCATGGAAGTGAAAATAGCCAGTGGAAGTACTGTGAAGAAGAGGTAAAGCACTCTTAGCAGGATTCCCTGGAGAACTGCTTGGTGATGTAATTTCACTTTGATTTTACTGTGAATATTACACAGGGTTCATGGGATGGAGGGAAGACAGACCTCAAGACAAATGTCTTCCTCCCCCCACCCAAACTATCAAGATAAAAGGTTTGCATTTATGACCCGTCTTCATGCATATCTGTTCTCCTTGCAAGGTTAACTCGGGGCACCTATAAGACTGTCGAGGGGGGACCCCTTGGGTCTTTTAAGTGTTCAGAATCATAGCTCTAAAACTTGTTAAGTAGTCAGCAGACATCACTTTGCCCAGAGTTATTGGTCCTTGGACTGGAAGCATCAAGTGATTACATAAAAAGATATTCCAGGAAGAAGAAAGGACACTGTGGCTTGCAAAGAAAATGCATACACATACACACCATACTTTTGTGCATTTGCCAAAGCAAAGATTCATTGATTTATTAGCCGCATCCCCATTACAAGCTTAATTCGGTTTCGATACGGTTTCAATCCTGGCAGACCCCACGTCAGTTTGGCTTAACATGCTTTCCGCATGTTCAATCGCCCCAAAGTGTTGTAAATTCAACAGGTCTCACTCCGGTTCGTGTGCTTGATTTTTTACTGTGGGGACCGTACTGTTTTAAGGGATGAGAATCCATGTTTAGGGTTTCCCTCCCCCAATAGCTTGCTTCCAAAGATAGTGATTGCAGTGTAAAAATCCACCCTTTACAGCAGCCGCTACACTGTAGCAATCCAACCACTTCACATCTGATAACAATGTTGCAATTTTGCACAATTCTAGCTCTTTGGAGTTCTGACCTTTAGAAAGGGAAAAGAAAGCAGCTGTAGGTTCTGCGAGATGTGTAAATGTTTAAAGCAAGGGGGCTTGAGTTGCCGCTGCTCCTGTGTGCCCTGGGCAATGGGGAGAGGAGGGGAAAGAATTGCTGGCTGCCCGCTGCCGTTTTTCCTCCATCCAGGCAAGCTAGGCTCCATGAAGGGGTCCCTTATGGGTGGCGCGTTCACGCCAGGAGGAAGAGGGCAGGGCAGCCCTGAAAAGCAGCTTTTAGAAAGTAGCCACTTGAGTCCTCCCTTGAGTCACGTATGCCAGGTACGATCCGTAGAATCTGGATCCAATGCGATTGAGTTGAATGTAATGGGATCAGGCAAATTCGCGTTTGCATCCAGTTCTATTATTTCATTTTTATTTACAACTGTGATCACACTTTCACTTTAATCCTTCTTCGGTCCATCTTCTGACCCCCCCACTCACACCTTTTCAGTCCAAGCTGTTTTATTTGTGGACTTTCCTCCCTTCAGTTGTACTTTCCTGTGTTCTAATTTTCACAGGTCTCAAGCCGTTACAGATTTCTAATCCATTTTCATTTTTTGGGTGTGATCAGGAAGAGGACTTAAGAGGCTGAACCATACTTTAGTGGGTGGACACTGCATGAATTCACCTTCCCTTTCACCCAATGTGTGATGACATGTGGTGTTGAGTCACATGTGGCTAATGCGGTTTACACATTAAAAACAGTGGGTCTTAATTGTGGTCTTTCAGATGTTCCCAAACAATGGTTCCCAGTATTCCACTTCCAGCCTTTAATACTTAAAGTGGAATGCTAGGAGCTATTTCTCAGAAACATGCGAACAAACACAGTTTGAGAACCACGGAGTTAAAAAGCAAAGGAAAAAATGCCAGAAGTACATTTACTCTTCAGATGGATCTCCTGAAAGCAGCAGGCAACTTTCCTCCACTACACAGATACAGTGTTTGATGGATGGGCTTGTGGGCCAATTGAATTGTGGGTTTAGAGGTGCTGTCACCAGATCTCATCCACAGATATGGAATGGTGCTTACGCATCTGCATTGCATCTGTACACAACCTTTGCTGCTGCCCAGCCTGCTTAATGTAGATACCTCCTGCTGTGGTTGATGCAGATTCACTAATCCACATTCGCTAATATGGATTAAGTGCAGTAAGTACACCTTTACATTTATAAGAAGTTGCTGGGAGACATCATCCAGAGATTTGGGGTGAGATGCCTTCAGTGCGCTGATGACCCCCAACTCTTATTTCTCCATTCTTTTTGAGTCAGCAGTTCAGGTGTTCAATTGCTGCCTGGAACCAATAATAATGTGAATTTAGACCAATAAATTGAAACTGAATCCAAACAAGACTAAGGTACTGTGTGACACAGGGCCCTGAATCTAGGAAGTTAAGGGGCACCTGATTCTGGAGGGGGTTGTTTTGCCCCGAAAGAACAGGAGCATGATGTGACAGTGCTCCTGGATTTATTGCTGATTCACCACTTTTGGTCTTTCTTGCATATGGATAACTTGGCTACAGTTATCCATGCCCCGGTAACCTCCAGATTAGACTCCTGCAATGTGCTCTGCCTGGGACTACCCTTGAAGAAGGTCCAGAAGATGGAACTAGCACAGAATGCACTAGCTCGACTACAGGTGGGAGTTTCTGGCTATACACATAGCATATGAGTCTTGAAAGATGTGCACTGGCTGCCTGTGGGCTACCGAGCCCAATTCAAGGTGTTGATGCTAACATATAAAACCCTGAATGGCTTAGGAGTACCTTCTCCCATATAGACTTGCCTAAGTAGTGAGATCTTAAGTAGAGGGATTTTTTGTGGTTCCCCTCTCTCAGTGGTGCATGGGAGGATGGCCTGCAAGAGGGCCTTTTCTGTGCTGGCCCCCAGACTCTGAAATGGTGTCTGGAGTTTTGCGAGATGCCTACATTATATGATTCTGGGCTCCTACACTTCACCCAAGCTTTTGATATTTAGCTTCCTCTGAATGCTGTCATGCTAAAGGAAGAAAGGAGAGTTATATTTTAAATATATTTTAGAATTCATTCTATCTCTTTATTGGGCAAAGGGCGGAATATAAATTCTTCAGTTAATAAACAGAAATAAATAATTAGAAAGGACTGATAAGATTGCCTCTTGCTGTGTCCTGCCTGATGCATTCTGTTATCCCTTGCTTGCCTGCCTTTCTGGTGAGATATATCATCTTTTGCTCCTTTTCTCTGCCACCCCCCACCCCACCCCCCGTGCCTTCCTGAAAGACCCCAACAAAGTGAAATCATGAGCAGAAAGGTACTTCAGCATAGCTATTACAGGAGACCCAGCATCACCGATGAATTTCATTTCATTTAAGACATTTTTATATTGCTTTCTGTTTTTTAATATATTAAAAAAACGAACCCAGTTTACAAAGCATTAAAAAGAAAGGTAAAAGCAGCCATTAAAACACATTTGATAAAATATTCACTCCGAGATCTACTGGTGAACTGGAAGCCCACCACACACTAGTCCTAATAGTCGGGCTCAAACAGATGCCTTTTCTCCAAAGTTCAGAAAGATTTAATGCCTGTAAAATGAAAATCATTTTGAGGCAATTTCCCAGTCTTGTGATTAGCTGATTTATCAAGTTCTGGTTCCAAAACCCTATTCTTATCACCTACTATAAAAAAACCTGATAGACATTTAAATCCAATTTAGGAGTGCACTTAACTGGAGTTCACTGAATTCAAAATGCCCCAAATGGGGAGGAGAGGAAGAAATTCCAGCCAACATGCCTATGTGAGCCAGTTTGGTCTAGTGGTTAAAGAGCTGGACTCTTATCTGGGAATATTGGGTTCCATTCCTTCTTCTCCCACGAAGCCAGATGGGTGACCTTGGGCTAGTCACAGCTCTCCTCTGAGCTCTCACAGCCCCACCTACCTCCCAGGATGTTCTGTTGTGGGGAGAACAACAGAAAGCTTTGTCAGCCACTTTGGTCCCCTTAAATGGGTGAGAAAAGTGGGGTAGAAAAGCCAACTCTTCTTCTTCTTCATCTCTCAGGGGAAGAGGGAAAGGTGTATGAGAGTAATAGCTCAGCGCAACTGCAATTAAAAGCAGCATACACTGGGCCCACCACTAGGTCCTCCCAGAGTTCCTTCTCCCATATGGCCTTGCAACCATGGGGGGGGGGATGGGGCTGTGTGCTTCATGGCACAGCCATGTGCACAGACATCATCACATGGAGCCTGTTCACGCTTAGCATCATAAGACGGTATAGCAGTACCATCCCACTGAAGTGAACACCCCAAAACTCTAAATGTGTCCCTGCTCTGCAAAATAAAATGAGATAATCCCCTGAAGGTGACTGAGAACTCATTTAATCTGCATTAAAACAGTACAGTTTTAGTTTGCTTTCGGGAACTTTAGTCCTCAAGAGGTACAGAAATCTTTAAAAACTGTCAGGACATTGAAAACTCATGATGGATTAATTAGCAAGTCGGAACGCAGCCTAGGCACACCTCAGAGAGACAGTGCATGGCCCCCATGTTCCCAGACCTTCTCTAATCCACCTTTTCTAGCACAGAATGTTTAGGAAAGAGGAGGGAGGTAGACTGGTGTGTAGACAATCCTGTTGTGAAGCCTTCTTTAAGCTGCCTCAGAGACAGTGTGTGAGCCTCCTGTTTAAGAGCAGGAGAGAGGCAGACTGGTATGTGAACAATCCCACCCGTAAGCAGCCTCAGAGATGCTTTGCTATGTTGTGTCTGATCACAGCCTGAGAGATCCATCTGAGCTGGCCAAAGCTGGCTAAGAAGGGAAGGCGAAGTGACTACAAAGAGCACTTTCTAGGTTGGACTGTCACTTGCAAAGTACTATGGACACTTGACGCCAGCTGAAGGCATCTCCCTCATTGTCTGAATAGAAGTGACGAGACTAACAGATGAGCATTGGTCCAATAGTGGTTGCCAGACGGATTCCAACAGTAGCCAGATGGAAAACAGGACAAGATGTGTGCAGCCTTAAAAGGGAAATTTGGCAGGTGTAGGGTTGCCATGAAAAGAAGTGGCAGGGCTTGTCTGACTCCAGTTTTTCTTTGCTTTCCATACTGACAGACTGACAATGCTAAGGATCTTACTGTGCTGGAGTCTGAATGATGGCAGTGCACTCTGGCTTTCTTTTGCCACTGCGAATGCACAGGGACTGTTTCTTCCACAGAGTCCATTGGGCTCAATGTCTTAAACACAGCCCAAGAAAGTACTGTGTTTCACAGTCATACGACTGAATGCCTTAGGAAAGTAACAGAACGAGTTGCCTCCCATGTGGCCAACCAAGGCTCATCAAAAAAGAATATATTTTTCCACTGTGAGTGGAAGGAAATCTGCAGAAAAGTTATGGTCCCTCAAAATTTCAGGCCATTGATGTATAACTCTCTCCTTCAAGCTGAATGGTTCTATTAAGTTATCTATTCTGTGAGACTGGGGGACGATGACGAGGGACAGAGGAACCGAAGCGATAAGGTGATACAATTCTGGGTACCAATTCTACCCATAATGCATTCAGTTATAGCATTTGAAACCTGGAGATGCTGTTTCAACTGTGATTCAGAGCCTACTCAAACCAGCATTGCTGGAGAACTCCAAGGATGCCACAACACAGCTGCTTATCTCAAGAGGCCGCTATTGTAAAGACAAACTCGGACTTATCAAGCATCCAGGCAGGTCAGGAGTTCAGCCGTTGGAACTCCTTGGAAATATGGCTCTGCCCCTGTCCAAATTCATATTCCCCGCTTTAAATCTTATTGGCTCAGCCCTACATTCTGAAAAGTATGAAAGCAGCTCTCTGAGCCCATAGATTTTATGGTCATTCTTCTGTAACTTCTACTCTGCTACTCTGCTGAAACCACTAGCTGAAATCACTACCCTAGCTGAAACCACTCTATACATGAGCTGAAACCACTAGACAGTCCTTCCTGCCATTCCTCCAGCAAGCCACAGCTAGCCTTGTGTTCCTGCCAGCCATCTGCCTTATGGGCTGTCTTGACCTCCAATCCTGCACAAAGTCTTTCTACCTTGACAGAAAGAGAGAGACCTGGACCCTTGTCAATCCGGTTCTTGCTGCTCTGATCCTGCTCTGAAGAAGGCCGCGTTCCCATTATAAGCTTATTTCAGTTTCAAAACAGTTTCAATCCTCGCAGTTCCCACGTCAGGTTGGCTTATCACGCTTTCCACATGTTAAATCGCCCCAAAGCATTGTAAATGTTAATCCTCATTTCAACAGGTCTCACTCCGGTTCGTGCGCTTGAAACGTTTTACATTTTTTACTGAGGGAATGGTACCGTGTTAAGGGATGGGAATGCGTGTGTAGGGTTTCCCTCCCCCAATAGCTTGCTTCCAAAGGTAGTGATTTCACTGTAAAAATCCACCCCTTAAAGCAGCTGCTACACTGTAGCAATCCAACCACTTTACACCTGATAACAATGTTGCAATTCTCTGCAATTTTGAAAGTTCTGATCTTTAAAAAAGAGAAAGGAAAGGAAAGCAGCTGCAGGTTCTGTTTTTAAGGCTGTGACTGTGGAGTGAGCGGACGAAGGCGGCTTGAGTTGCCGCTGCTGCTGAGTGCCCTGGGCAATGGGGAGAGGAGGGGAAAGAATCGCTGGCTGCTCGGTGCCGTTTTTCATCCATCCAGGCAAGCAGCAGCCACCCAGCCAGGCTCCATGAAGGGGTCCCTTATGGGTGGCGTGTTCACGGCAAGAGGAAGAGGGCAGGGCAGCCCTGAAAAGCGGCTTTTAAAAAGTAGCCACTTGAGTCCCCCCTTGAGTCATGTACGCCATGTACGATCCTCAGAATCCAGATTGAGTTGAAAGTAATGGGATCAGGCAAATTCATGTTTGCATCTGGTTCTATTATTTCGGTTTAGGGAAACCAAATTAAGCTTATAATGGGAACTCCCCCAAAGAAACTCCATGGGTGAGAACTGGTTGCACTATAGCATAGGTTATTCTCAGGATATGCTCTTTTCCTCCTCCTCCTCCTCTTCTAGAACTTTAAATTGCCAAAAGGTGTGTTTTTTACCAAGCCCTTGTCTGGCTAAAACATTGTGCTGCCCCACTGAGAATCTATTTTTTGCTTATGTTTTGGCACTCTGCGTAGTGCCCCTTCATTTTTGATTCTCCTCCATGAAGCCAGCTAGGTGACCTTGGGCTAGTTACAACTTTCTTTCTGGGCTCTCATAGCCCCACTGACCTCACAAGGTGTTCTGTTGTGGGGAGAAGAATAGAAAGCTTTGTCAACCGTTTTGAGTCCCCTTAAATGGGTGAGAAAAGCAGGGTACAGTAGAAGAGCCAACTCTTCTTCCTCCTCCATGAAGCCAGATGGGTAGCCTTGGGCTAGTCACAGCTCTCTTCTGAGCTCTCACAGCCCCACCTACCTCACAGGGTGTTCTGTTGTAGGGAGAAGAATAGAAAGCTTTGTCATCTGCTTTGAGTCCCCTTAAATGGGTGAGAAAAGCAGGGTAGAAAAGCCAAATCTTCTTCTTTATTCTTCTAGTATCTTATCCAGAATACCACCTACAATTTGGAACAAACGTAGTTCAGTTGATTATTAATTCCATATGTGGTGGTCCTGTCCAAGCATTCTGGCTGAAAGTTGGACAAGAAATAAACGGTTTGACTGGTCTTACCATTGGAATTTGCTACGTACTTATAGAATCTCTGAAACATAATTTTTTATTGGATTTTCTTATTCTAGCAGCCAAAAGAGTTATAGCTTCATCATGGAAAAACAATGACAGACTCACCTCATCAGAACCACATAGGAGACCTTGTGATAATGGAACTCATTACAGATCAGATACTGCAAGGTCAGACCTTAAAACATCTTTCATCAACAGTTGGTGTCCATTACTAGATAGCAGTCCCTTTATTAGAGCAGACAATTGACTTTCTTCACAAACTGATTATGCTGATTGCTTAAAGTTTTTATTATTTTTTTGCAGATGCTAATCTTGAATGCAATAACTGGTTATTTGGATGATCCTGCTTGCCCTTTCCGTAGTGGAATGGTACAATAATACCATGCCACTAAGCTGAAGATCAGGCACAGAGGGGGCCTTCAACACCTCATGTGCTGATGCAGGATGAATTGTCACAGCTATGGCACCCTACCTACTTGCAGCTTTGCACCTGGAAAAGGGTGCGAGTGCTCCTATCCAGTAGCTGCAGTGAGCTCTGGGATATGGTCTGATCCAGTAGGGCTTCTCTTAAGTTCATATAGTCAAGTTTGTAGAGACAGGTATATCAATGGCTACTAGAAGGTTGCCTCGGTACCACATATGGGTTGGAGAGACAGGCAGGATGCCTCTAAAACCCATCTGCAGAAAGTTGAGACCAGGGGAAGGTTTTGCAACTGGTGAACCACTATGTGAAATGGGATGCTGGACTAGATGGACTGTGACCTGATCCAGCAGGGCTCCTCTTACGTTCTTATGTTAGGTTTCTGCAATTGACTCTCACCACTCTTGCCAGATGTGGGAGGCAATTTCAGGCTCTTACTTGCTTCTTCCTGTTGCTTCTATGATTGTTCCTCTTAAAAATACCCATATGCTAGCCAATCGCCCACCCATTTCCCTTGGGTTTTTTTCATGTGTGTGACTAGCGTCCAGGTATTTTCAAGAGGAACAATTATGAAAGCCGCAGGGAGGCGAGAGGAAAGCAATTGCTACTGCAGGATACTTGGCATTGTCACCGGATCCCCTGTAATATTGATGTTTTGGGATATTGCCTTGATATCCGAGGACTACATTGGGAATACTATGGATACACATGGCAATCCCAATCTAGAGCCATTTCACACTTGGCCCTTGGAGATGGCCTGGGGACGATCCAGCACAAAGCAGCCACACAGAACAAACGCGCTTCCTTCTGGGAGCGGCTCTGAGCTCGTGGAGATATTCCCACTCTTCACTAGCTGCAAAGCACTCAAACCAGGGGTTCCTAGTTAACTCCCAGGTGCAAGTCTCTGAGTCTACTTCCGTGCAAAGCCTACGTGGGTGTATGGTGTTCTGTGTTGCTCAGTCGCCACAGCAAGTGGAATGCTCCAGGACACCAATGTTTGCACGCTGGAATTTTGGGAAATGCAAATGGCAGCTTCTAACCCGGATCTTGACTCCCCTGGCGCAAGAGTCCCAGGGGGATGAAGCGTGAAAAGCTCCATCGTATCCCATGCCTGGAGGCACCCATAGTCACAAAGGAATAAGAGTCATGACACAGGTGCCATTTGCAGACAAAGTTGGCAACAGAATTTTCAACACTGTGTCATGGAACAAAAATACCAGGAATTAGCAACTCACTTGACACTTTTATTTATATAACACTCATTCCCAGGGGAACAGAAACACAACTGGAAATCAACTGCATTTGAGAAGCAAGTCAGGCCAACTGTGGTGAAGTGCCTGTCATGCCCAGTGACAGATACCATTCCAGACATTCTGCTGCCCACAGATAATGGAAAACCTAGATAAGGTGATTGCCTGGAACTGCTTAGGTTTGGGGATTAGACCAAAAACACAGAGAAGGTAGGAGGAGAAAACTGGCAGGTGTCTGAGTGATAAGACTTTGGAAGAGTTCAAGAGAATCTCTGGAAACTATCACAGCCCTCATATCCCGTCCTCTGCACAAAACAAAAATATCCAAAGGTATGATCCTGTTGCTTAGTCTTCTGCTGCAGCACATGAAAAGTAACTGGCATGTGGGACAGAACACCACATCCTCTCCATCCCCCACAGAATGGCATTGCACATATGCCAGAGATGTAGGAGATTGCCTTTCGTGTGGCACAGCACTTTTTTGCTCTTACAGGATTGGTGAAATGAGATTTTCCTCATTCACTGTGATCCTGGAAACTTTCAGTGTCCCTAGACAGATGGGGGGAATATAGCACTATTATCCGAGGTAACCTCATCATAACCCTTCTCCCCTACCCAGAAAAAAAGCAGTAAATACTAATCCTGAGACTAATTAGCACAGTGGTTCTCAACCTTCCTAATGCCGCGACCCCTTAATGGAGTTCCTCTCGTTGTGGAGACCCCCAACCATGGGGGCAGAGCAGCTGGGAGGTGGGAGGGAAGGGCAGCGGGAGACTTGTCGCGACCCCTCTGAAAGGGTAGTTTGACCCCCAAAGGGGTCCCGACCCCCAGGTTGAGAACCACTGAATTAGCACTTGGCCCCGAGTAACATCTGGTAAGGAGCATATGCACTTGCTGGAGGCGTTTTCTACCCAGAAATTCCCCCTGCCTTACCAGATGTTACCCTATCATCTACTAGCAGTAGTGCACAAAATTGTGCACCACATGCATCTCAACCCTTACCAAAGCTTACCTTTGTCATCCAGTGCGGTGACCATTCGCACCATTTCCAGTGCTAGCAGTCATCTGAGGTGCTGTGCAAATGTGCTGGCACATCAGATGACCCCAAACATGACTGTGCATGCACAGAGCATCAACATGGTGATGGAGCATGCACAGCTGTGCATGCCTCCGCAAAGAAGATAGCAGTTCCTGGACAACGGTAAGACTCCAGGTCATATGGGGCTCGGTTCAGCATGTACTAGCATTCCCAAGTGCAAACACTAGTACACGTTAGTGAGCAATACACTTTTCCCATCCAGCGGACAGGAAGCCAAGTGCAGAAATGCCTCTGGAAAGCACAGCACAGATTGCAGGCTTTCCAGCAATAACACTTTTTGCTTACCTTCTGGACAAAGCTGCCAATATAGCTCCATCCACTTAGCACTGCAGAGACTGAAACAGCACCGTGATATGTGCAGAGGTGCTGACGCACACATCTGGGCTTTCAGGACAGCTGAATGCCTGGATACACATGTCAGTAAAATACACGTGTTACTAGGAGGCAGTAAACGCAGAAGGAAGGTTCCCACATTATCGCCTCCTCGCGGGATATCCGGCCACCATCTGGAGGCAGACGAGGACATGATGCGGCCTCTGTGCCCGCCCTGACTTACCCTGGCAAACTAGGGCCCTGGTCAGCCACGCTGGTGAAAGCAGCAGTGACCCAGCAACAGATGTGACAGGCACTTCCTGGACTCGGTTGCAGTGGTCCATCATGGATGCTTCGATGGAGCGTACCATGGAGTATCATTTATAGCTGCCATGCCAGCCATTCATCCCAATGTTGTACTGGTCCAGGGCACCATATGGACACCCAGTTCAACACAGGAAGGCCAGAGCGCAGCTGAAGTGTTTAGAGGGTGTACAAGCCCACACTCTCCCCGCCTGTGCCCTTCCTATGACTACAATGGAGTGTGGAGGACAAGCGTTGATGTTCATGAGGTTCACAGGTCACAAGCACATACGCCTGTCACTTGAACAATACTGCCTGATCACAGATTTGGCCTGTCCTCCATAGGATGACTGACTTATGCCCTTTCAACACTGGGCCTAATTCGGAGATATATTCTAGAACAGGGACTTGCCGTAGGCATGTTAGTGCAGACTAAAGGAGGCCCCAGGCAAAGACTGCTGTAGCTTGCACCACCATATGGACAACAGACCTCTACCCCAAGGTACAGTATATCAAGGAACAAAGCACAGGGCAGGAAGGGCCTTAGATAGCTATAGTGAGACTCTGCTTTCCACAGGTGGGAAATACTTGCCTAACACAGGGCCTAATCACTCTTCACTAGTGGGATGATGTAACAATACCATCCCATTGAGGCAAAGACCAAGCGCAGAGGGAGGCATTTGTACCTCAGGTGTGGGGCAATCCCTGAGCAGATCATGGACATTGCCCCCCCCCCCCGTAATTGCTAAGGAACAACAGGGCAGCTGGATGAAGCCTCTCGACACACAAGGATGGGGGCGCAGCATGTGGATAGAGTGTGTGCAGCCGCTCTATTAAGGTAAGTGAAAAGAAGTCCCTGGTTTCTCACTACATAGTGGTTTGTGCTTACACAAAGGATGTTGCATAGAGGATGACTGATGGCTTTACTGATCTGATGCATTAGTTGATGACTAGAGGGCCTGGAGCACTTTCATCTTCCTTGCCCCCATAGTACACAATAGGGGAACATCTGGGCAGGTGCATCTGCACTTGCAGGAGGCGTTTCCAACCCAAAAAACGCCTCCTGCCTTACCAGATGTTACCCTATCGTGTACTAGTGGTGGTGCACAAAATTGTGCACCACACGCATCCCAACCCTTACCAGAAGCTTACCTGTCATGTCCACACAAGCACGCTGGCACCTCAGGTGACTCCAAATATGACTGCACATGCACAGTGCATCACTGTCGCCATGGTGCCAGCACATGCACAGTCACACCAACCGGTGCAAAGAAGATGGCTGCGATGGGGCAAGCACCTGGACACAGGTAAGTCTCCAGATGCATGGGGCTTGGTTCAGCATGTATTAGAGTTCCCAAGTGCAAACACTAGTACATGTTAGTAGGAAAGCACTATGGGGAAGCGAAGTACAGAAATGCCCCAGGTTTAACAGTAATTCACTCTGAGAACAAATTTAGGCGGATGAAGTGAAAGTGTGTGGGTGCTGCCGTCACTGATTCTGTCACCAGCCCATAACTGGGGCACTCTGATTTGTAAAGCCTACATAGAAATAGATGTCTGTGTCCTCCAAGACCGGCAAAAGCGGATCTCAAAGTGAGAAGGATGAGTCCTGCCTGATTCAAGAGGAGAAGACATTCTTTCTGCTTTGGCCTGGAGAACAGTCAAGTACATGGTAGAGCTCTGAAGGTGGATAGAGATAATCAAGAGTAATGAGCAAGCTCTGGTTTGTTTGTGTGGCTCTTTGCTGAGAATATGCTGGATGTTGATGTTAGGGAAAATATGTTTTTAGGATGTGAGCCAAACAGTAGCTTTGTTCATATGTTAAATAGTTGCTACTTAGGCTGAATACAAGATATTTTGCTGAAGAAGAAGAAGAAGAGTTGGCTTTTCTACCCTGCTTTTCTCACCCATTTAAGGGGACTCAAAGTGGCTGATAAAGCTTTTCTATTCTTCTCCACACAACAGAACATCCTATGAGGTAGGTGGGGCTGTGAGATCTCAGAAGAGAGCTGTGACTAGCCCAAGGTCACCCAGCTGGCTTCATGTGGGAGGGCAGAATCAAACCCGGTATTCCCAGATAAGAGTCCAACTCCCTAACCACTAGACCAAACTGCCAGCCACAGATGCTCCGATCCTGGAATTTCACACACAGACGCCCCGAAGCAGCCCCTGGTTCCCAGGTCACACCCAAAAACATCCTTCTGATTTTTCTCCAAGCTGTTCTCTCCTCCCTGCCCAGATTCAGAACCCGGCCATGGAGTTCTTCCCAAGAACTCAGATGTCATGATGTACTGGCGTATATAATGCATGCAGATCTAAGCAGTGTGGCTTTGGGCAGTTGACTGATGGTGATTTTGTCAACACTGATTTTTTTCAAGTGCTACCCAAGGTCTTTTATTCTTGTTAAATTTGTAAATCTTTCCAGGAAAACCACTCAGGGCAGTTTACAAAAACAACAAAAAGAAATACAACCCACAACACAAACAATACAAAATAATACATTAAAACTAAAGCAGAAAAAAATTTAAAATTCACAGAAAATACAGAGTATAAAAAAATTTAAATGCTTATTCCATTTTTTTAAAAAACCACTGAGCAGAGCATTTTGTGGCCTGCAACTCGTGCTCTGGAAGACAGTCCAAGCAGGTGTTGACAGGGACTGCTCATTTCTCTCCTCCCCCACCTTCAAAATCCTGCAAAGGCTCCTGCAAAAGCAGCCAGAGGCAACGACATTCAACATAGGTTCTCACCCTGGCACTGGGAAACAGATGGGCCTCTCTCTTCTGTAGCCTTCTACTACAAGGGAAAAAATCTCGGCTATCTTAGAATGACAGTAATCATTTACTGGGTGGAATAAACATGTCACAGAAGAACCAGATGATTTCACGCTGGTGTTTTAGTGCTCCTTATGGGCTGTCACCTGAGGCAGCCATCTCTTGATCTAGCAGGGCCTACCTGGGCTAGGTAGGGGGAAGGACAGGGCTTTAGGTGGAGCTATACCTTGGATCTCTCTGAGGGAGCATCTAGACAGGGTTAAAAATGTGTTTGGAATGTGCAGCAGCTTTTGATTTGCCAGATAAGTTTAAAGATTCTCCGCAGTAAAATTTTAAACTGTTTTTAAATGTTATCGATTATTTTATTTCATATACTTTCTATATAAGCTTGTTTCTAACTGCTTATGTTTGTTTCTGTTACAAGTGATAGTAATAACATTTAATTAAAAATATATACTCTGCAGTAGCTGCACATTATAACCTTATACTCTGGGTTTAAAAATTAGTACTTTTAAGGGCATTCACTATGGAGTATTCCATTACTCCGTATGGGTTTGGGTGAACTGCGCAAGAACTTAAGAGAACACCTTCATCCAAGAACACACAGACCTACCAGAGCTGAGCGCATAGGGAGGGGATGAGCACATGAATGGGAGAGACCTCACTACTGCAACATCTAACACGCAGAGTATTTGAGTACATAGATGCAAAGCATTTTCCCTTTGCAAGCACTTTACTTCGGAGTATAGGTAAACTGCGCATTTTTCATGTGCTGTCTGGGGGCACCATGGATTGCAATTTTTATATGTTCCTCCCCCACATCCCCATCAGCTCTGCTGCATGAGTGGCCGCTGTAAACAGTGATAATCGTTTGCATGCCTTCATACAGGACCTGAGCCTCAGAAGAGCAGAGTAATTAGGTATACATGACGATCATAGATAGAGGCATCAGCAGTTTCGCCTTTGGGCAATCCAGTCATTCGCCAGTGAATAAATCACCCTGCTTCACCACTCTGCTAGTAAACATAAGACAGCAAAGGAAAACATTGCAGGGCTAGACAAATGGGAAGAGAGACATTGCCTGATTGAAACTGCCACCCTCCCACTTCATGCTTTCAGGGAAGATGACTTACATGTTTCCAAGCATAGGCTACACAGCAGTTTCCAACGCGAGGAGGGGCAAATATGTTCAACATGCAAAATAGATAGCTTATATGTGTTTCTTATCAGGGAAACGGGGTGTGGGAGGCAAATTAAACCCTTGGACAAACAGGAGCCTTGAATCTAGTTCTCTTCTTTGCGCTACAGGTACACTGTAATAAATCAAGAAGAGAGCTGGGAACAGTCTCTGTGTGAGATGGAGAAGAATCTAGAATGTGAATTGTTCTAATGAATCCTTTAATAGTGTCTGCTGTCTGACTGACATCTAGTGTAAGGACACAAAATTACACATTTTATAAGAAACCACCAGATCATTTACATTGGGATATAAGAAACACTGGGCTGGAAGAGATTAACCCCCTTTTTAGTATAATATTTTGTCATCAGAGGGTGCGTTGCCATACAAGATTAAATGCAAATCCAGTCCATTTTTGGGATTGTCTGATCCCATTTAAATTTTTATTCCTGGACTTTACGAGGACTATACTGCTAAAATCCGCAGAAAAAAAGTCCTCGGAAAAGCTGTTCTTGGTCCTGTTTTGGTGGCTAGCCCGCTTCCCCTCCCCCCCTTTGGGAATGCTACCAGACTATTTGGGAAGGAGATCTGCCTTTTGGGCTGTCCTCCCCATATTCTCCCCATATCCTTCTGCCCCCTTGTCCTTCCCACCCCTGCAATGCTAAGAGTCCCGGAGATCAAAAAAAGTGTAGAATCTTTGAACATAGATTTCCCCTTTCTGTGAATGCCACTGTAACTATGAGAGATACATTACATTGGGTGCATCCCCATGGGTTCCGTTTACTTCGGAGTGGATTCAGGGCAGCAAAAAAGCGAATTGTAGCTTGAATTAACACATCCTCCATGTGACTGAGGACAATGCAGGTTCAAGCCGAATCTGCCTGTCCCCATGAAAACTCCAGTAAACCCCTACATCGGGGAACCGCACCCTTTTTTCTCCACCCCTCCCCCCTGGGCACAAGCATGATGCCCCCCCTTGCCTGATCGCCCAACTGGCAAGGCACACATGGGTAAGGGCTTGATTTATTGTGTGAGCACTTGATAGTTTCCCTGCACTCAGCTGAGCAAGATCAGCTGTCAGACAGAACAATGCCGCTGTCACGCAGAGGAGTGCACCTCCACTAAAATGATTGAAGCACAGCCACGGCTTCAATCAGTGAGCCACGTTCCTTTCCTTTATGCCCTCTTTTTATCAGTTTTTACCTTTTATCAATCCAGTGTGTGGTGTTTTTGGAGGTGCAGAAGGGAAAGTGGCCAGTTTGGTCTAGTGGTTAGGGAGCTGGACTCTTATCTGGGAATACCGGGTTGGATTCTGCCCTCCCCCATGAAGCCAGCTGGGTGACCTTAGGCTAGTCACAGCTCTCTTCTGCGCTCTCACAGCCCCACCTACCTCACAGGGTGTTCTGCTGTGGGGAGAAGAATAGAAAACTTTATCAGCCACTTTGGGTCCCCTTAAATGGGTGAGAAAAGAGGGGTAGAAAAGCCAACTCTGCTTCTTCTCCTCCTCCTATATAGCAACAGCTATGCTCTGTATGTTATCTTGGTTTTTAATCTTGCAAAGTCTTCCTGACTTCTTGCTCTGAAAAAGCATAGCAGTCTTCCCTATGCTACTCATTTCCCAACAGGGACCTTGAACTTTCTCAGTTATGTCCTCTTCCTGTCCTCCTAATCTCCATACTTAGGAAACAGACCTTGGGTACTTTATGTATATCTGATCCCATCACTACTTCAGGCCTTGCAAGTGGGAAATCCCTAAGATTACCTGTACCCAGGAAGCACACTGAGAGCAATTTCAAAACGCAAGAGCTTGTTCTCAATGGATTCACACATAGATTTGCTGATGGTTGCTAACGTTAGTTATAGCACATGCTGCATTTGGGCTTCTCACAGCTAAGAACGAAGCTTTGAGCTCCAAAAGCATAATTTATTGTTTGTTTATTTATATCTTTGCATTTTTATCCTGCTCTATATCCAAGGATTTCAGGGCAGGTTACAACATGTAAAATGAACACATTAAAACCAATAACATATTAACCATATTAAAACTATGGCAGTGTCTGAATGTTTCCATTGTTGAATTATCAGAACAACAGTAATAAAACCTAGGTTGAGATATATCTCTGTGTGTCGGTGTGTGTGTTTGTAAATTATATATATTATTTATTTACTTATTTAAGTATTTACATGCCACCCTTCCCTCTCCCCACTTCATTCCTAGTCTATGGAGGTGTGCCAAACTTTGCAGCTGCAGCTGACCTAAACTGGATCAGCGTTGTCAGTGTAAACAGTCTGATCCCACTTATGACTCCATGAAATCTGGATTAAAGGGCCATATTTTTCTAGACCCACTGATCCAAGATTAAGGTTTGGTAAGGACAGAGAGGACCATAAAGACTTGAAATTAGGTCCAGAAACAAACTAGTCACCAAAGAAGGAATTCAGTGTATTCTAGGGATGTGCAAAAATATTTGAAATATTCATTATTCGACCAAATTCGGACATTCAAATCTGAATTGAATGTCCAGGCATTAGTTTTTAATATTCAACTGAATATGAATATTTCAAATCATTCGTACAAATCATTTGTACATTCATATGTGTACGGATATGTACGCATTACATACGTATCTGTATTCATCCTCTACGGATGCGTACGGGATGAAACGCATCCTGTACAGGATGTGTATGGATGTGTACAGATACAAATGTCGATATTTGTATCATCAAACACGTATCGAATATTCGTACAAATACACTATGAATGTATTCTAATCGGTTCAGATTTTAATACATTCATTTTTTCTCTGTTCGTACAAATTCAGACATTCAAATATTTGATTTGAAACAAATCGAATGTCAAAATTTGCATTCATGCACACCTCTAGTGCATTCACCTTCTTTCTATCAGCGAGACATTGGATACATTCTGAACCATGCTCTTTGTATCTTTCATTTGTTCTCTGCATGCTGTGTTTCAGGAATTGGAGGATGGTTGGATGGCTACATGGAAAGGGAAGTGTCCTAAGGATTTTCTTTACTTTATGGGGGCATGTGAATAACAGGCAATTCACCTCAAAGTCTCCTCTGTCATCCCCCCCGCCTTTTCGCCATGCTCTCTGCCATAACGCCCTGCTCTGCTATAGCAATCCAGCGCAAAAACACCGTTCTAACAAAAAAGGAAGGCTGATCTTTCAAGAAACTCTACTGCCTTGTTAACATGGGGGAAAACATTTTGCTATGATGGATACAAATTTGAGCCGGGGGACAAACGGTGCATGAAAAGTGCTGCCAAAAGCATTCTCTGGTGTGGCAGCTGGTAAATTTGGAGTGTGGGGTTTGGATTTCCCACCCCAATGAAGTTATGGTATGACAGACCAGTATCCAATCGCTGGAAGGGGAGGAGAGAACAGGGGTCTTCTCCTGTGCTGAGCATGGAAGAATGAAGAGCTGGAACAAGCAAGTCTGATTTGAGTCCATGTTATAAGGCAACTGGTGGGAGCAATCTAAAATCGTACTCAGTGCTAATTTGCTGCTAATTTGGATTATCCCTGCCATGTCAGAACAAGGCTAAGCGTGTCTTGATTGCATTCTGAATATTGTCCCTTCCCAGTCATATTTTCAGTGCCTAAAATAGTGCATTGGGGAGGGTCTGTTCTCTTCCCTTTCTCTCCTTAAGTGCTGAGGAATAGAGTTCCTTGCTGTTAGGTTTATAAGAAGCATGTCAAAATAATAAACGGGTGATGCTGCACTTTTCAAGACAATTTGAAATACTAAACTGAATGTGATGCTAAGCATACAACAGCTTCTGAGCTGCAAGTTTCTTTAATTATCTTTTTCAATGCAAGTTATTTCAGCAAGAAAGGTGGACAATTAACAAGCCCAGAGCAAGCTGAGAAAATTTCTTTTCTGCCGCCAACATCTGCTTTGGGGAAACTCTGGCATCAAAGGGAAATTCTACCACTGCCAAGCAAATATTTCCTTTATGAACAAGATTTTCTTCAAAAGCACAATGCCGGGGTGGTGGTGGTGGTGGTGGTGGTTTTATATTCCTTCTCCATGCCTGTCCTGATCTTGCAGCTTAACCCCTAATGCAATTTGGGGTATGATTTGCATTTTAAAATACTCCTGCATACTATTTACAAGGCCACATTTAGAGTCACCTGTAATTCAAAGTCAGAAGTGTGGTCCTCCAGGTATTTCTAAACTGCAACTCCCACCACTCTTTGACATTAGGAATGTTGGCCAGGGTGACAAAATTTATAGTTCTATCACATCTGAGAGGCTTATAACCCACTTCTGTCTCGGGCTGTAACCACACCACCTCCAGAAGGGCCAGGATCCAGGATGGGGGCTGGTACTTGCTGTAGGGATGAGTGAAGCAGTATGCAATTGCCGCATGCCTGCAGCAGATGCAAGGCTTGGGAGGACTGCTGATGTGAAGTGGCCCAGGTAGAAATCATCAATGTTTAAGATGGTCTCAGGTAGACCTATTTTCACTACTGCTGTAGCCTTGCTGCTAGGTAGCTGGTGGTGTCCTAGGTAGCTGGTGATAGTCGTGCCTCCTTCTGCTGCAGGGAAGAGGGGAATGGAAGAGGCTGCAGGGCAGAAAGTACATTGGGTCCTGGCACAAGCAGCAGCATAATAGATTAGGGCATATTAGAACAGGTGCAAGAGCAGCTTTTGCAACCTCTGCCTGTAATTGCAGAAGTGCACGTTTGCATAAAGCCATGCCTTTCATTACAAAGGTCTCTTTCTCCTTTATTTGTTGGCTTTTTCCAAGTTGATGCTGGCATTTGAACCTGGGACCTTCTACATCCACAACTGAACTCTGCTACTGAGGATGTGATCAGAGTATTGTTTTCAGTCATTTTTTAAAAAAAGTCCCATTCCCACACAAAGCCTTCAGTTATCTGAATATATGGCTCAGAAACTACCTTGCATTGCCACACTGCAGCCTATATTAGTATTCACGTCAGGCAACACCTACCCTGACTATGGGTACTACCAATGAATTGATCACCTGATGGAAAACCCTCTTCCTTGCTTACGTAGTTTTCTGCTGAATCTGGATTAAAGAAATACCTTCAGAGCTCTAAAAACCCAAATGCTGAAGAGGCAACATTTCTGAGATGTCAGGCAGGGTAAGGTGAATGCTGTGTGTGTGTGTAAATGTTTTGTTGTTGCAGACTCAAAGTCATCCAACAAGGACCTCTTTAAATGTATCTGATTGCACCCACTGCTGTAAAGAGACAGAGGGTGCACCCCCATGCGTGTTTGGTCCAAACCGAAATCAAGTTTGGAAAGGGGTGTCCCCATGCATTTTAGATTTGGCCTGATTTCTATGGACCAAATCACCCAAACCAGGACCAAACCAGGATCAAATTTGGTACTGGAAAAAACAAGTCTTGTCACTGTTTGGTGTCCTGGCACACATTGCTTTGCAAGCCAAGCCTGCACATGGGGACAGTCCTGGGCTATTTGGGGAGGAAATTGGCAATTGCATCACTGGGAGGTAGGGCTTCATGTCCTGTGCTCGCCATTCCTGCCCTGTGGATTGGAGATCACAACTGCTGAGATTTGGGGGGAGTAAAAGGTGTTAAAGCTGAAATGGTGAGGGGGTCGAATGGCCGCTGCCCCACGAGACTCTTTTATACAAGTATTCCATCCCCCTACCCCGATCGCCAAGGCAGGCAGGATAATGGCTTGATTTTTCTCCCTTTACACAGCAACTATTCCACACCCGTTTCCCAGTCACCAAGGTGGGCATGAAAATGGCTTGATTTTCTGCTTCCCAGGTGTTCTTGCAGTTCCTGGGAAGAGCTGAGGTGCACAAAACTACTTAACTGCTCAACTGCTGCCAAACCTTGTAGCGGCTTTGCTCAAACAACCATTCAGTCCTGGCTTCTCTGTGCCACTAAGGGGAGGGGGGATGCTGCATTTGCAGCGTGCAGCAGAGGGGTGCGGTGACGTCAATCTGACTTCCAAATAGGAGAGAGGGGGTGGAGAGGAGATGGTGCTGCTCCACTGTGCCAGGGTTTGGCGCGGTTTGCATAAGGATGGCTGTATCTGGACCCAGTCCGCATCCAGCCCACGTTACCGGGAATGGCATGGGGATGGTTAACATCTGTTCTTGGTCCCACACCTGGTCCCATGCATGCCCAATCAGAGACAGATGGCTTGCATAGGGACACGGCCAGAGAGACTGGGAAAAAGCTGGGGGGGGGGGGAGAATAATGTTTTATTTGCCTTTTTGTGTTCCTGTCCTTGCTCGAGCTGTTGAATAGATCCAAGCAAATCTCAGTCTGCTGCCTGTTGCTTCAAGAACCACACTCTGTAGCTAATATCATGGAAAACCTTGTGCGTTCTGCTGGAGCCTGGTTTGCCTCACTGGCAAAGTGATGCCTCCTGGTCTCTGCCCATAATGAAAATGAAGGTATCACACAGTCTCCTCTTCGTGCAGCCACACAATGGCCAGACAAAGTCCATTTATTTAGTAACTGTGCTTTGTCTGCCTCCTTTCTAGTACGAAGCCGGCACTTAAGGCGTGATCAATAACAATGCATAATTTGGCACCTCCGCTTTGTGTGTGCCCCTTTCTTCTTCTGTGCCATTCTTGCCCTTCTCTTCCCAAGCATCTTCGCTCTAAACACAGTGCCCCTTTTCTTTGCAATGAGGTTCTAAGGCATTTGTTCTCTAAATATCTTCCAAGTGCTCTTGAGGCCTTTGTTGTGGAGGTGGGGGAAGAGGAGACAGACAGCCTTAAGTGAGCCTCTTTGTTAGAACGTCCCAGCAGATGAGAGCAGGGAGGCTAAGCTG
This sequence comes from Aspidoscelis tigris stejnegeri, assembly GCA_023333525.1. Lineage (NCBI taxonomy): Eukaryota > Metazoa > Chordata > Lepidosauria > Squamata > Teiidae > Aspidoscelis > Aspidoscelis tigris. The sequence goes on from JALMGA010000001.1 coordinate 13,007,422, forward strand.
AGGACCAGACTTGAAATTTATTAGTTATTTTATTTATATCCTGCCCTAATACTCAACGGCCTCAGGGAGAGCTATAATGACGCTAATACGAAACAATTAAAATGAACTGGCTAAAATGACAATAAAAGGACCTGAAAGGGGAGGGAAAGCTCTTTCTTCATACAAAGATTAGGGTAAAGAAGTGTGCCTTCCTCAGGAATCAATATGCATACAGGTAGAGACCCTGACTCACCTCAGAGCAGAGGTTCTTCAATACCCTGGGGGCTACCACTGAGAAGGCCCTCTCACCTGTCTCCACCTCTTAAACTTATGTGGGTGGTGGCATAGCCAAAAGGGCTTCACTGTCCAAGTTCCAGACACGTTCAGGTCTGGAACTTGTGCTATTACAGTAAAGAAGTCTATAAGTGGTATTAAACATAAAACTGTGAGCCAGTTTGGTCTAGTGGTTAGGTAGGTGGACTCTTATCTGGGAATACCGGGTGCGATTCTGCCCTCCCCCATGAAGCCACTTGGGTGACCTTGGGCTAGTCACAGCTCTCTTCTGAGCTCTCACAGCCTCACCTACCTCACAGGGTGTTCTGTTGTGGGAAGAAGAATAGAAGTTTTGTCAGCTGCTTTGGGTTCCCTTAAATGGGTGAGAAAAGCGGGGTAAAAAAGCAAACTCTTCTTCTTCTAAAATGTAATCTGTGGCTAATTTCATCTAAAAATTCAATAGAGTTGTTTATATACACGCAACTATTCTGAGCTGCTTCAGTGAATTGTATAGTTGTATCAATTAAATCAAGAAAAAATGTCCAAAAAATTATGACTTGCTGCATTCATTTATACTTGACACTGGCAAAGGAAGTAGAGATTATGCTAGCTGTGCTAGCAGGGGCACCAGCTTGAAGAAGGCCAGTGTGATTTTTTTTTTAATTTCTATTTTTTAAACATGTGAATTAGCAGTCCCCAACCTTAAGAGCCATGAAATTACAGGAACCGGCTGTGCAATTTTAAAAGGATGTTTACTACGTCTGTCCTTTACACCCACATCTACTGTGAAATTGACAATAGTAATGGGAAACAGGAGGTCTGTGGGTGGACGTCAATGAAGGCCAAGGCCTAGGAGAGAAATATTTCAGGGTTCTGCAGACAAAAAAATAGTTTTTACTGCTATTTCCAAACTATTAATCTCTTGAGCGCTGGTTACAAGTTTTAGTTTACAGCTGTATTTTCTCTCCTGCTTTTCCTTCATTCCAAACCAAGAAAGCCATCCACCTAGGTTACTTTAAAAGTAATGGATTGTGCCATTACTTTCAGTTTAATCTTAAATATGTACAACTAATAGTTCCAGTATGCTCACTGCTGTTGGGATCAGGGACACCTTTATAACAAAAATGTATAGTTTAAATTTAAGTAGGCTAAGAAACTTGATCCAAAATAACAGAATCCAAGAAATCCTAGATTATTTGTTGTAAGTGTGCAAACTGAGGCCCTATCCATTATGGCTACATTATGGTAGAATGGCCACATGTATCAGTGCCAACCTTTCCACAGCTCCATCATACCCCCCCCAAAAAAAACATGCACAACAGCCTATCACAGGAAAACCCAAAGCATTTGAAACTTATCTGTTTCAAGTGCAAACTGCTAAGTGCAAACTGCCACCACTACGCTTGAGGGCAACCAGGTGATACAGCGTGCGACCACACCTGCATGGCTTATTACACGCTCTCCTTGCACATCTTCCAACTAAAAGAGGTCCAGATTCAGTGTACTACCCTTGTCTGGATGTAGCCTTAATATGGATATAAGGGCACGTCTCCATGGTCTCTTTTTGCTTCTCTCTTGTATCAGATTTTAAAAATGTGGGTTGTAATTTGAAATGAAGTGTCCACATGTGGTTTGGGCCAACCCGGATTTAAAACGTACTTTCCTGTCCCCATGCAAGCCACTTTTTGCGAGCCCGCTTCTTTTTCTCCCCCCCCCTCCCCGCCCACTGCAGTGATGACAGGCCAAAACCTCAATTGAACCTCCACAACACAACACAGATCATCCCTTTACTTGGCTGCAAACAGTAAAAAGCATAACTGAAAGCAGCTAGCTCTCTCCATAACTAATGCTTGTAACATAGTTACAAGCAAAACTGAAAGCAGCTCAACTCCCTGCAGCCGCCTGTGCACAGAAGGTGTCCAGCGAACTCTTTCTTTCACATTATTGGGAGGGGCTGCATCCCCATGGCATGCCTTAATTCGGTTTAAGGAAACCGAAATAACTGAACCGGGTTAATCCTGTTTACACGAATTGCAAGTTAACCCGGTTCCGTGGCATTCCGAGGGCAGCCTTAAATCGGAATCAATCGTGGGAGTCCAGATGGCAGCCCTGTTCTCCCGCTATTGCCCACCCCCTCTCTCTGATTGGTGTTCCCTCCCAGGATCCCACCCTCCCTTCCCTTTGTGTCATCCATGCTCTGCCGGGGATTCCCTGTCCGATCCGGCCCGTTCTCTCCCCTCCCCCTTCCTAGCAGCAGCAGCAGCAGCAGCAGCAGCAGCGGCAGCAGCAACCATCCATCCATCCATCCTGGCGCTCCTCATTGCCCACCGCCGCTGCCCGGAGCGCGCTTGCAGCGCCCGCTGCGCCATCCATCCATCCATCCGTCCGTCCGTCCGTCCATCGAGGAGCCCCCTTCGCCCTCCCCGCGGTGGGCACGCTGAGCCCGCCCGCCTTCTCGCCCGTCCCTCAGCTCTCCTCCTCTTCCAGCCTCGCGCCGAGGGAAGAGCAGCCAGCGGCGGCGGCGGCAGCGGCGGCATCCATCCATCCATCCATCCATCCATTGAGGAGCCCCCTTCGCCCTCCCCGCGGTGGGCACGCTGAGCCCGCCTGCCCTCTCGCCCGCCCCTCGGCTCTCCTCCTCTTCCAGCCTTGCGCTGACGGAAGAGCAGCCAGCGGTGGCGGCGGCAGTGGCGGCATCCATCCATCCATCCATCCATCCATTGAGGAGCCCCCTTCGCCCTCCCCGCGGTGGGCACGCTGAGCCCGCCCACCCTCTCACCTGCCCCTCGGCTCTCCTCCTCTTCCAGCCTCGTGCCGAGGGAAGAGCAGCCAGCGGCGGCGGCATCCATCCATCCATCCATCCATCCATCCATCCATCCATCCATCGAGGAGCCCCCTTCGCCCTCCCCGCGGTGGGCACGCTGAGCCCGCCTGCCCTCTTGCCCGCCCCTCGGTTCTCCTCCTCTTCCAGCCTCATGCCGAGGGAAGAGCAGCCAGAGGCGGCGGTGGCAGCGGCGGCATCCATCCATCCATCCATCCTGGCGCTGCAGCGTTTGCCCCGCTCCGCTGCTGCCGCCGCTGGCTGCTCTTCCCTCGGCGCGAGGCTGGAAGAGGAGAGCCAAGGGGCGGCCGAGAGGGTGGGCGGGCTCAGCGTGCCCACCACGGGAAGGGCGAAGGGGGCTCCTTGCTCGCTCTTCCCCCCGGGGCCGGGAGGGAAATCGGAGAGCGGGGAGAGTGGGCGATCGCCGCTCCGCACGCTCAAGCCCCCGGGTGGTGGTGGTGGTTCAGGGGGCTTGAGTGTGTGGAGCAGCCAGCGGCAGCAGCCAGCGGTGGAGTGGGGGCAACGTGTCTCTGGCTGGGAAAGTTCCCCGGGGACTCCAGGGCTTTCCTTTCCTTTTAAAGTTTTAAAGTTCAGAACTTGCGGAAAACTGCAACATTGTTACTAAGCTACCTCGCTACAGTGTAGCTTTGGAGGTAGTAGCTGTTTTGAGGCTGGATTCTTTGAATGACGCAAGCTATTGGGAGAGGGAATCCTAAACATGACGTGCTTCGAATACGTACAGCCATTGGTTACAGTGCGATTGGGGGCGGGACAGCCTTAACACGGAATCTCATCCCGGAAAACGATACTGTCCACACAGTAAAAAATGAAACACGTATCAAGCGCACGATCCGGAGTGAGACCTCTTGAAATCAGGATTTATTTTAAAACGTTTTAACGTGGTTTAACACGGAAATACCGTGTTAAGCCGAACTGCCATCTAAACTGAGCGAACTCAAAACGTTTTGAATTCGAGATAACGATCCTGTGCGGATGCGCCCAGGGGGAGATAAATTCTGTGCTTGCCATCAGGTGAAAGTGATGCTAACTTTCTTAACAATGGAGGAGGTAACATCTATTTTAAGAAGAGATTGGTGGTCTGTTTGTGTGCTTAAACGGAGGGATTTGCTTTTACAAGCATTGGTTATGCTTTTAACTCTTGGCAGCCAAGGAAAGGAATGTTTTCACACACATACCTAAAGAGCGAGAAAGATTAATGTAGCTGGAAAGACACTTTAAAGAAATCCGTGTGCGTCTCCATGCTCCCAGGATAATCCGTCATTTCCCACAACGTCGGATGTAGTATTGTTTGAAAGGGGGGGGTTCTGCCACAGATTTTTCCTCCTTTGTGCCTGATGTAGCCTGAAGTAAAGCTGTGCATGGCAATGCTCCAAGGCAAAACAAGCTTAAATCCAGGGTATTTTTGGCATGTAGACGCGCCCTAAGAAGTGAAGATAGAGGGGACATTTGCACTTTGCCATCTGTCCATCCCTTCCCCCACGGGCCTGCAAACTTATTCAAACCATGGACATGTGTCTGGACACCACCATCCTGCATCTGGATGCCACTATTGTCTGCAAATAGCCTCACTGGAGCCAGGACTAGTCAAGGTAACTATATGAGTAGTGCACTTTATCATGCACCACATGTAGACAACATTGGGGAGCTTCTGGACTGTAGGAGCAGTTTCTGACGTGAAATGCTCCTGCATGTGAAGATGCTGCTCTCCTGAAGTTACCCCAACATGCACTGTGGGGCCAAGGGCAGAAAGGCCCTTCATATGCTATAGGAGATACATAAATATGAATTGGTTTACGATAACCGGGGAAGGAGCAAAGGTCACCTTTTGCTGTATCTTTTTTCATTATACAGTACATACTCTATTTTTTAATTTTTTTCTTATTTTAAAAAATGTATCTGAAAACTTAATTTAAAAATTATTTTAAAAAGAAACAAAATAACTGAGACCTTACTGATAACGGCTCTATTGTATATGGCAAGCTTTCTGGAAAACGTGTCACTTGGCACAAGTTGAAGACTGCAAAGTTTCGTATTTTTGGAAGAGGACATTTAAAAAGAATCTGCCCCACCTCTGTTCAGTAGAGGACATTTGAAAAGAGCTGACTCCACCCAAAGGAGTTTGCCAGATCCAGAAAACCTCTGTCTTGTTTCCCAGGGCAAGATATTCTAGGAAAATGGGACCAGGAACTAGGAAAGAAAGGAGAAACTGCATGAACTTTTGAAACCTGGCCGAGAACTGGTGTGAGGGAACTGGGAAAAGGTCACTTACATGTTCCCTACAGAGCAAAACTTTTAAAAAGGGTTTCCGAACTGGTAATGCATTGCCACTATCTCTGTCCATGCCACAGGCATCTCTGCCCTGAAGATGGACAGAGAGAGTAGGTGACCTCTTTCCTTCATCTGTACACATTTGCACAGATGCGTACGGGACAAAAACAGGTTGCATATGGTACACCTACGGATGCATAAGGACGTGTACGGAAGCGTACGGGATGCATAACAATATGTACGGGCAAATCCAAATGTTGTCGACATTTGTAAGTGCAAAGTCGAATGGAAAATTTGAAGAAATTAAGCAAATTCAAATAGAATTTAGTTAAATTCGAATTTTAAAGATTTGAATCTAATCGAATTTTTGGATATTTGATTCGAATCGGATCCCGAAATTTGCATTCATGCACGCCCTTAATCTGGATTAGCAGAAGAACAAATAATTGTGACCTAGCATTGCTATTGGGTGCTAGACCACCCATGGAAACACATTAGATCCAGATCAAAGGAGCTCAGTGGAAAAACACCCTTCTACTCTTCACTCTTTACCATGCTTTAAGCCACTTTGGAGCTTACTGTAAAGGGAATGAACAGAAATAGAAAATACAGATACTGTATATATGATACCTGGTATTGTCCGCATACCGGCATCTTCCCCTTGGGCTACTGAGCTCTCTCCGTGTTGCTCCCTTTAAAGGACAAACTCTGGAACTCAGCTGAAGACCGCAAAGATATAAAGGGAAACACTGACATGGAGAGCCAAGCTGACTAATGTATAAGTGCCTTTAAGTGCCTTTGATTTCATAGGACTTTAATTCATGGGCTAATTCTGCCTGTGTGCATGGCATACCAAATTGCCTGCCTCTCAGCTCAAGGGCCATTCTTTGCTCTCACTCATGCCATCTCCATCCATCATTTCCCCCTTCTCCCTATTTATTCTTCCCGTCTTCCTACCTCAATAGGAGGGGCAGGAAAGGTCTGAAAGCCATAAACAACTGATGGAATAATAATCAGAGAATGAGCAGAGCTCATTATTGGTTGATAACCCCCACCCCCACCCCGAAACATACAGATTACAGCAGAAGCATTCTGTGAGCATGGAGGTGAACAGACAAGCCCATGTCCACCAGACTGCAGACAGGTGGAAGGATGAACAGATCAATAAGCAATCTGTTGCCAGATCCAGGTGGCCAGTGCCATGCTTTAAGATGAGAAAGTGATGGTCTGCTTATAATTCCACTATCCTTGGAGGTTCAAAGGGCTGCAGTGCAGGAAAGGGCCTACTCTGTGTTGATCCAGATCAAGAGTAACTAGAACTGGATCATGTTCCATCCTGAGTGGATGGAGAGAACCAGAGCCTCACAGATCTACACTGATGGGTGGACTAGTGAGGCTCTGAAGAGGACCATGAGGCTCTAAGATCACAGAGACTGAATAACCATAAAAAGTAACAATACAATTTGGAACTAACTTTGAAGATAGGCCACTACAACAAAAGATAGGTTGCACTACAAGAAAATAATTAGTCTTGGGTCACAATGGGGCCTGAATTTGATTTTGAGTTGTTTACACTCATTCATACACAATATTGTGGACTGATCATCTCTTTCTTGGTTTAAACCTTTGTCTTCCCAGCCTCAGTCAGTGGACAGGGAACTATTTTGCCTCCATCCCACCTATCCTTCCTTTCCGATTTCCTTCTGTGATTGGATACCATCCCTTCATTCAAATTATAGCTTCCCATGGGAGGGTAATTTGGTCCAGAAAAGAAACAGAAATGCATTTTGGGGTGGGGTCCCTCAGAACAAAGGCCAGAAATCTGATTAATTATCATGTCGGACCACAGCTGCTGATTCATAATTCCTTGGTTGGGAGTCATATCAATGATAGGGCTAAATGCCATTATATCTGGTGGACTGTCCAAGAGAAGATCATGTTACTTAGAAAATTGGTGAATTCTTCTGCAAGAATGTCAAGAGGAAACTGTCGGAGATGTTGTACTTCTGAGTTTCCTGTGGCTCATGAAGCTGTAAAATTGTTCCTCTTTATGTTACACGGCCTCATAATCCTTTAAAAATATACCAACCACTATGAGAAGACAGTTTAGGAATCATATTTTAGGGGCATGTTTTGGTCCAAATCAAAATCGTGTTTGGCAAGGGTCATCCCCATGCACTTTTGATTTGGTCCAGTTTCCACAGATCATATCACCCACACCCGTACCAAACCAGTACCGGGTTTGGTGTCTCCACATGCATTGCTTTGTGAGCCGAGCCCACACATGGGGACAGTCCCGGGCTATTTGGGGAGGAGATTGGTTCTCGCATCAGTGGGAGGTGGGGTTTCACGTCCTGTGCTTGCTGTTCCTGCCCTGTGCATTGGAGATTGCAACCGCTGAGATTTTGGGGGAGTAAATGGTGTTAAGGCCGAAACGATGAGGGGGTCGAATGGCCTTTGCTGCCCCACAAGATTCTTTTATGAACATGAACAAAGGCCCCTTCCCCGATTGCCAAGGCAGGCAGGATAATGGATTGATTTTTCTCCCTTTTACACGGCAAATATTCCACCCCCGTTTTCTGATTGCCAAGGTGGGTATAATAATGGCTTGATTTTCTGCTTCCCGGGTGTTCTCACGGTTCCCGGGAAGAGCAGAGGTGCGCTCAACTGCTCAACCGCCCAGCTGCTGCCAAACCTCGTAGCAGCTTTGCTCAAATAGCTAGGTTCTTAAAAATTATTATTTTTGCAGTTCAGTCCTCCCTTTTCTGTGCCGCTAAGGGGGGGAGGGATGCGGCATTTGCAGCACGTGGCACAGGGGTGGGGTGACGTCAGTCCGGCTTCCAATGAACAGAGAGGGGGCAGAGGAGATGGCACTGCTCCCCCGTACTGGGGTTTGGCGTGGTTTGCATGGGGACAGCTGTATCCACCCCCAGCCTGCGTTACTGGGAATGGCATGGTGACAGGCAACATCTCATCTTGGTCCCGCACACGGTCACATGCATGTCCTATCAGAACCAAACGGCTTGCATGGGGACATGACCTAGTTGTCTATTGTGGGAAGATAAGTTCAGAATGAATCTAGCAGTTGGTGCTAGACAAGCCAGCAATTCTATCAGCCGCACTTCTCAATCTCTAAAATGGGGATAATACTAAGGGCCCTTCTGCACTTACTTGTTAATCCAGATCTAGGAGCTGCTAAGGATACATTGTCTGCATGGGACTAGCTTAGATCTGGATCAGAACTGTGCTAATGGCTCACTAATCCAGATTAGCGGTAGACCAGATGAATATGGTTTACACTTGTGCTAGCACATATTTGATGTTCCAAAGCCCAATCAGTGCAGATGCCTCTGCCTGCACCTAACTAATCTGGATTAATCAAACTCAGTGCAGAAAGGCCCTCAGATTATGGGGACAGTATATGTGAAGTGTTCGGATGTGGCCTATTCTATATTGTTGCTATTGGGCCTTTCCACACTGGCCGCCACAAAACGGATCTAAAAGGATCCGTTTTTTGGTGAACCATTTTTTCCAAGGATCGGTCCCAAATAGGGACAGATGCCCCATGCGTCTGCACATGCGTGGGGCGGCGGCAAGGCTGGACTATGGAGATGGATTGGAGTGGGTGCTGTGCGGATGCACCAGCACCCATTCTAATCTGTCCTCCAGAGGGCCGAAGACCCTCCCCCTGGCCTCCCCGATTGGCTCCTCAAGGGTGGGAGGCAGTTGGGTAGCTTCCCTGGGGTCCCACTCGCCCCTGCACCCCCAAACCCACCCCGGGTCACGCATGGGCGCTTGCAGCTTACCTGCAGGCTGTCCGGTTGATTCTGCCTGCAGGAGGCTCGGCATGCTGTGCGCGTGCGTGCGGCGTGGCCCCTCAAGGATAGTAGAACTGCAAGAGGGCCCTCCCATTGGTTAAAGCATGAGCTGGTGTACATGGGAAAAGGCACTCCTCAGATAATCAAATAGTGAACAGTGCCAGATTTTTTTTTTCAATTAAAAATGTGCTGTAGTTTCTTGACCAATGGGAAGATGGATAGAAACAGTCAGTTGCTGTAAATAAATTACAAACTGTGTCTCACAGACATGCTCTACAGGCAAATGGTGTAGTAACAATGCAGAAAGCTAAGAAGGTCTATAAACACCAAGCAAGCTGTTTGAAGGGAGAAAGGGCAGGCATTAAATACATCCTTTATAGGTCACAGACAGAGGACGCCTATCCCCTGAATACATGGCTGCTGCCCTTGCTTCCACTCCTGTGGCTCACCTTTGCAAAACAAAAACAGATTGTTCCGGCAAACCAGAAGGAGGTAATACAGCTTCACCTCTGCTTGCACTAACACAGAAACAGCTGTGAGTCTTCTGGTGTCTGCAACAAGTTCAGAAATTTTTGGAATTAATTAGGCGCCGTGCTGAGAATCTACCTTGTGCACAGAATGTGCTTGGCAACTAGCCTTAAAATAGGTATTCAACTCAACAGTTAATTTTTTCTTCAACCGCATTTTAAAAGCAATGTGCCATATAATTCTTAAGTAAACCCCTACTGCCATCTAACCACAGCATCAGCTTCTTTGTAAAAAATCATTAAAGCTTTTGTACCTATCCAAAAGCTGTTTTTGACGTATTCAGCTGCAACTACTGGGTGGGTTTTTTTACATACAGAAGATGAAGAAATAATCATCCAGATCTTGTCAATTTAACTGGAATAAGCAATGGCTGCAGGGAGAAAGACATGGACTGTGTTCCCATTACCATTTAAAACTGTTTAAAAACAGTTTAAAAACAGTTTGGGTCCTGGTCGTTCCCATTCACAATCAGTTTTAGGGCTATCTTGAGGATTATTTGGCTTTAAAACAGAATTAAATGAACACCTGATTTTTCAGGTGCTTTCCCCAGTCTTGCTTTTAAAACATTTCTTCCTTATTGCTGTGGGAACGCTACAGCATTATCGGGGCAAATCCATCATGAAATGGGTGGGATTTCTCCCAGCAGGACAGGACAGGACAGGACAGCCCATGGCCAGATTGTTAAAAGTGCAGGGCTTCTTCAGCAGTTTCCTTCTCAGCCAGCCTCGATCACAAAGTAACAGTTCAGGTAATACTCCTTCACACCCAGGGACACAAATAACAGTGTTGCCACATTGCTGGCAGTTTTTGGCTTCCCTGAAAGGCAAGAGCCGACAGGGCAGCAGCAGCAGCGTGTGTGTGTGAGAGAGAGCATCAGGGAAGGGGATCAGAAGATTCTGCCTTTCTCTTTTGCCTCAGACAAAGGGCTGCTTTCTCTCCCTCCCCCCCTCCCTCCCTTTCTCTCTCTCTCTCTCTCTCTCTCTCTGTGCTTGAAGGATCTTACATTGCTATAGCCTTTTTTAAAAAGGAAAGGAAGGTGAGGGGACAGAGTTGATTGTTTTTAAAAAATACTTCTTCCTGCAATAGGCTGCATTGCCTTGCCTTAACAAACAAGCTTTCCCCTTTCAGAGGGGCAGCACTGTTCTTAACATCCTGCTTGTCTTTCCAACCTGGAAGCAGTACCTAGGTGTATTATTTTTAATCAATTTGTGAGTTTGTCAACCTCAACAAGTACAGTCATTTTAACCAACCAGTCATCTATTGTATATTGTATATCTTTTTCATTTTTGTGCATACATTAAATCATCATATATTGAATGAGAACATTATGAACTTCTATGCTTAATAAGTATAGCTCTTGTTTAAAAGGAATGTTGGCCTTGAATATCCTTTGCATCACATTTGCTACTTGTAGCCAGATTTTTTTAGCGTTATGTCCACCACGTACACAATGTTTAGATACAGTTCACTGTCAGCTACCTCAGACTCTACAAGCAGTGCCAAAAATCAGAAAGGCCCAAACTCTCAATCACCAAAGTCAAAAGTAAAAACACCCAAGCAATTTTGGAATTCAGAATTGCATGGCTGCAGAAGCGTCGATGCTGTCACTGCAAAAATTCAGGATAACAAAAATTGTCAGAACTTTGATCACAGCCAGCAGTTTCAATCCCCCCAACCCTGTAGAAAACTGATGAAGGTCCCAGCCTTCAGGGCCAAATCATAATTTACAAGTTACGGATACCATGTCCTATATCCTACACAGTTCTACAGTTACAGGCGCACAAAACCTGATGTTGAAACAGCGAATAATGAAGGGTGAATCTATTTTATTAAGGTCTGAATATGCATATCCCACTCTAAGTATTCAAGTATTATTTGTCTTCCTTTAAATTCACAACAAACCTTTGAGGTAGGTTAGCTGAAAAGACAGGGCCTGATGAAGTTTCACTCAGTGAACTTTCAGCCATACAGGAATTTGAACCCTCTATGGTCCTGGGCCCTGTTTGCCCTTGGCTTTATTCTGGAATATATCCCGGTCTAGGGGCCTGCTGTCCACATGCTAGTGCAGGCTACAGCAGGCCCCAAGTGAAGCCTGCCAGAGTCTGCATTAGCATGCGGACAACAGACCTGCATCCCCATTTAACTAAAGGCTAGGGCAAAAAGGTGCATCTTCACTGCCTTCCTAAATGTGTACAATGAAGGTGATAGATGCACCTCAAGGGGAGACTATTCCATAGCCTAGGAGCCATCACTGAGAAGGCCCTCTCCTGGATGCTTACCCCTTTTGCTGCTGAGAGTGGTGGGACAACCAGGAGGGCCACCTCTCTAGATCTTAAGGCATGGCCAAGTGCAAAGAGGCCCCAATATGGCCAAGTGCGAACAGGCCCCAGCTCTAGGGTCTGTTCTTCACAGGGCCTTATTATGGATTGTATCCTGGTGGCATAGGGGCCTGCCATCTGTATGCTAATACAGACTACAGCAGGCCCCATAATCTGTACTAGCATGCAGACAGCAGAATCCAATGCCAGGATATAATCCCGAATAAGACAGAGTGCAGAAAAGGCCTAATACTCTAGCCACTTTACTACACTGTCTCTCCCAATTAGAGTCTTGATTTTCACTGGAGGCTGCAGTCGCCATTATGCTTCAAGAAAGTGCTTTTTCTAAAGAAAAGTCATATGCCATATGCTCATGCTCTGCAAAACTGCAGCATAGCAAACATATGATGATAAAAAGAGAACTAGCAACAGTTCTTAACAGATGCACAGCAGACAAAAACAAGCAAACCTTTCCCATCCCAGAGGTGGAAGGAATGGAGAAAAATTTGATTGATTTTAGCTAATAAAACCAGAGAGTGCACCTGCTGTTGCTGAGTTCCTGCATGCCACAGGGAATTAAGGCAATTTACATCACAGCACAAAAAAGAATAAACAGTATTATATATAAAGTAGCAGACTATGTGGTAATAGATAGACTCAAAACAAGTTAAACCCTCCAACCACAAACATAATCACCATCAGAATAGAACTGAAATAATAATAAAATATGTGAAATGAAAAGGGCTCCAAAAAGATAATGGACTGAGCACCAGAGAGGTTTTCTGGACTGAGTTTCGGTGAAAATAGGAGGAAATAAATTAAAATGCAGGCAATCCTAAATAGGGAGCCAAAGGCTGTTATCTAAAAGACAGGAATCTGTATGCACTGGGCCTTATTCCGGATTATATTCTGGAATAGAGGCCTGCTAGCCACAAGACAGTAAAGGCTCCAGGGCTGCAGTCACACTTGGGGTGTATTCCCATGATTTTCACGAAATAGGCCCAACAGCTGGCAGGCCTTTGCAAATCACTCATCTTGCCGGGCCCGGGGTGCGATCTGTTGTTGTCTGCACAGCTACGCACACTCCGGTAGTGGGTCCTGTCTACTAGGAGCCCACACACCTGCACAGACCATGGCAGATCGCACCCAGGCCAGGCAAGCTGAGTGACTGTGCGTGTGGGTGGCGGGTGGTGGCTCAATTGTGGCTCCTGCAGTCCCATCGTGACTTCAGGAGTCAGGGAGACACCCAATTTGGCCTCTCCTCACCCCTTTCCAGGGTGAGGAGAGGCCAGACTGTGGCTGTCTATGGGCCAGGGGCTGTGGGGTCCCTCAGTAGACCGGCCCCAGCTGAAGCGTTGAATGGCTAGGGATGGTCTATTTAGGGACCCCACAGCCCCCGGCCCATCAGGGCAGATCGTCAGCCTCTGCAGCGCTGAGCCGCCTAGATCTAGGCCCCCAGGACCACCACCCACCCTGTGCCCAGGGATGCACGCGCACATGCACCTACCTGCTAGCTGTCCTGGGTCCAAGTGACCTGGCTCAGCCAGCGCCACAATGTGCCACGCTGCATGCATGCGCAGACTGACACCGGTTGAGCCGGGTCACTTGGACCCAGCACAGCCAGCAGGTAGGTGCACGCGCACGCATCCCCGGACCATGGGGGGGGGGTGCCTGGGGGGCCCCCTGCGGGTGCTAGGAGACACAATCCTGTCCCCTAGAACTCGCAGAAACCCGGGGAAGGGCCCTACTAGGTCTGCCCGCCCCTGAGTCTTCTCTGACCCAATGGCAGACAGGCCTGGGAGGGGCGTCCCTGCCCCTGTCCAGCTTTTTCAGGCTAGGACACTTTGGGGCTCTTTCCCCCTCCACATGTAGGCAGGTAGGAACGCGTGTAGACACATTCCTTTCCTGCCTACTTGTGAATAGGGAAAGCGTCCCAGAGTGTCCTAGCCTTAGTGCACTACAGCCTTTCTGACCTAGTGTGAAAAGGCCTCTGGTTAAGTTTGCCGGTGCATTGGGGGAGGAAGCACATGTGCTAGCATTCACTAGTGCAAATGCTTAGTGCACGCATGGGGAACTTCAACCTTTTCCGTCCATGGACGAACACCAAAGTGTGAATCTCCCCCTGGATTGAGTGATCCATACCAGCAGCAGCTTCCATTATTATTAATATAGTTTATTTATAAAGCGCTGATCATGTACTCATCAGGTACCTACAGTAGGTGCATAATACTGAAGCTGCCTGAGGTTCTAGCCCAGTGTTCTACAGTTCCTCAGTGGGTTGGATCAAGATAAATGTATAGAAATACATTTACAAAACATGCAGTTGTTCATAAGGGGTGTTGAGTGGTATGCCAAAGCTTAGAGCAAGACCTCATTCTTCCGCATGCATAAAGAAAGGAAGGTGGAGAGCATAATGCATACAACTGCTTGCTAGCAATGCCTGTGGCATTTCCACGCAAAATGACCTTTGAGAGCCAAGAAAATGCCATGATTCAGTTTCTGCAAGGCAGCGTTCTCAAATCCCAATTAAACAATTGCATTAAGTCTTCAGCTGGCATAAAGAATTTGTCACATTCACACCAATGAAAACTAACAGCTCTGTCGGGAATTGGTACCCACAAAATAGATGGGATTGCAGGATGTATTAAATACTTTAATCCCCTGTGTTTAAAATTTATGTCCTGGCTAACAAAACAGGACAAGATGATGGAAGGGAACCTGCCTTGCAACAGATTCCCAATTTAACCTTGTAGTAGGTACCGCAGGCTTAGAGATCCGATACAGATGAATTGTGGCTCCCTTTAACCTTTGTGGAATTTCCTGGCAGAAGAAGAAAAGTTGGCTTTTCTATCCTGCTTTTCTCACCCATTTAAGGGGACTCAAAGCAGCTGACAAAGCTTTCTGTTCTTCTCCCCACAACAGACACCCTATGAGGTGGGTGGGGCTGTAAGAGCTCAGAAGAGAGCTGTGACTAGCCCAAGGTCACCCAGCTGGTTTCATGTAGGAGTGCTGAATCAAACCCGGTATTCCCAGAGTCCGGCTCCTTAACGGCTAGACCAAACTGGCTGACAGAAACTCAATATGGCAACCAGGTGAAAGAGAAAAAGGTTCCTCCGGTATCTTAATAGTTCTGGGAATGCCAGCGATTGTAGATTACAACAGAGGCTGTATCTTCTCAAATGCTCACCTGTGTAGCTATTCAAACCAGAGGTGACAGGTACCTATTGTGGTTGACAGGTCAAAGGACAAGCAAATTGAAAGGAAGGGCTACTACAGCTCCAAACAGGTAATGCTAACCACCTGTGAGATACTCAAAGGCTGCAATTCTGGGTAAGCCCCATGAAAAATGTCCCATTGAATATAGCACATTATGCACACATTAGCCTGTTCTGAATTTAACCACTTTTGTAGAAGAGCTTGGAATAAAGTTCAGAGTTGTTAAAAGAGTAGGAATCTTGATCTATCAGTGGGTCAATTTGCACTTGGCCTGTTAGTTCACACAGGGAATGCTCCCAGACAGAGGATCTGCAATTGAAGGAGCCATTACTTTCCCAGAAATGGCTCCATCCATGTGGGAGCATTCCCCACATGAACTGTGTGGAGCAGGTTCAACTGCACTGTGTGTGCATTTGCCTTGCACAGGCACCAGAGCTGGTAAGATTCTGGGCACATCTTCCACACCTCTTCTGGCACCAGCACTGGTGAGCAAAAATGGCAGCACTCAGACAGCCATCTGCACTTGTGGTAAGTGTCTGCACAGGTTGGGGCCATTTTGCCCTTTGCTTCACAGAGTTGGGAAGTAGTGCAAAAAGGCCCAGTGATCCAGCCAATAAGAGGGTCTTGACTGTGGATGAATCAAAGAGTGTGCAGCTTAAATGTTTTTCACACAGGCCACATCCCCATTACAAGCTTAATCCAGTTTCCCTAAACCGAAATAACAGAACCAGATGCAAACGTGAATTTGCCTGTTCCCGTTACTTTCAGCTTAATCGCGTTCGATCCGGATTCTGAGGATCGTAGGTGGCGTACGTAACTCAAGAGGGTACTCAAGTGGCTACATTCTAAAAGCTGCTTTTCGGGGCTGCCCTGCCCTCTTCCTCCTGGCGTGAATGCGCCACCCATAAGGGACCCCTTCACCGAGCCTGGCTGGGTGGCTGCTGCTTGCCTGGATGGAGGAAAACTGGCAGTGGGCAGCCAGCGATTCTCCCCATTGCCCAGGGCAAACAGCAGCAGCAGCAACTCAAACAAGGGGGCTTTAAACATTCACACATCTCCCAAAACCTGCTCAGCTTTACTTTCCCTTTTAAAGGTCAGAACTCCAAAGACCTAGAATTGTGCAAAATTGCAACATTGCTATCAGGTGTGAAGTGCCTGGATTGCTACAGTGTAGCGGCTGCTGTGAAGGGTGGATTTTTACACTGAAATCACTATCTTTGGAAGCAAGCTATTGGGGGAGGGAAACCCTAAACATGGATTCTCATCCCTTAAAACGGTACGGTCCCCACAGTAAAAAATGTAACACGTATCAAGCGCACGATCCGGAGTGAGACCTGTTAAAATGAGGGTTAACATTTACAACGCTTTGGGGCAATTTAACACGCGGAAAGCGCGTTAAGCCAAACTGACGTGGGGCCTGCGAGGATTGAAAATGGTTTAAAACTGAAATAAACTTGTAATGGGGATGTGGCCACAGTTGCTAATGAGATAACTGGTGTTCTCAGTATTTATGTGATGCAGAATGAAGCTTTCCTAGCAGGTCTTACCATGGAGGTTTGGACAGTATGGGGAGTTAAGATTTTTAGCTATGCTAAAAGACTTCAGAGGTGATCAGCAGTGCCATCAAATCAACCTAGAAACAAATGTGTAGCCAGGATCATTGAAACAGGTCTAGAAGAAATTATCTGCTACCTACAAGTCAAGAAACAGAAATTTGTTGCTGTAGCTTAATGCTAAGGCATAAGGCCTATTAAATGGGCTGTGGTCACATTTAAGGTTTAATCCAGCCCCAGCCCACTTTCAGAGTGGGAGAATACATCAGTAAAATGACAAGGTGTTTCCTTTTCGTGTTAAATAATTCAGCAAATTCACCTTTGGGATAGATAATGTGGAAAGAAAATTACTGGTCACTTTGCTAATGTGGTCTCTTGCTCTGAAGGTGGAATGAAGCTGGATTAAAATTTGGGTGTACCCACAGCAGCAGCATCTTATGGAAAACAACACAAGATTTGATGGCTTGTGAGCCAGTTTGGTCTAGTAGTTAGGGAGCCGGACTCTTATCTGGGAATACCTGGTTCAATTCCATCCTCCCCCATGAAGCCAGCTGGGTGACCTTGGACTAGTCACAGCTCTCTTCTGGGCTCTCACAGCCCCACCTAGCTCACAGGGTGTTCTGTTGTGGGAAGAATAGAAAAGCTTTGTCAGACGCTTTGTCACCTTAAATGGGTGATAAAAGCGGGGTAGAAAAACCAGCTCTTCTTCCTCTTATCAATGCAACAGATAACATTTAATGGGGGCTGCAGGAAATTCATGGTGGGAACAGAAATCACAACTAAATGGAACCTCTGCTGTAAAGTGCGTGGCTGGTGTTTTGAACAAAAGGGGAGCTGGAGATCCTGACCCAGGTAGATAAATATGATGTCATAGGTATTATGGAAACCTGGTGGGATAACACACATGAATGGAACACAAACATCGAAGGCTACAACTTGTTTCTGCGAAACAGACTTAACAAAAGAGGAGGGGGTGTTGCGCTGTATGTTAAAAAAGAAATTGTCTCCTCAGAGGTTCAAGTTTCAGAGAGTGGAAGCTCAGTAGAATCGGTATGGGTAAGAATTCAAGGAGAGAGCAACAGAAAGGATACCATTGTAGGAGTCTATTACAGGCCCCCTGGACAAACAGAAGATATGGATGACCTCTTCCTAGACCAGATGGCTAAACTTTCACGAAAGCATGACATAGTGATTATGGGAGACTTTAACTACCCAGACATTTGTTGGGAATCTCGCTCAGGAAAAAGTCACAAGTCTAATAAGTTCTTATCCTCTCTCGCTGACAATTTCATGTACCAAAAGGTGGTGGAGGAAACAAGAGGATTGGCTATCCTTGATCTAATTCTTACCAACAGAGAGGAAATGGTGGAGGATATCAGAGTTTCTGGGGCATTAGGAGGCAGCGATCATGTTATCCTTGAATTCTGGATAATAAGGGAAGGAAAGCATGAGAGGACTCAGACTTCAAAGTTGGACTTCAGAAGGGCGGATTTTGATGTACTAAAGGATAGAAATGTCCAAGAAGGATGGGATATTTTGAGAAATGCAATATTAGAAGCGCAATCATTAACAATTCCTCAAAGAAGGAAGAATGGAAAACATCTAAAGAGACCAGGGTGGATAAACCTAGAACTTAAAAACTTGATAAAAAAGAAAAAAGAAATGTTTAAGAAATGGAAGGAGGGATACATATCTAAGGAGGAATATAATGAAATCAGTACAATCTGCAGGGCAAGTATCAGAAAAGCTAAAGCTAAAAATGAACTGAGGCTTGCAAGAGAGACTAAAAACAATAAAAAAGGTTTTTGGGGATATGTCAACAGCAAAAGAAAAGTCAAAGAGGTTTTGGGAAGTCTGCAGGGAGAGAATGGAGAAGTGATCGAAAGTGATCTTGAGAAGGCAGAGATTCTGAACTCCTATTTTGCATCTGTTTTTTCCAAGAGGGATAATGGACATGCAACAGTCCTTCACTGTACTGATGAAGGACTAGGAGAATCAAGACACAAAATCAACACTGAGAGAGTAAGGGAACGCTTAGCTAACTTAAACGAATTTAAGTCCCCGGGTCCAGATGGATTACATCCTAGGGTACTGAAGGAATTAGCAGAGGTAATTGCTGAACCACTTGCTGTAATCTTTGAGAAGTCATGGAGAACAGGAGAAGTCCCAGACGATTGGAGAAGGGCAAACGTTGTTCCTATCTTCAAAAAAGGGAAGAAGGTAGACCCAGGCCTGTTAGCCTGACTTCAATACCAGGAAAGATTCTCGAACAAATTATTAAACAACACATATGTCAGCATTTGGATAGGAATTCAATAATTAACAGTAGTCAACATGGGTTTGTATCAAACAAGTCGTGTCAGACTAACTTGATTTCATTTTATGACAAAATCACTGAATGGGTTGATCAAGGAAATGCAGTAGACATAGTATTTCTTGATTTCAGCAAACCATTTGACAAAGTATCTCATGCGATCCTCATTGAAAAATTGATCAAATATGGGTTTGACAAGGCAACTATAAGGTGGGTTCAAAACTGGCTTAGTAATCGTACTCAAAGAGTGGCTTTAAATGGCTGCACATCCAAATGGAAGGAAGTGTCAAGTGGAGTACCACAAGGTTCTGTCCTGGGCCCAGTTATGTTTAATGTTTTTATAAACAATCTGGACGAGGGAGTTGAAGGGAAACTGATCAAATTTGCTGATGACACAAAGCTAGGGGGGATTGCAAACACCAGAGAAGAGAGAGAGAGGATTCAAAAAGATTTAGAGAAACTCGAACAATGGGCTGCAACTAATAAAATGGTATTTAACAAAGAAAAATGCAAGGTTCTGCACCTGGGCAAGAAAAATGAAAAAAGCACATATACAATGGGAGGAATTCGGCTGAGCAGCAGCACATGTGAAAAAGACTTGGGTGTCCTGGTAGATCATCAACTGAACATGAGTCAACAGTGCGAGGCAGCTGCAAAAAAGGCAAACGCAATCCTGGGGTGTATTAGGAGAAGCATAGAGTCCAGATCACGTGAAGTTATTATCCCCCTCTACTCTACCTTGGTCAGACCTCATCTGGAGTACTGTGTCCAGTTCTGGTCACCCCAGTTTAAAAAAGACACTGACAAGCTGGAGCAGGTTCAAAGGAGAGCTACCAAGATGGTGAACGGTCTGCAAACCATGTCCTATGAGGAACGGCTTAAGGAACTAGGAATGTTTAGTCTAACAAAAAGAAGACTGAGAGGAGACATGATAGCTGTCTACAAATACCTCAAGGGTTGTCACAAGGCAGAGGGATCAGCCCTGTTCTCACTCTCTCATGGAAGGACTAGAAACAATGGGGTGAAACTGCAGGGGAAAAGATTTAGTTTAGATGTTAGGAAAAAAATTCTAACAGTAAGAGTGATCAACCAGTGGAACAGGCTGCCATGGGAGGTGGTTGGTTCCCCTTCGTTGGAGGTCTTCAAGCAGAGACTGGACGGCCATCTGTCTGAGATGGTTTAGGAGATCCTGCCTTGAGCAGGGGGTTGGACTCGATGACCCAGGAGGTCCCCTCCAACTCTACCATTCTATGATTCTATGATTCTATGATTCTATGATCAGCTGCTGATGGGCTAAAAAGCTGAGTGGGCCCTGTTGCCCTTCTGCTGTCTTGTAGCTGATCAAAACTTGAGAATCACATGCTTGACCTGGTATGACTCTTTGCACCACCCTTTCTCTCTTTAACAGCAGCTTAATCCACTATGACTCACGTGAAGCTTTTCTAGTCATGGAGCTAAGCATTTTCGCTTGCTAATTTCTGTAGAGCAACAGGATGCTAATTTCTGCAGAAACAGGATGGAAAGCACAGTTGCTCAAACTGTGGTCTGCTAGATGTGTCCAAAATTGCAGCTCGCCATGCGGTTAATGCCCAGCAAGCACCTGAAAGGTTGAATAGTTTTCTTGTGCTCTCTCTGCAGAGCAGGAGTCCAGCTTTGATTAGATATACAGTGGTACCTTGACATACGAGTTTAATTCGTTCCGTAACCTTGCTCTTATGTCAAATCGCTCGTATCTCAAAGCAATTTCCCCATTAATCCATTCCAGCTCCCAAAACACCACCTCAGTTGTTTTTGTTATGTACTGTACTGTATTTACATACTCGTATCTCAAATCTTGCTCTCATCTCAAAGCAAAATATCACTCGCTCGGCGGCTTGTATCTCAAAACACTTGTATGTCAGGGCACTTGTATGTCGAGGTACCACTGTAGAAGATATCTGTCCTTGCACTGCCATTCGGCCTTGCAGATGGCCTCCATATGCAGGCAATGAAGGACACAATTTGGGCATATCTGGCAGGCTGTGGTTTGAGTCTTCTTGGTGTAAGAATAGAATAGAAGCTTACCAAGTATATTTCTCAAGCCAAAAAGAACTGATTCTGAATATGGGATGGTCTGCATGACAGCACTGGTCCAGAGCAGTCCATGCCGTGACCTCAAAGCGTAAGCTTCACAATCACACTCCCACAACTCCAAGGGCTTTGGTGCGCCACTGAAATGTGTCTCTCAGTAGTATCAGGCCCAGATGCTTACTATGTGGGCCCTTAATCCAAATTAAGGGTACATGTAGAAAGGGGCTCAGGAATGCACAGAAATTGCCTGCTTATATCTTCCAGCTTGTTTGGTTTCCCATTCTCCCCAAGGCTCCGCCATAGAGCAGGGAAACACAGGTTGACAACTTTATTCTGGGCCCTGCCCCAGGATCTAGGCAACAACTTGCTTTGTAGATAGAAAAAAGGTTATTTTTTTATCCAGCAGATCATAGGTCTATGGAATTTACTATCACAGATGGTGGTGATGGCTACTAGTCTGCATAACTTTGAGAAAGAATTCAGGAAGGACAAATGTATCTTATGGCTACTATCCCCAGGTTGGAGAGGCAGGCAGGCAGGCCTCTAATGAGAGGAGGAGGAGGAAGAGGAGAAAAAGATTTGGCTTTTCTACCCTGCTTTTCTCACCCATTTAAGGGGACTCAAAGTGGCTGACAAAGCTTTCTGTACTTCTCCCTACAACAGATCGTGTGAGGTAGGTAGGGCTGTGAGAACTCAGAAAGAAAGCTGTGACTAGCCCAAGGTCACCCAGCTGGCTTCATAGAGGAGGGTGGAATCAAACCTGATATTCCCAGATAAGAGTCCAGCTCCTTAACCACTAGACCAAACTGGCTCACTGGTGAAGGTTTTGCCTGTCCCTCCTAATTGAGAATGCCCAGAAGCAATTGATAGGCCATGTGTGAAACAAGATTCTGGATTAGATGGGCTCTGGCCTATCCTTCAGGGCTTCTCCTTTGAAGGTTTTCCTTGCTTTTACAGATCAGTGTGTTACAAGAAGAAGAAGAGGAGGAGGAGGAAGAAGAAGAACTGGCTTTTTTACCTCACTTTTCTCACCCATTTAAGGGGACTCAAAGCAGCTGACAAAGCTTCTGTTCTTCTCCCCACAACAGACACCCTGTGACGTGGGTGGGCTGTGAGGACTCAGAGGAGAGCTGTGACTAGCCCAAGGTCAACCAGCTGGCTTCATGGGGTAGGGCGGAATCGAACCCGGTATTCCCAGATAAGAGTCCGGCTCCCTAACCACTACACCAAACTCACTCACAAGAGCCAGATTTGTGATCCATTCATCTAATGTTCTCCTGAAATCATTAGTAAAAAAAAGTCTTATGACCTTAATGCAGCTGAAAAGCAATATCCATCGATTCCCAGACCAATTTAAATTTTACACCAGGCCTTATCCTGTTTCACAACATGCTTGTTTCTTCTAGCTGCCAGAAGACACAAAGAACAGTAGTTTTTCATCACCACCAAAATCTTATTTTTCCCCTACGAAAAAGGGAAGATAAATTTATCTCTGCCCTCAGCAAGCTCCCTAGCTCCAGTGTTGTCAATGAGAATTATGAGACCATGTAAATGTGAATAAACTCTACAGCAAGAAAATGCCTGCCTTTCATATTACTGCACCGCAAGTTACTATAGCAACAGCTGCAACAGTTTTTGAACTAAAGATCAAAAACCATACCTTCAAGCAATGGAGAATCCCTTGGAGCTTGCCCCTTAAAGAAAGAAAGAAACTATACAGTCTTTCGACGCAGCCTTTGCTGAAAAATATTTTGAAGTACTGTATTTAAATACCAACGATATCGATTTGCCCTTAAGATTGTCTGCAATGGTTGTTTAGCAAAGAGTCAATATTTCCTCAGTTGTGATAACAGGAAAGAGAGCTTCCTCAGTAGCAGAGCAGCCATTGGAAAGAAAGAGCACGGGAGGACTCGGACTGTTAATAACAGATGCAAAGAAGAAATGTCAGCAGCTGTTGCTTCTGTTAAAAGCTCTAAGTGCTGAAATGGCTTCCTGGTACACAACGGCAGCCATTTTGTTTCAGCAGGCTGCACTGAGGCAACAGGGTGCTTCAGTGCATGAGGGTGTGATCAGAGAGTTGGTCCTCACACATTGGTCCTCACACATTGGCCCTCTGATGGGAGCCATGGAGATTGAGGACTGTGGGAGCCCATGAGAAAAGTCTTGAGTGTGTAATGGAAACATAGGCCCTTTTTATACTCACCTTCCTTTAATCCAGGGCCGTTTCTGCACTTGGCCTTATTCTGGAATATATAAGAACATAAGAGAAGCCTTGCTGGATCAGGCCACAGCCCATCTAGTCCAGCATCCTGTCGCACACAGTGGCCCACCACATGCTCACGGGCATCTCAAGCAGAGACAAGGACAAACCTATTCCTGCTCTAGAATCCCAGCAAATGGCCTTAGAAGCGCCCCGGTTCCCCCCCACCCCCACCCCAGCCTGAAAGATGTACCTAGGCATTCATTCTAGTAGCCATTGATACATCTGTCGTCCATAAATTTGTCTTGGGATAGTGGTCTGCTGGCCACAAGCTAGTGCAGACTATGGCAGGCTTCACTTGGGCCTGCCATAGTCTGCACTAGCATGCAGATAGCAGATCCCTAGTCTGGGATATATTCCAGAATAAGGCCAGAATAAAGCCCCCGGGATCAGTGGGCCCAGAACAGCCCAGTCCAGTGATCTGGATTGCAGGGAAGCATGGACAAGATCCACACCATCTGCACTGGTGGTGCTGATCTGGATTAGCCCACACTGTGGAGCCGAAGCTCATGTGAACTTTGTAGTCGCACCCTCAAATCTCTGAAGGCAAGTGGTGCTTTTTGGTAGTGCATTATAGGCAGCATTGTACACACCTCCCTTGGTCTGGATCAGGGACCTGGGCCCTCTGGTAGAACTGATGAAATGGTACTACTAAAGATCTGGATAGAGAACCTCCTTAGTCCAGATCTGGCTCCATCTAAAGCAGACAGAACTGAATTGGTGGGGGTTCTCCATGATCCACATTAATGTGTGATTACAGAGGATTACATCCAAAATACATAGGCCCTTAATCCATGGGCCTACCAAGGGCCATGACTTAAAATGATCAGGGGAGCGGAGGAGCTTTCCTATATGGAAAGGTTCCAACATCTGGGGATTTTTAGTCTTAGTCTAGAAAGGAGACATGTGTGAGATGAAATGATAGAAACAGTAAGTGAATAAAATTATATGTGATGCAGACAATTTGAATAGAGATAGGTTTTTCTCTCTTTCCCAAAATACTAAAAGTAGGGTTACCCTGAAAGATGGGGGAAAAATCAGGACAAACAGATTTTAAAAATCTAATACGGTGCATAGAATTCACTGTCAGGCGATGTGGTGTTGGTCGTCAGCCCAAATGGCATCAAAAAAGGTTTCGATCAAATCAGAGTTATCAATAGCTAGTAGCTTTGATGGCCATACGAATGCCCCTGGTAAGAAGAGGCCATGGTCTGCCTCCGAACTCCAGCTGGTGGGAGACTAGAAGGAGGGCAAGGAGTGTCCTGGCTGGTCGCCTCTCTGTGCAACTGATTGGCCACAGGGAGAGCAGGCTGCTGGACAAGATGGGCCACAGTTTGG
Source organism: Aspidoscelis tigris stejnegeri (assembly GCA_023333525.1). NCBI lineage: Eukaryota > Metazoa > Chordata > Lepidosauria > Squamata > Teiidae > Aspidoscelis > Aspidoscelis tigris. Next base: position 13,032,199 of record JALMGA010000001.1, read on the forward strand.
TGCAACAGAGCATTTTTTATGTTCTTATATGCCTGGAAGTCAGAATTATCAATGGCTATTAGGACTTTTAGCCCTAATGGCAGGAGGAGGTAGTCCCTCTCTAACGGTCAGCAGCTAAGAGACTAGGGGCCTGTCCCGATGAGGGAAATATAGCATCATTATGGCTGGGGCTACAGTGGAGCTGTGACACCCATCTGTAGCAACCCCTCTATAGCTCTGCTATAGCCCCCCTGAAATGCACAATAGCCTATTGCTGGAAAGCTCAGTGGTAGTGCTGTTATTACCTACCATTATGGAGTGGAGGTAGTCATCATTATTTCTGTCCATTGCACACATGTGGGGCCCAAAACGGCCATGCTTGCACAATGTTGGGGAAAGAATTAACTGGACCAGAAGAAAATCAAGGCAAAGCTGCAGCTTTATTATTTATTAGTGCAATAGGGTGCACTTGCCATAATCAAAAGCCATGGAGTTGCCCCAGTTTGGTTCAGTGGTTGGGGAGCCAGACTTATCTGGGAATACTGGGTTCGATTCCGCCCTCCCCCATGAAACCAGCTGGGTGACCTTGGGCTAGTCACAGCTCTCTTTTCAGCTCATACAGTCCCAACTACCTCATAGGGCAGTGATGGTGAACCTTTTGAGCTCAGTGTGTCCACATTCACAAGAAAACCTAGCTTAACTCGGGTGCTGTGTCACATCTAGAAATATCCATAATTTTTGATATTTGTAGCTCTAGTAAAAAAGTTATATTTTTGATATATGTATTTTCTTAAAAGCAAAAACAAATAATTCTTTACATTAGTGACTTTTGTTGCTGAAATTCATTTGTTAATATTCAATTGAAAGTTGGTATTTCGTACACTTCAAGAACAAGCAAGCACTACACACCTAGGTGCCAGGCTGACCATGTGTGTCACCCAAAGGGGCTAGGCGTGTCACCTGTGACATGCGTGTCATAGGTTGGCCATCACTGTCATAGGGTGTCTGTTGTGGGGATAAGAATAGACAAGTTTTGACAGCTGCTTTGAGTCCCCTTAAATGGGTGAGAAAAGAGGGGTAGAAGAGCCAAGTCTTCTTCTTCTAATTCTCAAAGCATGCTTATATATAAAAGATGAAATGTGAACAAATCTGAATTTAGGTATACTGGACATATTCATACACCAATCTCGACTGAAGGATGCCAATAAACCATTATATCTTTTAAGTGTCAATGAACTATGAAATATTAAGCTTGCCCAAAGTTTGCTTCTTAATGAGGTACACAGAGAAGCAGTTCAAAAGACTCAAGGCCAAATTCCAGCATTTGCTTATCTTTTATCTACTTGTTTCCCGTCTCTGATTCACACCTCCATTTGGCTTAGCTGTACACATTCTACTAACTGCTTTATTTCACTGAGGCTGCATCCCCATTATAAGCTTAATTCGCTTTCCCTAAACCGAAATAATAGAATCAGATGCAAACGCCAATTTGCCTGTTCCCATTACTTTAAACTTAATCGCGTTTGTTCTGGATTCTGAGGATCGTACGTGGCATACATGACTCAAGGGGGGACTCAAGCAGCTACTTTTTAAAAGCTGCTTTTCGGGGCTGCCCTGCCCTCTTCCTCCTGGCGTGAATGCGCCACCCATAACGGATCCCTTCACCGAGCCTGGCTGGTTGGCTGCCACTTGCCTGGATGGAGGAAAACCGGCAGTGGGCAGCCAGCGATTCTTTCCCCCCCCTCTCCCCATTGCCCAGGGCATACAGCAGCAGCGGCAACTCAAGCAAGGGGGCTTTAAACAATCACACATTTCTCAGAACCTGCCCTGCTTTTTTCCCCCCTTTAAAGGTCAGAACTCCGAAGACCTAGAATTGTGCAAAATTGCAACATTGTTATCAGGTGTGAAGTGCCTGGATTTCTACAGTGTAGCGGCTGCTGTGAAGGTTGGATTTTTACACTGAAATCACTGTCTTTGGAAACAAGCTATTGGGGGAGGGAAACCCTAAACATGGATTCTCATCACTTAAAACGGTAGGGTCCCCACAGTAAAAAATGTAACACGTATCAAGCGCACAATCCGGAGTGAGACCTGTTGAAATGAGGGTTAACATTTACAACACTTTGGGACGATTTAACACGCGGAAAGCGTGTTAAGCCAAACTGATGTGGGGTCTGTGAGGATTGAAAACGGTTTGAAACCAAAATAAGCTTGTAATGGGGATGCGGCCTGACTGTTATTGTTCCAAACTCCCATAATCCTCTTAACAAAACTCCATTTTGGCTTCACAGCCTTGACAGTAGTGGTGGAAACGCACACCTTTGGTTATTCCGTCCTGTCCAACTACCCAAACGTGTGTGTCACTCGAATGCACACAGATACTAATCTTTTGAAATTTGTGTATGAAACCAAAGTTGGGCTTATTATTCAAAAAAACCCATCACGAGTACAGTATTCTCATTTCATTCATTCATTGCATTTCCGAAGCTTCATGAAAAGGGGCATAATTTTGTTACTTGCAGCAACGTTCAACAATAGTGCTGTAGAATTAACCACTAACACTTTGTACCATATTATGCAAGCATCTAATCATAAGAACATAAGAACAGAGGAGCCCTGCTGGATCTGGCCACAGCCCATCTAGTCCAACATTCTGTCGCACACAGTGGCCCACCAACTCCCCATGGGCATCTCTACCAAAACAAGGGCAAATCTTCTCCTGCTCTCGAATCCCAGAAATTGGCCTTAGAAGCATCCTGCTTGCCCCCCCCCCCCCAGCCTGGAAGATGTGCATAGGCATCCATTCTAAGCAAATTTCAAAAGATTAGCATCACATCTAGCAGTGTATAAATATATGAATCTCCCCCTTATTTTGATTTATTTTAGTTAAAATCTCGCACAATTAGCAACAGAAGAAGGGCTGCAAAGCTGAAAGGGGCAGAAAATGCCATGTCAGAAAAGAAGATTTTCTCAGCAGGCGGCTAAGAATAGATGCAGCCACATGGCCTGGATGTGCAGTGTGGCAGTAACATCCAGCAAACAGCACCACCTAGAGTTCACATTTCAGTCCTTTTGAAAAATTAAATGCAACAAAACCAATAAGGTTCAATTATTCTTATAAACACATTTTTAAAGATATTAAGTTTCCATATTTTTTTGAAAATGATTTTCATTACAGCTAAAAGGCTGTTAAAAGCTAATGTGAAACCAAAAAGGCCAGAGACCTATTCGCACTATGGCCCATAGTGCATGATTAGTAAACTTCTGGTGAAGAGGATCCACATGTGGAGTAGGCTGTTACTGCCTCCAAGCATGCCTACCCTCACCAGATGTTCACTAGTTGTTGATTAGGTGTGGAGCACGAAATTGTGCTCCATGCATTAACCAACGTTTAGCAAAACTTACCTTAAGCATCTGGGCTGCTGACCATTCACTCTTCTCCCAGTGCTCTGGGGTCGTTTGAGGTGCCCCACAAGGTGTTCAAAAGAGGACTAGCCCCAGGATTGGCCCAGATGAGTTACTGATCGTGTAGGGTTAGGCTGTTGTTACCCAGTGCTCGCAAGTGCAAGTGCTAGTTAACCTTGGATCATCGCACTCCTTTCCTATCCAGTGGACAGGAAGGGAAGTGTGAAAACACCCCATGAGTAGGGGTGTGCACGAATGCAATTTTCACTATTCGATTTGAATCAAATACCCAAAAATTCAATTTGATTGTTTAAAATTAGAATTTAACCAAATCTGATTCAAATTAAGCGAATTTGAATCTATTTGTTCAAATTTTTCAGTCGAGTTTGCACTTACGAATGTCAACAATGTTCGTAGATGCCCGTATGCATCTTCCCCGGGTCCATACATGTCTGTATGCATCCATACACATCCATGTACATCCCGTAGTTATCCTATATGCAACCTGTTTTCATCCCGTACCGATCCGTACAAACGCGTACCAATGTGGGAAAGATGTGGACCTTTAAGTACGCATCATGTATGAACCAATACACATACGAATGTCTGGATAATTCAAACGAATAGATCCAAAATTTGAAATTCAAATAAAATCTTTAAATGTGAATTTAAGGACATTCGACTCAAATGTCAAAATTTGGTCAATTCGATTGAATTTCTAATGCATTTTCAAATATTCATGCACACCCAAGACTCAGTCCTAGAATTGCATGCTGAGCCAGTTTGGTTTAGTGGTTAGGGAGCTGGACTCTTATCTGGGAATACCGGGTTCGATTCAGCCCTCCCCCATGAAACCAGCTGGGTGACCTTGGGCTAGTCACAGCTCTCTTCTGAGCTCTCACAGCCCCACCTACCTCACAAGGTGTTCTGTTGTGGGGAGTAGAAAAGCTGTGTCAGCTGCTTTGAGTCCCCTTAAATGGGTGAGAAAAGCGGGGTAGAAAAGCCAACTCTTCTTCTTCTTCAACAAATAGTGTTTACAGAATTAGAGGTGTGAGAAACACTGTCTTGAATGTCTTTTAAAACATCTGTGATTACCAGTTTCCCCTTGCACAGAGGCTGAACTTGCAAACTTTGTCCTATGCAAAAAGGTGAATGTTCAGCTCACATTCCTCCTGACGGCCCCTCCCAGTGTTGTTGGAATCTGGGCATGGAACTGGAAACACCACCTAGAGCCTTTCTGCACTCTCCATCAAAATGAGACCTGTTCCTCTTTGAGACCCTATTTTCCACATGCTAGAATGGAAGAGGGAGGCCCTGCCCCATCCCTGGACCGATCCAGCCACATTGCGATGGAATAATGCCCAGTCTAGGTGGCCAAAATGGCCACCTATATTGTGACATCAGTAGATTTGTTCCAGTCTAACAAGAAGCTCTATCTCACTGATGGACCACACTGTGCTGCTGAAATGAGTTTCCAGGGAGAAATGAGACTAGGAGCTTCGGTTCCTAGCATTCAGCAAACTTGGAAGTAACTCTGGAGATCGTGCAATCTCCAGAGCCAGCATGGGGTGTTGTCCTAGGTAGGACAACCTTCCAAATGCAGAAGGTTTACCCCTGGACTGTGAAAAATAGTTCCAGGTTGGGCTGGTCCTAATAAAGTAAGTGCAGAAACTGGTCCCATGGGGGGGGAAGGGGCATTGTCAACTTGCATATTTTAAAAAGCATTTTAGACAGCATTTTACAGACTTATATAGTCCTCGGCAGGAGTGTGACGGTTTCTCGGTACAGGCTGCAAACTGTTTTGCTTTTGGGCTTTGCAGGCTTCTTGCAAAGCTGCAATAGCCAGCCTTGTTGCAAAGTTTGTTGCAAACCCTGGGATTTGGGCTGCAAAAAGAGCGGGAAATCCTGTGCGGGCCCTGTTGCAGTGATTGGCTGGAGTAAGGTTTTGGAGGGAAAAGCTGTCCGGGGATCTGAGTGCTGGAGGGGCTAGAGAAGGAGTTCCCACCAATCAGGCTGGAGAGACAGCAACCTCTGTTAGGAGTCTCCAGCAGCATTTTATTGCGGCTAGAACCAATCAGGATCAGGGGTGTGTGTATAAATGAACACAGAGTACAGCAGAGAAGGTCTTCATGCTGGGACAAGAGCTGAAAGGAGAAGAAGAGCTGAACCTGAAGGAGCCAGACCAGTAGTTGACCAGGGGTCTTCGTGCTGGGACTGAGGCTGAAGGGAACAGAGGAGCTGATCCTGAGGGAGCTGGAACCAGTAGCTGACCATTGGGCTGTTGGCTGAGCGATTTCTGAAGGGGACAATCGAGGAAGATTGGGGCTCCGAGGGAGACTTCGCTAGCAACTGACCAGGCTGGATGATCGGACAAGCAAGGACGGACTGGGCCTTGTGATCATCTAGGGCCACGTTCTGGTACACTGGCTAGGCTTGGGCTGTGGTCGAGTTAGTCAGGAGGGAGGTAGAACGTGTGGAGGCTTGTCTTTTAAAAGGTGAACTATTTTCCTGTAGAGGAAAGGGTTAGCTCCTAGCTTTAAGAGACTTGCAAATTTAAACTAACAACTACCTGAACCTTATTACCTTCCTAGTATTGCTTGTGTATAATAATAAACTTGTTTTTGTTTACTGCTGAAACGCTTGCTACCAGTGTTTTGTGTCCACACTGTAGTATTCACTTGGCCGTTGCACGAACCCAGCATCCAAACAAGGCCAAGCTACTCCCAGAGAGGGCAGGCACTAACTGGATCGCTGGGCATCGTGGCAATTTGGTGGCAGCTCGGGACGAATCTTGATTCAGTCCGCTTTGGCCAGAATACTACAGTAGCAAGCAATACTGTGTGTGATTGAGAAGGGCAGCCAGAGTTTGGCTCCTTTGTGAATGAGTCTGGTGTCTGGACACAGAGCCCTACGGTAGTGCCTGTGGGTCAGAACTCCTCCATCCCTGAAGTGTGTGTGTGCTAGACATCAGGGAGGGCTAGTAGGTACGGGCAAGCAGGCACAGGTCCTGAGGTAAAGGCTTTGGGTACTTTGTAAGGACTTGGTGTGCTGTAAGCCCTAGTATTTGGGTGAGCCTAGCCACAGTATAGTGGGGTCAGTAGGTTTGGTGGCCAGAGGTAATTGCTTTGGGTAAAACGTACGGTCACCAGCCGGACGCTGAACCACGTGGCTACGCCCAAATAGACCTGGTTCCGGAGGTAATCTGCCTGGGTAAAGTACGGAACCAGGGAGGGAATTACGTTCCCTGTGTGTTGGCTACAAATATCAGCAGCCAGCACGGTAGATCAAGTGGTGGGGAGTCCCACACTTGATGCTAACTAGAAAAGGGGCAAAAGCTGTTCCAAAGGGTCTTGGGGGACTGCCAGCTAAGCGTGTTAGCAGCAAGGGTCCCAGAGCCAAACCAAGGAAAGCTATTATGGAGTCTGTGGTGGAACAGGAGGTTACAACCCCAGAGCCAAGTATGGGTGCAGGCACAGGAACTCCTGAAGCTGTGCCAGGAGTGGCACAGGACAATGGGCTCACTGAGCTCAAACTGAGGCTTGAATATGAGTTGGAGATGAAAAAAATGGAACGGGCAGAAAGGGAAATGCAGTTTAAAAGACTGAAAATGCTGATAACTGGAATTGCATGCTTAGCAAAAGGAGTCCTAAAGAGCCTGGGACTCCAAATCCTTCTGTGGATGAACCATGTGAGTGGTGAGTTGCAGTCATCGCTGGAAGGGATCCAGGAAGCTGGTGCCAGGTCGGAAGGGCCAAGGACTAGAGCATCCTACGCCGAGACCGGGGAGACCAACAGGACAGCATCTCCAGGCAACCGGGTCAGCAAGGAGCTGGATCCCACAGCAGGACCACTGCCAGATGGGACCAGCAAAGAACCAGACTGATTTTGGACTCAGTGGACTATTTGAGTGACTTTGGGAAATGTGTTTAGTTGTATATAGTTACTTAAGGAAATTCTTTTACAAAGACTTTGGACTTTTATGGAATGTGTTTAGTAGATAGATGTATGTTTAGTTACGCTCCTCTTTGGGAGACAAATGTCCATGGGACAGTTGTGCCCCAGGTACATTTGTCTTTTTTGGGGAAGGGAGGGGTTGTGACGGTTTCTCGGTACAGGCTGCAAACTGTTTTGCTTTTGGGCTTTGCAGGCTTCTTGCAAAGCTGCAATAGCCAGCCTTGTTGCAAAGTTTGTTGCAAACCCTGGGATTTGGGCTGCAAAAAGAGCGGGAAATCCTGTGCGGGCCCTGTTGCAGTGATTGGCTGGAGTAAGGTTTTGGAGGGAAAAGCTGTCCGGGGATCTGAGTGCTGGAGGGGCTAGAGAAGGAGTTCCCACCAATCAGGCTGGAGAGACAGCAACCTCTGTTAGGAGTCTCCAGCAGCATTTTATTGCGGCTAGAACCAATCAGGATCAGGGGTGTGTGTATAAATGAACACAGAGTACAGCAGAGAAGGTCTTCATGCTGGGACAAGAGCTGAAAGGAGAAGAAGAGCTGAACCTGAAGGAGCCAGACCAGTAGTTGACCAGGGGTCTTCGTGCTGGGACTGAGGCTGAAGGGAACAGAGGAGCTGATCCTGAGGGAGCTGGAACCAGTAGCTGACCATTGGGCTGTTGGCTGAGCGATTTCTGAAGGGGACAATCGAGGAAGATTGGGGCTCCGAGGGAGACTTCGCTAGCAACTGACCAGGCTGGATGATCGGACAAGCAAGGACGGACTGGGCCTTGTGATCATCTAGGGCCACGTTCTGGTACACTGGCTAGGCTTGGGCTGTGGTCGAGTTAGTCAGGAGGGAGGTGGAACGTGTGGAGGCTTGTCTTTTAAAAGGTGAACTATTTTCCTGTAGAGGAAAGGGTTAGCTCCTAGCTTTAAGAGACTTGCAAATTTAAACTAACAACTACCTGAACCTTATTACCTTCCTAGTATTGCTTGTGTATAATAATAAACTTGTTTTTGTTTACTGTTGAAACGCTTGCTACCAGTGTTTTGTGTCCACACTGTAGTATTCACTTGGCCGTTGCACGAACCCAGCATCCAAACAAGGCCAAGCTACTCCCAGAGAGGGCAGGCACTAACTGGATCGCTGGGCATCGTGGCAAGGAGCATTTAGGACAGGGGTACCTAAACAAACATCTCAGTATTCTTTGCTATAGGTCATGCTGTCTGAGGCTGCCTCTACATGGTGTCTGAATATTCTGCTAGCAAAAGATAATGCAGAATATTGTCCCTCCGGCATTATTACTTGCTAGACTCACAACACTGTGGCCAGAGCTATCTTTGCGTGTTTTAGTGATGTGTGCATCTAGGTAAGTGGCCGGTGAAAATACCCAGAAGCATGTACATGTGTGTGCATGCACAACTGCCTGTTTTGGCCTCCATGCACGCACAGTTGTTGGAGCAATGATGTGACTAGTCCAAGGTGAGCCAGCTGGCTTCATGGAGGAGGAGGAGGAGGAGGAGGAGGAGGAGGAGGAGGAAGAAGAAGAAGAAGAAGAAGCTACCCTACTTTTCGCAACCATTTAAGGGGACTCAAAGCAGCTGACAAAGCTTCTATTCTTCTCCCCACAACAGACACTCTGAGGTAGGTGGAGCTGTGAGAGCTCAGAAGAGAGCTGTGACTAGTTCAAGGTCACCCACCTGGCTTCATGGGGGAGGGTGGAATCAAACAGAATCAAGCCTCAGGTTGGAGCTAGGGCAACCTTTAGCAATAGGCAATGGCTTTGGCAGCACATATACCAATGGGAATGGAGTACTGATGGTGGAGGAGATAAGCTGGAGACAATGATGTTGTGTAGGATGCACAGGAAATGCACTTTGCCTCTTTTGTGCATTAAATATTGGGAATCCACCTTCCACTAAGGTGGAAATGTATGCTGCTTTCTCCATTGTCAGGCATTTCAGCAATTCATGAAAGCACATTGCCCACTGTGACTCATGACAGGAAACCTTCCACATTTACAATGGAGGTATTGTTCACACTCATAGGCCACGTCCCCATGCAAGCCAGTTGCTTTGCTTGTGATGCGTGTCATAAAAATCCGTGTTGTAACTTGCAATAAAGCATCCCCATGTCATTTGGGGCAATCGTACGTGCCTGTTCCCATGCAAGCCACAGCATGAACACACATCTTTTTCTCCCCACTCACCCTCTCCCCTGATAGGAAGCCGGGTTGACATCACCATAACCTGTCCCGCCCACTGCAGTGATGACAGGCAAACACCTCAGTTGCACCTCCACGAACACAAAGATCATTCCTTTCCTTGGCTGCCACAATTAAAAGCATAACCAAAAGTTAGCTAAAAGCATAACTAAAAGCAGATCATTCCTTTTTCTTGGCCGCCACAGGTTAGCAGAGGTGTGCACATCCACATGACAGTGGGCACCCTCACTCGCAACCGGCTCAACATTTTCTCCCAGTTCAGGTCCCAGACTTGCTATCAGGGAAGGGGGGTGGGGGTGTAATAATTGTAGTCATTTATTTAAAGAAATCCCCAAGCAGGTGCTGATCACAGCGCGCATGGCAGGAACAGGGAGCAGAGGTGAAACCCTGCCTGCTAATACTGCGGCTGCCAAGCTCTGCCCCAAATAACCCAGGAGTGTCCGCATGACCCAGGACAATACGTGCTATCCCCCTATTTCGGAAGGAGTACGCTTGCTCAGTGGGCTTTTTTTGATATGTATTGTCTCACATGTAGCCCATATTAGGGCTTTGCATGGAGATGCTCCCAAGCCGACCTCAGAATAATTTCGGAATATTTTCAGCATGGGGAACAAGCCTATAGAGAATGGTGTGCTCTGACACAAGGTAGAGAGAAGCCCCAATGAGTGATTTTTAAAGAGTGCATGGTTTCTCACTATGTTCAGTGCAGTCACACATTAAAAGGGTGATGGTGTACTCTGCATGCCACAAGCGCTCATCCATGCTGCGTCACAAGAGAAGTCCAATTTGGAACAAGAGGAAATCCAGTCTGTGGTCACCATCCCAATCAAACCTATCGTTGATATACTTTCAGATCTACCTTTGTAGCAATGAAGGCTGGACGCTTCTATCATCTTTGGTCTCTTGTGGGAAGATTAGACATTTAACCCTATAAAGCATGAATGGCTAATCTTTTTCGCCTAAGGGCCACATTCATACTTAGACCAGATCACTATGAATTGTATCCACCATAGGATGGGTTGATGGATGTGTGACTTCCTTCTCTTTCATATGAGCGCATATATATCATACATATTACTGAGGAGGGAATAATTTACATCCTTAAGTAAACCAAAACTTCAACTAGTTTCATTTCCACCTCTCCCTTTTTGATTTTTCTGTTCATATCTATGGGCTCTTTGGTGGCCAGGAACACATGGCTGCGGTGCCTCCAGATGGGGGCTAAAACCCACAATCCTACTGGGGCTATATTGGGCATGCTACATAATTGTGGCATGCCCAATATAGTCAAGGGATGCAATGATGCCATATTCCCTGTAGCAGCAATGGATTACCTCTATCTGTTGGTTCCTTTTGTTATCACTGCTGTAGTAAATACCCAGAAGTCAATCAAACGTGTGAAGGAATTATAACCAAAGGAGCCTCCTGTATCTGGCAGATAGCAGCAAGAAGAAATCAAGTCATGGGCAACCCCTGGCTGACAGCATGCGCAATTCAATGGGCACTTCTGTGCAGTTTTCTTAGCAGCAATACAGAAGTGGTTTGCCATTGCCTATTTCCAGGGAGAGGCTGGCGATCAAACTGGCAACCTCTGCTTTCCATGACATTTGCTCTATCACTGAGCTTCAGCTGCTCCCAGAATCCATGGTCACTTCTATGCAGTTTTCTCAGCAAAGACGCAGAAGTGGTTTTCCATTGCCTACTTCAGGGGAAAATCTGGGAATCAAACTGGCACCCTCTGCTTTCCAGGCAATTTGCTCTACCACTGAGCTACGGCTACTTCCTGGAACCTTTTTAGAAACCACAGTTGCTTCTTGGCATCTGGAGGGACTCTCTGAGAGCAGTGTCCGGTTTCCCTGTCCCTGAAAGGGGGTCAGCCGAGCCTGACATCAAGATGTAAATAACTCACCAGCAAACAAAAAAGATTTCCATCTTGAAATTAACAGAACAAATCAGTTAAAAGTGACACCCATTTATTATGCAAAATGATCAGCAATCTTGGCAGAAATACAATAGTTCTAATGAAGTAATTGCTTCTAATCAGTTTTGCACAACAGAGATTAGACTGTCTGATTTATCTGCATTCTTTTCACCCACCATCACTCAATGTTCCATCTCCTTCCACAATCCTTGCTCATCAGCCTCTTGGTGCTCTCTTCTTAGCATTACTAGGAGTACTTACACATACTACTTGCAACAAAATACTCTAGTGTATTCACACACATAGCAGGAATGCTCTTTTATCCAAACACTACGTGCATGCCTTTCTTTTGGTTTACTATCTCCTGTCTATATATGTGCCATAAATTTGTGAAAAAGCAGAACACACTGCAATACCCAGAATTTTCTATTTTGTTTTGGTATGGAATTCTCTAGACAGTGACCAAACTGAGGCAATGGGATTCTCCTTCAGCCTTCGCCAATCTTTGTAAATGCACATTTAATCAGCTGCTTGCTCACACAACTTTTGTTTTGGGGGGGGGGGGTCTCAGCAGAGGATGTTGAATTTTAGCTCACCTATCCTTCTTCCCAAACTCTTTTATCTATTTATTTGCATTTTTATCCTACCCTACACCCAAAGATCTCAGAGTAGTTTAAAACAGTAAAAACAAATTAAAAGGAGCCCACTAAAAACAATAACAGTTCCTGAAAGCGGATGAGGGAGAGCTCTTTCCTCAGCCAAAGGACAGGATAAATAGGTATGCCTTAATGAAGACACCTGGCACACCTTAGAGGGGAGATTATTCCATAATCTGGGGGCTACCACAAGAAGACCCTGTTTGCCCTGAGGATCATTGTCACCCCATGGTAACAGTACTGCTCATCATTCAGAGCAGTTATGTGATAGTCTTGTTAAATTATGACACAAAGATGCTGGTGATGAATACTGCTAGCTAAAAGTCGGGGAACTGCCTAGCTTAAGGTTCAGTCCTGCAGTAGTAATGCATCACTATGAACTTGTTCTCACTTTCCAAAATAAAACACACTAGCACTCTGAATTGGTCTGATAACTCATTTAATCCACATGAAAACAGTGCACTTTTAGCTTGCTTCCAGGAATTTTACCCACAAAATAAATGAAACCTGAAACTGCTGTCAAGACAATGACGTCTCAGACCAGTCCCTAAACAGATTAAGTTGCCTGTTGGGTCTATATTTTGATGTTTTGTTGGGTACAGTTGGACCCCCATATTCGTGGGGGATAGGTTCCAGGTCCTACTGCAGTTACTGAAAATCATGGATATTTTGAGACACTGGGAAATCACACTCAATTTCCAAAGATTCCTGGGAAATCCCACAAGATTTCACAGGAATCATGGAAAACTGAGCATGATTTTGTGCTATTTCTGGCTGCCCCAGGCCTACAGGAAGCCTCAGATAAGCCTAAAAGCATCAGCAGGGTTGGGGGTGGTGGGAGACTGGTCTGGTCACTCTGGATAAGTGAAACCACAGTTACTGGATCAGCAGGTAGGGGGCCCAACTATACTTTTATAAGTTGTAATTTAATACATATGCAAAATTTAAACCATAACAGATAGCCCATCCTACCTTGTAATGTCCAAGAGGCAATGGGGGAAGATGACAAGAATATAATGGCTGGTCATTCATAGAACCTACTGTATTTGCTAGGCGTTATAAAAGCAACTATACTGTGCAACTATAGGGGGAGCATATAGATTCCTTTATAGACTTCAGGGAAAGTCTCCTGTTTCTTGAGATTTTGTGTTCCTCATCTCTGAGAAGTGGGCTTCAACCAGGCTTGCTCAAAATTGACACTTTATTTCAATAAGCAGAACTGTAGCAACTATTGCCCTACAGTAGGAACACTGAGGCTGTGATCACACCTGCGTGAAATAGTCTGTCCCATTAAAGAAAGTGAACTGAAGTCGTCCTAATCCTGTTCACACCCAATTCCTGATAATTAGTCCTCAGATTGTCCTCAGCTGGGTTACTATGGTCACACTTTTTACATTATCTCTCCAAGTCTCCTTTACACAACTCTTGAGTTCTCCACCATCAGCATCATCTGTATTCTGATAGGATAAAGTTCGGTCAATCAACAGTGGCAATGAGGTGTGTTTGGAGTTGTGCAGTGTTGACAGCAAACTCGATGCTAACACAGGGTGCTGGTGAGGTAAGAGGACTGTGCCCCAAAACAGATACAGCCAGGGCATATCCCAACCAGCATGCACCTCCACCTCTGCAGCCCTTCTAGTAGAAAAATGAAAGGCTGTAATGTGCCGTTTGCCTAAAGTTGCTAAAACACTTTCACTTCTCAGTAAGCATCCCGGTTTTACTTTTAACTGAAACAAAGCATTGTTTCTCTTGCACACTGCTGAGGAAAATGGAAGATACATTGCCCTTGGAAATGTATCATTTGCTCACTCCCCCTCCCAATAGTGCTTTTCTGGCCATTTATTTTTTAAATCCCTCTCTGTTTTTTCACAAAACCAGAAAAGAGCAATTAGAGAAATATGACTGTGGTGTCTACAACAAACTCCAGTGTTGGCTGATGTAATTCAAACTGTAATGAAAGTACATTTAATGCAGGATCAGTCTGGAAGCTCAATAGGCTAGCCAGAGCAGGTAAGGAGGGGGGCAAAACCTCCCTTATTAGAATAAAGGGAGGGGGAAGAGAATGCCCAGAGAGCCTCAACCAATCAGGCATCGCGTAACGCCTGGCTGGGGGGGGGGGGTATAAAACCCACCTGCCACAAGGGAGTGTGAAGCTATACTCTGGGCTTCTGGGAGGAAGGTGGGTTAAACTGTCAAGTGTTTTCAGGGGGATTGATCCCAACATAGTTTCAGACCTACTAGGCTGGGGACATAGCCAGAAGGCGCAGGAGAGAAAGGATTGTTTAGTTAGGGTATTATCTTTGGGTGCTTGTGTACTGAAACATTGGTATTTTTCTTCAGAACGTTTAAGTTGTTACCACACTTGTTACAGTTGTAAGAATAAAGCTTCCTCTTTTGTTTTACTAAAGAAACATTGCCAGCTTCACTATATTTTAAGCCAGGAGAATGTTACGGTTACAAAGCGCTCTCTCCTCAGGAACCAGGGAAGCAGAGGCAAGGGACAACAAACAGCAAGAGGGCTGCTCACAGGAGCCTTAAGTAACAGGCAGGGGAAGAGGAGAGCTTTGCTGGCGTTGGCTCGCTGGCGCAAGGCTTGGACAAACCGCAACAGTAAACACACTACCAAGAATATAAAATTTTAAAAGCCTCTACAGATAACAGACAGGGGAAAGAGTGAAAGGCGGCTCACGCTGGGGGATGGGCACCACAATGATCTATTGCATTATCATTCTAGCACAAAACAGATTTATATTTTTTTTAAATGACCGACAGAGTCTACAAGTGGAATGGGGGGCTGGGTGAGAGGGCATTGGGCAGGAGGGAAGGCTGGATCCACCCACCCCAGTGCGGTTTAGTCCTCTCTAGCACGGTTCCCTGCTTACACATGACAAGAGAAAATGGACTGCCCCCCAAGATGGGCTGAGTCCTGTGTAAAAGTGGATTCTGGAGAAGCCAGCTTGAGGAAGCAAAGCCTGCCCCCAAGACGATTCCAGGGGGAAAATGTGAGCCATGGGAAGTGAAGATGGCCAGAGGCTGTCTTGAACTATGGGTGTGCTCATGGCCTTAGTGGAAACTAGTTCTGCCTTTGCTCTGATTCACAAGACAGTTTGCAGCCCTTCAGGGAACACAATATTACATCATTTAAGTCAACTGCAATTAAGAGCTTCAGTATCATCTCCCCACACAACCTGGCAAAATCAGGACTTGTTAATTTGCAAAGAGCTCTTAAACCAGACTGGCAGGTTAGTGAAGCCAGCACACAATTCAAGAAAATAGTGTACTTACATTACATTTACTTTGTCTTCTGGGCCCTGAACTTGTCCAGTAACCGTCCCTTGTCTGGTATTTTTAACCCAGCCAACTACTCCTTCTTTCCTAGCTTTATCCTCTGTGTACTGGTTTGTGGGGTGGATGGGTTAGGGAAAAGAAGAAGAGATACATAAAATTTACTCAACCCTTAGAAGTACACCATAGTTTTAGTTTCATCTCTTAAGTATCAACTTCTCATAACTTACAAGCAAAGCTCCATGATAGAGACAGCACTTACTTAATCCGCATTATTTGAATAATCTGAAATAAAGCATGGATACTCTGGAATAAAATGTGTCTGTGCTTTACATTAGGTAATCCAAATAATGCAGAATAAATAAGTGCTGTCTGGATGAAGCTCTAGATCCATCCATTTCTGCTTCAAAATTTTCCACCAATTTCTCAACTTCATGGAAGGAAGGAAGGAAGGAAGGAAGGAAGGAAGGAAGGAAGGAAAATTTCTATGGCTCTTGCTTCAGTTTAATTTTTCAAAGAATCACTTCTCAAAAAATAACTATTTTAAAATTTAAAAAGGAATTTAAAAATTGAGAGAAAATATTCCTGCAACGTGATTTTTCAAATGTTTAAAAATAACTAAATCACAGAATGTCAGAGTTGAAAAGGGAGCTATAGGCACCATTATTTTTTATTATCTCTACTTCATGCAAAAATTCAAAGCAGCCACAGAAAAATTGTGCCAGTTGAACAGTTCTAATCTGTAGCGCTGAGGATGATTTCAGTCATAACTACTCCAAATTTTTTGCTAACAAATATATAAGACATTGGCTTTTTATTGGCAAGCAAAGTTTTCTCATGCAGCAAAAAGTCAGAACTCCAGATTTGATCCTTCTCTACTTCTTCAAGTAGCGTGCAAATATTTTGATGAATTGGCATGATTTGGACTTTTGCGTCCATTTCTGGCAGCTGAGGATAAAAAAATGGAGACATTAGCCCAGTTCCCAAGCAAAGTGCTTCTGAATGTTACCTCTGGATCCAACTGGGCTGCATTCATACCTAATTTCTAATCCAATTTAAGACCACTTTCAGCGTGAGAGAACCCACCAGCAAAGTGACAAGCTGTTTTCTTTTAGCACTATTTCACTCCGAAAACCCACTTTGGCATTACATAATATGGAAAGAAAGAAATTGACTCATCTGACTGGAAAAATAGCTTTTTACCTACCAAGTTAATCTTATAAATTAACATCATTTTTTAAGAAACTTCCTGTTCGTTATAAGTTACTGGCCCATTCTGCACTCACCTCAATTAATTTGTATTAGCTAGATTCATGTTAGTGAGATCCAGATCAGCCCTAGGGAGAGGCATCTGCTTCGAGTGGGCTTTAGAACAGCAAATGTGTGCTAATGAGTGCTAGTACAGATGTAGACTGCATTTAACTGGTTTACCAGTAATCTGGATTAGTGAGCCCTTAGAACACTTCTTACCCAGATCTACTCTACTCCTGTGCAGATGGTGCATTCTTAGCAGCCACTTGACCTGGACTGGTGTGCAGACTACTTGTTCTTAGTAGATCCTTGATCCAGATTAACAAGGCCCTGGTCACACTAGTAGTTTAGGATCGTCTTCAGGTGGTCTTCAGGTCGTGTTACTCACACTATTCGAAGCCGGCCTACCCCCGTTAGACCATCTTAACCAGAGTCCTCATTTTCACAGGACAGCCTGTCCAGGCACGTCAGGCCAGTCTTTCAGCCAATGTGCACATGTGGAGTTCATGAGGCACCTCCTTTTTGCTCCTCAGTTTAAGTGTATGATTCCTCTGTCTAGCTTTTCCCCACAAATATATATATATTTTAAAAGAATCACACGGGGAAAAAAGCACATGAAAAAAGGAGGGGACATGGAGGTGGGAGAGCAGGCTTTAAAAAGAACTGCAAACACACACCCTCGCCTCCCTTGATTGACACAATGGCATCCAATCAGAAAGGAGATCAATTTGATGCAGCAAAAGGGGTGGAGAGCCAAGAGTTCCATGGAGAAGGCTCAGGTCGATCTCGGAGAAAAGTATGAGCGATGCGGCCCAAAGTGAGGATGGCCTGAGGGCAACCTATAATGATATAGGTGTGACAAGCACTGGCACTACCTCAGTTCAAATGAATGAATAGGCCATCCTGTCTTAGACTTGTGTGACCAGGGCCCAAGTACATGCAGAAAGGGTGACTGACTAATTCCTGCAGCTTCTGTGACTTAATGCAATTCATTCTACGAAACACAGTTAGGTATTATTATACATTATACTAATAGTTTTCTTAAAAGATTAATACAGTAGTGTACGGTAATGAAATGCAATTTTAATTTAGGTTAAAAGAGCTCAGGAATTTTCTATTTTTCTCTAAGCACTTCTATTTAGGACACACTCCTAAACTCTCTTCAACCTGTCTGAGGAGAGGTGAGTTTCTTATGGAGGAGCCGCTGACATATGTGTGTAGGGGTAAGGCAGCCTAGCCCATCCTATCACCGTCTTAGAAGGCTAAGGATGCTATCAAGATTCATGGATTATCAAAATGGGTGGTGAAAGTAAGGCCAGCTGCAAATGGTGTTTGGATCTCCCACTAAGAAGCGATAACCTTCCCTGAGCAATTACCTCCTCCTAGTTAAACAGTGGCACGGTCAGTGCTGTCTTTGCACGTTTTAAGTGAGGTGCGCATCTGGGCATCATGAATGCTCCGATACACTTGTCAGCACTAGGGGTGTGCTCAAATGCAATTTTCAGGATTCAATTCGATTAGAATCGATTATCTGAAACTTTGAATCGATCTGAATCTTTAAAATTTAAATGCATTCACATTCTATCGGAAACAAATACTTTCAAATCTATTAGTGCAAATTTTCTATTCCGATTTGCACATACGAATGTCGACAACATCCGTATGTACCCATATGCACCCGTATGCATCTGAAAACATACGTACGCATTCTGTATGGATCCATACAAATGCGTATGGATGCAGGAAAGATGTGTACAGGCAAGTATGCATACAAATGTCCGAATAATTCGAACGAACAGATTCAAAAATTCAAAATTTGTTTGAATGTTTAAATTTGTAGACTTTCGATTCAAATCCGAATGTCCAAATTCAAATGAATTTGATCGAATTTTGAATGTTTCGAATATTTTTGCACATCCCCTGTTGGCACCTCTGTGCATGGATGGATGTGTGCTTTGGTCTTCACGTGTGTGCTGTGGATGGAGTTATGATGGCAACTTTGTCCAGAAAGTAAGTAAAAAGTGCCATTGCTGAGAAAACGGCATTTTCCAGCAATAGTATTTAGTGCTTTCTAGGTGAAGAAACAGAGCTATGTTGGGGTTGCCTCAGATATGTGGTAGTACATTCCCCCTCTCTTGATGGGGCATAGTTTTCATAGCTTTTTAAAATGGCTGTTCTGCTCCTAGGTCTCAATAGCCCTAGAATGGGAAGCATATAGGGAACACACAGGGTCAACTTATATTCCATCTCTACTTCCTTCCTAAGACTAGCTTTAACTGCCTTTGTCTGCAAGTAAGCAGCCATGTGCCACTAAATACCATACATGCAAGGCTATTTCCTAAATAAAAAGTATGTTTAGTGTAGCCTCCAAAAAAAAGAGGACCCCTCCAGCACATTAAGCAATGCTAGGACTGGTGACGTGAAATGAGAATGCTTTCTGATAATGAAGTATATGTCCAGGATAAAGAATATTCTGAGAATTTTCTAATTTTTCATTTCGTCTTTAAATAATATATTGCATTTAGTGCTGTTTAGGCTCATTGGTCAGGGCAGAGTCACCCAAAAAGTCAGAAAAGCACGCCCAAAAAACTTACAGCATCAGCATAACTTACCCGTATTTTCCGGCGTATAAGACGACTGGTCGTGTAAGACGACCCCCAACTTTCCAGTTAAAATATAGAGTTTGGGATATACTCGCCGTATAAGAAGACAACACCCGGCGTATAAGACAACCCCCAACTTTTGAGAAGATTTTCCTGGGTTAAAAAGTAGTCTTATACGCCAGAAAATACAGTATTTTTTTTTTTTTTTACAAAAGGAACAAAAACTCAGGATGGTCTAGGTGACCAGAGATCAGCCTGGTTATTTTCTTTGCCACTCAAAGAATGCAACCTTGAAGTTTTTCATTAACCAGTTTGATTCATCCATATGAGGGAATGATCTATCAGTTAAAATTAGGGGCAGGGCATAATATAGGCTAGAAGAAAGGGCTGTGAATTCTCCCTGGACTTAATTAACTCAGGTTATTTTTGGAAGTGTGCCCCATGGTCATAGGTGCAAGGGCATCTGTGGAGGGGTATGAATCCTCCAAAGAGCCTCTCAGCACAGCTGCCATTACAGCTCTTGTTTCAATGGGGCTCTAAACTCTGCAGCTGCTGCCCTGGCAACTTGAAGGGAGCTGTCATCCACGCCAAGCACCAAATCCAAGGTCAACTATATGCTGGAAAAGATTCAGAGGTAACCTGGAACAGGCCACTTATGTGAGGGCACCAAGTAGGACATCTGTGTGCGCATGTGTGCAAAGCTCCATGTTAGTTCAAAACTATTTTCCAAACGTTGAAGAGGAACATACCTTTTCACACCATAAAAACATCCACCAGAAAATGACCACAGTGCCAAGACTCACCAACCCATGCCAGCACACGTGAAAAGCATGAAGAGAGCCTTTATAAAACCCACTCTGCAAGGCCATTGGCTAAACACTCAGGCCCCATCCAGATGGGGGAATATAGCGCCAATTCAGTGCCGCTATGGTGGGGTGGCCTCATGTATGTGAGGCAACGCCAACATAGCCCTGCTTTTCCACTCTGGAAATATGCTGAAAACTATTGCTGAAAACCCCCGCACTGGTCGTTTTCCAACAAAAGCATGTTTACCATCTGGACAGAGCTGCCATAGTTGTTCTGTCCAGTGTGCACAAGTGGAGGCTGAAACACTGTCAGTGTGGGACACAGACAGTGCATGGAGGCCTAGCACATGGTGTATCTTCTGGCTAGAAACACTATGGTACCACCTCCAGGGACTACAACAGTTGGATCAATGAGGTTGTGTCCATGCAGGAGAAAAGAAGCTTGTTTTCAATCTCCATTATTAACCTACTGTTGTCCAAAGATGGCCATGGAAGCAGACAGGGGCCCTTTCTGCCCTAGGTATTATTCCAGATTATATCCTGGAATAGAGACCTATGGCAGGCTCTGGTCTATGGGGCCTGCTCTAGTCTACCCCAGAATACCGACAACAGGCCCTAATTCTGGGATATAATCTAGAATGCCTGGTGCAGAAAAGCCCAGAGAATTTAATGATTACAAATTCTTTGTGTTGGGGCGCATGAGAGTTATGAGAAGGGTGGATTTAAAGTAACATTTTGTTTCTCTGCATTCAAGACAATTAATTCCCGTACTTCTGTTAGGTTGCTTTTGACATAGGCTAAGGATAATCTTACTTTTAAAAAATAAAATAAAAACAGAATAGAGTTAGAATACTGTAGAATCAAAGCATACAATTACAAAGCTTACTCCTACTCATAACTTAACAATGGGCAAGGCACAACAGGTTTCTGTTTCCAAGCGCACATTCAGAATCACTTTGTACACAGTATTTTCTACAAAAGCACACAACATTCATACCCACCTATACATTATGATCATTTGCTATCAAATTTGCGGACAGGGATACATTCCCATTAATAGCCTCAATAATTGGAAGTTGCAAAGAATTAAAACCTTCAGCTTGAAAGGAAGGTGCAGGAGATCTTGTACAAGTGGAAAGACTTACAGGAATAGCCAGTGCGGTGCCTGCTCTCTAGGGCTACGTCTCCACTTGTCAAAAATATTCAGGTTTTAACCAAGATTTTTTTGACCTGCACCAAGGGCTCTTGCAGCCATCCCAACTGCATTGGAGTGCCATTCCCCCCCCCCTGCCCCCCGGCCAACGTTCCTCCATCTTTTGTTGTTATCCTACTGCTTGCCTTCCCCGCCGTTCCCCAACACACAGAGGGAAGGGGCAGGGGGGAAGTGTGGGGAGGACACCGGAGACAAAGACAGAGAAATGAAGTGGGGGCCAGGGGCGGGAGACTGCCAGCAGGAAATGCCGACAGAATGGGGCAGGGGCAGTAAACGGCGGGCGGTGGTGTTCCCATTACCTAAAAATTTGGATTTTGACAGGATTCTACTGGGAGTCCTGTTAAAATTCAAATAGCAATTCCCTGGATTTTCGGACATTAGGTCCGCAGAATTGGGGAATCCTGTCCTTGTGTCAGGACAGTGGGCCCTCAAGCCATATTCAGGCCAGACCAGAGGGTCAGTGGAAATGCAGTCTAGATAATATTGGAATACAACTTCCATTATTTCCTAATACTGTGACTTTGACAGAAATAGAAAGAACTCAGCAACTACCAATATTTGAAGGACATGATGCTGTTGTTCCCCTGTAAACTTTACTAATTTGTCAGAAGCTGGAGGATTTTAGCACAAAGTTACCTACTTTGACACTGTGGTCACACCTAAGGTTTAATCCAGCTTCAGTCCACCTTCAGAGCAAGAGAAGACATCAGTAAAGTGACCAGTAATTTTCTTTCCACATTATCTATCCAAAGGTGAATTGTCTGAGTTATTTAATACTGAAAAGAAAAAAGCTTGTCATTTTGTTGTTGTCTTCTCTCACTCCGAAGTCTGGATTAAACCTTAAGTCTGACCACAGCCCAAGTTTTCATTTACAGATTTAAGATGGACCACATCTGAAGGTCATGACTCACAATGTCATGGTGGGCTCTGTTTTGTTCTGAACAGTACTAACTTGGACTTTGTTCTCAAAAACAGCAACAAAAGTGATAACACTGCGTGCTGGACTTGGTTACTTGGCACCCACCTGCCGTCAGATGACTAAATGTTCTTCTAGTGAAACAAAAACATCCCTCCTAAGGTGAAGGAAATTAGATTTCAAGGAGAAAGGTTCTAGCTGAGCCTTCTTCCTAATGTGCTAATTTCTATGTGAGGGGTTTTAAAAGTACGTAACTGAATAAAACAACATTCCATCATTTGAGGTACCATTTGCAAATGGAAGTGCTACTAACCAAGGCACATACATGTGGTTGGTTCATACATCTTGATACCACTGTTGTGCCAATAGTGCTCAGTGCAGTTCACAAATAAATTTAAATAAGAGTTCATAACTGACTAGACCAGGGGGAGGCAAACCGTGGCTCGGGAGCCACATGCGGCTCTTTGGCCCCTTGAGTGTGGCTCTTCCAGATTAGGAGTACCCTAATTAAGTTAATAACAATGTACCTACCTATATGGTTTAAGTTTTAAAAATTTGGCTCTCAAAAAGAAATTTCAATCATTGTACTGTTGATATTTGGCTCTTTTGACTAATGGGTTTGCCGACCATGGGACTAGACCAGTGATGGCGAACCTTTTGAGCTCAGTGTGTCAAAATTCGCAAGAAAACCTAGCTTAACTTGGGTGCTGTGTCACATCTAGAAATATCCATAATTTTCTGGTATTTGTAGCTCTAGTAAAAAAGTTATATTCTTGATAAATGTATTTTATGAAATGCAAAAACAAATAATTCATTACATTAGTGACTTTTGTTGCTAAATCTTCAATTGAAAGTTGGTATTTCATACACTTCAAGAACAAGCAAGTACTACATGTCCAGCTGCCAGGGTGACCATGTGTGTCACCCAAAAGGCCTTGGTGTGTCACCTGTGACACGCCTGTCATAGGTTGGCCATCACTGGACTAGACAGACGTGAGGTGAAAGGGGAGAGGATTGAGTGGAATGAAGAGGAAAATGAATAGATTTCAGAACTGTCCCGCACTGGATGAAATAGTTTAGGGAAGAGGTGGGCCAGGTCTCAGTCAGCAACTGAAGTATGTTCTTGCTTGTGAATACTAGCTGCTTCCATTTGCGCAGTAAAACCCATGATCCTCTGGGTGCTATATTGGGAATGGCATAATTCTCCTGGCTTGCCCAAAATAGTCCTGATTTAAGCAGCCAAAAACCCAAAACGTTATCATGGAAAATCCAGTACTAATGCCAGCTTTTGCAATGAGGCTGCTGGGGCTACCAAAAACCAGTTAAACATGCCAAACACACAAAATGAAGTAGATGGTTGCCTGGCTTCTAATAGCTTCAAACAATCTGACAGCAAAAGTTGTTTGTCAGATGTCAAGGTAAACAGACGGCTGCTCTTTGTCTCCAACAGGGGGTGGTAAGAGGCAATAATGGGATCTTTCTTAAGATCTAACCATACCTCTTGCTGTCTGGACTACAAAGATGATTAACCAATGGTCTAAATATTTTCCTCTCTACTTTTGTTCTGAAACTCCAAAAACACAGTCAGCTGAGGTTCAAAGGACTACCTGAAGCATCATTGTCCCCCTTCATGCTGTAGACTGTAGCCTTTACATCATTTCTGAAACAGATAACAAATTGGACATTGCAGGTGTCTTTGGAGCTCACCTGTTTGAGCTTGCTTTGAGACCTAGTTGTAGGCGTCACAGTTGCCCTATTTTGGATTGTCTTGCCATAACAGTGGACAAAACACATCCACCATAACATAGCAGACTTTTTCCTGAATACTCAGGTTGTGGAACCAGGGGGGAATTGATCTCTCCCCACTGAGACCTCACCCTGTCTTCTGGTTCCACTGTACAATGTTTCAATTCACCACCATATCTCTTTTATATCCAAGACATTCTCAGAATGGTTTTATATCGATTCCCATAAGAGACCAGAATGACTTTGAGACGCACAGTTTCGCAACCTCAGTGAAATAGATGCTAGCTTCTGGTTTTAGTTAGATATCCACCAAGAAAAGATCCGACAGACAGGCACCAAACTAATTCATATTAGTACTTAATAAACTAACAGATGATCTCCTAAATGAAATCACAATGTCCCAAAAATATTTTGGATATAGAGGCCAAATTGCACAGTTACTCACATTCCAGTGGAGTTAAACCTCTGGTAAGGAATAGAAAAAGAAATAGCTCTCATATTTCACAAGAATATCCCTTTAACACACAATTTTTTCCCCCTTCTGCATGACTTTTTAGCTTTAATATTAGAAATGGGAGAAAGGAAATTATCTTTGCTCCAATGGGTACTGCATGCAGCTCATCTCACTATAGGAAAACATTGGAAGTATTTTGATGTTGCTCAGGAATAGTATAAACCAATTTGGGAAATGATCATAAATGAATATATTACTATTCAAAAAGATATATGGAAGGCTTAGAGAAACGTTTTTATCAAATTTGCAATGTCTTCATGTAACGATATTGTTTATTACAAATATATTTATTTTTTATAGTACCAGTGTTACTTGGAGGTCCACAAATGATTCATTTTGTTTAATTATCTTAAAAAAAACATTCCCGTGGAATGAATAAATTCAACACAGCATGGCTCAGTGAATGACTTTTGTCTCTCACCTCAGAACATAAATCATTTTGTTTTCAGAATTTTTTCCCCTCATCAACCTATATCCAGAAGTGTGAGAGAAGACTGGATAAGATAAAAGCTTCAAGGGGCTTAGTGTCAAGAAAGAAATCAAATCCTTTCCATGTGTATCAAAAATCTCTGAAACCTTGCTTTTATAGCCAACAAAGTGCCTATTTCAATTCAGGGGCTCACACATGACAAAAAACTCCACATATCTTCCAAATAAATCCTCTGCCGTCTGCAGCATTTTACAAATATCAGCACATATTAGTGACAGGACCCCTTATTTAGAAAGGAGACCTACCACACACTCAGAATACAAACCATTTAAATAAAAGAAACAATGTGCAAGGACGATGTAATTTAACAAGAAAATGGCTTCATACTGTCAATTTACAGGAGAACCTGATTTTATGAACTAATTGAGGTAGAAGTAGTTCATAAAACAAAGTTCAGAAAAGTTTCTTCCAGCAAGTACAGTACTTTCAGTGACCAAATAAATAAAATGAAATATTTAAACAGATTTATTTTTCACTGATATATTATCAACCCCAACCAGGCTATCATTATGGCAAAAGACTGGAGTGTGTCTCAGAATTAAATCGTTTCATCTTTCGCTGCTGCAAAAAAGTCTGGTCTTTCTTTCTTTCTTTCTTTCATTTGAGAGAAGTAGCTATCTTTTTTGCAGCCAGATCTCTTAGGCCTTTCAGAAACAGGAGCTGTACAACATCGCTTTCTTCTTGATCTTCCAGCCACTGCATAGCAACCTCTAACGCTTGGTAAGCATCAGAATGGGAGGGTCCAGGAACAACCACAGTATTGTAAACACTTTCAGCATCGGAGTCCACTTCGGCTTTAAAATCGGCACATTCCTGTTTTAGGCACTGAGCGGCCAGCTGACCAGCAGGGAGTTTCTCATGATGAGCACCAAGATGGTGAATCCCATGGCGAGACTTGAACCGCGCCAACCATCCTGAGCTCGCTTTGAAGTCGGGGTTACCGTTCAGCTTCCTATTCATTTCTAAAGCTTTTTCGCAAAGGAGGGGACCCGAAACTGGCTCCCCAAGGCTTCTCATGTGGGAAAACCAAGCAAAGAGGGCACCTTCGAGTGTCGAGTTCTTTGCACATTTCATCGTCTTCCGCTTCTTTTTCCCATTTTCACTGCCCATCGTGGAAACGAAATGTAAGAGAGTGTCTTTGTTTTTCTTCAGTTGGGAAATTGTGGATTTCCCAATTCCAAATTCCTCTGCCAACACGCTGGCAGTTTCACCTTTCTCAAGCCTTTCAACGATCTCGATTTTGCTCTGGAAAGTTAGCACAGTTCGCTTGCGTTTCTTTGTCACTGTAAAATACGGTGCGCTGCTCATACGTAAGCTTTCCATGCTGTACGGTTTGAGACTGGAAAATTGAGGCATCCACACTTTTTAAAGCTGATACTGCCCTTGCACAATGCTAAAAAGTTCCTATGCACACGTACCTTAGTGTATTTTCCCAACCTGGATGAATTAAGATGGTTCATAGATTTGGTTATTCATATATTAGTGTTCGTAAAATCAGGGTTCTACTGCATTGCAAAAGGGTCTCTGGTAAAACACAAACTACAGACATTCGATACTTAACTGTCCAGATCAGCATGGAAAACCTGGCATTGGAGAATCTTGGGCCCTGTGCACAGACCTTAGTTTTATTTTTAGAAATATAGTACAGTAGTGATGGAAAACTGAGGTACTTCATGTTGCCTTACCATTCGGAAACACACACCTAGGAAAGAATGAAAAACACACACTAAATATATATATATATATATATTATTTATTTGCTCAACTAGTACAATAACCTCAAGAGGGAGGCTATTCCACAGTCTGGGGGCCATCCCAGAAAAGACCCTCCTGCATGTCCCTTTGCCTCACACCTCTGAAAGAGACAGAACTACAAGAAGGCTTTCTCCCTGAGATCTCAGTGCATGGGCATATATATACATATGAATGTATGTATGTATTTTTATTTATTTGCATTTTATAAGAGCAGGTTACAACATATACAATGAACACATTAAAACCAATCACATATTAAACATATTAAAATCATGGCAGGGTCTAAATGTGAGGAGGAAAAGGTTGTTCCTTTACTTAGCCAAAGCCCAGGGCAAACAGCTGCATCTTCACAGCTCATCTAAACACATTGAGTGAAGGTGCCAGATGTGCCTATTGCACAGTCTGGGAGTCACCACTGAAAAGGCCCTATCCTGGGTGCCAACCCTTTTTAACAACCAAGAGGGCCTCCCCTCCAGATCTTAGGGCATGGGCAGGTCATATGGAAGAAGGCATTATGTTCTAAGTAGCACTATTCAGAAATCCTGTATGTATTTTGTGATCCTCAGACATGTTTTTGTTAATGATATTTGATATATTGCTTGATGTTATGTTCTCTTATTTTGTTGACTTATGAAAATAAATAAAATAAAATCCTGTGATAGCCAGAATTAATTTTCTGCCTGGTGTTGCTGCATTTAGTTCTCTTCATGCTTTTCCTGGCTACTATTTTATAAGCTTTGTGTACTGAGGAGCAATACTCAAATAGGCAGTCTGCAAACCAGCTCCAGTCCACAAGCTATTACATGCTCATGCATGATTTTTATATACTTCAATTAAAACTGTAGTGTTTTGATATTATTTATGTTTATTTACATTTTTATCCCGCCCTATACCTGAAAGTCTCTGGAGGGGTAACATCTAAAATGAAACATCATTAAAACAATAACAGTATGTATTAAAACAGTAGCATCTACAAGTGGGAAGGGAAAGTGTATCCCCATTCACCCCAAGGCCAGGGCAAAGAGGTGCATCTTCACTGCCTTCCAAAATGTGTACAATAAAGAGGAGTTGGCTTTTATACCCCCGTTTTCTCGCTCATTTAAGGGGACTCAAAGCAGCTGACAAAGCTTCTATTCTTCTCCCCACAACAGAACACCCTGTGAGTTAGGTGGGGCTGTGAGAGCTCAGAGGAGAGCTGTGACTAGCCCAAGGTCACCCAACTGGCTTCATGGGGGAGGGCGGAATCGAACCTGGTATCCCAGATACGAGTCCAGCTCCCTAACCACTAGACCAGACTGGCTCACCTCAAGGGGGAGACCATTTCATAGCCTAGGGGACCATCACGGAGAAGGCCCTGTCCCGGGTGCCCACCCCTTGCTGCTGAGGGTGGTTAGTCGACAACACAGAAGACAGTATATTATTCCCCTCCCCCCCTTGTCCCGCACTGCGCATGCCCCAGCCAGTCTCTGCGATTGCTACGGAACCTCCCCTTTCCGCAGCAGCCCAATGTGAGCATGCGCAGTCCGTCTTTCACGCAAGCAGCGGGGCTTTCTCGCGCATGCGCAACAATCCCCGCGGATTGTGCCGGTTGCTCCGTTTACGCGTGCGCGGTATACCCTTCGCAGACATCAGGTACACCAAGGGGGGGGGAGAGTGAATACACCGCGCATGCGTCTTCAAGCTGTCTAAATTCTCCGTCCATGCAACTTGACACACTACTCCCTCCGCCCCCATTATTCGTCCCCGTTTCCCCCTTCTCTTCACCGCTGCTCACCCTGCACCCTGCCGAACACCTCGTAATCCACCGATTTGAGGACCCGAGACATGATCGCTTCAGGGAAAGGGGTAGCGGCACCCACTTCGCTAGAGAAGGACGGAAAACGGGCACTAACTGTGACTGAGGCTCCGCTGTCGGAGGCCGCGACGGAAACCCGCGAGGCTCAAGCTTCTTGAGATAGCGACCGCCCACCAGGCTCCCTTGCCAGAAGTTGAGGGAGGGGAGAACTTTAAGATTTAGTAATAAGACTCCTCCTTTGGCACTTGCTTTGCCTAAGCACCTGCTCCCTGCATCTATGCAGTTCTCTTGGCGAGAGTGCAGAGTCCCTCTGCCTTCTTAGGCTGTGGTCACACCTAAGGTTTAATCCGGCTTCAGTCCACCTTTAGAGCGAAAGACCAGTAATTTTCTTTCCACATTATCTATCCCGAAAGTGAATTTTCTCGGTTATTAAACACCGAAAGAAAGCAGCTTGACGCTTTGCTGATGTATTCTCTCACTCTAAAAGTGGACTGAAGCCGGGTTAAATCTTAAGTGTGACCACAGCCATAAAGACTGAAGATTAAGTCCAGGATTTGCATGCTACTCTGCCACAGAGTTAGCCACACTCTGGAATTTGCTTCCCTAAGATGTGCTGTTGGCTACCAGCAGTCACAGCGAAGTTTTATTCCAGCTTCAGTCCACTTTCCGAGTGGAAGAACTTATCAGCAGAGTGACTTGTCAAGCTCCTCCCTCATTATCTAACCCCCAAGGGCAGGTTTTCTGGGTTAGATAAAGCCAAAAGCAAACAGCTTGACACTTTGTCAGTGAGTTATCTTACTCTGAAAGTGGACTGAAGCTGGATTAAAATTTAGGTGTGAACAGAATTTCGATGGTTTCATGGATGCCAGGGAGAGCAATGCCTTTTAGCCCTGGTGGCAGTAGGAGCTAAGTTGTCTCCAAAGTCCAGAGCCGGGGAGACTGCAAGCAGGGCAAGCTTCAGAACTATAAGAAGAAATCTTATCTCCCAGTTCTCAAGGCCTAGCCTGAGAAGTCTAAACAACTATCCTAGTTGCCAGGGGAATGGATTGGCAAGAATGGGAGAGGGCTGGCTGCTCTCACATTATGTGGTTAGAGTGCCAGACTCATATCTTGTAGTTACCAGGTTTGATTCTGCACTCCTCCACAAAACCAGTTGGGTGACCTTGGGCTAGTCTGTTGCCTCCTAAAGTTTGTCCAAGCTCTTGTTTGTTGCTTCCATGACACACTCCATCCATTCTCTACTGCCCCCTGAGCTTTACTGAAGTTCATGTTTGTTGGATCCATGATACTATTTGTCCATCTCTACCGCTTTCTGAACTTTGCCCAAACTCTTTGTTTGTTGGTTCCATGATACTGTTTATTCATCCCCTAGGCAGCTTCCAGGTTAGCGGAATAAAATCAACTGTTGTAAGAAAATATGCAGCTTACCTGCTGCGAAGCCACGACGCGCCATCCAGATTTAAGCACCCTCCCTGCAGCTTCCTCCTCGGCAGCTGCGATACTTCCGTGCCACGCGTGGTGAGGAACATGTCTTATGTGGGAGGAGGTAGCCAATGAGAGCTGAGCCTGCAGCTGACAGTGAGCCAGTATGGTCTAGTGGTTAGGGAGCCGGACTCTTATCTGGGAATACCGGGTTCAATTCTGCCCTCCCCCATGAAGCCTCCTGGGTGTCCTTGGGCTAGTCACAGCTCTCTTCTGAGCTCTCACAGCCTCACCTACCTCACAGGGTGTTCTGTTGTGGGGAAAATAGAAGCTTTGTCAGCTGCTTTGAGTCCACTTAAATGGGTGAGAAAAGTGGGGTAGAAAAGCCAATTCTCCTCTTCCTCCTCCTCATTTGCTTGTCTCGCCATTCTGCCTGGACTGGCAGGAACATTCAAATTTACCTGGAACTGCAGAGCGAGTCTTGATCACTCCGCAGTTGGTAAATTCGAAGTAGCAGTGGCATAATGCGCATTCTGGTGTGCATTTTTCCTAAGTCTGGACACCCCCCTATTGTCTCCTGAAGCTTACTGAAGCCCATGTCCATTGCTTCCAGGAAACCATCCATCTCTACTGCTTCCTGAAGTTTGCCCAAGCAATTATTCCTTGCCTCCATGATACTATCTATCCATCCTTTACTGCTTCCTGAGATTTGCCCACACTCACTTTATTGCTTTTGTTTGGAAAATTCCAAACTATTATGAAAGCAAGTTGCTGCTCTATCAGCAAATACTGTCCATATTATTTTCTTAATAAGAAGGGTCAGAGAGAAAAGATTTCCTTTAATTTGTATGCTGCAGCATAGGAAGCCTGCTCTCCAGAAACCCCATCAAGACAAACTTCGAAACTTCTCACATTCCATCCTGACCTTTATACCTAACCCGGCCGGAAGTTACAATATTCCCGGTAACACCTTCCAAGTAAGGAGAAGTACATGTCAGATTTCTCTGACATGCGAAGTAAAGGCAAAATAAGAACAGTTCAATATAATTATAGTTGGCCAACCCAGGCCTGTTACTCTGTCCTCATTCATTCCTTACCCTTTCGTGACACTGTCTATCCTTCCCAGCATCAAGTCCTTTTTCCCCTGACTTCTCATTATGAGACCAAAGTACTTGAGCTTCAGCTTCAGTATTTGTGCTTGTAGTGAACATTCAGGGTTGGTTTCCTTTAGTATTGAAGTGGTAGTAACAGAACCATAGTATTCCACATTTCTTACCTCAGTCGTAATCATAAGAAAATTCTTGTTTAGATCAGGTGAAAAGCTAAAACTTAAAAGTATTTGCATGTTCTGCTAAGTTTATAGAGCTTGAATCTGTACCAACTTGTTTTATTTAGAGCTTTTAGAGTTGGTACTTTGTAGAGCTGTGTCCTATGAAACAGAGGAATTAATTGTTGCCCTTTTCTCATGATGATTGCAAGCCATGTGAGAGACAGAAGACACAAAGAATGAACTTAAGTGTCAGGAAAGTGTGTGGGATTTTGGAGGCAGGAGTGGTGGGTTGCCAGGAATCACTTTTTCTTGTCAAGGTGAAAAGCTGTTTCATGCATTTTTATTAACAACATGACCCCACAGCTTCTACTTTAAAGCAACAAAAGGAACCCTAATTAACTATGCAGGATTGTGAAGCATTAAAGCTCATTTTTGGAAAGCGCTTTAATCAAATCTTGCTGGACGGGTTGTGTGCTTGACAGAAAATGTTACACTGCTGCTCATTTCACGAAGAGCACTTCTTACAAAGGTTGAAACGTGTCTGGCATAAGGGCTGTGTTCACACCCACATTTTAATCCAGCTTCAGTCCACTTTCAGAGTGAGAGAACACGCTGGCAAAGTGACAAGCCATTTGTTTTTGGTTTTACCTAACTCAGGGCACGGTTACACCTTAGCATTTTAATCTGCATCAGGAAGCCAGCCGAATCCCAGCTGTTTTTGCCCTGGAACAGCTTGGTTACACCTTCCAGCTGCCGTCAAAGGGAAACACAGTGTGGTGTATGTGAGGACACAGATCTGACGGTAGAGCAAAGGGAATCACAGTAAAGGGGGGTGAGGAGGCAGATCCGAGGATAGAGCAAAGGGAACCACAGTACTGGGGGGGGGTGAAGAGGCAGATCTGACGATACAGCAAAGGGAATCACAGTAAAGGGGGGGTGAGGAGGCAGATCTGAGGATAGAGCAAAGGGAATCATAGTAAGGGGGGTCAAGGAGGTGGAGGAAGGACTGTCATGGCAAGGGGAAGGGGGAAAGGGCAAGAATCAGAGCAGAAGCTTGTATAGGTGTCATTTTCTGGGCAGCCAGGGAGCCAGAATGATGGCCTCCTGGAAAGGGATTAAAACTTTAATGCTGTGCTGGCCCAAATGAAGGAAAACCCAAATAGAGGGAGGAAAAACCAGGAAAAAAAACAGCTTGGCATTTAAAGATGTAACCAAATGGGCTAGAATTTGGGCTGAAGAAGAATTAAAGTAAAGGTGTAATTGCGGCCTCAGAAAATCCACCTTTAAGTTAGATAGCATGGGAGGAAAATGAGAAATCACTTTGCTGCTTTCTTCTTCCACTCTGAAAGTGGAGTGAGGCTGCATTAAAATGTAGGTGTGAATGCAGCCCAGTGGATCAAATCTGGGTTCCTATCAGCTGAATGGGCTGGAATTCGGGCTGAAGAAAGATTACAGTAAAGGTGTAACCACAGCTTCAGAATCAGCGCGTTCTTCAGGCAGCAGGGGAAAAACCTCCAAAATGGGAAATGGCACTGATACTCCTTGGCCGGGTTCCCATTATAAGCTTATTTCAGTTTCAAACCGTTTTCAGTCTTCGCAGTTCCCATGTCAGGTTGGTTTAACACACTTTCCGCATGTTAATCGCCCCAAAGCATTGTAAATGTTAATCCTCATTTCAGCAGGTCTCACTCCAGTTCGTGCGCTTGAAACGGTTTACATTTTTTACTGTGGGAACGGTACCATGTTAAGGGATGAGAATGTGTGTGTAAGGTTTCCCTCCCCCAATAGCTTGCTTCCAAAGATAGTGATTTTACTGTAAAAATCCACCCCTTAAAGCAGCCGCTACACTGTAACAATCCAACCACTTCACACTTGATAACAATGTTGCAATTCTCTGCAATTTTGAAAATTCTGACCTTTAAAAAAGGGAAAGGAAAGCAGCTGCAGGTTCTGTTTTTAAGGCTGTGGCTGTGCCGGTGAGCGGGCGAAGGGGGCTTGAGTTGCCGCTGCTGCTGTGTGCCCTGGGCAATGGGGAGAGGAGGGAAAGAATCGCTGGCTGCCTGGTGCTGTTTTTCCTCCATCCAGGCAAGCGGCAGCCACCCAGCCAGGCTCTGTGAAGGGGTCCCTTATGGGTGGCGCGTTCACGCCAGGAGGAAGAGGACAGGGCAGCCCCAAAAAGTGGCTTTTAGAAAGGAGCCACTTGAGTCCCCCCTTGAGTCACGTACGCCACGTATGATCCTCTGAATCCGGATCGAGTTGAAAGTAATGGGATCAGGCAAATTCGCGTTTGCATCCAGTTCTATTATTTTGGTTTAGGGAAACCAAATTAAGCTTATAATGGGAACGCGGCCCTTGTGTTGCTTAATCTAAGCAGACAAGCTGCTCAGAGCAGAACTGTGTAAGGGCTTTGAAAAGCTGATAAGCAGTAATGGTAGAAATTTTATTCAATGGAAAAGCTTCATTTCCTTCACAGTTTTAAAACCTTGAATGCCTCCACTTGTTCACCAAACTGAACACC
Organism: Aspidoscelis tigris stejnegeri; assembly: GCA_023333525.1. NCBI lineage: Eukaryota > Metazoa > Chordata > Lepidosauria > Squamata > Teiidae > Aspidoscelis > Aspidoscelis tigris. Next base: position 13,065,900 of record JALMGA010000001.1, read on the forward strand.
AGGAAATGACAGGTGGAAGCGCTATTTTGAATACTACAGTTCAGTTTTCCTCCCACTTAAGAAAAGTTAGCATTTGCAAGCTGTGCAGATGGGATTTTCAGCTCAGGATGTTAAGCGCTCTATTATATGAGTCAGGAACCAACTGTGCCTTTTTCACGCCAATAACAGCCAAGTTATAGTGAGAACCTGGCAGATTTTTACTCTTTAATTTAATACTGATTCATACCTTTCTAATATTTATCATGAAGGCATTGTCTTTTTTTTCCTCCAGTAATTTGACAAAAGCTTGTTAGATATGGAGAAGAAAAGTTTAACTATGGCCTAGTTTAACAGGAAAGTGAGTGTATCAGTGAAAATCTCTGAAACAATCAGATTAGTCAATGCAAAAAGACCATTCAGAGCTTTGTTTTTTTTAATTATTTACAGACATGTACACCTTATGCTGAAAAGTCTCAGAATGATGCAAAAGTCAATCCTAAAAAAAATCCAAATGCCTGGGAAAATAAAAAAAAACTACCAAATAGTAAATAAAAAGGATGCCTGTTGCATTTCAGAGGGAAGTGTTCTATAACCAAAGGGCAACCACTAAAAAAGCCTTCCTGTTATTTGTTGTGGATGCCCAAAGGTGGTTAGATGGACTGCAGGTCTCTGGCAGCTTCTGCAGCCAACCTGGTGCCAAATATCATGTTTATACTCTTTTAGATGGCACTGGCCAGACGGAGAGGGAAACTGATGTCCTGGTAACTCAGAGGGTGTTTCCGCACTGGGTGCAGAAACCAGATTAACCACTCCCTAAGACAGATTTAAAACACTTACCTTGGGTGCTTCCGCACTGCAGACCTCTTCAGGGACCCTTCACGGTGGCCGCTTCTGCATTTCGGCGAGCGAGATCTGTTTTTAAAACATGTCTTGCCGCCAAAAAACGGTTTAAAACGAAGACCTCAAAAATGAGGTCTTCAGTCCAACCCTTCGCCTGGATCTGTGTGGAAGCAGGACACTTCTGCACATGGCCAGGCCAAGGGACGGATGTCCTGGCAGCTGCCATCTTGGGGAGGGCGGAAGCAGGACGGTTTGCCTCCTTCTGCCCTCCCCCATGCACTGCGTGCTGCTGGAAACACAGTGACTGGCAGCTGCATGCTCCAGTCCCGTGGCTCCAGGAGTGGCATTGGCAGCATGGGAGGCCGGATGCCCTTTCGAATGGGTACTGCAGCTTCTGCGCAGCACCCAGGCAATCTGCCCACCCGATCCAGCCTCCCTGAGCATGTGCGGAGTTTCCATACCTTTATGCCCACATTCTTTGATGTCGTTCAAGATAGAAGGATGTCAGCAACCCAACAGGCGAACTGACTTGTAAGAAAGATTGGGAATGGAAATGAAAAGTATTATCACGTACATTAATGGTTGGAAGATTCTTATCTCACAACCTTTGGCAGGTTATGCTGAAGAGAAAACACGGGACCAGAAAACACCTTAGGACTAAATGTTCAGGATACTTGTTTAGAGGAGTTCCTAAATCCATGAAGGGTGTTTTCTGGCTTCAAGGAAGCAGCACACAAGCTGACTTCCGCTCGAGGCATGGAGGCTTGAAGGCGAACGTTTTCGCGTCGCAAGATTTCAGCGCAATTAACGCAGAAGAATGTAAACTTTGGAACATTCTTCTGCTGATTTATATTTCCTGAGACACAGGAAAGCGAAGGGAATTCTTCTACGGGAGCGGGATCTGTCAGCCCGCCCTAAACAGAAGGAAAATAAACATCCAGCCCGCGCGCTGAAGTATATCTTCTTCAAGAGCCGACCGACCTCGGTTTTAAGATTTACAACTTATTTGGACATTAGACGCTTGGAAAACATCTAAAGAAAGATTTGTACCCTGCCCCAATTAACTTTTGGCAGCGACTCAAGTGAATGTGAAACAAGGTAAGAAAACGGAACTTTACAATACTTAGAACTGGTTTTTTGAAGTTTGAAGGAGCAAAGAACTCAAGATAAAGTTTACTGGAATATAGCTTATCTGTGGGATTTAATATAAAAAGGAGGCGGGAAAGGAAAAAAAGCCTCCAGAAAAGATTGGAAGTGAAAAGATATGAAAAATCTACTAAAAGAGAAATATAAAAATTGACCACAAGGTGGAATTAAAGGATAAACAAGATGCAAACTATAACGAAACAAGAAAAGGAAGCTATTTATATGATAATTTGGAGAATAGAGGCAAAAATAGACTCTATGATTTCTAAAATTGAAGATTTTACGAATAAAAGTGGCCCAAAATTGCACAAAATAACTCCAGAACAAAAACGGATGGTTTTAAGGAAACAGAGAAAGTACAAAAATATGGCCGACACAACAAGATACAGAAAAGCACCGCTAGTTCGCAAGTGGAAAAGAAATTACTCCAAAAAGGCTGAAGAGAGTGCCCTCAATGGGAGGGAGAGAAATCAGCGAAAGAAGAAGAGCATTTCAGACACCTTAGCAGCTAGCAGACCAACAAAAGAAGTACTTTGGAAGCTACAGAAATATAAATTCAAAACAACAGATGGACTTAAAGGAGGAAAGACAAACCACACCTATATACACGAAAAATTTGGGGACATAATACTTCATAAAAACATGAACTTTTAATGTAGGGATTACATAAAAAGCCGAATGAATAGTGAGGTTTGATGAGATATATCAATTTAGGAATCTAAAGAAATTGAAAACTTGGATTACATTAATTTCAATGATAATGATATGATTGTTTGTTTTGTAATATTTTGAGTAACCTTATAAACAATGAAATATATAAATTGTATGAGGGTGTAGAATTTAATTTTGAAGGGTATATATATTAGAAGAATATAAAAGGGAGAAAAGGAAGGAGAAATTTTAGAAAATATTAGTTTAAGATTTGGGAAAATGGGTTAGACAATATTGAAAGATATTTTATAGATTAATATGGTAAAATATTGAAACGGTATTAGAAGATAGTAGGTGGGGAATAGGATGCGTTGTTAAATTCAGTATTAAAAGTGGGAAAATGTATAACTGTGAAATCTATATTGAAGGACAAATATGTTAGTTTAGATAAAAATAGCTCTCTGTACAATGTATTTTTGAGATAAGTGGAGGAATATATAAATGATAGACATGTTGGATTTATATTAAGAGAAATAGAGCTAAATATAGGGAAAAATCAAATAAGGATAGGCCAATCATAAGTCATAGATTACAATATTATAGAAATTTGGTTTAGGCTAGAATGTTTTTTCTTCTTCTTTTCTTTTTCTGCTTATGTGCTTATAAAAGACTAAAACGGATAAGTGTTTGTAAGATTAGAAGCTTCATTAAAAAAATAAAATTAATTATGGTATAGATAGGTTAGGTATTGTAATAAAGGGGGAGTCAGCTGGTAATTATCGAGGAGTGTTCAGGGAGCAGGGGGGAAAACAAAATGGACAGATGTTGGTCAAGCAGAGGAAGTCAAAGAAAAATAAAGAACAAGAAGAAGAATGAAGATTTATACAAGGAATTGTACGAAAGATACTGTTCATTTGTTTTTATGTTATGTTGTTTTTCTAAAATTAATAAAAATTAATTAAAAAAAAAAGAAGAAGCACACAAGCTGTGTGGCTCAGGCAGCCCATTACCCTGGTAATTTGTCAAGTCATACAGGGAGGAAAATCCAGCTTGGCATTTGAAGATGTAATCAAATGGGCTGGAATTTGGGCTGAAGAAGAATTAGATTAAAGGTGTAACCGCGGCCTTAGTTGGCATTACAATTTGGAAAGGATAGGGAAACGTTGGGCTGCAAATGTTACAATTGCAACCACAGATTCATAGCTTTGGTATTAAGCCGAAAAATATTTTTAAAAATGCATTTAATCAAATAAATCATAGTGCACAAGCCATTTTTAAAAACTAATTTTTTTTTTAAAGTAGGATTGTATTACTTGGTTAATGGCATTTGTTCATTTTTACAGGATATTTTAAACTTTTTTCTCCTTGCAAATTACAGTATGCTGCGTTTATTATTACCACAGGGAAGATGTGATTGCTTTATACAAGCCAAACAGTGCAAGCTACAGCTATAATCCAGGCTTTGGAGAAGTTGTTCATGTCTGAGAAGCTGATGACACACTTCACAGTGATTCTGTGATCTTGGGCCGCATTCCCATTACAACCTTAATTCAGTTTCAAACCATTTTCAATCCTCGCAGACCCCACATCAGTTTGGCTTAACACGCTTTCTGGGTGTTAAATCGCCCCAAAGCATTGTAAATGTTAATCCTCATTTCAACAGGTCTCACTCCGGTTCGTGCGCTTGAAATGTTTTACATTTTTTACTGTGGGAACCCTTCCGTGTTAAGGGATGAGAGTTTCCCTCCCCCAATAGCTTGCTTCCAAAGCAAGCCGTAAAATCCACCCCTCAAAGCAGCAGCCCTAGTAGCAATCCAAGCAATCCACTGTAGCAATCCAACACTTCCCACCTGATAACGATCTTGCCATTGAAAGTGCTGACCTTCAAAAAAGGGAAAAGAAACAAAAGCAGCTGCCGGTTTGGGGAGATGTGTGAATGTTTAAGGTGAAGAGGGCTTGAGTTGCTCCTGCTGCTGCGTGCCCTGAGCAATGAGGAGAGGAGGGGATAGAATTGCTGGCTGTCCGCTGCTGTTTTTCTTCCATCCAGGCAAGCGGTAGCCACCCAGCTAGGCTCCCTGAAGGGGACCCTTCAGGGTTCACGCCAGGAGGAAGAGGACAGGGCAGCCCTGAAAAGCGGTTTTTAAAAAGTAGGCACTGGAGTCCCCCCCTTGAGTCACGTATGTCCTCAGAATCCGGATTGAATGCGATTCTGGCTGAAAGTAATGGGATCAGGCAAATTCGCATTTGCATCCGGTTCTGTTATTTCGGTTTAGGGAAACTGGATTAAGCTTCTAATGGGGATGCAGCCTTGTAGTCCAACAAGATAAAATAGACAGAATACTGTGTCATGCCATGGAAAAAAAGATGAGTTAGAAATGCCAGAAATAAAATTCATTAATTTAATAACAAAACTTTGTATTCAATATTTTATGTATTGTTTTCACATCAATTTTGTTGTTTAAAATATATGATGAAAAAGAGTGTATACAACTCATAGAAACTGTGTGGCAAAATCCAATTAAATAATATTGCTCCTTTAGAACCAGCACTTCCAACTTGACTATGCATCTGGGTATAACTATGCAGTGAGATATTTTTGATCAACGAGAACTGAAGTTGTTTGAAGAATATTTAAATAGTGGAAGTGGCATTTTCATCAAACCTTTCCCCTTCACTTTAGTTGCAGTTTTAGGGCGCACTGTGTCGCTGATCACCGCATGCATGGATGTTGCCGCGGTGAGTGGGAAGACCCGGGATGCCAGCATTTGCACTTTATCTAAGTTCTGGGAAACTCTTGAGATGGTGGTGGTGGTGGGGTGCTTTGTTCCTGATTTTCACTCCCCTATGCAAAAAGGCCCTAAGGCTAGTGAAAACCCACTTGGAAAGTTGAATCCCCACATAAAGAGCAAGGATACTCCTTGAAGCCCAACAGGTCAGGCTTGCACTAGAACAGTGATGGCGAACCTATGACACACGTGTCACAGGTGACATGCCAAGCCCTTTTGGGTGACATGCAATGTCACCCTGGTACCTGGGCACGTTGTTGCCATTCGGTATTGGAGGCTGCAGGCTGTTTCTGGCTTGTGGCCTACAAGATACCGGGAACACAGAGGCACTGCCTGTGCCTGGTATAGGAGGCCCGATGGAGTCATGTCATTGCGCTGCCAGGTCATGCACAATGTGTCTGTGCTCCCGGCAGCTAGAGGAATGAAGACCTGTGTGTGGCAGTGATGGCTTTACTCACAAATTTTCCATCTACTTACTTTTGTGAGACCTTATTCTCAGCCTTAAATAATATTAAAACCAATAAAAGAAACCGACTGACAGATGAAGTTAGTAGTGCTTGCTTGGCCTTGAAGTGTACAAAATACCAACCTTCAACTGAAGATTTAGCAAATGAAATTCAGCAACAAAAAAGTCACTAATGTAAAGAATTACTTGATTTTGCTTTCAATAAATACATATATAAAATATATAACACTTTTTTTCTACTAGAGCTACAAATATCACAAAATTATGGCTATTTCTGGATGTGACACGGCACCCGAGTTAAGCTAGGTTTTATTGTAAACTTTGACACACCGAGCTCAAAAGGTTCACCATCACTGCACTAGAAGGACATTTGTTCTATGTGTTCAGCCATAAAATATGGTTGTAGATGCCTTCTTTTAGGAAATATTTCTGTCTAAATCTCTGGAGGGTTCCTGCTCTCATTCTCATCTAGATGGCCAGTAAAGCTGCTGCTCATAGCCCTTTAAGGGAGAGGTTTTTAAAAGTATACAAATAAATACGAGAATGCCATGCGCAAAAAGCCTTTTATGACATCTTAATATTTAATCTCACTTAAGAACAGAAAAGGAGCCCTGCAGGATCAGGCCACAGCCCATCCAGTCCAGCATCCTGTCACACACAGTGGCCCACCAATTGCCCATGGGCATCTCAAGCAGAGACAAAGGCAAACCTTCTCCTGCTCTCGAATGGCAGCAAATGGCCTTAGAGGCATCCTACTCCATCCTTACCTGTGAGAGCCAATGTACTGTCATACTTTGCCCTGACCAAAACCAGCGCTTTTCTCCTGCATTTCCTCAATGACCACCCTAAATACCTTACACACTCACACCACCATGGCCTTGGCTTCAGGAGTCAAGACTGTGGGGACCAGATAACTATGTATCTGCTAGAAATACTCTTGTGTTGCCCCCATTCCTTAGGCCTTTTTGCACTACAGCCGGATGGCTGTAGTGCCTTTAGGCTGGGACACGCGGGGACAGATTCCCCTTCACACTTGGCCAGTAAGGGATGTGTTACCTGCCTAAGTGTGAATGGGGAATCTGTCCCTGCATGTCCTAGCCCGAAAAGGCTGGCGCAGAGGTGGGATGCCCTGTCCAGGCCTACTGTCATTGGGCCATAATGGCCCACTGGCAGATAGCCTGATCCCGACCCGTCCAGGGGTTCCATGGGCTTTAGCTGAACCAACTGGGTCAGCTGCAGCCCGCAGGGCCTCCCTGGCCACCCCCACCCACCCAGGGAACCGCACCGCTCCAGAGACTGGGTACACCTCTAGGACTGACAGGCCATGGGGGGCAGGGCCTGTGAGTCCAATCTCAACCTCTGAAGAGGTAAGTCACATGCACACGTCTCAGGAGCGGTGTGGTCCCCTGGGTGGGAGGGGGCCCAGGGGTCAGCTAAAGCCTGCACTACCCCTGGACAGGACTGGACATTTTCATTCCTTGCCCAAAAGGGGCTGTTGACCAGAGGGCCTGAAAGGGCCCAATGGTGGTGGGCCAGGGTGGGGTCCAGAGCTGTCCGGCAGTGTCATGTCTCAGGCAGGCAAGGTAAACAGGCAAACACTCGCACAGCTTACTCAGTTCCAGAAGGACTCAGGCGTACTCAAGGTCAGTTCCAATCCACAGTCAAGGAGTTCAGAAAGTCAGCAAGGGTCAGTCAGTCCAAAGGGTCAGCAAGCCACAAGGTAGTCCAAAGTCAGAGCACAGGCATGGTGTTACACAGGGTTGCATGAAGTTGTCTGCAACTCTGAAGGCGTGTTTGCTCAATAAGTAGAGGAATCATTACCCCGCCCACTTTTCAGCTGAGCTAATCGTTTTGATCCGTGCTTCACCTGCTTCTGTTGTCTCAGTAGGCAAGGGGAGAGCCTTTCATGAGGCTCACTGCTTGTAGTTTCATCATCAGAGCTGTCTGCATGCTCACCTGAAACTGGCCTTAACCCCTCAATGTCTGTAATGCTGTAGTTGCTTCTAAGTCTGTGGTGGCATTGCACGCAGAACTTCCTCCGAGGAGGAGGCTGAACGTGGCATGACAGGCAGGGAGAGTGCGAATGCTTTCCCTGCCAGACAGCTCTGGGACAGCTGGGGACAGCTTGGGCTGGGTGTGGAGCACGATTTCGTGCTTCACACTTTGGCCGCAATGGGATGCACCAGGACGGTTCTGGCCAGAACAGCCTGCCCGACAGAGCAAATGCTCTGTCCCAGGGCTGGCCTAATTGTTGTACAGAGGCCCTTGTGCAAATAGGCCTCTTGCCTTCTGCCATTAGCTTAATACAGGGAAGAACTTTATAGTTTTTATAGTTTTATAGTTTTTGATATTGTATTTTAATTTGTCGTATTGTATTTTAATTTGTCGTATTGTTTAATATACTTTTAAGGGGGGGAGGGACTATAATGTTTTATTTTTATATGATGTTTTTATTATATTTATTGTTGTTAACCGCCCGGATTGGGTTGCCACAGGGCGGTATACAAATAAATATTATTATTATTATTATTATTATGGCAGAACTGTGTGTGAATTCCTTGCCTAGATTGGGGCATGAGGGTGACTGGTAGGCTATTCTGACATTACCCCATTTATAGAGTCCTGCAGTACTAGATAGTTGGCTCAGTGATAATGCAGATAGACTGGAAAGCTGAGGGTCGCTGGTTCTAACCCCAGCCTCTCGCTTAAAGTGAGCAGTGGCAAGCCACTTCTATTCATTTATTTGGCAGAGATACAGAGTTAGGCATGCATGACTTGACGGTACCCCAGAGTAACTACAGTAACTCCAGAAACCTGGAACACGGTATTACAGCCCCAAACCCGCTACATATGAAACTAGATAATGTGTCACTGTTGGATTCAGATGCATCAGTGAAGCTGCCTTACTTCTTTCTCTCACATAACTCCTTCGCATTTATAAAGAAAAGCTATCATTAAGCACAATTACTAATCAAGAAATTTGCCAGGACAATATATTGGCAAAGGTATTTAAAGTAACCAGAGGAATTTAAATAATGAATAGCTAAGCCTCTTTCCCACACTTTATGGTTCCTTACTAAAGCAGGTGGTGTTTCTAATTGGTATGTTTTTAACGTTCAGGCTAGTTAAATCTTGCTACGGCTGATCTCTGTTCAAGTACAATAAAAGATTTTTCTTTCTGTAATCCAACTCCTTAGAGGCTGTGGTTATACCTTCACTTTAATCCTTCTTTAGTCCATCTTTGGGATCTGACTGCTCACATGCCTTTTGATTTCTGTCCATTTTATTTGTGGACTTTCCTCTAAGAAAAGTCCAAGTGGAGGGTAGAAAGTTTGCAAATTAAATGGGTAGAAATGAGAAGGTGTGAGCAGTCAGACCTGAAGATAGACTGAAGAAAGTTTAAAGTGAAGTAGTGACCACAGCCAGAGTGAGTATGAATATCGTGGACGAACAGCTTATCAGTATTTAGTCTCAAATATATGTTGGGCAAATGGCACACAAAGTAGTATGAACATGCATGCTATTTGCTCCTTCATGCGAATGTCCTGGTTATTGATAAGCTTTCCTCAATTAACTAATTATTGCTTACAGTGCATTAGTTTTATTCTTTTGTAATTCTGCAATATTCTGCTCTGAAATTTTAAAGAATGTTTTTTTAAAAACGATACGCTATTAATATGCCTCATTAGGCGATAGTTCCTCGCTTGAAAGCTAAGCCTGCATTCACACTAAAGTTTTACTCCAACTTCAGTCCACTTTCAGGGTGAGAGAACAGATCAAGAAAGTGTCAAGCTGTTTTCTTTTGGCAATACCTAAGGCTGCTTCTAGACAGCAGTTATTCACATGAATTTATACGAATAACAACATTCGTGGATAAATTGAATAGGGCCTAGTCGGTGATCTGGATTTATCTGCATTCGTCAAAGCTTCATTTGAAGCTTCTACCAAGGCCGGATCCATGCTCAGTGACCTCCCCCGCCCCTGTGGCCTCCTGCCCCCCCTTACCTTTGATTGTGCCACCATGCACTCCCTTCATAGGCCACAAGCAGGCATTCCATTCTGCGTGCACAGCTCCCACCCCATCACACAATCCCCAGATGGGGCGCTGTGTGTGCAAACCTGGAAGTGCTGTTTCAGTGCCTAAGAACACTGTGCTATGTTCTCCCCATCTGGATAGGGTGTGAGGTACCATTTGCCTCCCCTCACAGCAGGATTATCCGTAAATGCCCTGGTCATCTGTTAATAACACTGCATTGATAGTAACTCAGATCTCTTGAAAATAGAATTCAGCAGAAGATTACACAAATTTAACCCCCATGGTGCCTTTGTTCAAGCAATCAATGATGGCTTCAAGGTTTGCCATTTGGAAAATTACATTTTTACGTCATTTTTGTACTGTATTTGTATGGAAACCGCAGACAGAAGAATGAATACTTTCTCTCCCACACAGTTTTGTCACACGGAGACAATCTGAGTGAAACACTATTAAAAGGTGGAAACATGTAAAAGTGCTCTCCACTTTTAATCAAAATATTTAATAAAATGTGTTCCTGTGCACATTACAGCAACACCATATATCACAGTAAAAAATGTTAAGAATTCTGGGTCAGGGGAAATCTGCTATAAAATAGATGTATACATTTCTGTAACTTATTTTCCTCAATAAGGAAATGGTACTTCCCATTGATATGTTGTGATTAACGACAAAATTTATATAATCCATTTTTTGGGGGGGCAAATTTATTTATATTCAGTCCTTATTCCTCTCCTCTCCAAAGACTCATACCATAGTACATAATATTTACAAAGTTTACATTAGGACATAAGAACATAAGAGGAGCCCTGCTGGATCAGGCCACAGCCCATCTAGTCCAGCATCCTGTGACTCACCAATTGCCCATGGGCATTTCAAGCAGAAGACAAGAACCCCCCTCCTGCTCTCAAATCTCAGCAAATGGCCTTGGAAGCATCCTGCTTGTCCCCACAGCCTGAAATATACACTTAGGCATCCATTCTAGTAGCCATTGATATTTGTATCGGCTTCATGGGCTGCATCCAGACATTGCTTATTTATTCTGCTGTATTTGGATAATCCAGAAGAAAGCATAAATATTCCGGAACATCCATGCTTTATTCCAGAATGTCCAAATATAGTGGAATAAGTGATGTCTAGATGCAGCTATAGTCTTTGTGGTTGCACCACTCTGAAGGAAACCTGGCTCTTTGGAGTCTCTGGTTGGCTAAATTTGGTGTTTACTGCATGTTTTTTGCTTAGCACTGTATTTATTCATCTCATCCATAGACTGCATTGCTTATTTGTTCCCTTTTCACCCTTTCTAAAGATTCCTTACTATTCAACAAAACACAACCCACACCATTCAGATCCTCTCCATTCTGAAGCTATAAGCTGCGTTCACATCTGTTTAAATCCAGCTTCTATCCAACTTCAGAGTGAGAGAATACATCACCAAAGTGACCAGTAATTTTCTTTTTACATTACCTATCCCAAAGGTGAATTTTCTGAACTATTTAACAGTGAAAGAAAAGTTTGCCACTTTGCTGATGAATTCTCTCTGAAAGTGGACTGAGAATGTCATTTTGTCTCATTATAAATCTATGGTGAGGCCACCTTTGAAATATTGTGTACAATTGTGGTCACCACACTTCAGAAAGGATATTGTGGAACTGGAAAAGGTGCAGAAAAGGGGAACTAGAATTAAGAAGAAGAGTTGGCTTTTCTACCTTGCTTTTCTCACCCATTTAAGGGGACTCAAAGCGGCTGACAAAGCTTTTCTATTCTTCTCCCCACAAGAGAACATCTTGTGAGGTAGGTGTGGTTGTGAGAGCTCAGAAGAAAGCTGTGACTAGCCCAAGGTCACCCAGCTGGCTTCATGGGGGAGGGCGGAATCAAACCCAGTATTCCCAGATAAGAGTCTGGCTCCCTAACCACAAGACCAAACTGGCTCCAGATTAAGGGGTCTGGAACACCTCCCTTACGAAATCAGGCTGCAATGTCTAGGTCTCTTCAGTCTGGAAAGACGGTGTTTAAGAGGGGACCTGACTGAAGTATATAAAATCATGCATGGTATAGAAAAGGTGGATATTTTCTCTGTCACACAACCCTAGGAGCACTCTATGGAACTGATGGATTGGAGAGTCAGATCAGACAAGGGGAAGTATTTCGTTACTCACAGGGTCACCCATCCATGGAAGAAGAGGGGGGTAACAGCAACCAGCCTAGATGGTTTTAAGGAAAGTTAGACACATTCATGGATGACAGGTGTATCTATGGCTACTAGAATGGATGCCTAAGAACATCTTTCAGGCTGTGGGGACAAGCAGAACACTTCCAAGGCCATTTGCTGGGATTCAAGAGCAGGTTTGCCCTTGTCTCTCCTTGAGATACCCATGGGCAATTGGTGGGCCACTGTGTGTGACAGGATGCTGGACTAGATGGGCTGTGGCCTGATCCAGCAGGGGCTCCTCTTATGTTCTTATGTCCTAAACCTTAAATGTGAAAGACACACCAGGAAAGTGATTTGACATTTTCCTTCCAAGAGTGGATTCCCTGAGTTAGATAAAGCCAATGTGTTATCTCACTCTGGCAGTGGACTGAAGACAGATTAAAATTTAGGCATTGCCCAGTTGTTTCTTCCTCAGCACTTTTTATTTCCTATCCCCACTGACTCAACTTGAATAAAAAGCCTCAAAGAAGGCAGTTAGAATATGTGTAGTGCATCTCCTTCACTGCAGCCAGCGGATAATCGCGTTACAGTAGAGCCATTTTGCTGCTTCCTTGCTTATTAATTTCTATTTCTCCCTTAGACCCGGAGGTCTCTTGGCGGGTCTGCAATATGCTTAGCAGGATATACCTTATAAAACAGAGTTTGTTGTCGTCGTCATTGTCCATCAGTGTCAAAAGTGTAACCGTCTTGCCCAAAAAGGTCTCCGCGACCCCTGCTTTCACCCTCTGAAAAGGATACTGATCTGAAAAGAGAAATTTAAGCTGCTGACTCCGTTTCAAGGGTTCTGTGGCTGCCAGTAAATAAACACTTTGCAGCAACCCTCGTGGGAAAGGCTCTCTTTTAAAAATTTCATTCATTCATTTATTTCATTATTTGTATTTCTATCCTGCCCTATACCTGGAGGTCTCAGGGCGGGTAACAATGCTTTAAAAATTCCAAAAATTAAGACACAACAATAGATATTAAACAGTTAATACCTACAACAACATTTAAGATCCAGAATATTAAAACAAACCAAATATATATTAAAAACAGTACTACTTAAAAGTGTGTGTGTGTGGGGGGGGGGGAAGGAACCACATATAGCCAAAGGCCAGGGCAAAGAGATGCGTCTTTACTGCCTTCCTGAACATGTACAGAGAAGGAGCTCGACGCACCTCAAGGGGGAGGCTATGCCACAGCTAGGGGGGCCACCACTGAGAAGGCCCTCTCCCGGGTGCCCACCCGTTTCACTGCTGAGGGTAGTGGGACAACCAGGAGGACCTCCCCAACGGATCCTTGAGGTACACCAGATCTTTATCCCGCTTTTGTTGCCAGGCCGAGAGGGGAAAGCCAAGAAAACACCGGCGACGGAGGCGTCAGCAGCAGCAGCAGCAGCAGCAGCAGCCACGCCTCCTCCACAACTGCCAGAGAGGAGAGTTCGTTCGTTCGCTCGCTGGCAGCGCAGCGCGGCGCAGTCAGCGGCCCGATTCAGACGACCACCCCCGCCGCCACCTTCGCGGCGACGACGACGACTCGCGGGGCTGACTCCGCCTCAGTGAGGGGCTTGGCTCTCGCCCGCGTCGGGCAAGGGCGAGGCGAGCAGGCTTGCGTGGCCTCAGGCCAGGCGAAGGAGCCGCCGCCGCCAACCCCCAGGAGGCCCGCCTCGCAGCCCGCTTGACGCCGCCCGTGCCCTCAGGAGGCCGGCGTCGACGCTGTCCTCCGTGGTGTCACCGCCCTTCCCCTTCCCCTCTCTCCCGCTCTTTGGCTCCTTCAGTCAGCAGCAGGCCGCCCGCCCGCCTCCCCTCCTCCTCCACAGCGGAAGTGACCTCCGCGCCGCCGCCGCCGCCGCCTTCCCCCCGAGCAGCACAGCGGCAGAGGAACCCGGCGGCGGCCGGCTCCACACTCCGCTCCACTCCTCCTCCGTTCGCTCGGTTGCTTCGTCACCAGGCGCCGCTGTGTGACAGACGCCGGCCCGAGCGAGCGAGCGAGGCGGCGGCGGCGGCGGCGACAAGGACAGCGGCCTCGCGGCGGCAGCGGCCAAACCCCTGCGGGTGGTGGTGGGGGCGGCGGCGGCGGACGGACGGACGGAGAGGCCGCCTAGCCATGGTCCGGGCCGGGTCGGGCGCTGGCGCTGGGGCCGGGCCGACGCCCCCTCCGGCGCCCGCCGTCGCGCAGAAGGAGCTCGTCTACAATAAGCTGCTGCCCTATGGCGAGGAGCTGGAGGCCGAGGCCGGCTACCTGCTGGGCCAGATCAAGCGCCACCTCAGCCGGGCTGTTCAGCTCCAGGAGCTCTGGCCCGGAGGCCTCTTCTGGACGAGGAAGCTCTCCACGTGAGTTGGGTGTGTGTGTGTGTGGGTGGCTTTCGGGGTCTGTGGGAAGGACGGGGGGGGGCAGGAGGGTCAGAGGAGCCCCACTTCCTTGCCCGACCCCTTTTTTCACAGTCCATCACATTCAGGTTCAGTGTCCAGCTCTCCAGGTGTGAGTCTTCGCACCTAAATGTCAGTCCACTTTCAGGTGAAGGAACGCATAGGCTGTGGTCATACTTAAGGTTTAATCCAGCTTCAGTCCACTTTAGAAGTGAGAAAACACGTAGGCTGTGGTCACACTGAAGGTTTAATCCAGCTTCAGTACACTTTCAAAGTGAGGGAACACATAGGCTGTGGTCACACCTAAGATTTAATCAAGCTTCAGTCCACTTTCAGAGTAAGAGAATATGTCAGCAGAGTGACAAGCTGTTTTCTTCCAGGGTTAAATAACTCAGAAAATTCACCTTTGGGATTGATAATGTGGGAAGAAAATTACTGATCACTTTGCTATTGTGTCTTGCTCTGAAGGTGGACTGAAGCTAGATTAAGCTTTAGATGTGACCACAGCCATAATCAAAGTGACCAGTCGTTCCCCTCCACATTCTCTAACCATAGTCCGGTTTTCTGAGTTACAGTAAGTAATGCCGATGTGTTCTCTCACTCTGAAAGTGGACGGATCTGGATTAAATCTTAGGTGTGAATGCAGAGAGTGGGGAGTAATTCCTCTCCTTAAAATGGTTTGTCTGGAAAAAGCCTTCTTATCCATCCTCTTGAGTTTAGGTGTTGGTTTGGGAATGATTTTTCTTTCTCACTGCCATCCTCCTGTCTCCTTTTGATTACTACTAAGTGTAAGGAGGAAAGATAGAGATCCCTGCTGTGCTGGAAACCTAGGAAACCCTCTAAATTCCCATAATAACTGCACAGATCAAGGATGATATCTGGAAACAGGCGGAAGATTTAGAGCGTGGCTTCCTGTAACATAAGGCTCTATTGACTGCCTTGGGATTTTTATTTCTAACGGAGCAGGTTTGTGGTTTCAGAAAGAATTTTGTAATACTAAGCAGTGAACAACAAGGTACTGTTTCCTAGTTGGCCTTCAGACTTCTCCTTTTTAAAAAGAAGTGTGGCATAAATAAATTACCTAAAATATATTTTGAGGGGAAAATTGTACTTGGGGGAAATGTAGTTTGGGTGTCATCTGCTCTCTCTGAAGACCAGGGAGATGAGGGTATATGAATGCCCAGGTATAGGTAGGTGTGTGTGTGTGTAGGTATATATACAAACATACATACAGATAGGTATGCAGTTAAGCTAATAGCAACATGCTTATATGCTGGGCACTCTGCTTTGTTTCTGGTATGGGGCAGATAAGGGCATATCAAAAACAGTCAAGCAATAAAAACAGACACAGAAGGAAGAAGAAACTGCTTTTTACACCCCATTTGAAATCCTGCAGGCAAACACCTTCAAGGAAAGGCTTTCATTTGATTGAAAAGCAGATTTGTGAGGTCAGAGGAGTTTCTAGCTAGCCTGAGGCATCAGCTAGGAACAAGTGAAAGGATGTTTGGCTATGCCTTCTCTGGAATTGCCAGTAAACTGTGTATTCTTTAGTCTTTGGTCATTACCTTATCTCTCTCTCTCACACACACTTATATACACAAGCTACCATTTTGAACAAAACTATTAGCAAATAATTGCACCAACCTCTTTCCCATGCCATGGTTAAAGACAGCTGTTCTGTTTGTGTAAATCACACTTACTCAGTTAATGAGTATTTTTTTTTTCCAAATCTCTCACCAGGCAGATATTGGGGCAGCATATGGTATTCAGAGTCTAATCTTCCCTGGACTGAGAAGAAGCTCTTATATCTAGGAACTTAGTTCTGTGCCACGTGTCTGCCATTGTCTGCTGTTGTATGCATTGTTTTGCCTTCTCCAGGGCTTTGTCTGGGGCTATTTATACAAGTGAGATGATCGGCACAGTACTAAATTGGGCTTTTGAATTGTGGTCGTGGTGATAAGGTTGCAGCATGGCCATGGGAGATAGTTCTGAGTGTAGCACGTGCTCCTGTGGACCTTTTCTTGGAATAAGTTGCCACATCTTTGGTTTGTGTAATCTGAGGGCTGCTGGGTCTTATTTGGACATTGGGAACAGCAGCACTTCATTTGCTTTAGTGACAGTAGTCATCCTGTGAGCTTTTTAGTTATGCATCCAAGAAAGCATACGCTGTTTATAACTCTAAAAATAGTTTACTGATCTTTGGTGCCAAGATGAGCACATAGATTTTGTTGAAGGATTTCAGAAACGTCATGCTTCTGTCTGTGCCTTTTTGAAACTAGATTACGAAATGGTAATACGTCTGGCTCCAAAATAGGCATTGCATTTTGCTTACATTTAGTGGAGCCTAACCAGTAACTTGTGGGATGTAATTTCTTTCTTATACCTCATTCCCACAAAATAGGCAGCAACTATTTTCTAAGTTTCCGCGTTTTGAACCAGCCACAGGGATAAAGGCACAGATTTCTGGTTCAAGGACTTGTTTGTGTTCTGAGGCGCTGATAAAGTGTTTCTGACTTATTGTGGTATTCTTGTTGAAACGTATTAGAAAACAACCTCTGTTAGTTGTAGCTCTTTTCCTTGCTGTTAACAGAGTCATATTTTAGATTTAAGTATTTTATTGTGGCAAAAGGAGTTCTGTGAAGAGGCTGCCACCTTTATTAGAGGATTGAAACAGATCTAGTTACAAAAGATGTCAGAGCAAGTCAAATAAACGGTGGATAAGATTTACTGGACTTCAAACAATAGCTTGGAAAAATATGATCAATATGTAAAACAAACGTTGCCCGGAGAAAGGCCAGGAATGGTGAAGTTGTTGTTGGCCATGAGATGACATGGGTGCCACCCCCTCCCAAATAAAAGGTGAGCTGGGAGGAAGTGTCCAGCCTTTGCCTTTAACTTGTTATCACTCACACCTTTCACTAATCTTTCTCTGCCATCCTTTCTCTGATGGCCACATTTGTTTCCATACTTCCCCTCCCTCTTTGTACAGCGTGCGTTCAGCAAACTCTGGTTTGATGCCAACCTGCCCGTGCCCTAAGATCAGGGGGGGGGGCTTCTCGTTGTTCCACTATAGCAAGACGGGTGAGCACTCGAGAGAGGGCCTTCTCAGTAATGGCCCCCAGGCTGTGGAATAGCGTCCCCCTTGAGGTGTGTCAGGCCCCCTCACTGTATATGTTCAGGAGGGGGGTAAAGACGCACCTCTTTGCTCTGGCCTTTGGTTAAATGTGGCACAGTTTTTCCCACTGCACATACTATTGTCTTATACTGTTTTTATATGTGGTTTTATTTTAAGTATTTTTGTCTTTTAAATATGCTGTTACCCGCCCTGAGACCATAGGGTATAGGGCGGGATATAAATGTAAATAAATAAATAAATAAATAAAAGCATGGCTGTAGGAAACCCATGGTTATATTCCAAATTGAGCTTTCCAGTTCAGTATACAGTACTTATTTAAATATACCCTGATAATTCAAATGCATTTTAAAAAGAAATTAATGAAGAAGCACTTGTATTTTTTACTTCTAATTCTGCTTTGTGTGTTAGCAAAACAGGAGCATGGATTGTGCAAGAAAAAAGGAGTTTCCCTTGCAAGGAGTTTTGTTGGTACAGGGCACCTCTGTGGATTCCAAAATGTGCCCTTTGCAGATGTCTTCTTGTGAGAATTGTGATGAGAGTTCCATATGAGAGTAAGGAATTTGAAAAACCTTTTCAGAATTTTTTCTTAGGGTGGTACCTCTCATCACTCTGAGAATCGGGGAAACTCTGCAAATTTGTGGAGTTGCTGTAGCTCAGTGGTAAAGCAAACTGTCTGGAAAGTTGAAGGTTGCTGGGTTGATCCACAGCCTCTCTGCGGAAGCAGGCAGTGATAAGTCACTTCTGTATTTCTGCCAAGAAAACTGCATAGAGGTGCCTATGTAATCAAGCAGGAGTCAGCCATGATTCAGTGGGATTGAAAAACCTAGAAGGACAAACTTGTGCTGGTCTAATCCATCCCATTGTTGGACAGCTAAGTTGCCTTTTTATGAGCTGAGAAGCAAAGCAGGACATCTCTTTAACTGTAGATTCCCATTATGTTCTCTTAAGAGGGAATGATGATTAATGATTTCTGAATAAATCATGATGTTGAGACAGCTTGCACACTGAAATTGTTCACCATAATTCAACTGAGAAAATGTCGTTGACTGAGATTTTTTTTTTTAATTAAACTTTTGGTATCAAGCAATAAACATCAACATTATTACAAGCTGAATAAATGTTCAAATAAAATTAATACAAAATGACACTAAACAATCTAGTGTAAAGTTTAAAGTCGATCAATTGAGGAAATAGGTATGGGAATATTTTTTGCAGGTTGTGGTTCATAGAAGAAGATGGGAATGAGGCATTTTTCCAGGAACCAGGTTTGCCTCTTTTTGGCCATCATTTCTTGCCACGTGTACTGTAATTGAGTCATTTAAAACAACAGTCCAGACTCGTGTAAGCCATTTGTCTTTAGCTAATAGGTTCACAGTTTTCCAGTACATAGCAATCCCTGCTTTAGCAGCTGTAACTGATATCTTAATGAAGATCTTATGCTTGAGAGACATTTGTACCTGTAAATAATAATAGAGAAACCAGTAAAAGTGTTAAAAGTAACATTTTGTTTTCTAATAATAATTATTTCTGGACCATGTTCCAAAATGTTTGAATAGCAGGACAACGCCACCACATGTGGAGGTATGTTCCTACTTGTTTGCTTCTGTGCCAACATAATGGTGAAGTTGTTCTTTTAATGCTGTAAAGAAACAAAGGGGTTACATACCAGTGATATAAAACTTTAAATGACATTTCTTTTTCTCCTTGAGATTTGAATGTGTGATACATTTCCCCCGGCATTCTTGACCATACCACATTATCCAAATTTGTTTTGCAATCAGTTTCCGATAGGAATTTAATTCCTATCATCTCCATTAAATGATAATCCAAAATCAAATTATGTAATCTTGATGACATTCCTTTTTCTGTCACTTTACCGTCCTTCATTAAGTATTCATAAACTGCAGGTAGTCTGTTCCAATATGGGTTCTTATCATTTGAATTCAAATAGCTACCAAGTGACAACTTTTCCAACCTGTTAGCTTGTAATAAGTCATTCAGATGCCTAGTATCTGATTTAACAAAATCATGAACCATTTAGTATCCCTGTGCTTTAAGTGTTTTCCAGGTATGTTCAGATATATTTTTAGAACTATGTGGTGTCAAATTTAATGAATTTGAAGGTGGATGCTAACCTCATTTGCCATCTTTTCCATGTAAGAAGAGTGCATTTAGTAAAAGGGTTAACTATGGGTGTTTTTCCACTGTCAGTAGAAGTACCCGTTAAGTACTCATTAATGGGTACGTTAATGCCATTTAGTAGGCATTAATGGGTACTTAATGGGTACTTCTAGTGACAGTGGAAAAACACCCCATATCTGTGTGTTTAGTGGTTAGTTTAGATGATAGGTAGAGATATGGCAACTGAAGTAGTTCAGAAGCTTCCAAAATAGACCAAATAGGAGGGGAAAGATAGAAAAAGGATAAAAAGCGATGAAGTTGATATGAATCAAAGTAGAGTGAAAGAGGCGGTAAACCCCAACCCCCACTTTGAAGAGGTCTCATTAAAACTCTTTTGGAAAGTCTAGGAGGTTTTGTATTTAGGATTAATCTTACCAATTTTCTCAGCCCACTTAGACCTTATATTTTGTTGGATATAAATTGGTAGAGTCAGAAATAAATAATGTAGAGTGAGTAATATTTTCGTTTTGTTTGAAGCAATTTTCCCCGCCAAAGACAGATGTTTTGTTCGTTGGCATTTGTTCTTTTGTAGTTTCCAGCCATATCGGCCCATAATTATGCTGTATTATTACTGGTTTTGGACAACCAGACTCCAGGATATTTGTAGGCTTTTTGAATTCCATAACCCTGAATCTCCTTCTGAATTTTAAAGATTGATTGGCATTTTTTTTACTTATCCTTTGCACGCCCCCAATCACCTTGTCGTTGCCACACATCCCACCCCTACCTTTACCTGAGTGAGTGAGTGAGGCAAACAAACCCATCCAGGTGCAGGAGGGAGGAGCGGAACAGTTGGGGAGGGAAGGAGGCTCTTGTTATTGATGCGGTGGACGGGTGTAGTTGAAAGGCTCAGGGGAGGACCAGGGCATATAAGGTCTTGTTATCTGTGTGGCATAAGGGTGTGGCAGAGGGTGTCCCTGAGCTGTTCCACTGCACCCATCTGCCGTGCCAGTAATGAAATCCTCCCTGCTTCTCCCCCTGCATCTGGATGGGGTTTGTCTTGCGCACTCACTAAGCGAGGGGGGTAGAGTGTGGGGCAGTGGCAAGGGGTGGTGGTTTGTACTTAAATAGAGCCAGGATTGTGGAGAGGTCACAGCAGCCCTGGAGACTGACATCACTGTGATGTGCCCGGTCACATGTTCCACTGCCGGGAAGCAACTTTGAATTTTTAAGCCTTTCTGAAGGCACCCTCGGGCTAGCCTGGCTGTGATTACAGGCCTCCCTGCTTCTCTAGGTTGAGCTGGGCTGGGATTTTCTTCTGGGTCTGTTCTGCCCAGCAGAGACAAAAGAAGGCAGAAGAAAAGCAGCAATTTCTAAATGATTAAAGTTTTGACTTTGCTTCTTGTTGTTCTGGTCCCATGCTTATGCTTGTGCCTCTGTGCACTTGTATAGTGTTTTGGTAGAATTATAATTATATAACAATCGTAGCATCTTAAGTAAGTTTGTTTACCAAAGGAGCTCCATAGATAAGGTTACATTGGTAGATGTAAAATGACTCACATGATTGCCTTGTAAGACATCTTGAACTTGAGGAGATGTAGTATGACACTGTTTTTCCTTCAATCATCTGCTTCTTCCCAGCTCTGTTTACTGCGAGACCTGTTTTCATTCTAGTAGGAGTTAGGTGATAAAGTTGTCAAAACATATTGAGACAGCGCCTGGAAAACAAAAAGGCCATCGTTTGAAGAGTTCTGAGATTTTTTCCCCCAGAAGAACAGAACCTGTTGGTGTTGATTTGCAATGTGTTATGACAGTACTTGTAATTTTATCAAGTAAATGTTTGTGTGACAGTGAAGTAATATACCGCAGCATTCCTTTCACAATGTCCTGTACCCTAATAGCGAGCTCCAGCTGTTTGAAAAGCTTAATTCCTTTGTTGCAAAATATGTACGTTAAAAATGTTTAAAATCCTTGCTTCACTAGTATTCTGTCTAATTAGGAATTAGATTCTATAGGCCTGGTGGAAGAATGCAAAGAAGCATCGGGCCCTGTGGATCTGCTTCAGTTTGTGTGATCTGAGGATGTGGCCGTTTGCAGGGATCTGGTCAACTACGTGCTTCCAGGATCAGTAACAGCTAGCCAGTGTGGATAATGGTTAGTTAGGAAGATTCTTCCAGATAACTGGGGACATAAAGGGTTAGTTGGGAAGATGCTCCATCAGCTCCTAGCAAATCCCCTACCTCCCCCCCCCCCATCATCAGTAGAGCCTCTGTTGCCTGAGAGCAGTGAAGGAGAAAGAAAAAGCTGGGAAGATCCTCCATCAACTCCTGGTGGTATTTTAGGTGCAATATCTGAAGTTTGTTCTCTGTCTAAACCACTCTGAGACCTCAGGTGAAGAATGATATATAAATGCAAATAATAAACTGGGTGGGTTTTGGGGAGTATATAATACCTGGCTGAGGGAAGGGACTTTTCCGTTGGCTCTCAGAGAGGCAGTGGTGCACCCTCTGCTTAAGAGATCTTTATTGAACCCAGATGTACTGAATAACTATTGTCCAACATAACTACTTCAGTGTGGCTTCGGGGCCAGTCATGATACTAAAACTGTTTTGGTCACTCTGCTCAGTGACTTGTACTAGGAGAGGAACAAGGGCAGTGCTGTGAAGTTGGTTTGCCTTGATCTTTTGGCAATTATTTCACTCCTATCTCCCGGGATGGTACCAGATAGTTGTCTTGGTATTTTTCCCCTTTCATTTCCTTGTAAGTTGGCTTATGGAATTCCCCAGGTATTGATCCTATCCTCTGCGTTTACCCCTGTTTTTTAAACATTTACATGAAATCACTGAGCGAGGCCATAAGGAGATTTTTGTTCCTTCATTCCATCTGTGTCAGTAGAGGCAGTTCAGATGATCAACATGTGGCCACAAATTATAATGGGTTGGATGAGGACCAGTAATCTAGGCTGAATCCAGGCAAGATGAAGGTACTTTGTGTCAGGGGTTTATCAGTCTATTCGGTGCATACACAAGCTGTTTATGAGGGGGTTGTGTTACCTTCCAAGAACAGACTGCAACCAGACAGTAGTTAGATATCACATATGAGGCAATAATGCAGGACATCTTCCCTCTCAGCCCTGGGTTTTCTATCAGTAGTTTCTAGCACTTTCTAGTGGGAAAAAAGCAGGGCTATGGTGGGGTTGCCTGTGATACATGAAACAACCCACCATAGAGGCACTGTAGCAGCAGTATATTGCTGGTGTTTAGATGGGGCGAAAGTTGGAGATATTCCTGGACATGTCACGGTTGCTGGTGGTCAGGAGTGTCTACTTCCAACTCAGGCCCATTTGCAAACTGACCCTTCTTGGAATGGGGTAGTTGGGCTTTGGTAACCACCAAACTGGATTATTTCATGTGTTCTGTGTTGGTCTCCCCTTGAAGATGCTTTGAACACTACCTCTAGTGCAGAAGACATCTACATCTGCTGAGGGGAATTCCTGGTTGGTTGCATTAAAGCAGTGGTTCTCAACCTGGGGGTCGGGACCCCTTTGGGGGTCAAGCTACCCTTTCAGAGGGGTCACGATGAGTCTCCCACTGCTCTTCCCTCCCACCTCCCAGCTGGTCCGACCCCATGGTTGGGGGTCTCCACAACATGAGAAACTCCATTAAGGGGTCGCGGCATTAGGAAGGTTGAGAACCACTGCATTAAAGGAACTCCACTGGTTGCACTGAACCTAATTCAACATGGACTGATGAAGCCCTGAACAACTTGGACCCTAAATACTCAAAGGAACTTCTTCCTTGCAGATCTGTTAGTTAGGTTCACTTGATAGGTACCACATCTTTCATTAGTGCAAGAGCACATAACAGTGTCTTCCCTGTGGTGTCTCCTGGACTGTGGAATGAGCTGACTCTAGGCCCAGCATTGCACACATTTAGATGCATGGTTAACCTGTGGCCGGAGAGGTGACTTTTCCTCCCTTTTCAAGCACTGTTGTCTGGTGTTTTAAGAAGCTCAGTTTGATTTTTATATTTGTGTTAACTGTAACCAGACTGTGATCCTAAAATATAGGGTGGGATAGAAATACAACAAATAAAAATAAATAGCTGTGTACATTTTGAAACAAGTTTTGTAACCAGTTCATCTGAACACAGCATAGTTTTGGCTAGATCATTTTTTTCAAATTGGTTTTGTGTGTATTTTTAAATACTTGTTTTAAGAGTTATAATGTTTATCTTCCATGGATCTGAAAATACATTGCTTTGGGGATTTACCTTGAGCCTTGTTGCGTTCCTTTGTACACAGATACAATCTAACATGGTTTTGTGGAGTGCTAGATTCTAGAAATAGGATAGACAGGGTTTTTTGGGGGGGAGATCAAGAAGTTTGTTCTTTTGGGGGAAGTCAGTAGGCGGCCCCTCCATGTCTTCAGTGTTCAGAACTAGGTGCATAGCTGGGGGAAAGTGCCAGAAATGAATATGGCCATCCCGTTTCTCCATTTCATTCTCTTTTCCTCCTTATCCAGCCAGATGCCATAGAAGGAACAAATTACTTTTGAGCTCTGATGATTGAAGAGCCACAGAAGTTAAGCCACTGAGGTTACACAGTAGCTTCAGCCCTGCAGGTTGTTCACCAGTGGTCTATATAACTGCAAACTTTAATTTTAGTTACGTTTGCCTTGCTTAAAAAAAATATTTCCAAGAAATATAAAGGGCATGCACTTCAAATAAAAACAGGAAACTATGGCTGGGAACTGTGCTCCTGGTGTACTTTGTGAATGGTGTACTAGTATTTGGGAGCTACTCATACTTGCATATCTAGTTCACCTTTGGTGTGTCATGCTGAAGAGCAAGAAATAACTCTGCCTTCAGGGAACAGTAATTTGACTCAATACCTGAGCTCTGACACCTGCTCCACACCTTGGTGCAAGGCCATGCGGCTTATTCATTGTAGAAAATCTCTGCAGAAGTGGTAACTAGAAAGCTGTGTCATATTACTTGTAGAGGAATACGATTAGGTGCTGAGCAACAGTGAGCTGTACTGGAACTGGAGGTAATGGGCACCGAAAAAGACAAAAGACCTTGAAAAGTCCAGATGATAATTTTGATCTTTCAGCAGTTTCAAAACTCATGCTCATAATTCATATGCATTTGGGGATAAATAAACTCCAAGGGGGTACACCAACTTACAAACATTGAATTATATCAAATGCCTTATTTCCCAACAGTAATAGGCTTCTTACTTTTCTTCCTCCGTGAATTTAATCGCAAACAGAATTTCATGAATAAAGAATATGAGTCTTTGAGAAAGAAAATTGCCCATTATAGCCTAAAGCAATATATTCTGCACTAGTGGTGATGTGGCTCAGCGGTACGTGTCTCCGCGATCTCCCCAGATTAAAATAGCTGATGTTTAAAATCGTGGCTGGAGAGAATGCTGGCTGTTAAAGAAAACAGCAGAGTCAGCTTCTCCTGTCTCACAAATCACAATTGAAATTTGCAAACCTAAGAGGTTTATAGCACTGGCTACTTCACAAACTTGTTGACAATCAAACTGAGGGATTATTTTCTTCTAAACTGGAGTGTCACTTGAAACACAGGTGCAGGTCAGGTGAGGTAGGTTTTTTTACTATATATGCTTGTAAAGTGGTCACTGCGATAGCCACAGATAGGGCAACATTTCCTCTTTCAAAGTTAGTTTTTGATCTGGATTTCTTTGAGCTGAAATTTTGGGCTGTTCTGCAGTGGGCAATATTCTGGATTATATCCTGGAATAGGAACCTGGCATCCACATGCTAGGTCAGACTACGGCAGTACATCTAGGGTGAGGGGCTGCGACTAATAAGTAGTAAAGAAGAACTGGGGAAAGAAGTAAAAAAAAGTTCATTTTGAATTTCAACTTGGAGCTGAGAAGAAAATTACAGCTCTCCCAACCTGACCATCAAAAAGGCAAGAATAAAAATGCCCAAAGGCTAAAGTTCTTTATGCCCAAAGGCTGAAGTTCTTTTGGGCCTGGATCCTTCCTGATCACCAGAACAATAATAAGAACAATAAATAGTTGACCTGACAGAGGTGATAGAGAAGGAAAGTAATAGCTGAAAAACAGAGAAAATCAAAACATGTGTTTTAAGTAACAATATTTCATTTTTAAATCATTCTTACATTTTATGTACTGATCTATAGTGTTCTTGAAAACTTTTTATCAGATGTCTATTTCACTTCATATACTTTTGTTTTATATCTTTCTGTCTTCTTTGCCACTGTTTCAGAGATCTTGTCCAAGTATTTTCATTTTTGATGGATCGCCGCCAGCTAATCATATCTTTTATTTTCGGCCCTTGTTAGTGAGGAAGGGGGAGTTGTTATGAAAGTTTTTTAGTCTCCAGCTCGTCTTGTGATTTCTTTTACTTTTTAAATACATGTTTCATTATGATAGCCTAAATGGAATGCGCCATTTCAGATCCTGTATTTATTAGGTGCCTTTTCTCACTTAGGTGATTGGGACGGCCTCACATGCTCTGGGATATTTCATAGTGATGCTGCGGTGGCAGCGCCTCCATCTCACAGCAGCCCGGAATGTGCAAAGCTGGCCTGAGCCTCCGTACCTGAGGAGGAGCAAAAACTGCTCCACAGCTTGACTGGGAGCAAACGGGATGCTTCCCGGTTGGCTCCTTCATGCAGGATTTGCACCACTTCCTGGTACAAGCACTGGTGCAGGGTGGGATGGCAGTGACTGCGCAGTCCTGTGCCACATCATGATTGTCATAGCAACAGCCAGGTGTGCAGCAGCTGTTGCCGTGGCAATTTGGATGGTCTGGAATGGGTGACACTGTGATGGTCTAGTAGGGAAATTGTTCTGTGCATTGTTCTGGAATACACTGTAATGGTCTAGTAGGGAAATTGAGAACGGTGCTGACACTTGCAGTGTGAATGATGACCACCACCCCTGAACTTAACTTCAGTGGGAGTGTTAGTACTTGACTTCGGTTATTGTGTTTTTAAAGCATCTGTATAATGCATAATCTCCACATTACTTTTCCGTGGATGACAGCACTGAGCACGGTAACTTGTCATAATGCAACCATGGATTTTTTTTTAAAGTATAGAAGCAGCTTTTGTTTAAACAGCACTATCCTCTGTATATTTTTCATGCTCCTGATATAAGTTAAATTGTAGCTAAATATTTGCAGGGAAGGAACAGAAACTGTTTCCTGTTAGAGTTGCAACACAGCTCTCCTTTTCTTGCTGTCATCATAAGTTTGTTTCTACCAGCCATGTTTTCCCTGCCTGGAGCAATTACTGTGCCTTGAAGAATGTGTTTGTGTGTAATTAGGCCAGTGCCTTTTACTTCTAGTGAAGTCTTCATTTTGGGAGATTCTGCTATGAATGCCTGGCAAAGAGGTGTCAGCAAAACGGGCTGGCAGAATTCTGTGTCTTTCCTCTGTATTCTTTTTTTCTGCTTTATTACTAGTGCACTCCGTTAGTAGCATTAAACAATACTGGTCTGTAACAGAAAATGGAGGCAACGGTCTGATCAAATACTCACTTGACTGAAATGCTAATTTGGTTTAAAAATATTTTAAGTATATGTACACATCCTTGCTTTTGCTTCCTTACTTGGCACACAGAATGAAAGTAATGAGTAAACTACCTTGGTTATTCAGCATAAAAATGCATTCTTCATCTCCCTGTGCTAGTCTGAAACTGAATTGCTTTCAAATAAACATCACAATACCTGTTTACTTAGTCCCGTGAGTTTGGGCTCACTTGAACTGCTGTCTTTCCCCCTCTTCCCCAACTTGCACATTTTACAGGGGAATGGAGGATGTAGTTTGAATGACTTTCCCTCGCATCATACCAAGCCTGGATCTGCAAATTGAATGGTTTGGCTCCCCAAACCATGTCAAGCTGCTTTGGATGGGCCAAACTGGCTCATTGTAGTTCAGTCAGCCTTACTGCTTCAGACTGCTAATCCAGGAAGATGGCAGCTTGGTGCAGTGTGAGTGGAGATTGCACCAAACCTTTCCTTCACTAGGGATTAGGGAGATAGCATTTAAGATCAAAGGTCCCATACTATAGTACATGCGTGCCGCAAAAAGCAGAAACCAGGGTTGATAGAATGGAAGGCTACCAAAATGGTTAATGGTCTGGAAAGGATGTCCTATGACGAAAGGTTAAAGGATCTAGGAATGTTTAGCATGCAGACTGGGAGGAGTCATGATCACGGTCTTCAAGTATCTGAAGGGCTGTCACAGTGCAGAGGGATTGTCCCTATTCTCGCACAAGATGGGAGGACTGGAAACAATGGGAGTCAGTGCAGATTAGATATTAGGAAAAACTTCCTGACAGTGAGGGCGATCAGTCACTGGAATAGGTTGCCACGGGAGGCAGTGAGCTCTCCTTCCCTGGAGGTCTTCAGGCAGAGGCTGTACCTACATCTGTCTGGGATGGTTTAGGAAATCCTGCATTGAGCAGGGGGTTGGACTTGATGACCCTGGAGGTCCCTTCAGACTCTATGATTCTGTGAATACCCAACTGTTCTATGTATGCTTGGAGATACAGTATCTGATCGAGTGGTGTGTTTCACCTTCATTTTGTCAATATGAACTGTTCATTCATTCATTTCCAAACATTTGTATCCTATTCTTCCCATCTGATAAAAACTGTAAAATACAAATAAAATGAGTGAAACCTTGCTAAGTAAAAACTTACTTACCCTCCCACCCTAGCAAGACTAGGGTGTCTGATGCATCTCCACTGGGACGTTATTATATAGCCTGGCAGCCATCACAGAAAAAGTCATCTTGCAGGGTACGAACCCTCAAAGATCTTAGGGTGAAAGAACTACAAGAAGCTCTTCACCTTCTGATCTTGCTGTTCAAACGTGTTTATGGGAGAACACTGTGTTTCATATATTTGTGGCCTAAGCCATTTGGAACTTTTTATGTAGGAGTCAAAATCTGGTTCACTGGAAGAACAAATGCTGAAGCTGAAGGTCAAATACACTGGCCACTTAATGAGAAGACAGGACTCATAGGTAAAGACCCTGATGCTGTGAAAGACTGAAGGAGACAGCAGAGGAAGAGATGGATAGATAGAATCATAGAAGCAATGAATATGAGCTTAGGCAAACTCCAGGAGACAGTAAAGGACAGAAAGGCCTGGTGTACTCAGGTCCATGGGGTCATAAAGAGTCAAATGTTGAATTGGTCTAGTAGCAAATAGTCAGCTAGTACAGGTTATTTATGCCCAGCATTATGTGAGTCTGGCCAGAAACTCCCATCAACAGGTGAGCTGCTTTATTCTGTCCTAATTTCAGTCTTCAGACTGTCTTTAAGAGTAGCCCTGTGTAGACCGAGTTACAGTAGTCTGGTCGGGAGGTTATTAGAATGTGAATCACTATGAACAAATTGTCCTATCTAGGAAAGATCAAACCTGGTGAACTAGTCAGAGCTGGAGATAGATACTCCTGGGCTGCCACACTGCCACCTGATCATCAAGCAACAGTGGTGAATCCACAAAATGACTCCACCCAGGATTAGGTGCCCAAAAAATCTTGCACTCAAGACCTTAATTGTTTTCAGATTAATTTTCATTTTAAGAAAAAGTGGATAGGAGTTCGGCCATCTTAGTGCTTAGGCAGAATAAAGACATTCAGGACAGTTTTGGTCTTACAGTGGTACCTTGACATACGAGTTTAATTTGTTCCGTAACCTTGCTCTTATGTCAAATCGCTCGTATCTCAAAGCAATTTTCCCATTAATCCATTCCAGCTCCCAAAACACCACCTCAGTTGTTTTTGTTATCTACTGTACTGTATTTACATACTCGTATCTCAAATCTTGCTCTCATCTCAAAGCAAAATATCACTCGCTCGGCAGCTTGTATCTCAAAACACTTGTATGTCAGGGCACTTGTATGTCGAGGTACCACTGTATGTCAAAGCAAATGTACAAAGGCACAAAGTCTTGAGGTACACTTTCACCTCTTTCACTTGAAAACCTGATATAACAGTACCTGTGTCTTATCTGGATTCAGCTTGAGTATGTTGAACTACATTCAGCCTGTCACTGTCTTCAGGTACTGTCCCTGGCCCTGAACTGGTATCAGGTGGCCTTTCACTCCAAATCCCTTAATAACCCCTGCCAGTAACTTCACATAGATAATAAAAACCATATGGATCAGAACTGATTTTTAGGGAACCTCACAAATAAGCTTTATAGTTGGACAAGCAAAAATCCTCCATAACGATTTGAAATTATCATGGTAATAAAACCAGAACAGTATTATACAGCCATTCAAGAAAACATTGTGGTTATAGTCTTCCTCCCCTCATGAGAGGTCATCCAGAAGACCAAGCAAAACAATCTCATGGCCAGGTTTGAAGAAAGGCATATTGAAATAAGCCTAGATAAATCAACTTCCTTCAAGTGTGTGCCTGTGAAATTGAAAAATCCTTCAGACAACCAAGCCTTGCATTTTGTGTTGGGCTATTTGTATTTTGCATGCATGCCTGTTTTACCAACAGGTAGGAAGATAAATTATTTTCCTCTTTTATGGCCTGCTCCTACTATGATAGGTGTTTCCCTTCTACAGTGGAGGCTGGTTCATGCATTGTTAGTTTCTTGAAAATTGCCTGAATATATTATTTGCATTTCCTTTTTCCAGGCAGCCAGAATTTTCTGTTCATTGATATACTGTTTTTTGCACTTAAATAAACAGAGACAGTGGCTTGAAAGGAAGTATGTATATACACCTTGTACCCTGAACAGGTTTAGCTTTCATCTCCATGAGCTACTTTTAACATGTTTACATGGACCATAATTAGATGTGCAAAATTAGAGCCCACTTGTGGGGTGGCTGGGGTATAAATCGTAAAGTAAAAGTAGGATTCACAATTATGTCTTAGAGCTAGGGCATTTTAAAAAACTGTTATAAGTAGAGTTTGAAATTCAAAAAAGATCTGATCTAAATTTTAAGTATTTGATTTTAAGTATTATCAATCATCAGCTTTTATCCACCTTGCTTTTCCCAAAACTGATGATTTTCCTGGAGTCCCACTGCGTAAGGTCCTAGCCTGTCTAGCCCAGCTTCCTCCACTCAGTGGCTCTTCAATTTCTCCTGGGCATTATCAAGCAGGAGACAAAGGCAAAGCCTTCACCTATTATCGGCTCTCTGCAGATAGGTTTTAAGAGATATCATGCCTTTCTTTCAAATCTGGAAACTGCATAGTCATCAGTTCTAGTAGCCATTAGTACACCTGTGCTCCATGAACTCTCCCTTAAAGTTATCTGGGTTAGTTGCTGTTATGACTTCTGGTGGTAAATTCCATACACAGATGACCCATTGGGTGAACATATACAGTACTTCCTTTTGTTGGTTCTAATCCACCAGCTTCATGGAGTGCCCCCTGGTTCTTGTATTGTGTGACAGACAAAAGGATTGTTTTCTATCTTTTCCACACCCATGCAGTTTTATATACTTCAGTCTGGTTAAATGCTGCCTTTAAAGGCAACCCGGTATTCCATCCCCTAAACCGGTGATGGCCAACCTATGACACGCGTGTCACAGGTGACACACCAAGCCCTTTTGGGTGACACACCTGGTCACCCTGGCACCTGGGCATGTAGCGCTTGCTTGTTCTTGAAGTGTACGAAATACCAACTTTCAACTGAATATTAGCAAACGAAATTCAGCAACAAAAGTCACTAACGTAAAGAATTGTTTTTGCTTTTAATAAAATACATATATCAAAAATATAACTTTTTTTACTAGAGCTACAAATATCACAAAATTATCGATATTTCTAGATGTGACACAGCACCTGAGTTAAGCTAGGTTTTCTTGAGAATTTTGACACACTGAGCTCAAAAGGTTAGCCATCACTGCCCTAAACCATTCTGGTTACCCGTTTTTGTACTTAGACACAGTTAAACATTATACTTTCTAAGCTGTGGTGAGGAGAGTTGTACACAATATTCCAAATGTAACCTCACAATAAATGTTAAAGTGATACCTGACAACTTTTCTGTTCCTCTCCTATTACCTCAGGACTGAATTCACTTTTTTTAATGGGGTATGTGTTTATTATATGAATTTTTTAAGTCTTCCAGAGAACTAAGTAGCTGAAGGTCATTTTATGAAGTGATTAAAATATAACTTCTTTCTCTGTCTTTTCCTTAGATATCTCCGGCTCTATGGAAGAAAATTTTCTAAAGAAGATCATGTACTTTTTATCAAGCTCTTGTATGAGCTGGTAACTATTCCAAAGTTGGAGATCAGCATGATGCAGGGCTTTGCTCGACTTTTGATAAACCTATTGAAGTAAGTATGGTTTATGTTGTTTTTACGCAAAGGAATTAGTTTTTTAAATTAATTTTTATTCTTTTATAACACAGCCTTAAAACTTCTAACTCCCAATAGGTAATCTCACATATATTAATATTACATCATTCTGTTGTTAACTGTCACTCACTTCCTCCGTTCTTAGGTTTTTTTTAGTATCTCCGCTTTAGTGTTCCACATCAGTATCTTTTCCTTCTTTTGGTCGTCCTTTTGAATATAAAGTCAGTCAAATCCAGCAGTTGTTATTCCTGTTTATTGTAGATAATCAATAAAGGGTCTCCAGTCTTTTAGGTAATTTATTGTCTTGTTCTTTATTAACTTTATTAATTTGTCCATCTCTGCTAATTCAGTCAGTTTAATTAACCAGCTCTCCACAGAAGGCATTCCATCTTCTTTACATTTTTGTGGATATAATAGTCTTGCTGCCATTACCATATAAAGAATCACCATTACCATATAAAGAATTACCATATAATGTGAATCTAGATAATTCACATTATCTAGATTTTTCTCTTATTATTCCTAATAGAAACATTTCTTGTGTAAATAGTTTTATATTCTTTGGAAGAAAAATGTGAGAAAACATTTAATAAAAGATATTGCTTTTTTAGTTTTGAAAAGCAAAGGATAGGTCTTTGGGGAGAGGTGGAAGAGGGTCCTTTTAACCAGGTTTGCATAAGTTGCTTCAAACTTGGGCCCTTTCCACAGGGGGCCTTATTCTGGATTATACTCCAGAATGGGGACCTGCTGTCCACATGCTAGTGCAGACTATAGCAGGACCTGGGTAGGGCCTGCCATACTCTGCACCAGCATGTGGGCAGTAGGTCCCTATTCTGAGATATCATGTGGAATAAGGCCAAGTGCAGAAAGGATATTGGTTTAAAGTTCTTATTAAAAGTAGTATCTATTTAGTGGAAGCAGTAGTAGTTCAGTAGTGGAACAAACTGCCTGGGAAGCAGAGGGTTGCAGGCTCAGTCGCCAGCCTCTCCCCAGAAGTAGGCAGTGGCAAATCACTTCTGTATTTCTAAGAAATACATAAAAGAGTCTGGAGTAACGAACGCTTGAAGAGAAGTACAAAAATCAATGTCTACAGAGCCATTGTACTGTCATGGGTTATCTATCGTCACCATCTGCGACTCCTCGAACGTTTCTGTCAGCGTTGCCTCTGCTGTCCTTGAACTAGCCGAGGTCACCAGTATTGAGGTCCTGCTGCTCCCTCAGCCTTGGTCTTATTAATTAGTGGTCAACTTTGGCCCCAAACCAAGAGGCTTGGAGATGCACCATCCATAATGCTGCTTTGAGAGTGCTTGTAGAACCAATCTCAAGAAGAAAAGACAGTGCAGGAAGAACCATGCCTTTACAGTACCGCTCAAGGAGACCTTTCTCTGTACCTTCTGCAACCTGACTTGTCTAATCCCACATTGGCCTTTTCAGCCATCAGTGCACATACAGCAAGCGTGGGTTGAGCCCCTCCTAAATCTTTGTTCGTGAAGACAAGCCATGATGATGATTTCTAAGAGATCAAGGGACTCCCCTATGTAGTCAACCAGGAGCTTTACCCAACTCATTGATACCTGTGATGTCTTTTTTTTTTGTAATTGTTAGTAAGTGGTGTAAAAAAATGTTATGACTAAATGGGAATGCAGATTTTCTGTTTCTTCTTTCTTGGCATTGATAACCATTTCAGGTGTGAGTAATCATCTTAAATTGTGTCTTTGTTAATTTAGGAAGAAAGATCTTCTTTCAAGAGATGATTTAGAATTACCCTGGAGACCACTTTATGAAATGCTTGAACGAATATTGTATTCTAAAACAGAACACCTTGGTTTAAACTGGTTTCCAAAGTAAGAGGGTTTTTTTTTCTTTTGTAAACATTGTAAAATGTAAAATGCTTATCTGCTTGATATTCAGGATACTAACAGAGGCTTTGTCTTTTTGATTTTTGTGCAGAAGCAAAACTGTTAGGCAGATTTTTTCATAGAACCAGCCTCCATTGTATTAGTAGTAAGAACTCAGTTTATACCAAATATGCCAAATAGAAGCTTGTTTACTAAGAACTGAGAGGGTGCAAAACTAAATGCTGCTGGCTTTGTGCAAAATTCTCTTTTCTAGATGGGGCCTCCGTTATACCACGCTAGCATGCAGCGGGGAGGCTCCTAGTCTTCTTGCTGGTCCAATATACCAGCCAGTGCTGAATTGCCTTAAATTAGAATTCTGCTTGCAGTGCTTAGAGGTCACTGCACCCTGACTGCATTGCCCTTTCAGTGACTGTAATTGGGCTTGAAGTAAATCTTCGACAGTTGATAATGGAATGCCCTTTCCCCCTCATTCGAAATTGCAGTGCACTTTTTTTTTAATGAGACAGTTATAGTTTGGAAAGGATTCATCAGCTGTTTGGCAAAAAAAAAATAGTGATTTAGAAAAAAAAACTTAGATTGAACATGATAGAAAACTTTTTTCAAGCTTGATTTGATTGAGGAAAAGGTGATTCGATTTGTACAGTTAGGGTGGAAAAAGTTACTTTTCCCTCCACCAGCTCTTATTCTTCTTTATCTGGTTGGAAAGAAGTCCTATGGCAGTGTATATAGTTGCAGTGTACAAATATATTCTCATGTGGTTCTTCTATAATTCATGCAGGATATGTGTGATTGCAACATGAAATGAGTGGTCCTCATGGTAGCTTCTTGCAGTTTCAAATGAACTTTTGGAACCAAATACTTAGACTATTTCTGGGCTAGACACTAGGCTGATCTGTCTTCTGATATAGGGTTAATCATCCATGCTTTATGATGTATGGTTGAAAATTTCCAGTTTAATACTGGTCATCTTCACTTAAATAGTTTTTTATTATTTATTTTATTATTTATATTTCTATCCCGCCCTATACAAATTACAACAAATATATATTAAAAACAATAATATATATAAAAACTCTTGAAAGATCTGACATATTTAAAAGAGTGTACCAAATATTAAAATACTAGTATCTACAGTAGAGGGAAAATATAATCACATTAGCCAAAGGCCAGAGCAAAGAGGTGTGTCTTCACCGCGTTCCTGAATGTATACAGTTATGCACACAGTTATTCTTAGTGGTTGAAGGAAATAATTTTCCAGTCTTTATAGTCAAGCTTTTTGAAGTTGAGATTAAAAAAAAACTTTTTCTAAGCTATGCATTCTCCTTTTTTTCCATCTTTTGGGAGTTACTATGGTAGGTTAGCTGACATATGTTTACAGTCCAATATTTAGTGTGCCCAGCATAACTAAGAGATCGTTACGAAGTTTTGCAGAACGTTGAAAGTTTTCTTTGATTGTATGCAACCATATATGTACCAGACCAGGGTTGGGGTAGGAGTGAGGAAACTGGTTTCTGTCAAGTGTATGTCAAGGAACTATGTGAGCATGTGCTATTAAGGTTATAGGGGAGAATTGTAATGCCATCCTGTGTTAATCAGAATTTTTACGGTTTTTATGTTAGCTGCATTGTATTATGTCATAGGTCCAGGAAGGTGACCTATAAATACTTCAGAATAAACAAAAAAGCACAAATAAAAGCATAGAATAAACCTTTTTAAAATTGTTCTAAGTTAAGAGAAAATTAAGAACATAAGAGGAGGCCTGCTGGATCAGGCCACAGCCCATCTACCCCAGCATGCTGTCGCACACAGTGGCCCACCAGATACCCATGGGAATCTCAAGCAGAGACAAGGGCGAACCTTCTCCTGCTCTTGAATCCCAGCAAATGGCCTTGAAAGCATCCTGCCTTTCCCCCCAGCCTGAAAGATGTTTGTAGGCACCCATTCTAGTAGCCGTCGATACATCGTATCTGAAAACTATGAACTGGAAAGGTTTTTTTTAATTGTCTGAGTTTGCAATTCAAGTGATGCAGTGCGACTTTTTCTTTCATGGTGTTTTGGCAACATTGGTTGCACTATCTTTTTTTTTTTATTGTATCTTGTCCATTTGATGGGATAAGGAAGGATAAGAGGGGAGAGAGAAATAGTTATAGAGTTTTTTACCTTCTGAATCATTTTGTGTACAATTTTGTAATTTCTTCTTTTCATTATTTTAAAATCCTTTTTCCTTTGTGTTCAGTTCATGTCGACCAGGCTTGTCTTCACCTAAAACATTTGTGCTTAATGTTTTACATAGGTGGTAAGGACATTTTTTTTTTTTGGCTAAGTTATGGCCAGTGTCACACCTTCTTGCATGGTCTGTTAAACTGTAACACCTATCACCTGTATGCAACTTTCTTGTCTATAAGACTTGCGGGGGAAAGAATCAATGTTAACATAACACCACAGTTTATGGGAATGTCGCACTGCATATTAAACATAATTGTGAAAAACTAATGTGTGAAGTGGCTGAAAAATATGGCTATTTGCTAATTTCTTTAACCAGAAAACACATTGTTTTAGAATAAGAGTTAAGGTGAATGTATTGCTATAATTATTAGGCATAATTTGCACAAAGCTTAGAAATGCATGGATTTAACTCTTCACAGAGCTTGGTAGAGTGGCTGAAGGGGAAAGGTACCAGAAGGGCTTTGTTTTTCTAAATTAGTGATTTGTGAACATTTTGACACAATGTTCCTAATTTCTAGTTTTCAGCCGTTCTGCCCACTAAATTTAATACTGTTGTATTCCACAGGCTGTGCAGTTGACTTTGATAGGGAAGGTACCACACTGAAAACGTTCTGTAAATCTTTAACAAAAATATCTTTTTGTAAAGTGGTGTTTAGGCTAACTAGATTACTGAGAAATGCTAAAAAAAAAAGTCTTTCCAGGAATCCAGTAACTGAAGATGAAATCTTCATACACTGGTTATGTTTCAATAAGCGAAATATTTATGAAAGCAGGGACACTTCTTATAATGTCTTAAAATTGAGGGCTGCAAATAGCGTTTCATCTTTAAAGGCTGAAAGCTGTATTTCGAACTGGGTAAGACACTGAGATAACGAATGTGTATTTTGTTCAGTGTCATTCATTCTTAAATCCAGATGTCTCATACCAGTCACGCTGTATACATTTTCCAGTCTGCCTTTATATGTAAAGTGAATATTCCCTTTCATGGTCTTATGTTTCGGCTAACAGTCCTGACAGCTGTGAGATTAAACATTGGAAAGTAAGACTGAGAACACCGGACAATTTTCTCTTTGTCTTTACAGTGTTGTCTCAGTCTGCTTTGGTTGCCCTTGAGCCCGCTGCACCTTTTGAGAAACAAAGTAGTGATAACCAAAATGCAGTTATGGCAGGCAAAAATAAAAGGGGTATTAGTTACTCTGCAGATTAAAACAGCTTATTTATACAGGGTAAAACTAAAACGCATCATAAGAGAAGTATAAATGTTCTACTTTGAGGGATAAATTATTTCTTCGTGTGAGCCAGTTTGGTCTAGTGGTTAAGGAGTCGGACTCTTTATCTGGGAATACTGGGTTTGATTCCACCCTCCCCCATGACGCCAGCTGGGTGACCTTGGGCTAGTCACAGCTCTCTTCTGAGCTCTCACAGCCCTACCTACCTCATATGGTGTTCTGTTGTGAGAAGAAGAATAGAAGCTTTGTCAGCCTCTTTGAGTCCCCTTAAATGGGTGAGAAAAGCAGGGTAGAAACGCCAACTCTTCTTTTTCATTTAGATAGAAAACCCTATTTTAATTCAATGTACTTGGTCACCGAATCGATTAAATTATTAATTTCAGGGCTACCATGTTTTTATTCATTTTTATTTGTTTCACTTGGTGGGGTTTTTTTTACATCTTTAAAAATTCACATCCACATTAACCAGTCAAACAAGTATTTTTAAGGTTCTGTTTTTCATTTATTTTTCAAAAGGATAATATCCTATAAAGAGTGGTACTTTTGGTTCCAAAACTCAATTAATGGGAGTTTTCCGTTTCAAAATGACTGGAAAATGGATTGAAATGCATTCAGATAGATTTTATTAGAGCTGAGTCGCTGACTCTTCTCAAATGTTTTCTCTATAAAAGGCAAATTATCAGTCAATAATCACAGTGGCCTGAATTTTAATACAGTATCTCCTTTTTTCTAAGATATTCCTTTAAAAAAACACAGTGTTTAGTAATTTAACTAGTTCTTCTGTGAACTATTTTATTATTTTATGAATTAGCAAGCTCCTGTACAAACAAGGCAGACTGAATTTGGCACAGGAATAACAAGAAGTCAACAGAAACAGGATGTTCAACTTGGGGTTCTTTCTAATGTTCAGCAGTTTATAATATTTGTGTAAGTAGGGGGGGGGGGGGAAATCTGATAAGCACATTTGTAAGATATAGGGTCTGTTTGCACTTTGCTCACTTTGTTCCAGAACAAAGAACCATCTGCACTTGAACTGCTAGTGTACTCCCCAACCCGGCCACCAGCACTTCAAGTGTGGATGTCCCAGCCTGTCCAGATTGCTAAGGTAACGACTGTGGCAACATCCAGGTGGTGCTGGGATGCTGCCATGGTGTTCGGCCCACTACTGCACAGCTTCAGCCCTCCCAGCCTCTCTACTTGCAGTGTTTAGACACTGCATCCAGGAGCTCACCAGGTGCTCCTGGTGAAGCTGCGGACCAGTTTTGATTTGTCCACAGCTAATGATGATTGGGGCAGCTGGAGGGAGTTCACAGATGCCCTGGATTGGTGGTGGCAGCAGCTGCACCAGTGTGCAGATGCACTGACCCAGGAGTGACTGGAGCCAGTCCTTCAAGGCAAACAGGCCCATATTTTACTAAATGTTGGCTTTGTGAACTCTTATTTAAAATTAATAAAGTGATAGGGCATCTAGTGTGATCTTATATCCCCCATTGCTGGTATTGTGAGGAGGGTCTAAGTTTGTGGAATTCCAGTTGCATAAGGTCTATGGAAGGACAGTTATGGTGAAGGATAGAGTGGCCATCTCATCCCATCCCATCCTTCTTAGAGAAGACTGGTAACTCTGATACTGTTGAAAAAACAATACCACTGAAAATGCTGATGTAGATATTTTCAGCGAGTTCCCCATGGTGACAATGGCAGCCGTACTATTTCTTAACTTGGACAGGGCTCAGGATACCAGTGTATTTATGAACTTGGAAAACATCTTCATCACTGTTGACCACCTTGCAATTTTGTTACATTGGTTGTTATTCTTTTGTGTGACTCTCAGACACTGAAGAAGTAGAAAGTAAACCCAGGAAATCAGGCAAACCTGCTTTAATCTGTATAATTAGGTCTATAAAGATTAGAAGATTAACTGCCGCATGTACTCAGTATTTAATTGCATTGGTTTTATCTTAAAGTTTGCTTTCCCCTTTTTCCTCCTTTTAGCTCTGTAGAAAATGTTTTGAAAACTCTTGTGAAAAACTGCCGACCGTAAGTTCTTTTGCCTTTTTAAAAAGCTCCAAGGTGCTGCTTAAATATTTTTTTTTCCTTTTTAAGTCTTAAAAACATGTGAGCCGGACTCTGGTGTGTGGAAGGGGAAAAGGTCCTAGTGTTCATCATGTTCATCAGCACTAGGAATTCTTTGTCCTTAATTGACATCAGACCATTTTAAGTTCAGATGGAGCAAAGTGGAATGTGAATATGCCTGATAATGAGACTTTGCGAAAGGTGTTTGGACTTAGTGACCTGTGGACTAGGGGTGGGCATGGAGCCAGTTTCCACATTCTATTCGAGATGAACAGAATGTGGAAACATTTGGCTCTGGTTGAATTACCCCCCCCCCACACACACAGATGTGGCAGTATTTGTATTTGTACAAATAAATCCCCACACCCCTCCTTTCCCCCCACCTCCCCCCTTACCTTTGCGCCATTCCCACCAATGACACTGCTGCCGCGCCAAAAGTAATGGGGTACCAGGGAGGTGGGGGGGAGCACTCGGGCAGCGCCACGGGCCTGTTTCCTGACCTTCCGTAAAGCCTGGCTGGCGTTCTAGAAGGCCTGGAAAGAGGCCTGGGGTGCCGCTGGAGAAGGTAAGGGCCCCTGCCGGAGAAGGTAAGGGCCCCCCCAGGGAGGTTGTGGGTGAGGAGGTTTGTGGGGAGGGTGGCCCAGTTAGGGAGTTCCCGCGTCATCCAGTATCCATAGAAGCTTTAAGCGAAGCTTCTATGGATACTGGAATATCTGATTTGTGAATGGATAGATCCCTACAAGCACATTTGTCCAAATTCCCAATGCACGGATTATTTGTGCAATCCCCACTTTGGACACAGTTAGTTTGTGATTTTGTAATTTTCTCATGATGATTATAAGATGTTTTCCTTTTGGTAAGCTTTAAAATGCAATCGCATTTCATTTCAAAATAGAAATATGCAGTGGTTGTGTCATCACAGTAGAACTGGACTTGCAAGTGCACCACTGCAGGCACATAAAGCACCTTCTGGTTGGTTTCCAGGAAATCAATCACACCAATTATATGAGCAGCTTGTCTATTTATGCTCACCACAGAATGTATGTATATAGCTTTTACACATAGCACCACATCTCACTGCACAAAAGGTTCTTAAACAATAAGGACAGAAGATAAGGAAAGACAAGGTAATTCACTTGTTCTCTTGTTCACCTTCTCCACCATTCAAGATGTACATCACCAACCAAGTGTGCAACAAAGGTGACAGTCTTACAATAAGTTATCATTGATTGCTGGCTGCTTTCTGACTTCAGCCAGGTTTAAAGAGTCACAGAGATCTTTACTCATTAGTTTCCAACTATAAGGAACAAAAACAGTGCAATTTGCTTAGTGAAAGCCAGCCTGCCAGAAGAAAAAGGAAGATGTTCACTGTTGACCATAAGCCACCGTAAGAAGCTGAAATTTATAAAATTATTATAATTGTCATTACTATTTAAGTTCCTTTATTAAAAAGTCAGGATTTAAAAAGACCTGCTTACCCATTTAAGGCATATGAATCTGCAGGTTTTCACTCTGGCCAGGAGTGTGTAACAGCTGGACAGTGTATGGAAGACTTATTGGCATGGCTCTACAACTACTTCCCATGTTCTTTTATAACACATTAAGAGGTTTAGATGACCCCTAAGTTCTAAACAGAGCATCCTGACTGCCTTGCTTAATCAGATTCAAGGCTCCCATGGAATTGACGATCTTTCCTTACTGTTTTGTTCTTATTTTCTGCTTATTTAGGATGACCTGCTTCTGAACACAGAGGTAGTATTTAACTCACCTCCATGATCCTAATGCATTTATACATGGCCTCATTTTGTGGTTGTGAATTCTACCTATTGATTATGTGTTTCTGAAGTACTGCTTGTACATATTTTGCTAATGCATCTCTTTCCCCATTAGATATTTTCCAGAAGATGCCACAGCAGAGATGTTAGATGAATGGCGCCCATTAATGTGTCCCTTTGACGT
The DNA here is from genome assembly GCA_023333525.1 of Aspidoscelis tigris stejnegeri. Taxonomy (NCBI): domain Eukaryota; kingdom Metazoa; phylum Chordata; class Lepidosauria; order Squamata; family Teiidae; genus Aspidoscelis; species Aspidoscelis tigris. Next base: position 13,107,305 of record JALMGA010000001.1, read on the forward strand.
TACTATGCAGAAGGCGATCACTTATTTTGAACTGTTTTTACCTACTACTCTTCCCCCAGAAGTACATCACAAAGGTTTTAAGTAAGCCAATCTTAAGACTTCAAAATATTTTGCAGAATGTTCTCTTGCATGGAAGATGAATGCCTGTTGGTTGGTGACTGTTTAATCCATACCGTGAATTACTATTTGTGCTTTTACTGCCTTAATGCTTGTATTTGGAATGTCTACTTGTAGCTGGAGTTTGCCTGGTACAGTGGTACCTTGAGATACGAGTTTAATTCGTTCCGTAACCTTGCTTGTATGTCAAATCACTCGTATCTCAAAGCAATTTTCCCCATTGAAATTAATTGAAATGCCATTAATCCGTTCCGGGTCCCAAAAAAACACCTCAGTTGTTTTCGTTAAGCGTTTTTTAATAAGAAAAACGTACTGTACAACTGTATTAACAAGCCTTAGCTTTTCCTCGCCACACCTCGCCTCGTTCTCTTTCCCTCGGCGCGTCACGGCCGTTGCCCCGCTTTAGCTTTTCCTCGCCAGACCTCGCCTCGTTCTCTTTCCCTCGGCGCGTCACGGCCGTCGCTCCGCCTTAGCTTTTCCTCGCCTCGCCCCGCCGCCTTCTCTTTCCCTCGGTGCGTCACGGCCGTCGCCCCGCCTTAGCTTTTCCTCGCCTCGCCCCGCCGCCTTCTCTTTCCCTCGGCGTGTCACGGCCGTCGCCCCGCCTTAGCTTTTCCTCGCCTCGCCCCGCCGCCTTCTCGTATCTCAAATTTTGCTCTCGAGTCAAAGCAAAATATCCCTTACTCTGCGGCTCGTATCTCGAAAAATTCGTAAGTTGTTTACTGACATTGAACAGACTTGCTTGATTCAGTTAATTCTGTGGTGTTGATAGCAAGGTACCAACTTGGTTTTGGAATATTGTCATGATGAAGCTGTATGTCTTAAATTAATCCAACCATTCATTGTTTAGAAAAACCCTGGTTCCTCAGGAAGGGCCAGTCTCTATAAAAGGGAGACTATCTAAGCCATGGCCATAAGATTGCCAAGTGATGTGGGGTGCTGCTGAAATAAAAGATAAATGACATTAGTCTAAAATGGATTGTCAAGGTGTATTTTATAAAGGTTTAGAGAGCCCTGGAGTTTGCACTGTCCTGGGTGGCAGTTTTATACCAGCCATTGTTCAAGTTGTTGGATCTTACAAATGAAGCTGTAAACTTTTTAGCAATCTTGTGGGTATTAGCTCTGAAACCCTAGTAATAGCATGACCATATACTGTTGTGGGAGCATGAACACTATTGTTCCTGAATATCCTTTCTGCCCCTGCAATGCCTGTTCAACCCTTTGGTTTTCCAGGAAGTTCTGGGAGATGAAGTGAAAGAGGAGATACCTCGAGCAATGACAGAGGAAAACACATTCCGAAGGCCATCAATCACTGTTACTAGCCTTTTTAGTGAGCCAGTTTGGACTCTAGTGGTTAAGGAGCTGGACTATTATCTGGGAATACCGGGTTCGATTCTGCCCTCCCCCATGAAGCCAGCTGGGTGACCTTGGGCTAGTCACAACTCTCTTCTGAGCTCTCACAGCCCCACCTACCTCACAGGGTGTTCTGTTGTGGGGAGAAGAATAGAAAAGCTTTGTCAGCTGCTTTGAGTCCCCTTAAATGGGTGAGAAAAGAGGGGTAGAAAAGCCAACTCTTCTTCTTAAGAGCAGTGGTCCTTGATGGTAAAGGCATCAAATCCAACAGCCAGTTTTAGATTTGGCTGGTCCCTTTGTAGAAAGCATAATTCAGTTGACTTTCTGTTTAGCTACTGTAAGTTTTTTTGCAGAGAAAATTACTATGAATGGATCTTGGCTCCTCATTGCTAAGAGATGAGGTTTTGTGACCTTTTACTGCATTAATTTGAGCTTGTAGAGCTTGAGAAGATTTAGGGCTCTTCCTGTGCCTAGTTGGGACAGCCTGTATCCTCAGTCCTGTCTAGCTGCTGTATACAGCTGGGAGCAGGATAAGGATGTGGATTAGCAGTAAATGCTTCCTAGAATGAGGGAACTATACCTCCTTCTTTGAAGGAGGTGGTTGTTCTTCCCTTCCTTCTTTCTGCAATTCCTACTGTTCCAGAAACTTTTAGACTTATCTCTAATAATTCCTTTTTACCAGAGCACCAAAGTTATTCCGTCAAATTTCACTGTCAAACTCCTGTTATATTTCTTTTGGCCTCAGAATCGCAGCCTTCTTCCACTTGAGTTCACGCTCTGCTACTTGTGTTTGTTGTGCAATAGCTTCAAAGGCTCTTGGAAGGACTGGATTTTCTAGACATATAGCTGTCAGACTTCAGGTCCAGACAAAGCACTGAAACAGCATTGGTTGCGCTGGTTGACAATATCCTGTGGAACATGGACTCAGAATAATTTGTCCTTGGTCTTACTCGACCTCTCGATAGCTTTCTGTACTATTGACTGTAGGAGCTGGGAATTAGGGACAGAATTCTACAATGGTTCTGATCCTTTTCTGTTGAGAGGATCAATTGTATGGAGTTATGAGCAGTCAGAGTCCTGGGAGCTTACTTGCAGAGTTCCTCAGGACTCACCTGTTTCTCCTGTTCTCTTAAACATCTACATAAAGCTGCTGGGAGAGAAAAACTGTCAACAGAGGATGTGATATTACCAGGATGCTGGTGACATTTCCATCCCTGGCTGTCCTGGTGATGGGTATGGATAGTCAGCAACAGTCTCAAACTCGAGGTGCTTCCAGACATATGTTAAAAATGTGGATCTTGCCTTTAAATTCATAGTAAAGGTGCTCCACAGGGAGAATGGATCATCCCCACATCATCCCAGTACTTCGAAGCATCAGGGGAGGAACCTTTCAACCATGTGCTCAGCCTCCCTCTCTGGTAGGCCTTCTTCTTGTCAGGTGAGGGTGAACTCTTGCAAGTTCTCGTGCAGTTTGCCCCAAAACCCGGGGAAAGGCAGAGAAAGGAAAACTCCAGTCAATGCTCATGTATGTTTTATTTTATTTTTTCACTTCGGAGCACTGAGCTTTACTTCGCAGGTACTGCAGAGCATTGTAAAAGCTATCTGACATGTTGATAGCTGCTCCTCAGTGCCTGCCAAGTATTCGTTCTTTCTGGACACAATCTCAGTCTTTCCATGACTTGAGTTACTTTGACTGAGTCCTCCATTTAGTTTTCAGAAAGGTCTAAATGCCTTGTTAGGAGGGAAAGTATGTGATCTGCAAGTCCTTAAAAATCCTTCCTCCTTTTTAGATCAAGTGGAGTCAGTGGAGAGGGCATCTTTTGGAAAACCTTGTTGAGTCTGGCAGGTTCATCCTTACTAGATCAACCAGACTTGCCTCTGTAACTCAGGTCCTTGTTATCTTGAATTCGTCTGCTGCAGTGTGCTCAACTATGGGCTACCTTTGAAGGTAGCTTGGTGTTCCATCTTCTTTGACAACTGTGATGGTGAACCTCTATGCTTCAGTGACTGTGTTGGCCACCTGTTTGTTTTCAGATTTGTTGCAATGTTTTGTCCAGTAGGGTTCAGTTCCTGAATATGTCCAAGCCCTTGTCTCCCATCCAGATAGTACTCTTCCTGTACACTTGCTTTACACTTTAGATCTCAGAATCCTGGCCCTTGTGAGGTAGCTGAAACATAGTCCCAGCCTGTGCCAACCATCTTGTGCATTGGTTTTCCCCCCCAGAGACTGTTTACTGACAAATTCCATCTTTCAATGAAATTGGTGGGATGGAGAGTTGCTGGCTGGTTTTGTCTTTAGCCATTTTATGCTTGCAAAATGTACTCCCGTTTGTCTGGATATGACCACCACCCCTCCCCCAGTTTCCTTATAGGAGGTACCTACCTAAAAACATTTCTGTTCACCTGGGCATTTTGTTGCGACCAACTCACTGATCTGATGTTTTAACAAATATTTTAAGGTAGTGTTGTTACTGGTTTTACAGTGGTTTTATTGTGTTTTTCAATTAAGTTGCCATGAGAACCAACGGTGATAAACAAATAGCTTCTTTTCATTGTTAGGTTTGAATAAGGTTGGCATATTACATTTGGTTTCTGATCTGCTGTGTTTAATGAAGCTGTCAGCTGACAGCTACTAACTTCAGGGATATGAACATATAATGAATGACTTTGAATCTCCTTTAGTTAGTAAGCGATAAAAAGAGAAAGCAGCTTCCCAAGTGATCTTCCAAGATTGTGTTTTTCAAACAGCAGGTAACATTCTGTAGGGCAAGTTCAGATTTCTTACCATCATAACACTTGGAGGGGTCATTTAGACCATGAGACCAACCCCTCATCTCAACACATGACTGTTTAGCATCTGTTTGAAAGACGTCTCAGAAGCATCTGTGATTTAGCATAAAACTTGGATTCAAAGACTGGGGGAAGAGTCACAATTTCAATGGTAGATGTGTCCAAAATTTATTGTGCTAAGTACCCTTTGTACTTCAGTCACAAATTCTAACCTTCCTGTTAACCAGCCTATTCTGTTCAGAGGTCACCAGGGCTGTAACCTTAGAAATAATCGTACTTCACTTTTGCTCCTTTTCCAGAATTTTCATCACTGTTTATAGAGAGAAAATAGTAGTGTTGGTAAAGGAGGAAATGGTTTTCCTAATACAGGCTAGAATGAGAAGTTTAATGGGAGAGATCTTCTCCTTGGATGTCTTAGGAAATGGTTTCTCCAAAAAGACTGAAAGCTTTTGCAGAATATGAGAAGGGATTTTCAGGTTTGAGCAGGAACAATAATTCTTAGTGTGTGTCTTCAGACATTCAGTAGGAAGTTGAAAGGAGATAATCTGTGTTGATCAGGAAAATTCCTTCATAAAACTACGCAGTATAATCAGAACTACATGTAATAAACATCTGAGGACTGAGTTTTCCAGCACAATATTTTGTGGCCTGGGTTGAGACAGCTGCATATTTTCCCCGAATCTTTTTCAGACTGTCCTTGAAAGTTCTCTTTTAAGTGGCTTCATATCTCGGTTCTTTTCTCTTTGGGATTATCACTTCAAGGTTATATAAACCCCTATTAACTCAAGTGCTTGTTCACTAAATGTGTCTGTTCTGGATTGTGTCCTATCCTTGAGATCCTTGCATAACTTCATAAATGATAGTGGTTAACTATTCGGTTAGGAACTTTGATAGTCACATCCTTTGTACTCTTGCACTTTTTAATTCCGAGGAGGTCTTTGTTTATCTTGTAGATTATTTATATAAAATATTTCTCTGTCACTCCCCATCTTAAGATCTTGAAGCAGTTCATGGGTGTTTTTCCACTGCACCCCTTAGATCCGGATCTAAGAAGATCCGGATCTAAGGAATGGGTACATTTCTTAATCCGGATCTAGTAGATCCGGATTAAGGGAAGCACCCAATGTGTTTCCACAGGAAGGGTGCTAACACCCCTGCTGTGGAAACAGCTGAATGTGAAGTCAACTTCGAAGTGACTGCGAAGTGACTTCGAAGCCAATGTTGGGGTGAGGGGGTCCCAAAGGTGCATACCCTAACTCTAGCCTCCTTTGGACCCCATTGCCTGTTTCCAGTGGAAACAGGCTCCCTTTAATCCGGATTTCCTGGGAGAAGACCCCATTGTAGACCCCTTTAATGGGGTCTACAGAAAATCCGGATTAAAGGCCAAAATGTACCCATTAGATCCGGATTTCCCCAATGGCAGTGGAAACAATCGGGTCCCAAATGGGTGCCGTAGTGGAAATGGGGTCATCCAGTTCACACCCAAATGGGTCCTAAATGGGTGCAAAAATGGGTACTTTTGACAGTGGAAAAACACCCCATAAGCGGTTCCCCCATCAAAATAGATCAGCTTCCCACACAGTATAATTTTTATACTTTGCAATTCTAAGTTTTTCTAACTTGTTTGGTTATTATTATTTTTAAAATAAATTATCATTTATTACAGGAATATTTAACAAAATAACGTCTTTGATTGCTGGTTGCCTTTCTCTGTCTTTCTTTCCCATTTCTCAGTGATGATCTTCCATGTAGCTTCTTTTCAATTTCCCTTGGAGTTTTGATTTCAGATGAAATACGTTGTGCAGGATTTAACTCATTCCTCGAGAAAAGCCTTATTTTTCAGACTTGGTGACTAGTGATGGCAGATATGTGTGCATTTCTATGAAACTTTCTCTCTCAGTGCACCGCTTATCAGTGTGCCGCTGTCAAAGAAGGAAGGGCTCCTGGAACTAGAAACAATTTTAATAATTCAAAGTAAATACTGTTTTGCTTTTATGTGGATTTGAAAGGGACATGGCAATTCCAGTATGTAAAGAAATCTTAGTGAATAGGCTACAGCAATTAAAAGGTGACCAATCCCAGTTTTTTGGAGAGCATATAATGTCAGATTAAGAAGAAAACACTTGAAACCTTTAAGGTATAGCTGATCTGAAATAGTGTTTGGGGGAGTTCTTTGTTTAAATTGTATTTCAGCCACAAATTTTGGGTTAGCTGTAAGTGATCTGTCATACTGTATTTTATATTGGGGTATAATCAGAAATAGAACTTACAATACTGAGTGACACAGTAAGAGGGGCAGCTAGTGTTTGATACCTGGATGCTTGAGAATTACAACTTTCATCTTTCCGTGCCATTGCCTATGGCATTATGGGAGAGGATATCAGCAATGTTCATTTGTAGAAACTGTGATGAGTTTGGCAGAGAAATAAATGTATTGGTCTCATGTTATTGTCTTGCAGGCTCTGGTTTGATGAGTTTCTAGGCCTTTGGGTGGCAATTCAGAATCCTCCACAATGGGAAGGGGTGAGTGTTTCTTTCTTTTTCTTGCCCCCCCCCCCCCAAGCTGCTGCAGTGAATGGATATGACTTTTGTAACTGGACTTGAAATAATGATGTCCGAACAGATCACAGTAATTTAAAAATACTGACCAGATGCGCAAACATCACCACAGCTTTGTTTATTGGACATTCTTTAATTGCTTACTTATGATCTGGCACTTTTTCCGTGCAAGCGTCCAGTTCTGGGCTGTTGCAGTTGCTGTTATTTTTCTTTGCTTCTCAATGATAGGTTTATTTTTCTGTTCAGTACTGACCTTGCTTTTTCAGCTGCCCCCACCTAATGCTTTCCCCCCCCTTCTGGTGGTGGTTATGGACAGATGCGCTGAAGTTTAACCCTGAGATAAAGAAAGTACAATAATGAACCTTTTGAACCTGCGTGCTGTGTCATAAAAATGTGGTATGTGTTTTCTTTCCAGAATCTTGTCAACCTTTTTGCACGCCTGGCAACTGATAATATAGGATACATAGACTGGGATCCCTATATTCCAAAGGTAATGTCTACTATATAGAAGGAATGGTATGTGTGTATACAAACTGAAGATTTGTTCCCTGGTTCATTTCTCCTCCCGTCACCTGTAGCCTGAAGAAGAAAAAGATCAGAAAACTGTCTTGTTCACTATAATTTTTTTAAAGAAAGAATTTCTAGTTGAAAATAAAAAAACACATAAAATGAATATGATAGTCTTTACTTGCTGCTGTTATTCAGCAGTTCAAAGGCACAGTACATATGGGGTGTTTTTCCACTGACCTCCCTTATTCTGGATCTAAGAAGATCCGGATTTAAGGGATGGGAAAGTACCCAGTGCGTTTCCATGGGTGGTCTAGCACTCAATAGCAATGGGTGCTAGCTTGCTCGCAGTGGAAACGCCAGAGCACCCATGTGGCGGATTTGGATCTACCCGACGATTCTCCAGAGCCTTTGACAAAGGCATTGCTCTCGCATGGGGTCTGCTTCGGAGCCTGTGCTGATCTTTGAAGGCAACTTCAGAGGGACTTCAGAGCCGGCTTCAGGGGGACTTCGGAGAATGTGCACAGGCTTCAAAGTTTTGAGTTTTGGGGCACCCCTCCCCATGGGTGCCCCCCCCCGAGCCTCCTCTAGACCCCATTGCCCAATTGTGGTGGAAACAGGCTCTGTATAAACTGGATTTGATGCCTGAAGACTCCATTGTAGACCCCTTTAATGGTATCTATACTTAATCCGGATTATAGGTCCTGAAGGACCCATATGATCCGGATTTTCCTAGAACTGTTGGAAACAAATGTGGCTCTAATGGGGTCTGTAGTGGAAATGGGGTCTCCCTGCTCTGAGCCAAATGGGTCCTTAGTGCTAGTGGGAAAATACCCATGATCTTGCATGTAATTTATACCTGATTTGTGGCTAGTTGCCGTTAATAGCTTTATCCTTCATGAATTTGCCTAATCTTTTTAAAAAATCCATATTTATAGCCATTATTATGTCTTAAGGCTGCAAATTACATAGCTGAACACAGTGACAGACGGTTCTGTATCTTACACTTTCCAACTTCATTGCATGTAAAATCTCTGTATATAATTTTTTCACGGTATGCTTAACTTTGTGTACCTCAGTCATGATAGCGCCCCCTTTTTTCTTACTAATGTTTACTGTGGTAGTCTTGATTTCCTTTTCTGCATTCAGGAAAATCCACAAATAGGTTGTGGTGGAAACTGTGTATCCCTGATAATAGCCATTTTGTTGTGCTGTGATATACACTGCCCCTGAGAGTTGAAATTGAAATTATGACATGTGCTTTCCCTACACATAGCACACACTGTGGCTTTTTTTTGGGGGGGGGGAGTGTTTTCTAATCCTACTGTTATGTACAGTAACCCAAAATAAAATGTGCATTTCTCTGAAATTGGTATCAGTGTGCCTGTGGTATTCTGCTAATAGTCAGTGGCTCCAGGAGGGTGTTATTTTTTTTTTCCATCTGCAAGTAAATGTGGTTCCATGTTTTCAGTTGCAGAATTTTGAAAGCCTCCATCGTCTTGTTGTTATAGTATGTCTTAAATAAATTATTTTAAAAACCTAATGTGCTCATAGGCTTAATTTTTTTCAATATGTAATTCTGTTGTGTAGTTTGAAAAGCTCTTCTGGAATGCATTAGCTATTGCCAAGCTGCTTGGATCTTCCTGAAATGCTGGGAGCTTAAAGTAAGCTTCAGTGGCCACATATGCACAAGCACACACACATGTCTGCAATGATGATTCCTGCAACAGCTCCAGCCTCTCCACATTGCTTAGATCAGTGATGGCGAACCTTTTGAGCTCGGTGTGTCAAACTGTGCAAGAAAACTTAGCTTAACTCGGGTGCTGTGTCACATCTAGAAATATCCATAATTTTGTGATATTTGTAGCTCTAGTAAAATAGTTATATTTTTGATATATGTATTTTATTAAAAGCAAAAATTAGTGACTTCTGTTGCTGAATTGCGTTTGCTAAATCTTCAATTGAAAGTTGGTATTTTGTACACTTCAAGAACAGGCAAGCACTACATGCCCAGGTGCCAGGGTGACCATGTGTGTCACCCAAAAGGGCTTGGCGTGTCACCTGTGACACGTGTATCATAGGTTGGCCATCACTGGCTTAGATGCACATAAAATGCCAGTGAATCCCTAGGAAATTAATCAGGAAACTCACCTGCACCATTGCCACACAGCAGCCACCACTGTTAGTTCCTTCTTTGGCCAGAGCTGCCTTATGGTCACATTGTTCAGTGTGCAGATACAGAGAGCTTCAACACACTTGCATGGTAATATTGTGTGCCACACAATGCAGTTCCACCCTCAAGGGGACCAGTAACAGCACCTACTGTGTGGATATGTTGCAGGTGAATTCCCCGCCTTTTCCCCTCCCGGCTGACCTAAATTTTAGCTGTTGTAGGAAGGCCAAACTTGTGGCATGAAGCATTTACCAGTTTGTTCCCTCTCAACGTGATCTGCATGCATTGAAAAGAGGCTGAGCACAAGCAGTTTTCTGAAACACAGTCGCATGTGCTTCATCATGTGGAAGTCTTCCAGGTTCCGTTCTTGGCAGCAGCCCCAACAATGTCTTTCAATAAAGGTTTTGCTGGCAGAGAGCTTTGAGAACCAGATTATTCAGCAGCTGTATTCTCACTCCTGTAGGAAAGTAGCATCCAACAACTATGCTGACTGTCTGCTTTTAAAACCATACTTCTGTATGATGCTCTGCATCCCTTTCGGGAAAGATGGGATATAAAAATAACTAAATACTTCTAGAACTAGACAGGATCATGTGACAAACTGAAAGTGGCAAGAATAGCAATATCCAGTGTATTTTGTGTCTCATCCTAGATCAGAGCTGTTAGCATTACCTCATAGGAACATAAGAGGAGCGTTTCTCACACAGTGGCCCACAAATTGCTTTTGGGCTTCAAGCAGAAGACGAAGGCAAAAGTCTTCACTTGCTCTCAATTCCCTTCAAATAGTCTTTAGGGAGATTCTGCCTATCCAGCTCAGAGGCATTACTAGGCATCCATTCCAGTAGCCAGTGATACACCTGTCCCCCATGAATTTATCTAATCCTTTCTTAAGCCATTCAGACTGGTTGCTGTCACCACCTGGTAGTAAATTCCACAGACTGATGACCTGTTGGGTGAAAAAATACTTCCCTTTGTCTGGCCTAACTCTCTTGCCCACAAGCTTCATAGAGTTCTAATGTTATGTGACAGAGAAAAGAGTCTCATTCACGGTATCCTGTATTTTCTTTACCCTTATATGCTCTGATGCTTCTCCCTTCTCCTGGAATCTCTTTTGTATGGTCAAGTATGGGACTTTACAATGACATTACCTCTCAACGATTGGACTATAAAAATGGTAGAGATGAGCAAATTTGATGTACCTGTTAAGAAATAAGATGGAAGAATTAGCAACCCTTTATTGGCTTTCTACAAAATACAGAGAAGGACAATTAACCATAGTTTTAATGAGGAAAGACAGTGAGAGCCAAATATTAAATTGTAGCTGGTGGTCATCATGAAGGAGATCAGGAGTGACGTTTTCATTTATTCTTTCTATTTTATGTATTTTTAAAAATCTTCAATATAGTATGGTAGTTTTATATTTTGGAATTTAATTTTAAAAATCATCGCTCAAGCCCAATAAGAATATTTATGTTTTCTGTTGTACCTGAGTTTTCAGAATCCTTTATATAATCAAATATATTTCATTCCAAAATTCAGAAAAATCAGGTAGTGTTCCAAGGTACGTTTAGTTATTTGATTTCTTCTTTTTTTTCCACTCCAGATATTTACCAAGATTTTGCGAAGTTTGAATCTTCCAGTAGGAAGCAACCAGGTGGTGGTCCCACGATTCCTAACAAATGCTTATGACATAGGGCATGCAGTGATGTGGATCACGGCCATGATGGTAGGAGCAAACTCATCCCACCTCTCCTGATCACCCAGGCTTTGCATCCAAATTCACTGTACATCGGATCTATATGAAAATGATATTTAAAAAAAAGAGAATTGCAGATAACTTGTGCTTGCTTTTGGTCCTTGTTGCTCTTTAATGAACCTTTAAATTCCACCTTGCTCTTCTGGAGATAGAATTTCTGTATTTCACATACGAAATAGGATCCAGATGTTTGCAAACCGAGAAAGCTTATATCTTGCATGTATGATTGTTATATTGGTTACAAACTTTGATGTAATGTGATTTAAAAATAAATGAAATAAATGCATGTTACTAAGAACAGGGTGCACTTCAGTAAAGCAATATTTTGTGTTGTGGTGAACCCACTGCCTAACGCTTCCTGCCACCTGTTATCTATCCCAGATTCTAAAAACCGTGGCTAAGAATTGGCAGGAATCTCCTGCATACTACTCCTTGTTCCTTGTATATAAACAAGAAGCCTCTCTTCCAGCTGACTGCTGGAACTCCGCTTAATGTTTCTTTCCCTCTTAAAGACACAGTGTCCCCTTTACCAGATACTTCGTTATTGTTTCGAGGCAAAACAAGCACTCAGATGCTCTTTAAGGGGAACAGAACAATAGTTGATTTAATGTTATAACACACATAAATAGGCAACAGTCTGAAAGTACAATATTGAATAAACCGATGTATTTATCTTGGCTGTAAGAATCTTAGGATACAGCATGTTAATTATTGTTACATGGAATGAACGTTTCTATAACCTAATAAGTCTCTCCATAAGGCACAATCTCAGGACTCCCTAACTAACTTCCCTCATGTAAGTTGTTAACCAGAGCCCATTTCTCCCCGCCCACCCTCAGTGAGTTATCTCAGGAAAGAACCACAAACCTCTGCTGGGTGGCCTTATATAGTCTCCCCTCGGGATGCTGGTGTTCTCTGATTGGCTCTCTCTAAGAGCAAACTTCCCCCTTCCTTAGAGCTACAGCCAGCCACTCCCACTAGCCACGTTCCAGCATATTTTATTGGGACTAAACTGCTTAATACCAACTTACCATAATAATTCAGTCATCACAGTGTACGATTTGATTTTCTGCAGGGATAGCTGTAGAAAAATCCTAGGTTCATTTCCCAGCACTTTTCCAGACGGAGGCAGTGGCAAGCTGCTTTCCCAGTTTTGCCAAAAATCCTGCTTTGATGCATTCTTGTAGTCAGTAGGAATTTAGCATGATTCAAGGGAGTCTTTATTTGTTTGCTTTAAATTCCAGCATTAGCACTGTAACTCAGAACAGCACACTGGAGCTGAAACTCTTTATTAAGATATCTTTGAGACTAGATTCTAGCATGCCTTGAACTTGTATAAAATATTTTAACTTTTATCTTTTTCTGAACAGGGTGGACCAAGCAAGCTTGTACAGAAACATTTAAATGGGTTATTCAAAAGCATTGCATCCTTTTATCATCCTTCAAATAATGGCCGCTGGCTGGTAAGAATATATGAGTGGGGTTTCCCCCCCCCCCCAAATCTAGACTAGTAACTTACATATTTGTGGTGGTGGTAGAGCTCTAGGCATTAAACTTCAAGAAAAAATGGAATAAATTAGAATAATTTCAAAAAGATCTGGAAACTGTAATGATGATGAAGGACCAGGAGAATTCAGTATGTTTAATCTTGGGAAGACAAGATAATTGTTCTTCAGATATCTAAAAGAGTGATAACAATCCTTGAATAGTATCTTAGAGAAGAGGGACCTGACGGGTCTCTGTTGTCTTAGGGCACAGAATAATAGCCTTAACTTACCAGAAGGAAGTTTTTTGTTTATCAGCAAAAATCAGCTCCTTGATAGTTGAACTGCTTATTTAATGAGTGCTGCAGAATAATTGGTTTAAGTTATAACAAGATACATTTCTTTTGGATTATGAAAGGAAAGTCTTTTATTCCTTTTGATAGAGGAACTGACTATCTTGAAAGTCAGTAGCCTTCCCTTCATGAGATATATGTATGTGGGTGTGTAACATGGGAATGGACAAAAATGGTCCAGAGTGTCATTGGTCTATGGAATTTACTGTCTGAAGAGGTGGTGATGTCAACCAGCCTGAATAGCCTTTAAGAAAGGGTTAGACAAGTTCATGGAAGACAAGTGTATCAGTGGCTACTAGAATGGATGCCTAGGTGCCACTGCCAGATGGAGAGGCAGGCACAATGCCTCTAAAAGCCATTTTCAGGGAATTGAGAACAGGTGAAAGTGTAGCCTTTGTCTTCTGCTTGAGATGTCCGTAAGCAATTGGAGAGCCACTGTGTGAGACAGAATGCTGGACTAGATGGGCTGTCACCCAGTCCAGCAGGGCTCCTCTTAGGTTCTTAAGTGGCCCCTTCCAATTTTGTGATTTGGTCTTCAGAGACTAAATCTCAAGTAACTCTGGCTTTTCCTTGGTTAGCTAGGCACATGCTCTGTTCTTCTACTTGTTTATCAATTTTTGATTATCCTGCTATTATGGCTGTATTGCATTGATAATAACAGGAAAGGTAGGGGAAGAGGAACAGGGGTGTTTTTCCACTGTCACTAAAAGTACCCATTAAGTACCCATTAATGGGTACTTAATGGGTACTTTTAGTGACAGTGGAAAAACACTCCAGGACAAAGGGAGCTTATATTATTGTGCTGGATTTAAAATGTTTTTATTACTCATAACCCATCCCAGAACCATACAGTCAAGAGTGGAATATAAATGAATTGAAATAAATAAAATAAAAATGTCCAACTGGGTTCTTCATCTTTGTATCCTGGATAGTAGACTGTGTGGTTTACAGATCTCCTTATTTTTAGTGTGCCAAATGTAGAGAGAGCAGAATAAGTCTTGTGGTCTTGCTGCTGCTCTTCTGCTAACCAAGTGAAACTGACCCTATTGCTTCGCTTTACCTGTGGCAGAATAAGCTGATGAAATTACTACAGCGGCTTCCAAGTAGCGTTGTCAGAAGACTACATCGTGAACGTTACAAGAAGGCGACTTGGCTTACACCTGTGCCTGATAGCCATAAGCTTACCGACCAGGATATAACAGACTTTGTTGAATGTATTATTCAGCCTGTCCTCCTGGCGATGTTTAGCAAAACTGGAAGCCTGGAAGCAGCCCAAGCTCTGCAGAACCTTGCACTAATGCGTCCTGAGTTGGTAATCCCACCTGTACTTGAAAAGTGAGTACTAAGTGAGTACTAACAGAACCAGACCAAAGAGGGAAAAAAAGATGTAACACTTAATTTTGAGGTACTGACGGACATCTATATCTGCTGATCTGATTACCGTGTCTTCACTTTTCTGTGATGACCAGACCAGCCCTTTTCCGCAGCCACCCCCAATACTATTAGGCCTGGAACATTAAGGAAATCACATGAAATGATGTGAGATTGCCATATTTTCACCTATTTCACCCTCTGGAGAGCACAGAAAGAGGCTTGGGATGCTACTGGAGCGGTCCCACCCACCTCCCACACAAACCCTTACTGTTTGGGGCGTGTTCTGATGGCGTCCTGGGCTCCCCAGAGGCCGAAATAGGCCTTCTGAAGCCCAGAAAAAGTACTTCTGGTCTGCGGGCGCAAACCCAGAAGTGCCTTAGAAGGAGGTGCAGAGGCACGGAGGATAGGTAAGTGCAGGGGCGGGAATGGAGGGTTGGGCGAGATTGTATTCGTGCACAAATACCAAGCCCCCCACATTCGTGGGGGTGGGATTCAGCCAAATTTGTGAATCAAATGTGAAAAATGGCTTTGTGCACACTCCTAGGAACCAACACTATTCTTTGGACATTTTTGTGGTAACACGTTCAGGTGCATGTTGCCTTCTTTGTTTGTGGTCCCTAGTAGCAGCTAAATGCACTAAAATTAGTGCTAAGCTAGTACATAGTTCATTTCGTGTTTAGTTTCCATTCTGTTGTGGGATAAAAATACAAAGTACAATAAAAGGAAAGCCAGACTGTGCATAGAAACATAACTAAATGGAAGAAGGGAAACAAGTAACAGAATGTATCCGTTCACCTAAGGAAAGACTGAACAAGCAAACAACCTTGCAAACAAGAAGGGGCGCATTTGCTGCTGAGCACATTTTGGGGTTGAAGGATTCCCTGGATCCACCCAGTGATTCCCCAACCCCAGCTTGCACTAAGGATCCAAGGTGAGCGAGAGTTGAGGGGACATATTGTAGTCAAGACAGCTGGAAGTGCCTTGTCTATGCTGTTGGGCCTCAAAAACTGATCTCACAAAACTGGATAAGATGTTCCCTGGATACCTCACCAGACACTGTGTGAAAAGCAGCATTTACGTTGGGATGAGGATGAGAGATCTTTTCATTGAAGTACCTTGTAAACCTATCAGAGCAGACTTCTGAGGGCTCCAGTATTTGCTTCAGTGGGGCAAATGACAGCAGCTCCTTTACCACTCCAGAAAGCTTTGTTACTTGAGGCAGCTGTGGAGGCCACCATGTGAGCCTTCCTTGCAACCTTCACTACTACACAGTTCAGTCAGCTCTTAGATGTGTTCAGTAGCATGCTGCTTGCACTCCAGCCACCCCTTGACCTATTTTATCATTTGGAGCTCTTTGGAAAACCATGGTGTTATAGATGCCATGAATTCCGAAGCCAGTCCAACAATAGCTGCATTGAAAAAAAACCTGGTTGAGATAGCTGGATCAGATCTGTTCTACCCAGCTCTTCCAACAAGGCTTTAGTAATACTTGCACGGTCGTTGACAGGAGATAACATTTTGCTGAAAGGTGTTTTATCCGTTTATTTTCTTGCTAAATACTGTAGGTGGTCTGAATCTAAATAGGTAGCTTTAAGATCTGGAAGGGAGGCCCTCTTGGTTGTCCCACTAACTGCAGCAGCAAAAGACATGGACATCCATGAAAGGGCCTTCTCGGTGATGGCCCCCAGGCTATGGAATAGTCTCCCCCTTGAGGTGCCTCTATCTCCTTCACTGTACACATTTAGGAAGGCAGTGAAGACACACCTCTTTGCCCTGGGCTTTAGTTAAATGGGGATACACTTTCCCATCCCACGTTCAGATGCTACTGTTTTAATACATACTGTTGCTGTTTTAATGATGTTTGATTTTAGATGTTGTTACCCACCCGGAGACCTTTGGGTATAGGGCAGAATAAAAATGTAAATAAATAAATAATAAATAGGATTGCACTGGGATAAATCTGGACATCTGCTCCATAGTGAGCCTTGAATGGAATGCTGACCTTTTAACAGTGATGACTTCAGGATAAGTATAAGGCAAAAACTACCCCTGCTGCTATTTACTGCATACCTAATTGACAGCAGTAGCCTCTCTGATCATAGCTCACCTGTGCCAGCCTTTCTTGAAGGGGTCTGCTGTGCGATTTTGTCACTGAAGCTTTGAGAATTCCTTGAATATCAATGGATGCATTCTGCTGTCTTATGGTGGTGGGAGGGAAGTGTGCTGAAGTCTCTGTAGTCAGAAAATTCTTTCAATGCTTCATTAGGCAACCCTGCTGTTCTGAATATAAAATGAAGGCAATTCAGGCCTGGATTTGCAAGTCAGACTGGACCAGAGGGAATTTTAACTTTCAAATGTCTGAATTCAGCAAACCAGGAAAATATGATAAAGTGTTTTTTTTTTCAAAAGCTCTCCTAATGTTTTAATTTTCTGCCATAATTGCACAGAACATATCCTGCACTGGAGACATTAACAGAACCTCATCAACTAACAGCTACTTTAAGCTGTGTAATTGGAGTTGCTCGTAGCCTGGTGTCTGGGGGCAGTTCGTTCCCTGAAGGTCCAACGCATATGCTGCCTCTGCTGATGAGAGCGTTACCTGGTGTGGATCCTAACGACTTTAGCAAGTGCATGGTGAGTACATAAACCTCCGTGTGCTGCTGTAGCACAATATAATCTATGTTAGATCTTTACAAATATGATTATCACAGCTCACATAAGAACATAAGAGGAGCCCTGCTGGATCAGGCCACAGCCCATCCAGTCCATCATCCTGTTTCACACAGTGGCCCACTAATTACCTTCCGGCATTCACAAGCAGAAGAGCAAAACCTTCACCTGGCATTCAATCTCTACAAATAGCCTTAAAAGGCATCCTGCCTGTCTCTTCAACCTGCAGTACCTTGCATCCATTTTAGTAAGCTCTTGTTACAGCTCCATGACTTTATCTAACCCTTTCTTAAAGATATTCAGGCTCCTTGCTTCATTTCTCTTTGGCCTTTCGTGGATAGGACAGGTATCCTCTCTTCTGAAAACGAGCACCATCCCTTCCTCCTCACAGTTCTATATGAACTCAGTTTGGTACATCTTTAGTCTGCATGTTTCCAATTATGACATGGGTGATTTTATTTGCCCTCTTTTCCCTGCTTTCTGTGTAAATCCTTTGAAGAAATTGTTGGAAACATAAATATGGAATAGTACCAAATAATAGATCATGTATAAAGTAGATTTGTATGGTAGAATGTGATAAATCACTGTTCTTCAAAGACAGATTAAATCAGTGATGGTGAACCTTTTGAGCTCAGCGTGTCAAAATTTGCAAGAAAACCTAGCTTAACTCGGGTGCTGTGTCACATCTATAAAAAATCCATAATTCTGTGATATTTGTAGCTCTAGTAAACTTATATTTTTGATATGTGTTTTATTAAAAGCAAAAACAATTCTTTACATTTGCTAAATCTTCAATTGAAAGGTGGTATTTTGTACACTTCAAGAACAAGCAAGCACTACACGCCCAGGTGCCAGGGTGACCATGTGTGTCACCCAAAAGGGCTTGGCGTGTCACCTGTGACATGCGTGTCATAAGTTAGCCATCACCGGATAAAATGATGGAGGTGAGGCATGCTTCCCTTTTTTTGGCAAGGTTGGATGTAACATTTTGGTAATGTAACAATGTGAAATTGAGGCAGCTTCCAAATTAGCAGAATAAAATCTGCTGTTGTAAGAAAATACACAGCTTACCTGCCGCGAAGCCACGGTGCACTGTCCGGATTACAGCACCCTCGCAGCTTCCTCCTCGGCAGCTGCAATACTTCCGTGGTGCGTGTGGTGAGGTGCGCGTCACGTGGGAGGGGACAGCCTGCAGCTCAGCTCTTGTTCCCTGTTTTCGCTGTCCTGTCCAGACTGGTGGGAAAATTCAAATTTACCTGAAACTGCAGAGTGAGTGTTGATTGTTCAGCAGTCGGTAGACTTGAAGTAGTGATGGCATAATACACCACCGCTATGCGGGATTGGGCATTAGATGTGATGCCTACACCCCGGCTGCGCATTCTGATGCACAGCTTTCCTAAGTCTGGACTGAGCTTAAGTTGTTTGAATGGGCGAGTGATGCCCTTTCTTTGTCCTGAATGATGCTCTGATGTACTGTGGATTAAGTGTATTTTCTACCTTCAGACAATCCATGGGCAGATGCTGATGAGATCACACAAGCATCTGATTCTATTTCAGTGTGCAAAATTTCCAATACAACACTGTATTGAAATGAAATGGCCATCTGTGACAGATTATAGAACAACCGCTCTTCAAGGATCCCAGCTAAGACAATTCACAACACTTTCTAATGGAATGTTGTGTCTAAATGGTTTATTTTTGTCATTCATTTTGCAACACTGTGTCTCAGTTTGGGGCTGGGTAAGGTTTTGCTTCTCTCACCGAATAGTGGCAATTACTTCATCATGGGAGTACAGCAGAAACTAAACGGTGTATTTTGCATTATATAAGGAATGCTGGCATATAAAATGCACCTGTAATTTTCCATGGAATATTTAGGAAAGATAATTTTTTTAAAAAAAAATACGATGCATGGTGATTTTAGGGGAAATTATTTTGCAAAAAATAATTTGTGTAATCATGGCGGTAATTTGGTAATAATTTGTTGAAATGTGGCAATGATGATGGGCAAACCAAAAAGGTATTTTTAACATTATTTTGCACTGGCAAGGAATGGTTGCTGGCACTTTTTCTCTCTCTGTCATTATTTTATCTTTTCTATGCTTTTCATGACAAAGAAAGCACTGGTTATCATTGCAATGTTGGGAAGGAGAGCTTTGCTCTAGAGATCTGCTTTCGCTGTTGTGATCAGAATCTTTAAAAGTTCTCTATGTTGGAGGGGGGCAGCAGCTTCTTTGAAATACAAAAGAAAAACCATAGCTGAGGTTAACGTAAAAGTTTGGGAAGTTATATCTCTCAAGGCTTTTTCAACCAGTAGCCAAAATGTTTGGATTACTGGGCATTGCCACCATAGATGAAAATAAGATCCACGTTCGTCACAGCCATTCCAGCACTGTGGAGAGTTCCCCCCTCCCTTGAGCTTCTGAGCCAGTATCAGGCCTCAAGCAGAGTGTCTTTTGAAACAAATGTAACTTTGTTTACAACTTTTATGTTAGTTCAACACAAGCAGTTCACATAAACTTATTTTCTTAACTCAGGACCCTGACTAATCTCTATCTAGACTCTCCTCAGGACCCGGATCTGCACTGTCTACCTTCTTCCTAAGTCTAGCCCCAGTTACAGAACAACGGCTCTGACAGGAAGGCCCTTTTTATAGTCTCTGCCAGGGTTCCATCCCTCCTGATTGGCTGTTTCTCTCTGGGCTGCCCCCCTTTCTTCAATATGCTAATTGAGCTGGGCTTAGCCCCTCCTTCTCTGTTTACCGCCCTCCTGGTCAGTGCCATTTACCCTTAGCACGTTATATAATATTTACACATATGCAATTAAAGCTACTACAGGTGCATTAATCAAGCTTGGGCTCCACAGATACGGATAATTTTCAGGCAGATTCGTATACAACAGATACAAAATTCAAAAATCCATATCGGATTTTCAAAACTCCGTATTCAAGTTTGAATGTCAAATTCAGATTTTTGAAAATCCTATTTGAGTTCAAATGTTGAAATTCAGCAGATTCGAATCAAATATTCGAGTTTTTAAATATTCGTGCACATCGCTACTTTGCTCTAGTATGGGCCTTGTTACCTGGACCTTTGATATTAGATATACAGAATAATGTAATGTGCATAGGTTCTTGGTCTCTGCACAACATTCAAATGCTTTTTTTTTAAAGCCAACTTTCAGAATAACTGATAAAATACTGAAACTTTCTTTGCATTCTCTGTTAGATCACATTCCAGTTTATCGCAACATTTTCCACTCTTGTGCCTTTAGTAGACTGTTCATCCTTATTGCAAGAGAGAAATAATCTCACAGAGGTAAGATTTATTTGCTGATTAAACAGTTTTGTATGCTTTCTAGTGTAAACTGTTAAATATATAACAGTTGAACTGCATAAAGACTTAAAATGCTGTTTGCATACATATTTGAAAGAGCAAAATGCCAATTTAAAGTACATTTTAGTACTAAGGAATGTGGAATTTTTATATTATTTTGTTTATACTTTCCATAAACATTTCTGCATATGGAATAATAAAATAATATAGTCTGAGTTGGAAAATGTAGTTCTGACTTGCATAGTTGCAATCCTTGCTTAAGCATAATCTCATTTTTTCCAGCCAGAACAAAAACAAAACAAAAAACAACCTAGAGTTATGTAAGTTTCTCATTTAAAAGTTGCAATTGTAATGTTATTCACACCTGCTGATTATGAGGTGCCTTGTCAGCTGACAGCTGAAGAACAGCTGCTATCAGCATTTTGCTTCCATGCTATCTACAGACTGATAGAGGACAGTTTTGACCATCAAATGTGCTTCCCAATCCATGTGTGAAATACAAAGTCATGTTTGCCTCTCAGGTCCCCATAACCTGCAGAGAGCATGGCACAGATTTCGTTTTCAGTCTCTCCTACGGCTTCCTTCTTATTTGGGTGAAATATCACATTGTTCCATGCCAGATGGATAAAATGAAGTAATTCCAGATGCCTCTGGCCACAGTTCACCTAATTACAACTGGTTGCATTCAGGGCATGATGGCGTGTAAGTTAAAATGTAGGTAGTTTTTGATAGATTTTACCAAATGTTATTTGTTCACCATCCTGGGACTTTAATTCAGCATGAGTAGAACATTGACTTTAAAAAAAAAAGTTAATATTTGAAAATAAAAGACTATGCTTAATTGCATAGTCTTTTGTTTTCTTGACTCTGCTTCCAAGATTTTGATAATTTCCAGGACTTGACATTGCCATGAGAATTAAGGCAAGAGAAACCTGGTATAGTTAGATAAACTAGCTTAGAAGATAAAATTAATCCAAGCAAAATTTAGAAGCCACTGTAAAGCCCTTGCTTTTCTTTCTGGTTTGAAATTATAGGTGGAGAGAGAATTATGTTCTGCGACAGCTGAATTTGAAGACTTCGTGTTGCAGTTTATGGACAGGCAAGTTTCAATTAGACAAAATGTGTTGGGGCTATTGGTAGTCTTTTCTGCAGACTTTCTTATATAGTTCAAGTTAGCTGTCTTTGGAATTAAATACTAAACATGGGTCTTCTGTATAGTTATGAAATGATCAGCTTACATCCTTTTCCTTGCCTGCTTGCTCATGAACCATGCACCACATTATTAGGAAAGAAAAATAATATGGACATGGCTTTCTATTTTCTAGGAGTGACCATGTGGTGTAAAATTTTATCTATCTGTCTATCTGTTTATGTTTATGTTTATATCCTGCCCTATTCCTGAAGGTCTCAGGGCAGGTTACAACATATAAAATAAACACATTAAAGCCATACCATATTACGATGGTGAAGTATGGTCCAGGACTTGCTATGGCACAACTGGAGAGGTGTGATCCAAGAGAAAAGATGGTGCACCAATGGAACAACTGAGGTGCCAAAGGAGCTTGGGTGTGTGTGTCAAATATTTCATCACATTGCTCATACAGATTAACTACGAACTAAACCAGCCACTGTGCATCCATGCGTATCCATAGCAATGTTGCATATGCTGTCCCTTGGCAATACACTTCTATTCCATTCCAGCGTTCCAGCTGTGCTGCACCATGTAGAGTAGGCATCACAATGTCTTGACAACCCATACAGGCATTAGTGTACTTTCAAGGTCACTGCTTGCCTCCTTGCCTCCTTTTCTTTCCTGTTGAATGTGGTCTTCACTAGTGCTGCCACCTCTTGCCTCCACAGGATTCCTTGCTCCGAAGAATGAAGTGGGCAACACCCCACTATGCCCAGTAACTCAGAACTTGTCTATTTGGCTTTTCTTCACAAGTTGTACAATTCAAGGGTGACTAAAATGTGCACTATCTATTATAGAAACCTCTCTAGATAGGTGTTTTAGCAGCATCCCCACATAAATGGGGGATCTTTAAGGACTACTGGAAAGCTGGGGAATTATATCTTTCTCAAGGTCTTCTCTTCATCAGGAAACATCTCACCAGTAAATGGAAGTACTAAAGCATGCACTCATATGCTGACACATACAAGCTAGTGGGGAAGATTGCAAAGCTCAAAGGAACAAACTTAAGGGAAGGCAAAAGCACCAGAGCTACAGCTAATGTCTTGCCTTTTAGTACTAGTGAAGTAAGGTTATATGGTCCTGGAAATCGATATACTAATTGGTCATGCTTGCCTCTGAGAACTCAGCCTTGCAAGACATCAAGTAAGTCCGATTATACACTTGACTCGCAGCTTGTCCTTGCTCCTAGTTGTAACTGTACGTGGGGAGATCAAGTAGCCTTGCTTCCTTCACATGCAGCACGTGACATTCGCATTGAAGTTCAGCTCTTGTTGCAAGACAGATGTAGTGGATCCCACAGAAGCGAAAAAGATACTTGACTCCACTATGAATCAAAGATGGGGTGGACCCTGTAACAGCCAAGGACAGTGACAGAGTGAACTTCGGATTGCCAAAGGCTACCCAAAGACAATAACTGAACAAGAGCACCTATTCCCTTATCCAAAAATGTAGCCTGGAACCAGGCAGGAAAACTGGCTTCTCAGGTGGGAAAAAGGAGTAAACAATGAAGTTGGGGAACACTGAAGCTTTTCAAGTTACATGAACATGTAAGAATCCAGTCAGTTATTCATTTTGAACACACGCAATGCTAGGCAAGTTCTGCAGTTGCTCTCACCCAAGATGAAAACACTTGGACCCATCAGTGTCCCACCTATCAATAGTTCTGCCTGTTGTAAATTCTGCTGCCACTTTTAGTTGCTGTGCTCTCCTCTCCAGCTTTTAATCTTGTTGTAGTTCAGAAATATCTGGAGGGCTGCACCTCAGCACCTGGGATTTTTTTGTGATTTTATTTATTTTTTAACGGTATAGATGTTTTGGGCTCATAGAAAGCAGCACATTGGAGCAAACGAGGGAGGAGACTGAAACGGAAAAGATGACTCATCTGGAAAGTTTAGTGGAATTAGGCCTGTCTTCAACTTTCAGCACAATTCTCACACAGTGTTCAAAAGAGATATTTAAGGTATGTTTCCATCAAAAGCGGAAAATAAGAAACTGTACAGGGTTTTTGTGTGTGTGTGTTTATAAAGCAATAGCTTGTAGAACTGTTGACCTAAATAAACTTCATCGGTCATGGCATAAGGGGACAGGTTCTGTCCTGGATTGGTAACTGGCTAAAGGACAGGAAACAGCAGTAATAGATGGCCAGAGTGGAAAGAGATAAAAAGTTGGGTTTCCCCAAGGTTCAGTATTAGGACCTGTGATTTTTAATGTATTCATAAAAGACCAAGAAGTAGAGTAAGTAGTGAGCAAAGTTTGCTGATGGCAATCAAGTGTTCATGGTAGTCAGAACTGAAAGTGATTGTAAAAAGCTCCATAGAGATCTTTTGATATTGGGTGGGTGGACAACAAATTGGCAAATTCAGTCTTAGCAAGTGGAAAAAGATGAACGTTGGAACAATGTATCCCTTTTACACCTGTAAACTGATGGCGGCTGAGCTTTCTATGATAGAACAGAAAAAGGATCTTGAAGTTCTGGTGGACAGCCCAATGCAGGCGTTGACCAAATGTGCAGCTGTAGTGAAAAAAGGAAATTCAGTGCTAGGGGT
The DNA here is from genome assembly GCA_023333525.1 of Aspidoscelis tigris stejnegeri. Lineage (NCBI taxonomy): Eukaryota > Metazoa > Chordata > Lepidosauria > Squamata > Teiidae > Aspidoscelis > Aspidoscelis tigris. The sequence goes on from JALMGA010000001.1 coordinate 13,131,511, forward strand.
AGTTAGGAAGGGAATAGAAAACAAGTCAGCAAGTCATTTTGCCTCTCTATATATCTATGCTGAGGCCACATTTGGAATATTGTGTACAATTCTGGTCACCACACTATGGAAAGAATATTGTGGAGTTGGAAAAGGTGCCAGAATCATCAAGGAACTGGAACACCTTCCTTGCTAAATCAGGTTGTGATGTCTGGATCTTTTCAGCTTTGAAATGTGGTGTTTTAAGAGATGACCTGATTGAAGTATATAATATCATGCACGGTGTTGAAAAGGTGGATAGAAAAAAATTCTTTACTCTGTTGCACAACACTAGAACCGGGGGGCACTTTATGAAGCTGATGGGCAGGAGAGTTAGGATGGACAACTGGAAGCTTTTTTTCACCCAGAGGGTCATTGGCCTATGGAAGGGGTGGTGATAGCAACCAGTCTGAATAGTCTGAGGACAGGTGGATTAGTGGCTACTAGAATGGATGCCTAAGTACTACCTCTGGGTTGGAGAGAGAGACATGATGCCTCCTGAGGCCATTTGCAGGAATTTGAGAGCAGCAGAAGGTTTTGCCTTTGTCTTCTGCTTGAGAGTGCCTAGAAACAATTAGTGTCCCAGTGTGTAAGACACTGTGTGCCCTAGATGGGCTGCAGCCTGATCCAGCAGGACTCTCTTATGCTCTTGTGTAACATTATCTTTTACTTTTACTAATCTCTGTTGAACAGTGAAGTGTGTTGAAATTTCTGCGTCCTCGATCAGCCTGGCAAAAACTGAGTTTGGTCTTAAAAAATCAAATGATGTTTCCTATTTGGTTGTTTTACAGTTTCTCTTTTCTTGGCTTTTTTCTCAGGTCGCCTTGGAGAAGGTTTTTAATTTTGCCGTTTCAAACATATTTGAGACAAGAGTGGCAGGTCGGATGGTAGCTGACATGTGCCGAGCTGCTGTGAAAGTGAGATTTCTTTCTTTGATTTTTCCCTTCAGTGTTTCTTGGTCAGGATGCAAAGCAAATAATAACCGTAATTGCTGACCCAGTGTATTCTTATTCTTCTTGAAATATGGGACTTAACCAGGTTCTCCTGGTTGTACCACCGCCCTCTACAGCAAAAGGTCTGGGCACCCAGGAGAGGGTCTTCTCAGTGATGGAATAGACTTCCCTTTGAGGTGCATCAGGCACCCTCACTTCACATGTTTAGGAGGGCAGTTTAGGCACACCTGTTTGCCCTGGCCTTTGGCTAAGTGGGGATATAGCTTTATCTCCACACTTTCCAGACACTTTTATTATTTTAATATGTTTATATTTGGTTAAAATGTTGTAACCTGCCTTGAGACCTTCCGGTATAGGGTGAGATAAAAATGCAAATAATATAAAAAAATAAATGTTTCTTTTTCCCTTAGTATGGTTGGTCAAAGAGGTATGTCCATTATTACTGTTACAAAAAGCTCAGTAAAATACCATGCTTGCAAATAGCTCCTAATATAGAATTAATTTTTTGTGACCTTTCAGTGTTGTCCTGAGGACTCTTTGAAGATGTTTGTACCCCACTGCTGCAGTGTTATAACACACCTTACGCTCAGTAAGTTTTAAGCGTTCTCTGTTGTGTTGTATTGGCTCATATTACTTCCAGGCCAACCATTACTAATTGCTTACGTTCTTCTTGTTTATATTCTGCATGTTTTCAAAGGAATTTAAATCCTCTTGAGGACCCTCTTAAACAGGCTCACAATAGATACAGATTAAGGACCTCTTAATCCTAATCTAGTTCTATCTCGCGCAGAGGAAACAGGTCTAAGGGGGAAAGGGGTCCTTGATCTGCCTTAATGTGCAGATGAGGAGGCCCAGGATCCAGTCTTAAGTGTTTCCATAGACCAGATCAAAGGTGAGTGCAGAAAAAGGGCCTTGGTTTCATTAAGCTTAAGTTTTGTAAGTCTTCAGTTTCTTTCTAGTGGTCTTTCTCATTTGTTTAATTGCTGTGCATTGCTGTCATCCTTGAATATGTTTATGTGGATCACAAAGCAGTCTTCAACAGCAGATTTAAAATGATGTATTCACAACCTTTAACAAGGATTTGGGAAGGAAGAAATCAAAACCAACACACAAAATCAGATGGTAGTAATATGGAGCTGGTAAAGCTGACAGTGTGGACCAAAAAAGATGTACTTAATTGTGTTTTTGAAGATCAGTTTAACTTTCAAATTTGACTCATACATTAGTAAGAACATTTTCAGTGACTCATTCTGCAGATTAACAGCAGGGCTTGATGTTTTTCTGTCTAGATGACGATGTCTTGCGTGATGAAGAATTAGATAAAGAGCTCCTTTGGAACCTTCAACTTTTGTCAGAGGTATTAGGACAAACATTTGTTTAGTTCTGGATATACATTTTGTGTATTTATGTTTATTAAAAATGTATTTACCACCCTGTTACCAAGATCTGAGGGCAGTGAATAATAACAACATAAAACAATGAGGGAAATTAAAAAGAATATCAAATTAAGAGAACATAAGAACATAAGAGAAGCCTTGCTGGATCAGGCCACAGCCCATCTAGTCCAGCATCCTGTCGCACACAGTGGCCCACCAAATGCTCATGGGCATCTCAAACAGAGACAAGGACAAACCTTCTCCTGCTCTAGAATCCCAGCAAATGGCTTTAGAAGCGCCCCGCCCCCCCAAAAAAAGCATATGAACATAAAATCAAGGTAAATAATAACCTATTAAGAACCTAAGGCCTGATCAGGGGGCCAGCACTGAAAATGCCCTCTGTCTAGAGGCAGTTCCATGAGCTTCATGGGGTGAAGGAACCTACAGGAGGGTCTCACCAGAAGATTTTAGCTGATAGTACTGTATGGGAGGAGGCATTCCTCCAGATATTTGGGACCCAAGTTGTTTAGACCTTAAAATGAATATTGCAACTTTGAATTGGGCTGGGAAACAATTTAGTAGCAGGCCAGGTTTTTTAAGACTGGATTGATATGGACATGCTCAGACATCCCAGGCAGAAGTCTGGCAGAAAAGAAGGATCTCTTTGCTGCCAGTACCACCACATGATAGGCCCAGTAGTGCACTCTTAACCGCATCTGGTCAGGGTCACTCTGGAATTTCTGCTGCTTGTGGTCGAGCTGTTGACTCAGCTGTTCTGCTGTACAAGGTCTGCAGAGGAGTTCATTTGTTTGGGTCCGTTTTACATGGGTGAGGGAGGATTCAATGAGGAGGCAGGAGTCCTCAGGCATGCCCTCACAATTCTAAATGAACCCACAGGCCCCAAAAGGTTGGCCAACCTTTGTGGTAAATATTGCATTTCTCTGTATGGCATTAATGATATATTTACTTCCTGCTGTTTCAACTCTTTGGTTAGATCTCTCGTGTGGATGGGAAGAAGTTGCTACCATACAGGGAGCAGCTTTTGAAGATCCTGCAGCGAACGCTCCATTTAACCTGTAAGCAGGGTTACATTCTGTCTTGTAACCTACTGCACCACCTTCTTCGTTCTACTACACTTATCTACCCCACAGAATACTGCAGTGTGCCAGGTGGCTTTGACAAGCCTCTTTCTGAATACTTTCCTATCAAGGCAAGGATTTTAACTTATTTAGGATTAGACAATTTGACTTCTTTTAAAAATTAAAGTACTAAAATATTCTGTTTGCTTTTATTTGGAGATTTATACAACCCAGTGGCTATGGAAAGTGTAATTGAAAGATGCTAATAAGGATGGAAATGCATTTGATTGTTTGTTTGTTTGATTGATTGCTGACACTTTTTCTTGTTTTACTTGGTCTAGCACACTCCGTTAATCTAGGAGGCTTGTAATGTGCCTCTTGAGTGTCCATCTACACTTAAGAAAGGTCTTTGCACTGATCCAGGCAAAGATATTCCTAGGCATATCTTGATATGCATAAATGCAGTGCATGTAAACAGAATCAGTTGCTTGATTTCACACATATTGGCCACATTCAATGCCTGAGCTTATAAACAATGCAGAGCAAACTTACTCTTTGTATTGAGTCTGGATAGTTTTCTTTGATTCACTGAAAAACAACCCCACCCATGTGATACTGACAGGTGTGACTTTTTACTCAGGCACTCTGAAGTTTCTTAACACTTGTTTTGAAAAGTCCTGTCATATCTGTGTGGTTCACTGAAAGGAAAGAGCTATAATCTGATTTAAGAAAAGCATTTCTAATGTCGGGAATATTGGCATGGTCTTCTTGACAGAGGATTTAGATTGTGTCTTCAGATATTTTAATTCATGATCTGAGGCCAGCGTGTTCAGCGCACTGGCATTTGCCACACGAGGCTACAAACTCCTCTAGTCAGAAGACAAGGCCATGGTTCAGATGCCACATCTTTCTGTAGTTGGTCTTTCCTGGTGGCATGTGATTTTTGAAATGCTCTTACAAAAACGGGCCACAAAGCTTTAAAAAACATATCTTAAGAGGAAAGTTCTTTAGTCTAACCGTGTGACGGCAGCATCTCCATTTTACCCTTTATTTTGCATCCTAGTATTAAATAATTTTCTCTGTGTTGTAACCTTATGATAGTCATCTGATTTGGCTTGGAGAAAGGAGACTTTTTTTAAAAAAAGAATTTTTTTCAGAGATATTTAGTTACCTAAATCAACAAGAGTGTGTTTGTTTTGGCGGAAACCAATTATGAATGTTTCCATCATTTCCAGCTAAAATTTTCTAGGTATGCTTCAGTGCATTTTTCCTACTTGTCACAAGAGGCTTCTCTTATTTCTGAGTTATTTTTTGTTACAATGCATCTCTTTTTCCTGTAAAAAGTGCTTGTCTTGTTAAACATCTAACATGTGCGCTTGCAAGTTTACTAAATGTGAAATGCACATTCATGTTCTTGATTTACAGGACTGGGGTAAGCCTGGGGACCTACGAAAACTTGACATCCAGTGGCATGTTCCTTCAAATGAAGAGATGGCCTTTGCTTTTGAACTGCTGGATTCTTTTCTCCAGCCAGAGCTTAACAAACTAGCACAATATGCAGATGGAGAACTTGAAATGTCCAGGTTAGTAGAACTTCATTTGTGAATTGGGTTTTTCTCAATAGCTGGTAATCTCTATGTTATGGGTTGGCACAATTTTATAAGGCTGGATATGCTAGCATTAGGGATGGCCATAAACTTTTCTGTTTGGCTTGGTTTGCATTGAACTGAACTGCATCTGTGGATGAACTGAACTGCACCCATGGGGACTTGATTTAAGTATATAAAATCATGTGTGGTATACCACACATTTTATATACTTCTGTCGAGTCCCCATGGATGTAATTCAGTTCATCAACAGATGCAGTTCAGAGAGAAGTTCTTTTCTCTATTGCACAACACTAGAACCAGAGGGCCCTCTATGAAGTTGATGGGTAGGAGAGTCAGATCAGGCAAGGGGAAGTATTTTTTCACCCAGAGGACCATTGGTCTGTGGATTTTGCTGCCAGCAGAGGTGGTAACAGCAACCAACCTAGATGGCTTTAAGATAGGGTTAGACAAATTCATGGATGACAGGTGTATCAATGGCTACTAGATTGGATGCCCTCCTCCAGTCTGAGGAGACAGGCAAGATGCCTCTGAAGTCCATTTGCTGGGATTTGAGGGCAGTTGAAGGTTTCACCCTTGTCTTCTGCTTGAGATGCCCATGAGCAATTTGTGGGACAGGATGCTGAACTAGATGGACTGTGTCCCAATCCAGCAGGGCTCCTCTTCGTAACTGGTTCTTAATGAACTTTGAACTGATGTACTGGTTCTACAAACAAGTATGAATTTTCCCATTGCATTCCTAGCCTTCTCTAATGGAAAACAAGGTGTGTTTTAAGTGGTTGAGCCATAGAAACTCCTTTGTAAATCCACATCACTTTTTTCAATAAAGATTAAGTGTGTAGATAATTGAAATTCCTTATATAATTTATTGTGGCTTAGGTGGTTTGGTATCAGAATTTATCATTGTTTTTTATATTGTTTAAGTGTGAAGTGTGGCCAAGGTGGATTAATTTGCCCTGGGCCTGTAGTGCAGCAGGTAAAAAGAAGCAACCAGCATGGTGCTGTTTATTCTAGGCCTTCTATATTCTGGATGTTCTCATTAGCCCACAATAAAAAAAAAGTTTAAATCAGTAAGAAAGGCTCATTTCTTCATTTCCTTTGCCCTCTTCCTTCAAGTCTTAGGAATGATAGGTCAAAGAAAAGATTCCTCCAAATAATAACTTTGAATATACCTTTCTTTCTAAGCAGTCAGAAGCTCTTATGAAGACTTGTCTTGTATTGGGAGGCATCTCAGGGAGGTTGCAGCTTTTGAGGGAAATACCCTATTTTCCGGCGTATAAGACGACTGAGCGTATAAGATGACCCCCAACTTTCCAGTTAAAATATAGAGTTTGGGATATACTCGCCATATAAGAAGACAACACCCGGCGTATAAGACGACCCCCGACTTTTGAGAAGATTTTCCTGGCTTAAAAAGTAGTCTTATACGCCAGAAAATACAGTAGCTAATTTGCTTTTCTTTCTGTTCAGTCCGGTCTCCATAAATATCACCTTAGCACCTTGTCCTGTCGTTCCATCAGCACTGGAGTGATGTGGTGTCTTTTTTGAATTTGAAACTAGCTTTACAAATCTTGAATACTACTTTGCAGATCTTAAATACTACTTTATCTGTAATGCTGTACTTGCAGGGACGACGTACAGCAGTGTCTCACTATTGTACATAATTGCTTAATTGGGTCTGGGAACATTCTGCCGCCACTGAAAGGAGACCGAGTCCCGAATCTGTAAGTAACCATTTTATGATACAGCTTTGTAGATTTGGGGGTTTTTTTGTAAGTGGCTAAGGAATTGCAGCCGATTTGTTTTGTTTTCATAGCAGGTTGATGCCTGATGTGTTTCAAAATGGGAACTCTGTATCTTTTCTTATAGTTGTTATTGCAAGAAAACGGAAGTGCTTTCTGTGTCAGACAAGTGTTCCTTTGTTCCACTCAGTCCACCTTTTGTGGCAGGCTGTTAATTTAATTTAATTCAGTTTAATTCAATTTAAATGGGGCAAGTTCTGATGCAGAATATAGCCAGGGAGATCATAACTCCACCCACTTCCTTGGAAGGTGTAAATAGATGAGCAGCGTTTTCCTGTCATTTTCTTTCGTTGTTGTTTCCAGCTTTTGCTCTAAGCAGTCAGCTTTTTGCTGTGTGGGTTTCTACCTTGAGAAAACAAGCTGCCTCCAAACTGTTGAACAAGTCAAGAAATGTTGATGTGCTTAGTCTCTTACCCCATAGGCACAGCAAAGTCTGATTCAGATGTTTTTCGTACATCTGGCTGCTTTACTCATTCTGTCATAAACCACTTTAAGGGACTGGTGCCAGGTGCCGATTTGACTAAGCTCTTGAGGATCTCCTTACTTGCAGTAATGCTCAGAGTTTTCAGCAAAGTGAGTTTTAAGAGTGAGCACAGCACAGTTATAGAATAGTTGGCCATATTTCTGGTCATAAAGCATGCCACATGACTCTCTCCAGGGTGTTTTTCCACCGTGCTCCTTAGATCCAGGTCTAAGAAAATCCGGATCTAAGGAATGGGTACATTCCTTAATCCGGATCTAGTAGATGTGGATTAAGGGAAGCACCCAGTGTGTTTCACGGGAGGTGTAGCACCCATTAGCAATGGGTACTAACCTCCCTGCCGTGGAAACACCTTTGCACCCATCTGGGGAATCCGGATTGACCCCCAAGGGATCTGTCCGTCACCCCAGGTGTCTCGGGGGACAGGGGGTGCACTCTCCAAAGTCCCTTCGAAGAGATCAGTGCAGACTTTGGAGCCACTCAGGATTCCCTTCAGAACGTCTCCGAAGTCAGCGCTGATCTCTTTGGAGAGACCGGCGGCGAGACTCCAAAGTGTCTGACAATCTCTTTGGAGGGACTTCGGAGGGAAGGCTGTGCTGTCTTCGCTAATAGTGAACGACGGCGCAGTGCAGCTCCGGAGCGGCTCTGATGTCTCTGGCGATCTCTTCAAAGTGATTTCGGAGTCATTTCGAAATCATTTTGGAATGACTCCGAAGTCATTATGAAGCTGGGATTTCGGGGCTCCCCCCCCCCCATGGGTGCATCCCCTTCCCCTAGCCTCCTCTAGACCCCATTGCCACACAAGGGTGGAAACAGGCTCCCTTTAATCCGGATTTTCTGACTGAAGACCCCATTGTAGACCCCATTAATGGGGTCTACAGAAAATCCAGATTAAAGGCAGAAAAGTACCCATATGATCCAGATTTCCCCAGCGGCAGTGGAAACAAATGTGTCCCAAATGGGTGCCATGGTGGAAATGGGGTCATCCAGCTCACACCCAAATGGGTCATTAATGTGTGCAAAAACGGGTACTTTCTGACAGTGGAAAAACATCCCAGTTCACCCACCTACTGGTTTGATCATAGCTTCAATGGACCAATGATCATTAGTAGATTGGACCTTCTCTCGATCAAATCATTGATGTATTGATGGTCTGGGTCTTTTCTCTCTAGTGCTATTGACTTTTATTTGTTATCTGGGAATCATCTCTGTAGCACCTTTAACTTATTCCAGCAATAAGAAATGAACTGAAGAATGGGAACTGAAGACCTCAAGTGCTTGCTTTTTGCTGTTCTCTGTTCCCACCCACACCATTTTCCTTTTGTATCTTTTCTCTTTTGACTGTAAGCCTGAGGGCAGGGACCTGTCTAAGATTAATATAATGTTGTAACCCACCCTGAGACCTTCGGGTATAAGACGGGATAGAAATATAAACAAACAAATAAACTTGCATTGGTAAACTAGTTTATCACAGTTCTATTACTTGAATCACTCGTTTTTTTCATTACACAGTGATTTGTGGAAATCAAGCAACAGTATTGTCCAAGAGTTAACTGTAATACACAAAAGAAATTGAGGAACAAGTACTCGGTTCATTCTGTGTGTGCCTATTGTGTTTTGCAGTGTTCCAAGTTTAGTATCCTTAGAAGAGATCAAACTTTATACTGGTGTTGACTATGGTAAGTCAGTCCCTTATCTTAGATGAAGAGTAACCTAAATTGTTTTGCCCCTTGGCACAGAATGAAATTTGTTATCTTATTGAAGATCAGAAGGTATGTTTTCTTTGTTCACAAAATACTAAAAATGAGCCTTTAATGATGGGCTTTACAGGGGGTTATGGGAGCTAGATTTTGTGGGAATTGATTGTTGAAACATTGTCAGGTTTTGAAGTGTACGAAGTCCTTGCAATCAAATGTGAATCTCTCTGTGTGGTTTAAATTATTTTAGAGTGCTAGATACTTTTAATTTATGTAAAACATTTGATAGGGATTTCATGTTAGCAGAAGGTGCAAGTGTGAATCTTACTCTGAAAAAGTTTGATTGCAGTTAACTGCAAACTGTAATTTGTCATTTTGTCCAAATTGGACAAACTATGGCATTGCCCTTAAACCTAGTATGAAAATCAGGATCACTGCCAAGCTTTCAGGGAAGAAAAAGAAATAAGAAAATTGGGAACAACTGGATGTACTGTATTCAGAGGAAATTGCGTATGTGTGACTGTAGCTACTAACGGCAGTGTATTAAAAGAGCCCTTGTTTGGATGCACCAAAAAAGATAGGGTGTGTGTGATCTTTTTAAATTTTTCATGTACTGTGATTTTGTTCAAAGAATTCTCGTGCTTATTTTAGCAGGGCTGTTACCAGAGACACATAGTGCAGAGCATAAGCATTAAAGATAATGGATTGTCTTACTATGTTTAGATTTTTCAGGGGAGAGTTACAGAGAAAAAATTGGCAGAGTCACAAGGAAGCTCCTTCGTAAGTATGTTTTTTGTAGTTTGCTATTCTTAACATCACTTCCGTTGCATACATGGTGCAGTTCTGTAATTTAATGGGCTTTAATCATTTAATTTTTGTGATGTTAGAACATAAGGGAATGAGGCTTTTTAGAAAATCATCTACGGCCTTTCCTTTGTAAAGTGTTTAACTTTGAATAAAATGTACTTTGTGCTAGTTTTTCTGAGTTGCGTTTCTTTCTTATACCATAATAGATTATATACTTGACAAGTCAGAGGATGATACGAAGTCTTTGTTTCTCATAATAAAGGTACACTTTCCATTTCTAATCATTCCTGAAGCTGTATTAAGGAGGACTGGTGCATTAATGTTCTGCATAACCTAAATTCTTATTTTACAGATCATTGGGGACCTTTTACACTTTCAAGGGTCACACAAACATGAGTTTGACTCACGGTGGAAGAGCTTTAACTTGGTGAAGAAATCAATGGAAAACAAGGTTGGTATTTTGTTTATGACTAGCTTATCTAAAGAGAAGCACTGCATCTCATGCAGCTTCCACATCATGGTGGAAGCAGCGAGGTAATCACAGATCATCCCTGGAGCAGTCTTTGATCGCCCTGTTGTCAATTGCTGCAACCGTGGCATGCTGTCTGCTTGCCTGCTGCTGTTCCCAGTGGTGAAAACGTTGAAGCTGGGGAAGTATTGTTCCATGCTTCACTGTTTCCACCTGGAGTTGTTTTGTGGAAAAGCTGGCCGTGCTTCAGTAGCGTGGGAGGAAGGGGAGCAGTAGGAAGACCTGTCAGTGTTCTTCCTATTACTTTGCTGTTATAGCACTCAAATGAATCCTTATGGTGGAATAAGTGCTCCCAGAACACAGGAATTAAAAGTGGGAATTGACCTATTTTACAGGAATGTTGAAAGGAACATTCATATTTTAACGCAAGGATTATAAAAATGTATAGAGTTTATCCCCTTTCCAGATCTTGTCAATCATCTGGATTCCCTTAGTGGTAGAAGCCAAGCAGATACAGAAAAATTCAGAGTCTTTGAAAACCACCAGCAAGTGTTTCTTGCCAGGAGTACATAGAAGTAAAAGTGAGCCATCAGCTGAAGCATCTCAGGGACATGAGCTGGTTCTAGGCTGCCTTTTTCTGAACCAGTTCAGGTCCTCAAACTGATTCAGCTGAGAGCTGTTACACAGCCTAGTCTCGTGGACCACTCACTTGCACAGTGCCTAACAACTGTTCGTTGCTGCTAATTGTATGTTAGGAATATGCACAAATATAAAATCTCAGTTTGGTTCATACCAAATGTGAATGTGGCTTATCTATCGAGCTGCTTGACCTGAAACCTAGAACTGGGTGGTCCGTTCTGCTAACCAGCTAGCTGATGTGTTGATCAGTTTGAGAACCCCCCTTTGCACCTGTGGGCTTCCTCAATCCTGCCCCAGCCTATCACCATTCTCCATGAATCATTTACCTTGGATACCTCCCATTTGGTTGTTGCTAAACAGAACCAATTTGACATGGCCCGTAAGTCCTAATGCTTCACTAATACACTGTGGTCAAGAAACCTAGATCCTCACTGCTCCATCATGCACCTTCCCAGTCTGTCATCAAAACACCACCAACATTGCCCCCACTTCTTTGGCAACTCCTGCCCTGTTCTTTCCATTTTTCCCAGCCCCTTATTCCTCCCTTAGGACAGTTAGGACACCTGAGTCCTCCTGTAACTGTGTGTCCTCCTTCAGTGGTGAGATCACTGCCTGGGAAAATGGCAAGGGAGCAGGATTTAACAGGAACATGTTGAAACAGCTTATGACAGATACCTGCTTTTGGTGCTAGTGTGAATGCTATGTTTCTTCATAATCCTAACACACATTTTGCAAAAAATGAATCACGGGCAGAAAACACTATTATGAGAGCCTTAACTTGGGTGAATATTTTTTGTTTTGCTTCACATTTGGATTTTGATATAATATACAAAGAAAGAACAGATCTCTAATGATAAGCTTGGAAGTGCAGATCAGTGCAAAATTAAGGTTAATGTTAAAAATATTGTTAAGTATAAAAGCAGTTCTTGCAAAGGAGTGAGTTAGAAGCTGTTTGTTAAAGCAGAAACATAATAAAGGTTGCTGTGTTTTAAAAGTGTACATGAACTGCTAGCAGCAAATCGGTTGGGCATTGATCTCCCTCCAAATCAAATAAACCCACTAAATAAAACCAGAAAATGGGTCATATCCAGTACAATAATGGTTTGACTGTACTGGCTTAGTGGCACAAATCTTGGAGTGGAGGTTATCACTCTGTCACTTGTGCCAAGTAAAGACTTGTGGGGCTCCAACAGCTGAGTTTCCATGTGAAAGGAAGAGCGAGAGAGTCATTTTCATATTGTTACAAAATATGCCCTGGCACCCTGTACATTCCCAGAAACATATGGGGTCTTTTTGCTTCAGTCTTGGCATGTCCTCCTGAGAGTTTTATCCAGATATCACAAACACACAGCAAATAGTCTATAATGGAGAATTTTATTAGCTCAGACAGCATATAAATTGAAGAAAGATCCTTCTTTCAGAGTTTACTGACTCAGACCACTAGGTTCTTGTAGAAAGTTAGGGAATTAGAAAAGAGAGAGAAATACTAGAAGGAAAATTATGGTGTTGCATACCACGCATTCATACAAAGATAGGAAAGAAACATGGGTGAGATGCATACGGATACATACAAGTGTTGTCAACATTCATATCATCAAATTCATATTGAATATTTGTACGAATAGATATGAATGTATTCAAATTGGTTCAAGTTTTAATACATTCATTTTTTCTCTATTAGTATGAATTTGGACGTTCAGAGATTCAGTTCGAATTGAATTTGGAAAATTGCATTCGTGCACACCCCTAAACCATAGTATTATACAACGTAGGATGAGTAGATATTACACAATTTGTCTTTTTTTTTCATTACAATATACATATAATGGGTTTCCTTGCTTGTTTGCAGCTTCAAGGCAAGAAACAGCATATCAGAGCATTGTTAATTGACAGAGTCATGTTGCAACACGAGGTAATAAGCATTTCTTTACAACTGTTTATTATTCTTCCCAAGGCGCTTTTCATTTATAATATGAAAGTACTTTGTCTTCCTCTGTCTCTCTCTCTCTCCCCTTTTTTATCTCCTTCTTTTGCACATACACATAAATATTTGGCATTTTTCTTTTTAGTTAAGAACACTCACTGTTGAAGGCTGTGAATATAAAAAAGTACACCAAGACTTGATCAGGGACCTTCTTCGTTTGTCTACAAATTCATATGGCCAGGTAAGTTTATATTTTCATATCAGTTTTGTGAAGACAAGATGTTAGTACTGCTATTTTGAAAGCCATTTTTATTGGTAGTGGTTTTGTTCTTGGAGTGAGACTTGTAAGCGCTTCGTGTTACCTGTTATGTTCATATTTCTCAGCAGACTAAGCTATGAAGAGCTTCAGAAACACCTTAGATTTATGTCCCCTCCCAGAATTCGTGGTAGAAAAGTTAATACTTTGAGCATAAAAGATGAAGCAGCACCCTCACCTTTCCCTTGTTCTTCCTTAGAATTCTTGAGCTAGGTCTAAGGATGAAGTCTGTTAGGAAGCAAAAGAAAGGGTTGGTTCTCTGGAAACCAATAAAAATGTTGGCTTTCCTCCCTGCTTCCCCTTAGGATTGTATTGGATAATGATAGGGGAGTGAATTTAATGTTGGATTAGTTGAGATTGCAGCTTAGGCAGGAGACCAAGCTGACTGTTTCAGTTTCTTTCTGGAAGTCTGTAGTATTTCCTGTTTATTGGAGCAAGGTTAACAGAATGGACACGTCCATTGCTTCCTCTCCCAGTCAGTGGCATTTGGTTTCCCTGTGACTAGTCTTGAGCTAATGAGGTTTATACTGGTTGACTCGCTTAAAAAAATAAATGAAGCTGTTATCATAGAATTCTTTGGTCCCTAGAAAGACTCTTGTCCAGTGCAAGTCTGTACTTCCAGTTTCTAACTCCTCTGGTGAAGGATGGTTCAAGGGATGTTCTGGAAGGAGCCTTGTTTGGAGGATTTTGGTGATGCCTTGGCAAAGCAGTTTCAGGAAGCAGTAATAAGGAGATATCCCTGGAAAGAATCAGGACTAGGGATGAGCATGGATGTATTTTTGACATCCGAATCCGACTAGATTCGAATGTCAAAAAATCCGATTCGATTTGGATATTTAAGATTCAAGTGTCATAAAATCCCATTCGAAACCGTAACATTCAAATCCTTACATTCGAATGATAGATTTGTATTTAAAGATAAGAATGTCAGCAACATTTGTATGTATTATACGCCTCTGTATGCATTCTGTAAAAATCCGAATGCATCCCTTGTTATCCTGTATGGATCCTGTTTTAATCCTGCATTTTAAGCACAAGACATGTATAATTTTCACACAGATTTGTATATGACAGATACGAATCTACACAGTTGAATTATGTGATAAACCATATCAGATTTTTGAAAATCCTATTTGAGTTCGAATCTCAACATTCGGCGGGTTTGAATCACATCCCTAATCAGCACTGTAGTAACTAGGTCAGTGATGGTGAACCTTTTGAGCTCAGTGTGTCAAAATTCGCAAGAAAACCTAGCTTAACTCGGGTGCTGTGTCACATCTAGAAATATCCATAATTTAGTGATATTTGTAGCTCTAGGAAAAAAGTTATATTTTTGATATATGTATTTTCTTAAAAGCAAAAACAAATAATTCTTTACATTAGTGACTTTTGTTGCTGAATTTCATTTGCTAATATTCAATTAAAAGTTGGTATTTTGTACACTTCAAGAACAAGCAAGCACTACATACCCAGGTGCCAGGGTGACCATGTGTGTCACCCAAAAGGGCTTGGCGTGCCACCTGTGACACGCGTGTCATAGGTTGGCCATCACTGAACTAGGTGGTTATACTCCTGCTCCACCTTTCATGGCCAGTAGATGGCCCTGTAACACAAATCAAGTTTTGTCTCTATCCCTTCTCTTTGTTCTTTTCTGGCCTCTCTGACATTTCACAGAGGTATTCTGTAAGTAGCAAAAAAGAAGAAGAAGTCAAAAGCGGGAAAAGATTTCTTAAGCATTGCAGTGTGTTTAACATGAAAGATCAGCTCTGGGCTTCTTCAAGGGCCTGCAAGCACACTAACTGCATGTTCAGCTTAGAAGTACTTCATGCACAATTAGCCCTGTGGGTGTTCCAGAGCTTCCCTGTGATACACGGACTCCAACAAGGGATAAATCTGCCAGGCACCTTGCTATACCATCACTTGTTTGTCTAGTAGTTAGGGAGCTGGACTCTTTATCTGGGGATACCAGGTTCGATTCCGCACTCCCCTATGAAGCCACCTGGGTGACCTTGGGCTAGTCACAGCTCTCTTCTGAGCTCATACAGCCCCACCTACCTCACAGGGTGTCTGTTGTGGGGAGAAGAATAGAAAACTTTGTCAGCCGCTTTGAGCCCCTTAAATGGGTGAGAAAAGCGGGGTAGAAAAGCCAACTCTTCTTCTTGTACCTGTCCCATTGGCAGCCTACTCAACCACTGGGGCCTGCCTCCCTGCGTGTTGCACTGCTTCTTTCTTAAAATCCACACTAGCAGTGGTTGTTGGCTTTGACATGCCTGAGGCTGTTGTTTTCCAGCTGTCCTCCTCTCTGCTTTGATTCTGTATATCTGTCTGCACTATAGCTTGGTGTCCAGGGGAGGAGGGAAGTGAGAACTATAATTGAGCACAGACAAGAATCTCAGACAGAGGTCCAAGAGATTGTGTGGTTTCCATCAGTGATGGCATTTACCCCTAGCACACCAGCTCACATCCACTGAGAGTGCAGTGCTTGAAATCTTCAAATCTTCAGCTGAAGCTCCTCAAAACTTCCCACAAGACAAAAGAAGAGATTTCCTCCTCCTCTTCCTCCTCCTCCTTCTTTGTTCTCCTCTTCCACCCATCCATGTCTCTGTAGCAGAGGGAATTGGAGAAGAAGAGGAAGGGAGATGGAGGGAGGTGTGTTCCCACTCAGATTGAGAAGAGTTTTGGCATGTCTTTGTGGTGCAGTTGAGTTTAATCCTCCTAAGAATGAGGCATAGTTACTTAACATGATTTTCATTTGGGGAAGAACATCGAAATCAGTTGCTTCCATTCTTTAGTTCTCCTTTGTTCTGCTTCACATTTATTTCTTCCTTCACTGTTTGTTTTCTTTAGGAGTTGGTGTCTTCTGCATTGCTCAAGGAAGGTGGAGGGAGAGGATGGTGCCAAGACTTTGATTTGTGTTAGAGGCCTGTCTGTTGTCCAACATGTAGCTGGAGGACTTAACCCTTTACTTAACTAATTCTGATTTCCTCCCAGAATGAACAATCACAAGTATAATAATATATATTCTTCAGGGACCTGGCAACTTTCTTCCATGATGAAATAGCAAGGCTGGGCTTAAAAATTAAATTGGATAGAATCAAACAGTTGGATTCAACAGGTTTTTCAGGTGTAAAACAAGTCCTTCTGTGGGCTGGAGATTGGCATTCTTTTTCAGATAACTAGCTAATGCTTCAGATAACCCAAGTTTCTATAAGTGCCGGAAAAAGAAGTGCATTAAAAGCATCGGTCTTGGATTAAAGAGCTGTGATTTCAAACACTCGCTTAATAAATTAAACTGTTTGTTTATAGGCGACTCTGATGTACTTTCTTCCCCTCTCCACAAATCAGGTCAGAAGTAAGGCCCAACAGGCATTCTTCACAGCCCTGGGAACGTACAACTTCTGTTGCAGGGACATCATTCCTTTGGTTCTTGAATTCTTGCAGCCAGATGCCCACAGTGTCACCCAGCAGCAATTTAAAGTAAGATACCTTTTCGTTATTTCTCTTTACAAGTTTTAAAGGCAGGACTGGAAGGCGTATATACCGGGTTTCTGGTTTATTTTTTTCACAACTGAATCTTGCCCATCATGGGAGTCCTATTTATTTACGTTAATTTCTGTTCATTGTTATCCTTACAACAACTTGGCTTAGAGACTAGTACTGGCTGAAGGGCACCTACAGAGCTTCCGTAGTGGAATAGAGACTTGCAATCTGGTGTGCCAGCTCCAACCCCTATGCTATGGCTATTACATCACACTGGCTTTCAGTACCATCTAGAGGCTTACTTATTCTTTAACTCTGATATAGTGAAAAACAGTTATTTTCATGTCCGCTTTGTTTGCTCTTCTATGCTCACTACTCATTTGAAGCCTTGTGGTTAAAGAATCGGACTCATATCTCATAGTCACAGGATTTGATTCCTCACTCCTCCATGAAGCCAGCTGGGTGGCCTTGGGCTAGTCACAATTCTCTTCTGAGCTCTCACAGCCTCACCCACCTCACAGGGTGTTCTGTTGTGGGAAAAAGAATAGAAAGCTTTGTCAGCTGCTTTGAATCCCCTTAAATGGGTGAGAAAGTGGAGTAGAAAAGCTAACTCTCCTCCTCCTCCTCCTCTTCTGTTGTCTTTGGAACGTAATTAATTCCTGAGGTGAGGTTGAATAGTGGGTAGGGAAGAAAGTAAGCCTGTAGTATGAAGGAAAAGAGGTTATATAGTTTAGCTGTTGTACAGTTTGTTACCACACCCAACCTATGGTATAGAAGAAATTATTCATTTGTTTAATTTCTTTTATTGAGTCATGTAATGAAAGGCTCTAAAAGCCCCAAATTTGCACACTTCAGAAAGCAATTGTGAGATGTTGGAGGCAGCATAACCAGAGTACTGACCAGAGTTGTTTTGACTATGCTGCTCTTGCTGGCAGCCATGATTCAGGAAGCAGCGGCCCCATGCATCTTGTGGCCCAAGAATTACGGCAGTGAAGAGGTGCCAGTTGGTGGGAACTGAGGCAGGAAATGGAGATGGAAAAAACTTTACTCTGTTCCAGCTTTGCTCAGCAGTGATCTGAGTAATTCCGTTGAGAAGGGTACAAACTTGGGTTGCACAGCTGTTTCCTAGTAACATATTGTGAGAAAAACATGCAGCGTGGGAAGGGTGGTTTTTTAAATTTCTTCCCATCTTCCTCTTAGTACAGCTCACCTACATATTAGGAATGTGCACAGATATTTATAACATTCGTCATTCATACGGATTTGTACAAATTCAGACATCCGTACGTAATCGAATATCACAACATTTGTACATTAACATTCGTACAAATGCGATGTTTTTGAACATTTGTGGGAATAGTTCGGACATTTGTTAAACAGGGAAAAACTGAGGGGCAAGCCCCATCGGAGAGAGACGTGAGGGCTTTGTGTTTAAGACAGGAGGGGGTCCCTAACCATTATGTATGCATCTGTATAGGATACATATCTAGGATACGTATGCACTTGGATATTCGTCTGAATGCATTCATATGGAATAGAATCCTACCACATTGGAAGGTGATCTATTCAAACGAATATGAATTTTCTAACATTCAGTTCCTTATTAATCGAATGCCAAAAACCCATTTGTGCACATCCCTACTACATATTATCTGTGAAATGACAATTTATACAATATTGGGTAGGCAGTCAGTGGTAAACAGACTTCATTAATGGTCTTCAAAGCCATAACATCCATTCTAGGATAATAACCTCATCTTAAAATTAATTTTCTGTAGGGTGCCTTGTATTGCCTGCTCGGAAACCACAGTGGAGTGTGTCTGGCCAACCTTCACGACTGGGATTGCATCGTCCAAACGTGGCCTGCGATAGTGTCTTCGGGACTGAGCAAGGCAATGTCTCTGGAAAAACCATCCATAGTCAGACTCTTTGATGATCTTGCAGAGAAGATCCATCGACAGTATGAAACAATAGGACTGGATTTTTCTGTAAGCGTGGGAAACATGTCATTAAGCAAGTGTTTAAAAATGGGGGCATAAAGGTACTGGCCAAAAGCAGTGTGGTGGTGGTTTCAGGATCAGGCAGGGAAGTGCGTGAGCCTGAAAATTGCAGAGCTGCCTCAGTGCAAGTCTGTTTCGATTCATGGTAGTGCTGGATTTAAGCAGGACTGTGGAGTCAGTCAGAGTTGTGGAACTGGAGTTGGAGCAATTACTGGGTTCCTGAAGTCAGAATTGGACTCCATCTAAATGGAAACTGTAATCTATTGCGTTAATGGCATCTTCCTAGGGAAGCTTTCTAAACAGTGGAGGTATCTAGAGGAAGTGTTGCCCCATAGCGTCTGAGTTAAACGTTGCTTAAAAACACACCCATCCCCCCCCATTAAACAACCCTGCTGCTTGGCAGCTATAGACTTGTAGTGGTTAATTTTTCAGATTAGAAATTACTGAGTTAATCACAAACAGAGGACTTGGAATCGAAATCTGTAAGAGTCAGAGTCAGAAGTTTTGTGTACTGATGCCACAGCGCTGGCATTGATTCTCAGTTCAAATGTAACCCTAGTAATGGAGTTGCAATCAAGAATGTAAACTATTTAACTACTCATCATGGTAGTCAATCCAGGTATCTCCAACGCAATTTGCAAATACTGTAGTGTGACGTCCAAACTATGGACCAGCTGTTTTTCATATCTTGCCACGCAGAGCCATTCTGTGCTCTCACCATTCCTGAGAAATAATTATGCTTCCCTGGTTAATGTATGAAGTGGGTCAAATGCAACATTTGTAGCAGCCATTGTGATTTTGAAATGGACCCAAAAGCCACATTTTCTTTTGCCAGGTTCCAGAGAAATGCATTGAAATTGCTGTCCTCATGCAGAAGTCAGAGAGCCTTCAGAGTGAATTGCCAGGCCTTAGTGCAGAAGAGATTCAGTTGGGAATTCAGAGGCAGAAAGAAAGAAATGCTGAATCCTCTCAGTAAGTACTACTCCAGAGCCAGATTGTACTGTACTGCATTTACACACTGTGTACCCACACTGGTTGCCTTGAAAGACCCAGCAGTTAAGAAAACAACAACAGAAGTTACTGCTTAGTTCCATGAAGAAGAAGACCCTGTGAGCAGCCTGGCAAAACAGTTGATGCAAGGTGCAAGTTCCCAAAGCTCAACCTTCTCTTAGAATTTGATGACAAAATGTGGACCAAATCATATATCCAGATCTGAATGTCCTATACTAAGGGAGAGATAGGTGATTTACTAGGGATAGGCTCAAATTAGTTTGTAATATTGTTTGCAGCGAATGAACCCATCAATGAGGGTTTGCAAGCCTGGCTCACTACAAAAGTGAGAGAGAATGAGGGCAGAAGAAGAAGAGAAAGAGTTGGCTATTACACGCTGCTTTTTTCACCTTTTAAGGTGACTCGAATCGGTCGACAAACCTTCTGTTCTTCTCCCCACAACAGACCCCAGCAGGGCTGAGAGTGTTCAGAAAGAGAGCTGATGAGTAGCCCAAGGTCACCCAGCTGGCTTTGTGGAGGAGTGCAGACCTACAGATAAAAGTCTGTCACTCTAACCACAAGACCAACTGGCTCACTTACTGAGACAGTGAATAAAATTAATTTGTCTCTGTCACCCTTCAGCTGCCTCTCTGTTTCCCTCCCCTCAGGAAGAGAAGGTTGTGTTGACATCATGCATGGCCCATTGCGATCCTTTGGTTGCTAGGCTTTTGCATGGCCCCTGCCAAGCCTAAACTGGATAGAAAATTACTGCAGGTCTCACAAACTAACCTTGGCAGATACTTTTCCTGAGTACGATTTCACCCTTCTTCAGAAGGCAATCCAGGGAGAAGCTCTGGGATCTTTTTTGCTCCCTCAGCTTGCCTATACACAGCTATCTCACAGGAGTTGCAGGCATTAGTAGTAGAAGAAGAAGAGTTGGCTTTTCTACCCTGCTTTTCTCACCCATTTAAGGGGGCTCAAAGCGGCTGACAAAGCTTTTCTGTTCTCTCCACAGCAGACACCCTGTGAGGTAGGTAGGGTTGTGAGAACTCAGAAGAGAGCTGTGACTAGCCCAAGGCCACCCAGCTGGCTTTGTGGGGGAGGGCGGAATCGAACCCGGTATTCCCAGATAAGAGTCCGGCTCCCTAACCACTAGACCAAACTGGCTCAGTAGGAATGAGTGGGGGGTGTTTTCTTTTGATTGAGTATAAAAATGATGTGTGAGGGATAATTAGGCACAACCTTTTATTTCCTGGTGCATATTTTTAGTCTGAGAAGCAAAACAGATTATGTGAATTTGCTTCCATTTGACAAAATGTGGCAAGTTCTTCATCTGTAGTTAACTTTCATAGACGATCAAATCTGCTTTGTGATGGTGCAGACACTCTAGGTATCTTGTTTATTATTAAGATTTTGCATGTAGTTTATGCAGTATCTGAAAATTATTTTTCGTTTTCAGAAACTATGAAACTCTGGTTAACAAGTTGTTAGACTGTGTGGATCAAAGAAATCTGTAAGTATAGCAGAGAGTGGATTACTTTTCAAATCATGTTTACATTTCACTGTAAATTGTTGTGATTTCTAAACAGGTCTGTGAAATTAAGTTGTACAGTCCCCCTACAATGCATTCTAAATTGTGTGCCAAATTAAAATTTCCCATTGGTCCCAACTAGCCTTCTATGTATCCCAGGAAGAATACATTTCTTTAGCTAAAGTGCAGTTGATGAATGTCAGTGCTTTTCAATAGTTGCTAAATACCCCATTAGAGTTATGTGAGCAAGAAGTTGAACCTCTTGTATGTTAATATTGAAGTGGACTGTTGTTAATGGACAATGAAGGCACTGTCCCCATTTTAACTAATTTCATCTCTTTTTCTACTGGGACTTTTTAGTATAGTGTGGGGGTGGAAATTTAAGTATAAATTAAATAAACAGTACTTGTTATCTATTTAGGGATGTGCACGAATGTTTAGACTATTTGAAGTTTGTACACATTTGAACATTTGAGGGTGAATCAGATGTATCTGATGTTTGTCGAAGTTTCGTACATCTGCCCACCCCCGGCCTCCTGTCTCCCCTGGCCACACCACCTTGCCTCTAAATGCCGCTGCAGTCATGGCCACAATTGCACCTCCAAAACCCAACTAGGCCTTCTGGAGGTGTGCACACACCCCATCCAGAAATTGTGGGAGATCACCTAAGAGGAGTGAACAATGGCAACAGGCTGTGGCAGCAGGTGAGGGGTGGGTGGGACAGGAAGAGAGTGGGGTTCCCTTTGCGCATGAAAATTCAGTGGAGCTTCTCATGAAGCTGAATATTCTCTAATTCAATTCACATCAAATCGAAGGGGGGACATTGGATTTGTGCACATGCTTAATCTATACGCATTCTGTGCAGAAGGGATATTCTGACCTTCCTCCATCCTTTGTTTTCTAGCCCATGGAAATTTGAACATATTGGGATTGGTTTTCTGTCCCTGCTTTTAAGGGATGACAGAGTGCTGCCCGTGAGAGCCATAAAATTCTTTATGGAATGTCTGAACCACGATGCCCTAGTGGTTCGCAAGGTAAAAATGTCAGACGCTTTTAGTTGCATGCTGAAATTGATATTTGCTTTTAAACTTTAGAATAAGCCATATTCTGTTTTCATATTGCCATATTCTGGCCAGATTTGAAAATTGCACATGACCTCTCCTGTAAAAGTTGGGTAGTTAAAATGGGGAACTGTGGAACAGAGGATTGTGGAAAATTGAATCTGGAACCTTCTACATGCCAAGCATGTGCTCTGACATTGGATTAGCATTCCTTCTTCACCACGCTAGTGAAAGCGTTTTCTGCGATATTAGAATACATGAAAAGGTCTAGTACTCCAGAGGGAATCCAATTTATACACTTGTTTTCTCTGGAACATGCAGGAGAGCCTCAAGAAATATAGATCAACCCCTTAAGCCTGTGGGAAGTGGTGTGAATTGATTGTGGAAAGGCAATCCTGCAAGCGTTAAGGAATCAGGTTTTGCAAAGAGAAATCTGTGTGTATGTCGTGCCCCTTGACAAAGCTGCTGTTCCCTTTTTGAGTTGCAAACACAAAATGAATTCAAAGGCACAATATCTTAGGAAACAGTTAAGCACGATATGTGTGGTGTTGCTTAGGATGTTGTTATACAAATTTACATAACTGTCTGCTGAGCCAAATACTGTCTATTCTGATTGTGACAGAAGAAAACCACTTCAAGTAGGAAATGTCTAGTGACATTGGCAGCAGTTGCTTTATTCTTGTGCACAAGAGGTTAGCATTCAGCAAGAAGATAGTTGAGGTGAATACATGACTCCTTTAAGCATGCTTATATAGGAAAGGGCAGTTAATCAACACCAGATGATATACAGAAATGTGATGCTTGCTTCTCTTTTCAGATGGCAATTTCTGCTGTAGCTGGTATCCTCAAGCAACTGAAGAGACCCCACAAAAAGGTCCCCATCTGCCCTTTTCAAATCAGTAAGTTGAGCTGTATAACTCAGAAGTTTTAATCATTATGGGATACAAAATAATGATGGGTTGTTGTAATTATATCTGTCGTCGTATCTGGAGGATTGTGTAGCCAGTTTACTAGCACCAAGGTGCCATCACCAAAAAGGCCCTGCTAGAGTAGATTTGTAGCCCATCTAGTCCAGTGGTCTGTTCTCATAGTGGCCAGCCAGCTGCACAAGGACGCCCACCAGCAGAACGCAAGCACACGGTAGGGATATGCTGAACCTCCATGTATCAGTCATGAGTGGCAGATAGAGGCCAAGGACTTTTGCCCTTAAAGCCTTGGCTCTTTCCAGCACGGCGTACCTGTGCTTGAATAAACTACACAAAGTGTGGAACCTATCTCCATGCTCCATGGATCCTTGGGCTGGCAGCGAGGATGTGTGGAGCAAGTATTCCGCTTCCTGGAGTCTTACTTTCATGTAAGGGAGCAATGCCAAAATAAGCAAGTGCTGTTAGGTGCCTTCCCTACCATTTGACGAATGGCAGTTCAACACGTCCCCACCTCTCACAATTCCTAGCAACTGTTGTCCAGAGGCTTACCCCTCTCCTCTTACCAGAGGCTGTCACACTGCCCTCACAACCACCATCATCACAGCCTTAAGCAAAAACTCACAAGAAAAGCTCATAAATGGATGAAATAGAAAAGCAAAATTGCTTAGCTTATCTGATATTTATATCTGGGTATGTTGGGGAAAATCATAGTATCTCTCTCTCTATAATATTTGCATCCTACCCTTTACCTGGAGGTCCCTGGATAGGTCACAGCAGAAACTAAAAGATATTTTACATATAACATTTAAAATACAGCTGGATAAAAACAGGCATAAACATAAACTAAAGCACATGATATTTTGGTCAGCCACAATTACTTTTTTGAAAACGGGTTGTAGAAGAATTGCCTTAGTGCAAGAGGAAGAAGATACGATGTTTCTTCCCAAATGTCAAGCAAAGTGATAAAGAATATCTGAGTTATTGTACTCTGCTTTGCAGGAAGATGGGATGGGACAGGACCTTCTACTGTGATCCATCCGGAATTAGGGACAGGAATAGAAATGCTGACCATTCTGGTCATAGAGTGAAAACAGAAAGTATCAAGTGTATGTAGGTGGTTAAATGTACTAGAGTTTTTCCCCTCCTTTGCAAATAGGTGGAGCTCCTCCACTTCCTAATATTCAGGCTGGTGACAGACCTGACAACCAGTGGTTACATTATGAAAGTGCCAGTTTACCAAAGACGAAAGAAGCGTGGGAGAGGTGCTGTTTTGTGGACAAGACTCATTGGGGATACTATACTTGGCCTCGGTGAGTATTGACTTACCTTTCCCATTCTACATATGTTGTTTTGGTACAATTCTAATCACGTATGTGTCCTAGTTATGCTGGGAGGTCCCAAAAACTTGATAGCCCCTGTCAGGGTGTAACAGAACTACCATTTTTTGTTCTGTTAATTAAGGGCAATTCCTCACTTGTCAGTAGACTGTACTGTGCATTACCAACATTACTTTTTGTACTCTTGTATGGTGGAGGCATACACACAGCTAGCTGGCTATGGACCTAAAGCCTGCATGGATGGCCAGACCAGTTTGGTCTAGTGGTTAAGGAGCTGGACTCTTATCTGGGAATACCGGGTTTGATTCCTCCCTTCCCCATTAAGCCAGCTGGGTGACCTTGGGCTAGTCACAGCTCTCTTCTGAGCTCTCACAGCCCCACCAACCTCACAGGATGTCTGTTGTGGGGAGAAGAACAGAAACCTTTGTCAGCTGCTTTGAGTCCCCTTAAATGGGTGAGAAAAGCGGGGTAGAAAAGCCAACTCTTCTTCTTCTACTACTACTACTACTACTACTACTACTACTACTACTACTACTACTACTACTACTACTACTACTACTACTACTACTATCTGGAAAGCCATTTTGGATCAAATTTTTAAACGTGTCATTAAAAAATTGGGCTTTAGCCCTCCATCCTGTTGCTTCTGACCCTCACATATTGAAGATCACTGTGAGATCATCCATCCTAGCCCTCTTCTTCTGCTGAGATCACAGGCTGTGGGCTGGAGTCCTGAGTTTAATCCCTCCCTTCCTCTTGCTCCAAGTTGGTGTTGACCTGAGTTCTGGAGAGTGGTGGAAACTTGTTCTCCAGCCTCCATTGCATCCTGCCAAAGCTGAATTCAAAAGCTCTGCTTCTCAGAAGATCATTCTTTGCACTGCTTTGCAGTTTCCTTTTTGCTGAAATTACTAGGAAGGGGTCTCTCTCCCTCACTGCTTGCCTTTGCTTCCAAGCCACCAGGCTTGACCATCCTCATCTCTTGACTCTCTGCCACCCAGCTGGAGTCACTTCTTTGTGGGGAAACAACCTCTGCACACTTGCAGTGCTCCATTAAAGCCCCATATACCAATCTGGTTGTGAGGAGTTAGATTGCCCACTTGCAAGCCTGTGGAAGGTCCTTTCCTTTCTAGCCTTGAGAAGACTTCAGTGAAGAGAAGCATCTATTGGTGAAAAACTCTTTCTGTTTCCCCTTCTTTAGTACTTTGCTTATTTAATCAGGGTGAGTGGAGGTTCTTCAAATGTGGGATCCAGAGCCAAGTCAGTGAGAGAATGGGGAGGAGCCAGCTGTTGCTTAAGTTAGGTGATACTGTGGGCTTTGGATCAGGCATGGGATCAGCTGCAGGCAACCATTGTTAGAGTTCCTTTGCAAGACATGCTGGGAAATAGTCTCCATCACTCAGTTTAAAGAGAACTAGTTGTTTGATTACAAGGTAGTTGCTTTCCTATTAGTCAGATGCTAGGTAGATCTCATAAGAGTCACTCACTGCCCAATCCAATTATCACCCTTTGTTCCCTTGATACTTTATGCTGCTTGCTTCAATTGATTGACAGTTTAACAAGTCTTCACTACTCTTTGCCTGTACTGCGGCCCATTGTTGTGCATTGGAATGCCTTTTTTGCTATTTAAAGGGGTGTTTCTTGTTACAGTTCAATAAAAATTATCAAACTCGCATGCTACCAGCCTCCTTCCTTGACCTTTATCTCCTTGAGTCCACTTTCGTCAATTGCATTATGCTTCTGGCAATTTGTAAAACCTACCTCTTATCTGTGGCCTTCCCTTCCGCATGCTGGTGCAGGAGGCCCATCGTAGTGCCTAGGACAGAGCATAGAATGAACTGTGCTGCCCCAAATGGCACCCAGGTCCAGTCTTGTGGCAGAAGTTTTTTAAGGATCATGGATCATGGAGGCATGTGGGTGGCATATCTCTGTGGTCTGTTATACCAAGGGTGCAACCATTTCAGTGGTGCAACCAGCCACGCCTCCACAATGGTTCGCTCAGAGCTCCAAAGGCCTTGAACTTCAGTTCCTGGCCTTTGGAGGACCTATTGCGGTGATGGCCAACCTATGACACGCGTGTCACAGGTGACACGCCAAGCCCTTTTAGATGACACACCTGGTCACCCTGGCACCTGGGCATGTAGTGCTTGCTTGTTCTTGAAGTGTACGAAATGCCAACTGTCAATTGAAGATTTAGCAAATGTAAAGAATTATTCATTTTTGCTTCTAATAAATACATATATCAAAAATATAACTTTCTTACTAGAGCTACAAATATCACAAAATTATGGATATTTCTAGAAGTGACACAGCACCCGAGTTAAGCTAGGTTTTCTTGTGAATTTTGACACACCGAGCTCAAAAGGTTAGCCATCACTGACCTATTGGCTCCAGAACTGGTGCAAACTTCAGAGCCAGCATGGGAATTGACCTGGAATAAGTCATGCCAAAGCCAAGAGCAATCCAGCCCAACCCTGTCACTCCAGTGTAAGTCCAGATATAGCATAACATTGCACCTTCATCTTCCTTGATCTCTTAAGGCAGCAGTGTTAAAATTGGTTCTTCTGTGTGATAAATGTATACTGTAATATGTGTAAAATGAGGTGGACAGTCTACATTTTTAGAATTAGATTTGCATGTATTTGCTTGAGAAGGATTGCTCTTGTTATTCATGATATGGTGCAACAGTCCTGAAGGAATTTATGGTGGTGATGCTGAAAAATATTGAAAGCTACCTGACTTCTTTTTCTTTGCAATTTCTAGAAATATGGAGATATATGCTTGTGCGGAAGAGCAACCCAAACTTGGGAGGAGCAGAGATGAACTTTCAGAGGTATAATACGATATTTTGAAAGCGTATCTTGGTCTTTTGCATTCCGTCTTTACCCTTTTTTAAATTTGTGTTGACTTAATTGTCCATAGACCACATGAGTTGTCTAGATTCCTCTTCATTTTAGGCCCTTTCTGTACTAGATTACATCTGGAAATAGGACCCTGTTGTTTACATGCTAGAGCAGATTACAGCAGGCTCTATAATCTGGAATAAAGCTCAGTGCAGAGAGGACCCTAATTATATCAGGAACACAGTATTTAACTGTAACAGAAAAAAGGTCTATGGCTGCTGCTGTTTTATTTTATAATTTTATGGCACAAGTTTCATTTGGTAGATTTAATGACTGTGAGTAACTTTATTTACTTATTTGAATTTTTTATCACACCTTGTACTCAAAGAGCTCAGGGCTGCTTACAGAAATAAGAGCAAAATATCAGATGAACACACTAAAAACAGTAATAGTAAAGAAGTGATGGAAAAATGTTTTCCTCAGCCAAAGGCTGGGGTAGATAGGTGCATCTTCACGTATTTCCTGAACATATGAAGTGAAGATGCCTGGAGCGTCGCAGTGGGGGGAATGTTTCGTAGTCTGGGGACTGCTGCTGAGAACCTGGTACACCTTAGTTGATACGCTCTTCAAAGTATACATAAAGAAGACCAGTTCATTTCTATGAAATGGGGAGGCTTTGTTTCGTTCCATTGTCCAGTTTTTGCTTGTTAGTGGACTTAGGATAGAATAGTGGCCTCTTCAGAAGTGACCACCCTGTTTCAGGTTGAGGAGCACATCTAGATTCTCTTGTATTTTAGTGGCTTTCACATTTTTCCTAGCATCATCTGAGGTGGGAGCTATTTAATAGTTCTTGTTCTTGGCTCCCCCTTCTTAACCATTCGGGTTCTGGTTTCAGACCTTCTTTGCGTAATTTTTTAACTTTTTGTGACACAGCATTATTCTGGGAAGTAGAGTAGCATCCCCCCTACTTGAACAGAATATATAATATCATTTAAAAGTGTCTCCTTTGACCTAAATCACACATGAATGGTTATGATAATCCTTCCTTATACACTACAGCTTGGTTCCTAAAATGCATTGTGCACTGTGAAAGTGTATATAAAATATAATTACTTTCAAGATAAAACCAAGAGTTAGGGAAACTATATCTAAAAACATGAGTGACTTGCACTGCGTATTCACTTTTATTGAATAAACTAGGGAATTGATATTTTGCGAATCAAGCCATGAGGAGGAAAGTCACTTAGATGCAAAGCGCCACAGCGCATCTGCACACACCAATATCTCCAATGGCGTACAGTCATAGCATCAAACCATCTCCTTCCTTTGATACTGTCATGTCCCAGGTAGGTGTGGGCAGCGAGGCAAAACACACGTGCACGCTTACGGCAGTCCTTTGAGGGCTCAGGAGTACTCAGTGTCAGTTCAGTCCAAAGTCGGGCATCCAGAGATCCAGCAAGTTACAACAAGAGTTAGTCAGTCCAAGGTGGAGGTTTCCAGAAGTTCAGCAAAGTCACAAGAGGGTCCAAGAGTCAGAATCGGGCATAGTGGGAGTTCATCAGTGTTGTCTGCAACACCGGCTCAGCGTGTGCTGCTCAATTAAGTAGGGGAAGCAGCACCACGCCCTTGCAGGTGCGGCTGGGCCGAACGCTGTGATCGGCACCTGATTTGCTTTTGCTGATAGAGAAGTAGCAGGGAGGGGTGCTCTAGGGGTTTGTTGTCTGGGCTTTCATCCCCAGAGGTGTCTGTGAGCTCCCCCGACGCGGGCCGCTGACTCACAACGTCTTCGCTGCTATGTTCCGGGTGCTGCCAAGGTTGCTGAGGAGGCTGGACTAGCAGGATGGGGCATGACAGATATAAAACTTTTGACGCAGTTCACCAACTCATATAAATCACATGCAAAGCTCACTGCCTTCCTGTAACTTGCAAAAGCCCTTCCTTGCTGTACAGAGGCAAATAACAAAATGGCTTGTGAGGAAAAAGAAGCGAAGAAGCTTCCAGCAGGCCTTTGGAGTTGTCTTTTGATTCAGCAGTTTGTGCCCACACCACAATGTCAGGTACTGAAGACTTGATGCTAGGGGACAAAGCTGAGACTTTCTGTAAGTTGATGGTCTCTCTTTTTCCTAGTATGAAAATCTAGTCTTGGAAGCGTATGAATAAGTGTCTTGTTGTGTCAAATTTTATGGAAACTAGAATGGAAAGGTAATGAAGTAAAAATAACAAATTGCTGTCAGTTAACTACAAGAAGAGTTCCAGTGCAAAGGATAGAAGAACACTTTGTTCTTGCCAATAACGTGACAGTTCCAGTAATTTCTAATCAGCATTGAAAAATAGAGCTGATTTGAAGATTGTCAAATGAGTTGCTAGCACTCTTGGCTCTCATTCATTTCCTAACTGCTCAAATTTCATTTAAGTGGTATAAAATCAGGCTACTCAGAAACAAGGTGCAGTGAAGAGGGGCTTTTATTTTCTAAATAATGAAAATTCTTAATCTTCCTGTTTTTTGAGGTAATACATAGCAGAGAACCTATAAACCACAGAATTTTCCCAACTTTACTTTTGTTAATGGAGCAGAAGCTTCTAATTCTGTTGTTGTCATTTTTTGTTTATAGGCAGAACAAGTTATTTATGATCATTTTTCTGATCCGAAATTTGTTGAGCAATTGATCAAGTTTCTTTCCTTGGAAGACAGAAAAGGAAAAGATAAATTTAATCCACGCAGATTTTGCCTATTCAAGGTAACAAGTTGCCTGTTGGTTTGCCTGTTAGTCTTTCTATGAAAAAAATGTTGACTTGTTTTGTACACTGCTTTTTAGAAAAGAATTTGATAACTGATGAATCTCTTAGTACAGGATGCTCAGCTGTGGATGTTCCTGACTTACAACTCAAAGCTAACATAAAATGATGGGGGGTTATAATACAAGTTATTTGAGGCACCTATGTGCTTCAGATCCAATTTTGTCCAATTTTGAAGTGTTGGTGGTTCTTTCTGCACTCGCCATTAATCAGGATTATGATCCCTTATGGTCCAGGGCCTCTTCGGTTTGCACGTTGGAGGTCTCTGATCTGGATTTGTCAAGTAGTTAAACGGTTACTGTGGTCAGGAACGGAAAATTACAAGCTACAAGCTAGATATTCAAGGTTTGTGGCTTTGCTGATCCTCAGGCTAGAAATCTTGATGTGAAGCTTCTCAAGCTGTGGTGTTATGAGAAACAAAATGCAGTTGTCTAGAATGATGCAACTCTAAATGTGGGCCTATATCAGCACTGAAACGCTGTTCATATTACCTGTAAATATGTTGGCTGTTAGTAGCATTCGTTATCCATTCACTAAAGCTTCCTGCTTTTGCATCTTAAGAAAGGAGATGTCTGTTTGGAATTTCTTGGCTGCAACTCAGACACTGACTGAGTGGATTTTACTAACGTGCTGTCTGAGTCCCA
The DNA here is from genome assembly GCA_023333525.1 of Aspidoscelis tigris stejnegeri. Classification (NCBI taxonomy): domain Eukaryota; kingdom Metazoa; phylum Chordata; class Lepidosauria; order Squamata; family Teiidae; genus Aspidoscelis; species Aspidoscelis tigris. Next base: position 13,162,284 of record JALMGA010000001.1, read on the forward strand.
CATTCCACTTACACACCTTGACAGGATTGCTGGTAGATCTTGATATCAAAGTCAGATATACTAATGGGTCCTAATCTGGAACATGAGGGCATGTAGAAGGTACGTGCCCTTGTGTTGTGGTTTTCAGAGGGACTCGTTTTGGTGGTTCATCTTATTCTGCCACCAAAATACATTTTTCAAGTGCTTTGAGGCCTGGAAGTTTTGTTCCTAGCTCCCAGAGTCCTCTCTGGCTGGCTCTGGAGCTCATGTGAGCTTGAGGGCCAATGCCGTTGTTGGGCTGACGTAGCGTTACTGTGTAGATGGTGCTGTTCCAGACTGAGCCTTGCCATGATCCAGACCAGGGGGCATCACGTGATCCAGACCTACTGGACTGGATCACAGCAGTGTAAGTTAAGAAAGGCCCTGTGATTCTTACTAAACAGATAACCTTTCTTCCCTTTCAAACATAAGAACATAAGAGGAGCCCTGCTGGATCAGGCCACAGGCCATCTAGTCCAGCATCCCGTCGCACACAGTGGCCCACCAATTGCCCATGGGCATCTGAAGCAGAGACAAGGGCAAACCTTCTCCTACTCTCAAATCCTAGCAAATGGCCTTTGAGGCATCCTGCCTGTTCCCCCAGCCTGAAAGATGTACTTAGGCATCCATTCTAGTAGCCATTGCTACATCTGGTACATGGATACACATTTCATATTGTTAACAGAGTTGAATAAACCTTTCTGGTGAAAGTAGGGAGAGGTATTAAGGCAGAAGTCTTAAATTTTATGATATGTTTTAACAGGGTCTCTTCCGAAACTTTGACGATGCCTTCCTGCCTGTGCTGAAACCCCACTTAGAACGTTTAGCAGAAGATTCTCATGAGAGCCCCCAAAGATGCGTGGCTGAAATTATTGCTGGGTTGATAAGGGGGTCTAAACACTGGACATTTGAAAAGGTAAAATATGCTTTTGTTTTATAATAATACACCATTCAGTTCATTCGATTGAATTTTCCCTAGACTTTAAAAAATTGCTTCTCCTTTTGTTTCTTCTCCTTAAGGAGGAAGTGGTATCAAAGTGGTTTATAAGATTTTCTCAAGAAACATGTGAAAATTTCTCAAGAAACATGTGAAAATTCCCCCACTCTCCTACCCCAAATATCAGAGTCATAAACCAAGATGTAGGATTTGTGCAGAACTGCTGGGAACTGTCAGTTTTCTTATCGTCAGAGTCTTTAAGATAGCTCTGAAAGCTTGCTTTGGGTGGTCAAACAGAAGTTCTGTTTGCATCCTGACATTTCTGTTGCTGTACTCTCTGAGGAGATTGGAACCTTTGCTGTTATCGTGGTATTTATTTGCTTAATATATTGCTCTCCGTTAGTGATCGCTAAGCCATTGGCAGTAAAATGAATTGCAGGATTCTAGATGGAACAGTAATATCCTAAAACATTAATAAACGGCCTGTATATTTAAGCATAATTTGTTTTCATAAGCTACTCAGTTTCACTAAAATGTCTTTTTATGCCTTTATGCGCAGGTGGAGGCCCTCTGGAAAATTCTGTGCCCGCTTCTTCGAACAGCTTTATCCAACATTACTGTGGAGACCTACAATGATTGGGGGACCTGTATAGCAACATCATGTGTAAGTCCTACGCATCCCTTTCTAATCTGCTCTATTTTTGAAAATAGTTTCATTCTCCCTTCGTGTTCTGGTGCTTGTAGACGGAGACAGGTTCTAAAAGTATTTCTGTTCCTTTGACTTAAGGGAGGAAATAACAAGTCATTGGGAGGTTCAGTCATGTTTTTTAAAATGATGTAGTCATAAGAACATAAGAACATAAGAGAAGCCTTGCTGGATCAGGCCACAGCCCATCTAGTCCAGCATCCTGTCGCACACAGTGGCCCACCAATTGCCCATGGGCATCTGAAGCAGAGACAAGGACAAACCTTCTCCTGCTCTCGAGTCCCAGCAGATGGCCTTAGAAGCGCCCCAGTTCCTCCCCCACCACAGCCTGAAAGATGCATCTAGGCATTCGTTCTAGTAGCCATTGATACATCTGTCATCCATAAATTTGTCTAACCCTGCCTTAAAGCCATCTAGACTGGTAGCTGTCACCACCTCTTCTGGCAGCACATTCCATAAGCCGATGACCCTCTGGGTGAAGAAATACTTCCCCCTGTCAGACCTTATTCTCCTACCCATCAGCTTCATAGAGTGCCCCCTGGTTCTAGTGTTGTGCGATAGAGAAAATTTTATATACTTCAATCAGGTCCCCTCTTAAACGCCGTCTCTCCAGACGGAAGAGGCCTAGACGTTGCAGCCTGGTTTCGTAAGGGAGGTGTTCCAGACCCTTAATCATTCTGGTTGCCCTTCTCTGCACCTTCTCTAGTTCCACAATATCCTTTTTGAGGTGTGGTGACCAGAATTGTACACAATATTCCAAATGTGGCCTCACTATAGATTTATAAAGGGGCAAAATGACATTTGCTGACTTATTTTCTATTCCCTTCCTAATTATTCCCAGCATTGAATTTGCGTTTTTCGCTGCTGCCACGCACTGGGTTGACACCTTCATTGACCTGTCCACCAAAACCCCGAGATCCCTTTCCTGGTGTGTTGCAGAAAGCTCAGACCCCATCAGTTTATAGACGTAATTTGGATTCTTGGCTCCGATGTGTATTACTTCTTTCCATCCCAATTGCTCTTTCTCACCTTGGTTTTCTGAAATCTTTCACTTTCATCACACACACACACACACACACACACACACACACACGGTTGCTTGGCTGAGAAACTCACAATAGATTGCTTTATGCAGGGCAGGATTTCAGCTTTGCTGATACCACTTCTTTTCGGGTGCAAACACGTGAATCGACATCATAAGCCAGTTTGGCTTAGTGGTTAGGGAGCCAGACTCTTATCTAGGAAGATCAGGTTTGATTCCACACTGCTCCACAAAGCCAGCTGGGTGACCTTGGGCTACTCACAGCTCTCTTCTGAGCTCTCACAGCCCCACCTGCCTCACAGGGTGTCTGTTGTAGGGAGAAGAACAGAAGGTTTGTCAGCCGCTTTGAGTCTTAAATGGGTGAGAAAAGCGGGATAGAAAAGCCAAATCTTCTTCTTGTACCTGTCCCATTGGCAACCTACTCAACCACTGTGGCCACCCTCCCTCCTCCTCCTCCTCCTCCTCCATGATGTAAGCTAAGACATTTGAGTACTATGAATTGGACTCTGGTTCCTCCCACAACCATTGTGTTGAAAACAGCAACAACACTTTACTGTGAAACAAATTATAACTGTAACTTCCAATTCCAGAGCAATAGATGACTAAAAGTAGAAAGAGAATATAACTTTCTCTGATGGCTTGTCATGCAACCATGTCTGCGCAGTAGTATTTTATTTATTTACATTTGTTTCCAGCCCCATATCAGAAGGTCTCTGGGTGGGTAACAGCATTAAAAACGAAGTGTAAAATGAACATACTAAAATAATAACGGGGCCTGAAAGTGGGGAACAAAAATTGTTTTCCTTATTTAGCCATGTGAAATGAAAGCATTTATTCCAGCCCAGTTGCTTGTCAATATTCATACACAGTTTTGCAATCTTCTACATTTATTTGTGAGCAAGTCCTGTTGACTTGGGTGTGACTTTTGGTGCACCCCTTTCACTAACCTAAGGGAACGCCATGCCCTTCCTATTCAGGCACTCTTACTGATTAGCTAATTTATTTTGTCTACATTTATAGCACTTTTACAACCTGCCCTGAGACCTTCAGGTACAGGGCATGATACAAACACTGTATAAATCTGCAAACTAATAAAGGAATAGTTTAAACCAAAATTAGGGGGGGGGGGGGTTAACTAATTTCTGGAATATTCAGCAGAAGGTATACAGGCTCTGCTCCATTTTTAGGAACAACAGAGGTGCCCTTCTTCTTCACTTTGCATTTGGGAGATGGCTTTGGACATGACCTTCCTAGCCCATTTCAGGTGTTTTTTAAAGCAGAAACACTCTAATGCCCTATAAGTTTACCATTTTATGGTAGCGTAATTGTTTGATATTGAATTGCCCTTCAGAAAAAGCTTGATTCCTTTGATCAGAAGTCATTTGTTCTTTTTTCCCCCTTTCCCTAAATTGTTAATATAGGAGAGCCGGGACCCCCGGAAGTTACACTGGTTATTTGAATTGCTGCTGGAGTCTCCGCTGAGCGGCGAAGGAGGGTCGTTTGTGGATGCATGGTAAAAAAAATGAATCTTGCCAATTTGTAAATTCGGTGATGGGTGACAGTGAAGCTTAGGTTTAAAAAGAGCAAATTGTTTTTGATGTAATGAATGAAAACATTTGCGGTAAATGTACTTAAGTGGTCATTTTGTAGTTTTAGTTCTCCTACTTGTTTTCTGGGGGAGAAAGGGGAAAACTTCCTTAATCCTGGAAAGCAGATGTGGGTTTGAGTGTCAGAGCAATACAGCAGCAGTAAGAACTTGCCAATATAATTTCTTGATGTGAGAAGGTTTGCAACTTCATCTTTCAAATTATACCCCATTATAATAGTTGATCATTTGAAGCTGAAAGATCTCTGCTGAGGGCTGGGAAATTTTTTTGCTCTCTTGAGAAGACAGCGCGAGACAAACTGTTCTGTTGATCTGAGTGTGGCAGCATCCAGACATCAGCTTGGTGTTCTGCAGTGTTTGGATATTCCAGTGTAAAGCATCCTTTATTCTGGAATATCCAAAATACAGTGGAATAAGTAACGGATTTCTGGATGCAGCCTTAGTTAAATAAGGAGTGATAACTTAATACCTTGCATGTTTCGTTGGACTTCATCTGCCTATGGCAGTGATGGTGAACCTTTTGAGCTTGGTGTGTCAAAATTCGCAAGAAAACCTAGCTTAACTGAGGTGCTGTGTCACATCTAGAAATATCCATAATTTTGTGATATTTGTAGCTCTAGTAAAAAAGTTATATTTTTGATATATGTATTTTATTAAAAGCAAAAACAAATAATTCTTTACATTTGCTAAATCTTCAATTGAAAGTTGGTATTCTGTACACTTCAAGAACAAGCAAGCACTACACGACCAGGTGCCAGGGTGACCATGTGTGTCACCAAAAAGGGCTTGGCGTGTCACCTGTGACACTCGTGTCATAGGTTGACCATCACTAGCCTATGGCATAGCTGTTTGTGAGATGTAATAGGCGTTCAGGATCTAGAGAGTATCCCATTTAATTCCTCAAGTTTTTTGTAAGCAAATGCTTTTGAAAAATACTGTACACGTGAGAGCAGCAAGAAGACCATTTCCATATCAGAGTTGCTCATAGTGAGGTTGTGAAAGAATCTTTTGGACACCAACAGTGATTTAGGAAAAGTACCATGTAAAGTGTGAATTATTTTAAATGTGAGTGCCTACTACTTCAGACAAGGTTTTTTTTCAGTGGTGGAAGTCTGGTAGTTGAATGTTCTGAGGTGTGACTTGCAGCTAAGAACCTGAGAGGAGCCCTGCTGCATCAGGCCACAGGTCATCTTGTCCAGCATCCTGTCCCACACAGTTGCCTGCCAATTGCCCATGGGCATCTCAAACAGTCATCAAAGGCAAAATCTTTACCTGCTGTTACTTTTTGTTGCTCCTTTTAGTCAGGCTTTCATGGAGGTTTGATGTCACCTGGCTTGCTGACCTTATTTTAATTCTCTAAGGGGCTCCTTTAAACTGGGGATGCAAGAGTTAACGCTCCAGCATTCCATCCGGGATGACCGTGACCACAGAGCTATGATGCTCCAACAAGCATTTATTTGTTTGTATTTATGTTTATATCCCACCCTGTACCCTAAGGCCTCAGGGCAGGTAACAGCATTTAAAAACAGACATGTTAAAAGCAAACCATGTATATAAAACATTTATATCCCACCCTTCACCAAAAGGTCCCAGAATGGATCACGGTGCTTGACAAAAACATCAATAAAATCAGTAAAATGCTAGAGATCGTAATTGAAATAGAAACTTTTCTCCCTGGCAGGATGATTGATGATTATGCATTTTAGTCCTTTTCTTTTTCTCCTTTCAGCCGACTATATGTACTGCAGGGAGGTCTCGCGGAACAAGAATGGCGAGTACCGGAGCTGCTACATCGGTTGTTGAAGTACTTGGAACCTAAACTCACCCAAGTTTACAAAAATGTCAGAGAGAGGATAGGAAGGTTTGTATGACCCCTTGAAGTCTCTTGCCGTGTTTGTATGGCAGAAGCTTTAAAATCTGAAGTAAAAGAAGTTTAAACCCAAGCACAGCTGCCCTAAACTTCTGTGAAATTAGCCGAAAAGTATTACATAGAAGGTACTGTGCAGACGCCCAAAACAACATACACTAGTGGTCAAGCAATAGATTCTCTCTCTGTTGTGGTGCAAGGAAAGCAAAAGCACCCGTGTGGTGGTTCTGTCCCTATAATATGCAAATTTTGGAACCTGGTACAAACTGAAATAAAAGGATACATACAATCTATTTATTTGCATTTTTATCCCACCCTGTACCTGAAGATCTCAGGATCAGCTCTTACATTAGTAACCAAATGTAAAATGAGCATACTAGAACAATCTGGGACCCAATACGGAACAGGCCCTATCGCAGGTGTCCGCCCCTGTTGGTGGTACAGCCAGGAGGACCTACCCTGCAGATTTTAAGGTTAACACCTTGAATTGGGCTTGGTAGTAAATTGGCAGCCAGTGCAGCTTTTAAAAGACCAACATGATGTGTGTCTGGTGCCAGCTTCAGCTTCCAAGCTTTTTTCAGTGGTATACCTTTAGTGGTGTGCCTTTTGACTAAAGGAATTCCCAGCCTGTGAGTGGCAGTCATAATTCTATTGGACACTTTTCTGTCACAGAGTGGTAACAGTTGTCAGTATCAATGCCTGGTCTGAAATTGTGTTTGTAGTGAATGGTTCATGCCTACATCATTATGCACAACGAAGTATGATTTTCTTCAGTTGTGTGTATGTTGTTAGTAGGACTTTCAAGGGGTAAGCAGGTGAAGCGTAACATCCCAGTTTGAACTGTGTTATGTGTTTGTTAAAAGGCTTGATCACTTCATGTATTTTGAAGCACCTTGAGATCCAAGTTCTCAGGTGTGAAATCTGTGAAGAGCTTACCACGCCATTGTGCCTGGTTAGGACCCCATATATTTTGGAGGCTCTGAATCATCAAGACTTACTTGTTTCAGATTTCGGGTTTTTATGCCACGTTCTGTGATCGTTCTGTAAGCCTGAGCTTTTGGATATAGCTGCGATGTCCATCTTCAGCTCACCATATGTGTACTTCTTTCTCTTTCCTAATGCAGCGTATTGACCTTCATCTTCATGATTGATGTCTCCTTACCGAATACTGCCCCAACAAAGTCTCCCCGTGTCCACGAGTTTACTTCCCGAATACTTGAAAAGCTCAAACCCCTTACAGAAGTGGATGAAGAAATTCAGAATCACGTTATGGAAGAAAACGGAATTGGAGACGAAGATGAGCGGACTCAGGGCATCAAACTCTTGAAGACAAGTAAGTCCCTGTGCCAAACGTGTATGAACAAAATTAAGCCCTGGAACCTTTTCTCCTACAGTGTGGTTTTCTAAAGTGCAGTTTTAGATGGTTTTGAAGAAAAAGTGTGCTGTTAAGGGTATCTACAGTACAGCAGAATTCAGTGCAAGTTCAGGACTGTCTTTGTAATACACAGCTTTCTCAGAATGAAAGGATCTTGTTAATGAGGGGGACAATTTTACTTAGATGCAATTAATTTGGTAGCGAACTGGCTTTTGTATCTGTCGACTTTGATCTTGTTCTCTAGCTATTCTGTTTGCCTTTTTTCCCTCCACCCTTAACAGTTCTGAAGTGGTTGATGGCAAGTGCCGGACGAGCTTTATCCACGGCTGTTACTGAACAGCTTCAGCTTTTGCCCTTGTTTTTCAAGGTATGTGGTTTTTAAGTATCTTTTGTTCAGGCTGCAGGCAGGAGTTCTGAAAACAGTGGGATGACAGTGCTTGGTAATTTTGCTTGCACGCACACCTATCAGGCTTAATGCAATTGCCAGTGCCTCCTCTCTAATAAGAGTCCTCCTTTGAAAGATGCAGTTTTCTTGGCTTTCAATTTGTTTGTGCTCTTCTGTCATGGGCTGGAAGTGAGTTTAAAATGGAGGACCTTCTGCAGTTGCTGGTATACTGGTCCATGAAGGTGTCCAGAGTAGTGGTGTGCATGAATGCAATTTTCGACATCCAGTTCACTTTGAATCGAAGATTGAGAAGTCTAAATTCGTACAAATACAAAAAAAAGTATTAAAATTCAAACCGATTCGAATACATTTATACAAATATTTGATTCGAATTTGATAATATGAATGCTGACAGCATTTGTATGTATAGGTATGCATCTGTACCAATACGAATAAGATGTATGTAATGCGTACGTATCTGAACACATATGAATGTTCAAATGATTTGAAATATTTTATTTGTTTGAATATTAAAAAAAACAAATGTCTGGACATTTGATTTGAATATCTGAATTCACCCCTGTGGTTCAGGATAGGATGGGGAGGGGAGGGATTTTTGGTGGTGCATGTTGAATTGTGCCGGAAGTTGGTGACCTGGCTGGAAATGCCTTTGTAGATGGCGCTTAGACCTGGACTGGGATGAGCTTTCCAAATGCAGACAGCCCTATTCCGACCCTATAAGCTATTGAATAGTGTCCCCCTTGGGCTGCGTCATGTTAGGAGGGCAATGAAGATGCAACGCTTTGGCTAAATGGGGATATAGCTTTTTCTCCCCACTTTTCAGATACTTTTATTGTTTTAATACGTTTATATTTATGAATGTGAAAAAAACCACTATGGTCTTTCCTCACAAGAAATCCCACTTTCTCCCCACTTTTCAGATACTTTTATTGTTTTAATACCTTTATATTTATGAATGTGAAAAAAGCCACTATGGTGTTTCCTCACAAGAAATCAGTTTTCTCCTCTGCAGATTTGAAAAGGGCTGAGCAGAAATGATAGTAGCACTGTAGAGACGTGATACCTAAAGTTTTCAAACCTTCATATCTGGTTGGCTCTGATAAATAAGTCATCTGGTGTGCTGAATGGTCCTATGGCGGTTCATCTAGGAAAGCTGGGAGTGCAGTGAGGATGAAGGTCCAGTTGGAATTTCACTGCTGCAACCTGTTAGCAGGTTAAGGGCCGCCATTTCTGGGCCTCCCACTCTCACTTAACTCATCCTTGGATTAAAGAGGCGGCATGTATGGCTGGCTCTTTCCCTTATGTTTCAGGCTTCGGCTTCCTCTTTACTGTAGAAATAAAGATATTTAACGTGTATTGTTTATTGTCAGGTGTGTAAATAGTAAACTTTAACAAAGGAGGAATTTGATTTACTTTCTACATGTCACACGTTATCAAATCATCCTACTATCTCACTCCAAAAGTGTTGAATTTTAAATATTCCAATCAAGATCTCCTATTCAGATGGGGAGGCTGATGTTGCTTGTAACATACATATTACTTATTATTTTCAACAAACCTATCTTGACTGTTTTATTTTCGTCACTTTTCCAGATTGCACCAGTAGAAAATGATAATAGCTACGATGAGCTGAAGAGAGATGCTAAGATGTGCTTATCATTGATGTCTCAGGGATTGCTGTATCCCCAACAAGTGCCTTTGGTACTTCAGGTGCTAAAACAAGTACGTTTTGTTTGTTAAATTTCATGGTGGCATTAGATGTCGACGTTCCCTTAAGGGAAACCATCAGAAGCAAATGTATTTGTTTGTTTTTGCTATGGCTTTCATTATCATATAAATCCTGAAGTGGCTTACAATAGAAAACTTTTTAAATAGAAGTTTAAATAGAAACAACTAAATGTATTCTGTGTGTACTCTTGCAAATTCTGTGTAAAAGGATGAAATTACTTACAAGAAAATGTCCCCTTGTGCAGTATATGGAAAGGCACACCAGAGTAGTGAAAAGTAATATCCTTTCCAGAAATATTTGTCTCTGCTGACTTCCTGCATCTAATTTCAGAGTATAGATGAAGGCATCAGGACTCCAGGGCCAGGTTTTTTCCTTTGCTTCGATAGTAACTCTCAAATGAAGAAACTCCTGGAGGTCAAGTGTATCAATGGCTATTAGAATTGATGGCTAGGTACCGTATTTTCCGACGTATAAGATGACTAAACTGATGGCCTAAACTGAGCCTCGGACTTGGGGAGAGACAGCAGCCTTACCTGCTAATCCCAAGAATGTGACTTGTAGCTTTCCTTCTGGCGCTGACATGAGGAAAAAACCTTGCTAAACGGGTGTTCCACAGAGCGAAATATGAAGAATCCTGCCCTCATTTTCTCTTCTCTGCTTTAGAAGAGTCTGCCGCTCTAGCGCGATTTGTCTCTATGACCCAGTAGGGGAGGGGTTGAAAGCAGAGAGGCTTTTGAAGAGAAAATGATGGCAGGATTCTTCATATTTCGCTCGGTGGAACACCCCCTCCCCTACAGAGTCATAGATGAATCTGGCTAGTGCAGCAGACTCCAAAGCTGCATTGCAGCCACAGATCTTTATCAGAGCAAAGTTTTCCCTCTCTCAGAAGGAAAGCTACAAGCCACATTCTTGGGATTAGCAGGTAAGGCTGCCATCTCTCCCCAAGTCCGAGGCTCGATTTAAGGCTGCGTACCCCAGTTTTGCAAAATCCCCATTTTTAGTAGAAAAATAGGGGGTCGTCTTATACGCCCAGTCGCCTTATACGCCGGAAAATACGGTACTTCCTCCAAGTTGGAAAGACAGGCAGGATGCCTCTAAAATCCATTTGGAGGGATTTGAGAGCAGGTGAAGGTTTTGTGCCCTTGTCTTCTGCTTGAGATGCCTTTAGCTGCATGCTCCCCACTTAAATTCTCAGAAGGCCTCCAGCAGTTGGGGGGGGGGGGGAAACTGAGTTTTGTCTGCTGTAACACTCAGTGATCAAAATGTGACTTATGCCCTTCCTTTCCCAGTATTTCTTGGTTGTTTCATCTTAACGCTTCCAGAAGAACTACTTCCACTTTCCCTTTTGAACGGAATGTCCAGCTTTTGCCTAGCTGGTGTGTGGCATTCTCCCCTGACCGGGCTTCTTTTGCTTTGGAGGGCCATGAGCATCTTCCATCTGGCCTTGTTGAATGGGCATTTTGCCCCCCACTCCCCAGCCTTGGGGGTTCAGTGCCTTCAGCACTTGTCAGCAGGCTTCCTTGGCCCCACAGCAGCTTGCCTCTGCCTTCAGCAGGTGAGGCACCTCCAGTGGTGTAGGAGTTCTACTGGCAAACCCCTCTTGGGGCTCCTGCCTAGCCTCCCAACTGGAGACCCCAACCAGCCTAGACTGGCAAGGGCTCTTTTCCAGCTTTCATGGAACTGGAACAGGAGGGCACAGGTTATGATGTTGCCCCTGCCACCAGACAGCTCATTTTGTCCATCCTAAAGACCTTCGAGAGTGTGGTTTTGGTGGTATGGGAATGGGGTTGAGTGAGGCTTAAAAAGGCTTAGGCCGTCTCTTAGTTGCTGGCGCCTGACGTAGTCTGCCCTAGCATGAGGATTGCAGGTCCTTGTTCTGGGATATATTCCAGAATAAGGCCAAGTGCAGAGAGGCCCTTTGGTTGCCCTTTCCAACCAATCTCAGGGCAGATTCCAAGGAAATTATACTGAAACTCGCAGATATCTTTCTTGGGATGATTTTTGAAACAGAAAACAATGGTTGGTATAGGCTGCCCCATTTCTCTCCACCCCATTCTTCATTATTAGTGAATGGCAGAAACTTCATCTGTTTATGCAGGAACCTGGGACAAGTGATCCTCTGAATTTCTGAGAGAAATTAATTGAAGTTTGGCTCCCTTGCAAAATAGGGAGACCACTTGCACTTCAAAATTAAACAAAAGTGACAAATTTGGCTTTATATTTTTCTCCCACTCCTAACTCCATAATAATACAAAATAGCTGAAATGCAGCCATGAAGGGAAGAGTTTATTGAGCTTTTTTAATGCTTACTCACTCTTCTTTTTTGCAAATTGCCGGTTTGTTGTTTTAATTGCTGTTATTTTCCCTTACAGACAGCAACCAGTAGTTCCTGGCATGCTAGGTACACAGTGCTAACCTACCTCCAGACTATGGTGTTTTATAATTTTTTTATCTTCCTAAACAACGAAGAAGCAGTAAATGATATCAGATGGCTGGTTATAAAACTGCTGGAAGATGAACAGCTTGAGGTGAAGAAACATCTTTGCTTGTGTGCATTTCTTGATAGCCTGTGCAGAATTTGGGTTTGCAAAATAAAAGGCTGCGTTCACACTTAACTTTTAATCCAACTTCAGTCCACTTTCCGAGTGAGGGAATGCATCAGCAAAGTGGGAGACTGATTTCTTTCAGCATTTTATAACTCAACCCCCCCTCCTCCCTTTGGGTGAAATCATGTGGAAAGGAAATGAATGTCCACTTTGCTGATGCATTCTTCCACTCTGAAAGTGTACTGAAACTGAGTTAAAACTGAGGTGTGAATGCACCCAAACAGTGTAGATTTGAGCATTGCCCAGATCAAATTTTAATGCAGTACTTTTAAACGACCAAGTAGTCACAATAGGGAAGTAAATGTATGCCCTTAAAATGTTCATATATAGTATGCTCCTTAATATATTCATACCGCACATTACTAGCTGGCAACAGATACCCCAACTGGAAGCTTTTGCAATCACTAGGAAGAAAGACAGCCAGCTCTTTCTTCACCCCCATAGTTTGACAAGCATTATCATTCGACAAACATATTTTTCCAGTTAAGTTTCTTGTTTAAGCTAATACATTAGATACTTCCCATTATTGTCTTTTACATTATCATCTTTGAAGTCTGTTGTTTCTCCCTGGGATAATCTTTGTTATGTAAGCAAAGATTAAAAATTGCCTTCTGGAAATCAACGGAAAGATTTTATCAAATGAGAAAAAGCTTCATTTGCTTGCTCTCGTGTTCTCTGTCTTTTCTGTGACTTTGTCAGAGATGATTTTGCAGTGGTTGCCCTCAGTCTATTTGAAAAAAGTCTGTTTTTCTTATGTCGCGTGCTGTTATCATGTGATACTTTGGTTGCATGAGCTATTGAAACACAGCATTGTTTACATCAGTGATGGCGAACCTTTTGAGCTCAGTGGGTCAAAATTCGCAAGAAAACCTAGCTTAACTCGGGTGCTGTGTCACATTTAGAAATATCCATAATTTTGTGATATTTGTAGCTCTAGTAAAAAAGTTATATTTTTGATATATGTATTTTATTAAAAGCAAAAACAAATAATTCTTTACATTTGTTAAATCTTCAATTGAAAGTTGATATTTCGTACACTTTAAGAACAATCAAGCACTACACGCCCAGGTGCCAGGGTGACCAGGTGTGTCACCCAAAAGGGCTTGGCGTGTCACCTGTGACACGCGTGTCATAGGTTGGCCATCACCGGTTTACATGTTAGGTAAACTATCCATTGATAGAGATCAATAAGTGTGAAGTTAGCAGAGAGATGTCCCATGTGCTTAAAAAGCGGTTGCTGAAACATTTTATTCCCTAGTCGCCGTTGAATTTGAGGGAAATTCAGGGATTCATTTGTTAAGATAGCTTTGATAAAATCGTTCGAAAATAGACTTCACAGAGCAACTTAGTGGTCTTTACACTTACTAGTTCCTCTGCGCGGATCCATAGGAACACTTTGGTAATCTGCAAGCTTTTATTACCACTAGTTGGAACATTTTATCCAGTAAATAAACCTTGTTTGCTGTTCCCTCCTTAATAGCAATGTAAATTGGAGGGACTAATTTGTAGAACAAATTTGCAAATAGTCAGATGAATAGTGTGTTCTCTATGAGAACAGCAGTACAGATCAGCGATATGCTTATGTGTAATCACTTGTAACCTTGTTGCCATGGAAACCCCCATTTTGCAGGGGCTATAATCTTGCTTTTCCTTGCTCCGAGCTGGCAAGCTCTTAAGATGGGTGCTCACTTGTAACTCCAGTGCCGTCTTTTGGTTATCCTTTGTATTGTATGTGGATAAGAATGGCCTTTGTTATAAAATGAAAGTGTTGCTGCAAGAGAGGAGGAATAAGTATCTCTTCGTCCTCCTAGCTTCCTAGTTTGTTTTCTAGCTTTGTATGTACCACAGTGTAATTGCTTCTCTTGTCTTTTGGAGTTACTTTTTACGACATTCTGCTCATCCTAGGATGAAAGTGGTCTCTCCTTTTCCAAATCTCAGTCTCTCTTCTATTCCCTGAAGACATGAATGGAGCAAAGGTTTTGCAGTGGGATGTACCTTTGGGTATCTGCATGGCAACCGAGTTTTTAAAACACCTGGCCAGGTGCAGTTCCCCCAGTTTTCCCTCTGTCGCCTCTGTAAAAAGACAAAGAGCTCAGCTGCTCACATAGTTTCCTTTCTCAGCCTTGAGAGATTGCTGGAAGATCTAGGCACTTGGCCTGTCCTGCATTTTAGGCAGTTCTGTGTTAGGCGGTTTGGTCTAGTGGCTAGGGAGCCGGATTCTTATCTGGGAATACTGGGTTTGATTCTAGCCTCCACCAGGAAGCCAGCTGAGTGACCTTGGTCTAGTCACAGCTCTCTTCTGAGCTCTCACAGCTCCACCTCCCTCACAGGGGGAGAACAGAAGATTTGTCAGCTGCTTTGAGTCCCCTAAATGGGTGAGAAAAGTGGGGTAGAAAAGCTGACCTTCTCCTCCTCCTCCTCCTTCTTCAGCAAGCCGACTGGGATCCCTTCTTGGCCCTCTGTGTACCCCAGCCCCTATGCTTACTCTGATTTACTCTTACTACAGTTCAGGTGTTGGGAGCATCTACCACTGCTTCCTTTCTGGTTTCAGCAGCTCTTTTTTCCTTCAGTGTTTTGGTATGCACCTCTGTCTCCTTTTTTTGTGTGTGTTTTTGCAATTAATTTTTATTAATTTTTAATATTACAATAATAAAACTTCAGCCCTGGGAACCTTCCTAGGGACTATCGCTGGAGTACATCCCACTGTCCAGACTTACGCTTTGTTCCATTCACATCATCTGGGAAAGGGTCATTTGCACTTGCCAGAAGATGTGGAGGGGCAAAGCAGCCCCAATCTTATCCAAGGGGTTAATTTCTGTATCAGCTTTTTAAAAAGGGTAGGCTATGGGTTGATGCTCCTTAGATCTGTTCAGGTTCTTTCGTTGGCTTTGCTAATAGGCAGATACTCCAGTCTTTCTTTTGGACTTGGTTGCAGAGGAAAACTGGGGCAACTGGTCAGATGTTTTAAAGATGGCAGTGTCTTGCCTCCTGTTTCTCCTCTCAGAAGGTATCTGAAGGCAAAATGCCACATGCAGTCTCCTGCCTTGGTCACCCACATCTTCCAGTGATTGTTTTCCCACAGCCTTCTTATCTTTTCCAGTACATTCTGTCAGCTGCTGTTCTCCTTTGCATCTCCTGTCTTGACAGCGTTTCCTCTGCTTCTGAATGATTTCAGCATCCCTTGGCCTCTCCTTTGTCTCTGTCTTTGATCTCTTCCTCTGAATTGACTCCCTGACAAACTGTTGGGCACCGTCTTCGTCATCTTATCTCCAAGAAATTTTTTGTGTTTCATCTTCCCACCATGGAAATCCCACTGTCTGATTTTGGCCAGTCCTCCTTGCTTCAGAGCCTTCCATTTCTTTTCAGTCTTACTTCAGAACTGCTGCCTTTGGCCTTATAAACTTCTTAATGATATGGGATTCTACCTGAAGTACCAGTTGGATGGAAGCTTTAGTGTAGCAGTAATCCTGAGGTCTGGAAATAGAACATCTTTTTTTTCGTTGCCTCCATCAGCATTCATAGCTAAATGGCAAAAGTTAATATTTTGACATAGGCTGCATCTAGACCTTGGTTGCTTACTCCACTATAGTTGGATGTTCCAGAATAAATCATGGATATTTCTGAATATCCATGTGTTATACCAGAACATCCAAATTTAGTGGAATAAGTAACGTGCCATCTGCATGCAGCCATATACAGTTAGCCTATTCAAAAGTTGATCGTTGATGGTGACTTATTTACTACTGACCCTCTCTTGGAAGAACAGACACCTGCCGGTGCTCTGAATCCAGCTTGGTACATTATATCCTAGAACAATTATATTCTTGAACGTCCTGTTCTAAAGCTGCAATGCCAGAAGTAAAGCACTATGCCCATGATAAGTTAGCATAGAAGGTTAACAGGCTCTTGAGACCAAATTCTGTTTTTTTACTAACAGTGCTGTTCAGATTTGTGATAATGTAAACTTGCCATGACATGGCTAGCTTTTTTAACCTGTCAGAGTATTCTAAGACTCATTTAATCAATACTGTACCAATAGATTTTACTATTTATTTGAATTTATGTCACAATCACATGAAGCAAAAAAAAAACCTGCAGGAAATTTAAGTATGAATCTGCTGGGTGGAGGAGTATAATAATTAATTCCATTTCTATCCAGCCCTGAGGCCTTAAGGCTGGTTCTCACAATTAAAGCAGATAAAAGTGAGAATTAAAAGTGATTAGTAAAGAAGAAGAGTTGGCTTTTCCCCACTTTTCTTACCCATTTAAGGGGGACCCACAACAGATACTCTGTGAGGTAGGTGGGGCTGTGAGAGCTCAGAAGAGAGCTATGACTAGCCCAAGGTCACCCAGCTGGCTTTGTGGAGGAGGGCAGAAACAAACCCGGTATTCCCAGATAAGAGTCCAGCTCCCTAACCGCTAGACCAAACTGCTAGAAGGAAAGGAAGTTCCTCTTTAGCCAAAGGCAGGGAGAGAGGGAGCATGTTCTTGCTGCCTTCTCCATGAAAGTATAATGATTCTTGATGCCCTTTGAAATGAGAACCATTGCATAGCTAGATTTTTGAGAGCTTGAGCTGAAGGGCTATTTGTGCTCTAAAATCCTGGCTTGGAGAAGCCAGGCAGAATTGCAGGAATAACGGATGTCCTCGTGGAACCCTAGGTGAGAGAGATGGCTGCCACGACCCTGAGTGGCTTGTTCCAGTGCAACTTCCTGGCGATTGATGATCCCATACAAACTCATTTTGAGCAACTGTGTAAGAGGAGGCTCCCAAAGAAGCGGAAACGAGACCTGAGCGCAGTCATGGACACCATCCCCCCTGCAGGTAAGCAGCTGCTCACCCAGGAGAGGATGCATTAATGGGCTATTACATCTCTTCTTACCCCTTGTCCAGGGACGTGGGCTATGTGGAGCCAATGGAAGGCTGCTGCATTTCAGGTTATCAGCCAAGGTACGAATCCAAGGCTTGTAAGTTGTGACGGGGAACTACAGAGGGTAAGATGAAGCCACAGGCACAAATGAAGTGGTTTTTTTGACAAAGACAGCAGAAGGTTGAATGAAGCTGGAAGCATGAAGGCTTGGAAACACAGGCTGGGAAACAGAGACATTCTGGAAGCACCTGCTGTTGTATCCGTTACGCACCAGCTGAAGAACCTTGTTCCCGCACAGTCCTTCTGACAGCCGGATTCCTGTTTGGTTTCTCTTATTCTGCCTGACATTTTAATATTGCTTTAGTTTTTGACATTTTTCTGCTCTGTGATGCTTAAGTGAGAAGCAGTATATGAATGATTTTAACATAAGTAACCAGAAACTGAGGATGAAAAAGCCAGATCAAGCAATTGATAATGCTTGGTCATGATCTAGAAACCTACAGTACTGTACTAGTAGAATTCCCAGGCTCAGTTAGAGGGATCGTGGATGTAGGGGCAATAGATAGCAGCCCTCTAACTAAGCTGTTAGTATTGTTGGTGGGCAAGTATCTTGCTGCCAGCCAAAGCTTTAGAAGTTAAGCGTTGGCATGTTTTTCCCCAAGATTGAATGCAGAGCACAAGAGGTGTTTCTGCTCTAGAGACAGGAGGAATCGTGAAGATGACACCAGCTGTCAACACTTGAACCACTATTTATATGTATATTACTTGCTGTAGTATTAGCAGTTAGCACACAACATGAAACTAATTAGAAGGTTCTCTAGCTGATTGCTACTGTGAGTCGTGTTACATGCTGGTGTGGTTGGCTTAAAAAATAAAATAAAAAGTTTTAGCAAGAGATGGGATCTTTAATTTGATGCATAGGTATTATAATCTGCAATGATAATTTAGGTGCATATGCTGTTATGCCATAATGGTTTGTGAACTTCTTCGATAGTTACGGAAATTTTTAAACAAATTTCTTATTAAAAACTTAAAAAAGAAAAGCCAAATTTCATCAAGACAGGGCTTACCAATGGCTACTAGTCCTGATGTCCACATGACTCGGTCTGGTACAGGAGATGGTGGTTTGCTGTGAAGGTCAGTGGCTAAGATGGTGAAGACTTTGTGTCCTAAGTCCTCTGAGGCCTAAGGATGCACCAAATTCCTAGAGGCTTTAGGAGCAAGACTTACTTCTTCACTCCAGACCCCATCCGGTCTAAGTTCATACATGTTCGAAATGACAACAGGACAGGACTCTTGTTTCCCATGTGGATGGTTCTTGATTACGTCATGTTGTGCTTTGTATTTTTATTTAAATATTATGTGATAGATTTTACAACTTGTTTGATGTTTGTTAACATCTTTGCCCAATAAAAAGTGGGGTGATTCCATGTTGAAGCAGAGCAGCTGCTCTTCTGGGTGATTCCGGTAAAATTAAGGGATGGTTAAGTGGCAACAGGAGCAAGTTAGGACAAAGGGCCCTTACAGATGGATTTTTCTTGCTTTGCAAAAAGTTTCCTCCTGAGAAAGGCTGCTGCCTTCTGGCGTGGGCTGAAGCCCAGTGGGTGTGATGATAGGTGGTCGCTGCACCTTTGAAGCCCTTTCTGTGTTGCCCATTAGAGATCCAAACATCTAAATGAGTCTGTTCCTGTTGTATAGATCTGCCCGTCAGTTAAGGTTTGCATGTAGAGCCAATACTAACAGCAGCAGTCAGAGGGTGAGGAGAATGGCACAGGGCCTTCACTGTGGTAGCCCCTGGTTGTGGAGTGATCTTCCTTCTGAACGACATCAACCCTCATCATTGCGTACATTTAGATGTACAATGCAGATGCTTCTTTTTACCGTAACCTATAGTTGAAGAGGACGCTTCCTTTTCCCCTTCAGGCATTTGGCGTGTGTGTTTTTAATTAATTGAATTTTAATTATTTTTACTGCATTTGTTTTATGGAAATGCACCCTGAGACCTTAAGGCATGGAGAAGAAAAGAAGTACAAGTCAAATCAAAGTCACCTTGTGATCTTGGTTTTGTAATGAAGAGTACAATAAATAATGAAGTTTCTTGAAATATTTCTGTGTCTACATTAAAAGTGTATGAATGGGTGCAGTTCTTTTCACCCAGGTCCTCTGAAAAGCTATGTAAAGATGCGGTTGAAGGCATCTCTGTTTTGTGAAAGTCTATTGATGAATCAATAGCGAATGAATTTCTCCCTTTTCCAGATTTAGTGAAACGTCATGCCGGTGTCCTGGGACTTAGCGCGTGCATTTTGTCCAGCCCTTACGATGTGCCTACCTGGATGCCTCAGCTTTTGATGGATCTTAGTGCTCACCTGAACGATCCTCAGCCTATTGAGGTAAAGATGGTCTCTTGCTACAGACAAAGGAAGGCAAATACAGTCAGAATAAAAAGTCTCACAAACTGTACAGTGATCCAAAACAGGACGGTGTATGTCTTCTTTATAACACTCCCTTAAAACCAGCACAGGAGAAAGGATGTACTTAAAAAGCAGTAGAAAATAAGGCACTGTTCATATGGACCATATAGATCACCATGTAGGAGCTGGGAGAATTTTTTTGCACCTGAATTTATACCATCAGATTGGCCTTTTCAGTGCTTGCCCAACAGCTAACAGCCATGAAAACCTTTTACGATCAGTGATTTAGTGGTTTTGCTACAGTCCATAGAGGTAGTTATTATAGAGCAAAAACAGGACAAGACTTAGTGTTTGTATCTGTCAGCATATTATTTGCATTTTTATTCTGCCCCATAACCCAAAGATCTCATAAAAACAAATTATAAAATAGATACACTAAAAACAATAACAGTTCCTGACAGGGGGGGACTGTGTATTGTGTTAAAATTTGTCTTTGTTGTCCATCCTTCACCTGAAGATCCTAGAATGCAAAACACACGACCCAAAACATACTTCAGAATATCAGCCATCCAGAATTTTTAGTAATAGTAACCTAATTGAAGCAGGGAGTTGATGAGCCTAGTATTTCAACTGCACTGTCTTGGTTTACTTCTCTCTCTCTTCTCTCATGGCACCTGCCAAAAGGCGTAATACAGATCTTCCCCTTGCTGTGATTGTGGAGCCTCAAGTCAGATATGGTCAACGGTCTGATTTTAGCCAATTCAGGATTGCCGTCAAGAGTTTTTTGAAATATCAGATGCAGTCCATCAATAGATGAATGGTCTTGATACTTATGAACTTTTAACTTATGAACTTCCTATTTTAATTGTTAGTTCATGTTGCCATACAATACAATAAATAAATAAATCTTCTGTGATGTGGGGAAAAATGTTGTAGGTGTAATTGTGTATTTCATTGCTTTTTGCCACACAGATGACAGTGAAGAAAACGCTGTCCAATTTTCGGAGGACCCACCATGATAACTGGCAGGAACACAAGCAGCAGTTCACGGATGACCAGCTGCTTGTCCTAACTGATCTCTTGGTGTCACCTTGCTATTATGCATAAGGAGGTGAGATTTTGTGGCACGCTGAACAGGCAAATATAAAGGTCCTCTTCCTAAGCTTGCCTTCCTCTTCTTTCTGGGATAGTTGCTGTGGTGTATATCATCTGATATTTCCAGGTGGTCTCCCATTCAAGGACTAACTGAGCCCAATGCTGCTTAGCTTCAGGAGAACCCAGTTCAAAATCTGAGAATATTTAAATTTTGGGACATGGCACGCAAGGGAAAAGAAAGGACTGTTAGTACTAATTTTACAATTCCTTAAAAAAAATATACTGTAAATTGCTTCAATTTTGGAGTTGTTTCCAAATGCAGTGCTCATTTAAAACTAAGCAGGGGTTCATGTAATACAGTTGGACTGCTGTATCCACTGTTCCGGTTACCGTGGCTTCACTTTTCTGCAGTGATCGGACCAGTCTCTGCCTGCCCCCCCCCCCCTTTGGTACAATTAGGCATTCCTGGAATCTTGCAGGATTTCACAGGAATCATGGGAAATTGAGTGAGATTTCCCATGAATCTGGTGAAATCTCATGGGATTTCACAGGAATCATGGGAAATTGAGTGAGATTTCCCATGAATCTGGTGAAATCTCACGGGATTTCACAGGAATCATGGGAAATTGAGTGAGATTTCCCATGAATCTGGTGAAATCTCACGGGATTTCACAGGAATCATGGGAAATTGAGCGCAATTTCTCTGTTTTAAATATCAGCAGTTTTTTGGTAACCACTGTAGGACCTGGAACCTATGCCCCATGGATATGGAAGTCTGACTGTATTTGCATTTCATATTGAAACAACAATTCTGGCTATCTCCTACAGGTTGCTGGAGGTAAAGTAAAGCAGATTACTGCCTCTAAAAGCCACCAGAGGAAAGCAAAGCCTGCAAAGTGCCTAGAGTTCTTGTTGTCGTTCATTATGCTCTCAAGGACCTGAGAACTCCTGATGTTACTCCCCATTCTTCTTGCTGGATGGGTTGTTTCTTGCCTGGCAGTGGAGCAGAAAACGAACAGGGGAGATCTGGAGGACAGAATTTTTTTATTCCAGACCCAGTCTCTATGAAGGATGCATGTTTGCCTATCTGAGCTCTGCTTCTGTCATTTTCATCTACTCCCTCTCTTGCAGGTCCTTGGGAAAACGAGAGCGTCCTTCCATTTCCATAAAAATAAAGGAAACTCAAAAAGTAACTTACTGTGTATAGAACCCTTTTGGATTTGGTACTTCTGAGGCTCAGTGCCAGAATATGTTTTAAAAGTGCATACTTTCTAAGTCTCTGTGGCAAGGACGGTGAGGATTTCTACTTCTCTGGGGAGAGGACCTGTAGCTGTGTGACGAGGATGCCACCGTGGTTTTTTGTCTTACCTTCATGGAAATGCCGTGCATTGAGCTACGTGCCCCTTCTCCTCTTATGCAATAGCCTCAAAGCTACAATTTCTATATTACCCACATTGGTCAAATGTTACATAAATGAACTCTCAGACCTGCTGGCTGTCATTTCGGTGCCCGATTCAACACCTGATGTCCCTGCAACTGTGAGCATCTGTGAATTGCAGGCTAGTAAAACAGGGCAGAAATTGCCCTCTATGAAATTGTACTTCTTTTGGTCCCCAACTCCTGCTTCCATGCAACACCATGCACTTCAGGATTTTGGATGCGTTTCCTTTTTTGAGTCTTACCTTCTGAGTAACCCATCTTTATTGTCTACACATGTATGGTAGAGATGTACTTTCCGTGGTCACATTTTTAATTGAGATCCTTTACCCAGGTACTAAACCTTGATTTTTGCTCGTCTCTGTAAAAGGTAGTCTTGGTTTCTTTTTGTCCATAACAACCTCTTAACTGTTTGATAATGAAGACAATGTACATATGTGAATAATGAGAGTGGCTGAAGACTTTTTAAATGTACCCTGTCTGCTAGTCTCACATCTCATCCAGCCCAGTTTCTCATCCTGGAACATATATTTAACTTGCATTTTAAAAAAAAAAATTACAGTACTGTATTGTGGTCTGTCTCCCCTGGAAATTCCCTTTTGTTTGGCTGGCTGTTTTACATGTTCAATATGTGTTACATAGATGTAAAAGAATGTATAAATTGTAGAGGCACTGCACTCGCATAGCACTGTACAGTTTGCAAAAATTTTACATAATTCATTTGTGAGGATGACTTGTAAAAAAACAACACCACACTTTCAGGTGTTTCTCTAGTGCTTTCAGCTTTTGTATCTGATTCAAAGGCCAATTCTTCTGGGTTTTAATATCCCTCCCGTCTCGTTAAAAAGGTACCTTTAGGGGTGTTTTTTTTGGGCTTGATTTTCATTTATCTTGTTTGTGATCTTGTTGATTTCTACTACATAATCCATCCTTTGGGAATGCAAGCAGTTATACATTCTGATGTGTGGTAAATTACAGAATGCAAGTGTTAACCTCCCATGTTGGGGAAAAATGAATCTGAGAATTTGTGTGTGGGTTTTATTTTCAATTTTTTTTTCCACCTTTCTGCACATACTCTACTTTTTCTTTGTAGAAAAAGAATGTATTTTGCAATCATCTCCCTGCTGGGGAACAATGTGGAGTTTTTAAAGCACAGCAGTGTAACCAGTTCAGTATCTCCTGAGAGATCACCCACAGAAATAACTAATGTTTAGCGTAGTGCCAAAATACCACCGCCCTTCAGTTGTGTACTTAGTTTAGAGCTGAATAAATGACTTCTTTGTAAGATCTCTCCATGTGAAGTGCTGTATTTTTCATGGGAACAAGCAAGTTTCAAGTCCCATTTGACTGCCTGGATAGAAACACTTGCCTTCACGTTGTTGAGTACCGCCAAGCCGTTCTTAACTCCTGATTGACTGCAGGGCACCTCTGTGCAGTTTTGTTGGCAGAAATACAGCAGTGGTTTGCCATTGCCTACTTCTGGGGAGAGGTGGGAATCGAACCAGCAATCCTCTGCTTTCCAGGTTCTTGGATTGCTGTTCAGAGGACATTCCAGTCATTTCTTTGATCCTATTCATCCACTTCCTATGTGTTTTTCACCTTGCTGAGTTTAATCATTTGCTAGAATGCCTAGGTGCATCTTTCAGGCTGTGGGGTGGTGGTGGAGGAGGAGCGGGGCACTTCTAAGGCCATTTGCTGGGATTCAAGAGCAGGCAGAGATTTGTCCTTGTCTCTGCTTGAGATGCCCATCAGCATTTGGTGGGCCACTGTGTGCGACGGGATGCTGGACTAGATGAGCTGTGGCCTGATCCAGCAGGGCTCCTCTTATGTTCACTGAATTTCTGCTTGCTGGTACCACTTCATGGGTTTAATGGGTCACAGAAGATCAAATCAGAGTAGATTTAAACCATGAGACCTGCCGTACTTTCAGTTTCAGAAATAAATATTTGGAGGCTTTTCCTTTCCTCTTTGAACATTGTAAGAAAAAGATTTGAATTGTGTTTGGAAGGAATATAATTTGGAATTGCTTTAAAGACCTCTTCATGTTGCTTCAGCTCCTGTTCATTAATTGGTAAAAAATAACACAAACAAATAGGGATTTAAACATCTAACAGTAGATCACAACTACTAGATCATTCCTTTTTTAAGAAGGAAAAATGGCATATAAGTCTGTTTTTGCAACATCAAGTTCTTTTTAAAATTTTTTTGGGAATCCTAAAGTGATCTCCAGTTCAAAACTGTGTTGGATTATGTATTATCCCCAAGAATAATATAATTCTCTTTCCTACTTGTGTCTTCTTTTACTTCCTGGAGTCAGGCAGCAAAACAACTGAAAACAGAACACTGGAATCTCTGAAAACCCAATTAATAAGTTGCCAGGGAAATGACGCCAACACAGTTTGTCTAAACAGCCTTCTCACTCTGTTTAGTGCTACCACGTTTTGTGGCTTCAGCAAGGGAATATTTGTATGTGCCCATGGGATATTTTACACTGACCCGTCTTGCTCCCAAGTGGATTTGATCTTTCTCCATTTAGTTCAACATTTTTTTCTCCCTGTGGAAAAAAAAATTGATATATAAATATTCAAAATAATTTTAAAGGCGGGAGTATCCGGATACCGTGTATGGCAGAAACTTTTAAAATCCAAAACATGTCCAGTTATATGCCATTAACAGAATGGATTCATTTCACTTAATGAGGGATAATGGCACAGGATGTCTGTACCTTAAAAGTTCCTTAGCTGCGATCCTGGAGTGGGCTTGGAAGGAGGGTTTTTTTTATTCCTATTAAAATCAATGTGGGTTTTCACTGCAAGGTTCATTATCAGAGGTCGGGTGGTGGGGATTGGTGCATATCCCTAATGTCTTCAGAGCGCTGGCAAAGATTATTCTCCCCTTTGGCACTTGTGTGGTCCATTACGCTGCAAGTTAGCGGCTGGTGCCAGTTCAACCAGGCCTCCCATGGGTGCACTGAGATTCGTGTATTGGTGGAACAGTGCGGCCATCTCTGACTTCACCATCGTTTCTGGGGCTGACCAAAAAAGAGGCCTGTACAGTTTTCTTGGCAGCGAAGCCCTTTGCCTTCCCATATTGCTTCCCAAGGTTTCCCGCTACACAAGGGAGCAAAATTTGGTTGGCGGGGAGGGAGAGGCTCAGGCGGGAGATGCCCTGCGCCAAGGGGCCGGGGGAAAAGCCGCTTCCAGCACATCCAGACAGGGCAGCCAGAGGAAGGGAAGGTCCGTCTACACCTCCGCGCCAGCACCGGCTCCCTGCCCCAAACGCACCAACCTCTCGCCCTCTGGGTGCGCGTCGTGCCAGCCGCCGCACCGGGGGATGCCAACGAAGGGCGGGCGGGTGGCAAGGCAGGCAGGGGGCGGTCCCTGGTGCTGCTGCTGCTCCCCGCGGCTCTTCCCTGCCCAGGTAGGTGGCAGCCTGGCAAGGGCGCCTTCGCCTCCATCTCCTCCTTAGCCTGTCGCCAGCGCGCGCGCACGGCGGAGTGAGGGCGCTCTCGGCACTCGAGCGCCCTCGACTGGATCGAAGCAGGCGGGCCGCGGGCACGGGCACGGGCACGGGCGGGCAGGGCAGCATCTCCTCCTGCAGCCCTCCGAGGCCGAGCAGGAGGAGGGGGTCTCGGCCGGCTGGCCGGTCGGTCGGTCGGCGGGCGCTCCTCCTCGGCACGTCCCCCATGCTCGGAGGGAGGCGCCGCCAACCGGGACTCGCCCTGGCCGCGGATGGAGAGAGAGGCAGCCGCGCGCTGACGGAGAGGCGCCCGCGATGCCGCCGAGCCTTGGTAAGCCGTCGGGGCGCGACCGGGATGGGGATGGGGAGCCGCCCGGGAAGCGGGGTGGCGGCGCCGGGGTCTCTCCCGCCCGGCCTCGGGGGGCTCCGCTTTGCCCAGGGCCAGCGCCTCGCTGCGCGCGGACGAGCGCACCTGCTTCCCTAGGGGCTCTCCCCGTCGGCGGGAGTCTCTTAGGCCCAGCGCCGCCGGATGGCCTTCTGGTGGCCGCCGGCGCCGCCTGGGAATCGCGGCGGGGCGCGGGGGACGCCCGCCCGGGGAAGCCTGCCTGCTGCTTCCGAAGGAAGGAAGGAAGGGCCACGGCACGGCTTTCCCGGTTGCCCCTTCCCACAGTCCGTCGGTTGTTTTCCTCACGCCGCTTGCGAGCTGCCTGCGAGCGCCTTCCCGTCTCGCTTGTCGCCGGCGCCGTGTGTGAGGCGGGAGCGGGACGGGAGCGTTTGGAATCACGTCTGGATGAGCTTGCAGGCTTCCTCCTGGCCCGGCCAGGCCCGGTTCCCCTTCCCGCTCACTGACCGGAAAAGGCTCCTGAAGTCTCCCAAAGGTGCCCTGTTGGGATGCGGGAAACAGCTTGACAGAGGAGCCGTGTGGAGGAAGGCGAGGGGGCTCCTGCGCTGTGAAGGGTAGAAGAGCCGGAGGGACTGGATGTGGGCCTAAAACCAGAGGAAGACCCACAGCACCCACGAAAAAAACTCCCTTTTTTGACACACCACTGTCGAAAATATAGAGATCCTGGATTCCCTGGAACCGTCCTTAGGTGGCCCCCTCGC
The DNA here is from genome assembly GCA_023333525.1 of Aspidoscelis tigris stejnegeri. Taxonomy (NCBI): domain Eukaryota; kingdom Metazoa; phylum Chordata; class Lepidosauria; order Squamata; family Teiidae; genus Aspidoscelis; species Aspidoscelis tigris. The sequence continues at coordinate 13,188,951 of JALMGA010000001.1, forward strand.
CCGCAAATGCGTCTGGTCACTGCTGGGGAACAGTCTCTCCTTCTGAGGTGCGTCAGGCACCCTTATTGTTTGAGTTCGGACAACTGGTGGAGAAGCAACTCTTTGCCTTGGCGTTTCTACCCCGCTTTTGCCACTCATTTAAGGGGACTCAAAGCGGCTGAGGAAGCTTTCTATTCTTCTCCCCACAACCGAACACCCTGTGAGGTAGGTGAGGGTGTGAGAGCTCAGAAGAGAGTTGTGACTAGCCCAAGGTCACCCAGCTGGCTTCATGGAGGAGGAAGAAGAGTTAGCTTTTCTACCCCGCTTTTCTCACCCACTTAAGGGGACTCAAAGCGGCTGACAAAGCTTTCTATTCTTCCCACAACAGAACACCCTGTGAGGGGGGTGGGGCTGTGGGAGCTCAGAAGAGAGCTGTGACTGACCCAAGGCCACCCAGCTGGCTTCATGGAGGAGGGCAAAATTAAACCCGGTATTCCCAGATAAGAGTCCAGCTCCCTAACCACTAAACTGGCTTGGGATGAGAGAACAACAGGTACTTTATACACTTGCGAGCGCTAATCAACATTAGCCTACCCCTCCCTGCAATCGGAACACTTACCTGTGTTTGATCGCACTGCCGCTCCTCCGCATGGTGCCGCCATCTTGCGTGCGGCACCCTCCGCAACTGCGCATGCGTCTGCGCTGTCGTTACGATGGCACCGATGTTCTGTGTGGTCGCAGTTGCGTCAGGGGGTCATCAGAGCTGTGAGCGCACTTGTGCGACAGCTACGATGGCCTCCCCAGCTGGCAGAGGTGTGAATGGTTGCCGCCTGGATGCGGTCAGGTAAGTTCCGGTCATGTGGGGTAAGGGTTGGTGAGTTAGTGGTGCATCTGGGAAGGCAGGAGGCACCTGTAGGCTGTAAGCTCCTCCAAGTGCAGTACACATGCTCAGATGTTCACCTGTCATGAACTATGGGCCGAAGTGCGAATCAGACTCAGGTCCAGTGTGGTTAGCTTTGTCTGAAGCTCCACTTCTCCACTTTAGTAACAGGAGAAAATAGCAAGAAAATACCTGATTTCTTCAGTAACCCAGGAAACATTTATAGAGAAGTCACATGAACAGTTCTTCTGCTGTTTAGGGAGGTACAATAATAACTCCCCCCCCCGATTGATTTTGCAGTCCTGTTAAAATACAGCACTTTTTATTACTACTCAGGTGGTTCTTAGCCACTGAGGGAGGGGCGTTTGTGTGTGTTTGCTCTCTTGTTTTAAAGCCTCCCACTAGGGAGTATAGACGTTTATAATAAATTTAGCAACTCCTGACCTTAAAGAGTCTTTCCTGTGCATTTTGGGACTGTCTTAGGATGATAGAGGCTGCCTCTAGACGCCACCCCAAAATCTTGCGTTTAAGAGATATTTCGGAGTAAAACGCCTCCAGAATAATTGTTCGTTTACTGCAGGGCTGGGGTTTTCCTTCCGCGATATCGTGAAAACAAACTGATTGCACAAAACTACAGTGAAATTTGCGATCACTATCACTGCATGCGCGCAGCCGCCTTTTTCGAGCCCTGCACGCACGTGATGGCCATGTTCAAGGCTGTGGATTCCAATGCAGCTGTTAGAGATAACGCCAGAGATTTATTTATTTAATGTATTTTTATCCTGCTTTTACCCAAAGGTCTCAGGGCAGATAACAACATTTAAAATCAAATATAAACATATAAAAATAATAAAAGTGTGGGGGGCAGGGCTGGGGGAAGCTATATCCCCATTTCGCCAAAGACAAAGGCCATTACTGCCTGCCTAAAAGTGTAAAGTGAAGCTGCTTGAGGAACCTCAAGGGGGAGACTATTCCATAGCCTGGGGGCCATCACTGAGAAGACCCTATGCTTATTGTCTAATGTCTGTTGACAACATCTGGTTGTGTGGGGGCTTGTGTTTATACCAACAGGCTTCGCTCACCATGGACTTCAGGTTTCTCAAGTGAGCTGTTCCCTTCCAACGTGATAGAAGAGTATTATTTCCCCCTGAGGATGAACCTGACTGGCCGGTGGACAGATTTCTCCAATGCCTCGATGCAGGTGCCTTTGCCCTCCTGGGGCAGCAATGAAACGTTCTCTTTCCAAGGAAACTTGCAAGAGATCATCCACACAGCAACTTTGGTCACGTGTACCTTCCTGCTGGCTGTCATCTTCTGCCTGGGTTCTTACGGCAACCTCATTGTCTTCTTGTCTTTCTTTGACCCGGCCTTCCGGAAGTTCAGAACTAACTTCGATTTTATGATCCTCAACCTTTCCTTCTGTGACCTCTTCATCTGCGGTGTGACTGCCCCCATGTTTACCTTTGCTCTCTTCCTGGATTCTGCGTCGGGAATCCCGGACGCCCTTTGTTTTACGTTCCACCTCACCAGTTCTGGCTTCATCATCATGTCCCTCAAGACGGTGGCGGTGATAGCCCTCCACCGACTGCGCATGGTTTTAGGGAAGCAGCCCAACCGGACCGCTTCCTTCCCCTGCACTCTCCTTCTCACGCTGCTCTTGTGGGCGACTAGCTTCACCCTTGCCACCTTGGCCACCATGAGGACCCAGAAATCTCACCTCTGCCTTCCCATCTCCAGCTTGGTCAGTGGCGAAGGGAAGATTGTCCCGTATCTGTATGTCATCGACTTCATTTGCTGTGTGGCGGTGGTTTCGGTCTCCTACATCATGATCGCCCAGGCCTTGAGGAAGAACGCCCAGGTGCGGAAGTGCCCTCCGGTCATGGCAGTGGATGCCTCCCAGCCGCAGCCGTTCATCGGACAACTTGCCGGCGGGTGTGCTGCCGACGGGGTCCAGTGTGCCATGCCGGCTCTGTACAGGAACCAGAACTACAACAAGCTGCACCATCTTCAGACTCACTCGTATGCCAAGAACCTGGGCCACCTCTCTGCACCGGTAGCCAGCAGATTCCAGCTGGTCTCCACGGTGAACTTGTCCACAGCCAAGGACTCCAAGGCAGTGGTGACCTGCTTGGTCATCGTCCTCTCTGTCCTCGTCTGCTGCCTCCCTCTGGGTATCTCCTTGGTACAGGATGTCTTGTCCAGGAACAACGGGGTCCTCCTCTACCAGTTTGAACTGTGTGGGTTTACCCTCATCTTTTTCAAGTCCGGATTGAACCCTTTTATATACTCCCGCAACAGCGCAGGCCTGCGGCGGAGAGTCCTTTGGTGCTTCCAGTACTTCGCTCTCTTCTTCTGCTGCTGCAAGCAGAAAACCAGACTGCGCGTGGTGGGCAAAGGAAGCCTTGAAGCCAACAGAAACAAGTCCTCCCACCACGAGACCAACTCGGCTTACATGCTGTCTCCAAAGCCCCAGAAAAAGTTTGTGGACCAAGCCTGCGGCCCCAGTCACTCCAAAGAGAGCATGCTGACCCCCAAGGCGTCCCTCGGCCGCCACCAGCACTGTGCCGTCCACAGTAGCTCCACCCCAATGAACACCCGTATTGAACCTTATTATAGCATCTACAACAGCTGCCCTTCCCAGGAAGTCAGCACCCCAAACAGCCTGCAGGCCGCGAACTCTCCCTTCCGGTTTGCTCCCTCCTACATTGCTATGCACTATCACACCACAAACGACCTGGTGCGGGATTTGGGCGCTGCACCCGTTAAGCAGATACCGGTGCCCTCAGTGTAGTGGGCAGCAACTGAGGTTGCCTGAACGTCCTACCACGAGGGTGGGGGGCGCCCAATTTTTTTGGCAAAGTGTGCCGAACTGTTGCTAAAAATACAACTATGTGCTCCTCTCCTTTTCCTTACTGTGTGTATCAAAAACCCTCGTGCTTTTGGACTATTTTGCACTTAGTCTAGATAGCAGGCAGCAGATAATGTGAGGTAAGTATCGCAGACCTATGTCTATGCCACAGCCAGGTATCCCAGCTCTCCCGCCGCTACCTGGGCATGCTGTTTGCAGAGCTTTTCTTCTGACCAACTCTTTTTGCTAGCGTTTCACTAGCTGTCTTGTCCCTGTCCCCCCTTTTTAAATGAGATTTTTGTTTTTAGGGCCTTTCTGCACTTAGCCTTATGTTGCATTATATCCTGGAATGGGGCCCTGCCATCCACACGCTGGTGCAGACTATGTCAGCCCTGGGCAGGGGTTGCTGTAGTCTGCACCAGCCTGTAGATGGCAGGCTCCTGTCCTGGGATACAATCTAGAGTACGACGTGGTGTGGAAAGGAACTTCATAGGGATGTGCACGAATATTCGAAATCGAACATTCGAATTCCAAATCAAATGTCTATGCCAGTGATGGCCAACCTATGACACGCGTGTCACAGGTGACACACCAAACCCTTTTGGGTGACACACATGGTCACCCTAGCACTTGGGCATGTAGTGCTTGCTTGTTCTTGAAGTGTACAAAATACCAACTTTCAATTGAAGATTTAAAAAATGAAATTCAGCAACAAAAGTCAATAATGTAAAGAATTATTGGTTTTTGCTGTTAATAAAATACATATATCAAAAATATAACTTTTTTACTAGAGCTACGAATATCAAAATTATGGATATTTCTAGATGTGACACAGCACCCGAGTTAAGCTAGGCTTTTGTCGGGCTGGCAAAGAATAACCACGAGACTCTTTTCTTTAAAAAGATGAACAGTGATTTATTTCAGCTCAGCGTTAAGGCATTTCTTGTTGGAAGCAACTTTGAACAGAAAGCCCAGCATATTTATATATTTCATAGCTGGGCGGGGTTTGGCCTTCAACCAATCAACAAAACTATTTTTCAAAACTGAGTTTAAACTTTGAGCCAAAATGTATCACTTCACCCCAGCAGGGAGCGGGGAGTCAACTGTCACTACATATATACAGAATCACCTAGGTGGTAGAGGTCTTACATTCAAATATTATGGCAGGCACCTAGCCCTGCCTGACAGATTTCTTGCGAATTTTGACACACTGAACTCGAAAGGTTTACCATCATTGGTCTATGCATTTGAATTTGAACGTTTGAACGAATTTTGAATTTTTGGATCATTCATAAGAATTATTCGGACGTTCATATGTGTACAGATGTGTAGGCATTGCATAAGTATCCGTACACATCTTATTCGTACCTGTACATATTTGTACGGATATGAAAATGAGAAGCATACGGGATAAAAACGGGATGCATACGGATGCGTATGGACACATATGAATACAAATCGAATATTCATACGAACAGATATGGATGTATTTGATTTGAATTAAATGTGAATACATTCAGATTTTAAATATTTGAATCTTCGGATATTCGAATCGAATTGAATGCTGAAAATTGCGTTCTTGCACACCCCTAGGCCTTAGTCTCCACGGCTCAGTGGGTTTTACTGTGTTCATACCTGAATTTTAATTCAGCTTCAGTCTGCTTTCAGAGTGAGATAACACATTGGCAGGGCAACAAGCTGTTTGCTTTTGGCTTTTAGGCTCTTGTTTTTTCTCTTCATGTTGTATAAATCTAACTCAGAAAATCTACCTTTGGGCTAGATAAAGTGGAAGAAAATGATGAGTCACTTCGATGAAGTGTCATTTCACTCTGAAAACGGTTTGAAGCTGGATTAAAATTTAGGTGTGAACACAACTCAAAACCTTTTCTCGGAGCATTCAGTATTAAACCAGTCTTTTGTCAAAATTGTTGCCACTCAGACACCGCTTCTAAAATAAAAACACAAAGAACCCTGAGCTAGGTTGATATTATGTATAATTTTATTATGGTTGTTTTTAGTTTATGGGGCATTCTCTTGATATACAGTGTTTTCACATTAAAAAGTTGCTTTATAACGATTTCTACTCTGAATTGTATGCATTACTGGTTTGTGCTGGTTTTGTTTTTTAAAAATAAAGGGCTGGCAACATGTCTTACTGTGTGGGCATTAACGGACGAGTAACGGTGAACAGCTTCTCCAGTCAGAGACTGGTCTAGAATGGATGGTTTCTGGAACAAAGGGTTCTCCTGGGCTTCTCTGTGAAATGTTGAGCCTGGTATCTGACTCTTATCCTGTCTCCCAGTGATGTTTTTGCTGCTGTTACTTCTTACATTCTACCCATCAAAGAAAGTCTGTCATGTAATTGTTGTTGTTAACCATCATTATTATTGTTCTTTTTAAAGATGGCGGAAAACCCGTGGCTGCTGCCCTGGAATACTGGAGGATATGGTCATTGCTGTGGCAGCTTTTGCCAACTGGTCTTGGCCCAAATTGTCCAGTCTGGGCCAACTGGAGATGCCAGTACACATACAAGTAGAAATCTGGTCTGGCACAACCTGACCACAACCACCTCAGAGGTCAGGAATGAAAGTTTCTGGCTTCCAAAGTTGCCCGCCAGGGTATTTTCAGTAGATGAACAGAAATAGCCCATTTTTGGCAGACTCTGCAGGCCCTACAGGCTGATCCATCCACATGTGCAATGGGTGGACAGATTTACCAAGGAAAACCCTTGGGAGGCTACTTAGAAGTACTTCCTAAGGCAGCTGGCAGTTTTAAAGGACCACCTGGAAGCTGCAGGTGATAGATGGAGTCACAGGACCATAGGTGCTTGCAAAGGGGGATTAAAATGTCATGAAAAAAATCAGACTGTGCCTTCCACCAAATAAGGATCTATGTCTTGGCTCAAGGCCCAGTGACATGAGAGCAGAATTTGAAGAACTAATGCAAACAGGCAGAGGTATTTCTCTGGTGGATAGGGTTAGAAAACCCAGGCAATCCCGGCATAGTCCTGGGATATTGGAGTGATATCCCGCAATATCGACTCCCAGCCCAGAGGCCAATTTGCACTTGACCCTGTAGCACACAATAAAGTAACATCTGGTAAGGAGCATCAGCACTTGCAGGAGGTGGTTTCAACCTAGAAATGCCTCCTGCCTTTCAAAATATTACCCTATTGTCAACTAGTGACGGTGCATGAAATTATTCCAGCCCTTACCAGAAGCTTACCAGTGTTGTCCAGCACCAGGACTGTTCACATCATTTCCAGTGCTAGGGGACATCTGAGGTGCCAAACAAGCTCACCGGCACCTCAGGTGACCCCAAATTAGGGGTGTGCTAGGAGTTATTTCCACATTCTATTTGAGGTGAATCAAATGTGGAAATATTCAGCTCTGGCCAAATATGCCCCCCTGCCCCAGATTTGGGCGTATTTGTATCCGTGCATGGAATGAATAAATCCCTCCTCCCACCCCTCCACCCCCACCTCTGCATTCCCACCCCCGTCCCCTTGCTGCCACCACCCAGAGCCTGAGCTGCCACTGGAGTGCCCTCAAAGGTAAGGGAGTGCTGGGGAGGTGAGCGGGAGTGCTTCGGCAGCATCCTGGGCCTCTTCCCGGGGCTTCTGTCTCCAGCTTCGAGAAAGCCTGTTTGGCTTTCCAGAAGCACCTGGAAGAGGCCCGGGGCACTGCCAGAGCGTCCCCACAAGTAAGGGGGCACCGGGGAGGTGGGTGGGAGAGCTCTGGCAGCGCCCTAGGCTTCCTTCCTGGTCTTCTGGAACACCAGCCAGGCTTTCGGGAAGCTGGAGCTTCAGGGATATCCTGGTTGGCATTCTGAAAGGCTGGGAAAGAGGCTCGGGGAGCTGCTGGAGCAGGTAAGTAGGCCCTGGGGGAAGGTTTGTGGTAGGCTGGCCCGGGGTGGGTGGGGTAGGCCCCAGGGTAATCCAGTATTTTTAGAAGCTTTGACCGAAGCTTCTACAGACACTGGATTATCCAATTCATGGATGGATAGGGTTCTTCGTGTATTCGTCCGAATTCCAAATGCACTCATGCCCATCCCTACCCCAAATGGAACTGCGCGTGTGCATATCACCATTGCCACGGTGCCAGCGCTGGCACATGCGGTGTCCTCGGCTCTAAAAAGAAGATGGCGGCACCCAGACGTGCCCGGACACAGGTAAGTCTTCAGGAGTGCGGGGCTTGGTTCGGCTTGGTTTACCTGTCATATGGGCAACAAATAATAATGCTAGAAGTAGAATACTCCTGAATATTGCTAAATAGTGCAGTAAAGTGGGGAACACTAGAAAAAGCCATAATTGTAGAAGAAAAATTCTCCTTGTTGTTACCAGTATCAATTTCCTGTTGTTGCTCAATGCTTTGACTGACTGACTGACTGACTGACTGATTGATTGATTGATTTCTGTGCTACCTTTCACACAGAGTAAAGTATTGCACTAAAACTAAGGCAACAAAACTCATTTGAATCTGACACCACCATATTGTTGGAAATTCTTTAAACATTCTTTAAATCCATCCATCACACCATGAACCAAAATGTTTCTGACTGTAATTTAAGAAACCTTGGTTTGTTTTTAAAATCTTTTTGATAAAGAAGTGAAACTGAGTAACAGTAGATGTGGAACATTTGAAATAAGTTCAGCATGATGTATCTGTTTTTATTATGGCTGGACGCTTTGGTGGAATAGTTAAAAGCACCCTTTGAGCTGGCAGTTATTTTTAAATTTCAAGGTATTGCATGTGGTTGAAAAGGCAGGTTTGAGGGTCCTTAAGGAACCAGAATCACGTGCACACCTGCATTTCACTTAAGGCATTTTTTCACATAGCTTTTGATCTTTCTAATCCAGTGATGGCGAACCTTTTGAGCTCGGTGTGTCAAAATTCGCAAGAAAACCTAGCTTAACTCGGGTGCTGTGTCACATCTAGAAATATCCATAATTTTGTGATATTTGTAGCTCTAGTAAAAAAGTTATATTTTTGATATATGTATTTTATTAAAAGCAAAAACAAATAATTCTTTACATTAGTGACTTTTGTTGCTAAATCTTCAATTGAAAGTTGGTATTTCGTACACTTCAAGAACAAGCAAGCACTACACATCCAGGTGCCAGGGTGACCAGGTGTGTCACCCAAAAGGGCTTGGCGTGTCACCTGTGACACACGTGTCATAGGTTGGCCATCACCGTTCTAATCCCATTATTTATTCATTTTTTATTTAAGAAAAATGATCTTCCTTCAAAAGAAGATCCCAGGGATAGTCACAACTGTGAAAAAAATAAAAAAATGTGTAGAATATTTGAGCTGCTTTGATGTTTTGTCAACCACATGCACCCATTTACCATTTCCCCCTTGTTTATGCTATATGTTTATTTTTTACAGTATTGTTTTTCTTTCCTTTGCCTTGATTAGTGAAACTCAGGAAATTTTTGGTGATGTGGTTTGACCTCTATAGCATCATGGGCTTATATTGGTAGGCTGGACCACCCCTTTACAGCAGGATTTTGGTGCATTAACATGCTTGGCCTTGCTGCTTTCACAGCAACATCATGACCTTCATGGCTTCCCTTACCCCCCATTCTCCATAAATAGCAATTACTTGCATAACCTAGGCTGCATCCCCATGGCATGCCTTAATTCGGTTTAACGAAACCGAAAAAATTGAACCAGAACAAAACTGTCTCCACGGCTTTCAACTTGATCCGTGTCGGCGGGATCCCAATGGCATCCCGCCGGCAACCTTATCTCGGATTCAATCCTCGGAGGCCCCACGGCAAGTCCTCCCTGCCCATTGCCAGTCATGATGGTGCCCACCCCCTCTCTGATTGGTGTTCCCTCAGAGATCAGACCTCTCCCCCGGCTGCTGGGGATGGTTGAAAGGGGCGGGGAACGAGGTGAAAAATGAACCAGATGTATTAGAAGGGAAATTTAACAAGAGATGTGGGGGGGGGATGTAGCAAAAGTGTGTGATTTTATAGCTGTCATAAAAGGCTCTCCAGCTCATGTACTCTGCACCACGTTTCCCTCCCCCTTTTCTTCCAGCTTTGTGCTCTTCCCTCCAAGCCCCCCACCATCACCCACACTGAAGAAGTCTGGATCCCCCTTTCCCACCCGTGCTTCCCTAGCGCCGAGAGGCTGGGCTGGAGGGGACCTAGGGGCTTTTCCATTGCTCAGCAGCAGCAGCAAGTAAAGTTCTGTGTGACTCCTGCTCCTAATTCCAGATCTAAGGGAGGAGGGGGGGGAGGTATTTGGGAAATCCTCAATGAGTGGCCCCCAAGAAGGTGGCGGAGGAGAAGAGAACTGTGCTGTCTAGTCTGGTAGGCATTTTGAATATTCATGGAGAGAAAAGAAACCATGAAGACTCAAGAGTAAAGCCAACTCTTGTGGTCACACCTAAGGCTGAATCCAGTTTCAGTCTACTTTAAAGGCGAGGGAAAACATCAGCAAAGTGACTAATCATTTCCTTTCCACATTATCTGCCCCAAAGGTGAATTTTCTGAGATATCTAACACTGAAAGAAAGCAGCTTGTCACTTTGCTGATGTATTCTCTCACTCTGAAAGTGGACCAAAGCTGGATTAAACCTTAAGTGTGGCCACAGCCAATGTCTCTTTTTATGTGGAAAAGATGAATTTTGGAGGACGGGTACGTAAATAGAGCAAAGAGTCTGAGAAGAGAGGAAAAAGAAGAGAAAAGGCTGCTTCCTTTCACTTTCTAAAGGTCTGGACTTGCACAAAATCGCAAGTGAAATCGGGAGTGAAGGGGCTCCCTTGCTACACTGTAGCGCTGCTGTGTGAAGGCTGCTCCAAGAAGTTCAGGCTTGCAAGAGAAGTGATCCGAAAAAAGTTTGCTTCAGATCAGGCAGGGAAACACCCCCCACCCCAATGACGTGCCCAGCATACGGACAGCCATTGGATACAGTGTGACTGGGGGAGGGACACCCTGAACACGGAATCTCATCCCTTAACACGGTACTGTCCACACAGTAAAAAATGAAACACGTATCGACGCACGATTCGGAGTGAGACCTGTTGAAATCAGGTTTGAGATTCAAAAAGGTTTGGCGTGCTTTAACACAGAAAAAGCATGTTAAGCTGAACTGCCGTCTGGCCAAGGAGAACTCAAAACGGTTTGAATTCGAAATAAGGTTGCCGTGAAGACGGGGCCTTAGTTTTGCTACAACCAGGTAGGTGTTTTGTGGGAAGAACCAAACAACAGCATTTCCAGTTAGTATAGTATATGTTTATCCCCAGCTGATCCATGTATGTAAACTCTTCTAAGGAATGGCTGTAACTCAGAGCAAGAGCAAACTGCCTGGAAAGCAGAGCATTGCTGGTTTGATCCCCGGTCTCTTCCTGGAAGCGGGGAATGGCAAACCGCTTCACTATCTCTGCCAAGAAAACTGCATAGAGATGCCCACAGAGTTGCCCATGCAGTGAATCAGGAGATAGCCACAACTCAGTGGTGTTCTTCAGCAACACAACTCTTACATATATCCCAAACCATTTAAAAGTCTGGGTTGGTCCACAGAAGTGCAGGAACTTCCAGCAATTTGAAATTGGACCAGCAAGTACTTATGGGGCAACACCAGGAGGACCCTCTAGCAGATGTAGGTTATGTAACTGACAAGTCACAGACATTATTAATGTTGAAATAAGTGCTTTAGGTGCTTTCGTGCTCATTAAGAAGAAGAGTTGGCTTTTCTACCCTGCTTTTCTCACCCATTTAAGGGGACTCAAAGGAGCTGACAAAGCTCTTCTATTCTTCTCTCCACAACGGACACCCTGTGAGGTGGGTGGGGCTGTGAGAGCTCAGAAGAGAACTGTGACTAGCCCAAGGTCACCCAGCTGGCTTCATAGGGGAGGGCGGAATTGAACCTGGTATTCCCAGATAAGAGTCCAGCTCCCTAACCACTAGACTAGACTGGCTCTCCTGAAGAAAAAGAAGATGACCTGTGTCTTATTGCTTTCTCTGGTATGTCCCATTTTCTCCTGTGGAAACCAGTGGCTCATTGGTAGTTCTCAGCACAGCCATCAGCTGAAGCCAGAACAGCCACTGCTTGTGTTCCTCCAAGCTCCATTTCAAGTACGTCTTCCTCCTCATCAGCTTCCGAAGCTAGCTGAATTTCTGTGGGATGCTGTTCGGTGGAAGATCTTCCAGCACAACCATAACGAGAGAGTCTTGGTTTTCGCTGAGCACCCTGTGCTCGGCAAAATAAAGCTCGTACTGCCACCAGCAGCTGTTGACGAAGCTGGATGAGAGTATGAAGAGGACCTCGTGGCTGTTCTCAATGCAGTAAAATATGTTCCCGAGTACAGGGTGGCCCAGTCAAAAGTCTCTCTCATGGTAACATACCTTAAACCCATTGGCTTCCAACTTCTCCAGCAACGTCCCTTTAGTCCAAGGCCCATCAGTCTCACTGTATGAGATGAAGGCATCATACAGTTTGCGCTCTTGCTTCTTCTCATACTGCTTCCTCTTAGCCATGCACCAGTACCAACCCATCTTCATATACCAGGGGCCATCAAAACACCAACACAGCCCTATAAGGGCGGACATAACCAAGATGGCCGTGCGTGCGATAATGGCCATCTGAAGACTGGGAGAACAACGCAACATGGTTAAGTTGCTGTTTCCAAACAGCAGACCTCTCTTTCGGGGTGGAAAGCTGCAGAAGAGGCCCTCTCGGCCATTTATTTGCAGGTCTGGGCGAGAAAAGTAAGTACGTGCAAACCAATATAAGTCGCAATTGCAGAAGAAGTGTTGTCCTTGAATGGTCAAGACGTTCAGGTTTGCCAGGTGGCCAAATGTCTCCTTCATGATGATGGCAATGGCGTTGTGACTTATGTCCAGCTCAAGCAGAGATCCAGGGAGAGAGCCAGGCTGCAAAAAAGAAATTTTGTTGCCTGACAAATTCAGAAATTTCATTCTGGACAGAAACTCAGCCATGTGAGCTGGCAGTTCGGTAATTATATTGTGGCTTGCATCTAAATTGGACAGGGGCAAAGACCTGTTCAAATTCAGCTCCATGATGAGATTTCCAGAAACATTTAGGGATTCTAGTTTTTGTAGTGTCCCAAGGAAGGGGAAGATGTGCCGTTTATTGTTACTAATATCCAATTCCCTGAGGGATACTGGAAGGTGACTGCATAAGAGGCTTTGTATTTTATTGTTTGCAATTTTGAGCTGCTTTAAATTGGAGCAGTTTGGGGCAGCTATCTTTTGGAGGTTGCTGTTGCTTAGATCCAGTTGTTGCAAAGAATTTGGCAGCTTGGGATAGGCATGCAAGGGATTATTGCTAAGATCTAGAAAACGAAGCTCTGTCAGTTTTGTTGCAAACCATTCTGGAAGTCCTACAATCGAACAGTTGGACATGGTTAGACACTTCACTCTTCTTGGGAGGTTTTCGACAGGAGTTTCGTTTGGAATGTTAATGTATGAAAGGCTTGGATGAGAATTTGTGTGCATGTATCCACTAGAAGATGTTCTAGCATAGTATATGAGGCGGTTTCCTTGCACAGACAACTCCTCAACCTCAAGCAGCAGTTGGCCAAACCGATCTGGTATTTGGCTGATGCTGGTGAAAGACAGATCAATGTGCCTGAGACTCAGAGGAAGGCAAAGGCTTTGCAAAGTGTTAAGGGGATTGTGGCTGAGATTTAAAAGCAAAAGATGGCCCTGCTTCAGGTTACAAGTCTTGTTTTCCGGGGCAGACTTTATGCTTATTCTGTTGTAACTCGCGTCAATCGAGTGCACTTTCTTTATTTTAAGAAGCAATGTTATTAAGACTGTGAGGTCCATCTCCAGATGGTTGTGGCTGATGTTGACTTGGGTAATGTTGCCCAGGATAGTTTTGCAATGCTTAAGGTTCATTTTCTCCTGCAGTGCATTCTCAGACAGATTTGTGTTAGATAAATCAAGCATCCCGTCCGCCAAGATTCCACAACCTGAAGCCCTCTTTAGAACAAAAGATGGAAACCCTGTCTCTTTTTCATGCCGTGCTCTGTGACCAACAGTATTCCGTTTTGGCTTTGGGTTGCTATTCAAAAGCATCTGCTCTGCGGGGCCAGGTGCGGTGCTTGACTCCTTTCTAAGAGGATGTGCCATCACATTGGTTTGTGGGAATTTCTGAGGTGGTACTGGCTGTGGCCGGTGGGTGGGTGAAGCAGCGGTTGGCGCAGAGTTAAAACTCATATTTAAAATTTCAGGAGTACCAAGGTCATTCCTCATTCCCTCTGTCCTGTTTTTCACAGCATTATGGCTAAAACTGAGGTTTCTTCTGGATTCATATGAGGAATAATAATAACCTGAGTGCTTGGGTACATAGATATTATCACCTGGATGCTGGAATTCACTTTCTGCCTTGGAGAAGAGAAGAATAAGGTAGAAATCCATGGTTCTGATGACGATATTCATCCTAAAAGAGAAGAAGGAAAGATTTATTTATGTATTTATCCACCCACCCACCCACCCATCCATCCATGCACAAGGAACACTTCTGGAACTACACCCTTGAGGACAGGCTGGGTGGATTCCAGTTTGGTCTTGTGGTTTGAGTGCTGGATTCCACACTCCTCCATGAAACAAGCTGGGGGCGACCTTGGGCTAGTCACAGCTCTCTTCTGAGCTCTCACAGCCCACCTACCTCACAGGGTGTCTGTTGCAGGGAGAAGAATAAAAACCTTTGTCAGCCACTTTGAGTCCCCGTAAAAGGCTGAGAAAAGTGGGATATAAAAGCCACCTCTTCTTCTTCTTCCCCTTCCTGGTCTTCTTGGGGCTCAGCCCCTTCAGCCCATGCAGATCTCGCTAACGTCTCTTCACTGTCTGGTGGGGATCCATGTAACACTTGTTGTCCTCGCCAAATTTAAGGATAGCAAATTTTTCAGGTAAACATAAAGCTCTTGTTCAATATAGCTCAGGTCAAAGTGACTACATGGATGCATCCATGCAGTGTTCATGGCAAAAGCATGGAGATAGTTTGCCTTCTTTGAGTAAAAATCCAGAACCTAGAACCTTTGCATGCAAAGCAGGTGTTCCTGTCCCTTATCTATGAACAGTCTTACTGAATTTCATAGTTAAAGAAGACAGAAGTTTAAAACAGCAAAGAGTGTAAAGATTTGATGAAATCTTGCAGGAATTTAAGAGGACCACTAAGGCAACCATTACCAAAGTTTTCCAAGTCAAAACGAATGCTACTCATACGGGTGTATGAGCAGAACAAGAACCAAGTTCCTAATCCCATTGCTTGTTATTGGCTTGAGACCTGAGTGTTCCTAAGAAACGTATGACTCCAGGGTTATTGAGAGATAAATAAGCTTTTCTGGAAGTCAGCTTGATAATCAGTACGAAACACAACTTGTTTTTTAGAACATAAAGAGCATAAAAGGGCCTTGCTGGGTCAGGCCACAACTTCTGGTCCAGTATTCTGTCTCACACAGTAGCCCACCAATTGCTTTTGGGCTTCTCAAGTAGAAGTCAAAATCTTGACCCGCTCTTGTTTCGCTGCAGGTGGCTTTTAGAGACATCCTTTCTGTCTTTCCAACCTGCAGTATTTAAGCATCCATTCTAACTTGTCCACCTATGCTCCGTGAATTTGTCTCACCCTTTCTTAAAGGCCGTGTCTTCACAGCAACCTTATCTCGGATTCAAAATGTTTTCAGTCCTTGGAGTCCACACGGTAGTTTGGCTTAACACGCTTTTCCCGTGTTAAACCACCCCAAAGCATGGTGAATCTCAATCCTGATTTCAACAGGTCTCACTCTGGATCGTGCGCTGGAAACGTTTTACATTTTTTACTGTGTGGACAGTACTATTTTAAGGGATGAGAATCCATGTTTAGGGTTTCCCTCTCCCAATATCTTGCTTCAAAAGACAGTGTTTTCAGTGTAAAAATCCACTTAACAGCGATCGCTACACTGTAGCACTGGAACCACTTCACACCTTGATGGTTGGAATAACAATGTTGCAATTTTGCGCAATTCTAGCTCTTTGGAGTTCTGACTTTAGAAAGGGAAAGGGAGGAAAGCAGCTGAATGTGAATGTTTAAAGCAAAGGGGCTTTAGTTGCCGCTGCTGCTGTGTGCCCCGGGCAATGGGGAGAATCACTGGCTGCCCGCTGCCGTTTTTCCTCCTTCCAGGCAAGTGGCAGCCACCCAGCCAGGCTCCATGAAGGGGTCCCTTATGGGTGGCGCATCCATGCCAGGAGGAAGAGGGCAGGGCAGCCCCGAAAAGCGGCTTTTAAAAAGTAGCCACTTGAGTCCCCCCTTGAGTCAAGTACGCCACGTACGATCCTCCGAATCCGGACCAAACACGATTAAGTTAAAAGTAATGGGAACAGGCAAATTCGCATTTGCATCCGGTTCTATTATTTTGGTTTAGGGAAAGTGAAATAAGCTTGCTGTGGGGATTCGCTGAAAGTTACCTGGGCCCGCTGCCGTCATCACTGCTTCTAGTAGCAAGTTCCATAGACTAATAACCCTCTGTCCTTTTCTGCACTTTTTTTTCCAGTTCTACATATCATTTCTTAGATGCGGTGATCAGAATTGTATCCAATATTCCAAAAGTGGCCTCACCTTAGATTATAAAGGGACAGAGTGACGCTTGTTGACTTATTTTCTATTCCCATCTTAATTACCCCCAACACTGAATTTGTTTTTTCTATACAGACCTTTTTTTTGGGGGGGGGGATAGTGTGATTCTCTACACTTCAATATCTTGTCCAGATTTGCCATAGCTGTTCTTCCAAAAGCAAGCACCTCTTAATTGTTGGGCTGTAATCACCATCTGTAGAGATTTTTAAGCTCAGGTAGATCAAATCTGTCAGCTGCTTCTACAACTTCTCCATCTTTTTTGTAGCGGGTTGAAATCATCTTAGGGATTTTTTTGGGTCTTGAGTAGCAAGGCAGCTTCTGCATTCTTATCTTTCATGCCCTGCGAACAAACAACTCCTCTGTTTAGGTGTGGTAACATGCCTTTATTGGCCTCCTAGAAAACACCTTGGGCTAATCACAGCTCTCTTCTGAGATCTCACAGCCCGACCTACCTCACAGGGTGTCTATTGTGGGGAGAAGAATAGAAGCTTGTCAGCTGCTTTGAGTCCCCTTAAATGGGTGAGAAAAGCGGGGTAGAAAAGCCAACTTTTCTTCTACTTCCTCCTCCTCCTCCACGAAGCCAGCTGGGTGACCTTGGGCTAGTCATAGTCCTCTTTCTGAGCTCTCAGAGCCCCACCCACCTCTGATTTGTGGAGAAGAACAGAAGGTTTGTCAGCTGCTTTGAGTCCCCTTAAATGGGTGAGAAAAGCGGGGTAGAAAAGCCAACTCTTCTTCTTCTTAGCAAAAACCAGGAGTTTATCCGCTTCTTATAAGTGCAACCAGTAATAATGGTTCCTCGTACAGGGAAGGAGTATTCTAATTCCATCAGTTCTTCCATCCCCCAATTCCCCTCTACCATTCTTACCTTTTAATTTGTCCCCTTGTGAAAATTAATCTTTCCTCTGCAGAACTGTAGCTCCAGCTGGGGTGGATGAAACAACTGATGCAGCCTGGCAGATTTTAGCTTTGCCTCCCATGGCATCCCAGGAGAATTCCTGCCCTTCAGGAGGAAATGGTTCTTTCAAATCATCACAGTGCGTGGGGATTCAGCCTGGCTTTGCAAAACCCTTGGGAGAGGTGAACCCCTGGGTGTTAACAGCTGGGAGAGCAGAAATTCTCCATGGGTGGCTGCTCTTAAAACGGATGTGACAGGCTTCTATCCTTAAGTGAAACTGTAGCTTAATTCCTGGTTACTGGAAATAAAGGAGGAAGATCTCTGGGTTACAATTCTCCACTCTGCAAATAGGCCTTAGTTCCTGTTCCAGAGCTGACATTTATCCTCATTTTCCATTTAATGAAAAGTGGGAGTAGAGCTTTGCAGTGGGATCGGGGGGGGGGGGGTTATGGAGTTTGGTTTTGTGCTAGAGCTACACCTGTGCTACCCCTGTTGTTTATTTTTGAACCACAGAATCCACGTGATCATCCCTCCCATGCATTTTGCTATTTTTAAAACATAAGAACATGAGTCTGATCGAGCCACAGCCCATCTAGTCCACCATCCTGTCCCAGACAGTGGCCCACCAGTTGCTCATGGGCATCTCAAGCAGAAGACCAAGGTAAAACCTTCTCCTGCTCTTGAATCCCAGCAAATAGCCCTAGAGGCATCTTATTTATCCCCCCAGCCTGAAAGATGTACTTAGGCATCCATTCTAGTAGCCATTGATACACACCTGTCATCCATGAATTTGTCTAACCCTTCCTTAAAGCCATCCAGGCTGGTTGCTGTTACCTCTCCTGGCAGCAAATTCCATAGACCAATGACCCTCTGGGTGAAGAAATATCATCTGATCCGACTCTCCTACCCATCAGCTTCACAGAGTGCATCCTGGTTCCAGTATTGTGCGATAGAGAAAATATTTTTTCTCTATCCACCTTCTCTGTACCATGCATGATTTTATATATTTCACTCGGGTCCCCTCTTAAATGCCGTCTTTCCAGGCTGAAGAGGCCTAGATGTTGCAGTCTGATTTCGCAAGGGAAGTTTTCCAGCCCCTTAATCGTTAATGTTTTTGCTCCCTCCCTGTTTTTGCAGTGTCACCTGTCCAACCAAGTGTGCCAATGTTTTGACATTTTCACATAAGAGAAACCTCTCTAACTAGGAAGTAATTTTTCCTCCACTAGCATGACTCAGGCAATGAAATGCTGGAAGCAATCCAATATCATGGCTCTGTAAACTTGTTGCTTTCCACACCACCTTTCTACATTGAAAACAATGCTAAGCAAATGTTCCTTTCCAGCCCATCCGTTGGCTGGACAGGGTAGCTGATGTACAAGTAAATTGGAAAATCCAAGTAAATTGCTTGGGCGAGATACAGAGCTATCTATACTTATATAGGCATGCCAAGGAGTGATCGAATAGCATAGAAAGTGTTCTGGTAGCTCATGATCTAAAAGTCTCATGTAGTTGATCTTGGCCTTGGAGGCTGGGACTTATTAAAACTCACTCAGTTTCAGGCAGTGAGAGGTGTTGTATTGTTTAGTCAGTTAGTTACATCTAAGTGTGTGACCCTGTAGTTCACACTGTCTTCCATTGTCTCCAGGAATCTGCCCAAGCTCATGTTATTTAGGTGCCGCACAAGCATGCTGGCACCTTGGAGCCTGTAGACGCGACTGCACATACGCAGAACCATCAGCATCGTCAAGGTGATAGCGCTGACGCATGCGCAGTCACAGAGGGTGCTGCAGCCAAAATGGCAGCACCCAGCAGAGGACTGGGCCCCGGACTGAATAAGGTATCTGATCCCGGGGGGATGGAATGGCTAAAGTTGACTAGTGCTCAAGTGTGAGCGCTAGTTAACCTTGGTTAATCACGCTCCTTTCCCATCCAGGAGATGGGAAGTGCGAAAATACACCAGGTGTGAAAAGGCTCAGTGTGTGTCCCTCGTGTTACCAACGGTGCTCTAATCCACCTTTTCTAGCACAGGATGTTCATGGGGTCGGAGGGTCAAACTGGTGTGCGAAGAATGCCACCATGAAGCTGCCCCCGAGATGCTTTATTTGCTGTGTCTGATCACAGCTCAACATATATAAAAACACTGCCGGACTCTGTGCTAGTGCTAGAACAGCAAGAAGCCAGGTAACACCTGCAGTTCTTTTCCAAGTTTCAGGAACTGCATACTTCCATTTAATATGGATGGTTTACGTGCGCTGTATAGCATAGTATCTGGTGTAGGACCACAAATAAATGAATTCGCTCCCCACCTCTGTGCAGACGGACATTTCCAATTAGTGCTTTGAGTAAGAAAGTACAGAAGCTTGCATGTGTTTAACTGCTACAGACCATGACCACAGAGTTGCTTCTACAGCATCCAGGAAAAGAGGTTTGAATGTGGACCATGAAGCTGAGTAGAAGTAAATACTGGTGTCCGCTTGTATTCCCAGGAGATTGGAAAGCAATGCCAATTTCATTCATATTTTCTCTTTGAAAAACGCAATCCATTTTCCACAATGTGACGACTGCTCATCTTGAGCAGACCATGCAGAATCTTTATAGTTGTATTAAAAAACCCTGAGACCGCCTCGCCTTGCAATGCAAGTGTAAAGATTCAAGATTGTTTTAATTTTAAAAAGTTTTATCAATAGCCTTTTATATACATATAATATTCACAAAGAAGTCCATGATAGCTCTTTGCTTTTTACGCAGATCTGCTGGTGACATCCTTCTGGCTCAGCACATTTCACAGCTGTTGATTCACGTGGAAAATATAAACTATACTTTCCTCGAATGTTCAAGCCCCCAAACACTTAATAATTAGTGCCGTGTTATTATTAGCTGGGCACTGAAAGCAGTCCATATTCATCTGCTGTATCCAGGATTTTACAGATAACGGGTGATTCAACCTGAGAGAGGAAAATAAGACTATTAGAGAGGGTTTTAAAAAGCAATCTAGAACAGGAACAGGTATTGTGATTTGCCTAAAACATTATACTGTCCACACTAGGAAATAAACTGATTTAGCAACTAAAGGCTTCAGGCCTACTGCACACTAGAAAACTGGATGGTTTTGTCTACCTGAGAGGGGAGAATCTAGTCAAAATAAGTTTGTTTTGGAATGATCACGTGGAGGAAAAATATTATGTGATTTCATTTACTGAAAACAGGATAAGGAAATCTAAAGTACAGAGAACACAGATTGTAAATAGGTGCTATATTTTAATCTATCATTTCAAGAATAAGCTGAATTTTCTGTCACCCCCGGTCCCCGTGACTCGGTTCCCACAGATCACCATGTATTTTATTTTTTTATTTGTATTTTTATCCCACCCTATACCCAAGGGTCTCAGGGCAGGTTACATCATGTAAAATGGACACATTTATATATCTGTAGTGGGAAACTGTGCAGTGCCGTTAGCTGGCATCTATGAAAAGCCTGGAGGGCTCCTCTGCCAATGGACGTCAATGACCCCAGAGGAAAAAGCCAATTAGCCAACGTCAGTCAAATGGTGCAGGAAAGGGGAGATCCAGCCCTTTCTGCGCTAGCCCTTATTGCAGGGACAGGGCTCTTGGGACAGGGCTCTGTTGTCCAAATGCTAACGCAGACTATGGAAGACTTCAGCTGGGGTCTACCACAGACTGCACTACCATGCAGATAACAAGTCCATGTTCGGAGGTATGTTCCAGAATAAGGCCAAGTGCAGAAAGACCCCCGGTCTCCTAGTGCTAAGCCAGATGACCACTGAACCTTTGAGAATCAACTTTGGGTGATGCAGAGTGAGGAGGAGGGAAACTGCAAATATCAACCCCACCCACCCTCAACAACAGTTTAAATATGCCTCTGTCGACAGTCAATTGAAAGAGAAATTGATTTTCACACCTTTTCTCTCTTCAACTCCTGTGTGTGTGATAATGCTTAACTTAGGTTCTGCCTAATATTTTCGCTGTTTAAAATGCAATATAATTTTAGCTAAAACAAAGACGGAACAGAAGGGAGGATCTCATACGCACGCCTGCCTGAGTGAAATCTCGCACTAGCTACTCATCAGTTCTAATACTAGGAGTTTTTCAACTTTAAGCCTACCTTTCCTGAAAGCACAACGGGAGTCCAAGCAGCCCCTAACTAGCCACCGCTGCTCTTAATACAGAAAATGGCTTGAAAAATACTTTGTCCTGCTATTTGAGCACTTTGCTTGAATGAGGACACCTGTAATGGTTGCTAATCTGCTCCAAATTTAGCCTTCGGCTCTAATCTTGCCATCATCTTACCACCATTAGCTCTCTAAATAAAACAGCAACAGTCCAGACCTTGCGTCCTTTTGTCTGGAATAGCATCTCTTGCGTTTTCACAAGGTGAGCGACCCGGCAGTAAAGGAAACTTTCGCACGTAAGAAAATGCCAACCTCAAATTGATAAGGATGGAAGGCTTTCCACTTGAATACGAGCACAATTTTTTCATCAGCCATTAAGAGTTAAGAAACAGATTGTTAACTACATACCCCGAGGATATATTGACAGGAGTGAGGCTCCAGCATATATACAGTTACTGCATGAGGAGAATCAGATTCTTTGCACCTTAAGGCAGAAATGGTTGGTTGTTAGTAGGCGTCCCACACCCAGAGATGATGCATTTTCAATAGCCTTACTGTCTGCCCACTACCCCAGATTTCCAGCTAGCAGATCTGACTGGTAGTCAACCAAAATACGTTTTGCAAGGTTTGCAGGTGTAGGCCTCTGCCACAGCCCATCCCGTCCAGCAACCCATCTCACAGTGGCCCACCAACTGCCCTTGGGCATCTCAAGCAGAGACAAGGGCAAACCTTCTCCTGCTCTCGAATCCCATCAAATGGCCCTAGAGCAGTGGTTGTCAACCTTCCTAATGCCGCGACCCCTTAATGGAGTTCCTCATGTTGTGGAGACCCCCAACCACGAGGGCGGAGCAGCTGGGAGGTGGGAGAGAAGGGTGGCGGGAGACGACCCCTCTGAAAGGGTAGTTCGACCCCCAAAGGGGTCCTGACCCCCAGGTTGAGAACCACTGCCCTAGAGGCACCCTGCCTGTCCCCCCAGCCTGAAAGATGCACTTAGGTATCCATTCTAGTAGCCACTGATACATCTGTTTAGACAGGTTTACAACTGGAAAGCTACAGTCATCTGTGTAGATTAAAAGCATAGTAGGAAGGCATTCAAAAGCCCCTTGTTACGGAAAAGCATGCACAATAAGGCAGAATAAAATAGATTTTTTTTTTCAAAAAAGGTTGCAACTCACTTCAATTTCACTGTCACCTGTCGAGGCTTGTCGGTTAGGTCACAAACGTCTCCATTTCCATAGTAGTGAGACACCATTCTGCCATGACAGTTCCAAATCAGAACCTAATTGCAACTGATACTCTGAGAACTCAATAGTAGGAAGACGCACCCTGCTTGCCTCGTGGCCTCTAAATAACTCTTAACAATCATGCAAGCTGAAATCACTAAAAGGGCTGATTTTTTTTTTGGGGGGGGGGAATTATTTCTGAATATACCGAGGCCTCTATAGCACTGAGCACATTGGACTGTTTTGCTTTTGAGGTTCAAAATATCTCATGTGGGTCTTTTGGCAGAATCCACAATAAAGCCAGAGTATTCATGCGTGGCCTCTACCTTCCTCCTCCTGTGCCTGCCTGGATCACATCCTGTCGTTCCCTCTTCTCCTATCACAGGCCCAACCGTTCCCCCACTGAGATCATCTGCTATCTCCCCCACTGCATCCATGAGCTCCATCTGCTGTCACCTATGAGCAGGCATCCAGGGGTCTCAATCATCCCCAAAGCCTAACATGTGGACACGTGTCCCCTCTCCGCCAGGCCTCAAAGGAAGACTTGCATTTAAGGCCTTGCAGAAAGTGGATCCACGCGCATCCCTATGCCAGATCTACTGGGAGACCTTCCAAGATCTTGTGGCTGGAATCGGTGGAGTTGAGTGGGACCCAAGGGGAGCAGGGAGGAACCCAAAGACCTATCTGGAGACAGGATGGCATGTGATGGGAGAAGGGTGATGACAGGGTGAGTGGCAGGACAAAGAAAGGCAGGGTGGCCACAGAATAGGAAGGATGGGAAGACCGCAGGCGTGAAACCGGGGCAAGGGAGACAGTCAGGCGGAAACGCCAACAGTTCGTTGAACCGGCTCTGCAGTTCTAGCATTCAACGGCAAAACGGTCAACTGTCTTGGGCAGGGTGGATGAAAATCAATGATTTTTTTAAAAAAATATAAGAAATTGGATTTTTTAAAATTTAAATCAGATTTTTTAAAAATAAAATGCTTTTTGAGGACAGTATTTAAGTTTTTCATGTGTACGCTGGGCTGACAATCTAAATTTCTTAAAAAAAATATATACATACATACATACATACACATATATATATATATTGCTTAGCCAAATTAGTTAACAAACAAGGATGTTTGTTTAAGCAAATAACATATGCTGTAACATTATTGGTTCAGTTGAATAAATCTATTTAAATGGTTATTATCAAGGTAATGATTATTTTTCTCCTTCCTAAGTACAACAGAAAAGTTGTGTCCAAATATGAATGATTAACCTATTAAACTGGGGATAAAAAAACTAATATGAAAAGTTGTTATTCTAAAAATCTTCATCTACTCGCATATTGAAGTAGCAAGAATTAGTTTATGTAGAAACTATGATTTAAATCAGTGATGGCCAACCAATGACACCTGTGTCACAGGTGACACACCAAGCCCTTTTGGGTGACACACATGGCCACCCTGGCACCTGGGCGTGTAGTGCTTGCTTGTTCTTGAGGTGTATGAAATACCGACTTTCAACTGAAGATTTAGCAAATGAAATTCAGCAACAAAAGTCACTAATGTAAATAATTGTTTTTGCTTTTAATAAAGTACATATATCAAAAATATAACTTTTTTACTAGAGCTACAAATATCACAAAATTATGGGTGTTTCTAGATGTGACACAGCACCCGAGTTAAGCTAGGTGTTCTTGCAAATTTTGACACACCAAGCTCAAAAGGTTCAGCATCGCTGATTTAAATCAAGCCTTACTGGCTAGTGATTTAAATCGTGATTTAAATCAGTTTGATTTAAATCAAATCCACCCTGGTCTTGTGGTTTGGGTTTCTTCCCAGCGCAACTTTTCGTTTGGGCCCATCCCATTCCCCTGCTGGGAGAACCAAGATTTTTACTTCACAAGACAATCTGGTCAGTATTCAATGCATTTGCAGCCAGCAGTAGTGTTCTGATAGAGCATCAGACCCCCTTCCCCCTGTGGTTTTATTGAAAAACCAGCCCATACGTACTTCACGGTCTGCAGCCCGTCCTCTCTGAGGTGATACGCTCTGGCTACATTTTTCTGGGCCCACTCAAGATGTTCTTCTTTGTTCCACGTCCCCACAACTATAGTTGTTTTACCATTTTCTTTGTCCTAAAAGCAATCATAATATCTCATCTGCATCTATTTAGAAGGTCTTTGCTTTCGCTTCTTACTGTACACATTTCTGTATCACTCTTCAGCTACAAAATCACATTGCAATCAATATTCATGCTTATCGTGAAGGAACAGCTTTCCCTCAGAAAGATTTAGAACAGCCTAAAAAGTCAATTTCACAGACATGCTAGGGCAGCATCGTGCAGGGAGGAGCACGCTAGCCGGGCAATGGATGCCCCACACCTTTCTAAGAGGAAAGAAGTCACTTCCATGGACACCTGGAGATGAGATGGCTGCAAAAGCAGAAGAAATTCCTTTCCAAATTCCTTTCCAACAGAGTGCCACACTAAGGGTGTTTTTCCACTGTCACTAGAAGTACCCATTAAGTACCCATTAATGGGTACAAAAATGCCATTACGTACCCATTAATGGGTACTTAATGAGTACTTATTGGGTGTTTTTCCACTGTCAATTGTGCCCATTTTTGTACCATTTGGCTGTGAGCCGGATGATCCCATTTCCAGTACGGCACCCATTCTGAACCCGATTGTTTCCACTGCCATGGGGGAAATCTGGATCTTTTTGGCCTTTAATCCGGATTTTCTGTAGACCCCATTAATAGGGACTACAATGGGGTTTTCTGCCAGAAAATCCAGATTAAAGGGAGCCTGTTTCCACTGGAAACAGGCAATGGGGTCCAAAGGAGGCTAGGGGGAGGGGATGCACCTTTGACTCCCCCCCACATTGGCTTCGAAGTCACTTCGAAGTTGACTTCACATTCACTTCGAAGTCAGCTTCGAAGTCACTTCGAAGTCAGCTTCGAAGTCACTTCGAAGCATGAGCTCAACTTCGAAAGTTGAGCTCATGCTTCGAAGTCACTTCAAAGCTGCCTTTGAAGTCACTTTGAAATCACTTCGAAGTTGCTTCGAAGACTGCTGCCCCCCCCCCGCCCCCCAAAACACCTTGGGTAATCGACCGACCCCTTGTGAGTCGATCCGGATTCCCCAGATGGGTGCAAAGCTGTTTCCACAGCAGGGGTGTTGGCAACCATTTCTAATGGGTGCTACACCTCCTGTGGAAACACACTGGGTGCTTCCCTTAATCCGGATCTACTAGATCCAGATTAAGAAATGTACCCATTCCTTAGATCCGGATCTTCTTAGATTCAGATCTAAGGGCTGCAGTGGAAAAACACCCTTAGTGACTGTGGAAAAACACCCTAAGTGTGTGAGGGGAACACAGAGCAAAATGGGCCAGCAGTCTGCCTGTATTGCGTTATAAGGCAGCTTCCTTTATTCATAATTTTTTACATTCTATTCGAATTGAATATCCAAATATCTGATTCAGTTCAAATCTGTTAAATTCAAACTTAATAAAATTCAATTAGAATTTACCAAATTTGAATCAATTCATTCGAATTTGATTCAAATCTGCACATATAAATATCAACATTTGTATGTGCACGTACGCATCTTCCCCACATCTGTACATGTCTGTATGCAACCCGTTTTCGTCCCATACGGATCTGTACAAAATGTGTACAGATGCAGGAAAGATGAGGATCTTCAAGTACGCATCGCATATGAACCAATACACATATGAATGCCCGGATAATTCGAACGAATAGTTCCAAAGTTCAAAATTCAATTCAAATGTTTACATTCAAATTTCAGGGCATTCCATTCGAGTTCGAATGTTGAAATTCGGCACATTCAATCAGATTTTGAATGCCTGCGAATATTCATGCACATCCCTACTCCTAAGTCCTTATTGCTTGTGTTAAAGGAAAAAAGCATTGATATGTGGGCCACCTAGTGGCAGAAGCTTCCAACCGACACTTCTCCATACCTTGTGATACTGATGTACGTATTTGCCATAGCAGAATTCATACCTCCACCAGCCAACGCCCTAAGAGAGAAGAAGGGGAAATGCTAGTGACTTCCATCTGGTATAATATCTGATGTATCTAAGGCTGTGTCTCCATGCCATGGTAAAGGAACCTTAAACAGGCCTTCAGACCAGCCAGACTCCACTGGGAGGAATGGAAACTGACGTGTTGGAGGTTCCTTTCTTTTTCATAATGGAGACAGGGTCTAACACCTTTAATTCAAAGCAGAACAAAAACTGACTTCCAATTTGGAATGTCTGCATTGCAAACGTCTCTTGAGATGAAGAGTTTGAGGCCTGTACTACTTCGCTTTACACTAGCAGCAGACTAAAATGTGCAACCAAACAAGAAATTCCTAGGTCTGTTTCACAAAGAGCACCTTTTATCTCTATCATATCACAATGCATGTAAAGGTTCAAATAATATAAAGATCCTTTCCACAAAACCAAATAGCACAAACCTCTACTAGATTCCCATGCATAGAGAACTGCTTTGGTAGAGGTTCTACCAGAGCTATGACACCATCATACCCAGCTAGGATGCTTCCGCTTGATATTAAAAGTGGTGCCACCTGGAAGGACCTCCTTACTCCATCACCAATGTTTTCTGAATGCTGGAATCTGCATCTCATTTGCACAATTTAGCCAGCTTGTTGCAACTCCTAAGTATAGTACATTAAGCTGAGGACTGCCCACTTCTCAAGGAATGAATATTGTTGCACGAACTCTATGCAATGTTTAAGCTTCAAGGGCTTATTAAGATCTATATTGTAAAAGTTCACATTTAACCCCCCTCCCAACATTTCATTTCTCTCCTTTTCAGTAACGTACCTCCCTTACTGGTCTACACATTGTAAGCATCCTCTGAATTGATGGTTCTCACCTGGGGTGTCAACGATACATGTACTCCTTGGGTTCCTTAAGGTGTACTGGGGGTACATCTTGAGTATCACATCCAAAGTGGCAGATCTACAGGTGTTTTGTATTTAGTAAAATATTCTCAGGTCCTTTTTGCACCAGAACCTATTCTGGATTATATCCCAGAACAGGGACCTAATGTCCACATGCTGATGCAGACAATGGCAGAGCCCAGAGTGAACAGGTAAGGAGTAACGTGACTGCACCTAGAGGCCCCACTCACTATCCTGTCTGCTACCTTTTGCTCCAGTTTGGTCTAGGGGTTAGGGAGCCGAACTCTTATCTGGGAATACCGGGTTTGATTCCACAGTCCTCCACAAAGCCTAGCTGGGTGACCTTGGGCTAGTCACAGCTCTCTTCAGAGCTCTTACAGCCCCACCCACCTCACAGGGTGTCTCCCTTGGGGGAAGAATAGAAAGCTTTCTCAGCCACTTAATGGGTGAGAAAAGTGGAATATAAAAGCCAACTCTTCTTCGTCTTCTTGCTCTAATCTCAGAACAAGTTTCAAGAGTTGCCCCGCACAGAGTGATTGCAACAATCCAGCCTGGTGGTTACGAAGTCCAGCTGAACTGTGCATACCACTAGCTGCAAAATATAATACATATGAATGCAAAGAAGTGGATTCTCACCCCATGGAAGCAGTAAGAGCCACTCAGGAACTCCTTTATGAGCTGATCGTCTGTCAGTTTGGAGATGTGTGTTGTTCCAACCGTTAATAATTGAGGAGTCCCAACAGCAACTGGTTTGTGGAAGGAGGAAAATTTTTCTTCTTTGGCTGAATTAATTTCTTCCTGAAATCAAAACATACATTCGTATATAAATGTTATTAGATGTTTACTTAGCGTGAAAGGGGCATCCTGCAAAACACACAAAAAGAATGACACGTACTAGTAAGAGTAATAGGATTCTGTCCCCGTGGAGCAGGGCAAAAATGGGTAAAGCTTAGCAAACTTTGGTCTACACAGGCTACTCCTGGGATTGCACTAAGAAAGAGTGCTGGGTGAGCCAGTCTGGTCTTGTGGTTTGAGGGCCAGACTTGTATCTGGAGGAAGGGTGTGCACAAATGCAATTTTTGACATTCGATTCAATTCGAATCAAATATTTGGACATCTGAATTCGTACGAATAGAGAAAAAATGAATGTATTGAAATTCAAACGGATTCAAATAATTTGTACGAATATTCGCTACAAATTTGACGATACGAATGTCGACAACATTTATGTGTATCCATACGCATCCCCTTTTCATCCGTATGTATCGGTACGGATGCTTATGGATACAAATAAGGTACGTACGGATACATATGTAATGCATATGTAACTGTACACATACGGATGTCCGAATTATTTGAATGAATGATTCAAAATATTTGTTCAAACATTAAGAAACAAATGTCTTGGACATTCGATTCAAATTTGAATGTCTGAATTCGGCCGAATTCGATCGATTAACGAATATTTCGAATATTCTTGCACATCCCTAAGAGTTTTCCCAGTTTGATTCTGCATTCCTCCATGAAACCAGCTAGGCGACCTTGGGCTAGTCACAGGTCTCCTTCTGAGCTCCCACAACCCCACCTACCTCACAGGGTATCTGTTGTGGGAGAAGAACAGAAGGTTTGCCAGGAATAATTAGGAAGGGAATAGAAAATAAGACAGCAAGTGTCATTTTGTCCCTTTATAAATCTATAGAGAGGCCACATTTGGAATATTGTGTACAATTCTGGTCACCACACGTCAAAAAGGATATTGTGGAACTAGAGAAGGTGCAGAGAAGGGCAACCAGAATGATTAAGGGTCTGGAACACCTCCCTTACGAAACCAGGCTGCAACGTCTAGGCCTCTTCAGTCTGGAGAGACGGTGTTTAAGAGGGGACCTGATTGAAGTATATAAAATTATGCATGGTATAGAAAAGGTGGATAGAGAATATTTCTTTTCTCTATCGCAGAACACTAGAACCAGGGGGCACTCTATGAAGCTGATGGGTAGGAGAGTAAGGTCTGACAGGGGGAAGTATTTCTTCACCCAGAGGGTCATTGGCTTATGGAATGTGCTGCCGGAAGAGGTGGTGACAGCTACCAGTCTGGATGGCTTTAAGGTAGGGGTAGACAAATTTATGGATGACAGATGTATCAATGGCTACTAGAACGAATGCCTAGGTGCATCTTTCAGGCTGGGGGGGGGGGATGGACCCGGGTGCTTCTAAGGCCATTTGCTCGGATTCTAGAGCAGGAATGGGTTTGTCCTTGCCTCTGCTTGAGATGCCCATCAGCATTTGGTGGGCCACTGTGTGTGACAGGATGCTGGACTAGATGGGCTGTGGCCTGATCCAGCAAGGCTTCTCTTATGTTCTTGTGTTCAGGGTAGAAAAGCCAACTCTTCTTCTTCCCTAATATTCTGACCAGGGAACTTTAGTTCCCTGAACACAACGTTGCCAGCTGGGGCCGAACTAACACATCAACTGGTCCATGAGAGACATGAGAGAGGCAGGCAGTGACAGTGGCCCACAGGAGCATCTGGTGCAAGTGGGAAAACAGCCGCTGGGAAGAACGAGAGTCAGGATTGTTATAGCGCTTACTCTTGCTCATAATTTACAGTGCTCTATCAAGGGCTTCCAGTGGGATGAAGGGCGGCTTCGTACAGCTTTATGTGGACATCATGTGCTGCGAGGGAGCAGGACAAGCAGATCGCTTGTGCCGCACCCAGAAAAGGGCGGAGATGCAGAGTTCAGGAGCAATCCAGCCACTCCTGGGAAGCACGGCGGCTGCTTTTTAGCCATCCACAGATGGATTGCTCCGGGGAAGGCTGTGGCTGCTGGTTGTGGACACGTGTGACGACTGAGTTAATAAGGTAAGATTATATTAAGCCGTTTAGTCCCAGTAAATAGGCTGGAAGGTGACTAGTGGGAGTGGCTAGATGTAGCTCTGGGGGGGGGGGAGTTTGCCCTCAGGGAGAGCCAATGAGGACACGTCAGCATTCTGAGGGGAGACTATATAAGGCCGTCCAGCAGAGGTTTGTGGTTCTTTCCTGGGTTAACTCTCTGAGGGTGGGCAGGGAGAAATGGGCTCACGTGAACTACTGAGCTGAGGAAAGTTCAGTTAGGGAGTCCTGAGTTGGTGTTTCATTGAGAGACTTTATTAGTTATTAGAAACATTCTTTCCAAGCAACAATAATTAACCTGCTGTGTTCTGAGATTCTTGAAGGCATAATGATACATTCTGTTTATCAATACTGAAGTGCCAGCCTGCTGCCTATTTATGAGCGTTGTAACAATAAAGCAATTAGTATTCTGTTTTCCTTAAATGGTGCCTGAGTGCTTGCTTTGCCTCCAAGTATTAACAAAGTATCTAGTAGTGGAGCACTGTGTCTTTAAGAGGGAAAGAAACATATTTGCGAACTTCCAGCAGTTAGCTGGAGGAGAGGCTTCTTGTCTGTATTGAAGGAACAAGAAGGGGGAGTATGTAGGAGATCCCTGCCAATTCTGGGCCACAGTATTTAGAATCTGGGAGATACAGGCAAGACGGCAAGAAAAGTAGACAAGATGCCAGCTAAGCCGGAAGGGCAGCTCAAAATTTGCTTGGCTGCCTCAAACTGCGTGATGGCATGTGGCTCTTTCACTCTCACAGCTCTGAATGGGGAAGCTAAGGAGCTGCCTTTCCAGTCCGGATGCCCAGTCGTTGCTGCACAGTGAGTATACTGAGCTTTTACATTTAACTGCGGATTTATTGTGCTAGTCTGGAGGCAGCCACACAGTGCAGTAAATCAAGCTCAGAGCAATCAATGGGTCACAATTTATACTGCACGTTTTCCCCCAGCATCACATATTTCTGCGTTCGTACCTCCTTGGCTCTTCTAAAAGGCATCTTCATCATTTCTTGCTGCTGCTCCAGCTGCTCCAAGTTATGGGGCTTAAGGGGGGATCCTTGCAGTGACTGGCAAAAGATGTCATTCACAGGGGAAGCTCTGAACCTGTGCCAAGCAGAAATAACCCTTTATCCAATGCTTTTATTCTACATTGTACAGGAAGGCGCCATTCAAACATAACGGCAAGCACTGTTAAACAGCTAACAGGACTCAAAGGAAAGTCAAAACATCCCTGGCAATGGGACAGCTCTGGCACCATGTATAAATCTCACCTTCCAAATTCTATGGCAATGCAGCGCAAAATCATTCATGTGCCACCAGTCATGTGCTCTCCCTACATCTCTTCCACTGGGAAGAGGTGCGGATGAGGGTGCAGGGCTTTGCAATCGTATAGGCATGGAGCTGTTTCTGATAAAGAAACCACTCCATTAAGTGCGGATACTCATTAAGTGCAAAAAGATTCCGGGTCTGCTTTTCATACTGCCATCCAACACCAATAAGGAACATTATTTGTTTGCTTTTCTATTCCGCTTTATATCTGAAGGTTTCAGGGTATAAAATCACTCTAAATGCAGAGAAAATAGATTAGCACCAACTCTTCTAACTTTTAGATGCCAAGTAAAGACCTGGTTCTATATTAAAGCCTTTGGACATTAATTCACTCAAGCACTATTTTAATTTTAACTTTAGCTTTTAACAACCGTACATTCCGGCGTATAAGGCGACTGGGTGTATAAGATGACCCACAATTTTTCCACTTTAAAATGGAGATTTTGCAAAACTGGGGTGCACAGCCTAAACGGAGCCTTGGACTTCCCGGTGCTTCGGGGACTTGGGGAGAGACAGCAGCCTTAGCTGCTAATCCCAAGAGTGTGACTTTATCAGGCAGGGCTAGCTGCCTGCCATAATATTTGAATGTAAGATATCTGCCATCTATGTGATTCTGTATATATGTATATAGTAGCTGCCTGTTGTTTGGAAGTGACAGTTGACTCCCCCCTCCCTGCTGGGGTTGAGTGATACATTTTGGCTCCAAGTTTAAACTGAGTTTTGAAAAATAATTATTGTTCATTGGTTGAGGGCCAAACCCCGCCCAGCTATGAAACATATAAATATGCTGGGCTTTCTGTTCAAAGCTGCTTCCAACAAAACCTGCCTTGACCCTGTGCTGAAATAAATAACTGTTCATCTTTTTAAAGAAAGAGTCTTGTGGTTATTCTTTGCCAGCTTGCCAGACTTCTAGCTTTACTTCTGGCACTGACGCCAGGGAAAAACCTTGCTCCAATAAATGGCCAGCAGAGGATCTGGGCTGCAATCCAGTCTCAGAGGCTGCTGCTCTAGCTCGAGTCGTCTATGACCCAGTAGAGGAGGGGGTGTGCCACCCAGCGAAATATGCGGCAGCCTCCGAGGCTGGATTGCAGCCCAGTTTTGTGCTGGCGGCTGCAGCGAGCAGGACCCGGGTGAGGGTATTTCCGGCGTATAAGGCAGCCCCAGACTTTTCAGAAGATTTTTTTGGGGTTAAAAAGTCACCTTATACGCTGGAATATATGGTAACTATGCTCTATAATACTGTTTAATCGGGGTATGTATTTAATGTCTTGTTTGTATATTGGTCTTTTACTGTAAGCCGCTCAGAGATCTTCGGATATGGGGCGAGATATAAACATTTTAAATAAATAATTAGCCAAAACACTTGTTGACACTCCCCCCCCCCCCTCAAAGCATCCACATTAGTTTCCCCTTTGATGTGCTTCGGACAATCTGGTAACTCCAAAATGCAGAATTTAGGGTGAACAAACTACCTGCAAGCCGCCAATAAATGAACTGAAGTTCTTCATTCACTTGGTTAAAACATTTCTATGTGGCTTTTCCATAAAAACCACAGAGAGGTTTATGTAAGCAAAACAAAGGTAAAAACACTGAAAACGACAGAAGCAATTGAGAACGCATAAAGAAACAAGCCACATGGATGAAGGGGAAAAACCACACCCATTCACATAGAGAATGCCTGGATGAAGAGGCCTTTCCTTTAGCAGGTATCTAAAAGCTGTAAATGTAGGCGGTTTGAAAATATCAGAGTGGAGGATGTTCTACAAGGGCTACCATGGAAAAGAAGAAGAGTTGGCTTTTCTCACTCATTTAATGGGACTCAAAGTGGCTGACAAAGCTTTTCTATTATTCTCCCCACAACGGACACCCTGTGAGGTGGGTGGGGCTGTGAGAGCTCAGAAGAGAACTGTGACTAGCCCAAGGTCAACCATCTGGCTTTGTGAGGGAGGTTGGAATTGAACTGGCTCATGACTGTGGGCCAGGATAGGATGACCTGGATTTTGTGGATTGAAAATGTGTATTTTACCCCGACTTTCCTTTTGAAATTGATGTAAATTAGCAGTGAAGCCTATGGAAGGGGAGCTACAATTATCTGTGTCTGTCCATTTGTATTTTAATCCAGTCCTATACCCAAAGTTCTCAGGGTGGGTTACAAGAATAAAAAGAAATCTTAGGTTCAGTTCAAAGGCAAACCGAATTGGGGGAATTCAATGAAGAGTTCACCAATCTGATTTCCTCCTTGACCACACACACTCAGCCCTCGCCCCATCAACCCCACCACCACCTTCCTGGATCATGCCCCACTGCTTCTGCCACACGTCCTACCATATTCCCAGTACACCTAGCCATTCCCCCATTGAGTCCACAGACTCCCACTTGCTCTGCTGCCGGAAAAGGCCACCAGCTGCCTGCCTTCTTCTAGCTCTCCTAGCAGGCCTGCTGAAGTACAGAACTTCACGTCTTCCCTGAAAGCTTAGCATGAGGAGATGTACACGTCCACATCATGAAAGGCCCTGAATAGAAGTGGTCACATTCATTCAAGCCTTGAAGGCCATGGATGAAGAAATGCAACATACAAGCCTAAAGGCAGCAGGTACAAGACTGTGGACAGGATGGAAGGAAGGTGATGGGTGCCACAGGAGAAGGGGAATGTCAGGCCATGATCTGGGGAACGGGTGGATGAAATGGAGGAAGTGGAAAGGTGCTCATGATGATCGAGAGGTATTTGTAAATGACTTGACACAGAGATTGGCTGGTTCTAGGTTTGACTTTGCTTGCAGTCTGGGCCCGTTTCCACACTTACCATGGTTAATCTGGATTAAAGAGATCCAGATTCTCAAGATCTGGTCCTTGCTCAATCCAGTCCAGCAAATTCTGGATCTATATGGATACCCCCTGCAACCGCACGGGGAGTTTAGCACCCAATGGCAATGGGTACTAAACAGGGTTGTCACGCGGATGCCATGGCACGCATCCTGAGGTCCCCGATTAGACCCGAATAGGAAGACGTGGTGGGATTGGCCTGTGAAACTGTCAATCAAGAGTCATTTCCAATTACAGTGTGTGTGACAGAGAGACACTGCTGTGTAGCTGCATACATAGCCACTATGTGGATTGCGGGCAGCTTCGTAGACTGCTACATAGGATGTGTGGGCCTATCTAGGTTGTGTGTATAGGGGGGGAGCTGGAGCTGCCCACCCCTCGACTCCCTTGGCCCGGCATGCATGCGAAAGCACACTCTGAAATCTGGTCTTCATGGCGCAAGACCGGATTGAAGACACAATTAGAAGGGTCTACCACTAATCTGGATTTAAGGGCCTGAAGACCCCAGAAAGACTCTGCAATGCTCATGTGGATGATGCAGAAGGTATGTAGCAAATCCGTACCAAATGAGTACCTATCGGGTGCTTAATGGAGTCTACGAAGCCCGTGCGGAAACAGCCTGGGTTTGTTACAAATCTGAACTGCCAATCTGCATTCATCCATGTCCCTAGAATATGTCAAAATCTGTTCGCGTCAGCTTCCAAACAGCATTTCTGAAAGTATATTCATGATTGCTTATAAAACCGAAACCTCAAACCTTTGCCTGACATTCAGTGAGAATGAGAAGCAATACTTCCGCAGGCCTCCTCTCAGTTGCACCAGAGGAGAAAGGGGACTTTGCATGCCTAGATCTTCCTTCTTCTCAAGTTTTAGCTTGTTATTCAGCATGATGTA
This sequence comes from Aspidoscelis tigris stejnegeri, assembly GCA_023333525.1. Taxonomy (NCBI): domain Eukaryota; kingdom Metazoa; phylum Chordata; class Lepidosauria; order Squamata; family Teiidae; genus Aspidoscelis; species Aspidoscelis tigris. Next base: position 13,224,347 of record JALMGA010000001.1, read on the forward strand.
AGGCTAATGGTTAATGCACTCCTCACCCGTAAATGTCCTTTGAGGCTCTCGGAGAGCTAGCGGAAATTTTCCGTGAAAGATCACACAAAGCTTGGACGCCTCACCTGTATTTAGGATGGTTGCATAACAGAGGGGTCAGAATGACCACTTCATATTCACACGTGGTAACTTCGGCCACCGAAAGGATCTCATGTTTTGCTTCAGGATGGCAGACATACATGATTGTGCTGGATCTGGGCAAGTTCTGTCTCAGGCTGCAGGGCGTGCCGTTTCCCATCTCTACGGGATAGTAGGGGGTCATTTGGCCTTCTATGTTTTTGGTAGGAATCTAGTTTGTTTTTAAAAAGAGAGAGAAAAGAGACAAGCACATACCATGCTTTAGTCAGGGAAGTGCATCATTTAAGCTGCTTGGTTTGTCTACACTTCTAGCTTCACTTCACAAGACTTTTATCTTCTGCACTTTATGAAGGAAGGCCTCTGGGGTTCCAAAGGAAATCTGACAGAATAGTACCAAATGTATCATCAGAGTTATGGTCGTATGTAGGCTTTCAGGGCTGTATTCAATCTCCTTTGTAGCGGTTTTGGGGCTGTTATGTGGTGTTTCAGGTTTTTCTGAGAACTTAAGCTTTGGATACAGCTGCGATATCGATCTTCAGAGGACTTTGCTCTTGGAAAATCGCTTTTGACTCTTCCAGGAGCAAAATCCTCTGAAGATGGATACTGCAGCTATATCAGAAAAAACCTGGAGCTACCGCATAACAGCCCAAAAACTGCTACAAATGAGATCATCTGAGTTAACAAAACTGCTCGCTTGTTTTTATTACGTGAAGAAAAATGCCACTGAATCTGCTAACATTCGTATCTACAAAAAGGAAGGGAAGCCCTTTCAAGCCCTACTGATGAAAAGGCAGGGGAGGGAAACAGCTGTACCAAAGGCAGCAGGGGCCCCCTAACTCAGAGCTTTTGTTTGGAAACAATAAACCAAAAAACACGCCAGCTCTTCTAGAACAGGATCTATTGTGTTGCCTCCATTTATTTATATGACACCTTTCCCAAACAATTATGAACTGTACCAAGCAACTGACGAAGAAACTAACGAAATTGGTGCATCCTGCTTCAGGACATTAGATGCGATTATTAATCGTTTTTGTACTTGCCTCTTTCACAGTCTCTTTTTCATTTTCATTTCCTTCTTGCTCTGGAAGTAACAGAAATATCAATATTTTTAAAAAACTGAGAATCTCTTTCCTAGAATGTTTTACAGACAGTAGAAAGCCGCCCCCCCAGATATAAGGAACCTGCCCTTGAAATGGAATAGCCACAGATATCTTTATTATATACATTCAGAAAATGGGTCGAGAGGCAAATTATTTACCCTGCCTTTGGCTAAAGAAGCAGATTCCCCTCCCCACTTTCAGGCCCTTTTATTGTTTTCAGTGGGTTTATTTACATTTACATTTTGGTTTTATGGCTGTAACCTGCCCTGAAACCTCCGGGCATAGGGCAGAACGGAAATACAAATAAATAGTTTGTGTTAAAAATGGGATCCAAAGGGACCCAACTTTCATTCAAAGTGAGATCCTGAGAACATAAGAGGAGCCCTGCTGGACCAGCCCATCTAGTCCAGCATGCTCTCTCATACAGTGGACCACCAACTGCGTATGGGCATTTCAAGGAGAACATAAAGACAAAACCTTCACCTGCTCTCAAATCCCTGCAAATGGCCTTCAGAGGCATCCTGCTTGTCTCCCCAGCCTGGAGGATGTACCTAGGCATCCATTTCAGTAGCCATTGATACTTATTGCCTCACTTATCTTGAATGGCATGATGAGGAAATGAAGCAAGGGACAAATGAGGGATATTCTTCACTCCACTTTCCCCCCTTCTATCTAAGCAAATGAGGGGTATTTACCGCTCCTCTTCCTCCCCTCCATGTGAGCAGAAATGGGGGTGGGGGGGATGGCTATGGAGCGCCATGTATCATACTTCGAGATATTTTTATGTTGCTTCCCACTGTAAAATCCAATGCGATAAAAAGAAACACAAATATCCAAGCAAAAAGAGAAAAAGGGTATATTTCACAAAATATTATTTTAAAACATGGGGTTAGAAAAAAGACTAGTCACACTGGAATGCTTTAGTATCTTCAGTAGGTACCTAAAAGGGACTTCTCTGGGGTGGCCCTCCCAGCATCGGAAGAGCATCCTAGTGGAGGTATGCTAGGCACCAACTTTATGTAGTTTTTGGTGCCTGGTTAAAACAAACTTCTTCACCCCGTCATTCAATTCCTAGTTCCTCTAAACCAATGATGGTGAACCTTTTGAGCTCGGTGTGTCAACATTCGCGAGAAAACCTAGCTTAACGCGGATGCTGTGTCACATCTAGAAATATCCATAATTTTGTGATATTTGTAGCTCTAGTAAAAAAGTTATATTTTTGATATATGTATTTTATTAAAAGCAAAAACAAATAATTCTTTACATTAGTGACTTTTGTTGCTGAATTTCATTTGCTGAATTTCGTTTGCTAAATTTCAATTAAAAGTTGGTATTTTGTACACATCAAGAACAAGCAAGCACTACACGCCCAGGTGCCAGGGTGACCATGTGTGTCACCCAAAAGGGCTTGGCGTGTCACCTGTGACACGTGTGTCATAGGTTGGCCATCACCGCTCTAAATGTAGGCCTGAGGGAGGAAGGCAGAGAGCTTGGATGGGTTATACTTATTTTGTGGCCCACCAACCATGCAAAGGGCAGAATACAAAGGTTATAAATAAAAGTAGCTCTGAGTGCCCTTCCTTCTAGTCATTACCATTTAGAAGACAAGGAAACATACCTGGATCTAGCAGCGGGCTCTTCCGTAGCATATTTCCAAGATAATACTCCTGAATATTTATTTTCTGTGCAGAACAAGACAGAAATCTTTATGTTTCTTACCACCATTTCTCTTCCACTGTTTTCATCTGAATTATATCAAGTGGTGCAAGAAACCAAACAGAGATTGGCACATTTCAGTTTCATGCTCTGCTTCATACTTGAAGGCAAAAGAAAAAAAAAGTTAATGATACTCACCTGTCCTGTTTCTTTCTCTTCATGATACTGGCGTATATGTTTCCCATGACAGACTTCATAAGTCCAGTAAGATTCAATCTAAAAGAATATGCTGCATTAATAAGCATATAGAGGATGGCTGAAATCTAGCTTTTCAACAGGAGCACAAGTGAATGTCAAATTTTAAATAATTATCTCAGTTAACAAAAATATTTGCTCAGAATTTTTCAGGTGTATTTGCATTTGGGTTCTCTGCCTATCTGGAGTAGCCAAAACTTTGCCCTCCAGTTATTGTTGAGTTACAATTTCTATTATTTCTTTCCAAAAGCAGCTGCTGCTGATGGGAACTGTAGTTCAAAGGCATCTAAATTGGCCCCCTCATTGGCTAAGGCTGCATAACCGGTGCCTTAAGATCAACTGGTGAGGCCCTCCTGGTTGTCCCACCACCTTCCACAGTGAGGTTGGTGGGCACCCGGGAGAGAGCCTTTTCTGTGATGGCCCCCAGACTATGGAATAGCCTCCCCCTCAAGGTGTGTCAGGCCCCTTCCTTATATTTAGGAGGGCAGTGAAGACGCACCTCTCTGCCCTGGCCTTTGGCTGAGCTGCTTATGTTCCCTCCCTCAGTACAGACACTATCATTTTAAACATTGTATATTGTTTTATATGTGCTGAATTTTTAATGTCTTTCAATGTATATTCTATTTTAATCTGCTGTTACCCGCCCAGAGACCTTCGGGTATAGGGCGGGATAGAAATGTAAATAATAAATAAATAATAAATAAATAATACAGTGAATGTGCATTTATAGTAAGCAGAGTATAATTAGGTCCCACAACAGCATTTAGTTCAACAGCCTCAAAATTAGTTATAACCTGTGGGACACATTGAGAGCTGCAACCAAATCCAGTCACTACCTGTGATCTTCTGAAGGGTCCAAGTGTGAAAGGAATTATATTAATTTGCAGATCAAATTCATTTCTGAAAACACTTTTCTACTAACGGTTCAAAGGTAGTCTAAAATGAAAGGAACAACTCCAGAATCTAATGGATGGATATTTCAGTTTAAAGCTTTGTATCTCTCAGTGGGTTAGGGAATGTTTTAAAAAGTGCAAAAAAACAAAGTAAAAAACTGTTGTAAAAAAACCCCAGAACATGACTGTAATTACATGAGACTCAAGGCAGAGTTCACATGGCTTACAGCATATCAACCTTCTGCTTACTCCAAGACTCAAAGGAGTCTAGCTCAGCCACTTGGTGGATTCATGGATCTTCAGGCCATACTCTGTGCCCCAAGGTGGTGGTGACATGTAATAAATGTTTCCTTGAAATTTGCACTTACCTGCAGAAGGAGCTCTGGGAACACTCCCAGGTGCTATATCCGCATTGAACGGAACCACTTCTTCATCAGACACAGTTCTGTGCGTGCAGGCGTTCTCCCCATGTGTTTAGCATTCGAGCAGTTTTACCTGCTCGACCTCTATACTAGCAGAAGAGCTGGGAGAGAGGTGCAAATGGAGCATGAGACCAAACAGCGATGGCACCAGGCGCGTTGATGCGCCTGTGTGATTGCCTTGGTAATGGAGGGGATTTGCACCTTGCCAGCACATAGAGAAGCACTGGGAAGGTTTGGGATAGATCTGGTGTCTAAAAGTGTAGACACTCGATCTATCTCTCATCTTCCCTTCTCTGAGGCTATTTCCCAAGAAAGGGAGAGTATGAAAAGGCCCTGAAATTCCATGTTCTGCTAGGCATTACCCCAATAAGAACTCTTGGTTCTTAATCTAGGGCGTAAGAGAAGTAACACACTATGCTATTTCACAAGGCTTCCATTTTCATACAACAGATGCCTGATTAATCATGTCTTCTAAAAACACAAAGGCAGACATCCTGCGTGGTATATACTTCACTGTGAATCTATTTAGGTACACTCTATCAGCCTAAGTTGCAAATAGGTAGAAAATGATCTTTAGATTTTACAGCCATATTCTGTCCTCCATACTAACACTGTCCACTACCTTCAAACAGAACTTTGGGCCAGACAGAAACATAAATACAGAAGAACCCCAGAGGACACAAACACACACTTTATACTGCTTTCATTTCAATGATTAATGTAGATGCTAAGATCCTGGCCCATTTTGTCACAAATCAAAGTAAACATACTCTGTAAGAACAGCTGCTTAGTTTAAAAAGAGGTTCCAATAATTCTGAAGGACTAGGTCCTTTGTAATCCTTTTCTTCCTCCTGGAATGACAAGAAATGAATATCAATATTACTGAAAATTAATATTAGGATGCACAAATTAGGACAACTGTTGGTCTTTGGGGATCTTTGAGTACTTTTTAACTTTTTCATAGGTGATGTAGAATCACAGCTGATGCCCAAATCTGTCTGAAAGGTAAGAACCAAGATTCCCGCTAAGACTGCTTGATATTTGTTTTTGTTCCCCAGGTGTTGAGTGTGCATATGAGCAGAGGAAAGGTTTGGCAAATTCAGGTGAGATAAGCCAAACCACCAAGCCAGGTAGACAATGAACACATTGATTGGCAACAGCTGACCATGAAAAAAGTTCTCATGCATTAGTTGACAGGTTAATAACAAAGTGAATCCAATATATGGAACCTAATTTCATTAGTAACCGAAGTGCAAATAAATCTTATATAAATCAAGGACACCATACAGCAACACAAAGTAGAGGTTACTGATTCTCTGAGACTAATTTGGAACTCCCTGGATCCTCCCTGGAGAGCCTCCCTGGATCCAGAAGATCTAAACAACTATCGCCCGGTAGCTAACATACCTTTCTTAGGCAAGGTTCTGGAGAGGGCTGTCGCTGTTCAACTGCAAGCATGCTTGGAAGAAGCTGATTATCTAGACCCATTTCAATCTGGCTTCAGGCCCGGTTATGGCACGGAAACCGCCTTGGTCGCCCTGGTTGATGACCTTATCCGGGAGAGAGACAGGGGGAACGCTACCCTGTTGGTTCTCCTGGACCTCTCAGCGGCTTTTGATACCATTGACCATGGTATCCTTTTGGAGAGACTACGGAGTTTAGGAGTGAGAGGCAATGCGTGGCACTGGTTCTGCTCCTATCTCCGGGATAGATCTCAGATAGTGACTGTGGGAGACACTGTTTCGACACCCTGGGAACTCACTTGTGGGGTTCCTCAGGGGTCAATCTTATCTCCCATGCTATTTAACATCTATATGAAGCCGTTGGGAGAGGTCATCCGGAGATTTGGAGTGAGGTGTCATCAGTATGCAGATGATACCCAGCTCTATCTCTCTGTACCATCTGAATCAGGAGAGGCAGTTGAAGTGCTTGACAGGTGTCTGGAGGCAGTAATGGGCTGGATGAGGGTGAATAAATTGAAACTGAATCCAGACAAGACAGAGGTGCTGTGTGTCACAGGGTCTCGGGTCCGGGTAGTTGGGAGATACCCTGTCCTTGATGGGGTTGCAATGCCCTGGAAGGGACAGGTGCGTAACTTGGGGGTACTCCTGGACTCTGCGCTAACACTTGAAGCTCAGGTGGAGGCCGTGGCCAGGAGTGCCTACTCCCAACTACGGCTAGTCCGTCAACTGAAGCCACTTCTGGATAGAGACGACTTGGCCACAGTTATCCATGCTCTGGTAACCTCTAGATTGGACTACTGTAATGCGCTCTACATGGGGCTGCCCTTGAAGACGGTTCGGAAGTTGCAGCTAGTGCAAAACGCAGCCGCGAGAGTGCTGACCGGAACATCTAGCTGGATGCACATCACGCCGGTCTTAAAAGAATTGCACTGGCTGCCAATTCACTACCGAGCCCAATTCAAGGTTTTGACTTTGACTTATAAGGCCTTAAATGACTTGGGCCCCAAATATCTAAAGGAACGCCTTCTCCCATATCGACCTGCCCGTGCCTTAAGATCAAGTGGCGAGGCCCTCCTGGTTGTCCCACCACCTTCAACAGTGAGGTTGGTGGGCACCCGGGAGAGAGCCTTTTCTGTGATGGCCCCCAGACTGTGGAATAGCCTCCCCCTTGAGGTGCGTCAGGCCCCTTCCTTATATATATTTAGGAGGGCAGTAAAGACGCACCTCTTTGCCCTGGCCTTTGGCTAAGTTGTTAATGTTCCCTCCCTCAGTACAGACATTATTATTTTAAACATGTTGTATATTGTTTTATATGTATGGAAATTTTTAACGTCTTTTAATGTGTATTCTGTTTTAATTTGTTGTTTTAAAGTTGTAACCCGCCCAGAGACCTTCGGGTATGGGGCGGGATATAAATGTAAATAATAAATAAATAAATAAATAATAAACTCTGAGCATCTTCTAAAGGAGCAAGTCTTAGGGTACTATTGAGTTCTCATGTGTCAACACTCATGACCCTGGTTCAGAATAATTAGTAAAGCTTGGATTGGAGAGAAACATGAAACTAAAATGGCCAAAGAGGTTGGATCAGCAGCTGAAAATCAAAATTTACATCATTTGTGGCCTTTAAATGAGTAGGAATGGAAATGGAGAGACAGGCAAGATTCCTCTAGAAGTCCATTTGCTGGATTTGAGAGCAGGTGAAGGTTTTGCTTTAGTCTTCTGCTTGAGAAGTCCAGAAGCATTCGGTGGACCAATGTGTGAGACAGGATGGTGGACTAGGGGTGTTTTTCCACTGTCACTAGAAGTACCCATTAAGTACCCATTCATGGGTACATAATGGCATTTTTGTACCCATTAATGGGTACTTCTAGTGACAGTGGAAAAACACCCATAATGGGTTGTGGCATGATCCTGCAGGGGCTCCTCTTATGTTCTAAGCATCCTGGAAACTTATAGAATTGCACATAGTATAGAAAAGACAGCTGTAAACATGTTTTGCTCAATTCTGGGGGGAAACAGATCAGATGAAAAGAAGTTTTTATTCCTAAACCACATACCATGAGATAGATCATATGGTCATTCTGACTCAAGCTCTTGTGATCCCTAGGGTGCACTGTTGTAATGTGATCTATAGGGGCTGCCCTTGAAGATAATTCTGAAACTACAACTAGTGCAAATCATTGTATTTAGGATTCACACAAGGGATGCAACAATGGTAAAGGTAATACTTACGCATTTAACTGCTCTCAAGAGCAAATATTTAGCATTACTATGTAATTTTCTTTGGAAGTTCTGAGGAACAGTTGTGCTATTTTTATAGTTAAACAGTGTCTTTAATGACATTGAAACACCAATATTAATCAGTTCCAAGCTTTCCTTGATCTTTCCTTATCCTGGCTGAGACGTCCCAGTCTAAGACCAAGCCTCCATGGAAAAGTGCATTAAAATCGCTTATTTTGCTGTTATTCATAGTAAAGTGCTCTCAAAAATCATGGTAACTGCAGTTCTCCATGTTAATGCTTTAATTTGTACATTCTACAAATTTTATCCAAAAAATAGTTGTATTGCTTATTGCTAAAAGCTGGAAGGAACTGAAGGTTAAATGAACTTTTTTTAAAAAAAGATTTTCTCAGAGGGAAACTTGAGCTTTTAGCTTGGTGATGCATGCCTATACCAGAGCACCACTGTTCTCTACAGAATTCTTTAATGCAGGGGTGTCAAAATTAAAAACCTGGACAAAGTTGCAGACCAACCTTGATATTTATTGAAAAAATGTCTACAATCGAGGAAGTTTTACCTTATCAGATATAATGAATCTTTTCATATGGAAACCAATAAGTTTTGCTTAAACACTGAATGGAGCAAGCAAAACCTAATACTACAAACACACGTAAAACCAAATGTCAAATAAAAAACACATCCGTGGCAATCATTTTTCTAGAAAGCTTCGGGTTTCCATTTTTCATGTGGCCATTTTTGGGAGGGGTGGCCCGACGTGACCCGTAGCATTAGGTTGCTAATAAATGTCGAGAGGGGAGGTGGCACTTGTGGGTCCTGACTGACGTGACAATTTTATCAGCAGTATATTCTGGGATTTGCAGTATTAGTGGTGCATGCACTACCTACCAGTGGGCCAGCTCTAGCAGACATTTGATATTTTCTTGTGGGTCAAATATAATTACACTGTGGGCCTGACTTTGACATCTATCCTTTAATGGAAAGTTGCACTGTTCTAACAAATCATTTAAAAGAAAAGGAAAAAGAAAGATGGTTCCCTATGGAGAATAAGTAATGGAACTTGACTGGTTTTGTTCTAAAAACGCTTGTGAAGGAATGTTTTGTTAGCTGGTACAGGAACTCCTGCTTCACAAAACACACACACACACCTCTTACCTCATCTCCACTAGTCAAAACTGGAAGAATACACTTATATTTTTCTTTGTCTGATGTTGTCATAATAATGTAATTATCATCCTTGTATAAAACTCCAGCAGTGGGCTTGAAAAGAGAGAAAAAGCTGAATGTAAACAAATAGCATAATAAAATACACAATACTGTCATCAGATAGAGTAGATAGTCCTGCTGAACCAGTTTGAGGTTTCTCAGTGAACCAACAGAAATTACGGTAACATTGACTCTTCCCAAGCTACTCTGTAGCAATTTAATTTTGTGGGATAGTATTTATAGAAAGTTCCTTCTCTTTTTCTGTACGCTATTGATTGTATTTATAACTTGCTCTTCACCAGAGAGTCCTAAGGGCTGCTCACAACAGGAAAAATATAAGATTTATAAGAAAATATAATAATTAAAATACATTATAAAATGCAGCCTACCCTTACCCCAGCAGGACCATGGGAAAGCTAACCACTGAAGAGATGTTTTAACCAGGTGCTGAAAACCATATAGTGTTTGCACCTGCAAAACCTCTACGGGGAGAATGTTTCACAATCTGGGGCCCACCACAGAAAAGGCCCTCTCATGTGCTGCAACTCCTTGAACCTATTAAGGTAGCAGAACTACAAGAAGGCTCTCACTCAAAAGTTTTTTAACATCATAATAGGAGCAATCTTTTGCAAGTTACTCTCCTCTAATCATAATTATAACATGCAAACCTTTTTTGTCTAATAAGGCTAATTCAATAGCAACTATCTGGTTCTAATCAACTGCATACATAGATCAGTTCAAGTTAAAACATATCAAGATTTAATCCAAACCCATAAAGAAATACCAGTTAATGTATTGTAGAGGCAGGAATGACTGAAATGCATAAGAACACGTGGGCAGGGGTGACACGTCACTGATTCACTTAGTTCAGTATCATTTACAACTACATTCCTCCAGATGTCCCAGAAATACAATTTCCCAGCTCTGGATATATCCATAGTCAACAGGCAGCAGGTTCAGATGCTAAGAAGAGCTGCAAAGATTTACACTAAGTAATGACAGGCAGGTGTTTTTGATGAACAACACAATTAGTATTCCTCAAGACTATCTGTAACTAATTATTCTTTGCAATGCCTGTAGCAACAATTTCATCACTGTTGCTTGTACCAGTAGATCATGATCTATGTTGTTTTTTCCCCACATAACTAGTATATTTCTTCATGGTGAAAACTAAGGGTTGAGCATGAGCTGTCTGTTCTAAGGCATGACAGCTTTTTACAATACGAATAATTCTGCTGATCTGTGTTATTCATAACCATGTTGAAAACAGCAACCAAAAAAAATGTTTTTATGGGGAAGATCACAAGTATAGCACTCTACCTCGACCAATGATAAGGATTTATCAATGCATTTCATAATCTTTGCAGTCCAACAACCTCTAGAAGACTACACATTAATCACATCTTATCTATACAAACAGGCAGGAGATCTGTAAAATTTCACACTGGAATCTCTTTCAGCCCTCAGTGGCTGCAGACCTTCTATATGCAAGGCTAATGCTTCTCTACAGTTAAGCAAAGGTTTTGTTTAGGATTAGAGTCTGAAAACTAGTTTACTCCAGATAGGACAACTGACCCACTCAGCTCAATACTGCCAAAAGACTGAGAACATTTCACAAGGTTTAATATGCTGAGTCTTTTAAATGTTTTTATGTATATTATTGGTTTTAAAATTGGTTTTAATTTGCTGTTTTAAAGGTTGTTATCCACCCCAAGACCTTTGGGTATGGTATGGGATAGAAATTTAAATTAAATAAATACGGTTCCTAATCTTACTAAGGCATGCTACAGTTCTTGTCCAAACATTAAAGAGTTGGCTTTTTTACCCTACTTTTCTCACCCTTTTAAGGGAACTCAAAGCGGCTGACAAAGCTTTTTATCCTCCCCACAACAGACACCCTGTGAGGTAGGTGGGGCTGTGAAAGCTCAGAAAAAGAGCAGTGACTAGCCCAAAATCACCCAACTAGCTTCATGGAGGAGTGAGGAATCAAACCTGGTGATTACGAGGTACAAATTCAGCACTGTAACCACAAGACCAAACTGGCTCACCAGCAAGATTCCACTTCTGGCAGCTTATAGCAAATTGGAATGGTTTGGAAGGCAGTGTAGTGAAAGGGCTAGCAAAAGGCCTGACACTCAGAGAACAGCAAGGAACTTTTTAGCATATGTGGCAGATATAAGAAAAAACAACCACCAGCCCAATGCAAACATTTATGCAAAGGATTTTAAAGACTAAGATGAAAATAAAAGTAAGTCTCATGAATGTTACATTATAGAAAGCAGGGCAGCTTCATCAACTGGATTGGGAAGAGCTTAGTTCAAGTCATCTCCCTGCCCCAACGGTCATCCACAGGCAGCCATTCTATTCAGTTTAACTATGTGCCTTTGCATGCTGGTGCAGACTACAGCAGGCCTCAGGAAAAATCTGCTGTAGTCTGTACTAGCATGCAAATTTTTTGTATTGTTCCCATACAACAAAAACCGATTACACTTGCCAACAATAAAAATACACTTCATGCAACATATGTAGCAAATTCCATCCTCCCAATACTCTTCCTTCCATTGGTGGCACTCTGACTGTGGATTTAGATGAGATTGGATATTTAGTTACTTTGGTAGTAGTAGAAGATGAGTTGGCTTTTCTACCCTGCTTTCTTCACCCATTTACAGGGACTCAAAGCAACTGGCAAACCTTCTGTTCTTCTCCCCACAACAGAACACCCTGTGAGGTGGGTGGGGCTGTGGGAGCTCAGAAGAGAGCTGTGACTAACCCAAGACCACCCAGCTGGCTTTGTGGAGAAGTGCGGAATCAAACCCCGTATTCCCAGAAAAGAATCCAGCTCCCTCACCACTAGACCAAAACTTCTCATGTTTTGCTTGTTTTTTTGACCAAATCTCCCACGAAATCTTAATACAGGCTTAATTTTTTAAAAAATCAATTGAGCTGCTTACAAACTGCAGCCCTTTGACCGAAAGACTGTGTTTTGTCTAGTGGTTAGGGAGCCGGACTCTTATCTGGGGATACTGGGTTTGATTCCGCACTCCTCCATGAAGCCAGCTGGGAGACCTTGTGCGAGTCACAGCTCTCTTCTGAGCTCTCACAGCCCCACCTGCCTCACAGGGTGTCTGTTGCGGGGAGAAGAACATAATGTTTGTCAGACGCCTTGAGTCCCCTTAAATGGGTGAGAAAAGCGGGGCAGAAAAGCCAACTCCTCCTCCTCCTCCAGGTCTCTTGTCAGTGCACCTACCAGGGTAAACTCACTGCCTGGCCAGTTGACCCGAAAAGGGACGTCGTCGCTGAACTGGGGCAGCGACCTCCCGCCGCCCGCCGCCGTGGTGGCTTCCAAGAGTCCCCAAAGGAAGCAGAGGAGCCGCGCCACTGCAGCCCCCCGTTGCTCCTGCGGCGGCAGCAGCTGCTTCCTTCGCCGCTTCATGGTCCAGTGGCAAAGCCCAGCGGCGAGCAGGCGCGGCTGGGGCTGGGGCGGCCGCCGCCCGCACACCTTCCTTCCTTCCCTCCACCCTCACGCCCAAGAACGAAGCCGGCGGCGGCCACGTCTGCTTCCGGAGAAACCGTGACGTCACGTCCTCGGCCTTTTTAACCCATTGGTTGAGGAGAAAAAGCAACGGCGTTGAGCGGGTATAGTCCCGTCTGATGCGGACGCTCTTTACTCAGGCTCTATGGTATACCCTGACTTCCAATTAAAGCGTTTGCAGAGATACTAAAGTTTAGACGCCCCATGGCCCTCTCTGCACTTGGCCTTATTCCGGATGATATCTCAAAACAGGGACCTGCCATCCACATGCTAGTGCAGACTACAGCAAGCGTTGGGTGGGGCATTCTGTAGCCTGCACCAGAATTGCCAATGACAGGTACAATCCGGAACAAGGCTCAGTGCAGAAAGGGCCACTGATTAGCAGTTAAAGCAAGCTGCCTGCTTCCCCATAGTATTGGCTACCCCCAGTCCTTGCCTCTTTCTGCGCTGGCCCTTATTCTGGTTTGTATCCCAGGCTAAGGACCTGCCATGTCCGTGCTGGTTCAGACTACAAAAGACCTAACCCAGGGCTTGCTGTAGCATGCACACTAACATGAGGATGGCAGGAGATATAAAATGGAATAAGGCCCAGGGCAAACAGGTCCCTTGGTTCTATCTATCTGCATTATCTATGCAGCATGGGGTTTTTATTTTTACCTAGGATGTTTTCCCACTAGCACTAGAGTACCGATTAATGTGTACTCTAGTGCTAAGTGGAAAAACGCCCCTAAATTAGTCTCCTTTTGGGAGTGACAAACATGTTTTTAAAGACCTGTTTTTCTTCTCAATACACCTTTAAAGGTTTTAAATTGTTTCACATCTGGTCAAGTTAAGATCTTTAAGGACCTCATTTTAATATGGATATGACAGGATGCTGAGGTTAAATGAGGATACACTTTGCTCTTCCCACTTGCAGATGCTATTGTTTTAATACATATTGTGATTGTTTTAATAATGTTTGATTGTAAATGTTCTTATTTGCCCGGAGACCGCCCCCCCGGTATAGGGCGGGATAAAAATGTAAATAAATCAAAATAAATGAACTAGATGGGCAAGTCCTTTAACCTAAAGTATCCCTTATTTCCATCATAATTATGTGTGTGCATCACTCTATAATTTCTTATCTCTGTGATCGCCACTCCCCTTTGGTTGGAAGCCACCGCCGCGCTATGGATTCTGGGACTTGCTGTTCGGCTTCTTAAAGTATATAAAAAAGGGGCGGACCAAAAGCGATCGACGTTTCCGGACATGCGCGGGCGGCTGTTGCTAAGGGATGCAGCGCGAGGTAAGGGCAAGGTAAATGGGAAGTGGAGGCGAAACGAGCGGTTTGTTGTTCTCTTTCGGGTCGGGCGCGCTTGGCCTTGATTCGCTTCCTCGCGCCGCGTCTCCTCGTAACGGAAGCTGCTGGGTTCGGGAGGGGCTGTGTGGCGGTTTATCGTGTCGCGAGCGTGGTGCGCATGCGCAGCCCGCCCTGGAGAGCGTCACGCGCGCGCGGTCAATATACGAGGGTGGCTTCGTGACGCGTGTTTGAGTATGAGGCGGAACGTCGGAAAGGAGCACAAAGTCGAGTTTGGCCTCTTCGGGAGGCTTTTGAAAAGCTCCAACCCCGAGGAGTAGAAAATATAGAATTTGCACCTGAACTAGCCCTATTACATTTCTATAAGGATTATAATGTTCAAATTGGACTATCAATATTTAGTCTGCACCCTTTTTTAATATGTATATTTGTTTTCAACAACATTAAAAAAGAAATATTACTGGTATTTGTGTACAAGGCCTATACTTGGCTTTGCCTTTATTTTAATAATTGGCCAGTAAGAGTACTATATGGGTTTTTCCCCACTAGCACTAGAGTACCTATTAAGGATGCATTAAGGACCTTTAATGGGTCCTTAATGGGTACTCTAGTGCTAAGTGGAAAAATGCCCCATTTTAAATTATATTTTTTTATTCCTGATTTGGAATTAGACTTGGTACAGAAAAGATGGATAGAGAAAATTTCTTTTTTCTGTCAACACAGCACTACAGTGCCTGACAAAAGTTCTGTCGCTTATCCATGTTGTTGAAACCAAAGCCTATAACCTGACTTAAAATTCATCCATTGGTTTTAAAAATGACTCATATGAAAGCTGAAACCCTCCCAAATGAGTTTTTAAAAAAGAAAATAAATTTGCTTCACTGCTGAAATATTGATCATTTAATGAACACATAAAGGTCAGATTTTGGCTAGACAAAAGTTTTGTCGCCCACAAAAAGTAATGTGAAAATCAAACAGATAATTCACTTCAAATACAAAGATATGTTTCATACCATTGGTGAATGAAGTTGTGGTGCTATTAGAGCCATATTTAATATTTTGTGTGACTTCCATGAGCCTGAAGGACGGCATCCATGCATTTCGGCAATGATTCATACAATTTATTGATGAAGTCATCAGGAATAGTAAAGAATGCAGTTTTACATGCCTCCCAGAGTTCATCAAGATTCTTTGGTTTTGTGTTCCAAGCTTCCTCTTTCATCCTACCCCAAACATGCTCAGTGATGTTCATATCTGGTGACTGGGCTGGCCAGTCCTGGAGCACCTTGATCTTCTTTGCCTTGAGAAACTTAGATGTAGAGATGGATGTATGAGATGGAGCGCCATCCTGCTGCAAAATTTGACCCCTTTTATGATTGGGAATGTAAGAGGTAGCTAATACGTCTTGATATTTTAGGCTATTGATATTGTCTTCCACCTTGCAAATGTTTTGCACACCCCTATACTGAATGTAACCCCAGACCATGATCTTTCCACCACCAAACTTAACTGTTTTCTGGGTATATCTTGGATCCATACGGGCTCCAGTAGGTCTCCTGCAGTATTTGCGGCAGCTGTGGTGTAATTCAACTGAAGATTCATCTGAGAAATCCACCTTCTGCCACTTTTCCAGCGTTTAGTAGGCTGTGGGCCTTGGCAAATACCACACGGTTTTTTAATAGCGTTTTGCTTAGTGCTGGCTTCTGGGCACTGATTCGACCATGGAGGCCATTTCGAGACAGACTCCTACAAACTGTTCTAGTTGACACAGGGACTTGAGGTGACCAGGCCTGTTGGAGCTCTGCTGCAGTGGAAGAAGGGCTGGCTTTTGATTTTCGAACCAACAAACGTTCCTCCTGAGCAGTCGTCTTGCGGGGTCTGCCAGACCTGGGCTTGTCAAAAACATCTCCAGTCTCTTCAAATCTTTTTTTAATTCTTTGTACTTAACGCTGAGACACATTAAAGGTGCCAGCCACCTCTGCAGAGGATCTGGTCTTCAGTCTCCTGATAATCAAGGCTTTGGTCGCAGGGTGGATTTTTGGCATGTTGTCAGAGGTCAAGTTGCAGTTCAAGTGAAGGTCTGGAGTGCTGGAGTTCTTTTTATACACACCCACTAATTATCTGATCAATTAGTGAGCACAGGTGAGGCTGTAAACTAGGATTAGGTGCATTATATGACAAGGCGACAAAACTTTTGTCTAGCCAAAATCTGACCTTTATGTGTTCATTAAATGATCAATATTTCAGCAGTGAAGCAAATTTATTTTCTTTTTAAAAACCTCATTTGGGAAGGTTTCAGCTTTCATATGAGTCATTTCTAAAACCAATGGATGAATTTTAAGTCAGGTTATAGGCTTTGGTTTCAACAACATGGATAAGTGACAGAACTTTTGTCAGGCACTGTAGAACCAGGGGGGCCTCTATGAAGCTGATAGGTAGGAGAGTCGGATCTGACAAGGCCAAGTATTTCCTCATCCAGAGGGTCATCGGCTTATGGAATGTGCTGCCAGAAGTGGTGGTAACAGCTACCGGTCCATATGGCTTTAAGGAAGGGTTAGACAAATCTATGGATGACAGATGTATCAGTGGCTACTAAAATGGATGCCTAAGTACATCTTTCAGGCTGCGGGGACAAGCAGGATGCCTCTAAGGCCATTTGCTGGGTTTTGAGAACAGGAAAAGGTTTGCCCTTGTCTCTGCTTGAGAGGCCCATGGGCAATTGTGTCGGCCACTCACCGTGTGAGGATGCTGGACTAGATAGGCTGTGGCCTGATCCAGCGGGGCTGTTCTTATGTTGTGCCAAACTAGCATTAGTGGAGCCACACAAAGAGGACTGGGATTGTCAGGGTCTCTGTGCTGCAAGCTCAGCCTCTTTGTGACAGTGAGTGGATTCATGTGGTTACAAGATGTTCAGGTTGAGGCTGGTCCTGCAGTCTTGCTCCAAAGTTAGAAGAGATTTTCCCTGAAAAGGCTGTGAAAGTCATTGCACAGACCTATGACAGGATAGGTGTGATATACAGAGAACAAAGAAAGATACAAAGAAATATTTGGGAATTTTGCTCTCCGTGCTTATGTTCACGGTTATGTGCAACAGTTGAAACTTGTCATAGTAAAAGCCGCATCCCAGGTGAAGGACATTAAATTTTTCAGGAGAAGGTTTGCCTTTTGCTTGAGATGCCCATGGGCAGTTGGTAGGCCACTGTGTGTGACAGAATGCTGGACTAGATGGGCTGTGGCCTGATCCAGAATGCAAAAAAGGACTAAAACTCTCGAGGCAGTAGTGAGGAAAGATTCCCCAAAGTGGGGCCAAGACATTTAATGTCAATATATAAACAGTAAACTTGGTATTTGAGAAGGAGACAGGGTCACATTAAATGATTTCAGGTTGTAAGGAATTTAGACTTTGATAGGAACTCAGCTGTGAATATAAAGGATTTATTGCAGTGCTGAAAGATAGTGAATTCCTTCACTGGTTGCCATTTCCCCACCAAATAATGTCTCATGTTCCTCTTCTCTGTGACCAGTTACAGAGAAGAAAACAAATCCTTTTGTACTGAGGGCAGCAGCTATAGCAGACCTGGCCTTATTTCAGATTACCTCTCAGAATATTGGTATGCTATCCACATGCTACTGTAGACTATGGCAGGCTGTACTAGCATGCAGATACTGGACTCTTGCTGTTCCAGGATATAATCCAGAATAACACTATGTGCAGAAAGGGGCTCTGTGAACATAATCAGCACTGTCAAAATATATGTTGGAAACTTATTACCTGAGTTATCACAGTGCTTTGCTTTGGGGAAAAGTTCAGGGAAATCATGGAAGCACAAGGACTAGAAATTTGTGATACCATAATTGCACATATATACAAGAACATCTGTCAAATGAAAGACCACTAGATCTAAGCCTGTTTCCAATACACACAGTTTTCCGAATGATACTCTTGATGAAGCAGGTTGGGCCTGTTCAGTGCTGAGCAAGGAACGGCTAAAAGAGCTTTCTCTAGGTTGGCTCAGGTTGACCTAAAACTCTCGTGTGACTGTGGCCACAGAGAGCATTGTAAGGAATTAGGGTGTGTGTTTGCAAAGCACTGATAAAAGTTTGCAGATTCTGCAGACTTCAAAGAGTAACCTGTCTGAGCTGGTCAGCTGCAAACTTTGTTTGTACAGTTCTTACTTGCCTTTACTGCACATGTCCATAAGAGAAATCTGATATGTACTCATACTCCTTATTGTGAATAAATTAGATACAAATTAACTTTGGAGGGTTGGAAGAGGTGTTATCAGGACTGTAAACTTCTGGCTTGGATAGGGATAAAAGACATTCTCTAATGTGAAAGGATTTGAAGCTTGTCCTGATGGATTTCTGGAAGGCAAGTTTTCCTATGTTGCAACTTGGATGAAAAGAAATCCTTTCTCTGACATTTTGCTTATTAAGAAACTCATGTGGATGGAAAAAAGCTGTAGGGCAGCAAATTTTCCTAACAGCATCAAGCCATTGCATGTAAAAGTAATGGACTGGTTTTGAATAAATGAACTAGATCTCTTGAGTCCAAAGAGCTGGCGCATCGAGAATAAAGAAGACACAGGACCAAGGTCTTAGATATGAGTATAGCATCATCTCTCGCAGGATGTCTCATTACAGTTGTGGGGTGGTTGGTAAGGGAAAGTGGAGGCCACAACGTACTATCTTTAATCTAATGCAGCGTTGGAGGTTTTGATATGTTAAGGAAGAAAAAGCCACGCCTGCCATTTCTTATCCAGTAACCTTGTCCTAATCAGCTGTGGAAGAGCAGCTTGACTTGTTTTACTTTGGAAGCAGCTGTTAGGCCAGAGTATCTATTTCTTAATGCTTTAAGATCCATTTGTCACAACAGGTAGGAATTATTTTGCTATGTGATTCTGCAGCATTCATTTCCAGGGCAAGCAAAGCTTTATTGCTTCCTGCCATCGACTCCCCCTTAGAGTCAAGAACGGTGAGAACGGTGTGCATCTATTGCTTCTAATGACTACTTTTCTTCTTCCCTGAAATGGGAAGGCAAGGCATAGGAAAGTGGCAGGCGCCTGCAAACTTACTCCATTTAAAGCGGAGGCACAAGTTTGTACTGAACGCAAACAAAAAGGGTCTGGATGCTGTTTGTCTATGACTATTGATGCATTCAGTGTCACACAGAAGGCAGTTGCCAGTTTCACAGCAAACTAAATAGTAAGATGGCCACTGTGATTATCAGTTCATGGCTGTTCGCCAACATTCTGGGAGATGTCATGTCTCACAAAGAGAAAAGTTATTTGCTCCTTATCTGAAACGGTTCTTCACTTTTTTGCCTTATCCTCTTGCCAGGTGGGGGCATAACTGCATTTCCAAAAGATGCAGAAGGGAACTCTAATATATACTGCTCCGTTTGTGATTAATTTTGAACTCTGCTTTAAAGTACACCCTCTTGTGCTCTCTGTTCCTGACAATCTATATCATTAAGGTAGTAATACAAGGAGCTTTTCATATTCCCCAGGTTTTTCTCTTTTTTTTCTTCCAGATTCCCTGAAATGTGTCTGTGACTTTTAAAAGGTAACATAGATTGACTTAATTTGTGTTTGGCAAAAATAGATGGGCATTCTTGCAACGCAATTATGCTAAAGATGGGGAAAATACTTTGCTGTGCCTGTTAAGACTTTCTTCTAAGATGAAAAAAATGGCTGCTAATCTAAGTGCCTATTAGCTTTATTGTAAATAAATACCTTGGGTGCAAATTCAGTTGCTTGTTTGCCATAATCTTTATCATATAATGTTTATAGCTGCTTCTTATCTATGCAAAACACACCAGCAGGAGAAGCTACTGTAATTCCACATATAAAAGAATAAAATACACTTTATCCTAACAGTATGTGTCAGATGTAACCTTTTTCATTGACATAAGTGTACTCTAAAGATGCACTTAAAATTTGTCCTGTGGACATTTTTCAGTTGATGTTGTACATATCCATAATGCCAAAATATTAAAATCACGTAGTTTTGGTAGGCCAAAATCAGTATTATTTGATGCTGATTTGTCCATTACTTTCAGTATCAGTGTGGACATGTCTTGCCTAATTCACACAAATATGATGATTTTATTGCCAAGATGAATATGCATGTTTGAATGTGACGCTCAGGCCAGTTGGCAACAATATTCTTTTACTGATAAAGTCAGGTCCTGTGTTCTTGAGGATGTATCTAACTGGAATTGGTTCTGGTTGAGATGTCATTTACTTTTTAGTCTGTAGCACTTATGGAGTACATGAAGATGAGTTGGATTGCAGTATAGATATGTTTTAATCTAAAATGATGAGACGAAACCTTTTTTCTTCTGCCAATAAATTAATGCGATTCCTTTTTACTGTACTATATTGTACAAAACCAAGCATTGCAGTTTTTCTTACTGCAGTATATGGGTCTGGAGAAAAACAAGATCCACATCTGTCATGGTTATGCTTTTAGTGAGGATTTTTTAAACCCTCACTTTTTAAAAAAATTCTGACACTGTTGAGTCTTTAGACTCTTAAAAGATTTTTTTGTAGTAATGATGAACACTGGATGTCCATCTAAAAGGCATTGACCATTGCTTGTCTAAAACTAACAAACCCAAATATTGAAAGTCAAAGCAGCATCCCTTCAGAATGCCATTTCTGCCTTCTAGACCAAAAAAGGAGCTATTCCTGCTATTCCTGTTGTAAGAACATTAGTGGAGCCCTGCTGGGTCAGGCCACAGCCCATCTAGTCCACCATGCTGTCTCACACATTAGTCCATCAATTGCTTATGGGCATCTCAAGCAGAAGACTAAAGTCAAAATCTTAGAAGCAGGACCAATTGAGTTAATTAGGATTTGTTTCTGGTATAAGATTAAAACTGGAACGACTTAGATTTTTCCCTAATCTACGTGACTTACTGAATCTGAAGTACATCTTTCAGGCTGGGGGGACAAGCAGGATGCGTGAGATACCCATTGGCATTTAGTGGACCACTGTGTGCGACAGCATGCTGGACTAGAAGGGCTGTGGCCTGATCCAGAAGGGCTCCTCTTATGTTCTTATGAAGATCCTATACGCTTCCCTCCATCCTTACAACAGGCTGAGTATTAAAATTTTGGACAGCTCAAAAGTCCTGCCAGGAAGAATTGGAGTTCTTTGGGTGTGTTAGAATGAAATACTGTAGAAACACAGAATTCAGTAGTAGCCTAATCTATAATAATTTATTATGTAAATATTTTCATTAACATTGGAGCAGTTAACCAAACGTTTCCCTTGTAATCGAAACACATTTCTAATGTAACTTAGAAAAACAATTCAAAGTCTTTATATCTTTGGACTGCTGGCATGTCTAAAGCCCTGCCCCATCCCCATATGGTCTGTTGAACGCAGGTAAACTACCACAGATAGCATGTGTAGTGGCACATTTACAAATTACTGGTAGAGAAAGAGAGAGAAAGAGAGGCTTATGGATACAAAAGACAAAAAAATTATAATACAGGCTTTAGTGTGAACAGTGGACGCAAACAGAGAGGCATCTTTTGCTATATTAAGAGTGGGATAGCACTTGACACCTGAAAACTTTTTCATATGTTAAAACTATAAAAATATGATTTTGTGTAAAAGAAATAAACTCTGAGAAGCAAGGAAATTCACAGTTGGGACGGAAATTCCTTCTGCTTTATCTGCTGCTATAATAATCTACCCCCAAGAATGTGGACATTGTGTTTTCGTGGGAAATGTGCAGACAAGGGATGGCAGATGATGTTCTAGGGGTGTTTTTCCACTGTTACTAAAAGTACCCACTAAGTACCCATTAATGGGTACGTAATGGCATTTTTGTATCCATTAATGGGTACTTCTAGTGACAGTGGAAAAACACCCTTGAAGGGCCTAACTGGTTTCTGAGGTTAACATGTACTGTCGTCTTGCACCTGTACACCAGAGCTGTTCCAACCTGCGGCCCAACAACCCCATAAGCATTGATAGTCGTTCCCAAATTACGATTCTCCGTGTGCTAGCCCTGCAGGCATAGAATGCTGGGAATATGAGGAGTTATACTTCAGGAACAGCTAGAAGGCTACAAGTTGGATCCTATGAGGTAGTTTAAGCTATCCCAGCAGCTTCTGCTTATCCAGCTGCTGTTTTACCTGGCCTGGAAACCAGACCTCCACACTGTACTGAACTGAAAACACTTTTGCAGCTCCGCATGGATTCCACAGTATTTGTTAGGAATGAAGGGAACCAGGGTGGTGAACTTCAAGGAGTGCATGTCCAAAGGATAACTGTGTGCAGTACTGCATAGGTCTTTAAATCTGTGTAAAAGCAAATACAGTTAAAGTGGGGTCGCTTGATAGGTTGCCTTCTTGAATCCTGCCCTTTTGAAATCTCCTGAATGTTGCTTATCCCCCATCAGTGGGCAAAGGAATGAGAAAAGTTTATGCCTTTTCATCTCTTGCTTGCTTTAACCATGCAAAGTATTAGCATTGTTAGAAGTCCTGCACTACTTGGATTTACAAATTCCGGTTAAGAAAAATGTTAGTAAAGGCTGATTCCAATGTAGGATATAGCTTTGTGGCTACTAACACAGCAGGGCACAAAATCAATTTGAAAGGATTTCAGGGATTCATTACTCTTAGGGAAAGTCTCATACCGCTGCAAATTAGGAATTTTGAGTTAAGCCTGGCTTACAAGGGGAACACCCTCTTCTCTGTACATTTTTTCACTTTATCCGAGTAAAGTTACCTTTGAGAAACTAGAGGTGAGTATTGATAGACAGGAGGAATAATTTGGGAGATAGCTGACTTTTGCTTAAAAGGTGGCTTGCTCCTGAACCATCTGAGTTTTCTCTAACATATGATTCAGTTTGAAAGGCAAAAGAGCAACAAAATCTGAGACCTTTTCAGGAAATCATTTTCCTGAGTTGCCATTTTACTCTCCTGCTTCTGAAAAGCTAAGAGGGTAGATTGTGCTTTCTGGGTTCTCGCCACAAGTGAATAGGCATGAGGTTTTCTGAGCAATCTTGCTACTGTAGATTCAAGTAGTATCCTGGTTTAACTGTTCAGTTTTTGAGCCTTGTTATTAAAAACGGGAGGCATCAGAATGGTATGAACTGCTGCTCTTGACGAACACTAAATGACAAGCTTCTTAAAAAGAAACATCCTGTTTCTTTCATGTGCCATCCGTTCGCTCATTTTATCACAGGTTAAATGTTTAACAGATAAATGAACCACAAAGTCCACAACACTGAAAAAAAATCTTACCTTAGGATAAACACTTTCAAAAACATTTCTAATACTTGCACAGGAAGTAATGCATGTTTACTTTGGATTCGTTTGAACTAGCATCTGTGGTCCTTTTTCCCAAGTAAATATACGCAGGAATTCCACATCTGTGCCGTAATCCATAAGCCACCATAGACTGGCCCCATTGAGACTGCTCTTGAGCAAGTTTACTTGAGACCTAATATAAAACTCATTCCTAAGAATGCTTACAAAAAGAAACAAGTCTCGTTTGTGGGGTCCACTTCTCAGTAAGCACGCCGGAGGCTCTGATCTACAATCAGACTGAGTGTAGGATCTAGCCTGAAACTATTTTTTCAGAAAGGGGAAATGTCTAAATAAATCAAAATCAGGAGGAACTGTCCCTAAACCTAAAACCCAGTCCTGCATTATTTCTCCATACTTGAGAAATGGAGAAAGAGAGAGAAAAAATTTTTTTTAGGTTTTACCCCAATGCAACATTCCTTCTCCTTGAACTCTTGAAGACATAGCTTAAAACAGTTTTCTACTGATCAATAACAGTAGGGCCCTGAATGAAACATGAAAATTAATTCACTTATAGTCCCGCTGGAACACCTTTCAATCATACAGAATTTGTCAATGAAACTGATTGGGAGGAGGAAGAGAAGGTTTAAAACAGCAAGGTGATTGTTATATAGAATTCAGATTCTTGCTTTCTTCCTGTTCCAAGAGTTTCTTTACTAATTTCTCTAGAGAAAAAAGATGTTCATCTACATCTTCTGGTACGAGGTCCCTGAGGGAGTTGCAGAGTTCAAACAGGTATTCAGTGTTTCTTCCACTGGGACCAACAGCGTTAAAAATCTGTTCGGCGATTTCTTCCAGAGGCGCTGGTCCGAGGTAGTTAGGGTTTTCACAGGTTCCAATATATAACAGCACATCAAATGGTTCTACTAAGGGATCTTTGGGGTAGAAAATGACAGTTGTAGTCCTGTAGCCGCCTTTCTCTCGGAAATCAAGATATGCTTTTACTTCAACTTCTTGTCCTGGCGGCAACTTATATGCAACACCCCACACACAGCCCTGTTAAAGAACACAACCAGAAATGATGCAGGAATGAAACTTTTAAAGGTCTGCAAAACACTGTATTCTACATTCAACCTGTCTGTTCTCCTTCCCGTCAACCCTCCCTCCCTCCCTTCCTTGAGACCGAATATGAATTAGATGTTCCCTAAACCATATTATTCAGTGGGACATTTGGAGTTCTCCCAAAGCAGTGGTTGGCAAACCCAGAGCCAAATATCAACAGTACAATGACTGAAATTCCTTCTGAGAGCCAAATTTTTAAAACTATATAGGTAGGTACATTGTTATTAACTTAATTAGGGTACTCCTAAGCTGGAAGAGCCACACTCAAGGGGCCAAAGAGCCGCATGTGGCTCCCAAAGCGCGGTTTGCCTAGCAATGTCCCTAAGGATACATGGTAAGGAATGAGGGGCAGACCAACAACCAAATCCTTGGACTGCTTCTCCTACATTTCCAGCATAGATCTCAGTCTAGCTGACGCAAAAACAACTCAGGACTGATTAAATATCTTTCTCCCACCTATTAAATCTCATTGTCGAATTAACTGAACATTTTTAAAATCCCACGGTTGCTACATCATGCATAAAGCTGATCTACAAAGTGTACACATTCAACGTTTATACAGGGCCACTTAATTGTATTCATGAGTACAAAAATCTCCTTTTTGGAAACTCCCTTGGTCTAAAGTGAAACACTGTTCTTGTAAGTACTGTTGAAATAAGTTGAATTTGTTGATTTAGTGGTATTTTACGATATAATTAAATTAAATTCTGCATTAAGAACTGAAGATCGTTGCAGAGTATAGATTTAAAAGATATTGATTGCACTGAGAATGTGTTTACAGAAAAAAAAATGCAGTACAGAGGGAAAAACACCCAAGCGAAACCATTCTTTGCTTATAGAGGAATCTGTCTGTAAGCATAATGGGGGCCAATAGCACAGCAGTGCGAAAAAACTTACCAGAAAGGTACAGAAAAGTCACAATGACAGACACTGTGCTGCTTTTTGCTGGCCTTGTCAGCTACAAAAAAAAAATCATTAAAGTCTATGGCTGCTAGTACATTGATCTCAACTCAAATGTTGGCATTATAGGAAAGCTATCCATGTTCAAGCAGTTTTTGCTGATCACATGGAAAGTTCAGTGTTTCACTTTGAGCCATGTAACACTCCGGGGCGCTCTAAGGAATGTAAAAACGGGGATTCGGGTATTCAGTGACACTGAAATGTAGAAAATGGCAAGACTAAGCAGTTTTGTGAAAAAAATAGAAGAAAAAGAGATTGAGAGATGACCATAGCTGGCCTACCATCCCTATGCTCAGGCCAAGGGATAATGCAAGATATGGATCTTCTATCACTATCCGTTGCTAGCTAGACACACTGGCCATGGCACTGTCTTCATGCATTTTAAGTGGGCATCCAGACATCTGGGATGCCTGGATGCCCTCACTGTGACTTCCCTGCCTGTGTGGATGCCCATTTCTGTCTCCATGTATGGAAACAATCATGGTGGCTCCGTCCAGAAGGCTAGGAGATGGCCTCAACAAGCTCTATTGCTGGAGAACCCGCAACTAGCACTGGGTTTCCCAGAAATAATTTTTGTGCGTGTATTCAGGTAAAAAAAGTTGGGGCTGTGTTAGGCTGCCTCAGATATGTGAGAGCCTCATTATAGCGGTGGCATAATGGCACTATATTTGACCCATCTGGAAGCAGCCTTAATCATATCTGGTCCTCTAGATCAGTCTCAACCAGCATGACCAAAGCTAGGGAATTATATTTATATTCCGCCCCATACCCAAGGGTCTCGGGGCGGCTCACAACATTTAAAAACACACATATCAAACTGTATACGACAATGCTAAAACCAGTACAAGGTTTAAAATCCAGCATAATGATAATTAAAAAAAAAAAAGATATAAGAACAATTAAAAAAAAAACAGTAGAGTGCGCAATGGGGGAAGCGGAGGGAGTCTTTAACCAAAGGCCTGAGTGAAGAGGTACGTCTTCACCTCCTTCCTGAATGTAAACAGATGGTGGGAGTTCCAGTTCAACATTTGGAAGATCACCTGGTAGATGGTACTGTTTTAGCTGATGGGTTAGGAGGGACATGATTGAAGAGTGCGCCTTATACCCTCATGCGCACAGACTGCAGCAACCTTAGGCTCATGTGCTCCGACTCTCCTTCCCCCTGAAGGGACATTTCAGAAATTCTGGTTTTTGTGGCAAGCTGTGTTGCCTTCTTGACAACTTGTGGTTAGCACTAACAAGGCATTAGTGGCATTAACATCAGTTAGTGTTAATCACAGTGTCTGACAGATGAGTGACAGTGAACACTCCAAAGCTATTCTTGCCCATAACAGGGCAAATGGGGGAAATGTTTTTTCTGGACCTCGCAGTAATCCTAGACTTAATATAATGTACCTTGCAATCATTACAACAATCATGTAAGAAAGGTTGATAGTTATTGCAGTACTGGAGAGTACTGGGCCTTTCTGCACTTGGCCATATTCTGGCATATATCCTAAGATGGTGGGTTGCGAGCGAATATTGAGCGGGCCCTGCCTGTAGAACGACACACCAACTGACCGAGCCTTTATTCATATTGGTAACGGTTAAATTTACTAGAGGTGGGTCCCGAGTTGGTAAACTTATATTAGATGGGTCGTAGCCACTGTTCTAGAATAAGGCCAAGTACAGAAAGGGCCCATGAGTGAAGAATAGGAGCTTTTCCGTCTCAGTTGTCACAATGTAGCTGGCAAACCACTGGACCGATTGGTGAATCTCTGCTTTTAATTAGGTTTGCGCCTAACTGAAGTTTCTTAAAACAAGGACTGCTTAGAGAGCCTGGGACTATCAAGTGCCTCACTCAACAGTCTTGGGCTTTCTACATCATCTGTCAGCCTACTCTAAAGCAGGTGAGCACTGTTTGAAAGGTGTGGGGAACTTGTATCTGAGGGAATTGTGCCAGCCTCCAGTCTGCGTGATGAGGTTGTACCCAATCACATTGTGGCCCTGTTTGCTGAAAGGATTGGGGGAGGCTCACAGCTCTAAGTGCATGGGTTTGGGGGGTGGATCACGTGATCACTGGCCACAGGCATGGGATTTTCCTTGGTGCGCCATTGCAAGACATGCCCAAGTGGATGGCATGTGTTTTCATGGCCAGCAATCGCCTGCCGTGTGCCTGTGAACAGCTGTGAGGCGGTAGGTGTGGAAAATGTGGAAAGAGAAAAATCTCTTCTCTATTGCACAAGGACAAGGCTGATGGACAGGAGAGCTAGGACTGACAGAGGGTCATCGGTCTATGGAATTTACCACCAGAAGAGGTGGTGACATCAACCCACTCAGATAGCTAGACAAATTCATGGAAGAGAAGTGTATCAATGGCTACTAGAATGGATGCCAAGGTCCCATCTCCAGGCTAGAGAGACAGGCAGGATGCTTCTAAAGGCCATTTTTCTGCATTTGAGAGCAGATGAAAGTTTTGCCTTCTGTTTCAGAATGCCCAGAAGCAATTAGTAGGCCACTGTGTGAGACAGAATGCTGGATTAGACTGGCTGTGGCCTGATCCAGCAGGCCTCCTCTTGCAAGTTCTCCACACTCTTTGCATGGGGCTCAGCTGCTTTATAGCAAGCTGACAGTGCTGTGGAAAGTCTTGACATTGTCTAGTGAGAGACCTGACTGTCCTGAGCCGCTCTAAGAAGTTCTTGTATTTATTTTTTTTTTGTAAACTGAGTTTTGGCACAAGCCTACTTCTAAACAGAAAATAACAAAATCTTCCAGGATATGAAATGACCTTTATTCGGTGATGCATTGACATATGATAAAGAAATCCCTCTTCATGATTTATGCTCGCCTTGGTTGAAAAGGCTTGCTTGTTGACGCCTTGTATCATTCTTTTATTGCGCTAGCTTTTACTGTAACATGCTCTGAGGCCACAGGGTGTAAGCTGAGTTAGAAATGCGAATGAATGAATGAATGAATGAATGAATGAATGAATGAATAAAAAATCATGATCCATCCCTCCACCCTAAGGCCTTGCCATACATTTGACACTGGAAGGGAAAGCTCCCAGTGTCAAAAGTCAAGATGATTGTAGCAGGACATTGTGGGGAAAGCCACACTATGCATCCGTTCACTAGGAGGCATAGTACTGGAACGCTCTAGGCATCCTCACTTGCAGATGGCGAGAGAATTCAAATCTTCACATAAGTGTGAATGGCTGCCCACAGAGTGGTCCATCATAGAGCTCCTCTTGCATGTCTCTCTTGGAGCCTTGCAGGTAGACATGCATAGAGCTGCAGATGAAACGACTATGGTAGGTTTGTCTGTTTGAAATTAAAGATATATGGATTCATATTATTAAGAGTAGAAGCTTCCAGAATAATAAGTACTAATTAGCATATAAAAATACAGCTACTATACCTCAGGATCTTCAATTAGTGTCACAACTCTTCCAGGCTAAAAGTAAAAGAAATACCACTATTTTAGTAAATAAATAAATAAAATAAAATCAGTAGCAAAAAAGGATTACAAGACCATCAAACAAATACTTGGAAGAGTGTGAGCTTTATAAGTGTGATGATGCCTGGAAGAGGAGATGGTGGAAAAGAAAGAGCAATCCATTATTCCTAGGGTGGTTTAGTGGGGGCAGCCTAAACTGCCCTCTACTCCTGCCTGCCTGGGCTTTGCTTCTCTTGAGGAGGGACTTCCATGCAGGATTGGGCCCTGTTGCTAGATGCACCAATCTCCACCTGCCTGTGGCCATGGCTGCTGTTACTAGAATCTTGAATGCGTATATAGAGTGGGGAGGGATGTGTCTAAAACGGTGTGAGAGAGGAAAGCACCACCTTGCCAGTGACCACTGATTGTCTCCCCAGTATCTGGTAGCATGGCACCTGAACCCCCTTGCTTGGTGATTCTATTGCTGAATGTCAGGTCCATGACTTGATTGTGGATGAGGGAGCTGAGCTGACATGTCTCACTGAAACCTGAGTGGATGAAGTGAGCTCAGCACCAATCTAGGTTTGAGGGCCAAGATGGGGGTGTTGGTGTTATCCGTAAAGATACCTTTTCTTCATCACAACAACAACACCCCAAAGACTGGGATGGGTCATGGGGACTTCTACTTTGCATTGGGTGAATGAGACAGAACGGGGGTGCCGTTAAGTGTCCCATCCAACTTGCTGCCCCATAACCTCCCTGGAATTGCTGGTGGAGGTAGTCTCTAGTGTGGGGTCTTGGGGGACTTAGGCATAATGCTCAGATTGCTTTTTGGGGGAACACCTCCTGGCCTCCGTGAAAGTCACAGGACTGGTGATCCTATGATGCTATGGAGCCTGAGTTGCACTTTGATTTTCTGAGCAGGTTTGGGTGATGAAACATGTCAGAAGTAAAGATTTGTTGAAGTGTAGTTCAAAAGTGGGCCTTGTGTGTAGAGAATTTGTTCCCTCAAGTTTGAGTTCCTAAGGGAAAGAGGGGAGCGTGCAGGTGAATATTAGGTGTGCATGTGAAAGTGTGAATGCAACACTCTCTGGTCCTTCTTCTCTCCTTCAGTGAGCTCAGTTTTCTCAGATGGCCTTCCAGTCAGGAGACATGGCCACATGACACCTATAATGATGTCATCACCCAGAATTGCCAGTCTTCCTCGTCTTTCTTTGTAGTTTGATACATCCCTAGTCTGGTCATGACTACCGTACAGGTGGTATGCAACTTGCCATGAAGGTGAACTGGGGATTTATTTATTTATTTGCATTTTTATCCTGCCCTATACCCGAGGGTCTCAGGGCGGGTTACAACATTTAAAATGAACACATTAAAACCAAGAACATATTGAACATATTATGAAAGCACAAAACTTCTCCTATGCTGTGGGCTGCGAAGGGCGCAAAAACTGTGTTTTGCAGCTGCCACTGCACCCTCAAATACCTGCCTGCCAGAAGCTGATCCATGTGGTTAAAGGGCTGTTTTCATCTGCCCCTGGTAATTCAGCACATGGAAGCCTGATGCAATAGGTTTGCAAAGCACTTTGAGAATAAAATCCCTTGCTATCATTCTGACTTAATTACCTCCATTAGTGTAGTACATGGTGAAGGTGTTCAATGATCAAATATCTTGTCTGGTTTTGTGGGATCACTTTAATTTTTTTGTGATCTGAGGATGTGGACAAGACACTTTTGCTGTTCAACCTATGATGTACTCTCTGGATCCTAGTCCCTCTTGCATTCCTAGAGTTAACCAGGAAGCGTTGCTAGGTGGATCCATGGAGCGGTTAATCCACCTTTACATGTCCAATCCCAAAGAAGTCCTCTCTGGACCCAGAGTCGTGTTCCCGCAAACCTAGTAGCTTATACCCCTTTTGGGACAAAATTCTGGGGAGGATGGTGGTTGGGCAACCGTACACATTCTTGGATGAAATTGATGATCTTGACCCATTTTAGCCTGGGTCCAGGCTACATCATCCTGGTGGATGACCTCCTGCAAGTGGGAGACAGAGGAAATATCTCTGTTGATTCTGCTTAACCTCTTAGCTGCTTTGAATACCACAGACCAGGGTGGGGTGGGGTGGGAGGCAGTGTGTTACAGTGATTCTGCTCCTACCTGTCAGGACAGTCTCAGAGAATTGTGCTTGGTACTTCTTCTTGGGACACTGTTTTATTCTCAGTGCTGTTGAACAGCTACAGGAAGCCACTGGGAGCTGTCACTAGAAGCTTTGGAGTGGGGAGTCATCAAAATGCTGATTATACTCAGGCCTGTTTTTCCATTACATCTGAATCAGGAGAGGGTGTGTATATCCAGATGCAATAATGAGCTGGATGAGGGCCAACAAATTAAAGTTGAATCCTGATCAGAATGAGACTTTATGGTCAGATAGTTCTCATAAGAACGTAAGAGGAGCTTTGCTGGATCCAGCCACAGCCCATGTAGTCCAGCATCCTGTCTCACACAGTGGCTCAATTGCCCAAGGGGTTCCCAAGAAAAGGCCAAACCTTCTCCTGCTCTTGAATCCCAGCAAATGGCCCTAGAAAGCATCCTGCTTGTCCCCTCAGCCTGAAAGATGTACTTAGGCATCCATTCTAGTAGCCATCTGATACATCTGTCATCCATAAATTTGTCTAACCCTTCCTTAAAGCCATCTAGGCTGGTAGCTGTTACCACCTCTTCTGGCAGCAAATTCCATAGACCGATGACCTATATATATATGGAAAACTGGTGGATAGGGCTGCACTCTCTAAGAAAGTACTCAACTTAGGGAGGTTCCTAGAGTTACCTTTGTTGCTGAAGGGCCAAGTGACCTCTGTGGTCAGGAGTGCCTATCACTAGTCTGTCCTCCAATACTTGTGGGATGCTGGTTTTCAGGTCCTTATTGAAAACCTCTCTCTTTATCCAGGTTTTCCCAGTGTCAACACTTTCCTTATCTGTTATTTGAATAACATTTTATGTAATAGATGGTTTTACATACTGTATTTTATTTATGTTTTATGATCTGGTTCAATATTATTTTTTTTAATGAGAAGCAGTACAGAGATATTTTAAAAACTTAAAATTATTCTGAAGTAGACCTACCAGCCTATGAAGGAATCTGAATGCAAAAGGGGAAGGAATATA
This sequence comes from Aspidoscelis tigris stejnegeri, assembly GCA_023333525.1. Lineage (NCBI taxonomy): Eukaryota > Metazoa > Chordata > Lepidosauria > Squamata > Teiidae > Aspidoscelis > Aspidoscelis tigris. The sequence goes on from JALMGA010000001.1 coordinate 13,256,459, forward strand.
ATTGTAGTAAGGAGAACAGAATGTACATAGTTGAAGGCAGGAAAGTTAGGGCAGAGAAGGGGAAGGTCTTTTTTTCATCCAGGTCATTGTTTTATAGAATGTGTAGAGAAGTTGGTAACAGCTACTAGCCTAAATGGATTTAAGAAGAGGGTGGACAAATTCATGGAGGACAGGTGTATCAATGGTTCATAGAATGGATGCCTAGGTACTGCCGCTGGTTGGGAGACAGGATGCCATTTGCATGGAGCCAAGGGCAGATAATGGACTTCACCTTGTCTTTTGCTTGAGATCACCCAGAAGCAAATGGTCAGTCATTGGGTGAGACAGGATGCTAGACTAGATGGGCTGTAGCTTGATTGAGTAGGGCTCCTCTTAGGTTCTTAGGCCTGGTTTTAAGAAACTCTGGCATGGTCCAGCTCCTTAAAACCATAGCTACTACCATTCTGTTGAGCCTGTTGTTGCTACTTTTTGATGTTGTTGCTTGTGTATTTGTACCCTCTTCAAAAGTGGTAGAAGGCAACCCATGTGACACTTGAGTGTCCTTCTGGGTGTCAATGCCAGTTGGTCCAAGACAGACAGACATGGAGGGAGGGAGGGGTAGTTTAGTTTGGGGAGAGGCACACAAAAGTACTGATATTGTGCTGGTACTGAGTGGCACTACCATGCTTGTCCGTCAGCCAGTTAGCTTCCCTGGATTCTAGAAGATCGAAAGAGGAAGGACTTTTACCAGTAGAATTAATGTAGAGTTGCTACTGGTGCCTACATTTTAAAGAACAGTTTTAGAGTGGAGTCTAGCACTGTTTGTCAGCAAGTGTGAACTTAAAGCAAAGTGCTTTATAAGGTGCAGGATAAATATTCTGATAATCTTGGCCAATCCTGGGCTTTAGTTTTATTTTTTCCCAGTAGTGGGTGTGACAGTGAAGGTGTTCTTGATGGACAACGACTGCTAAAGGCTTCCTTTTCTTCCTTTACCATCTTCCTCTCATTACTCAACCCTCTCTCCATCCTCTCACTGGAACTGAGCGAGCTTGCTAGAAAGAACAGCCGGGTGTCAAAGGCCAAGAGAAGCATGCATGGCATAATACTGCAGTTAGACAGTAAGAGCTGAATTTAAAAACTCTAAGCTCACACAGTTAAACTAAGGTCCTTTCTGCACCTGGCCTTGTTCTGTTTTCCACATGCTAATGCAGACTCTGGCAGGCCTCACCATTCCAGAATAAGGCCAAGTGCAGAAATGTCCTAAATCTAATCAGTTGTTGGCTTGTTAATTGGGCTTGGGCTCCTATTTACATGATTGAAGCTCTTCAGTCATGTATGAGATGTTCTCCACCGCTAACCAACATAATCCTTTTGAATTTTATGCAATTCTGAGTTGCCCTATGGAGTGGAGAATAGGAAATATTTTAGAGGGAATCCTCTACTTTCTGGGAAGGCTCTGATCGAAATTTCCTGGGTGCAGCTAGGGAAAGGATTTTCACCCACTAGTGTTGTTCTGAGTAAGTTACTCATTGTAGTTTTGCCATCTGAGGATAGCACCCTAAATAAGAGTTCTGGAGAATGGGTTGGTGAGGCCATAGGTAACATCTGCCTTGCTCAGGATTGCTAGCATATAAAATAACACAATGACTGGCCAGTGCAGACTGATACATAACTGTTATACTTCGTGAATAGTCATTGGGCCTTTCTGCACCCACCAGCTGGAGCACTTCTATCTGCTTGTTGGTTAGGCTTGTCTGCATTTCTCCTCTGTTGTAGCTGCACTCCGTAGAAATCCAGCTGTGGACTGTTAAGAAGCAGTCAACAAGTGGCTAAATCACTCCTGGGGAGGTAGTTTTGGACTCCCTTTTGGGCGTGGTGTGTCAAACAGATGTGTCTGTGCAATTGTGGCTCCGCAGTCATGTGGTGCTTCCAGATCACCACGGTGCCTGACCTCTTACCAGATGTTGTCTTGATAAACTGGACAGCCCTGGGGTGGCCATCCACACTTCAACTGCTGCTGGTCAGTCATGGGCCTAGTTTAGCACTTGTTATACAAATGGCTGCAATCGTGCTGGATCCTTACCAGCCTGGTATGGTATTGTTAGATCATACTAGGCTGGCAAATGCAAATCCAGCATTTTTTCTTCAGTAGTAGGAATATTGCCAAAGTACATAACTTTTTTTTTTGGTAGGCTGCTGAAAACTCAGACTGTTTGCATTCTCTCTTTTTTTTTTAATTTACGCAAAGTGAATAAGGTGGATCTAAGTTAATTTTGTGTCTAAATACAAAATGTGCTTTTCAAACTAGGCATAGAGTTTCCTAGGAAATACTTCACCTTATCTAAAATTTGAGTTCTATAAAATAATATCCGTTAAACAATTTTAAGAGCATGGCTGTCAGTGCTGACCAAATGTTTTGCACTCAGTTTGCCTACCAAATAGCTGGAAAACAGAAGTAATTTTAAAATTCCACACATAAACTGATTTTACTTATTACAAATATTGACCAAAAAAGCTGTAGAAGGAGCAAAGATAAATTGTGCCTTACTAACTTGTTAGAATTCTTTGAGGGTGCCAACAAATGACATTGTCCATCTGGACTTTCAGAAGGCTTGTGACAAAAATCCCACATCGAGGGCTTCTGACTAAAACTTATTAGTAATGGAATAAATCAACAGGCCTTGTTCTGGATTGGCAACAGGCTAAAGGACAGGATACAGAGAATGGTAATAAATGGACAATTCTCAGGATGGAGGGAAGGAAAAAGTGGGAAAGGTACTTTTAAATTTATTCATAAATGATCTAGAAGTAGGAGGAAGTAGGTAGAGCAAAGTTTGCTGATGACACTAAATCAGAGTATTAAAAACTGAAAAAGATTGTGAAGGGCAGCAAAGGGACCCCAACTGGGAAATGTGCTTCAATCTTAGTAAATGTATAGCAATGACCCCCAATTATAAATTAATGGGGCCTGAGCTTTCTGTGATGGACCAGGAAAGGGACTTTAGGGTTCTGGAAGACAGCTCAAGGGACGTACTGACCCAGCATGCAGCAGCAGTGAAAAAAGCAAATTCAGTTCTGGGGATAATTAGGAAGAGAATAGAAAATAAGTCAACAAGCATCATTTTGTCTGTTTATAAATTTATGGTGAGTCCATATTTGGAATATTATGTACAATTCTGGTCACCACACTTCAGAAAGGATATTCTGGAGCTGGCAAAAGGGCAACCAGAATGATGAATAGGATGGAAAACCTTCCTAACAAAATCAGATTGCAATGTTTACGCCTCTTCTGCCTTGGAAGACAGCATTTAAGAGGTGACCTGATTGAACTATGTAATATCATTGATGGTGTTAGGTGGATAAATTTTTTTTCTTATTTATTGCACAACACTAGAACCAGTGGGCACTCTATGAAGCTGATGGGCAGGAAGTATTGCTTTGTGGAATTTACTACCAGAAGAGGCAATCAGCCTGAATGGCTTTATGAAATTCATGGAGGACAGGTGTATCAACAGCTACTACTATTGTTGCCTGTGTGCTATCTCCATGTTGGAGAGACAGGCAAGATGCCTCTAAATGCCATCTGCTGGCAGTGGAAAGCAAGTGAGTCGTCTGAGAATGCCCAGAAGCCATTGGTGGGGCATTGTGTGAGTCAGGATGCTGGACTAGATGGGTTGTGGCCCAATCCAGCAGGGTGGTTCTTACCTTCTCATTCTAATTGATATTAAAATATTTTTTCCCCAAATGAATGGTGGTTTTTTCTTAGTTATGTTCATATAGTTTAAGAAAGCATTTGCGTTGGGTGTCGGCAGCAGCCATTATGTTTTGTCCACTAAATTTGAGTTCTTTGTGTTTAATTGTTTCTCTAGTGCTGTCTTCTTTCACTGCACTTTGTAGTAGCCTGCTAAACCTTTCTATTTAATGCCCCCTTGTTTCAAGACAATCAATCAATAAAATGTAGCATACATTTCACATTTTTCTGTTGATAGCCATTTCCAGGTGCCATCAAACACTTGTGCACATATTGTCACACTAAAATCTCCTTTTAGGCAAATGATAGACGTCTGTTTGAGCAATTTCCACTTAATAAACCCAAGATAGGGGAGAATCAACTTCTCTTCTGAAATGTGTGCGCTTCACCACATAAGGAAGAACACCAGTTATTTCTAAGTGTTGGCTCATGTGTGTTGACAGTCAACTAAGTGTTTTTGATGACTGAATGATTTACTGGCTGCATAGGCAACTGTAAATACCATAGCCCTGCCCTGTCAAAGCTGTTCTCTTAGGTTTCGGGATTTTTCTGAACCCCATTGTTTCTTTAGCTCAACAAATCCCATTTAGAATTATATAAGCTCTATAGTTCTTGTATAGTGAGAGGCACACCAGGTTTCAAAGTATTGTGAAATCTGTTTTCATTCAGGTAGCTGAAACAATTTCCATGAAACAGGAAAAGGGCATCTGCTTGAATTGTCTTTTAACTTCATCTGTAGGCTTATTCTTAACGTACCGTGCTGCAAATAGCCATGCACAGACAAGCATTAACTTCATTTGATCCTAAAAAAAAGTCCCTGGCTATCATTTGTCCATGGACCTACTTTCATCATTGGAGTGGCACTCCTTAGATATAGGTTACTTTATTGTGGTCATAGGCCTAAAATGGAACTCTTTAGATTTCTTTCCTTGACTGACACAGCAATCCTATGTATTATTTGGAAGCAAATTCCCTTGAACAGAACAGAGCTCCTTCCAAGATAAGGGTTATCAGAATGGAGGCTATGCTGTGCTCTTAAAATGTGAATATACTTTCATACTTTTCTTTCGGGTTTTTCTTTTTTCCAGAATCTCTGGCTTTTTAAACTCTCCTGAATTTAGAATCAGCATAGGGAAATCAGTTCAAGAGGAGCTTTAAAAGCAAGCAGCCAAAAGGAAGGATCTTTTACAAATCTCTAAGATTCTTTTTTAATTCAGGAAAACTAAAAAGCCCCTTGGGATGGAAGTTCAGAGATTTTCCCAAAATTTAGTTATGGACTACTCTCCAGCAATTACAAAAATACCAATTTATATCCAGAGCTATTTAATGTTATGCCGCTGAAATTATTTTTATCTGTTAACATGAAGCTGAAAAACAATCTCTACAGATAGGATTCTGTATATATGGACTGTCAACATGAAATCCAGTATAGTGTCTGCACTGCACCTGTAGAATTAAGTTCCTTTCCTTAGGAACTTATTTGCAAATGAACTAAAGGTGGTAATGAAGCTTCGGAATGGTGTCAAATTAATCTCAGGCCAGTTATAGAAAGCTTCAAAAAAGAGCTCTTCAAAAGACAATAGCCAAATAACATTATAAGGACATATAACGAAAAGTATACTTGGGGTATAGATTCTAGCCACGTAGATCACAAATGAAGCTACCGTACATTTACCGTATTTTCCGGCGTATAAGACTGGGCGTATAAGACGACCCCCAACTTTCCAGTTAAAATATAGAGTTTGGGATATACTCACCATATAAGAAGACAACACCTGGCGTATAAGACGACCCCCGACTTTTGAGAAGATTTTCCTGGGTTAAAAAGTAGTCTTATACGCCAGAAAATACAGTAATAGAAGGCTTACTGGAGCAACCACTTTTAAAAAAGGTGTCAAAAGGACTCACTGCAGATAAAGCAATATGCAGTTTTAATCTGTGCACGTTTATTCACAATTAAGGGCTACTGCTTTAAAAGAAACCTTACTGTATATTCCGGCATATAAGGCGACCCCCAACTTTTCCAGTTAAAATAAAGAGTTTGGGATATACTCGCCGTATAAGAAGACACCCAGCATATAAGACGACCCCTGACTTTTGAGAAGATTTTCTTGGGTTAAAAAGTAGTCTTATATGCCAGAATATACAGTATTTAAGTTTGCAAAGCTGCCTTAAGACTAATATAGGACAATTTTATGCAGGGTCAAAGCTACTTGGTTTAGTTCATAAAGGGACTAGGGATGTGCATGAATGTTTTTTTGCATTTGCATTCAAATCAAATCAAATATCCAAACATTCGATTTGAATGTTCAGAATCCAAATGCAACAAAATCAAATTCGAATTGAATGCATTTGAATCTGTTTGTTCAAATGTTGGATTCGAATCTGAAGATACGAATGCTGATAACGCTCATATTTGAAGATACAAATGTCGATAACATTCGTACAGGTTATACGTATCTGTACGCATTTTGTACGCATCCTGTTTTATCCTGTACGTGTCCTGTTTTCATCCTGTACTATCAGTGCAAATGCGTACAGATACGTATGAGATTCGTTCAGATACGGATGTAATACATACGTATCTGGACTTTCAAATGTTTCGACTCATTCAGAGGAATGTTTTGGAGCATTTGAAATTTGTTTGAATGGGTAGACATTCTATTCGAATTCGAATGTCCACATTCGATCGAATTTCTAATGTTTAGAACATTTGTGCACATTCCTAAAAGGGACAGGTTTAGTATGGGCACATCAGAGCAGGAAGATACTGGAGATTGGATCTGTGACCTCCTTTCAGATTTGCTGGTCTACAGCTGACCTATGACCTCTTCCTTAATACTGGATTGAGTTCAGTGTAAAATCGGTTTATAGTATGTTTGACTTATCTACACTATATTCTTAGAAAAAGTTTTTAACAATCTGTATAATACGAGTAGCTGCATTGACAGATATATTTGTATTGGTTCTCAAATGACATGGGGTGTTTTTCCATTGTCACTAAAAGTACCCATTAAGTACCCATTAATGGGTATGTAATGGCATTTTTGTACCCATTAATGGATACTTAATGGGTACTTCTAGTGACAGTGGAAAAACACCCATGGAGAGCTAAGAGTAGAAAGCTGGCTTGGCAGTTTTAATTTTAGAAAGGTGGTACTTTCCTTCTTCTGCACAGCAATTTCCCCCAATTTTGGTCATAAGGACTTTTCCCCTTGGACCATTTAGGCCCCTTTTTAGACTGTATTGCATATTACATTTGTTATATGAAATAGTTTAAACTCTGTTTTTACTCTTGTACTCCTACTATTAAGTAAATTGCTTCCATTAGATCTCTGTCCAGATCTTTTTGTTATTTTAATTTCAGTTGGAGTTCAAGAACTTCCGGAGGGGCCTAAGTGAAGCAGCCCCTAGTCTGGAAGACCAGGTGAGCCTTACTAGTCCTGCTGAGATAGGGGGGGTTATATTTTAAGCATGCTGTATTCTGTTTTTATTAAATAATTATTTTTCTTTGAATGTTGTGACCCACCCTGGGACCTTTAGGTGAAGGTCAAATTAAATAATAAATAATTACTCATCTACCACCAGCACCAGGACAGCAAGTAGATCAGTAACAAGTATATACTGAGAGAAGGTGCAATTGCAAGTTTCCACACGGAAGTCTGCCTTGCATGAAAGAAGGTTGACGTTCTTGGGAATAGGGCACAGCTGGGCATAACGTGCCTTGGCTCTGGGAAAGATGGGCAGGATTGCATTCTTGAACCCTGATCTGCATGTGTGGAAGGCTCCTGTGTAGAGGTGCGCACAAACGCAATTGTCGACATTTGATTAGAATCAAATATCTGAATGTCTGAACCCGTACGAATAGAGAAAAAACGAATGTATGCAAATTCAAACCGATTCGAATACATTCGTATCTATGCATATTTGCCTTGTATTTGATGATACGAATGTCAACAACATCCCTACGAGTCTGTACGCATCCATGCACATCCCGTTTTTATCCTGTATGCATCCTGTTTCCGTCCCCTACGTATCCGTACAAATGCACGCGGATACGAATAAGATGCGTACGGATATGCGTACAAACGTGTAAATTAGAGTTTTTAACTATGTACCTTGTTTTAACCTGCATCTTGTTTTTAATATGTTTCAAATTGTACCTTGTTTTTTTAATATGTTTTTAAAATGTTGGTTGATTCGTTGCCACCCGCCCAGGGACTTCCGGGTATGGGGTGGGATAGAAATGGAAATAAATAAATAGATAAATAAATGTCTGAATAATTCATACGAATGATTCTAAACCTTCAAATTCGTTAGAATGTTAAAAACCAGACATATAGACATTCAATTCGAATTCAAATGTCCGAATTCGAATGAATTCAATCAGATTTTGCATGTCTTGAATATTCTTGCCCATCCCAACTCCTTTGCCTCTGTATTTGAAGCTGACTTCATAACCGCAGCCAGGACCTTGCTCAGAGAGAGCAAGTGTTTGCGGGAGAAATCTGGCTAGGAATATCCTCCTGATAGGAAGATGATTTTTTTTTAGCCGGAGGGACTTGGCAGCACAGTATAAGCAACTCCATACAGCGCCACCAATGCTCTTCCTCCAATAGTGTTGGTTGACTTCTAAGCTTAAACATTAATTGCTTTTTGCTGTACCGGCTTATGTAAGGAACGACCAAGTGCCCTACAAAGTAGTGAAAATGTCCAGGGAAGAACCAGCTTGAGCATCTGCTGTATTTTTGTTTCCCTTCAAGGGCCCTGTCAACTTGTTTATCATCCCTCTGCATCCACACCCAAGCTTTAATCCGGCTTCACTCCACTTTCAGAGTGAGAGAGGGCAGGTGCAAGCCATTCTCTTTGGGCCTTTTCTACCTGGAAAGGACCCCCAGAAAGGACTAGTTGGGGATGTGTCGTTTCATTCTGAAAGCGGCCTGAAGCCGGATTGAGACTCCAGGTGCGAGCAGGCTCCCCGTTTTTGCCTGCCCGCTTGCTTGTTCGTTTTCCCGCTCGACCAGAAAGCCAAGCTCGACGGTGCGCCCATCCTGCCCGTCGGTGGGCGCAGTAGGGCCGGCCGGTGGGCACGGGCTCGGCGGCGTCGGCAGTGTGACCCTGGCGATGCCGAAGCGCCGCGATCGCGGGATAGCAGGAGAGAGCCGTCGAAGGGGAAACCCTCCTGCGGACTTGGTGCGCCTTCGCCGGGCATGATCTTTCCTCCGGCTCCGCACGGTGCCTGGGCTGGACTGCCCCGTCCGTGCCACCTGGCACCTCCGGCTTGGCACGGCGCCCGTCGAGGGGAGCGGGAGGACACGGCGCCCTTCCCGCCGCCCGCCTGCCTGCCTGCGGTGCCCGGGGCTGCCCGCTCCAGCTCCTTCCCGCCCTGCGCCGTCCGCCCGCCCGTCGAGGGTGCCGCCGGGTGGCTCACCTTTCCCGGCACGCCGCGGTGGTCGGTGCTGCCCTGCCAGAAGCGGCGGCTGTAGCCCGTGATGTAGCCGACCATCTTGTCCTCGTAGGGGAAGTCCACCTTCCAGATGAGGGAGCCGTAGCCGAACACCCACATGTTCCTCCTCCGCCGCCGCCGCCTCGCCCCGACGGCGCCGCCAACGCCGCCGCCCTCTCCCTCGCTCTCCCGGCGGGGATGGGGAGGCAGCGGTCGGTCGGGGCTGCGCTCGCTCTCGCTGCCGGTGCTGCTGCTGCTGCTGGCAGCGCCGACGGCGCCGCCGCTCGAGCTCTGCATGCTGCTGCCTGCCTGCCTGCTGCCGGCTCCCTCGGCTCGGCTCGGGCTGCTGCTGCTCCGGCTCAGCGAGGCACCCTGGGGCTTGTAGTGCCGAGGGCGGGCTCTGGATCGCGCTGCACGCCCCTTCGGCTTCTGCTCGCCCGGAACCGGCGTCCTCCTCCCCCCCCCACCGCGCGATCCTCGACGCCGCCGGAACTGCTGCTGCTCTGCAGCGCTCAGCATCTGATCCCGCCCGTCCAAGAGCCCAGCAGACGGGAGGAGGGAAGGAAGGAAGGACGGAGGGAGGGAGGGAGGGAGCAGGAGGAGGAGATGGGTGGCTGCTCCTCTCCTCCCCTCCCCTCCAGCTCCGGCTTCCTGCGCGATCGCCTGCCTGCCTGCTACCTGGCTGGACCTCCTTCCCCTCCCCTCCCCTCCGCCTTCCTGCGCGATCGCCTGCCTGCCTGCCATACACCTGCTACTGCTGCGGTGTATGGAGCCATCGTGGCTTGGAAAAGGAAAAAGAGCCGCGGGAATCGAACCCACCTTCCCCTCGGCTTCCCACTCATCATCATCAATCTAGAAGAAGGGGTACATAGTAAAATAGCAAAGTTTGCTGAAATTATTTAAGGTAGTAAAAACAGAGATTGCCAAGAGCTCCAGAGGGATCTCTTAGCACTGGGTGAGTGGGCAACCAAGAGGCAAATGTGCTTTAATCTTTACAAGTGCAAAATAATGCACATCGGGGCCCAGAATCCAAATTATGTCTATAAACTGATGGGGTCTGTGTTTTTTTGCAGCATACCAGAAAAGGGATCTCTCGTGGACAGTTCAATGAAGGTGTCAACTCAGTGCGTGGCAGCAGCAAAAAAAAGCTAATTCAATGCTGGGAATAAATCGGACGGGAATAGAAAATAAGTCTATGGTGAGGCCACATTTGAAATATTGTGTACAATTCTGGTCACCGCACCTCAAAAAGGATATTGTGGAACTAGAGAAGGTGCAGAGAAGGGCAACCAGCATGATTAAGGGTCTGGAACACCTCCCTTACGAAACCAGGCTGCAACGTCTAGGCCTCTTCAGTCTGGAGAGAAGGCGTTTGAGAGGGGACCTGATTGAAGTATATAAAATCATGCATGGTATAGAAAAGGTGGATAGAGACAAATTATTTTCTCTATCGCACAACACTAGAACCAGGGGGCACTCTATGAAGCTGATGGGTAGGAGAGTAAGGTCTGACAGGGGGAAGTATTTCTTCACCCAGAGGGTCATCGGCTTATGGAATGTGCTGCCGGAAGAGGTGGTGACAGCTACCAGTCTGGATGGCTTTAAGGTAGGGTTAGACAAATTTATGGATGACAGATGTATCAATGGCTTCTAGGATCAATGCCTAGGTGCATCTTTCAGGCTGTGGGGGGCAGCAGGGCGCTTCTAAGGCCATTTGCTGGGATTCTAGAGCAGGAATATGTTTGTCCTTGTCTCTGCTTGGGATGCTCATGAGCAGTTGGCGGGCCACTGTGTGCGACAGGATGCTGGACTAGATGGGCAGTGGCCTGATCCAGCAGGACTTCTCTTATGTTCTGATTCCATTTCTGGTGAGCCTGTGATAGATGCAGCGCTGCTTATGTGCCGTTTCTTTCTAAAAAAGGCGAGCTAAGTTAAGTGGAGGCAATTCTAAGCCACCACAAAAGAAAACTAAATTCATTTTTTGAGCAGTGGAACTTAACTGAGAGTTTAAATCAATTTGACTGATAATGGGGGTTATCCTTACAGTATGGGATTTAGAGGGCTTGTTTTCTCATGCTGCTTTGGTGTTAAGCTGTAAATGAGATTATTTTTAAAGAGCAAAACATTAATTGAAGCGTAAAATGCATTTCCATCCTTTGGGCAAAAGTACCGGTCTATAGTTAGCGCCTCTGAAGTGATACATATGTTCTCCTGAGGATGTTTCTTTCACAGGGAGCCAGGCCAAGGGTTTTTCCTAGGCAAGGAGCAATTTCATGCGCTCAGATGGCACTGAGCTTTACAGTGCCACCATTTTGGCAGCTTTACCTCTTGTTGCTGTGTGTGTTTCAGACAGCAAAAGAACTACTAATTGATCAACAGTGTTCCATGATCTGAAGGTTTTAGTTGCTTAGAAAATTAAAGAGAAAAGTGTCACTCGTTTTTGAAGTGGTCTCCCTGGTACCCTAAAGTGTTGCTTATTTTGCTTCTGTGGTTAGATCAGCTGTGACTTCATTCTCTACCCAAACTGTATGAAAACAGCTTGAGGTGTGGTCCAGGAAGCATGTGGAATGACATGGTTGGAGATTGTGGCGGGGTCAGATCACAGAGATGGGCTGCATCTACATCCATGTCCGTGTTAATCCCAACATAGGCCCGGAATATTCGGGTGATGTTCTGTTAACAACCTTATTGTGAGAAAATTAACTCACAATACAGATTTTACAGATACAGTGAAAGGACTTGAACCAGGTCGGGATGCCTGCCCACATGATCTGCCATCTTAGTTATGGCCATCACACATGTATGGGATCAGACCAGGCCTAAAATGGAGGCTGTGCATTTGTGCAGGGCAGTGACCACAAAAGTTTAGGTGTTTCACTCCATTGAAATACCCAGATGCAAGTGTCACGTCATTTTGAGGGTAGTGTGCAGACTGGTAAGTCCTTTAAATTGCTCCCTGCTGTTGCCCAGCTGTTTGGAAAAGAAGAAGCGGTATATTTGACATGGTCATATTCTGCAGTAGAATGCACAGTCACAATGGGGGCATCACACATGACGATGGATGGACCGTCATTGTGACACATTGTCCCATTACTACTATTTGTGATGGATCGGGGAGGACGTATGGCCGAAAAACTGATCTTTTTAGATCAGTTTTTCAGTGGCCAGTGCAGAAACACCCATAGATTGCACAGTTGCCGGTAAAACGAGACCTGGAACGTGACGGATATTCTCCTAGGCTCAAAGAGACGAGCTGGGAAAACTATGGTAACTGCAAATCCCTAGCTCAGTGGTCCTCAACCTGGGGGTTGGGACCCCTTTGGGGGTCGAATTACCCTTTCAGAGGGGTCGCAGCGAGTCTCCTGCCACCCTTCCCTCCCACCTCTCCACCCCTGTGCTTGGGGGTCTCCACAACATGAGGAACTCCATTAAGGGGTCGCGGCATTAGGAAGGTTGAGAACCGCTGACCTAGCTGATAGTAGGTGAAGATAACAGAGTGAGACTTCCTAGGGACAGAGGGAGATGATTAATTTTATTTATTTAGAACATTTTATACCACTTCCCATTAAAGAATCCCAAAGTGGTTTATAAAGCAGAGATTACAAACGAGGGCTAAAAACACTTGAAAACGTATTAAAAATTGAGTGTGTCAGAAAAGGAATCTTAGGGTCTTTTCACCCTCACATACTTTGGGACGACCTATATCAGTGATGGTGAACCTTTTGAGCTCGGTGTGTCAAAATTTGCACGAAAACGTAGCTTAACTCAGGTGCTGTGTCACATCTAGAAATATCCATAATTCTGTGATATTTGTAGCTCTAGTAAAAAAGTTATATTTTTGATATATGTATTTTATTAAAAGCAAAAGCAAATAATTCTTTACATTAGTGACTTTTGTTGCTAAATTTTCAATTGAAAGTTGGTATTTCATACACTTCAAGAACAAGCAAGCATGACAAGTCCAGGTGCCAGGGTGACCATGTGTGTCACCCAAAAGGGCTTGGCATGTCACCTGTGACACGCGTGTCATAGGTTGGCCATCACTTTCCACCTCCTTTCCAGAGCTTCCTGAAGTGTGCTAGGCCATCCTAAACCCCCAAAGTTGTGGAGCAGTGAAAATGGCTCCACAGTTTGACTAGGAGCGTCTCATGCATTCTTGGTCAGCTCTTGCACGCAGTGTTCACACCACTTGTGCAAATGCTGCATGGGGATTGCAGTTGCCATAGCAAGAACTGGGCATGTGGCAGAAATTGCTGTGGCTTTTGCTGAGGTGATTTGGTTGGACTGTCTTCACCTCAAATGGCTGTGGGTATGTTGGGGAGGGCGCTGGCGTTTGTGGTGTCAATGCTGGCCACCATCACACTAAGGCTAAGTGTGAAAGGGCCCATATACAATGGGGAGCTGTGTCTTCATCTGGTATCTGGAAGCTATAATTGTAGGTGTCTTGTGAATATCACAGGGGACATTCTGTAGGCCATCAGAACATGACATTTTGTATTTTGTGGAAACCACAGCAGAACCTCTTCAAATGGTGAAGCAGGAAGTAACTGCATAGTTCCAAAGCAGTGGTAAACTAGCTAGTCGGGCAGAATGTATAAGCTATTCAGAAGTCTTCAGTGTGAAAATTAATCCAATTTACTCTGGCACCAAACTTAGGACACTACCATGAACTTGTAGCCTTACCAGCAAGCAGTTCAAGGAAATACTGTAGGGAAAGAGAAGGTCACAAGGTGGCCCATAGTCAAACATGGATCCAGCTAGCGCACTTTTTGAACATTCACAATCTGGGAAAAGGAGGACTCAGAATCATGGCACGTGCTAGTTTTGTAGCCTTATAGCCCAGGAATCTCTATACAGTAGGTATGATAAAGGAGTCAGACGTAGGGGTGTGCACAGATATTCGATTTGAATATCCGAAAATTCAAGTTGATTCGAATCTTTAAAATTTGAATTTAACCAAATTTGATTTGAATTAAGCAAATTCAAATCTATTTGTTCAAATTTTCTATTTGAATTTGCACTTACGAATGTCGACAATATTCATATATGCCACTACGCATTGATACACATCCTGTATGGATCTGTACACGTCTGTATGCATCCCATGGTTATCCCGTATGCAACCCGTTTTTGTCCTGTACAGATCCGTACTAACACGTACGGACGCGGGAAAGATGCATATCTGCAGGTACGCATCATGTATGAACCCATACACATACAAATGTCTGGATAATTCGAACAAATAGATCCAAAATTTGTTTGAACCTTTAAATTCAAATTTATGGACATTCGATTCAAATTCGAATGTCGAAATTTGGACGAATTTGAATGAATTTTGAATACCTCTGAATATTTGTGCGCACACACAGTCAGAAGTGCTGATGATCTAGGTTGCTATTTCTACCTGCTCTCAGAAGGTCTTTGTCGTGTATCCCACTCCTTGGTCAAAGCATGCACTAGCTGCGCATGACATGGACTATGTATGACACAGGACTCTAGTTGATGTGGTTGCTATTCTTGTAGCTATAAGCTGAACTTTTGAATATTCCACTTTAAGACTGAGTGTAAATAAAATGCAGAGTCTTTTGGATGTCTGCTGAGAACTGGGAAAGAGTTGAGGTCAGGTGAGTCTTTACTTCCAGGAATGGAAGTGTGCGATTGCAATCTTCAGTATGTGTATCAGTACACTAGATCCCACTGAACTTAAAATCAATTAGGCTGGGCCTTTAAGGTGTCAAATTTTTTATCTCGTAATGCCCTTTGAGATTTGGAGCATCTGTAACTGTAGAATTTTACTTAGGCTGCGTCCCCAAAAGACTTATTTGCCTCTCTAGTCTCCCTCTACTGTCACTTTATTCAAGCGGACTTTAAAAGTGCCATGCACTTCTGGAATAAGCGTCCGCATGAGGCTCAGCAAAACACGCATTTAAACGCACCTTCCATCCCCACGGAAGCGTGTTTTCTTTCCCTGCATCTTTTTCTCCCCGCCCCCTCTCTTGTTCAAAGGAAAAATAGCCATCGGTTCTCTGTTCGTCTCCCAGATCTCCATCCCCTGAAATGGCTTCCCATGCGAGCTGCAGTCATCGGCTGGGCGATCATTTGCTCATTCACTCTTAGGACTTTCACAGATCACTGTCTAAATCCACCCGGTAGAGCAGCGGTGACTAGCAATACACCCACTTCACGCCTGATAACAATGTTGCAATCCGTCCACTTCACGCCTGATAACACTTCACACCTGATAACAATGTTGCAATTCTCCGCAATTCTGGCTCTTTGAAAGTTCTGTGCTTTAGAAAGGGAAGGAAGGGAAGCTGCAGCATTTCTGGGAGATGTGTGAATGCTTTATGGCTGTGTGTGCAGGCAGCAATCCCTGCCCCTTTTGCCACGGAGTGTCCCCAAGGTAAATGCTGCGAGGAAAACCCGCGACTTCCAAAAAGAGCGATGAAACTCTTCTTTAAAGGGCACATATTTTGTCACGGGTTTTCCTGCTTTTGTAGCGCTGGAAGCTCGTTCAAAACCCTGGCATGGGGGTAGTCAGAGGCAAAAGCAGATTTTTAGCACACTTTAAATTGCTTGGGGACACACCCTTAGTTTTTGTCGCCTGGGATGCGCTGTATTTTTTGACTTTGAAGTATTTGATGTGAGGCTTCAAATGTCTGAAATTTAAAACAAACCAAAAAAGGCTCTGCCTTCTAAATATTTATTTACAGTGAACCCCCCACCCCACCCCTCCCCTCCCAAGTAGATGCTTTTGAGCCGATCCACACTGTGGAGTAGTGTAATCTTTGATGAGAATGTACAGTTGACCTCCTGATTTGAGTAACTTTCCTCGGAGCTCACGTTTTCCTTGCTCTCTCCTTTTTATCAGATCTGTTCAAATGGATTTTACAGAAGCTTATTCTGACAGATGTTCTGCTGCCGGACTTGTAGCCAGGCAAGGCAACGCCAGACGTTTGAAGAAGCTCATTAAGCAAGGCTACAGCATTGATGTCCCCGATAACAGGGGATGGATGGCGATCCATGAAGCAGCGTTTCACAATAAAAGTGACTGTCTGAAGATCTTAATCCGTGCAGGTAAGGAAAAATGCAGTCACCTTCCACGGGCCCAGGGACCCTTTTGTTCTTCCTGTAGTGGGTGAAAGAAGGGTTTGGTTTGATCTTCAGTTCTTGGAAAGCATTCAGTTGCAGACAGTGCATCATTAATTGAAGAGGAGAGGTTAGTCTAGCAATCTTCTTGGCTTTCCTGAGAGCAAAGGTGCAAGTCGTTGGGTTAACTCTCACCTCTGTTATGGCTTGCCAAGGACCACGAACCATTACAGGAGGGGACATGAGCATGTGGAGGAGAAAAAAAGCCATGTAAGCCACACTGCAGCATGTTGTTCAAAGTCAAGTATGACCAAGGCGTCTCACATATGGATGATGCTGGGGTTGCATAAGAATTCAATGATAAGTTTCCTTTTCTCCAGGAAGAAGAAGAGTTGGCTTTTCTACCCCACTTTTCTCGCCCGTTTAAGGGGACTCAAAGCAGCTGACAAAGCTTCTGTTCTTCTCCCCACAACAGACACCCTGTGAGGTAGGTGGGGCTGTGAGAGCTCAGAAGAGAGCTATGACTAGCCCCAGGTCAACCAGCTGGCTTCGTGGGGGAGGGCGGAATCGAACCCAGTATTCCCAGATAAGAGTCCGGCTCCCTAACCACTAGACCAAAGTTAATTTCATAATAGTGACTCAAGCCTCACCTGTACTGAGCCCTGATGCTCACCTGGCAGCATTTTGGGCATGGCACGGAGAAACCACATTGTGTGTGTGTGGAGTGCATACATGTTGCCAGCTTCGCCACACGTCATCAGGGCAAGGAGCCCTTCTTCGTGTGCTGTCAGCTGATGAGCCTCTGGGATACAGGGCCTTCTCAGTAGCTGATCCTTGGCTTTGGCCTGTCTTCTCTTTATCAATAAGAGCATTGTCCCTTAAGGCCTGCTGGAGAAATTTAAAAACTTAATCTGTTCTGGAATAACTTTTCCTGCTCCTGATTCTTACTATTTTTTTTTAATCTGAGTGCAGTTGTTTTTAGTTTTTTGGGCCCCATTTTACTGAGTTCTAATTTTATTTTAATCCTGTTGTGAGCCAATTTGGTCTAGTGGTTAGGGAGCCAGACTCTTATCTGGGAATACCGGGTTTGAGTCCGCACTCCTCTGCAAAGCCAGCTGGGTGACCTTGGGCTAGTCACAGCTCTCTTCTGAATTCTCACAGCCCAACCTACCCCACAGGGTGTTCTGTTTTGGGAAGAAGAATAGAAAGCTTTGTCAGCTGCTTTGAGCCCCTTTAAATGGGTGAAAAAAGCAGGGTAGAAAAGCCAACTTTTCTTCTTCTGTTTCTATGTGTGTTTTGGAATGTTTTATAGTCTTCATATATATGGGTTTGACAGCATTTGCCCTTTTTGTTTGAGTTGCCTAGAGGCCTAGGAGTGAGTAAATAAATAAATTTGCAGTGCTTCCATGCTGCACTTAGGACAAGCATTTTGGATGCCTCTGTGACATTTGGAAGTCACACAGAAATCGGCATCCCTAGCTGGCCTGATGGGGATATGCCCATGCCTTAAGATCTGGAGGGGAGGCCCTCCTGGTCGTCCCATCACCCTCAGCAGCAAAATGTGAAGGTACCCGGGATAGGGCCTTCTCAGTGACGGCCCCCAGGCTATGGAATAGTCTCCCCCTTGAGGTGATGGTGAAGATGCACCTCTTTGCTCTGGCCTCTAGTTAAATGGGGATACACTTTCCCTTCCCACCTGCAGACACTGTTGTTTTAATAAATTTGATTTTAAATGTTTTTACCCACCCTGAGACCTTTAGGTATAGGGTGGGAAAACAAACAAACAAATAAATATGGATGACTGGGGTGGTGTGAAGAGGGTGTAATAGCCCCTGCCCAGCTGCCTCCATATTCTGGGCGATGGGGAGCATTGGCAGTAGAGGTCAGCTTCCAACAATGTAATAAGCACTATAAAAATCCAATAAATAAAATAAAATAAAATAAAATAATGGTCTTTTCGCATCTGTTTTCTTGTGTCATCATTGTCCTGAATTTCTTTGTAGAGGTGCAGAGCCAGCAGTTGTTTCAGCTCTTGCCAGGGCAAACTCTTGATCTTGCTTCTGCTCTAAAACAAAATAAGAGAACCCCTGCTGGATCAGGCCACAGCCCATCTAGTCCAGCATCCTGTCGTACATGGTGACCCCCCAAATGCTCATGTGTAACTCAAGCAGAGACAAGGACAAACCTATTCCTGCTTTTGAATCCCAGCAAATGGCCTTAGAAGTGTCTTGCTTCCCCCCCCCCCAGCCTGAAAGATGTATCTAGGCATTCATTCTAGTAGCCATTGATACATCTGTCGTCCATAAATTTGTCTAACCCTTCCTTAAAGCCATCTAGACTGGTTGCTGTCACCACCTCTTCTGGCAGCAAATTCCTTGGGCCAATGAATCATAGAATCATAGAATGGTAGAGTTGGAGGGGACCTCCTGGGTCATCGAGTCCAACCCCCTGCTCAAGGCAGGATCTCCTAAACCATCTCAGACAGATGGCTGTCCAGTCTCTGCTTGAAGACCTCCATCGAAGGGGAACCAACCACCTCCCGTGGCAGCCTGTTCCACTGGTTGATCACTCTTACTGTTAGAAATTTTTTCCTAACATCTAAACTAAATCTTTTCCCCTGCAGTTTCACCCCATTGTTTCTAGTCCTTCCTTGAGAGAGTGAGAACAGGGCTGATCCCTCTGCCTTGTGACAACCCTTGAGGTATTTGTAGACAGCTATCATGTCTCCTCTCAGTCTTCTTTTTGTTAGACTAAACATTCCTAGTTCCTTAAGCCGTTCCTCATAGGACATGGTTTGCAGACCGTTCACCATCTTGGTAGCTCTCCTTTGAACCTGCTCCAGCTTGTCAGTGTCTTTTTTAAATGACCCTCTGGGTGAAGAAATACCTTCCCTTGTCAGATCCGACTCTCCTACCCATTAGCTTCATAGATGCTCCCTGGTTCTAGTGTTGTGTGACAGAGAAAAGAAATGTTCTCTATCCACCTTTTCTATACCATGCATAATTTTATATACTTCAATCAGGTCCCCCAATCAGGTCACAAAATGATTCTTTTGTGTGGGGAAACATTGCTGGATCATTTATTGTTGTCGTTGTCGTTGTTATCAGCACCCTCTGATGGCTATATAAGATCAAAGACATTTGAAGGCACTTCTCCACTCCACCTGTCCGCACGTCAGGGAAGTTTGGATTGTGTTGCTCTACTGCTAGAATCTGGAGCTGATCCCAATGAGCTTACGAATGATGCAACGGTGCCTTTATTTTTAGGTAAGTTAGCTTGTCTTTAAAATGGAAGAGTTATCTAGGACAAGGGTGTCCGCTCTGTGACCGTGGGCTGCATGCGGCCTGGATGCTTATAAATGTGGCCCAGTGGAAAATCGTAAGTTTACTTAAACATTACGAAATTATGCACGGACCTTTTTCTTGCTCATTGGTTTTCGTTAATGTTTGTATTTAATGTGTGGCCTACTTCTGCTGTTCTTCCTCCAGTGTGGCTCAGAGACCCCCAAAAGTTGGACACCATTGGTAGGTATTGGGTACATATTTAACCATATTTAGGTGTTCCAGTATTTCCTCCTTTCGTAAATTGTCTTCACCAGTTTACTAACAATGAACCAGAGCGCAGAAACAGTGTTATAATTTATGTATTGTCACAACTGGTCAGTAACCCAAAAATTCAGTTAAGATGCCGTTACTGTACATTCAAAAGTAATATTACATTGTACCCCTCTGCTCTCACCTTGAGGTTCTGAAGGGAGCTTTGACTCTTGTTGTTTCATCTTCTAAATGAGCTTAGCAAGTTTGTGAGCAAGTTTGTAGTTACAGTGCCAGGCTCTTACCTGGTGGTCTCCCTACACAAAGCCAGCTGGGTGACCTTGGGCTGGTCACAGCTGTCTTTCTGAGCTCTCACAGCCCCACCTATCTCACAGGGGGTCTGTTGTGGGGAGAAGAACAGATGGTTTATCAGATGCCTTGAGTACCCTTAAAGGTGAGAAATGTGAGTCATGAAAGCTTCCTCTTCTTCTCGGGATGCCATCTACAGGGCCTTCTCTGTGGTAGCACCTGTTTTACGGAATACCCTCCTCTCTGCTATTCATGAGGTGCCTACACCTACTAAAGACATGTTTTTCACCCTAATCCATCCAACTTCTACTATGTGTTGAATTTTTAAAAAATGGTTTTACTAGTGGCTCAACCGGCTGATGCACCAAATAATACATAACATTAACCCACCCTTGTAGCCATCTCTGTTGAAGTTGTTAAAAATAATTATATATCATTTCCCCCCTAAAAGGGGGGGGAATCCCCTCAAAGTGGTTTACAGGAAAATAATTAAAAACAAGAGTAAAAACTATGCGTTATAGGACCACCAATGGCTAAGGCAGGACATGACCAGTTTCATCATTGTTGCAACTCGTCAGGTGCCCATAGCCTGGGTTCTTATCCCTTATAGGGGTTTGAACTCCTGGCAGCCTGGCCAGGTAATGAGCCAACCTAATTATTCTTTACATTCAACCTTACCTAAAAATGCCAGGTGTGTCTTATTGGCTGGCTTATTTTTTTGCTATCCAGAGCCTGGCTCAAGAAGCCAAATCTTTTTTCCAGATCAGCAGCAGAGGTAAGAGCACTAGGAACTGCTGACCTCGAAGACATCCAACTGGTTTCCAGCTCCTGTGTATCAGAAATAGCCTTGGCAAATAAGCACAAATACCTTTGCTAGTCCTGCTGGTCTTGGTTATGTGTGGAGAGAGGAATGGGAGGGGTGGTTGACTCCTAAGGGGAGAAGGGCAACGCTTCACCCCCTCCGGTATCTTGCACCTTGAATCTTGGTTGCCTTCCAACTTCACGTATGTTTTAGTTCTAAACATTGAATGTTCAAAATTCCATCAGATGTGGACATTCATGGGTGTTTTCCCACTTAGCACTAAAGGACCCATTAAGGATCCTTAATGGGTCCTTAAAGGGTACTCTAGCGCTAAGTGGAAAAACACCCCAAATTTGAATAGAATGTCTTCACATTCGAATTTAGACATTCGAACAAATTTCGAATGTTCCAAAACATTCTTTCAAATGATTCTAGTCATTCAAATGTGTACAGATATGTATTACATACATATCTGTACAAATATCATACGTATCTGTACGCATTTGCGCTTATAATACGGAACAAAAACGGGATGCATTCAGGATACAACAGGATGCATACAAAATGCGTACAGATACATACTGTATAATACATACGAATGTTGTCGGCATTCATATCTTCAAATACGAATGTTATCTTCAAATTCGTATCTGACATTCAAATGAATAGATTCAAATGTACCAGATTCGAATTGGTTTTTGTTGCATTCAGATTTTAAATGCAAAAAAAAATCATGCACATCCCTAGTTGAGGCACATATAAGACTTTGACCCTCTCTGCTATTATGGCACCATTGTGGTGGGGATGCCTCATGTATCATAGCCGACCCCACCATAGCCCCACTTCCCCTCCAACAAAAGTCCTATATACTATTGTTGCAAACCCCGTGGGCTTTCCAGTAATGGCACCCTTGCTCACAGTCTAGAAAAGAAAAGTGATCATTGCTTCATCTACCACACATATGTGGAGGCTAAAACTAGCGTCTGTGCATATGCAGTGGTGCTGTCTAGGCAGAAAGCAATAATGGTGGTGGGGCAGCAATACCCTGCATTAGGGCTTCCTAGCACAATATTCTGCCACTGTCTGGAGGCAGCCCTTAAGGTCAACAGGATCAATTTTCAAGTAGGTTTGCATGGAATTATAGCTTTAATGGTGTCTTGCCTGCCAGTGGTTCTGTTTATTCTGATCCCCAGAACTAGTTCATTTTAGATTCCGTGTTCTCTGTTCCACTAGCCACAGTGGCCCTGGCCACCACTGAGGGCCGCAGCAACTGGCCTTTTAGCTGCTGAATGCTTGGTGGAAATCGGTCCATAGTGTATGCATTTGCGTGTTATGTGCCTGTATGTATTTTCTAGTGCAGTGATAGACCAGGAGCCTCATTTTCACCTGCCTGCTGTAGCTGGTATCAATTTTGCAGATAGTAAGAAACTTGCCATTTACCAAGCTGCTATCTGTAAGACTTATTTGCAAAGCCGGAAATATATGGAAACCTTAAAGTAAGGCATGCTCATATGACAGCAATTTATCAGATATAATGGATAAAACTGAAGCCCATAAATTTCTTGGTTTAGAGGCAGAGCACATTTGGAAAAATTCACAGCCAACAAATCAATTCATACTGCAGTGTTGTGGAGCTGGGTTTAATTAAGGCTATTGATTGAAATATGTTTTTAAAAGGCACTTCTACAATAGGCCAGCTCTAATCTCCTGTAATTTTTGTAAGCAACTTGCATTGTTCTTTGTTCCCTGTTAAATCAGAGACAGCAGATAATCTATCACACAGTGACAGAACTCTTTTCTTTAAGATCTCTTTCATTATGATACCTGACCACCAACCTCCTATAGAAGGTTTGTTCCACATTAAGTTTATCTACAGTTGCTTCCATGACAGGTTTCTACATATGGATTGAACTCAGCATGGACTGTTTCATTGTTAAAGGACAAACTAATTTGGGCTCTCTAGAGACGTTTGAAAGCAGTTCCAGACTGAAAATGGCTTCAGTAAGAAGACAATCCAGTTATGTGCCAAATGGTTTGTTTTTAGACCTGTTTGGTAACTGGTTGTTGTGTGTGTGTTGGTAACTGGTTGGTGTGTGTTTGATAGTGGACCGATGCAGAGGGATTAAAGTGAATAGGTTGCCAGTTTGATCTCTTTGTCTGATTTGTAGCCACCTCTGTCTTCCCTTATGCATAAGGGAATTTATTCCCTGTGTATCTCACATGTGTGGCCTCTCCCAAATTGCATCTCCTAAATGTACTTAAATATGGTGTTTAAGGGGTGATCTGATTGAAGTATATAAAGTAATGCATGGCATAGAAAAGGTGGATAGAGAAAAATTATTTTCTCTATCACACAACGGTAGAACCAGGAACTATCTGTGAAGCTGATGGGTAGAAGAGTCAGATCAGACAAGGGGAAGTATTTTTTTCACCCGGAGGGTCATCAGTCTATGGAACTTGCTGCCAGAAGAGGTGGTGACAGCTGGCTTTAAGAAAGGGTTAGACAAATTATTGGATGGCAGATATGTCAATGGCTACTAGAATGAATGTCTAGGTACATCCTCCAAGCTGGGGAGATGGGCAGGATGCCTCGAGAGTCCATTTGTTGGGATTTGAGAGCAGGTGAAGGTTTTGGCTTTAGTCTTCTGCTTGAGGTGCCCATAAACAGTTGATAAGCCACTGTGTGGGACAGGATGCTGCACTAGATGGGCTGTGGTCTGATCCAGCAGGGTTCCTCTAATGTTCTTAACTGTGGCCTCCTTATGACTCTGCACCTCATGTTCCAGGCAGCCCATGTTAGGCTGAAGCTGTTGTCTGTACTATTTTTCCACAGTTCAGCTCCCCTGCTTTCTTGTCCTACTAGCCCTTTCAGAATGGAGGACTATGGATTGTCCCAACATCCCTCCTTGTGGTTGTGTGGCACAACCATAAACTGGGAGGGCTTCACCTTGGCCCAGAGAGATAGGTGAATGAGAAGACTAGCAACACAACTATTTTCTGTTGAGCACATCTCTAAATCCAATCTCAACGTAGGAAATCCATTTTTTTACTCTTAAAAAAAAGACATTGCACTCTGTATTTTGTTATGGGGAGTTAAGATAGCACAGGATTGCTGTCTAAATGCTTGTCCTTTAAAAGGGGATGTTGTGGAAGGACTGTAACAGTCATCATTTGCAGCAGGTTTAGTTAGCTTACAACTGTTCTGAAAATAGTGTTGTTTTGAGGAAATATTATTTGGAAAATAATACTTATTTGACATTACTGTTTGTTATGCGGTGTCATTGTACGTTACTGAGGAGATTGAAAGGGCCCTTTGATTGTGAAGAAACTGTTCGAAATAACTATCTAGTGACATTTTCTGAAAGAATGTTATCTTTTAGCAAGTAAATGAATGCTTGCTTTTCTCTTAAATAATGGATTATATATAAAAGAAAATAAAGATTTCAAACAAAAATATTTTCAACTGTTGGTTCACCTGAGAGTCCACCAGACTTGCTTATGGCTTCTTATCAACACTAGACATAAATTAGGACTTTTCAAAAGAATTGTGTTAAATTTGCACTTTAAAAAGGCTACTATACCATATGTACTAGATTCATGTGACTGTGAAATTTACCAAAAAAGAGATTGCATCTCAGGCTGCGGTCACAGGATAATAGAAATAATTTCTTGGCAATAATTCTGCACCTGTGAAATTCTGCTCAATTCACAGTGACCCCCTTAACAGGCTGTTAAGGCAAATCAGAAGACTCATTGGTTTAAAATGTCTGTAGCCTGATCCGTCAGGGTTCCTCTTATGTTCACGTAGAGGGGTTTTCCACAAAAACATAAGAGGAGCCCTGGTGGGTCAGGCCACAGCTTGTTAGTCAAGTATCCTGCTTCTGGGTATACTTAAGCAGAAGATAAAGGCAGAACCTTCACCTGCTCTCCACTTCCTGCAAATGGCCTTTAGAGCTATCCTGACTGTCACTCCAAGCTGGAGGTGGTACCTAGTAGCTCTTAATACTCACATTCTCTATGAATTTTTCTAATAGTTTCTTAAAAGCTATCCAGACTGCTTGCTATCATCTCTTTGACGGTAAATTCCATTGGCTGATGATCCTCTGGGTAAAAAAGTCAACAGCTTCCCCTTGTTGCTCCCAACTCTTCTGCCCATTGTCTTCATAGTGGGACTCTGGGTTCCAGTTTTTCCTCTATCCACATATTCTACATCATGCATGATTTATAAACTTTAGTCCCCTCTTAAATGCTGTCTTTTAAGGTTCAAGATACCTAGAGACTGCAGCCTGATTTCATAAGGAAGGTGTTCCAGCCTCTTTATCACTTTGGTTGCCCTTCTCTGTCCTTTACCAATTCTACAACATCCTTTCTGAGGTGTGCTGACCAGAATTGTACAAAAGATTCCAAGTGTGGCCTCATCATAGATTTATAAAGCACAATAACACATCCTGATTTAATTTTTATACCCATTCTGGATACGTCTAGCACTGAATTTGCTTTTCCCACTGCTCCTTCATATTTCCACTGAACTATCCCCAAGAACCCTGAGATCCCTTGCTTGTTCTGTCACAGAAAACTCAGATCCTGTCCGTTTATACAGTGGTACCTCGACATACAAGTGCCCTGACATACAACTGTTTTGAGATACAAGCCGCCGAGCGAGTGATATTTTGCTTTGAGATGAGAGCAAGATTTGAGATACGAGTATGTAAATAGAGTACAGTACATAACAAAAACAACTGAGGTAGTGTTTTGGGAGCTGGAATGGATAAATGGGAAAATTGCTTTG
This sequence comes from Aspidoscelis tigris stejnegeri, assembly GCA_023333525.1. NCBI lineage: Eukaryota > Metazoa > Chordata > Lepidosauria > Squamata > Teiidae > Aspidoscelis > Aspidoscelis tigris. The sequence goes on from JALMGA010000001.1 coordinate 13,282,157, forward strand.
AGATACGAGCGATTTGACATAAGAGCAAGGTTACAGAACGAATTAAACTCGTATGTCAAGGTACCACTGTAACTGTAAAGAGTAGGGACCTGCGAAAAATCCAATTTCCCCTCTTTGATCCAGTATGAATTGAAGTAGGAATATTCTGCTTCATGCAACCCCTCTCTTGCCTGTCCTGTCTCCCCCAACCCCCCATCCCACTCAGCACCACAATTCCAGGACGTGTGTCTCCTGAAGACCTAGCTGAGCCTCAGATGGGGGCGTGATGGGAGTGGAGGCCTTGGCCTGATTTTAAAGATGTTGCATTCCTACTTCTAATATACTTAAAGAAGTTCTGATTGTTTCTTTTGATGTTTTTAGCAATGTCCTCCTCAAAATCTACCTTAGCATTTCTAATTGCCACCTTGCATTTCCTCTGCCAGAACTTATGTTGCTGCCTGTTCTCCTTTTTAGGACAAGTCTTCAGTTTTTCTAAATGAGATTTTCTTGCTATTAATGACTTCCCATACTGCTCTTATAAGCCACACTGCTGTTTTCTTGGACATGGTCAAGTTTGGTCTAGTAGTGGTTAAGGAGCCGGATTCCTATCTGGGAATACTGAGTTTGATTCCTCACTCCTACATGAAGCCAGCTGGGTGACCTTGGGCTAGTCACAGCTCTCTTCTGAGCCCTCACAGCCCCATCTACCTCACAGGGTGTTCTGTGGGGAGAAGAACAGAAGGTTTTAAGTCCCCTTAAATGGGTGAGAAAAGTGGGGTAGAAAAGCCAACTCCTTCGTTTTCTTAGGTTTGGATGTTAACTGAGCCTCCATTATTGTATATATAAATAGTCTTCATGTATTTTGGAATGATTGGGCTCTTCTAAGTTTCCCTTTCAGTTTTCTTTTTACTAGTAGTTTTCTCATTTTGGGGAATCGTTATGAAAGTTGAAGGCCACTATGTTAATTTTATCAATAACTCAATGTCTATGTTTAACTTGAAGGTTATCATAGTTTCATTGTTCCTTATTGGATTGACTACAGTGATGTAGGGATGTATACAAATATTCAAAACATTCAATGTTCATACGCATTCAGACATTTGTATATGAATTGAATGTTACGACATTCGTACATTGATATTGGTACAAATATGAATGTTTTGGAATATTTGCATGAAGCTTTGGAACATTCATGAACCAGGGAGGTGGGAAAGCGGCTACACCAGTCACATCTGCAATGGATCCAGAGTGAATTTGACATGGTTTGAGAGTGGATTCAAAGTGGATTCAGGGTGGACTTGATGCTTTGAGAGCAGATGTGTTATGGGATACATATTGGATACATATTGTACATATCGGATATTTGTATGAATTCGTATGAATACATTCATATCAAATAGAATCCTACCACATTTGAAGAAGATCTATTCAAACAAATGGTGGATACATCCAAATGGATCAAGTCCTGGATCCTCTTGACCTTGGTTGGTTCCACAACTATCTGCTGTAAGGAACAATCATTTAGTATAGCCAGGAATTTTATCTCTCATCAGTTGAATAAGAGTTCACCCAGTCTACGTGAGGGTAGTTGAAGTCCCCCAGTATAACTCCTCTTTCATTTTTGGATACTTCCTTGGTTTCCTTTTCAAAATGCAAATCCACTGGGAATTTGATTAGGGGGCTCAGCAGCATGTCCCTAATATTAGATTTGCTTTCTGGCCTGGTCTTTTTGGCCTGGTCTTTTTGGATACTTCCTTGGTTTCCTTTTCAAAATGCAAATCCACTGGGAATTTGATTAGGGGGCTCAGCAGCATGTCCCTAATATTAGATTTGCTTTCTGGCCTGGTCTTTAGATGGGACTGATTCACCTAGATATCCCAGTTTCGTAAGATGCAGTCTTTTTTTAAAAAATCCATTTATGTTATTATTCAGATCACTAACACAAGTAGTGTTCCATAAGTACAATAACCAAATACTACAAAAGAACAGGTACGTAATTAAGGAACTGATTGATGCATATTTATGCAGTGGAATTGCAACAGCTTTAATTACCTTACTTGATGTTGTTACGATTCTGCTGAATGCTGTATATTTATTCATACCGATATCACTGATTTCTGAATGACTAATTGCAACTTCATGGTTGTTGCTGTAAAATGGCTTCGTAGACTAGAAACTGATTCAAGGCCTGTCCTGATGGGGGAATATCATGTATCTGTGGCAACCCCACTATAGCTCTGATATCTCCCCACTAAAAATCAACAAAAACTCTCGCTGGAAAGCAGAGCGAGTTTTCTCACCATTTGGATGGATCCACCATTTTTGGCTTCCTCCGCTGTGTGTGAAGGCCGACTCTGGTGACTGCGTGCACGTCGTGATATTTGGTGCCAGTGGAATATCTAGATGTGCACATGACTTTAAGCATGCTGTCGCACCCTGCAAGGTATAAAGCCCAGCAGAGGACTGGAAACATCAATGCCAGTCCATGTTGGCATGCGTCTTCTGCTGCCCTGCCATGCAAGGCATAAAGTTGAGCAGAGGAGCAAAGAACACCACTGCTAGCCCGCAACTGCGTGTGTATGTTGCTGCTCTGCCTTGATTTAATATTACATGTAGTCTGAATATGTTCCAAGCCTCTTATGGTTTAAAGACTGGCAATTTGGAGTGAAAAGTCAGCACATTAACAACTCCAGCAGTACTCAGCTTGGAGGAGGGAAAGGAGGAGGACCTGGCATTGTTGCCTCTTTTTCCCCTCCCCCAATGTTTTGTGTAATTTCATAGTGTATTATTTTGTTCATATATAATTTTATAATGTATTATTTATTTAATACAGTGGTACCTCGACATACAAGTGCCCTGACATACAAGTGTTTTGAGATACAAGCCGCCAAGCGAGTGATATTTTGCTTTGAGATGAGAGCAAGATTTGAGATACGAGTATGTAAATCCAGTACAGTACATAACAAAAACAACTGAGGTGGTGTTTTGGGAGCTGGAATGGATTAATGGGAAAATTGCTTTGAGATACGAGCGATTTGACATAAGAGCAAGGTTACGGAACGAATTAAATTCGTATGTCAAGGTACCTCTGTATATGATGCATTGCTCTGTATTGTATTTTTCATGGTTGCTATAAACTGCTTTGAGTAATTTATTAGAAAAGCGGTATACAAATAAACTGAATGAATGAATGAATGAATGAAGACCTTGCCATGTCTGGCACTGTCTAACTAGGAAGTGACAACGGTGGAGGGAGAACACACATTGTCACTTTCTAGTGGCTTTATCTGGCCCCCATCTGGAGGCGGCCTAAGAGGTTTACTCCAAAAGTGCCCCTAAAATATGTGAAATAACTTATTTAACAATCCTTTGAGAGCTGTCAATATTTCTAAGGAGCCAATAGATGTCAGTGTTACCCAAAGAACAATGAAAGACTGCACTGTTTCCCTCCCTTTTTATATCAAAAGTTTGAGATTTGCACAATTTAAATAACATTTTCCCTTGCAAACATGTTCTCTCTCTCTCTCTCCTTCCTTCCCCTCCCCTCATTTTGCCTTGGGCATGTTCTAATCTATTTTTGTTTTTATTTGAGAAAGGTTAAGTTAGGATAAATAATTCTAAACAGCTTGCAAAGGAGCAAGGTCCTTGCAGAAGTGGAGATTTATGTTAAAGTGCCAGGCTTTCTTCTTTATAGAGATAATCTATAGTCCTCAGTTTTGAGCACATGGTTGTTTTTAATATGTTTCTGTCTTTTAGTGAATGCCAGTCTCAATTTTTTGTTGTTCGTATATAGAAAATGGAATAGGTCTACATTCTCAAACTAACATATGACACACTCTGCATGGACCTTTGTAGCTAAGGATTATGGGACTTGTCCAAATTTAAGACAGAGAAGAAAATGGTGTTGTGGGTGAAGATGGAGAAGGAGAAACCGGACCACAATCAGGGAAGATGTCATTTTCCCAGGGTGGTTGGAGCCAGTGTTTGTATGCTGACAGTTCCATCAGGCCCATAGGGCACATTTGGGCTCGGCTATTTAGCTCGCCTTGTGAATGTTTACATTTTCAATTTCTATTTATTTGCACTGAATAGCTCTCTCTTCACTCTTTAGCATCCATACCCCTGGCCACATCATGTACTATGCTGGCTTGATTGTTGTTATTATTTATTTAAAGAATTTAGATCCCACCCTTCATCAAATGTTCCCAGGGAAGGTTAGAATCAGGAATGCCTTCTCCCATATCGACCTGCCTGTGCCTTCAGATCTGGAGGGGAGGCCCTCCTGGTTGCCCCAGCACCTTCATCAGTAAATTGGGTGGGCACCTGGGTGAGGGCCGTCTCAGCGGTGGCCCCTTAGCTATGGAATAATCTCCCTCTTGAGATGCATCAGGCTCCCTACTGTTTACATTCAGGAAGGCAGTGAAGACGCACCTCTTTGTCCTGGTCTTTGGCTAAATGGAGACACCTTTTCCCTTCCCACTTGTAGCCATTAGGAGTTATTTGCAGACACTATTGTTATAGGGTGTTTTTCCACTGTCACTAAAAGTACCCATTAAGTACCCATTAATGTGACAGTGGAAAAACACCCATAGATTGTTTATTGTTTTAAGGTGTTGGATTTTAACTGTTGTTCCCTGCCCTGAAACCTTTGGGTGTAGGGCAGGATAGAAATATAAATAAATAAGAATAAAACATATCAATTATTAAAACATAATTAAAAATATAACTTCCTCCCTCCCTCCCTTCCAACCCCACCCTCCTTCCCACCATCCCACCCTGAGGAAGCTATTTAAATGGTAAAAATCTGCATGAAAAGATACGTGTTCACCAGACGCCAAAAACTATACAGCACAGGTGCCTGACAAACCTCAAGAGGAATGCTGTTCTGGAGTTTGGGGCCACCACAGAAAAGGCCATCTTGCATGTCTCTCTGCCTCTTACCTCTGTAAGAAAAGGAACTACAAGAAGGCCCTCTTCTTTAGATCTCAGTGTAAGGGCAGGTCTATATGGCTGATTCATTTGAGGAATATAGCCCAATATAAGAACTTTAAAAGACAATGCAAGGAGATTTATTGTTATTTTTTACAGTCCCGTGGTGTGAGATACAGCTGATTTTCGGATGTGGTCTATGTTTCGGTCAATACATTACATGTCAAAGCTGACGGATCTTCTTTGTGTTTTGCCGAGTTTACATTCTTTAATGCTTTGTAAAAGCTATGTTTACAGTCTGTAACATTTTCTGAAAAGTGCAGCTGAGAAAAAGGAGCAATGGAAATGAGATATTTTGGCATATGCAGCATTCTTCCTTGTGGTTAAAATGCATCTGCTTAACATTTCCTTCCCTTTAGAGTATTCCCACTAAGCTTATTCTAAAATGTTTCTTTCTGATATGTTTTCTTTGCCAGCTCTTCCTTTAAGTCTCTTAGGAGAACTGTAAATGTTCTTGCTCTCTTACCTTTTTTTTTAAATGGCATGCTGCAAAAGAGCATATCAATTCTTTTTTTACCTGGGATTCACTAATTTGCTTCCTAGGGACAAGCATATTTACATGGCAAGTATATTTCTAGCAAATGTAGGAAGAGATATATTCACTTTTTTTTTAACCTTTTGCTACCTTTTGGGCTTTTCTGCACTTACCTCCATTTTGATCCAGATTAGTGGATCTGGATTAACCAGACCCACTAATCCGGATTGTGTAGATGCATGGGGGCCACATTAGTGCCTTCTGATCGGTCTCATGCTTCCCTGTGGCTGTGAAGCTTACATGAGGCTTGCAGCCATACCCAGGAATGAAATTTGCTAGCTTTGGATTTGGATCATGGAGGTGTGCCATCTGCACCCTCTCCTGATCTGGAACAAGGGGTGTTTTTCCACTTAGCTCTAGAGTATCCATTAAGGACCCACTAAGGGTCCTTAATGGATCCTTAATGGGTACTCTTGTGCTAGTGGAAAAACACCCCTGGTCTCCTTAATTGGGATCTAGCTGTGTCTTGTGCAGATGGAGCAGGATTAAGGGCTGGTGTGGCCTCATAGATCCTCATTAATTTATGCATCTATGTAGCCTAGAAGGGTCACACATGGACCCTTAATCCGGATTAAGGGTCTACGTAGAGAGGCCAAATAGAAGCACAGTGAAATGGTAAGATTTCTTACCTTTTCTCAGCCTTAGGTGAGCCAGTTTGGTCTAGTGGTTAGGGAGCCGGACTCTTATCTGGGAATACCAGATTTGATTCTGCCATCCCCCATGAAGCCAGCCGGGTGACCTTGGGCTAGTCACTGCTCTCTTCTGAGCTCTCACAACCCCACCCACCTCACAGGGTGTTCTCTTGTGGGGAGAAGAACTGAAGGTTTGTCAGAGCCATTTTGAGTCCTCTTAAATGGGTGAGAAAAGCAAGATACAAAAGCCAACTCTCTCCTTCTCCTTCTCCTTCTTCTCCTTCGTGGCAGCAGTGGCAGCCAGTGATGGGGCCACAGATGGGACCCCTTCCACCAGGGCATGCTGGTTTGTGGTTTTTTAAAAGCTCCTTTGTAGTCACAAACAGTTCTTCAATGCCGCTAGTCAACTATTTAGGCCATTGCCTAGCCTTTGTAGACTTGGAAATATATTGTGATAGAACAAATATAACTGTTTTTGTAAAATAACTTCCCCCTTTGCAGTGGTGTGCAAGAGCATAATCAGGCAAACGAAAGTTGCATATTCAGCTACCTTCCTTTGTTCATATTTAAAAATGAGCTAATTCCTTTAAAGAGATTTATTGTCAAAACAAATTTTAATACCCTCATGTCTTAGTGGTAATAACGTACTTCCAAAGATTGAAATTTCTATATAGAACACTTGTTAACCTTTAAAGGTGTTGCTTTAAAGTCTATGGAATTTCATCCACTAATTTGTCAGCCACTGGTGATAAAGGGCCCTTTTCGTTTCTTATTTTGAGTTTTAAACATAGAGGTAAAATATACTGAGTTCAGTGCTCTCTTTTCTTTTTCTGCTGTTTGTGACTTTTCAATGGTTTTTCTTCAGATGTGTCACAATTTGTGGATAGTGGATGAAACATTCGGCTTTCTGTGAGGTCCTGAGAAAATCTCAAGGAAAAAAAAACCCTGGAAAATGTGGGGAGGGGAGAAAATTTGAAGCGAGAACATTTTTACGTATTGTACAGTATCAAGGTTATGTAAAAAGTTGTAAATGAGTGCGTTAACAACTTATTGAATCCTATGAAAACATAGGAGGCACCCTGCCAGGTCAAGACACAACCCATCTAGTCCAGCCTCCCATCCCACAAAGTGGCCCACCAATTGTTTCTGGGCTTCTCAAGCAGAAGACAAAGGCAAAACCTTCACCTGTTCTCAGTTCCCTGCAAATGGCCTCGAAAGCCATCCTGCTTGTCTCTCCAACCTGGAGGTAGTACCTAGGCATCCATTCTAGTAGCCATTGATAGACTCATCTGCCATGAATTTATTTAATGCTCTCCTAAACAATTCATGCTGGTTGCTATCACCACCTCTTCTGGAAGTACCTTTTGCGCTCTCTTTTTCCACCCTCATCAATAGGACCTTAATTCCTGTTCAGTTTCTGCCATCAGAGGGCTATCTGAAGCCATTAATATTTCTCCTGGCAGTTTTAATGACAGCTTTTGATTCATCCAGCCCAGCATTTTGCCTAATGTACTCTACATATAATGTACTCCACACCATATTGAATAAGGTGACAATATCCAGCTGCGTCACACTCTTTTCCCAATCTTGAATCTCAGTCAGTTGTTCCATGTTTGGTTCTAAGGCCACAGTTACACCTTCTCATTTAAATCCACTTCAGGAAGGCAGCTGTATCCAAGCTGTTTCCAGCCTGGAACGGCTTTGTTACACCTTCCTGCGGTGGCAGGACAGAGGGGCGACAGCCATTTTGTTTTCTTGCTGTTCTTTTTCTTTAGGAGTTTTTTTGTTGCTGTCTCCTGCATAAAGTTAAAAATCTCTGTCCATGGTCCTTCAGGCATTCTGTCTACCACATCTAATTCTTTTAAATCTCTTCATCGCCTCCACTAAAGGGATATGAGTTAGCAAAATACAGCAATTCATTTGTGATGGCGTTGTTTTGTTACTAGTATTTTTGTCACCTCTTTGTTTCCAGCATGCCTTGAGAGATCAGAACTGATATTTTTTGCTAATATAATGGTATTATATATAATTCAGATTGGACTATTTTAATCCGGATTCAGGACTGAGTGCCAATCTGACTGTCTCCATTTGCCTGAGGATAACACGGGCTGAATTTGAATACTGAAGTTCCCACTCAGACTGCACAAATACCCAGCATGGAGAAACAGGATCTTTTCATTTCCGCCCCTTGTCCAACCCCTGTAAGCCTGCTCTGCTCATAATCAGTTGAGCGAAAGAACAGACACAGGGCAATCACAAAGTAATTACTCTCCCTTTCAGTTTCCCTCCATTTAACAAATGGAGGCTGGTGTTTTTAAAAAGTTTTCCCCTGCTCTGCAACCGTTGCTACAAATGTATCTCTGGCAAACAGAAAAGCCAGTGCTTTTAAAAAGTTTTCCCCTGCTCTGCAACCGTTGCTACATATGTATCTCTGGCAAACAGAAAAGCTAGTCTTTAAAAGTTTTCCTTTCCTTGTAAGTGCAGTGTGTTCAAAGCAAGCATGGCAAGGGGAGGGGGCAGACCTTCCCAGATGTGAAATCCCACCCATCTGCGGCATTCATTGGCCAGAAGCATAGGGGGGGCAGTCTTAAAGGCTGATCTCCTCCTGGGATAGTCTGGCAGCGTTCCCAAAGGGGGTGGGGGGAAGCAGGCTGGGCTCCAAAAGAGGACTGAGAACAGTTTTTCCAAGGACTTTTTTTCTGTAGATTTTAGCAGGATAGTCTTCATAAAGTCCGGGAATAAAAAAAATAAATGGGATTGGACTATCCCCAAAATGGACTGGATTTGTATTTAATCTTGCATGGGAACACACCCTGTGTGTATTTATTCATTTAATGCAAGAAAATAGTATGTCATGTTTTGATAGTTTGGTATAAACCTGAAAGCACATTTAGGTGTTGGTTAAACAAATGTATCTGGTATTTTTGATGAGAATCTTCTTTTATTTTTATTTTTAAGCTGTTGAACATGGGCATACTGATGTGGTAAAGCTTCTCCTCCAACATGGAGCAAATATTAATGGTTCCCATTGCTGGTCTGAATGGAATTCTCTGCACCAGGCTGCTTTTCAGGTAATCTATAAATCCATAATTTCATTTCCATATAAATAAAGGTTTTCTCCCTTTTTAAAAACCCCACAGCTTTGTATAGTCTTTGCATTTTATTCTTTTTGCTGATTTATGACACCTGAGTATAGAAAAGTGAGTTTAAATGCAAATACTGTTCTGAATGTGGTAGTTGGCTTAGAAAGCCATGAAATTGTGGGCATTTTCGATGCAGAAAAAAGTTGCATGCCTTTGAAGATGCGAGAAGCTATAACTTGAGTGATTAAATCTGTTTTTGTGCATTACTCTAACTATATAACTATATATATATATAAATCTGGTATAAAGTATATATCAGATATATAAGTTATATAAACCTTTTTAGCTATATATATAAATCTGATTTAAACCTTAAATGACAATCAAAGAGGTGCTAGAATTCAAAAGGGAAAAGTTTCCTGGAGAATTTCTTTCATGAGTCAAACTTGTTCCTGATCAGCATCTTCACTACAAAATACCTCTGAAGCGTACAGGACATGGAAGAGCTTGGATAGGCGAGTCTTCTAAAATCTTGCCTAAAAATGGAACTAGGCTTTCTATTAGTCTTTTGGTCGACTGAACATTCTCAGCCCTAGCCATCCCAGCCCAGTGGTGGAGGATAATAAAAGCTGTGCTCAGACAACATCTGGAGCCCCCTAGGCCGCGTTTCCACCTACCGTGAACCCAGATTACTCTGATCCGGAGTAATCTGTAATCTAGGTTCTGGTGCGGGTTTGAGTTTCTGGCAGGGAACAGCACCGAGCGCGCATTGGGCCGTTCTGATACCGGACCCGCAAGTGTGCATAAGCAGATCAGTGGGTGGCGCAGCGTGGTGGCTTTTCTCAAAGGAGAGGGGACAGGAGCCACTGCTGCTGCTCTGCCACCACTCCTTTTGCCCACACCCCAGATTTTAGTGCCAGGATGGTGCCCAAAGGCACTAAAATCCATCCTGACGTGTGATTGGAGGTGGGTGGGCGAAGAGGAGAATGAGGAAAGGGGTGCTGGGCTCGCCACCGTGAGCCGCGGCTTGGCCAAGTAGAGCGGGAGCACCCAGGCAACATCAAGCCTGACATGGCAGCAAGCCTGGCACCCCTTTCCTCCTTCTCCTCTTCACCCGCCCGCCTCCAATCGCGTGTCTGGTGGGCGGGTGAAGAAGAATGGCATCAGTAGTCCAAATCTGACAAGAAAACCCCTGTTTCACCAGGGGTTTATTTTCCCCAGATTTTCCCAGGGAAATCTGAGGAAAATGAAGCAGAATGGGAACAGTGCTTGCTGGACTCGGATTACTGGGTGATGTAATTGGGGACAGTGAGTGGCGAATTCACACTCAGCCTCCATTTTAGGGCCTTTGGGAACATGGTCGTACAGTTGCAGATTCCGATTCTTTTCTATAGTTTTAAAGGCCTGTGTATCTGTATGTTTGCACCGAAACTCCAGGACTTTGAAACTTGAAGAGGTCGGTTTCATAACAGCTATTCTCTTGTAGGTTAGATTTCTATCTGGGCGGCATAAAGCTTTACAAGAAGCAGGGGACTATTAGATCAGCTAGTGGAGTTTTATAGACATCCAGTTGTGTATCATTGGTAATGCCTCATGGGGGAGGAATTGTAGGCTAAATAGTTTTAAGCATCTTGAACTGGGTTATTGGACACAGGGTGATCAGTCTATAGATTAGCTCTGTTTCTCCTTCCAGATTTAGCACAGGCATCTCTTGGGTAAAGCTGTGGTTTGGTTCCTGCTGTAAGACCCTGCCAGAACTAAGTCAGGAGCTGGTCACTTCATTCGCTTGTAGGTGAAAGTTTAATTTAGTATGCCAGTACCCATAGCACAAAGTCACTTTTATCGCTGAAAATGGGTCATAGTACGAAAACAGTTGGATATATCTTGCCACCTCCCTGCTGGGGTCAAAAATTCTCTCGCTACTCCGACCAAGAAAGATCCCCATATATTGACTTTGTAAATTTTCAGCCTCTTCACCTCCTACATTTCATTTAAGCTGGTTCTGTCCCTCCTTTGGCCTAGCTGATCCTCAAATCTGAAGTAATCTAACATTTTAAAAAGCGGGTATAGTAGCACCTTAAAGGCCAACAGAGAGAAGAAAAGAAGACATTACTAATTAGAGCAAGTTCAAAGGTAGATCGGGCTGTGAGAGCTCAGAAAGAGTTATGACTACGCCAAGGTCCCCCAGCTGGCTTCATGGAGGAGCATCGAATTGAGCCTGGTGACTGCCAGTTAACCACAAGACCAAACTGGCTCATGATAACTGTTTTCAAGTGTCTGAGGGACTGTCACAGTGCAGAGGGATCGGCCCTGTTTTCACGCAAGATGGAAGGATTAGAAACAACAGGATGAAACCTCAAGGCAGATGATGCAGATTAAGTATTAGATTTTTTTTGACAGTTAGGGTGATCAGTCAGTGGAATAGGTTGCCACAGGAGGTGGTGAACTCTTCATAGGAGATCTTCAAGCAGAGGCTGGGATGGTTTAGAGAATCCTGCATTGAGCATGAGCTTGCGTAGACTAAAGTCTACTTCATCAGATGTATTAGACTTAGTCTACAAAAGCTCATGCCACAACTTCTTCCGTTAGTCTTTAAGGTGCTACTGGACTGCCATTTTAAAACTAGTGATCAAGACTAACATATCTGTCTTTGAATTCTGTAATGCTAATATGTTCTACTAAATATCGTGGCAAACATATAACCCTAATGCCTGTAAACTATTGTGTAGTGCAAAACCATGTCACATAAGTAATTGCCATATATGCAAATCTGAGAGTTTAAGGTAGTCAAGGAGGCCTGAGGCCTTTTTGTACTACAGCCAGAATGGCTGTAGTGCAATTAGGCTACAACACTCTGGGGCGCTTTCCCCATTCACACGTAGGCAGGAAAGGAAGGTGTCTACATGTATTCCTTCCTGCCTACGTGCAAATGGGGAAAGCACCCTGAAGTGTCCTAGCCTGAAAAGGCTGGACGGGGGCCAGGATACCCCTCCCAGGTCTGTCTGCCATTGGGTGAGAGAAAACCCAGGGTCAGGCATTCTTGGCAGGGCCCTTCCCTGGTCCTTGCGAGTTCTAGGAGACAGGATCGTGTCCCCTAAAGCCCATAGGGGACCCCCCCCGGCACCCCCCCCCCCATGGCCTGGGGACATGCATGTGCATCCCTAGGCCACGGGGCTGACGATCTGCATTGATGGTCCGGGGCATATATCGTCCTCGGTAGACTGGACCATTCAGTGCTTTGGCTAGGCCCAGTCTACATCCCGCAGCCCATTGACAGCTGCTGTCCGACCTCTCCCTTCCCTAGAAAGGGGTGAAAGGAGGCCGAACTGGGTTTCTCGCTGACTCCTGCAGCCGCGATGGGACTGCAGGAGCCGGGAGTGAGCTACCCTCCCCCCCCATGCATGCGATCACTCACCTTGCTGGGTCTGCTGTGGCCTGCGCAGGCGCGCACGCTCCCGGTAGACAGGACCCACTGGGTTCTGTGTACCGGAGTGCGTGCGGCTGCGCAGATCCACAGCAGATCGTACCCTGGGCCCAGCAAGGTGAGTGATTTGCGCACAGGCCTGCCAGCGGTTGGGCTGGTTTCAGCCCAATCGTGGCATGGGGGCATGCCCCCAGCTGTCAGGGAGGGAGGCGTGTGAACACTTCCCTCCTTGGATGGCTGAGGATGGGACGGAACGTGCTGGGCCGCGTGTAGAGTGCAATTAAGTACTCTACACACAGAATGCGTGGAGGGCACTCTGGGACGGGCTGAGGTGGTTCCAAACGGAACCACTGGCCCAGAAGAGCGAATGCTCCATCCTGGCGTGGCCTCCACACGTTCCAAAAGGCATTGTGTGAAAAGGCCTCTGGTCTATCCATGACCATTGCACCGGTGAGCCATTGGTAGCCATAGGTAGCCAATATAACTTGATGCCATAGTGGTAAGGAGCCCTGCTCTGTTAGTAAGTCACTGGTGTTGCGGAAGGGAGCATGGATGCTAACGACAGAAGTCAGTGATACCTCAGAGCCTGAATCAAAAACCAGAAGTTTCCAGGGATGCATTAAATCAGGGAATGTGTTTTTTAGCAACTGTGTAATAGCAAAACTATTTATGTTATACAAGGGGAGGTGCATTTTTCCAGTCATGTAAAAGCCTGTGTAAAAAGCACTGTGTTGATAGCAAACATTATGACACAAGGATTATCGTACGGTTTTGTGATGTAAATGTTGATATGGAGCACTTTGAACTTGGCAGTATTTTCTGAGAAGCGGCTTCGGTGTCCAGCATGATAGCATCAGGCATTGACAGACAGCTGTCCTCCATTTCAAGTGCTGTATTATTTGAATGCCTCTCTTGTTCCTGTCTCCTGAAGTTCTTGGTGAGTTGCAAAGAAAACAGCTCGGGGGAAGAGGTTGTCCCCATTTGCCCTGCATTTGCAAAAGGTGAAGCGGTACAGAAAAGCTTATCTGGCTTGCAATGAATTGAGACTCAACCCTATTGCTGTGTTTGGTTTTTTAATGCACACTAGATACAGTGCTGTGAAAAAATATTTGCCCCCTTCCTGATTTCATCCATTTGTGCCTGTTTGCCACACCTAACTGTTTCAGATCTTCAAATAATACTTAATATAAAACAAAGGGAATCTGAGAAAAACAAAATGCAGCTTGAACCCCATTGAGATGCAGTGGCAAGACCTTAAATAGGGAATTCGTGCTAAAAACCCTTCCAGTGCGCCTGAATTAAAACAATTCTGCCAAAAAGAGTGAACCAAAATTCTTTCACAGCAACATGAAAGACTGTGATCTCCAGTTATCGGAGGTATTTGGTTGCAGCAGCAACAGCTGCTGCTAAAAGTGGCAAAACCAGGTATAAGGTTTAGGGGACAATTACTTTTCCACATCAGTGATATAGGTGTTGGATAACTTTATTCCTTCAGTCAACAGAACGGTCATATGAAATTTGTATTTTGCATTTACTCACGTTTTCTTTCTCTCATATTGAATTTTGTCTGAAGATCTGAAACTCAGCTCCTAAACAAATTAAAAAAATACAGAGTTGTGCACATTTTATTTTGGTTTAACATTAACTTTTTCCTGCTTTAGAGCTACACAGAGGTACTGAAATTACTTCTTGATGAAGGAGCCAACAAAGAATCCATAGATGACTTTGGGATTACGCCGTTATTTGTTGCAGCGCAGTATGGAAGGCTGGAGTGTTTACGGATACTTATATCCTATGGTATTTCTTTTTGTAGTGGAAGATGGAAATAATGAATAGCAAATATAGTATTTTTCAAGTGCCCTGACTTTCTTGAAATGACTTTATCTGTTTGTTAACTGAGGCAGAGTTCTAGGGTCAAATCAGCCAGGGGTCTGAACCATTGTTTAGGTAGATTATCTGCCTCCAAGTCTAAGGCCCTGTCTTCAGGACCCAGGAATGGACCACCTGTGTGACAGGATCCTCAAATTCCATCAGTGGGTCCAGAGGCTCTGTGTGTAGACAGACAATGCCTCCCATCATTCCAGACTTCAAAGCCGAAGAACAAAATTTCCACAGCCTTGAGCTTTCCACCTAGTATGATTAAGCACCATATAGAAAATGACTGTTGAAGTCAACCATTTTCTGTCTAGTGCTTAAATGCACTAGGTCAGAAAATGACCATTGTAAACTGTTGTCCCCATATAGGGCAGGGGTATCCAAGGACAGGAGATATGCTTACAATGTTCTACTAGGATATGCTGGCAGGGCATCTCTGAGAGTCATTTCTTGCCTCAGAGGTTGGCTGTGGGCAGTCAGTGGCAAGTGGCCCACTGTGTGTCATCAGGCCTGCAGCCAGATGACCTGTTTGGCTGTAGCCTATGGGTGTTTTTCCACTGGCAGAAAGTACCCATTTTTGCACACATTAAGGACCCATTTGGGTATGAGCTGGATGACCCCATTTCTTCCACAGCACCCATTTGGGACCCGATTGTTTCCACTGCTGCTGGAGAAATCCGGATCAAATGGGTACTTTCTGGCCTTTAATCCGGATTTTCTGTAGACCCTATTAATGGGGTCTACATTGGGGTCTTCTGCCAGAAAATCTGGATTAAAGGGAGCCTGTTTCCACTAGAAACATGCAATGGGGTCTAGAGTAGGCTAGGGGGAGGGGGCACCCATGGGGGGGGGAGCCCCAAAACTTAGACTTCGAAGTCATTTCAGAGTCATTTCGAAGCCATTTCGAAGTTACTTCGAAGTTGCCTTCAGAGATTAGCAAAGGCTCCGAAGTCCCTCCGAAGGCAACTTCGGAGATTAGCAAAGGCTGCAAAGACAAACCTCAGAGAACAAAGGGAGAACAAAGCGGACTGTTACCTTCAAGCATGGAAAGAGGTGCATATTAATGAGGCTGATTCATCCCTGCTCACAAGGAGCTAATTAATATACTAGATCCGGATTTAGGGAAGTACCCATTCCTTAGATCTGGATCTTTTGAGATCTGGATTAAAGGAGCGCAGTGGAAAAACACCTTATGACTAGGCCAAATTATGTGTTTATCCGGGAGGTGATTCATTCCTATTCATACGCCTGCTATAGGAACTCACTTTTCTGGGACTAGAGAAAGGAGCCGATTTCTCAGAGTTACTGCCAAAGAGAGGACTGAAAGGGAAGCAAGGACTCGTCAAGTAATAGATCAGTTATTTGCTTAATGCAGATAGGCAGAAACTACAGCCTGTATAAAGTAAGAATATAACATTTCTCCTTTTAGAACAAAGGGAAAAGCCGCATACATATATAACGTGCATGAGATATGGATATTTCCAACTATTCATGTGCACTACTTAGTTTTATCAACATTACATTAAAATTTTATGTAAGTTGCCCAGAGGGTAGATAGTTTTATTTCTAATTCAAAGCTATATAACAGTAATGGCTGCCGTATCCGCTGGAATGGTGTGCAGATTTCTTCACCTTTTATAATTTTACGCTGGCCACACCTGATTTTGCTTGTGCTGACCAAAGATTAATCTAGCTTTTCTGCTCTATGAACCTGCTTTCCCCCCAATTTCTACCTAAAATATATTTACCTCTTACTTATCCTGCTGTTTCCCAAAGAATTATTGCTTATTTATTGGGGAAACATTGGTCTTCTTCTGGTAATAGACTTTTGTATTTTGCCTAACTTGCCATTTGGGTCGATGACTGTAAACCAAATAAAGAAAAGAATTAACCCCTGGAGAGATAAGATATATCTATCTATCTTATATATAGGATCTGCCTTTAGTGTGGCTGTTTGGAGCTGAATTTTATTTATTTTTTCTTTCTGTGAAGCAGCTAAAGAAGGAAAGAAAACAATTAGGGCCAAAAATTCACTGGATGAGGCTATAACCAAAAGAAATTTGGTTAATCTTTTGGTGAAAAATATTTGCAAAATTGGTTTCCTGGTAAAGAACTGGAGACTTGATGGTGTGATTGTCATTTCCTTAACCCTTTGTATCCCAAACTGAGTGAAAGAGTAGATGTATTTATTGCATCCAGTTCAAAAAATTTGATTTTGTAATACAATTTTAGGACACCCTTCAGTTCTAGAGAAAAGTCTTAAAAGATATAAGGTAATATCACGCATGGTTTAGCTGCAGGGATTGAAAACAAGTTTATTATAAGACAACTCTGCCACCTTAAGTTATATAATTCTCCCTGCACATATACTGTATGTACACAGCCACTCATTTTACAACAAATTCCTAAAGATCTATAGCTGGAGATCTGCTCCAACCCTACTGAATTTCTGAATTATTCAACCCTAGCAATAACATCAGGTAAAATACTTTCTCACCTATCTTGTATCCCTTGCCATTTAAGCTGTTGAAGCAAACAAACCTTAGGGATTGGTGATGGAGGAAGTCAGAAATGGATTTTTTGTCTTGGCTTGACTGTGTCCTCTGGAGCGCTCTTTCCTTAACTCTAATCTTGATCTCCCTCCGGAACTGTACATTTTCATTTGGTTCCAGGTGGTAGACCTTTAGCATGAAGAACATGGACTCTAGACTCGTCATGTCTGTTGTCACCTTTTTACAGGGCTTCTGACAACCTTCTGACATAGTCTTTGCTAACCTAGCATCCTCTAGACTGGGGTGCTGTACAGGGTTGGTTGGCTTCCCAACCTAATCTGTGCAGTAGCAAAGGATTATGGTTGTAGTTCAGAAACTCCTGGAGAACTAGATGTTCTGGACTGTGACTGCTCTCAGCTCCAGCTAGGAACAGTTTAACCATCTGGACATCACCAGTTTGACAAATGTTGAGTTGTCTCAAGAGTCATGGTGGGAACAACAGCCAAAGAGTGTTTTTGCCCTTATAGCTGACTTCTGGACCCTGGGAGTTGAGAATATTTTTAGCTAATTCTTAATGACCTTTAAGTAGACCTGCGATTCTCAGGAGTCTCTTTTGTAGCTATTAAAATGATTTTGTTTAACAAAGCTTAATGACAAAGGAGGAACCTCAAGTTGTCCTCCTATGCCTGGCCTCTTGGAAGGGAGGCTTGCTGCAGTTGGCAGAATTTCTCTTTGACTAAATATGAAAGAGTTGTGATATATGACTACATTTGGCGCTGCACATTTGAAACCAGTTTTATGCTGGCTTGATCATTCTGTTCACGGCTTCTGATCCCTAGGACTCTTCTTATGGGGGTGGATGTGAAATGTTTTGGCAGTGGGCTCAGAACAAGCAGGAGCAACTGCCTGATTAATTTGCCTAATCTCTTGCTGAAGACCGAAGCAGAAGCCAGAGCTTAGATGGCTTTGAAAAGTGTTGGATCTGGACTGAAGCTCATCCCGTATCTTTGGCAGTGGCAACAGGGGCTGATGGAAGCTGTGTCAAACAGCATCTGCCATTCTTGGAGTTAAGGAGGTCCATGAAAAAATACTGACATGAGGCTTTTACATTCAGAGGAGATGAAACGTGGACCACCAGTTATTCAGGCCTATCTTGACTGTTGTTTGGTGTATTAACTGCCTTTCCCCATATCAAATCAAGATAAGGTACAAAAGATGAAAGATGAAAATAAACAAACTCAAAAACATGATTAACATCATTTTAAAAAGAACAGTGTGCAACGGCATAACATAACATAAAGCACGGGAACAGTAGTTGGATCCTGTTTTGAAGATACAGAGGGCTTGGTGGGTCTCAAATCACATGGAACTCCATATGCCTTGAAGCAGGTGAAACAAATAAGAACATAAGAGAAGCCCTGCTGGATCAGGCCACAGCCCATCTAGTCCAGCATCCTGTCACACACAGTGGTCCACCAAATGCTCATGGGCATCTCAAGCAAGAGACAAGGACAAACCTTCTCCTGGTCTCGAATCCCAGCAAATGGCCTTAGAAGTGCACCGCTCCCCCCCAGCCTGAAAGATATACCTAGGCATTCATTCTTGTAGTTATTGATACATCTGTCGTCCATAAACTTGTCTAACCCTTCCTTAAAACCATCTAGACTGGTAGCTGTTACCACCTCTTTCAGCAGCAAATTCCATAGACTGATGACCCTCTGGGTGAAGAAATACTTCCCCTTGTTGGATCCGACTCTCCTATCCATCACCTTCATAGAATGCCCCCTGGTTCTAGTGTTGTGTGATAGAGAAAAGAAATGTTATCTATCCACCTTTTCTATACCATGCATAATTTTATATACTTCAATCAGGTCCCCTCTTAAACGCCGTCTCTCCAGACTGTAGAGGCCTAGATGCTGCATCCTGGTTTTGTAAGGGAGGTGTTCCGGACCCTTTATCATTAGGGTTGTCCTTTTCTGTATGTTATAAAGTCAGTTATAAAGTATGTTATAAAGTCAGATTATAATAATCTTAGAGTCTTGTTGTCTGATAGAATACTTCAGCCTGTCAAGTGTTTTGAGATGGGTGGGAATCATTTGTTGGCTTTACCTCCACTATGATTTTTGGTTGTGTCACCCTTACTCCAGAAATCAGAACGGTGTTTCTGGGCCCAAATAAAAATTTAACTAAATATGTAAATTAAATGACAATGAATCATGCAAGATTATTTTGTGCTACTTGTTAACTAGTTCCATTATCCACACGTTCAAATTCTCTTATCAGGAGCAAACGTCAACTGCCAAGCTAAGGATCGAGCCACACCGTTGTTTATTGCTGCACAGGAAGGCAATGGCAGATGTGTGGAACTACTGTTAAGCGCAGGAGCTGATCCGAACCTGTACTGCAATGAAGATGAATGGCAATTGCCTATCCATGCCGCAGCCCAAATGGGACACAGCAAGTAGGTGATTAGAGGTTGCTTTTGATTTCTCTTTAGGCGTCAGATGAGTGAATACTCATGATATAAATTTGAGGTTCCAGAGAAGGGTGTTGTCCTGAGAACATAAGAAGTGTCCTGCTAGATTGGTCTCATAGCCCATGTAATTCATCAATCTGTTTCCACAGTGGCCAGACAGCTGGATGGGGAAGCCAATGAGCAGGACATGAGCCCATACTTTGCTCTGCTCATATTCTCCCAGCAGCTCATCTTCAGAGGCATTGCACTCCCTACTTCCATTGGTAATAGCTGTTCACAGCCTTGACTGCCATGAATATAAGAACGTAAGAAGTGTCTTGCTGGATCAGGCCCAGGGCTCATGTAGTCCAGCAGTCTTCTGCCACAGTATTCAGCCAGCTCCATAAAGAAGTCCACCAGCAGAGCATGACCACACAGATGGCTGTGCTTGTAGTCTGAGCAGGTGGCCTTCAGAGGCACATTACCTCTTACTGCCACCAGGGCTAAAAGCTGTTGATAGCCTTGACTTCCAAGAGTAGATCCAAGACTGTTTTGAAACCATTTAAGCTGATAGCCAGTACCACATATCGTGGTGGCGAATTCCAAAGTTTATCTATACATTATAGAAAAAAATATTTCTTTATATCGGTTCTGATCTCTCTAGGAGTCAGCTTTGTTAGGTGACTTCTGGTTCTAATATTTTGAGAAACTGAGAAACTTCTTCCTATCCATTTTGTCCTCATTATGCCTAACTGCATTGGTATGGAAATGCTATGGAGTTATGGTACAGCACAGAGTCCAAAAGCAAACCTAGATTTTACATCTGACCCTTTGGGCACCTCACTTTGGAAAGCCACCTACAAAAGCTATGCAGAGATATGTCATTTGATGTCATGATGCAAGTGTGAGTTGAGCCCTTCCTAAATCTTCGTTTGCGAAGCCAAGCCATGATGATACAGCAACATACTATCATGAAGGGGGAAAAGGAAATTGGTTCAATGCATTGTGAAAGGTCAGAAAATGAATTTGGGGGGTTTGCTTCTAAATTTTGAAGCATATTCACATGATGGAATTTGGGAGTTCCATCTTATATGTTCAAATTTAAGGAAAATCCATTAGCTGAGTACTACAGGTTTCTGGTTTTGTTTTTTGCTTTATAATGAACCAACATAATGTATAGCAACCTGAGGTGAACAAAACCAGCTTTTCAGCAAATAGAAAATAATTTATATAAATTGAGATTATCATTCACCCCAAGAGAGTTCAGAATGATTTTAATCTGTGAGCCTTATCAGCTGAAAGGTGTCAACACAGATTGTTATCCGTGGGCAGTTATCGGCAACGTTTGCCTTGTGTGTTCACAGTATATTGCATTTGCTGATACCAGTTACTGACCGCCTGTGTGAAAGTGCAGAACGGAAAGTGAGTCCTGTGTATTCAGCTGTTTTTGGTGGCCACGAAGATTGCTTGGAACTGCTGCTGAAAGAAGGATACAGCCCAGATGCTCAGGAATGTCCAGTCTTTGGCTGCAGATCACCTATGTCTCTGGCTTTCCAAAAAGGGTAAGTATATTGCTTGGCAGCTGGATCTGATTCCAGGTATGCACTGAGGAGATGTTTCCAAACAGTAGAGGGCCCAGGTCAAAGTCAAGTTTGTTATGAGGAGAAAATACAAACTTTGCTTATAAATTGGTTAGGAATGAATTGCAGCTTGGTCTTGTAGTTAGGGAGCCAAATTCTTATCTGGGAATACCAGGTTTGATTCCGCCCTCCCCCATGAAGCCAGGTGGGTGACCTTGGGCAAGTCACAACTCTCTTCTGAACCCTCATAGCCCCACCTATCTCACAGGGTGTCTGTTGTGGAGAGAAAGTTTGTCAGCCACTTTGAGTCCCCTTATATGGATGAGAAAAGCGGGGTGGAAAAGCAAGCTCTTCTTCCTCTTCTCCTACTCAAAGCCATCTAGGTGACCCTGGGCTAGTCACAGCAATCTTTCAGAATGGTCACAGCGCCACCTACCTCACGGGGTGTCTGTTGTGGGGAGAAGAGCAGAAAGTTTGCCAGCTGCTTTGAGTGGGTGAGCAAAGTGGTGTATAAGAGCCAACTCTTCATTTCTTTAGTGGTTGCCATCACTCAGGTGATAGGAGACCACCCCAGCAGACACAACTGCTTCCACTGTGGCCTAATCCAAGTCCCCAGAGGGAAGAGCTGCTTCCCTGGGATGGACTGGGGCTGTCCTATCTGAGCTGGAAATACTTCTTTTTCTCCATCGGTCCTGCCTTTTCGCTCCCTCAGCCCTTGGTTGTGACCTGGGGGCACTGCTGCTTTCTCAGTGCATGCTGGGATATGTTGGAGCAGGTGCGTACAGAGGCTTGGCCTGAGAGTGCTAGGCATACTGCTGTTGTGTGGCAATAGAGTCTTCTGGACACAGCAGCAGAAGGGAGAATTCTCCACCTCCTCTGGGCTGCTGGCCTAGTCCTGGTTCCTGTGTACAAAAAGCTGCTAATAAGCAGAGCTAAGAAATCATCCCTAACATCTTACTGAGTTAACATGTATTAAAATATTATTTCGTTTATTGTTTTATTTATTATTTATATTTCTATCCCACCTTATACCCAGAGGTCTCAGGGCAGGTAACAACCTTTAAAATCCAATATATCAAAAACCTATATTAACACAATAATAACCACAAGAAAATTCAAAATCGAACATGTTAAAACGTCACCACCAACAACGCAATATCACTTAAAACAGTAGTGTTTGCAGTGGGGGGAAAACATAACCAACATTTAGCCAAAGGCCTGAGTGAAGAGGTGCGTCTTTGCCACCTTCCTGAACATAATCAGAAGGAGCCTGACACACCTCAAGGGGGAGACTATTCCATAGCCTGGGGGCCATTACTGAGAAGACCCTCTCCCAGGTGCCCACCTGCCTCACTACTGAAGGTGTGGGACAACCAGGAGGGCCTCCCCTCCAGATCTTAAGGCATGGGCAGGTCGGTATGGGAGAAGGCATTCCTTTAGATATTTGAGGCCCAAGTCATTTAGGGCCTTATAAGTCAAAGTTAAAAATATATACAAGTAATTCAGTAAAAGCTAGTTCCAAACAATGTTATTTCCAAATATGAAAAACTGTTGATTATAAAAATGCATGTTAGACTTTTTAACAGCCTGAGATTGCTTTTCCTGTTTGGCACCTGGAGTAAGGCCATTTTAAATTCAGCTGGGCTTACCTCCGAATGAACCACCATAGGGCTGCACTGTGAGAGAAAAACAGTAAGCATGTGTGTGATGGATACCACTTTGGGATATATCTAAGCACTCAAGAGCCTTTTGAGAATTTCCTTGGGGGAAGCTTTTCTCTTTGAAGCAGGCAGCTTGTTGAACACACAGTCAGTCTAATTCCCTTGATTTCAAAGGGTCTTATCTGTAGTCTGTGTCTCCTGGGAACTTGACATCATTTTCTAATTGAGTCAAGTATGTTCTTAATTACTACTGCATTCATTCTCTTCCCCCCCTTTTACAATATTCTTCTTGTGGTTGCTTGGTTTTCTCCTAGCCGCAATCTCTTACCTCCTTATTTTGAATACTAAAAAATAAAAATAGTATTAACATGGTTCCCGCTGAGGTTTCGCTTCCATTTAATCAACAGAGGCTGTAGCAAGGATGTTGAATGTAGGCTGCCCCGTTTATCCCAGTTCCAGTGATTACAGAGAAAGAAATTTGGATTGCATTAGGATGGAAATGTGTTCCATAAAACCAGTATTGATCAAGCATTTCTTTATATATGTATGAAAGAACCAGGAGAAAGAAATATATTTGGATTGTAAATACTGTATGCCTTTGCATTGCCTAAGCTATGTTTGCACCATGCTGAAATAGTCCGTCTTATTAAGAAGCAGGACTGAAAACACACTCCAACCACACCCAATACGCAGTAATCCTTCCTCTGTTCATTCTCAGTTTGGGTCACTGTGCTCACACTGTCATTTCTGTTCCTGTCCTGACACTCCTTTATTTCATTTCATTTTCATTTCATTTGTATACCACCTTTCCAAAAGAAAATTTGCTCGAGATGGTTTACAACAAACAGAAAATATGCAATGCAAAATAATAATCAAAACATTATAATCAAAATAGATTATAAAAATTGCACATCATACCAAACATTATTTATTTATTTATTTGTATTTCTATCCTGCCCTATACCCGAAGGTCTCAGGGCGGGTTACAATATTATATTAATCTTAGACAGGGCCCTGCCCTCAGGCTTACAATCTAAAGAGGAAAATGGTGTGGGAGGGAACAGGGAACAGCAAAAAGCCAGCACTTGAGCTCTTCAGTTCCAATTTTTCTCTCTGTTTCTTATTGCTGGAATTTTCCTATTAACTTTACTTTGAATTTTCTCTTCATTGATGACAACCTGGATGATGGTAAAAATGGTCAGCCGGTATCAGCCCGACCCTGCTCGGCTTCAGGACCAGATGTTTCCTCAACTGGTGGATAAGCTGCCATAGTCTCTTTGCCATCTTGTGATGGGAGCAGTTGGAGGAGGGAGGGGCACTGCTGGGAGCAAGATGGCAGAGCCCAGCCTGCTGCCTCCTCTCCAGTCCTCTCAGGCAAGATGGTTCCTAGCCTTGTGATGGCAGTTGGAGGAGGGAGGGGCACTGCTGGGAGCAAGATGGCAGAGCCCAGCCTGCTGCCTCTTCTCCCCTCCTCTCAGGCAAAATAAGCCAAACACACAAACACACACACAAATTGAGGCAGCTGAGGCCAAGTGGAGTCCAGAGCAGCTGACCAAAAGCCCCAGTCCCACAAAGAATAATCTCCTCCAAGATGTTCATGCCCAGCCAGGCTGGAGAGTCACCCAGAGGGCAGAGTTGTCAGGGCTGTCACCACTAGACCACCCCAGGAGAGATGGAAAGGTTCTCCTCCTCTGGTTCAGAATTTCGCAAACAGGATTCTAGAGGCATAACTCAGAGGAGGGCATTTGGTTTTAAAGCACCTTTTTCTTGAACCCTTGTATAGGCAACTGTCTATCCATATACATCCAGCTGTCAGCGCACTGCAAATTCATACTTAACCGTAAGTCACAAACCACAGTTTAGGAACTTCAGCAGGGAATTTAGCTTGAATTTGTGTTTGCTTCTTTGTTAAGATAGAAAACACAATGCTTACATGGGAGAGAGGAAGCAGCTCTAAATATGAGACCCTGGCGATATATAGTTAAGAAAAGAAAGAAAGAAAGAAAAGAAAGAGTTCTTTTAGTATCTCCACTCTTCTCCAATGTCACAACACACCCTGCACTCCGATTGGATAAAAGATTTGTGACTCAACAGTCTGTGGTCACAAGGGAAGGCGAATTCATGCAGTGTCCACCCACTACAGGACGGTTCAGCCTCCTTTAGTCTTCTTTCCTGTTCACACCTTTGAGGAATGCTCTCAAGGACAGTGTGTTTGCCAAGAGACATGATAAGAAGTCTTCAAAGAAGTAACTGGTCTAAACCAGTCAGCTATGGACTTTGTTTCTACTGGGCATGTCAGAGAAATCTGATATGTATTTCTTTTCCTTACTTGGAAGGTGTTACCAGGAAGATTGTAATTACTGGCCAGGTTTAGGTATATAGATTGTGTGCTGGAAGTAGGAGGTTCGAAGTTCATCTTGATGGGGATCTGGAAAGCGGACTTCCTATGCTGCAGCATATTCAAAAGTAAAATGAATATTTCCTCTCTGACCCATCTGCTTATTAAGAAACTAATATGAGTGCAGATAGAGCGGCAACTTGTTTTCATAGTGGTTCTGGAGTTTTCCTAAAACACCCCAAAAAATGAAGATGGATTAACACTCTATAACAGCTTGTAAAAATCAGGACTCAGGAAAGTACAATTGAAGGAAGGGAAGTCCACAAATAAAACGGATAGACTAAAAAGGGGTGAGCCTAGGGTCTGAAGATGGACTGAAAGATTAAAGTGAAGGTGGGACCACACAACCTAATGTGGTTGAGAACCAGAGGGGCACTGCAAGGGGCTGTCCTAAAGAGTTCTGGTTCTCAACCAAGTTGATTGAATCAACCTTGGTGCTGCCTTGCTGCTGATTTGGATGCAGCTAGGTGGACCACTGGGCCAATCGAGGGGTCCTTGCTATTTAACCCCTCACTGCTGAAAATGACAGGTGTACCTACTTCCAGTTATGACTGGTCTGACAATTTCTACTAGACTTGGTGACAGGCCAAGTTGCTAGGCGTAAACTTCACAATAACGTTAGCAGTTTTCTGGATCATATTAGGACAGTCTGGATTTTGATCTGGCTGGGTTCTGGTGCTTGTCTGCTCTTACTTCTCCTTCTCCACAACAAAGACCTTTCTGCAGGTTAGATATGACTTCTGGTCTCCTGCAGGCCTTTCTGGAAGCATCCTTAAAGTTTTTAGTGCTTTTCTTTTTTTGCTGGAGGGGAATGGGGCAGTGGTAGGGTTGCCTGAGATACACGAGGCAATCCCACCATAGCAGTACCGTAATGGCTTTGTATTTCTCCCATCTGGGTGGGACCTTTAATATTTTGTAGGGGTGACCCTATCCCGAGAAACCTCTGAGTGCAGGGCTGGGAATATATTTAAATAAAAATAAATAAAATAAATAAATGTGGGTCCTGAAAAGAAGCAGTAGCAGTGGAAGTATGAATTATGGTTCTTGGTTTGGTTCTCAGTGGAGATGCATAGAGGAAATCAAGTCCAGCATCCATAATCATGTACAGCTGGACGCCTGTATCCGCTGGGGATACATTCCAGCTCCTACTGTGATTACTTGAAACTGTGGATAATCACAAACAGGCCTTCCGGTTCTGGGGTTGGGCAACCCCAGAACTGGAAGTGCTTTTCTGGCCTCTGGAGGCCTATTTTGGCCACTGGAGAGCATTGGAATAGATGTGTGACGTAACCGGATACCTCCTGCCCACCTCCCACACGCACCCTTACATTTTGGGATGAGATCCAGTGGTGTCACACACCTATTCCAATGCTCTACAGAGGCCGAAATAGGCCTTCTGGTTCTCCGTGCTTTTCCCTTATGGCACCTGTGGGCGACTGATCCAGTAACCGTGGTTAACTGAAATCGTGGTTACTGAATCAGTGGATACTGGGATCCGACTATATTCCCTCAGGATCAGAGTGCAGTATTACGAGTGGGAGGTGAGAGTCAGGCCTGGTGCTGACCCTATGCAGATTATCTGCCTCTGCTGTGATTGATATTCTTTCCCTTTTGACAGAGCCATTAAAGTCTTTTGCATGGTGGCAAATGCGCTCTGGAATCTTTTTTCAATGGAGCAACATATTTTCACTTTCTCTTGTTACTTAAGACTTGATTGTTTCCAAAGCATTTTCTGAATGCATTTGATGTTGTGGCTTCTCCGTTTGTGGCCTTTAGTGCTGATTTTGTAGTCAGTTGTGATGCTTTATCGCCTTTGTCTAATTCTTGCCCTTGTCGCTGTTATTGGTAAGGCATCTAATAAGCCCTAGAAATAAATCATTGGAATTGGTCTTAGTTTTGAAGTCCTCTGAGTGTGCTTGTGGTTTGTTTGTTTGCATTTTTTGCTATTCAGTGTTGTTTAGAAATCGCATAGAAAGAATAGTTGCATTTAAAAGTGGCCTCCTGTCAGGTGGTCTCAGGGTGAGGTAAGAGTGTTAAAACAAAAATATAAATCAGTTAAAATGTATAGTACGTAGTAAACATTGGAACATACTTTTAAAGGAAGAAAAGCAAAATAATAACAGATAACAGCTCAGAATGCAGCCCAGTGGCACAAAGGAGTAATGTTGGAATGACCCAAGGGTATGGTGAAAAACGTATCTTAACTGGATATTAGAAATTTATGAGTGTGCCAAAACATGACTGAAGGCGGATTGTAATGTAGCCTTGGAGCAAACACCGAGAAGTGCTGCATTCAGACATTGGTTATTTATTCTGCTATATCTGAATAGTCCAGAATAAAGCATAGATATTCTAGAATATCCGTCCTTTATTCCACAATATCAGAATATAGTGGAATTAATAACCAGTGTGGACTGAGCCGGTTTGGTCTGGTGGTTAAGGAGCTTGACTCTTATCTGGGAATACCGGGTTTGATTCCTCCTTCCTCCACGAAGCCAGCTGGGTGACCTTGGTCTAGTCACAGCTCTCTTTCTGAGCTCTCACAGCCCCACCCATCTCACAAGGTGTTCTCTTGTGGGGAGAAGAATAGAAAGCTTTGTCAGCCATTTGAAGTCCCCTTGCATGGGTGAGAAATTTGGGGTAGAAAAGCCACCTCTTCTTCTGGCAAAGGGGAGGTGTCCCCCTCTGGGAAAACATGGCCCTTTTGCAGGGCTCTGTTAGGTGCAGAATTCTGTTATTACAGAGGATTGGGAGAAGGCCAGGCCACTTCCTGAGCATGCCTACTATGCTGCTGTGAGGAATTAAGGAGGCCAGTGTGTTTGCAAAGGCTGATAAGAATGCCTGCAGATTCTGCAACTTCAAAGGGTAATGGGTTTGTGCCGGTCAGAGTGAACTTTGTTCGAACTGTGGTGATATTTTTTGGATATATATATGCTTTATGACTACTCTCATAGTAAAATCTCCTCCCCACTGTGAATAAATTAGATCCAAATTAGCTTTGAAGGCCATAAAGAGGCCCCTCGGGAAGGCTGTAACCTCCTTTCTTTTTACCAATGGAGAAACTCTGGGAAACCTTCAGCCAGAATAGGAATAAAAGTCAGGTTGTGACATGAGAGAGTTTGAACTTGTCCTGATGGAATGACTGGAAGGCAAGTTTCCTGTATTGCAATACAGATAAAAGAAATTCCTTTGTCTCTAGCTTGTTTACTTATGCAAACCTACATGGATGGAAGAAAGCTGATAGAACAGCTATTTCCTGACACTGCTATCCCATAGAATTCAGAGGAATACGTATTTGGAAGGGGGAAAAACCCAAGGAAAAAGCTTTCCCTACAAAACATTCCCTTGTTTCTTAGCTGGGCCACACATCACTACTCTAGCCTGACCACAGTTTTCTTTGAATACCATCTTGTCTGTATTTTTCAATGCATTATACTACATTTTTCAATGCTGCTTTATATTAACAAAAGAACTTATCTAATTTCATGCAGATGTGGCTTAAGCACCTTGCTTCTGAAATATGGCATCACCCTTCTGGAAACTGATTTGAGCCTCTGCCTGCATCATGGAAGGTTTTCTTTATTTCAACATTTCCTGAAGCGAGGCTGCAAACTTCCCAATGAGGAGCACCTGGCAGAATTTACAAAATGTGCCGTTAGTGCGGGTAGCAGTTACAAAGAATGGCTGCCATCTCTCCTGTTGGCTGGATTCGATCCTGTACTTCTTCTTAGTGAAACATGGTAAGCCAGGTTGTACAGTCGTACCCCATATCTGCTGGAGATAGGTTCCAGGCCTTACCACCCTTATTGAAAACTGTGGATATTTCAGTGAGTGGTTTTTTGCACTCAATTTCCCATGATTCCTCGGATATCCTGTGAGATTTTCCAGGAAATCTCACTGGATTTTTCACTGTCCCATGCCTCCAGGAAGCCTTAGGTAGCCCTAATGGTGGTGGTGGGGTGGGTGGTCTGGTCACGGCAGATAACTGAAACTGCATTTACCGGATCAGTGGATACGGGGGTCCAACTATATATGGATGTATACAAGTGCATCACATTTTCAGGTGTAGAGGCAGATGTATGCCTTTGCATACTGGAAGCATGGGCTAGAGCATTAATTAATTAATTAATTACATTTTATCCTGTCCTGTACCTGAAGGTCTCAGAGGGGGATAAAAACCAAATATAAAACCAAACATGCTAAAACAATAACAGTATCTGAAAGTGGGAAGAAAAAACTGTTTCCCTGTTTAGCCAAAGGCTAGGGCAAAGAAGGGGCTATCACTGAAAAGTCCCTGTATTGGGTGCCTTCCTTTTTGCTGCTGAGGCTGGTGGTACAACCAGGCCTGACAGATCTTAGATTCTGTTTTCCTTCTGTTGTAGACTCCAGAATAGCATACTGACCATTTCAGTGATGTTCAGTGGTCATATTTCTATGATTTATTTTAAACCATGATTTCATGATCTTAGTTTAAGGATGTTTTAATGGTTTCTTATGTCTTATGTTTGTTCCTTTTGCCTTTCTTCTTCTTTTGTATATTGTCTTACTTTGTTGATAAGAAAGGGACAGAATAAATGCATGGAATTCATTGAGGTGTCTCCAGATATGCTCAAACACTTTGTACATGCACAGGAGCAGGCAGGCAAGGGATCTTCTCACAGCTGCCTTTGGTACATTGTCACACTTTTCATCCAGAAGATCGCATTCTTGCCAGAAAGAGTATTTTCTATCTATGTGTGCTCTTAAATAATACATTGTAGATAGGTGTTTCAGAGGAAATACAATATATATTTAGTATTAATATTCCACATGAATAAACATAAGAGGAACCATGCTGGATCAGGCCACAGCCCATCTAGTCCAGCATCCTGTGTCACACAGTGGCCCGCCACTGCTTCTGGGCATCCGAAGCAGAAGACAACGGCGAAACCTTCACGTGCACTTGACTCCCCGCAAATGGGCTTTAGAGGCAACCTGTCCGTTTTACTGTGAGGAAATATTTTATACTTCAGAAGGTGGGCTTGGCAGAGGATTGACAGAGGTGGCTAGGGAGCCGTACTCTTATCTGGGAATACCGGGTTTGATTCCGCCTTCCCCCACGAAGCCAGCTGGGTGATCTTGGGCTAGTCACAGCTCTCTTCTGAGCTCTCACAGCCCCACCTACCTCACAGGGTGTTCTGTTCTGGGGAGAAGAATAGAAAGCTTTGTTAGCCGCTTTGAGTCCCCTTAAATGGGTGAGAAAAGCAGGATAGAAAGGCCAACTCCTCCTCCTCCTTCTTCAGGATAATCATGATTGGCTTGATACTGAAGGGACTTTGCGGTAGGGAGTAGCAGTGTGCACAAATGCAGTTTTCGACATTTGATCTCTAATGAATCGAATATTTGAAAATTTAAATTCTTACAAATAAAGAAAAACAAATGTCTGGAAATTCAAATTGATGCAAATACATTCATATCCAACCAATGATAGAAATCTCATATGCATCTGTACGCATCCCGTTTTTATCCAGTACATATTCTCCATACTTATCCATACGGATATGCACAAGATACGTATGGATACATACGTGATGCATACATATCCGTGCACATACAAATGTCCAAATTATTCAAATAACTCAAAATATTAGTATTCATACAAATACTAAAGTTTGAATGTCTGGATGTTTGATTCATATACGAATGTCCAAATTTGTATGAATTTGTACAAATAATATGAATATTATAGAATCATAGAATCATAGAATGGTAGAGTTGGAGGGGACCTCCTGGGTCATCGAGTCCAACCCCCTGCTCAAGGCAGGATCTCCTAAACCATCTCAGACAGATGGCTGTCCAGTCTCTGCTTGAAGACCTCCATCGAAGGGGAACCAACCACTTCCCGTGGCAGCCTGTTCCACTGGTTGATCACTCTTACTGTTAGAAATTTTTTCCTAACATCTAAACTAAATCTTTTCCCCTGCAGTTTCACCCCATTGTTTCTAGTCCTTCCTTGAGAGAGTGAGAACAGGGCTGATCCCTCTGCCTTGTGACAACCCTTGAGGTATTTGTAGACAGCTATCATGTCTCCTCTCAGTCTTCTTTTTGTTAGACTAAACATTCCCAGTTCCTTAAGCCGTTCCTCATAGGACATGGTTTGCAGACCGTTCACCATCTTGGTAGCTCTCCTTTGAACCTGCTCCAGCTTGTCAGCGTCTTTTTTAAACTGGGGTGACCAGAACTGGACAGAGTACTCCAGATGAGGTCTGACCAAGGTAGAGTAGAGGGGGATAATAACTTCACGTGATCTGGACTCTATGCTTCTCCTAATACACCCCAGGATTGCGTTTGCCTTTTTTGCAGCTGCCTCGCACTGTTGACTCATGTTCAGTTGATGATCAACCAGGACACCCAAGTCTTTTTCACATGTGCTGCTGCTCAGCCGAATTCCTCCCATTGTATATGTGCTTTTTTCATTTTTCTTGCCCAGGTGCAGAACCTTGCATTTTTCTTTGTTAAATACCATTTTATTAGTTGCAGCCCATTGTTCGAGTTTCTCTAAATCTTTTTGAATCCTCTCTCTCTCTTCTCTGGTGTTTGCAATCCCCCCTAGCTTTGTGTCATCAGCAAATTTGATCAGTTTCCCTTCAACTCCCTCGTCCAGATTGTTTATAAAAACATTAAACATAACTGGGCCCAGGACAGAACCTTGTGGTACTCCACTTGACACTTCCTTCCATTTGGATGTGCAGCCATTTAAAGCCACTCTTTGAGTACGATTACTAAGCCAGTTTTGAACCCACCTTATAGTTGCCTTGTCAAACCCATATTTGATCAATTTTTCAATGAGGATCGCATGAGATACTTTGTCAAATGCTTTGCTGAAATCAAGAAATACTATGTCTACTGCATTTCCTTGATCAACCCATTCAGTGATTTTGTCATAAAATGAAATCAAGTTGGTCTGACACGACTTGTTTGATACAAACCCATGTTGACTACTGTTAATTATTGAATTCCTATCCAAATGCTGACATATGTGTTGTTTAATAATTGTTCGAGAATCTTTCCTGGTATTGAAGTCAGGCTAACAGGCCTGTAGTTCCCTGGGTCTACCTTCTTCCCTTTTTTGAAGATAGGAACAACATTTGCCCTTCTCCAATCGTCTGGGACTTCTCCTGTTCTCCATGACTTCTCAAAGGTTACAGCAAGTGGTTCAGCAATTACCTCTGCTAATTCCTTCAGTACCCTAGGATGTAATCCATCTGGACCCGGGGACTTAAATTCGTTTAAGTTAGCTAAGCGTTCCCTTACTCTCTCAGTGTTGATTTTGTGTCTTGATTCTCCTAGTCCTTCATCAGTACAGTGAAGGACTGTTGCATGTACATTATCCCTCTTGGAAAAAACAGATGCAAAATAGGAGTTCAGAATCTCTGCCTTCTCAAGATCACTTTCGATTACTTCTCCATATTCGCGCACATCCCTAGTAAAGAGTACACAAGTGAAGCCAAAGATCATCTTAAATGATTTTATTTTCTTTTATTTACTGTTACTACCCGCAGTGATTTTTTTTTTGTTTTGCATGGCTCCCTTAACATGGTTCAGGGAACCTTGCATCTGTTCTAGTCCCAAGCTTTTGAGAAAAAAAAAATAGGAGGCTTGGAATAGAGGTAAATAAGGCAGATGGTGAAGTTGAAAGGGACACTGTGGCTGAACGTCTTTACAGAAAGCTGATCTTTCGCAATATTGTGTTCTGTGCTGGATTCCAACTGTGCCAACTCCTTGTGGAGGGCAGGAGGACTGACTCAAATCCCTGTGCTGCCATTCTGTTGCTTTTAAGCAAGTAGTAAAAGGCATGGTCAGGCCACTTCTGAGGAGGATCAGGCACGTGGTGCCATTTCTTTGCTCCAAAAGGGCAGAGATCACCTTGTTGCTGAACGTGCTAGACTTGCATTCAGGTTAAGATAATAAAAAAGAACCATGCCTGCTGAAGTCAAATATCGTTAAAGGTCACCAGATGCAGGCAGCGTGGAAAAAAAAAGAAGATTCTTTTAACCGCTTCGATCCCTAGCAAATCGTCTGTCTGGAAGGCAATTTACTGCCTCCTTATGGCAAATGAAATGTAAATGGGATGACTATGGCACATTATAAACTTCTGATTTCCAAGCGTCAGCCTGCTGGCTGTGTACATTGAAGGGTGTGTACTTGTGTGTGAATGTGCAGAGGTACTGCCATGTCTGTAAAGCATTGAAGGCCCGGAGTGTGACTAAAAGTGGTTTGTGTAGGGAGATAATAGTATGTGATTTCTTCACAAGGTTTGATCCCGATTGCCGATTCTGGTCACCGCACCTCAAAAAGGATATTGTGGAACTGGAAAAGGTGCAGAAAAGGGCAACCAGAATGATTAAGGGGCTGGAACACCTCCCTTACGAAGCCAGGCTGCAACATCTAGGCCTCGTCAGCCTGGAAAGACGGCATTCAAGAGGCAACCTGATTAAAGTATATAAAATCATGCATAGTATAGGAAAGGTGGATAGAGACAAATTCTCTTTTCGTCACCCAACACTAGAACCAAGGGATGCTGAACAAGATGGGCTGTGGCCCAATCCAGCACGGCTCTTCTTATGTTCTTATTCCTGTGCTTCTTGGGGTGGTCACTATCTGTGGTAATTTGAGTGGGACCTACATCATTTCTGTATTTGTCGGACCGTCAAGTCCTATTATCCCTAGCTGACATGGTCAGTGGTAAGAGATGATAGGAAATATCCACCAACACTTGGAGGGTACTTCTGAACATCCTGTTACCTTTCAGAGGGACAGAGGGAGTGTTGTCTGTCATGTTATTTCCTTCTCATGCAATTCCTATTCACTTTTTCTCTAAGAAAAAGATCCCTAAGTCCTGTAGACTTCATTTATTTATTTACTAAAATGTCTATTTCTTGGACACCAATTGAATGTCACAACATTTGTACGAGTAGTTCAGACATTCATTAAACTGGGGAAAAAACTGAGTCGGAAGCAGCGTCGGGGAAAGAGAGAAGCCGCTGATGTGTGTATGTTTAAGATGGCAGGGCAAACAGGATCAGAGAGGCGAGGGCTTTGTCTTTTAAGTCAGGAGGGGAATCCGTATCCATTATAGATGCATTTGTATAGGATACGTGCGCAGGACACATCTCAGATATGTATACATTCGGATATTCATACAAATTCATATGAATACATTCATATCTAATAGATTCCTACCATGTTCAAAGGGGATCTATTTGAATGAATACAAATTTTCTAACATTCGATTCCTTATGAATCAAATACCAAAAAACCCATTCATGTACATCCTTAATTTCTTGTTGTTGGGTACATTTAATCATGGTATAGAATCATAGAATCATAGAATGGTAGAGTTGGAGGGGACCTCCTGGGTCATCGAGTCCAACCCCCTGCTCAAGGCAGGATCTCCTATACCATCTCAGACAGATGGCCGTCCAGTCTCTGCTTGAAGACCTCCATCGAAGGGGAACCAACCACCTCCCGTGGCAGCCTGTTCCACTGGTTGATCACTCTTACTGTTAGAAATTTTTTCCTAACATCTAAACTAAATCTTTTCCCCTGCAGTTTCACCCCATTGTTTCTAGTCCTTCCTTGAGAGAGTGAGAACAGGGCTGATCCCTCTGCCTTGTGACAACCCTTGAGGTATTTGTAGACAGCTATCATGTCTCCTCTCAGTCTTCTTTTTGTTAGACTAAACATTCCTAGTTCCTTAAGCCGTTCCTCATAGGACATGGTTTGCAGACCGTTCACCATCTTGGTAGCTCTCCTTTGAACCTGCTCCAGCTTGTCAGTGTCTCTTTTAAACTGGGGTGACCAGAACTGGACACAGTACTCCAGATGAGGTCTGACCAAGGTAGAGTAGAGGGGGATAATAACTTCACGTGATCTGGACTCTATGCTTCTCCTAATACACCCCAGGATTGCGTTTGCCTTTTTTGCAGCTGCCTCGCACTGTTGACTCATGTTCAGTTGATGATCAACCAGGACACCCAAGTCTTTTTCACATGTGCTGCTGCTCAGCCGAATTCCTCTCATTGTATATGTGCTTTTTTCATTTTTCTTGCCCAGGTGCAGAACCTTGCATTTTTCTTTGTTAAATACCATTTTATTAGTTGCAGCCCATTGTTCGAGTTTCTCTAAATCTTTTTGAATCCTCTCTCTCTCTTCTCTGGTGTTTGCAATCCCCCCTAGCTTTGTGTCATCAGCAAATTTGATCAGTTTCCCTTCAACTCCCTCGTCCAGATCGTTTATAAAAACATTAAACAAAACTGGGCCCAGGACAGAACCTTGTGGTACTCCACTTGACACTTCCTTCCATTTGGATGTGCAGCCATTTAAAGCCACTCTTTGAGTACGATTACTAAGCCAGTTTTGAACCCACCTTATAGTTGCCTTGTCAAACCCATATTTGATCAATTTTTCAATGAGGATCGCATGAGATACTTTGTCAAATGCTTTGCTGAAATCAAGAAATACTATGTCTACTGCATTTCCTTGATCAACCCCCATGGTAGATTCTTGGCACCCCCATTAGCACTGCTATGCAGGTGTTTGGGCAGTAATGTGAAAGTGGTTTGCCATTGCCTATTTTCAGGGAGAGGCCGGGGATCAAACCAGCGACCTTCTGTTTTTCCAGGCAGTTTGCTGTACCACTGAGCTACAACCACTCCCAGAGGCTGCTTAATAAAAAAATTATCTGAGCAGCTCACAATAAAATACCTTAAAATGTACAACCCTCCATATTAGAAACAATGATAAGGGCAGAATGATCAAAGGGCTGGAACCTTATGAAATCAGATGACAGTGTCTAGGTCTATTTAACCTTGTGTGGTATGGGAAGGGTGGATGGGAAAAACATTTCTTTCTCCATCACACAATATTGTACTAGAACCAGGGGGCACTCTATGAAGCTGGTGGGCAGGTGGATTAGGACCAAGAAGGAGAATAATCTCAGAATCCCAGCAATGACTGCTATATGGCCCTGACTGGCGATCACTGAACTTTGCTTAATTCTAGGATTTGCTCTGTGGATGGCAGAGCTCTTAACTTTCTTCTGGAGTTCACTAACTGGAAGAGGCTTCCTTGGGAAGTAGAGCAGATCCTGTCTCACCACAAAGGAGCCCCTGCATGGATGCCTTGCAGTCATTTTGGTGAGTAGATTGCTGGTTTACAAATGCTAATCCTTTCCTTTATTTAGTGGCGTAATAGCTTGCTAGACTGATGGGAAAGGAGCAGGATGGTGTACATGGTTTGAGAAGAAGAAGAGGAGAAGAAGAGTTGGCTTTTCTACCCCACTTTTCTCACCCATTTAAAGGAACTCAAAACAGCTGACAAACCTTCTGTTCTTCTCCCCACAACAGACACCCTGTGGGGTAGGTGCGGCTGTGAGAGCTCAGAAGAGAGCTGTGACTAGCCCAAGGTTACCCACCTGGGTTTGTGGAGGAGTGCGGAATCAAACCTGGTATTCCCATATAAGAGTCTGGCTCCCTAACCACTAGACTGGTGATGGCCAACCTATGACACGCATGTCACAGGTGACACGCCAAGCCCTTTTGGGTGACACACATGATCACCCTGGCACCTGGGCATGTAGTGCTTGCTTGTGCTTGAAGTTTACAAAATACCAACTTTCAATTGAAGATTTAGCAACAAAAGTCACTAATGTAAAGAATTATTTGTTTTTGCTTTTAATAAAATACATATATCAAAATATAACTTTTTTACTAGAGCTACAAATATCACAAAATTATGAATATTTCTAGATGTGACACAGCATCCGAGTTAAGCTAGGTTTTCTTGCAAATTTCGACACACTGAGCTCAAAAGTTTCGCCATCACTGCACTAGACCAAACTGGCTCACAGTTAAAAAGAAACAGTATAGATTTCATCCAGAAAAACCTGCTTCATCAGTGGAATTCTTGCCATACTGCTGAAGCCTCTGTGGTGTAATTCAGGAGTGGAGAGTCTATGGCCCCCATAGATGTTGTTCAGCTTTACCCTGGCCTTTGGCTGAGCTGATTATTTTTCCCACCCAGGCCACACATTATCATTTTAAACATAATGTGTATTGTTTTAAAGTTGTTGAATTTTTAAAGTCTTTTAATGTACATTCTGTTTTAATATGTTGTTTGAAGGTTGTAACCCACCCAGAGACCTTCAGGTATGGGGCGGGATATAAATGTAAATAATAAATAAATAATAAATAAACTTTCAGCTCTCATCAGCCTCAGCCTGATTAATGGTCATGGAAGATGGGAGATGAAATTTAGTAGCGTCTGGCAGACTGTAGGTTTCCTTAGACCAGTGGTACTCAACTTGTGGGTCGTGGCCCCTTTGGGGGTTGGTCTACTCTTTCACAGGGGTCGTTATGAAGTAGCAATGAAAATAATTTTATGGTTGGGGGTTAGGATTAGGGTTAAGTTGGGGGTCACCACAACATGAGGAATTGTATTAAAGGGCCGTGGCATTAGAAAGGTTGAGAACCATTGCGTTAGACTGAGTGCTGAATATTTTATTTTCTCACAGTTCTGTAACTTTCAATTATACACTAGTGGCACAGTAGTCAGTATTTAGTGAGGAAGTCCTGAATTTATTTTGTGATGTGATAAAGTCGAACCCTGGCAGGGCAGAAGGAAAAACCAGCTGAGGACAGGAGGGAATAGAGATCGCTATGGGGAAGGAAGGGAGGAGGGAAAAAGTAGGCACCAACTTTGTGCAGCATCAACACAGCATGAAAGGGCGGGCATTTAAAAGTCTTTCCGATCCCTCTCCCTTTAAGTAAAATCAGACTCGCCCTGCTATGGTCTGGTGTCTCGCTACATTGTAATGTCTGACCTCTTGTTACATTGTAAACTCTGCTCACTCTTGCCTTAGCATGTAATTGTGACAGCCAGGAGAAAAGGGAAGGAAATGACTGCTAATTATTGGATCAGGGGAAAACGGAGGAGAATGCCCCTAAAGCATGGTTCCTTCCCCCGAAAAACTGCTTGCATTCCCATTGCTAAATAACAAGGATTGTTTCTAAATCCAGCAGAGAAACCCTTTTTGGTTCACATATAGATAATCTGGATTTTGGGACTTTAATCCTCGAGAACTGGGGATTCTTTTAAAACTCTGGGAATGGTGAGCTCTCAAAATGATTTCAGAGCTCTTTAAATCTTGAATGGGAGTGCATCCCAAGTGCCTTTTCCTGCCGTTATTCAGTTTTTTCACTTACGCCTAAATGCCCTGGTTTATAGACCAATGACCCTCTGGGTGGAGAAATAGTTCCCCTTGACTGATCTGACGCTCCTACCCATCAGCTTCATAGAGTGCCCTCTGGTTCTAGTGTTGTGGGATAGAGAAATTTTCTCTTTCTGCCTTTTCTATATACCATGCATGATTTTATATACTTCAATCAGGTCCCTTCTTAAATGTCATCTTTCCATGCTGGTGAGGCCTAGACTCTTCAGTCTGATTTTGTAACAGAGATGTTTGAGCCCCTTAATCATTCTTGTCGCCCTTTTTGGCACCTTTTCCATTTTTCACAATATCCTTTTTGAGGTGTGGTGACCAGAATTGTACACAATATTCCAAATGTGGCTTCAGCACAGATTTATAAAGAGACAAAATGACATTTGCTGGCTTGTTTTCTATTCCCTTCCTAATTATTCCCAGCACTGAATTAGCTTTTTTTTGCCGCTGCTGTACACTGGGTTGACACCTTCATTGAGCTGCTCACCAGAACCCCGAGATTCCTTTCCTGGGGTTCATTCCAGGTTATTGGTTTTGTTGCAAAGCATGCAGAAGGTTTTTGCTTCAGTCTCTGGCCTCACCAGTTTTAAAAAGAAAGGAAGGTAGGAAAGACAGAAATGCAGGACCAGATAACATCAGGTCAATCTGCTTCCTGTTCAGCGTGTTTGAGTTTCAGAGCAGAGGCATTCACATAAGTTGGCTTTTTCGATTAGTCTTCTGATCACTCTGTGTGTGTGAGTGCTTAAATAAATGATCTTTTGCTTTTGCTTGATTCTGCTCTGAAGATAAAGGTCATCCAATTACTCGTAGCAATGGTGAAGCTCTGGACCACCCTCCAGGGAGGGGGAATAGCACAGATACAGTGTGCAATCATCAGCCACTAACTAGAGACCCAGGAGAATGAAATACCATTTTTAATAATGGAAAGGTTAGAGTAGACTTAGATCAGAAAATGTCTCTCGTCTCCTGTGTATGCGGCCAGCAAGTGTGCTGGGATGGTCCAGCTTGAATATGTGCTTAATTAATTTTTCTTTGGAGTCTCCATTGGCTTCTCCGATCAGCCTCTCCTATTTTGTTATTTTTCTTACTATTATTGCTTGTGGAAGATTTTTTTATTATTATTTTAAATGGCAATTATGCTATCTGACAGATTGCGGTCTGATTTCAGCTGTACAGAATGGTACAGCTTTAACCACCATCACTCTCAGCTTTGAATAAATGAAATTTGTAAAGCAAGGTAGTGGGAATTTTTGTATGCTAACTTAGATACACAGCACTGTGTTTTGATAACAGAGAGTGCCTCCAGACACTCAGAGCTTAAAAACTTCAGAGCTGTGGCGCAGCAGTGGTCACATGACAATTAGGCTGCTTGTGATCTCCCCACAAACCTGGCTGTATTCAACTACCCTTGGGCCCTATTCACCTTCACCAGTTTGGTCTAGTGGTTAGGGAGCCGGAATCTTATCTGGGAATACCGGGTTTGATTCCACACTCCTCCATGAAAGCCAGCTGGGTGACCTTGGGCTAGTCACAGCTCTCTTCTGAGCTCTCACAGCCCAACCTACCTCACAGGGTATTCTGTTGTGGGGAGAAGAACAGAAAGCTTTGTCAGCCACTTTGAGTTCCCTTAAATGGGTGAGAAGAGTGGGGTAGAAAAGCCAACTCTTCTTCTTCTTCATCTGAATAGACTTTATCTCCAATTTCAGCAATTTGGTCCACAAAAGGAATGGAAACACATTTTTTTTTGATATAATAGAAAGTGAACAACGCCTCTGAACTATCTGCTCTGATGGTATGCCACCTATAAGACTGAAGTCACTAGATGCATTTTTTCTATTTTGTGTCTACTATCTATTTTTCTCTCTTTTTCATTGTATGTTAGAAAATTCTTAATAAACTTTATTAGAAAGAAAGCCCTTCAGCTAGAAAGCTTTGATGACTGTGATATCTCTTCTGGTTAGTATCACTGACCTCTCTAGCTGAAGGGCTTGGAGCCTTCCCAGAAGAAGTCAGGGATGGCTAGATGACTTGGAGCCTTTTACAGTTATTCTGCTCTTGATTATGTTTTTTCTATCTTATGGCAGAACAAATTCCTCCTCTGACTCATCTTTGCCGCCTGGAGATCCGGTCGCTTCTAATGAGCCATCGCCTACGGTCCGACCAGTTTATCCGTCAGTTACCTCTACCCATATGCTTGCAAAACTATTTGCTCTACTTGGATGTCTTAAGAACCTACAGCGTTTCAGAATCACAGCTCAGGCTGGGGGACGCTGATGCCCAAACTACCTCACCATTTTGCCCCAGTTCAGAAGACACAGAAAGAAGAGAAACGTAGATTTGATGGAGGAATGGCCAAAGCACTTGAGTTTTCCAGTTACCACAGAGATTATGCAGTGAGGGTGAGTGACTGTTGCTACAACAGCAAATGTCCTCCTGCCTCTCATTTAGGATCTACTTCCTTTAGAAGTTCTTTAAACTTGGTTTGGATGTCTTTGTGTATAAGTGAGCATGCTTAATGGAGGCTTTCCAGATCTTTCTAAACTGAATTGTAGTTCAGGAACAGCTGAAGGGATGCAACACTGCATTTCTGACGTGAACATTGGTTATTCCTCTCTTTCCTGATCAGTTTAATGGTCAAATGAATGAAAACAGGTGTTGCTGGATTACAGTTTTTCCTCACTGGTGGGTTACCAGAGTTTGAGTCCAAAATGGCTGCCTGGGTTCAGGCTGATGGGGGCTGGATTCTTCCAGCACCTGACGTGCCATGGTTCCATGCCTTTGGTGTATATAGGAGTAAATAATATCACTTGATTATTCCAAAATAAAGACCAGTTTCCTTTGAAAGTGTCATAGTGCTGTTTTCCTTCACAACTGGTAAGTAGAACTGATAAAGATGTTACTACAATGACTGCCATTGTGGCGTCTTTGTTTAAGACGTACTGGGAATGAGGTGTGTTCGGCTACAAGGCTAGAACTCCAGCAGGGAATTCCCAGTCATCTGTGATTTAGAAAAGTTAGGGCTTTACTCTTTTCAAGACCATTTCAGAATTTCTCCCTAACATCTCAAGTTCATCATGGAAAGCAGTGTGATATGGTAGACCTAGTGACCTCCCATCCAGGGTCCTGTTATCCTCTTCAGAAAAAAATAAGAAACCCACAGATATGGGTTGACCTTGTAACCCTTCTGTCCACTATCACCCCTGAATGAGATTGGAAGACTTTTGATTGCTATCAGACCACATACTGAGAACCTCTGTGTCATAGCTACAAAGATAGAGATCCTACTAAAGATACTCTTTCCCTTTCAAGTATTTTCAACTACTCCATCCAAAACTATATTACTTCCCAATAATATGTTGGTTTTCATGCAATGAATATTTAAATAATATAACTTGCTTGTTGGAGAAGCTTTCCAGTGGTAACAAGAAATTCTCTGGAATTGTCAAGGATGACTTATCTCTGGTGGTGTCCATTTCTCCTGCAGAAGGCCTGATGAGAAACAATATTGTGCATTTGCCTATGTGACGAAATGATTCAGCATTCAGAATCTACAGATAGATATTCAAGGCTGGGCAATATGTGGAGTATGGATCCTTAGCCTTGGGCTAAGCCAAGAACTTTTAATGCCAGGTTCTTCATTTACTCGGAGTCAAAATTTGCAGTCCCTTAAGAAAGAGGGGGTTTGAAAGCATTTGTTAAAAAAGAGAGGTAAACCTTGGCCTGCTAACTATTTATCTTTGTTGGGTTGGGTGGCTGCTACAAAGATAGAGATCCTACTAAAGATACTTTTTCCCTTTCAAGTATTTTCAATTACTCCATCCAAAACTATATTTAGAGTCTCAACAAATTTAATTCATCAGTTTATTTCTTGAACTAAAAAGCTTAGGTTGGCAAAAGCAATTATGCAAAATCATCTAGTTAGGGGGGATTGGGTATTCCGAATCTTGAAGATTATTTTCATGCATTTAGGATCACACAGTTTGTACATTCTCTTAGGAACCTGCTCCGTGAGTGGAAGGAAATTTAATTGAAAGAAGCAGCAATCCTAATATCTCTTCCATATGTTAATAATATATGCAAACAGGATTAT
Organism: Aspidoscelis tigris stejnegeri; assembly: GCA_023333525.1. NCBI lineage: Eukaryota > Metazoa > Chordata > Lepidosauria > Squamata > Teiidae > Aspidoscelis > Aspidoscelis tigris. The sequence goes on from JALMGA010000001.1 coordinate 13,324,611, forward strand.
TCAAGTCCCCAATCAAGGCATCAATGGCAGACTAAACTACTACCTACTATTTCTCCTCTCTTGAAACTAGAATATTATTCTTTATTCTCTCCAATTGTAAGAAAGCAGGCATGGCATAAATTGCAGTTAGGAAAAATTTCATCTCAGTTCAGGACTTTTATTTTTTGGATTGTAAACCCAAAATGCAAGCTGCAGATCAAATGCTACCAGACAGTCAACCGTATTGCTATAAGAAGTGGGTAGTTATTGATGTTCTTAATCTACAACACTTTTAAATGCCGTAGCCAAACCATGTGCTGCTTTTGAGAAAATTAACAGATCTGCTGGCCTCACATTAAAGTGTCTTAACTTACAAGATATATATGTGCTTAATGGACACCCATACTTCACTTCTAACATTGAAATTACTCTGGAAAACAGATATTACTACCACTATTTCTAATAACACTTGGTTAAGACATACAAATACTGAGCAAAAGTGGCAACCAGTAATGAAAGCAAAGGTGACTTACATTAAATTGCTTTTTAGAATAGTATCTGACTACACACACACTCTGACTACACACACACACATTGCAGAGTATGTTCAAATACATTGACTTGTTACCCATTGGTTTCTGCATTTTGGAGGCTGATCTACATTAATTTTGGGCACTTCACTACTGCTGAATTCCCAGGTTTTCCTTCTCCATGATTTTGGATTTTTAAAGTTTAGTAGGGATAATCAACAATTTTTGCATTTTCTATTGTGTTCACCTATGATAACCATTACATCATAATGGAAGTTAGCTCATGATTTTAACCAAACAACTGTGGTGTACTCAAATCCTAAGACAGTGATGGCCAACCTATGACACCCGTGTCACAGGTGACACGCCAAGCCCTTTTGGGTGACACACATGGTCACCCTGGCACCTGGGCATGTAGTGCTTGCTTGTTCTTGAAGTGTATGAAATACCAACTTTCAACTGAAGATTCAGCAACAAAAGTCACTAATGTAAAGAATTATTTGTTTTTGCTTTTAATAATATACATATATCAAAAATATAGCTTTTTTACTAGAGCTACAAATATCACAAAATTATGGATAGTTAAGCTAGGTTTTCTTGTGAATTTTGAGACACCAATCTCAAAAGGTTAGCCATCACTGTCCTAGGACATACTAATAAATTGATTTACATCTGTGACAAAACGCAAAAAGCTGGGTAGTCAGGGCACATGGAAAACGATTTGTTACCATGCACTGAAACAAAACATAGGATGTGGATATACTGGAAAAAAGCCTGTTAGAATTGAGACAGAAAAATGCATCATTCTGATTTCTCTTGTATGGTTACTTGGCTATGTAGGGCAAGGGACAGAGCATTATGGTTAGTATTGTTTTATGTTAATTATTTGTAATTCAAAATGCTAATAAATATTTTTTTTAAAAAATAGAAAGTATTTGTTGGTATGTGTTTTTTGTACTGTTTTAATTTTTTTTTTCAATCCTACTATGTAAGGCACAGTACATAGTAGGATTGAAAAAAAAAATTAAAACAGGCAACCTCCAGCCTGGGGGGATATAGTGCCATTATGGCATCACTGTGGTGAGGTTTCATCATGTATTTCCCCACTAAAATACACAAAGAACAATTGATGGAAAACCCAGCACTGTTTGTGGATTTTCTAGCAATATCACTTTTTCGGCTGCTCACTTACCTTCTGGACAGACCCGGCATGACTGTTTTCATCCACCATGCATGCGTGGAGGCCAAAACAGGTATTCATGCATGCACAGAGATGACAGTGAGTACATCTGAGCATTCCAGACACTCAGATGCCCAGATGTGCACATAAAATGCCCAAGAACAGTGCTGGCCATGGTGCTATCTAGCCAGGAAGCAATAATGGCTAATGCCATTGGTTCCTACTGAAGTATCTGACCATTGTCTGGAGGTGGACTTACTAAACAGACAACTTCACAGAGCAAGATGTTGTGGTTCTTGGGATGAGAGCACAGAATGTGTGGCCTTATAAGGGGCCTCACAGGGTGTTCTGTTGTGGGGAGAAGAACAGAAAGTTTGTCAGCGGCTTTGAGTCCCCTTAAATGGGTGAGAAAAGCGGGGTAGAAAAGCCAAGTCTCCTTCTTCTTCTTCTTCTTCCCCACTATAATTGTAAGCGATCAGAAACGCTCTCCTCCAAACGATCTGCAAAGTTTGAGGGACAGAGATGAAGCTTGAGGAAAATACTAAGGATTTACAGCATCATGATACTTGGATTAACACTGTTCAATATATGGTTGACTACCTGGGGGAGGGGAGAGGAAGGGTTGGAAATGGGAAAAATATATAAATACTAAATTTAATTTTTTTAAAAAAAGATTCTTTAGAGTCTAAAGTTTAGACTATGGTCACACCTTCACTTTAAACCTTCAATCCATCTTCAGGACTGATTGCTCATACCTTTTTTCATTTCTATCCATTTTGTTTGTGGACTTTTTGCTCAGGAAAGTCGAGATAGAGGGTGGAAAGTCCACAAATCAAATGGATAGAAAAATAAGGTGTGAGCAGTCAGATCCATTGCCTTCGTCCCCTTGATTTCAGTGCCCATTATATTCCTCTGAATCCAGGGCTTAGAACTGCAATGGTGTGTATATGGTAAAAATTCTATTTATGTAGCATTGTGCCTAAAAGTGTAGTGAGCTGTTGGAGTAGAAACTTAGGGTGATTCTGCACAGGTTGGTCTACTGGAGGGATGCCTGCCCTCTTAGACCCTATCTGCCCCCTTAGATTGCCCACTAGGGGCTGGACCTCTGACTACACGAGTGTCTGGAAGGGAGGCTCTTAGAGAAGGTGAAGAAAAGGGCAACCAGAATGATTAAGGGGCTGGAATACCTCCCGTACGAAATCAGGCTGCAACTTCTAGGCCTCTTCAGTCTGGAGAGACGGCATTTAAGAGGGGACCTGATTGAAGTATATAAAATTATGCATGGTATAGAAAAGTGGATAGAGAATATTTCTTTTCTCTATCGCAGAACACTAGGACCAGGGGGCACTCTATGAAGCTGATGGGTAGGAGATGCCCGTGAGCATTTGGCGGGCCACTGTGTGCAACAGGATGCTGGACTAGATGGGCTGTGGCCTGATCCAGCAGGGCCTCTCTTATGTTCTTATGTGTATTTGCTTATCTGCTATTCTGACTGGTGTGGAATTGTTCTTTATAATGTAATTCCCAGTGTCCTCCAACTCCTATTTGGTCTGTGAGCCAGTTTGTTCTAGTGGTTAAGGAGCTGGACTCTTATCTGGGAATACCGGGTTCAATTCCAGCCTCCCTCATGAAGCCAGCTGGGTGACATTGGGCTAGTCGCAGCTCTCTTCTGAGCTATCAAAGCCCCACCTACCCCACAGGGTGTCTCGCGTGGGTAGAAGAATAGAAGGTTTGCCAGTCACTTTGAGTCCCCTTAAGTGGGTGAGAAAAGTGGAGCTTCTTGTTCTTCTTCTTCCTTTCCTCTCTCAGTTTGTAATATTGAAATACTGTTTAAGCGTGTGGTTCTGATTTGATGGCTGAGGGACTGAGATTCAATGTCCAACACACAAGACACTTAACAGTTCTGTGTTAGCTGCTATATCATTTTGCTCTGATTTTTCTGGGTCATTTGACTCCAGGATGTATTTTCCTTGCTGTCCATGACTGTTCCTTTCTTTTGCAGTGTTTGCAAAGCTTTTTCAGAAAAGGCTCTTATTGTCTTCTTACTCTTGCCTTTACCTTTCTCCCTTCCAACAGCAAGAGATCCCTGACAGTAAAATATATTTCCAATCCTTTATTTCAACGTGCTTGAGACCTCCATTGATTCCTGTGGCCTCCGCTTGCTTCTTGTCTTACCACCTCCAGTCCTTTAACACTGAAGGATTTGCATCACAAACGGTTCCCAAATTTCAGAATTCACAGAACAGCTCTTCTTACAATGCTATTCCACTCTGGGGGAAAATTGCAATGAGAGCACTTTTCTACTAAAAGGAGTGAGCATAAATATTTGATATGCCATTCAGGCTGGGAGCATAAAAAGGTAGAAGCCGGGAAAGGAACAATGGTTGGGTTTTTGTTTGTTTTATTTCCCACCCCAATTTCCCACACTGTGCTGTGCGTGCGTTGTGTAAAATTTGTTTTCATTTCTCACACGGATCCTTAGAAACAAATTAAAAAATACAAGTGGGTAGACTGGATTATTTGACTACCAAAAAGGGAACTTAGGGCGAATTTGCACTTCGCCTCCCGTCACTGGGAGGCAAAGCGCTAGAATGCTTTAGGCTCCCGCACTTGCAGATGCCCAGAACACTTAACTAAGTGTTGACCAAGTGCACATGGTCACCATTGTGGTGGCCATTGTGGCATTCCGGTGGTGGTGGTGGTGGTGGTAGTAGTAGTAGTAGTAGTAGTAGTAGGCTTTTCTACCCTGCTTTTCTCACCCATTTAAGGTGACCCAAAGTGGCTGACAAAGCTTTTCTATTCTTCTCCCCACAACAGAACACCCTGTGAGGTAGGTGGGTCTGTGAGAGCTCAGAAGAGAGCTGTGACTAGCCCAAGGTCACCCAGCTGGCTTTGTGGAGGAGTGCAGCATCAAACCTGGTATTCCCAAATAAGAATCCGGCTCCCTAATCTCCAGACCAAACTGGCTCACGAATGTGCACAAATATTCGTAACATTTGAAATTTGTACAAATTAGACTGAATTCAGACATTTGAGTTGAATGTTGGCACATTCAAAGATTGACATTTGAGTTCGAATAGAATGTTTTGATACATTTGTACAAAGCTTTATTTATTACAGATTCATATGGGATTTGTATCTTTTGTATCACATTTGAAGGGATTTTTTTTCGAACAAATATGAATTTTCTTGCATTCGATTCCATATTTATTTTATTTATTTAATACATTTATATCCTGCCCTTCATCAAATGGTCCCAGGGTGGCTTACAATAACTATAAAACATATAAAAGGGGGAAAAATAATTAAAAATATCACCCCTCCCTCATACAAATAAAATACAAAAAAAAATTGTGCACATCCGTAAGTCATGGTACCAGTGTGCCTGCGTGACGCCGTTGCCCAGAGCAACTTGATTACACTGTGTGTACTTGTGCCAGTGCTGTCTGTCACATGTTCCCCTCCACGGTGCAGGGGAAGTTTTGGCATGCACAGAACTCTTTCTGGTAAAGAAGTTGTTCCTTGTAATGTAGATGCTCCGTGACGGAGCATTCCCTGTGTGCACTTGCAGTGAAAGTGCAAAAAGGCTCATCTTCTCAGGCAAGATGGTTCACAGCTTTCTGCTGGTAGCTGGAGAAGTGAGAGGCCACTGCTGGGAACAAGATGGTGGAGCTCCCCATCCTGCTGTCTCTTCTCTTTCTCAGGCAAGATGGTTCACAGCTTTATGGTGGTAGTTAGAGAGGTGAGAGGCCACTGCTGGGAACAAGATGGTGGAGCTCCCCATCCTGCTGTCTCTTCTCTTTCTCAGGCAAGATGGTTCACAGCTTTATGGTGGTAGTTAGAGAGGTGAGAGGCCACTGCTGGGAACAAGATGGTGGAGCTCCCCATCCTGCTGTCTCTTCTCTTTCTCAGGCAAGATGGTTCACAGCTTTATGGTGGTAGCTAGAGAGGTGAGAGGCCACTGCTGGGAACAAGATGGTGGAGCTCCCCATCCTGCTGTCTCTTTCTTGGGCAAGATGGTTCACAGCTTTATGGTGGTAGCTAGAGAGGTGAGAACAAGATGGCAGAGCTACCCAGGCTGCCGTCTGTTTTCCACTTCCCATAGGTAAGATGGAAATTAGCCTTGTGATGACAGTTGGAGGAAGAAGGTATGAAGGGAGTAGTAGTTTAAAAGTGCCTGGGGCTTTGGACAAAGTCCCAAGCAAGTTGCAGTTGCTTGGGGTGGTGGAGTAAAGTTGTTTTCCTTCCACTCTCCCCTTCTACCCAAAGCAGGTATCATTTTGCACGTTGGGAAATTGTTTACCGGCCCAGCAAATGTTTGTTTTTATGGTTTATAGGGGAAGCTGAGCTGCTTATTGACCATAGATAAATCTGCTTCATGTGAGAGCGCAAGACAGTTAAAAACTTCTCGCAGCTGAGGAGCGTCCAACATTTGGCCAGGGAATAAACTTCGCAAGCTATTTATTTTGAGTCAATAAAGGTCTCTGCTTGCCTTGGCGTTCTCATATCAATCCTGTGCTCCAGCAGAAGAAATGCAGCCTGGGATCGTTTTATTGCAGCAAGAGAATAGGTGGCAGCCAGCTGACATGGGTATTGACTTGCTAATATAAGTGAGAGCTTGTTGGGAAATGACGGGAAATTAATGACATAATTAGCTTGAAAAATCATTATGGGTTACAAAACGGTTCTGGGATCTATGAAGGCTATTTGTTGTTGCCACTTCAGGAAAGGCTGGTTTGGAGGCTGAGGTGAATGGGGGTGGGTGGGTCAAAGAGGTAGAGGTGTAGCTTAAATGCTCCAGATCACTCTTTTGTTTTTATCAAGTATGAATTTAAAGGGTGTGGTCACAGCCCAACTTCTTATTGTAAGTCAATTTGGTCTAGTGGTTAGGGGGCCGGACTCTTATCTGGGAACACCAGGTGTGATTCCGCCCTCCCCCATGAAGCCAGCTGGGAGACCTTGGGCTAATCACAGCTCTCTTCTGAGCTCTCACAGCCCCACCTACCTCACTGGATGCCTGTTGTGGGGAGAAGAACAGAAGGTTTGTCAGCCGATTTGAGTCCCCTGAAATGGGTGAGAAAAGCAGGGTAGAAAAGCCAACTCTTCTTCTTCTTGTTCGGTAGAAATATACTGATGTCCACCCTGCATCGTACAAGATTTGAATGTGTTGTGTAATCCCTACTAGTTCACATGTTTTGGCAAAAGAGGACAACTTTAACGCATCCACTTTTTAAAAACGTGCCTAATTTTATAAGCCTTTGCCATATCTCCAGTTCACTTGACCTCTTTTCAAATCCAACAATATAATCTTACCCCATAAGGAGTTGCTCTAGTTCCTTAATTATTTTAGCTGCCGTTTGCTGAACTTCTCCAGCTCTGCTATTAAAAAGGTCTAAATAATTGCACCTTCCAGCTGCAAAGTTAACACCAGGGCGACTGTCGCCTCACTTGCCCAGCACATACTTATCTGGAGGTGATGGCAGGCAGCAAAGCAAGGAATGCACCACTTCAAATTACCCATAATGCCCCGAGGTGTGCATTAACGTCATTGCTGTGGGGCATTGTGGGGAGTTTGAGAGGCAGCGGTTTTCCAGATCAAGGTGCCTGGTTTGAAGATCTGGGTCTCTGTCAGCTGCCTCGCAATTGCCGCATGCTGCCCCTGCGCCCAGGCAACTGCTCCCTTAGTGCTGATTCATAGAGTGCGCCATTCTTGGATGAAATCATCAAATGGCGACACATCTGCATTATTTTCCCTCTTTCTCGGCTCTCAGTAAATCTAGGCTAGCCCAGAGAAAGAGTGAGCTCTCTGATAACACTGCTGGGCAATTTGTGCATAATCTTCATTTTTAAATATTTGCTTAAATGCAGTGTGTGTGATCTATCTTGGGCAATTCTGTTAGAAAAATTTGTTTCATACCCTGAAGTTCAGGTTGATCTCATGGTGACTAGGGATGAACAACAACAAAAACAACAAAAAATCTCATTTGTTTCACTATCGAATTGAAAATCTGATAATTCTTTTTGTTGTTGGATTGTTAAATTGAAAAACTGGATTTTGGCATTGGTTTTTGAACTTTTTGCAAACTTTTTGGTAACTTTTCCTTATTGGAAAAAGTCCTTTTTCATGACCCAAAACACAGCAAAATATGAATATTTGATCAAATTATTTTCATAAGCAGGAGACTAGCTTGCCTCAGTCGAATTTTTGGATATTCGATTTGATCAAATTTTTGGATTTTTGGTTCGTTGCAAGTGTCTGCGAATTTGAAATGTTCGTTCAAGTTTGTGAATATGGGTGTCATTTTGCACACCCCTAGGTGACTGCTTGGATGCTACCATGGAATTTCTTGGCGAGATGCTAAGGATCAAACTTTCAGTCTTCTGCTTTGCAGCGCCACCATTGCATGTTCCATTAGGTATTAAAAAATAATTTGTAAATACACCTCTTGTTTCAGCAATCAAGTGGTTGAACAACATCCACATGCGAATAAATTAGCTGAACTAACTGGTTTTAACTAGCTCTTAATTTATTTTCAACTGGTGCACAGTTGTGAGAGAAAGCTTGCGAACCTTTGCTAAATAAGATTGTATAACTGTGTTCACACCTAAGTTTTAATCCATTTTCAGTCCACTCTCAGAATGAGAGAACACAACAGCAAACTGACCGGTCATTTCCTTCCCACATTATCTAACCCTAAGGTGGATTTTTTGAGTAACATAATAGCAAAAGAAAGCAGCTCCTTAGTTTACGGATGTGTTCTCCCATTCTGAAAGCGGACTGAAACTGGATTAAAACTTAGGTGTGAACACAGCTTATTTGTTATTATGATTTATGTGAAGATTAGGTCACAGTGCCAATTCACACCTTTATTCGGTGCGATGGCCAGTTAAGTTCTGGAATAGATCAGGCAACCACACTTAGCGATACCTGATCTGTGCCAAATTTACCACGCTTCTTCAAGTGCTGGCTAAGTGCCGACTGCCTCCATCAAAGAGGTGATCGTGGAGCTGTGGCAGTGATGCCCACGGGCATGCAGGGCATCATTGCAGTGGTGAGCAGGCAATGCAGTGTTCAACCACACTTGTACTGCCTGGTCCATTTGTACCCCTTCCACCCAGAAAACGTGCAAATGGAGCATGCTGGGCTATCTCAGCCCAGCAGCTCATATAGGTTTGTAGGCGTGTCCCCTATCTTCACCTTTTGGCTTAGTATGAAAAGCCCCACCTTTTTGTGCACAAAGACTCCAGGCTTCATTTTGCCTTTAATCTTAGTGGTGCAGGACCCTCCTTCCCAACTTTTCAGTTCACAAATATATACTGTGCGGGTCTACCTGGGGCTGCCCTTGAAGACGGTTCGGAAGTTGCAGCTGGTGCGAAATGCAGCTGCCAGAGTGCTGACAGGAACAGCTAGCCGGACACATATCACGCCGGTTCTAAAAGAACTGCACTGGCTGCCAATTCACTACCGAGCCCAATTCAAGGTGCTAACTCTGGCTTATAAGGCCCTAAATGACTTGGGCCCCAGATATCTAAAGGAGCGCCTTCTCCCATATCGATCTGCCCGTGTTTTAAGATATGGAGGGGAGGCCCTTCTGGTGATCCCTCCGCCTTCAGCAGCTAGGCGGGTGGGCACCCGGGAGAGGGCCTTCTCGGTAGTGGCCCCCAGGCTGTGGAAAGGTCTCCCCCTGGAGGTGCATCAGGCCCCCTCTCTGTTTATGATCAGGAAGGCGGTGAAGACATACCTCTTCACCCAGGCCTTTGGCTAAATGCCCCCTCCGCTTCCCCCTATTGCACACTCTACTGTTTTTTAAACTGTTCTTGTATCTCTCTCTCCCTTTTTTCTTTCAATATTATTATTATGCTGGATTTTTAAATCTTGTATTGGTTTTAGCATAGTTTTATACAGTCTTGAGATGTTGTGTATTTTAAATGTTGTGAGCCGCCCAGAGACCCTTGGGTATGGGGCTGGATATAAATATAAATAAATATAGAATATATTTCCTTCTCTACAGTAGGGATATGGATGAATGTTTTTGGGGCATTCAATTCGAAACAAATAGAATGTTTGCTCTATTCTATATTTTTTTTAAAAAAAATTCTAAAAAATCTATATTCGTACAAATAGATCGCATTTGAACGTGGTAAACATTCGATATGTATCTGATACGAACAGATATGTATCTTTACGAATAGATATGCATCTAATAGGAACAGATACCTATCTGATATATTTCCCCAGCTTAACGAATGTCCTAATTATTTGTACGAAAGTCTGGAAACATTTGTATTCGTTCGAATGTTATCACACAAATATTGTAACGTTCAGTTCGAGTTTGACTGTTTGAATTTGGCCGAATTTGGCTGAACTTCGACCTTATTCTACAGATCAATGAAATGCAAGCAAGATCCTTATAAAGCATAAAAGCTGAATAAACCATTCCGTCAAGAATATCCACTGAAGAACCACCAGAGGGAGCCCGGCAACATGCAATATTGCTAGAGAAAATGTTATTTTCTGACTTGCCCTTACCAATTGTTTCGAGTTGCCTAGAAAATGCTGCTCCTTCAGGCGCAAATGCTCTGTCTGGGAGCATTTCCTGCGTGAACTGCCAGGCCATGTGCGAATTGGTCCTAAGAGGCTAAGTAAGGGTTTGTAAAATGAACTAGCTCCTTCACCACAAAGTGGGTCCTCCATTTAAAAAGGTTTTCAAGTGTAGTTTGCGTCTTTGGCTATTGCCATTTGTCCAGGATCTGCAGCTGAGCCAGTGTTCAGATGAGGGTGAAGATTGTAGAAAGCGTTTAGTGAAATTCATTGACTTCTGGGGCCTTTCAGAGTCGGATCAGGCGAGGGGAAGTATTTCTTCACCCAGAGGGTCATCAGTCTATGGAATTTGCTGCTAGAAGACGTGGCAACAGCTACCAGCCTAGATGGCTTAAGGAAGGGTTAGACAAATTTATGGATGACAGATGTATCAATGGCTACTAGAATGGATGCCTAAGTATATCTTTCAGGATGGGGGGACAAGCAGGATGCCTTTAAGGTCATTTGCTGGGATTTGGGAGTAGGAGAAGGTTTGCCCTTGTCTCTGCTTCAAATGCCCATGGGTAATTGGTGGGCCACTGTGTGTGATGGCCTGATCCGGCAGGGCTCCTCTTATGTTCTTATGTTCCTGTCCCATCCAGAGGATGGCAATAGTACTCACCCGCTGGTGTGCACCTGCATTTGCATTTGTGAGTGCTAGTTCACGTTGTCCCTCCTCCCACGCATCCACAGACCTAGCATCTTCAACCTAGCAGCTGCCGCCGCTACTGCTCTTACAAGGCTCCTCAGATGATCCCCAGCACTGGAAGAGTTGCAAATGGTCTCTCGGCTGGCCGAGACAGGTAAGCTTGCGGCTATGAGTGGTGCACAATTTTGTGCATCACTGCTAGTAGACACTGGGGTAGCTTTTGGGATAGAAGGAGGCATTTCTGGTGTGGAAATACTTCCTGCAAGTGCAGATGGTGCTTCCCAGAAGCTACCCCAGCGTGCACTAGCAGGCCAAGTGTGAAAGGGTCTCAGTTATTGATTTTCCTCTAAGGTTACCCAAACTGTGTGTTTGTGGTATGATGGGAAACTAATTCTGGCCCTTTTTGATCTGAGCTTGTTTGTACTTACTAGCTTTACCATACTGGGCTGGTAAAGGCCCAGCGTTGCAGTGTCCATTTGTACACTGAGTGATGGAACAGTTGCACCACTGTGTTGCACTTGAAGAATGTGTGGATGCAACATCCAGGAGCGAGCGAGCGAGTGAGCAAGCTGTGGCTAGTAAGCATGCGGACTCTTTTTTGGTCCAGTGCTGAATGGCTCCAGGGGAGCCTATGATAATATCTGGCAATATCACCGTGGCTCCCTGGTGCAGACAGACCTGACCAGTGAGCAGACCAGAAATCACTAGAAGGTAAGGTCCTCTTCTTTCTAATACTGCTCCTTTCAAGTCAGCTATAGAACGTAGCAGGATTTTCTGCCTCTGTCTACAGGAAATATGTTCCTCTATCCTCCTCCTCCTCCTCCACCACCACCACCATTTTATAGGAATTATGACAAGAGCTGCTATGTAAAACATAGCATACATAGGAGGCCCGATGTCCAGATCCTGGGAGAGGCTTCCTTGTGCATGGTGAACAACAGATTAAAAACAGGATACGATGTAAAACAAGATTCAGATTAAAATGAGGTACAAATTAAAACAAGATACACAATTTAAAAACACCTTAAAAATTCAACAAATTTAAGCCTTACACTCAATAGTGCATAATAGTGATTGCAACTGTAGCTTTAGGGGAGAATGAATGTCTACCGGTCTGATTCAGCAGGATACTTCTTACTTTGCTAAGACCAGCATATCAGAAAGAAGCTCATGGAACCTAATGAGGTTTCTTCCAGAGGAAATATGCGTAGGAAGCTGATGGGTAGGAGAGTCAAATCAGACAACGGAAGTATTTCTTCACCCCAAGGATCATCAGTCTATGGAATTTGCTACTAGAAGGGGTTATGACAGCAACCAGCCTAGGTAGCTTTAAGATAGGGTGAGGCAAGGATGGGGAATTCTGAAAAACCCCTCTGGAGCCTTTGCTAATCTCCAAAGGCAACTTCGGAATGACTTCAGAATGACTTCGGAGGGACTTCGGAGCCTTTACTAATCTCCAAAGGCAACTTTGGAGATTGCACCCCCTGTCCCCCAAAACACCTAGGCGCTTTGGCAGACCCCTTGTGGGTAGATCCGGATTTGCAAATGAGTGCTCTGGTGTTTCCACAGCAGACACCCATGGAAACACACTGGGTACTTTCCTTAATCTGGATCTAGTAGATCTGGATTAAGGGAAGTACCCATTCCTTAGATCTGGATCTTCTTAGATCTGGATTAAAGGAACACGGTGGAAAAACACCCAGTGGCTACCAGACTGGATGCCTAGGTACATCTGGGGAGACAGGCAGGATGTCTCTCAAGGCCATCTGCTGGGTCGTGAGAACAATGGAAGTTTTGCCCTTATCTTCAGCTTGAGATGCCCATGGGCAATTGGTGGGCCACTGTGTAAAACAGGATGCTGGACTAGATGGGCTGTGGCCTGATCCAGCAGGGCTCCTCTTATGTTCTTATGATTCTCTGTGAGCGTCTATGGTGAGGAATAGAAAGACATATTTTCATAAATCCTACATCAGCCCTTCTCTCATTTCTCTTTTGTGAATGCTCATTTTCTTCTCTGCCTATGGTCACAAAGCAACCTTTTCATCAAATTTCACATTAAAGCTCTCTTTTAAACAGAGGGGTGTAATGCTGAGGCATTTAACATGTTCTTAATTACATCCTTTGTTGAGCTTGTGAATTAATGTTTATTTCCTAGTCTGTTGTGCATATATATATAAATGTTTAAAGTTCCCTGTACAGCATTGCTTAAAACAATTGTGTAATCCAATGACTGGCTTTTTTTAAAAATCTTTTTCTGTTTTTAATTCTATAGGAGTTGCCCCTTGGAAGGTAATTAAATCTGATCTCGCTTACTTGAAACTGAATGAATTATTCATAAGCTTAGTCATAATCAGGTTTTGTGCTTTGCGAAATTCTCAGATGATGTACAAAGGTTACCTTTCTCACTCCTTTTTCTGGGAAAAATGTTTTTTTTTTAAAATGATTTCAGCTTCCTCTCTCACATACAAGACAGCCAATGAATACATATCTACATATTTATAGCTCAGATGTATTTCAGTGCAGTTTGTCCAGGATATCAGTTACTGGGGAGTCAGATTTGGAAGATGTTTTGTCGGCAGCATACGATTGGCTGAACCTCAGCCATCCAGCAGAACTACAGCTCCCGTCTTCCTCCACTATTTTTCATGCATGTGGGGGAGATCATGGGAACTGTAGTTCGACATCTGGAGGACTATAAATCTGCCCCGTGTGGGTATTTGGTTTTTATGTGACGATGACAAACCGTTCTGACCTCAGAACCTTCCAAGCATTCCAGAGCTGGAACAGAATTGCCCCTTAAATAAAAAGCTGTTTCTCAGCTTGGAACAAGGCACATTTGTTTCTCGGCATTCTGATATATCTTGTAGTTCCAGAACCAGTTTGGTCTTGTGGTTAGAATGTGAGACTCTGATCTCTTAGGGTGTTTTTCCACTGTCACTAGAAGTACCCATTAAGTACCAATGAATGGGTACAAAAATGCCATTAAGTGCCCATTAATGGGTACTTAATGGGTACTTCTAGTGACAGTGGAAAAACACCCTTAGTCTCCCAGTTCAATTCTGCACTCCTCCATGAAGCCAGCTGTGTGACCTTGGGCTAGTCACAGCTCTCTTCTGAAGGCAAACCTTCTCCTGCTCTCAAATCCCAGCAAATGACCTTAGAGGCATCCTGCTTGTCCCCCCAGCCTGAAAGATGTACTTAGGCATCCATTCTAGTAGCCACTGATACATGTGTCATCCATAAATTTAACCCTTCCTTAAAGCCATCTAGGCTAGTAGCTGTTACCACCTCTTCTGGCAGCAAATTCCATAGATCGATGACCCTCTAATTGAAGAGATACTTCCCCTTGTCTATTTATTTATTTATTTATTTATTTATTTATATCTTGCCCTATACCCGAGGGTCTCCGGGTGACTAACAACCTTCAAAATTGAACATTATTTATTTATTTATTTATTTATTTATTTATTTATTTATTTATTTATTTATTTATTTATTTATTTATTTATTTATTTATTTATATCTTGCCCTATACCCGAGGGTCTCCGGGTGACTAACAACCTTCAAAATTGAACATATAAAGCTATATCAAAACAATAATTAAAAACCAACATGATAAAAGCGATACAAAAACAGTTAAAACAGTAGTGTTTGCAGTGGGGGAAACGAAGCAGCATTTAACCAAAGGCCTGGGTGAAGAGGTCTTCACCACCTTCCTGAACACAAACAGAGAAGGGGCTTGACGCATCTCCAGGGGAAGACCATTCCATAGCCTGTCTGGTCTGACTCTCCTACCCATCAGCTTCATAGAGGGCCCCTGGTTCTAGTGTTCTATCCACCTTTTCTATACCGTGCATGATTTCGTATACTTCAATCAGCAAGAACTTCCCTTTTTAGCTGTTTAGAATAAGATTTCTGCCTGGATTTAGCTGTTTAGAATAAGGGTTTTTGCCCTCATTGGCTTGTAAACCTTTCCTTTCCCTTCACTCAGTTGGATTTTAACGTAAAATTACCCCATTTCCTTTGCTAACAAGCTTAACAAGCCTCAGATATATTGTAACAGACCTATTGAGGCTTGGTTATATGTCATCTTCCAAGGGGATCCCTACCTCTCCACCAAGGTAGCCTATGTTCTGTGTATTTTGACAGTTCCTTGACAGAAACAGCTGATTCACAGATATCTGTGTTTTTGCTACTCTGGAGTGTTTTGCTGGGTTTTAAATAAACTTTTCACTTTGTATTGAAGGCTTTTTTAATTGTTTGAGTGTGTGTTTATGACTGCCTGTCTGTGTTTTGGGAACCAAACCAGTTAACTCTTTGATTTTAAAACCTTTTTTTCCAAAGATCCTGCCTAAGAGCTGGTGTTTCTGAGAGTTCGATCAAATGTGGACATTCGAATTTAAGAACATAAGAATGTAAGAGAAGCCCTGCTGGATCAGGCCACAGCCCATCTAATTCCAGCGTCCCATTGCACACAGTGGCCCACCAAATGCTCATGGGCATCTCAAGCAGAGAGAAGGACAAACCTTTTCCTGCTCTTGAATCCCAGCAAATGGCCTTAGAAGAATCCTGCTTTGCCCCCTAGCCTGAAAGATGTACTTAGGCATCCATTCTAGTAGCCATTGATACATATGTCATCCATGAATTTGTCTAACCTTTCCTTAAAGCCATCTAGACTGGTAGCTCTTACCACCTCTTCTGGCAGCAAATTCCATAAACCAATGACCCTCAGGGTGAAGAAATACTTCCCCTTGTCGGATCCGACTCTACTACCCATCAGCTTCATAGAGTACCCCCTGGTCCTAGTGTTCTGCGATAGAGAAAAGAAATATTCTCTATCCACCTTTTCTATACCATGCATAATTTTATATACTTCAGTCAGGTCCCCTCTTAAACACCGTCTCTCCAGACTGAAGAGGCCTAGACGTTGCAGCCTGGTTTCGTAAGGGAGGTGTTCCAGATCCTTAATCATTCTGGTTGCCCTTCTCTGCACCTTCTCTAGTTCCACAATATCCTTTTTGAGGTATGGTGACCAGAATTGTACACAATATTCCAAATGTGGCCTCACGATAGATTTATAAAGAGGCAAAATGACACTTGGTGACTTATTTTCCATTCCCTTCCTAATTATTACCAGCACTGAATTTGCTTTTTTCACTGCTGCCATGCACTGGGTTGACACCTTCATTGACCTGTCCACCAAAACCCCAAGATCCCTTTCCTGGTGTGTTGCAGAAAGCTCAGACCCCATCAGTTTCTAGACATAATTTGGATTTTTGGCCCCGACGTGCATCACTTTGCACTTGTTATGATTAAGGCATATTTGAATAGAACAGTAGTTCTATTCAAATATGCCTTAATCATAACAAGTGCAAAGTTATGGGTCGCGGCCCCTTTTGGGGGTCGATCTACTCTTTCACAGGGGTCATTATGAAAATAATTTTACGGTTGGCGGTTAGGTTTAGGTTTTGGTTGGGGGTCACCACAATGTGAGGAACTGTATTAAAGGGTTGCGGCATTAGGAACGTTGGGAACCACTGGAATATAATGTCTTCAGATTTGAATTTAAACATTTGAATGGATTTTGAATGTACTGAAACATTTATTCAAATGATTTGGATATATAGATACATATGTATTACACACATATCTGTATGAATATCATAGATATCTGTATGCATTTGTGTTTATAATGTGGAACGAAAATGGGATGCATATGGGATAAAATGGGATGTGTACGAAATGCGTACAGATATGTAAAACACAAATGTTGTCGACATTCATATCTTTAAATTCAAATCTAACATTTGAATGAATAGATTTGTTAGGAAAATTCCAGACCACTATGAAAACAAGTTGCTGCTCTATCAGCAAATGCTATTCATATTAGTTTCTTAATAAGCAGAAAGGGTCAGAGAGAAAAGATTCATTTACTTTGGTATGCTGCATCATAGGAAGTTCGCTTTCCAAAACCCATCAAGATGAACTTCGGACCTCCCACATTCCAGCACAATCTAATATACCTAAACCCGGCTGGTAATTACAATATTCCCGGTAACGCCTTCCAAGTAGGAAAAGAAATACACATCAGATTTCTCTAACATTCGCAGTAGAGACAAGTCCAATGGCTGGCTGGTTCAGACCAGTTGCTTCTTTGAAGCTACCTTATCAGTTTGTTTTTGCAGACACAATGTCCTTGAGATTTTGCAAACACAATGTCCTCACAGATTCAAATGTATTGGATTTGAATTGGTTTTTGTTGCATGTGGATTCTAAACATTTGAATCAAGACACTTGGGCTGGTCCACTGGATCTGGGTTAACTGAGCCTAAACACTTACAGTGACTTCAGAGGCTGTAGACAGGAAGCTTTGTACGAATTTCTTCCTCTTGCTATTCTGTGGTAAATTTTTATTCAGTATCCCTCAGTACTAAGCAAGAAGGTTGTAGAGGAGATGATGGGCAAAAATACAAGTTTTTAAAGAGAAAAACACAATTCTCTCTCTATGTGTGCACAAGCGCATAAAATTCATATGGCTCATATTTTCAAGGGAGAGTCATGATTTTCAAACTTTGCTTAGAGCACACATCTCTGGCTAAAAATAGTCATTTTTCATTTACTCAGCTCAGAAGCCCAGATAAAAGTTTAGAAGCATCAAAATTGATTTTGCTCTTAGCTGCAAACTATTCTCCCTGAAGTTCATAACAGCTTTGGAAGATCTGGTTCTTTAAAAAAAAAAAATAGTTTTTTTCAGTGACACCTGGGTCACACCTTTCTTGCCAAGAGCTCAAGGTAGTAAGTATTACTGTCCTGCCCTCTGTTTTGCTCTCACAATAACATGAGCTCAGTGGTTCAAGGTCTCTCACTGGGCTTTGACCTGAAAGACATCTAGATTCTAGGCCAAGTGTGTTGGTTCTGCCATTGCTATTACCGAATGGCACAGCATCACAAAGCTATTCATCTGGCCTCTGTGTAACTGAGGATATATGAGACATAGAATGAGTGAACTATGTTGCTCTGCATAGGCTTGCACAAGGATGTTGTAAAGTAATAAACGGCACGGATGCAGGATGGTTGCAAAGTGAAAGTAAGGGTTTTTTTTACTGTTAAGAGTCAGGGCTTTTTATACCCTTCACATAGAAGACAACTACATAGTGGACAAGTACTGACAGGATGACCATACATGGTGAGTGTGTGTGTGTGTGAAACTGGACTGAACCAGATAGAACAGCCTAAATGCAAGGATATTGCTACAGGAAGAACATAGGAAGTGCAGGTGAACAGCTTATGTAAACTATCCTTGGGTGCTGTATTGTTTTCATGTTCTTTGTACATGTTATGACTTCCTGAGACGTTCTTGAGAGAGAAATATGGCTGAGGGTTACTGTGCCCTGGAATTTATCCTTTGGCCTAGTAACTTTGCTTCTTACTTTAGCTGAAATGGGCAAAATTGCACCCCCCACAAGGACGTGCATGAATATTCATAACCTTCATCCGAATTCAGACACAAATAAAATGTTACAACATTCATATGTTAACATTCACATGAATACAGATATTCTGGACATTCGAACAAATAGGTTGAGCATTCGGATGAGTAGTTGGGAAGGTGCACCAGTCACATCTGCAACGGATCCAGACTGCATTTGACGTGGATTCATTGCAGATTAAAAGTGGATTCTGGTTGGATTTGATGCTTTCAGAGCATGGATATGATATGGGATATGTATCAGATACATGTTTGTTTATATCGGATAGGTATTGGATACATATCGGATATTCATACGAATTTGTACGAATACATTCGTATCGCATAGAATCCTACCACATGTGAACAGAAACAGATTTTCTAACGTTCAATTCATTACAAATCGAATGTTAAAAAGCTCATTTGTGCACAGCCCTACAAGGGATGAATTGTGGAACCCATGAGGTCTGAAACTGTGGGAGCTGCCCAGCGCAACGTTTGCTGAATTCAATCTCTGGGACTTAGTTTCCATTCCTGAGCATGAATCAAGTTGCTCTTGCTTGCAGAAGAGGCTGCCTGACTTTGAAATGCATACCCTAACATTCCTTTTAAAGTACAGTCCCTAGTGGATTATAAGAGTTTAAAGACTTCAAAACAAACATAATCTGAAAAACACAAACCCACAATTGGAAAAACAGTTGGTGAGGGTGAACAGCATGAACATTGCGTGGTGGAACAATGCTTGTACCAGATAAAAGGGTCTTGGGAGAATTTCCAGCAGCCAGAAGGCTACAGTGAGAAAACCTCTTTCCCAGATAACCTGTTAACTTACCTTTGAAGACATACTCATTTTAAAAGATTAATGGGCAGTTTGATTTTTAAGCATATAGGAACATAAGAGGAACCCAGCTGATTTCATGAAGGAGTGTGGAATCAAACCTGATGAGTACAAGATAAGAATCTGGCCCTATAACCACAAGACCAAGTGTGGAGACAGACACCAAGGAGAAGGAGACAGGCAAGAGCCCTCTAAAAGCCAGTTGCAGGGAGTCAAGAGCAGGTGAAGGTTTTGCTTTTGCCTTCTGCTTGAGATTGCAAAGAGGTGATTGGTAGGCCACTAGGTGAGACAGGATGCTGGACTTGATGGACTGTGGCCTCATCTAGCAGAGGTCCTTTTATGTCTTATCTAGAATGGATGCTTAAGTACCACCTTCAGTTTGGGGAGACAGGCAGGATGCCTCTAAAGGCTGTTTGCACAGAATTGAGAGCCGGTGAAGGTTTTGCCTTTGACGTCTTCTTGAGATGCCCAGCAACAATTGGCGAGATGGGATCCTATAATAAATGGCCCATGGCCTGATCCAGCAGGGTTCCTCTGATGTTCTTATGTTCTAGGCAGCAAAATGTACTGCGCTGGAGACAAGATCTCCCTGCATTCAGACCCCCCCCCCCCGCTTTAGCTGTGAAAGCTATTGAGTATTCTTGGACCAGTTACTTCCAGGCATCCTAACCTACCTTGCAGGAGGTATAGCAAAAACCAGGGTAGAAGAACGCTGCTCAGAGAAATGGTGGAATATAAATGCCATAAGCATTTCACTATGGCAGTTTTCCCTTTTTTTTGAAGATGATACAGCTTGAGGACCAAATAGAATTGGTTATATTAGGATCAATAGTAAGCAGAGAGGTTTTACTTTATTGCTTTGGATGGTTTCAAGAGTTTCTTACTCTTTTCTCCAACAGGAATGAATCAGCGGGATACACAGAGAATAAAAAGCTCACTTCAGGCTACTTGGGCTTTGAATAACTTACTTTGAACAAAGGGTCTGATGTTTCCTTAAGCAAGTGCATCACAGCAATCTGTTAACCATGATTTATGCGGAGATTATTAAAAAGGGGAAAATTTCTCAGAGCAATGGCACACCTACGCCATTACACACATTCTGGCCCTAACTAGACATGACTGCATGATGAAATGAACCTGACCTTGTTTGGTAATGTAAATTTGTAGCCCAGGAAGCCTTTGGACCTCATGAAGCACTGAGGAAAATTTTAAGTTAATTCTACCCATCCTTGCTATGGTTCCAGAGATGTGGAGCGCTCTATGAGCAGCTGGAATGCCTGTGGTTTTTGGAAATGCATATAACAACTGGGGAAAAGACATTGTTTTGGAAAATCGTTTACCCTTGTGCTTCCAATGATTTCCAGGCTTGGTATTTATGGTATTTATATAGCTTTAGGGACATGCCCAAACGTAAAATGGCCAGTGAATTTTATCATGAATCTGAACTGGCCATCAATTGAACTGTTTGATCTTGAATCCAGAACCAGCTGGCCAGTTGATTGAGTGGTTCCCTACATCTAGCATTCTTTTGTTTTTTAAATTAATTTTTATATAAAAAAATAATATATACAAACAGTGAGAACAATAATAACAAATCTAAACATAAACCATGTTTAAATGTACAAACTATTTCAACAGCTATAAAACTTGGGTTATAGTACAATTTAAGACACCAAACATATTTCTTTCATTAGCAGCATTAGATATAACAAAATGTAAACTAGGATATGAACATATATATTTTCATTTTGATTCAATTTAGCAAAAATCATAGAATCATAGAATCATAGAATGGTAGAGTTGGAGGGGACCTCCTGGGTCATCGAGTCCAACCCCCTGCTCAAGGCAGGATCTCCTAAACCATCTCAGACAGATGGCTGTCCAGTCTCTGCTTGAAGACCTCCATCGAAGGGGAACCAACCACCTCCCGTGGCAGCCTGTTCCACTGGTTGATCACTCTTACTGTTAGAAATTTTTTCCTGGACTTCCGGTGTGAAGGACCGTCGGATCGACAGAGAATTTACCTCTCGGCTTGTCGCGTGTTTCTTTTTTGCCATCGAGGATTGTTAATTAAACATTTCTTGGTGGTTTGTTGCTTCTGAGATAACAGAGACTCGAAGGAACTACTTCAAAAGGTTTGGCTTATCCAAACTAAGAAGTAATCAAGGTCATCCATTCCGGCCGCGACGGAAAGCAAAGTAAGATCCGAAAATCCTTCTTTTTAATAATATACTAAGGGAAAAGAATTTGGACTGTATGGGAAGCTAAGAAATCAGTATAAAGAAAACAAATTCAATACTTGGACGCTTGGAAGACTTCTAATTAGGACTGATAAGACTCCGTAATTTTTTGGCGGTTTGCCAAACAAATGGGGAAACAGAGATAAAGATACTACACTTCGAGCAATTAGATTATTTACTGCGTGGATAACAATTTAGGAGTTGGAAACAAGTGAAGATATAACAGAGACTGTAAAATAAGCAAAGTAAGAATTTAATGAATAGAGGAGGGGGAGAACCAAACCGGAAGTTGAGAAATAGTTACAATTGGGACTTTCTAAGATTTTTTACTTGTTGGTTCTCTATGCTTGGTAAAGTCAAAACTGTATTAACCACTTTAACCACTGGATGGCAGCAAAGGATAAGAAATTAATAGCTTTAAGATTTAACAGAGACTTTTACTGTTTTGTTTTGTTTTTGCTGGTGAATATTTGTAAAATTAAGAACACTTAAGGGATTAAAATGGCTAAGAGAAGTACAGCAACACGTAAACTTTCACAAGAGGGTGATTTTCCTCCAAAAGAAGAACTCTTTGCCTATCTATCGAAACTGGATGATAAATTGGATAATTTGACAGGAGAAGTGAAATCACTTAATAAATCAATTTCAAAGATCGGAAACGACCTCAATTCGGTAAGAGAAGATTTGGAACAGATCAAAACGTTTAATACGACCATAAACTCTCGTGTAGACCGATGTGAAAATCGAATGGATAACTTTGACAAGGAGAGACTGCTGGAGAAATACAGACAGGCTGAATATAACTTAAGATTTAGAAGGGTCCCAGAGTCAATTTCTGACCATAGAGAGTGGGTTATTTCCAGCCTTGCGGAAATGCTTCAAATCCAGCCGCTGGAGATAAGTGGAGAAATTGACAGAACCTTTCGCATAAATTCTCCATATGCAACGCAGAACAGAATTCCGCGAGATCTTATTGTTGGCTTTACGAGAAAATATACCAGAGACAGAGTCTTACAAAAACATTTTGAGAATCCATTAACCATAGAAGGGAGACAGGTAATTATCCTGAAGGAGATACCAAGAGAAATTTTACAGAAAAGAAGGGAATATAACCATCTGACATCGATGTTGAAGAAGAAAAAGATAAGATTTAGATGGGATATACCTGAGGGGGTGATCTTTACCTTTAAACAACGGAGATATAGACTAAACTCGGTGGAAGAAGTTAACAATTTCTTATCACAAAATGGAAAGGATTTTGAAGAGTTGGAAGACGGATCACAGCCAGACGATGCACGGATGCAGGACCCTTTGAGGCAAGAAGGGGCCGGACCATCAAGGAAAGAGACAATTGATAAGCAAGACAATCAAAATGGAAACTAGCCTTCTAGCATTGAACGTTAATGGTTTAAATGAACCAAAGAAGAGGAGGAGGATATTTGAAAAACTTAGAAAAATGAATCTGGACCTAATTTGCTTAGAGGAAACGCACATTACCCAAAAAGATCAGAAACTTTTAACCCAGAAGAGATTAGGAGTGGAATTTGTTACCTCGGGAAAAAAGAAGAAAAATGGGATTGTGATGTATGTAAAACAACACTTAAGCCCCAAGATGATTTTCAAAGACTCAGAAGGAAGATATATTGGGGTGGAGGTTGATCTTCAAGGCGTTAAGATATTAGTACTGGGAATATACTCACCACATACAGATAAACAAAATTTTTATAAGAGAATCATAGATGAAATGAAAGAACATAAATATGAGAATTGGTGCTTAATGGGAGATTGGAATGGAGTGATTAATCCAGAGATTGATAAAGTATCAATGAAGAAGATATTGGCAAAACAAGGGAAGCTTCCACGGAAATTTTTTGATCTGATTGAATTTTTTCAAGTGGTCGACATTTGGAGACATAAAAATGGCAATGCAAAAGAATTCACTTTTTTCTCTCATAGACACCAGTCATTGTCTAGGATTGATATGATTTTCTTATCCAAAGCATTAGCAAACCAAGTTCAAAGAGTAGACATCCTGCCAAAAACATTTGCTGATCATAATCCGGTAAAAATGGTGATGGGATTTAGATCTAAAACAAAGAGATGGAGATTGAATGAGAATCTGTTAAAGAAGGAGCAGATAATCACAAGTACGAAGAGGAAAATAAGAGAATTTTTTGAAGATAATTTGAATAGAGGAACAGATTTAAATACTGTATGGGATGCGAGCAAAGCCTTTATAAGAGGTCACTTTATTAAAGTAAACTCAGATGTTAAAAGAAGAAAACATGAGAAAACCCAGAAAATTACAGTCCAAATACAGAAAATGGAAAGTGAGTTGAAGAAAAAACCTGATTCAAAGACAATCCAGAGAAATATTCAAATTTTGAAAAGACAACTGTCGATGCTAGATTTACAAGAAATGGAAATAAACTTAAAGTTTCTAAAACAAAGGAATTTTCAAATGGCAAACAAACCTGGAAGGTGGTTAGCTTACAAATTAAGGAAAGAAAGAGCGAAGAATATTATTTTGAAATTAAATCAAAATGACGAGGAAGTAACAGACAGTAAAAAGATAAAAGAAATAATGCAAGCCTTTTACCAGGAATTATATAAGAAGAATGAAGTAAACATGACTGAGATACAAAGTTACCTAAATGAACAAAATTTGCCAAGCATAACTCAAGAACAAAAAGACCTCCTGAATGCACCAATAGAGGCAAGGGAGGTAGAAACAGCAATAAGGAGAGCTAAGATAGGCAAAGCCCCGGGACCGGATGGCCTGCCGATGCTGTATTATAAGACTTTCAAAGAAGAAATGATACGGATACTAGTAGAATTAATGAATAATACCCTGGAAAGAGGTACAATACCAGAGACTTGGAACCAAGCAACAATCACTCTTATACCTAAAGAGGGTCAGGACTTAACTCAACCGAAGAATTATAGACCTATATCTTTATTAAATAATGACTATAAACTTTTTGCTAGTATAATGGCCAATAGGCTTAAACAGGTTTTGATTAAATATATACATGAAGATCAAGCAGGTTTTTTACCGAACAGACAGATGAGAGACAATATAAGAATAATTTTGGATATAATAGAATACCTGGAGAAACATAATGAAACCCAAGCAGCCTTAATTTTTTTCGATGCAGAGAAAGCCTTTGATAATGTGAATTGGGCATTTATGTTACAAGTATTGGAGAAAATGGACTTTGGAAATAATTTCAGAAAAGGAATTAAGGCGATATACACCAAGCAACGGGCACAGATTCTAATAAATGGTGATTTGACAAGAGACTTTGATATTCAAAAGGGTACTAGACAAGGATGTCCGTTATCACCTCTTCTGTTCATTTTAACGTTGGAAGTTTTAAATAGAGCAATCAGGAAAAACCAAGATATTAAAGGTTTAAAAATTAAAAGAGAAGATCTTAAATTAAGAGCATTTGCTGATGATCTAGTCATAATATTAACAGAGCCCAATAACTCAATTGAGGAATTGTTAAATGAAATGCAAACTTATGGTCGTGTAGCTGGTCTAAAAGTGAATCAAAATAAGACTAAAGTCCTGACAAAAAATATGTCAAAAACTCAACAAGGAACTCTTCAAATGAAATCTGGGTTTGCAATTGAAAAAAAAGTGAAATACTTAGGGATAACTTTGACTAAGCAAAATGTTGCACTATACAAGAATAACTATCTGAAAACATGGCCTGAGATAAAACAAGATCTTTTGAAATGGTCTAATTTACAGTTGTCATTGATGGGCCGGATCTCAGTTATAAAAATGAACGTACTCCCGAGGATGATGTTCTTATTTCAATCCGTACCAATAGTAAACAATATCAAGGAGTTTAAGAACTGGGAAAAAGACATATCCAAATTCTTATGGCAAGGTAAAAAACCGAGAATAAGATTTAAGTTGATGCAAGACTCTAAAGAAAGAGGAGGTTTTGGAGTACCGAATTTCAAACTATACCATGCAGCATCTTGCTTGGTATGGATTGCAAAGTGGTTTTGGTTGAAGGATAAAAGATTATTACAACTGGAGGGCGAAGGGTTAAGATATGGCTGGCATGGATATTTGTGGTATGCAAAATCGAAAGTTAATGCTGATTTTAAAAACCATTTTGTAAGAAATGCATTGTATAAAACATGGATGAATTATAAAAACAAGCTCTATAATAAAATACCACTATGGGTGTCCCCTCATGAAGGGCTATTAAGGGAATATAGTGTTGGCGGAACTTGGGTGAAATACGAAGACATGTTGTACAAGATTGAGGACAGTAATGAATATGAAATAAAAACAAGAGAACAATTGAATCAAGAAGGGATAAATATACAATGGTTTTCGTATATACAATTAAGGGATATATATAGAAAAGATAAAGAGACTGTAAATTTTGAGTGGGAAAAACAGGAATGGGAGACAAAATTATATAAGGCTGAAAAAGGCATGATTGGTGTGATGTATAAAATATTGCTTAGAATGGAAATGGTGCATGAGCAAGTTAAAGAATGTATGATCACTTGGGCCAGAAACTTTGGATATAACATTCAAATGGATCAATGGGAAAAACTATGGATAAAAGATATGAAATTCACTTCCTGTATGTTATTGAAAGAAAATATGTATAAAATGATGTACAGATGGTATTTAACACCTTATAAATTGGGGAAAGTTTACCAAAATATATCTATCAAATGTTGGAAATGTAAAAAAATTAATGGGACTTTTTACCATATGTGGTGGACGTGTAAAAAGGCAAAGAAATATTGGGTTATAATATATAATTTGATGTCAAGAATTTTGAAAAGGAGTTTTAGATTTAATCCAGAATTGTTTTTGTTGGGGATTGTAGATAATACATTAGAAAGTGTAAACTCGTTAATCCTATATATGGTGACAGCTGCAAGATTATTATATGCTCAAAAATGGAAGGAAGAAGAGATACCATCAGGAGAAGAATGGCTAATTAAGATGACAGATCTGGCGGAAATGGATAAATTAACAAACTTATTAAATGACAGAACAACGGATAAATTCATGAGAGACTGGTCCCCCTTTATGGAGTACTTATCAGAGCTCGAATTGACGACTGATGGATTTGAGTGAGAACAAGAATAACCAGGAAATCAAGGAGAGACAAAGATGCGGAGCAACAAAAGATGGATACAGAATATAGAAGTCAGACAAGCGGAGGAAGTCAAGGGAACTTTTAATAATGTAATAATGGGAAGAGTGTGTAAATGATTACTTTCTTTTTTTTTTTTTAATAAAAAAATGAAAAAAAAAAAAGAAATTTTTTCCTAACATCTAAACTAAATCTTTTCCCCTGCAGTTTCACCCCATTGTTTCTAGTCCTTCCTTGAGAGAGTGAGAACTGGGCTGATCCCTCTGCCTTGTGACAACCCTTGAGGTATTTGTAGACAGCTATCATGTCTCCTCTCAGTCTTCTTTTTGTTAGACTAAACATTCCTAGTTCCTTAAGCCGTTCCTCATAGGACATGGTTTGCAGACCGTTCACCATCTTGGTAGCTCTCCTTTGAACCTGCTCCAGCTTGTCAGCGTCTTTTTTAAACTGGGGTGACCAGAACTGGACACAGTACTCCAGATGAGGTCTGACCAAGGTAGAGCAGAGGGGGATAATAACTTCACGTGATCTGGACTCTATGCTTCTCCTAATACACCCCAGGATTGCGTTTGCCTTTTTTGCAGCTGCCTCACACTGTTGACTCATGTTATGGCATTTTTGGACAGAGCATGTTCCTCCTTATTTCCTTCCAAAAAAATCTAGCAATGGTTTCCATACTTAGTTATACACATATCTTTCTTTTTTCCCCAAATAAGTATCATATTGGGAAGTGAAAAGTTCAATAATGGCGTACGCTACTACTTCGTTATACCATGTTTGAAATTTCAATGTGTCTAATACCTTCTAGTTCCTGGCTATAACATTCTTACCCACTAAAATCAAGAAATGTAGAAGATAAGCTTAATTTTTTTGATATAAAGTTGAAAGACATGATGTGTAGTATAAATAAATTTGGTGAAAATTCAGTTTGTATTCCTTGAATTTTAGTAATTTCAGTTTTTACTTGTATACAAACTAGGGATGGGCACAAATGTTCTGAACATTCAAAATTCCATAGAATTCGATCAAATGTGGATATTCGAACTCAAATAGAATGTTTACACATTCAGATGTAAACATTAAAACGAATTTCAAATGTTCCAAAACATTTGCTCAAATGATTCGAATCATTCTAATGTACAGATACATATGTAAAGATACGAATGTACAGATATGAATGTACACATATGTATCTGTATGCATCTCATATATATCTGTACGCATTTGCGTACGAAATGCATGCAGATATGTATGACACATACAAATGTTGTTGACATTCGTATCTTCAGATTTGGATCTAATGTTCAAACGAATAGATTCAAATGTACTCGATTCGAATCAGATTTTGTTGCATTCAGATTCCAAACATTCAAATTGAATTGAATATTTTGACATTCGATTCGAATCGAATTCGAATCCCCCCCCAAAATTTGTGCACATCCCTAGTCTAAACTTTGTTGATAAGGGGACAAAACTGCCAGAGGTGAGTATATGTGCCAGGGGATTATGTTCTAGCCTTCTGCATGGAATACCAGCCTCTCTTCCTTCTTATGTCATGCATTCTGTTGCAACCTGCCATTCTTCCATCAGAGTTACAGTCCTGCTATAATGGTAGGGCTAGACCGAGCTGAGCCTCCCTTACCAAAATACTCCCTTCTGGCTTCAAATAACAAAATGAACCAGAATAAAGAGTAGAATTATTTGGTTTATTAAAATAAAAAAAAAAGAGCAAATACATAAAATACCAAAATAATTAGTAAAATAAAAAGGTTTCTACATGCAAGAGCAGAGAGTCCAAACTTAAATAGTCCAAAATATTAGCATAAAGGCATCCAAAGAATATCAGCATAACATGACTCTGAATCAGGATGAAACAGAGTGCAGGATTCAGAAGTGAAAATCAGAATAATGATGATGATTCCTAATGCTGTATCCTAAATTGTGAACATATCACGTGTTAAATAATGACCAATAAGATGCCAACAAACACAGACCCTTCTAGAAGATGAGTGAGTAACCCCTTCCCATCAGGCATGTGGATAACTGCACGTGGCCTCTTTGCAGCCCATTAGTTTTATATCATTTCAGAGTCACTTTCAGGTGCGACTGGTCTTGGATGGAACCACTTCAAGGCCAAGTATGCCTTTCTTCTTGAAGACTTAACAACCTACTTTTATTTATTTATTTCATAAATTTATATCCTGACCTTCACCAAATGGTCCTACGATGGCTTACAATAAAAATAAAACACATAAAAATAAAATAAAAATAAAAATATCACCCCCTCCCTCCCTCCCACATCCACCCTCCCTCCCTAACAGGACAGCACTCTGAGGAAGCTATTTAGATGGAAAAAGCCTGGCTGAAAAAATACATTTTCACCAGGTGCCGAAAGGTATGCAATGTAGACGCCTGGCGAACTTCAAGAGGGAGGCTGTTCCAAAGTCTAGGGGCTACCACAGAGAAGACCCTCTTGTATGCTTTGTACCTCTGAAAGACAAGGAGCTACAAGAAGGGCCTCTCCTTGAGATCTCAATGTATGGGCAGGTCTACATGGGAGAAGGCGCTCCTTCAGATTCCCAGGCCCAAGCCGTTTGGGGCTTTAAATGTTCGTGTTAACATCTTAACTTGGGCTCGGAAGCAAATAGGTAACCAGTGCAGATCCTTTAAGACTGGTGTGATACGAATCCAACCAGAGATTCCCATCAGCAGACGAGCTGCTGCATTTTCCCAAGAGAAGATTTTTATTCCAGATGTTAACCCTCAAGGGCCAAAATGGAGACACTCTGGTTCTCAGTTAGGCTTTTCCATTGCATCTACCTGGTTCTTTGTTCCTCATTTTCCAAATGGCCTGCGGTGGTCGTAACCACTGATCAGGCGACTTTTCATCAGCAGGCCATGCATATCTCCACTTCTTGGGAAGTCTTAAACATGACCAATCACAAGGAGCAGTGTGTGGTCCACTGTGAGGATCCATGGTTCCTCACTTCTGGAAGGCCTAGTAGACCTCAGAAGCTCACTTGCTGACTGGTGGAGAATAATGTGCATTATGCACAACTGAGGGATAGAGACACAAATGGAGAATTAGGATTAAGCCATGTGATGACATTATTGTGTCAAACCATGTGGTGGTGTTTTTGATGATGTCATAGTGCTCTCTGATTCAGCAACAGGTTGTACCACCTCCAGGCTTCAGGAAAGCCCTAGCTGAGATACATCCTCACCTTGCTCTGGAGCTGAGTTTGCTGGGCAGGTGTGGCTCTTCTAAATGCACACACCCCCCAATACAGCCATACAATTAATGTCAAATCTAGTTATATCCTACTGTCTGCTATGTGCCATAGATGCAGAGAGAGAACTTGTCCCAATGCTCTGTTTCTGAACATGGGAGCATTTGAATGTGGTGATGAATACTTTGGGAAGTGCATGAATTGAAGCAAACTGCCCTTGGTTCAGTTTGGTTTGAACAGGTTTTTTCCCCAAATAACAGGGTGTTTTTGTTTGCATTTGAAACAAGTGAACCATAGCGAACCACAGTTGCTTTGCTATGGCCCATTACAACATGACTCGGTTTGGGTTCAGTCCGAATTGGGTTTTTCGAACATCTATATGGTTCAATTTGCATCCAGAGTATTCAGACACCCAAATTCTCTGCGAACTGTGAACTCACCAAATTAGTTCAGCGGTACATCTTTTTCTACTGAAAAAGTCCTACATATGGCAGTATGTATAGGTAATTCATGGGCAGTTACTCTGTGTAGAATTTATTCATAATCATATGATCATACAAATAATAATATGTTCAGTTATATAGATCACTGTCTTGGTGAATATCTGCCAGATGGAATTTTTCAGCAGCAACTCCATGAAAAGAAGCAAGGGAGCAAATAAGACAGCTGTGTTTATTCATTTGGCAGTCAAAAGGTGGGGCAGATGACATTTTAAGGAACGTTCTCCTTTGAGGTTGTAAATTGCTCTTCCAACAGGTGCCATGACAATTAATTCCCACAAAGCAGGACCCATAGAAAACAATCTGTAGGCACTTTTAAAAAATGATTTGCTGTATGTCTCAGAAAAAGCACAGAACAGACAAACCCCACAAGTGAACAGAAGTTCTTATAATAATATTATGCCTATGTAAATATTGATTTGAATAATCCATAACAATCTTCAAACAAAACACACCTCAAAGGACGTAATGTAAGAGGAGCCCTGCTGGATTGGGCCACAGCAGCTCATCTCACGCAGTGGCCCTCCAATTGCTTCTGGGCATCTCAAACAGAAGACAAAGGCAAAACCTGTCTGTCTCCCCAACCTGGACTTAGTACCCAGGCACCCGTTCTAGTAGCCATTGTAATACCTGCCTTCCTTGAATTTATTTAAGAAAGGATCCAGGCTGTTTGCTGTCACCACATCTTCTGGTAGTAAATTCCATAGACAGATGACCCTCTGGATGCAGAAATACTTCTCTGATCTGACTCTTCTGCCCATCAGCTTCGTAGATGCCCCTTGGTTCTAGTGCTGTGTGACAGAGAAAAGAATTTTCTGTGCTATGCAAGGCTGAATAGGCCTAGACACTGCAGTCTGATTTTGTAAGCCCTTTGATCATTCTGCCCTTCTCGTTGTTTTTATATTTGGAGGGTTGTATAACTCTTTTTCCTGTCAGCTTTATAGAGTGACCCCTAGTTTTCACGTTGTGCAAGAGAGAAAAGAATTGTTCTCTATCTACCTCTTCCGTGCTATGCATGATTTCCTATACTTCATTCAGGTCACCTCTTTAAACGGTGTATGAGCAGATAAATCACCCCAAACTGTAAAGTATTGAATCTAAGTACAAATACACTTCAGAAATCCCTGATATTAAGTCACTGTTACAGACTGAAGGAATAAAAGAAAGCAGTGACTTCTCATAGATACTTAAATTAAAATGGATATTTCCGTTGCACTTCTGCTCAAAGTATACATTTTGATTGGCGGTTCTCAACCTTCCTAATGCCGTGACCCTTAATGCAGTTCCTCATGTTGTGGAGACCCCCAACCTCAGGGTCGGGGCAGCTCGGGTGAGGATGGGATGGGAAGGCGGGGGACTCATCACGACCCCTCTGCAAGGGTAGTTCGACCCCCAAAGGGGTCATGACCCACAGGTTGAGAACCACTGATTTTGATGATGCCTGTTTTTAATGTCCCCACATGGGGCCTGTCCACTCTTCCTTGCTAAAGATGCAGGGATAGTTTCTTCTTTCTTCCTCTTTGCTTTCCGTTCATTTGCTGTTTCCTTTTCCCATTTTGTAGAACCTTTCCACACCATGTCTCCAGACATCAGCGACGTAATTTGATTAATGCTCTTGATTAACGTTCTTGTCCAACTTTGAAGCATTTGAAGATATTCTGCTATAAATTTATGGAAACAGACGACATGATCACCACTGAATCAGACGGGTTGCTGAGTCATGGATGCATTAGGCTCCCTTTCCCCTTACAATATTACACACATAGATCACCAACTCTAAACACTGCTCACTGAAATTCTGTTAATTTACCTGCTAAAGAATCAGAGGCGCGGCATTTATCCTGTTCATTGCCTGATTCGTCACCTGCTGGATAGAGGAACAGAAATCTGTTAGGACCAATTGTTTGTAGAAAGACAATAGCTCTTCTTTATCCTTCATCCTCTCTGTTCTTGTAGATCTGCATACGCAGGGACTGGGCGCCAAAATGGTGGGCAGTGTTGAATGTAAGCGGGTAAAAAGATGCGCAGCGGGGCCAAAACAAAAATGTGGCATCGTAGCCAAGTTCACTGATAACACCCAATTGCTGAGAGTAGAGATGTGCACAAATATTTGTAATATTCGTTATTCGCATGGATTCATCTGAATTTGGACATTCGTACACGAATAGTTTGTACATCTGTTAAACTGGGAATATGTATCGGATACATAGGCCGCATCCTTATTATAAACTTAAACCAGTTTCCCTAAAACGAAATAATAGAACTGGATGCAAACATGAATTTGCCTGATCCCATTACTTTCAACTCAATTGCGTTCAATCCAGATTCTGAGGATTGTACGTGGCGTAAGTGACTCAAGGGGGGACTCAAGTGGCTACTTTCTAAAAGCCGCTTTTCAGGGCTGCCCTGTCCTCTTCCTCCTGGCGTGAACATGCCACCCATAAGGGACCCCTTCAGGGAGCCTGGCTGGGTGGCTGCCGCTTGCCTGGATGGAGGAAAAACGGCAGCGGGCAGCCAGCAATTCTTTCCCCTCCTCTCCCCATTGCCCAGGGCACACAGCAGCAGCGGTAACTCAAGCCCCCTTGCTTTAAACATTCACACATCTCCTAGAACGGTGATGGCCAACTTATGACACGCGTGTCACAAGTGACACGCCAAGCCCTTTTGGGTGACACACATGGCCACCCTGGCACCTGGGCGTGTAGTGCTTGCTTGTTCTTGAAGAGTACAAAATACCAACTTTCAATTGAAGACTTAGCAACAAAAGTCACTAATGTAAAGAATTATTTGTTTTTGCTTTTAATAAAATACATATATCAAAAATATAACTTTTTTACTAGAGCCACAAATATGACAAAATTATGGATATTTCTAGATGTGACACAGCACCTGTGTTAAGTTAGGTTTTCTTGCGAATTTTGACACACTGAGCTCAAAAGGTTTGCCATCACTGTCCTAGAACCTGCAGCTGCTTTCCTTTCCCTTCCTAAAGGTCAGAACTCCAAAGAGCTAGAATTGTGCAAAATTGCAACATTGTTATCAGATGTGAAGTGGGTAGATTGCTACAGTTTAGGGGCTGCTGTAAAGGGTGGATTTTTACACTGAAATCACTATCTTTGGAAGCAAGCTATTGGGGGAGGGATTCTCATCCCTTAAAATGGTACAGTCCCCACAGTAAAAAATGTAACATGTATCAAGCGCACGAACCGGAGTGAGACCTGTTGAAATGAGGATTAACATTTACAATGCTTTGGGGCGATTTAACATGTGGAAAGCATGACGTAGGGTCTGGGAGGATTGAAACCGTATTGAAACCAAATTAAGCTTGTAATGGGGA
Organism: Aspidoscelis tigris stejnegeri; assembly: GCA_023333525.1. Taxonomy (NCBI): domain Eukaryota; kingdom Metazoa; phylum Chordata; class Lepidosauria; order Squamata; family Teiidae; genus Aspidoscelis; species Aspidoscelis tigris. Next base: position 13,358,287 of record JALMGA010000001.1, read on the forward strand.
TGTGGCCATATTTATACATATGCGTTGGTATAGTATATGTATCGATATGTATGTGCTGGTATAGGATACATATCTGATATGTATGCATTGGTATAGTATACATATTTTATATATATGCATTCGTCTAGGATCTTTATCATATCGAATATAATCCTACCACATTCGAAGGGGATCTATTTGAACAAATGTGAATGCCAAAAAAAATTCCATTCATGCACCATCCCTAGCTGAGAGTAGTTAAAAATAACGAGAGAATATTTTTTCTCATATTATCTTGCCTGGGATCAGGGATGGAGATTGGCATTTGAACTGGGAACGCTGTACCCCAACCTACCTTCTACTTACCCTGTGGCAGGGTAAGTGCAAATGGGAGCATTTGGGAGCATCTGCCCCACCACAGCAACTGGGGCAATATGGCACATGACTGTGGATCTGCAGCCACCCTGCCTCCAAACTTTCTTTGCGTGGAAGGCTGCGTTCAGGGCTGCACTAGGAGCACCACAGATAGTCCTGGTATAGCTTCACAGTCTCTGTTCCTTCTCACACTTAAGGGATTTTCGCACTGCAACGCGTTCCGTTTGGAACGCGTGCAGGCGGGCAGCTTAAGACAGTTCCGGGCGCTTTCACCATTCACACACAGGTGCGCCGGAACGCGTATAAACGCGTTCCGGCGCGCCTGTGTGCGAATCCTAAAAGCGCCCGGAACTGTCTTGGCCAGCAAAGGCCGGCCAGGGGCGGGGATTCGGCCAGCAGCACTGCCGCCCATTGGGTGAGAGCACCCAAGGGGCGGGCAGCGCTGTCAAGCCAGTCGCCGCGCTTCGTGCCAGCTCTACGGGGCCGGATCGGGCCCTGTGGAGCTGGCCCGAACATGCCCGGGCACCCGGGTGCCCATCAGAGGGCCCGGGGCAAGGCCCCTATGGGGCAGGACGCCTTTGGAGATCAGAGCCCATGCCTCGTCCGGAGCTGTCTTCCACGCGTTCCGAAAAGGCCTGTGTGAAAAGGCCTTTATATTAGGCTGATCTGAGGACATTCCGGCTTGGAGCATCACACACTATAAAGCCACATCCATTTCAGAGTGGCTTTGAGCATGTACAGCCATCCTCCATCATTCATAGTTGGAGCCACTCTGAAATGGAAGTGGCTTTATGGTGTGTGATGCTCCGAGCCATGTCCTCAGGCCAGCCTAATCATCTAACTGTGAGAAGAACTGGAGATTGTGAAGGATGCTCCCAGTAAGCCTCCAGAGGCAGCATTTCTATGATTTCTATATGTGAACACTGCCTGGGTGTGTGTGCAGTGCTGATCACCATAGCATCGGCCTGGTGTGCTTGGCCATTGCTGTGGTAATGCAGATTTTCCCAGGACCATCTGCACTTAACGGTCCCTGAGTGAGTTTGGGATGGGGTTGGATCAAGTTTGGGATTATCATGTCTCAGGCCAGCAACACACACATGTGTGCTAAAGGCGAGTAGTAGCAAGCAGTCAGGGAAAGCCAGAGTCGAAGTAACAGAGAGTCAGCGTTGTCAGTAATAATTCAAGAAGCAAGGGTCATGAGGTCCAGGAGTTGCAGATTTACGAGCATTGCCTGCAACAGCTCCTGTTCGGTCTGAGCGGCTCTTAAGTAGAGCTGTGACAGAGGTGCCCCTTTTGGCACAGCTGCTGCTTGAGCTACAGACGCTCCTCTTAGGTGTTCTCGCTGTTGCCAAGAAGGGCTTGGCTCAGCGTCTTCGCTCGAGGCATCTCCAACTTGGGAGACAAGATCACTGTTTGTCTCTTAAGGCACTCCTTCATCACCGTGGCAGGCAGGGAAGCTTGTCTTGTCTTGGTTAGCATATCTGACACCCTCCTCATCCTCAGAGGAGGAGGGGGTGATGGCATGAGGCATGACAGGGTGAAATCTGGCCACCATCCCTGAACCTAACACCTGTGGGACAGTATCCCATGGAAGTTAAGTGAGAAAATGCCCTGAGTCAGCCACCATGCTCCCCCCTTGAATGAATTTCCAGGTAACTTTTTAGAGTAGATCAAAGACCCCGCTGCTTGACTTAAGCCTTTTCCTTCCCAGAGATAATGCTAGAAAGCTTCTATACCTCAGAAATATTCTTTTCTGCTGCTTTGAGGTTGGGTGCATTATATATGAAATAAAACATTTATGTGTGGAAATATATTCAGTTCCCCAGTATCTTATCCACCAAGGAAGCCAAGATGGATGCTTCACGTTGGGAGGTGTGAGTTAGATGATGGGAACATCAAGAGGCTCTGATAATATCACAGCGAATGTCAACACAAAGCATAAACGTGTTACATCATGGAAAACTTTGATGTACGTGTAATGATTCCCTCCTCTACCCCCCACTGGCACACACTCACCCTTTCTCTGCCCTGCTCCTGCATCCTGAGTTTTCAGTCAGATATTTTCTTCCAGAGGTTTTCTTGTCCAATTCGTATCTCTTCCTGGAGCATAGCAATTGTGTTAGCAGATTATTATTATTATTGCATTGTATTGCTTGATTGACTCAGTTGCTTCATGCCAGAAGGATCTTTGCCTATTTACCTCAGATCAGGGCCCCATGATGACTCAATTATTTCATGCCAGAAGGATCTTTGCGCATTTACCTCAGATCTGGGCCCCATGATGTCCTTGGGTGCCTCTAGACATTGCTTTAAGAACTCACGTTTAACTGATAGTCCAAAGTAAAATGGCTTCCAGGGGGAAACACATCACCTAGACCAGCGATGGTGAACCTTTTGAGCTTGGTGTGTCAAAATTCGCAAAAAAGCCTAGTTTAACTTGAGTGCTGTGTCACATCTAGAAATATCCCCAATTCTGTGGTATTTGTGGCTCTAGTAAAAAAAAAGTTATATTTTTGATATACATATTTATTGAAAGCAAAAACAAACAAGTCTTTACATCAGTGACTTTTTTGTTGCTGAATTTCACTTGCGAAATCTTCAATGGAAGGTTGGTATTTTGTACACCTCAAGCCCAAGCAAGCATCACTAACTTCATCTGTCAGTCGGTTTCTTTTATTGATTTTAATATTATTAAACACTGAAAATAAGGTCTCACAAAAATACGTAGACGGAAAAATTGTGAGGAAGCCATCGCTGCCGCACACAGGCCTTCAGTCCTCTAGCTCAGTGGTCGGCAAACTCATTAGTCAAAAGAGCCAAATATCAATAGTACAACGATTGAAATTTCTTTTGAGAGCCAAATTTTTAAACTTAATCTATATAGATAGGTACATTGTTATTAACTTAATTAGGGTAGTCCTAAGCTGGAAGAGCCGCACGCAAGGAGCCAAAGAGCCACATGTGGCTCCCGAGCCGTGGTTTGCCTACCCCTGCTCTAGCTGCCAGGAGCACAGATGCACTGTGCATGACCCGGCGGCATGATGACATGACTCCCATCATGCTCCTGTGCCGGGCACAGACAGTGCGTCTCTGTTCCTGGTATCTTGTGGGTCACAAGGCAGAATTGGCCTGAGGCCTACAAGATACCAAATGGCAACAACGTGCCCAGGCACTGTATGTCACCCAAAAGGACTTGGCGTGTCCCCTGTGACACACGTGTCATAGGTTCGCCATCAGTGATCTAGACCCATAGTTGATACTCTGTGGCCGAGTTCCCACTTGAGATTTTAGTGCTGAATTAAATCCTCTTTTTTAAAATCCGCAGTGAGGTCTGTTTTTTCGTGATTCCACGCCCACATTATAATGCAGAATTGTGTGTGTGTGTGTGTGTGTGTGTGTGAAATCCTCTCCCTTCCTCCTCCCCTCCTCCTCATCGTAGCCTGATGTCATCAGGCTTCCAAATGGCAGCCAATAGAAGAAGAAGGGGGAGCTGAGAGGCATTAGGAGCCAGCACACCCTGTCTTTGGTGCTTGCTGCTGCCCAAATGATTTGCGCACTTTTGGCATACAGGAACCTTTGGGCAGCAGCAGCCGGCTGCTACAGCCGCCTTGGCAGCTATAAATGAAGCCACAGGAGGAGGCAGGCAGGCAGGCAGGCCCACTTCTTCTCTTCTTTTCCTCCCTGCACGAGGCTGCTGTTCTGCTGCTGCCTTTGCAGAGAAGCAGAGCGGGGTGAGCAAGCAGTGCTGCTGCTGCAGTGGGCAGGCAAGAGGGTGGGGCTGGGCACAGGGCTGCCAGTATTAAGAAGTATTAAGAAGCCTGGATGCACCCAGTGTGTGGCCCTCATGTTCCCAACCAGTTTCAAATCCACCTGTTCTAGCACAGAATGTTTAGGAGAGGGGTGAGGGGCAGACTCCTGGTTGAACGATCCCATCTTGAAGCCTTCTCTAAACTGCCTCAGAGGTACCAGGTTCTTTGTTTTTTGCTGTATCTGGTCACAGCCTCTGAGGATCGTTCTCTTGTGACCCTCTACTAGGAACAGTGCTTTTGCAAAACCAAAAGACTCAGAAAATTCTTACACGTGGAAAGTCATCTTAGACGCGGAAAGTCATCTTTCTACTCAGGACCACAATCTGGCAACCAGAATACCACATCCCTGACAGATGGCCATTTAGCTTTTGCTTGGATACTTTCAGTAAAGCAAAATTCTCCAGCTGCCAGTACTAGTTCTTCTGTTGTGCCCTTATCATCAGGGACTTTATCCTCATGTTTAATGTTTGTGTGTATGTGGGAATCTACTTTGACTTCCATTTTGAAGCCTGAAACTTCTGATCTAGCGAAAGATCATGTAACAAACATCTCCACAAAAATAGGAGGAAAATCTATTTTTAAAGACTGGCCTAGCTCCCAATTGTAAAGGGAATCCTATGCTATCCTGCGTGCATAGAACTGTGCATGCTTAGTGAAATTAATTTAAACCTGTAATACAAGTTTGGACATGTACATAGACTCAAAAGAACGTAAGGGTAAGCAATATTTCTTTCTTATCATATATCCAAAAAGTAGATAGAGGTAAGCCTAGATATATCTCAGATTCAAAATATCCTCCTGACTTTCAGTTGTTCACTCTTATTTGATTCCATTTGTATGAGGCTGAAGATGTCCATGAAAGCAGAAACAAGAAACAAGAAACCAGATCTCAGATCTTATGGTCCAGCCTGGAGTGTTTCCAGCAGTAGGACTAGGTTATTGCTGTCCTGAACCAAGCTATCTGTATTTAGGTGGCTATTCACAATCATAGCTTCAGCCCTGAAAACTGTGTGATCTTTGGAGCCAGCCTCCGTGTTTTCTAGGGATGTGGACAAATATTCATAGGCATTCGAAATTCAATCGAATGTGCCAAATTTTGACATTCAAACTCGAATATAATGTCCTGAGATTCAAATGTAAACATTCAAATTGAATTTTGAATGTCAGCTCTATTCATTTGAATTATCCAGACATTCGTATGTATACAGGTTCGTACACGATGCATACTTGAAGATCCGCATCTTTCCCGCATCTGCACGCATTTGTACGGAATCGTACGGGACGCAAACTGGTTTTATATGGGATAACTACAGGATGCATACGGTGTGTACGGATGTGTATGGATGTGTATGAATGTCAGGAAGGTGCGTACAGGCACATACAAATGTTGCTGACATTTGTATGTGCAGGTTTGAATAAAAAATTCAAACAAACAGATTCAAATTTGGCAAAAACGAATTGAATCTTGTTGAATTTGAATTTAACAGATTTGAATTGAATTGAATTTTGGGGTATTCGATTTGAAAATAATGTAAAAAAAAATTCATGCATGCCACGTTCCCAGCGTTCCAGTAAGTGCCTGCCCTCTCTAGGAGTAGCTTGGCCCTGTTAGGATGCTGAGTTCGTGCAATGGCCGAGTGAGTACTACAGGGTAAAACACAGACACGGGTAGCAAGCGGTCTGAACAGTAAACTAAAACAGGTTTATTATTATACACAAGCAATATTAGCAAGGAAAATAAGGTTCAGGTATTTGTTGGTTTAAGTCTATGAGTCTCTTAAGGTTACCAGCTTCCCAGCCTGTCAGCTCCCCTTCTTAAAGGAAAATAGTTCCCTTTTTAAAGACAAGCCTCTCCACATTCCTCACCCTGACCAGCTCTGCTTCAGCCCAAGCCTAGCCAGTGTCCTAGAACGCAGCTCTGGATGATCACAAGGCCTAGTCCATCCTTGCTTGACCGATCACCCTCTGGTCAGTGGCCTGCAAAGTCTTCCTCCAAGATCTTCCAGTCAAAAGACCACTGGTCAACTACTGGTCTGGCTCCTTCAGGATTCAGCTCTTCTGCTCCTTTCAGCTCTAGTCCCAGCACGAAGACATAGTCTGCTGTAATCTGAGTTCCTTTATACCTTTTTCCCTGTGGCCCTGATTGGCTGTCACCTCCTAGGGAAAATTGCTGCAATAAAATGCTTCTGGAAACTCCTGATAGAGGTGCCTGTTCCACACACCTGATTGGTGGGAACTCCTCCTCTAGCCCCCTCCAGCTCTAAGATCCCCGGACAGCTTTTCCCTCCAAAAATCAGCTGTAACCAATCCTTGCACTCTGGCCCACACAGGATTTCCCGCCCTTTTTGCAGCCCAAAACCCAGGGCTTGCAAAAAGCTGTTTGCAAAGAGGCTGGCTATTGCAGCTTGCTAGAAGCCTGCAAGGCCAGAAAGCAAAACAGTTTGCAGCCTGTACCCAGAAACCGTCACAATGCACATCCCTAGTGTTTTCTTATGTCTAGGAACTAAATATAAAGCCTTGGGGTCCTCATGGAACCCATCTTGGTGATGCAATTTTGTGCACTACAAAAATGGGTCCCCTTGTTAAACTGGCCCATGGTAACGAGCACCCTTAAGCATGCCTCCCTGGGCCAGTTTACTCACCAATAGATGCAATCTACCACTTTACTGGATTAGGTGACCATTTTAGGCCACCTAGGGTGTTTTTCCATTGTCACTAGAAGTACCCATTACATACCCATTAATGGGTACAAAAATGCCATTTCGTACCCATCAATGGGTACTTAATGGGTACTTTTAGTGACAGTGGAAAAACACCCCTAGTTTGATATATGGTTTGTTCAGTGTGGACGGATCTGCTCCTGAGTCTGGAAGAGAGAGGTTCTGAAGGGGTCTAGAACTCTAACTTTACCGAGAGACCAGATAATTTTGGAAAGGTTCTCTGTTAAAAATCAGGAAAAAAGACCTTACCAGAAGGCTGTTCAACAACAGTAATAGTTACCCAGGCCTCATCTTCTACCTCAGGATGGTGGTTGTGTAATCCTCTACCCTGCAGCATTGAGTATCCTCCATCCTCTTTCTGGGTTGTTGACACTTATCAAGCTTATGAGTTGAGGAGCCCACTTGGAAGTATGGACATCTTTTGTTCCTAGTCCTTCTGAGTCTTTAGAGACTGATCTCAAAGGCTGTGTGAGTATTGGAACTGATGAGGAGACTTACCTAGGCCATACCTTGCTATGTTTTGGACCACTAGGCCTCAGTGCTCCAGATCCTCTGGCCCAGAAAGGCCCTTAGTTTCTACACTGCACATTTCCTGACTGTCTTCTGCTGGTCTTGCTCTAGTTTGCCAACATGGGACCTAGTACTGGATTCTGTACTCCAGTACACAACATTTCTCCTCCTTCTTTCCATTTTTTAAAAAAACCCAGTCATTTCTCGTGCTACATATTTCAGCAGCATCTATATTTATTCTAACCTCAGGGAATGAACCTGCAATGTTCTGAATTAATAGGGGTTGACTGGCCTCTTGAACCTATCAGCAGCAAGGTCCATTTGGCTACAGCAAACATATTTACTGTATTATAATTTGGCAGCAATCACTGCTATTTTGCTTCCGGCCATGGTCCTTCCACCTCATTTATCTGGTAATAAGTCTGAAGCCTAAGTGTTGAAGCCTCTAGGAATTTCCTTTCATTTTTCTTGTTTAACTGCTTCAACTAATAGCAGCACTTGAGAACCACACCGCTTCCATTTCTCACGGAGTTGTGTGCTTCCCCAAAGGTCCCGCCAGCCAGACACACTAGGGGGCATCTTTGCTGCCTTTACCAGCAACATGGATGTGCACAAATGGTTTTTTTGACACGCGATTCGTAATGAATCAAATATTAGAAAATCTGTATTTGTTCCAAACAGACCCCCTTCGAATGCGGTAGGATTCTATTTGATATGAATGTATTTGTACGAATATACGATACGTATCCTCACGAGTGCATATATATCCCATACATGTCTGATACATATCCAAGGGTGTTTCCACACATACCTCCTGAAAGCCAGATTAAGGGAAACTGTTTTTCTCAAATCTGTCTCTGGGAAGATCCGTCTGAAATAGGGACGGATCCAAATAAGGCCCCATGCTTCTGCACTCACGTGGGAAGGCCAGATTCTGGAGAACAGATGGAGTGGGTGCTGTGCGGACGCATCAGCACCCATTCCAAAAGTCCTCCGGCTCATGCTCCGCTGACGCCGCCCCCGGAGCTGTGGACTGGAGCAGTGAGCTGCCAGTCACTCTGTGGTTCCGGTGGCGCCCGGTGCGCAGGGGAGAGGCTTCAAAAACAGGCAGTCCTGCTTCCACTCTTCTCAACATGGTGGCTGGAGGGGCATCCATTCCCTCTCCTGTCTGTTGCGGAAGCATCCTCCTTTGATGCGGATTTTCCATGCAAGAACAGATTAAGACCTAAGTTTTCAGGTCTTTCCTGGAACTGGTTTTAGCAGCGCCAAGACCACATTAGAGCCGGATCTTGCAAGAGCCTGTGCGGAAGCGGCGTCCTCAAAGTGTTCCGGATCTGGCCTCCAATAGTTCCAATGTGTTCTGTATGTGTCTTTAATGTGTTTCTAAATGCGTTCTAACGGCCTGTGTGGAAACACCCCAATATATGTATCCCATAACATATCCACTCTAAAAGCATCAAATGCGACCTGAAACTACATTTAATCCACTCTTGATCTATGTCGAATGCAATCTGGATCTGTTGTATATGTGACTGGTGCAGCTGCTTTCCTGTCTTCCCAGTTAATGAATGTCTGAACTATTTGTACGAATGTTAATGGAGAAATATCCTAACTTTTGATTCGGGTACTAATGTTACGAATATTTGTGTGTATCCCTAAGCAACCAGAATGATTAAGGGTCTGGAACACCTCCCTTACGAAACCAGGCTGCAACGTCTAGGCCTCTTCAGTCTGGAGAGACGGCATTTAAGAGGGGACCTGATTGAAGTATATAAAATTTGTTTTCTCCACCACACAGTACTAGAACCAGGGGGCTCTCTATGAAGCTGGTGCGTAGGAGAGTCAGATCCGACAAAGAGAAGTATTTCTTCACCCAGAGGGTCATCGGTTTATGGAATGTGCTGCCGGAAGAGGTGGTGACAGCTACCAGTCTAGATGGCTTTAAGGTAGGGTTAGACAAATTTATGGATGACAGATGTATCAATGGCTACTAGAATGAATATCTAGGTTCATCTTTCAGGCTGCGGGGGGGAGGAACTGGGGCGCTTCTAAGGCCATCTGCTGGGATTCTAGAGCAGGAATAGGTTTGTCCTTGTCTCTGCTTGAGATGCCCATGAGCATTTGGTGGGCCACTGTGTGCGACAGGATGCTGGACTAGATGGGCTGTGGCCTGATCCAGCAAGGCTTCTCTTATGTTCTTAAGGTGGCATTTTATCTCATGTTTCATCACTGCTGAAAGTAAGAAACCAAAGGGTTGCGTGATCCACTTCTGTTTCACCCCGACTCTCTCTGTTTAACAAAAGGAGTTGGTGACAGCAGATGTCAATGGGTGGGAAGCAACCATAAGGTTCTGAAGAACAGAACTGGAAGTTCCATATGGACTAAAGTGTTGAGACCAATCTGGTCTGCAGTCCACAGAATCAGTGGAGGCCTACAGTTGCAGGGGATGGCTTGGTCCAGGTGCAACTGCTCTGATTGGAACGTTCCCTGTCTGGATTGGTCCACTTGCCCTGGAACAAGGTTATCTGCACTTGGAAGGCCTGTTCTGGGACTGTAGCCGTGCCACTCTGATACTCACATGAGTTGTAGAGCATGTTGTGAGGGCTCCAACAGCCAGGAATGAAAGTTCCTGGCCTTGGGGCCCTAGGGGGACCCATTTTGGCTGTGTAATTTGGTGCACCAGTGAAATGATTCCCCCCCCCCACTACAGCATCCCATGAAGGTGTACACTCTTCTGCACGCTTTCCCTAGCTGCCCCTGCAGTGCTGATACTGTCAGGATGTTTTCCCCAGTGAAAACTAGCAAGAGTGTTAGAGCTTGCATCACCAGGCCGGAAAGGCCACTTAGCCTGCAAAACACCAGGTGCCTTGTAATCTAGTAATGTAGACACAACAAATAAAGTTCCTGTGAGAAATGAATTGTGTTATGATAAAGAGGACTCCATGTAGCACAGAGGAGTGGTCCCGTTAAGGATAGGTCTGAAATGCTCACATGGAGCACCTGTCTCTCTATGAACTCAAGTTATTCCAAATGTATAACTGATTCTTCTGTTCCTCTTAAGAAAAACGATGTAGATGATGATGTAGTGTATCAGTATTCATATATTAGTGGTTAAGTTGTTTACTTGTATTCTTTTCATATACTCTTGCATTTATTCATCATATCCATGCATTTACTCAGCATATACTCTGCAACCATAAAGCAATAAAACCTTCCCTTTTGGAATGCAACCAAAACTCTACTTTTGCATGTGAACTCCAAGCAGATATGCTATCCACTGTGAAATTGCCACGTGCAAGCTCTGTTACCTTTAGTGGTTCCAACAGTATCATGATCTAGGTGGCCCTAAGTACTGATGCCCAGTAGATTCCAGAACTTCACCTCCCTGGGATGGGAAGCAAAGTGGGAAAATGCCCTGAGGCTCTGTTTAGCCCTTCATCTCCAGCTGGAATGCTTACTAGCAGAAGCCAAATTCCTTGGTTGGACACAATAGCAAGGGAGGTATGTAGCCCAATAGTCTGGTCCTGTGATTAGCACTGGGGCAAAGGCATCAGGGTGCTATCAGAGCTGTGCATTGCACTCTGGTGGTATCAACCTTGTGGCTTCTGGAGTAGGAGACCACGTGCATCTGGTATCCAGCTATTTGCCCACTGGCTGAGCAGATGTTGGATCGAATTCTTGGTGTAGATGGTACCCCAGTCTACAAGGTCAGGGTTTTTCTACACAGCATGGGTTATCCCTGGGCTGAGCTAATAGCAGCCTTCTCTAAAGGGTCGCCCACTTTACGGACAGCCAATTCTGACCCAGCTTTGAAGGCCAGGAATGAAACTCCAGCCACTGAGGTTGCCTATCAGGGCTTTTTGGGTGGGTGCCCAGAAATGGTTCACTTCTGATGCCACTTCTGTGTATCTGGCAAAATGGCACTGGGCTTGGTATACTAACTCATGCTGCACATGGCATCCTCATGTGGGAGGTCTGGTCCAGTATACCAGCTTGCAATCAGACCACGGTCAGAGCAGGAGCTGGCACCATTTTCACACACCCCTGTGCAGATGACGTGTTTTAAAAAGAAGTGATATACTCAGGAAGGCACATGTCACACATGTCACCAACTATATAAAAGAAAAAAATGTGTGATGAAAAACTATGTTATACAAACCATGACTGTCTGTGCACTTATGTGTAATTGGCAGTTCTAGGCTTAGAACTATATTCTACCCTTAGTAGCCTTTTCCTTCCCCTCTTTGCACTTAAGACTTTTAAAAAAGCCTTTTTATAGTTTAAGCTCCCGAGCCTGCTATACCCTAATATTCTCTTATTCAGCCTTCCTATAGAAGTCCTAACTAAATGCAACACAGAATGCTCAGTACAGCAATCAAGGCTAATTATAAAAGGGCAAATTTCCTATAAATGGGGGGAGAGGGAGTAAAATTCAACTACATTTTAATTGAGTCCCCCCCTCCCCCGATGCACTCATGTTTGACTTCAACCCTTTCCCAGGTTACCTGTGCTGCTTTTTCAAATGAGAATATTGTATTTTATAGAACGAACATGAAAAATGGGTTCCCTGTTGGATTTCTATGCTTTTCCTTTTGAGGGGGAATTTTGATATAAAACCGTTTCAGTAGAGGAAGGACGTGGAGGGTTTTCTGGTTGTGGAATGTGATATACCACCTCTGTTTGGCTCAGCAGCCAAATACATAAAAGCAAATTAAAATGTGCTACCAGTGGATGGTTTAGATGAGGCAGAAAGAAAGATGGGGCATTGCTGCACTTAGCTTCCTGTCCGCTGGAGGGAAAATGTGCATTTCCTTCTAACATGTACTAGTGTTTAGGGATCATCTGAAATTCGATCAAATTCATTAAAATTTGGACACTCGAATTCAAATTGAATGTCTATAAATTTGAATTTAAATGTTTGAACGAATTTTGAATTTTTGAATTGTTTGTATGAATTATTCTCACATTCGTATATGTACGGATATGTACACAATGCGTAGTTGCCTGTACGCATCTTCCCGCATCTTCCCGCATCTGTACGGATCCAAACAGGATGCATACAGGATAGATGCGGGATGGGTACGGATGTGTACGGGCACATACATTCGTATTTGCAAATACGGATTGAACATTTGGTTGTATTCAAACCGAATCGAATGTGAATGCACTCAAATTTTAAAAATCTGAATCCATTTGAAATTTCAGATATTTGATTCAAATTGAATCGAATCCTGAAAATTGCATTTGTGCGCACCCCTACTAGCGTTTGCCCTTGGGAATGCTAGTATATGCCAGACAAAGCCCCACACGCCCTGAAGACTTTTCTGTGTCCAGACGCATGTCTGGATGCTGCCATCTTCTTTGCGAAAACTGGTGCGACTTTTCGTGTGCTATTGCCATGGCAATGGTGATGCTCCATGCATACATAGTCCTGTTTGGGGTCGTCTGAGGTGGCCGCTTTGGGTAAGCTTTGGGTAAGGGTTGGAATTTGTGTGCGCCATTTCATGCGCCACTGCTAGTAGACGACAGGGTAACATTTGGTAATGCAGGTGGCATTTCTGAGTTGAAAAGGCTTCCTGCGAGTGCAGATGCTCTGTAACAGAAGTTATCCTATTGTGTACTACAGGGCCAAGTGTGAATGTGCCCTAGTGGTTAGGGAGCCTGACTCTTATCTGGGAATACTGGGTTTGATTCTGCATTCTCACACAAGCCAGCTGGGTGGCCTTGGGCTAGTCACAGCTCGCTTCTGAGCTCTCGCAGTCCCACCCACCTCACAGGGTATTCAGTTGTGGGGAGAAGAACAGAAAGTTTTGTCAGCAGCTTCGAGTCCTCTTAAATGTGTGGAAAAACTGGGGTAGAAAAGCCAACACTTCTTCTCTCCTGAGTTCTGAGAAGAAATAGGTGAACTGTTATTCTCCTTAAAAAAAAAAATCATTTTATTACTTTTCAACACCTATTATATTCCAGCATATTACATATAAGCTGGCTGTGGTCACACCTTCACTTTGAACCTTCTTCAGTCCATCCTCAGGTCTGATTGCTCACACCTTTTCATTTCTATCCATTCTATTTGTGGACTTTCCATCCTCCATTTCGACTTTTCTTGCCTTTAACTATTTAAAGATTAGGGCAGCCGGAGGGAATTTTGGGACAAAAGTGGTGTTGTAGAGTGCAGATGGACCTCCCCTGGAGAGTCTTCAACTGCTCTGGAAACAAGCCCTCTGAGAGACAGTGTGTGGCCCTCATATTCTGAAGCCTTTTCTAATCCACCTTTTCTAGTCTGGAAGATTCACTTGTGGGGGGGACAGGGACTCTGGTGTATGAACAATCAAAGCCTACTCTAAGCTACCTCAGGGACCCCTCAGAGGTACTCATTTTCGGCTGTGTCTGATCTCAGATATAGAGTCCCCTAGGGCCCACAGGAAACCCCACCGGGCACGGGCCTACATGCACGTGTTGATTGGCTAGCTGACTGGTCAGCTCTGATTGGCACAGGCACACAACGTCGCTGGCCCGGCTTGCCACTTTGGAAGCCAGCGAGCACGAGGTAAGTACCTTGTGTGCACACATGTCCCCATGTAGGCCTGTGTCCGGGGTGTGTGTGTGCCTGGGGGGGGGTTCCTGCAGGCCCTAGGGGACCCAATCCAGTCCCATGGAACCCATGGGAACCCAGGGAAGGGACCAGACAGGCCTGCCCACTTCTGGGTCGACATTGACCCAATGGGGGGCAGGTCTGGGAGGGGCATCCCGCCTCTGCGCTAACCTTTTCCTAGGTGTTAATGGGGAAAGTGTCTCTGAGTGGCCTAGCCTTACTGCACTACAACCATTCAGCTGTAGTGCGAAAAGGCCTCTAGATTCACTTGATATACTGATCCGGATCATGAAAGTGCAGATGCACCTGCCCAGAGGTTGCCTAATTGCAGACTATGGGTCAAAGTATGGAGTGCAGCCCTTAATCCAGATATAAACCCAATATATTGGGTCTACCATAGATCAGGATTAAGGTCTCTTAATCCTGATCTGGCTCTGTCTTATGTGGAAGGGAGGACCATTTGCTGGGATTTGAGAGCAGAAGATAGTTGGCCCTTGTCTCTGCTTGAGATATCCATGGGCAATTGGTGGGCTAGATGGGCTGTGGCCTGATCCAGCAAGGCTCCTCTTATGTTCTTGCTCCTGGCTTATGGTAAGTTTGGAAAGGCCCATAGAATTTGACAAGGAAAATAAACTATTATACTCAGCATTTAACTGCAGAAAAGAGAAAGATCAGAAAAAGAATGGCAATGGGCTATACTACATATACAGGACCAAGGAGTTCTACATAGAGATGTGCAGAAATTTGTTTTTTTGCATTTGGATTTGAGTTGATTTGAATATCCAAACATGCAATTTGATTCGAATGTTTAGAATCTGAATGCAACAAAATCTGATTCAAATACATTTGAAGTTATTCGTTTGAATGTTAAGATTTGAATCCAAAGATATGAATGTCGACAACATTCGTATGTGTTATACGTACCTGTACGCATTTTTTATGCATCCTGTTTTCATCCCGTACTATCAGCGTAAATGCGTACAGATACGTACGCGATTTTTACAGAGATTACATACGTATCTGTACATTCAAATGTTTTGAATCATTTAAATGAATGTTTTGGAACATTCAAAATTAGTTCAAATGTTTAAAATTCTATTCATATTCGAATGTCCACATTCGATCGAATTATATCGAATTTCGATTGTTTAGAACTTTCATGCCCATCCCTAGTTCTACGGCCTTTTCTGCCCTCGTTTCGCTTTGATCTGGATCAGTGAAATAACCAAACCCATTGATCCAGATCATATGGAGGCACAGGCTGAATTAGTACCATCTGCACTGATGGCGATTATCCAACCCATGTGTCTCCGTGGCTGAGTGCTTTCATGAGCTTCACAGCCCGCCTTCCATGCCTCTGAAGGCTAGGAGGGATAATTCCTAGCCTTGGAGGCTGGGTGGAGGTGGCTTTCTGAGGTCATCCTGCTAAAAAGCAGGTCCTGATAGCTCTGGATCAAGGATATGTGCCATCTGCACACCTGCTGTGATCTTCTTAATCTGGATTTAAAGTGAGTGCAGAAAAGACCTATTTTTTCCCCCTGAAACTGTAGTTGGGCAATGTGATCTTTAATAATTCTTCTTTTTCCCCTGTATTTTTCTGTCCAAAGTTTCCATGAACCTCTGCCTTTGCCCCGACCTGCCAACCATTACTATCCCAGGTTGCAGGCAAGAATTTTTCTAGGTTACATTGAAAACCGAATCTGGGACATTTAGCATTCAAAGTGAGCACTTGGCTGTCGAATTTTAATGGATTTTCAGTCACCCATGGCTTCTTTTTCTGACGTGAGGTTTTGTTTTGCCCACCTCAGTACTGTTTTCCTCCCGGAGTTGGCTCCCTTTATGTTGCAAGACTTACCAAGACAAAAACGAGCGTGAGCTATATTTGTGGCACAATCAAATGATTTTGTCTTTAAAAATGATTTTATACCTTGATTCAGCCTGCCTGTCAAGCGATTAAATTACTGTGTCATCAAAATTTCATGCATTATGCATATTCATTGTCTCTTGGAGTTAAAAAGTTGGTCTCCGTCTTCTGTTTTTCTTTGTGTGAAACGGATTAAAGTTTCATGAGCTTTTCCCTCCCTTTTCGCTCATGAAACTAGTGTTGCAGAATTTTCCTCCTGCTGCCTGATTTAAGTTTGCATAATGCAAATGAACTGCCGAACATTCACCTCTCGCGATGTCTTTATTCATAGAGGCTTTAACCTGCGAGCTCTTAATGCAGATTGCTTTGTATTCCATTATTCCAGGAGAATAAAGGTTCTCATGTTTATGAATGATCAGAAGGATATAGTAAGACATAAAAACGTTGCAACAAAGTATTTAACATGAAGGTTTCCGTACACCGAAGATTAAAAAATATTGCCATTATGAAATGTTATCTGCACTCTGTTGGTGGCTGGTAAAATGCAGGCATATAAAAAACGGGGTTTGGGAAAGAAACTCTTTTCTTAGATCCTTTCCGCACTGTGGTGCAGTAGATTGGGATCTGTAGATCCGCAGTTCCTGGGATCTATGGATCTGGATCATGGGGAGGTGAAGGCTGGATCTGTCCCATCTGCATACACGGTGCCAATCCAGATTAAGCCTCCTGAGGCTGCGGGGCCTCTATGGCGTGGCATGGGCTTTGAAGCTTCCGCACACCTTGCAGCTAGAAATGACAGTTCCTAGCTGCGGGGCATGGGGTGGGTGGGTGATTTCGGTGGTGAAAATCATTCCCAGGAATTCCGGATCATGGAGATGTGCTACCTGCATGCCTCCATGATCCAGATTCAAGCCATTAGGCCGGATTGTAGAGCCCATTAATGGGGTCTAATATAGATCAGGATCAAGGGCCACCCAGTTTGGATGGTTTGTCCTGTGTGGACAGATCAGGCCACCCGGGGGGGGGGGGGGCTCCACAATCCAGATTAACATGTGGATGTGGAGATCCTGGATTTGGATCAGTAACTCTTAGATCCGGATCAATACCCTCGTGCGGAAAGAGTCCAGCAGCGCCCTACTGGAATCACCGTCTGCTCCCAGTTACCCCAGGGTGAGAGACTGGGCCCAACTGGTGTAGCCCTTGCCTGGTACAGCTGCTGCTGGGGCTCTGGAAACCAACATCTGCACCAGGACTATGGTGGTGGCTGTTCAGAGACTTTGGCAGTGGGGAGTGCTTGCAGGATTGGGCCCTGTGGGCTATGCAGGCCTATAAAAGCCTCTGCTTGTGCCCTGGGCGGGGCGGGGGGCTTGCCGCAGGACCTTATGCATCTTAGGAGGTTAAGTGGAGTTTTTAATTTTGGAGTGTTGGGTGAGTGTTTTTAAAATTGCTGTTTTAACCTGTTTATTGTTTAATACTGTTTTAGCTTTATTTGTGTCTCTGTTTTGTGTGTGTTCTATTTTGCAAAAGAAGTGGGCACCCAGGATAGGGCCTTTTCAGTGATGGCTCCCAGCTTGTGGAATAGTCCCCCTGGCTGCATTCACACCTAAATTTTAATCCATCTTGAGCCCACTTTCAGAGCGAGATAACACATTGGCAGAGTAAGAAGTTGCTTGCTTTTGGCTTTCTCTAACTCAGAAAACCCACCTTTGGGTTAGATAATGTGGAAGGAACATGAAATGGGGAAGTGGGAAAGCAGCTGTGCCAGTCACATCTGCAGTGGATCCAGAGTGAATTCGACATGGTTTGAGAGTGGATTCAAAGTGGATTCAGAGTAGATTTGATGCTTTGAGAATGGATGTGTCATGGAATACGTATCGGATATGTATGCATTTGTATCGGATATTCGTACAAATACATTCGTATCAAATTGAATGAATATGAATTTTCTTACATTCGATTCCCTACGAATCAAGTGCAGAATCCCTAGTTAAAACTGTTATAACCTAGTTATAAGCACAGGAGGAACTCCTGTATATGTGAATCTACTACTGGTAAAGAAGTTGCTCCATGCAATACAGATGCTGCATCTGGGAATTCACCCCATCTTCACATTTTCACCTAGTGCCGGTCCTGTTTTATCTACCATGTGTAAGCAAAGAAATGTTCCACAAAACTTGTGTTATGGAAGGGACGGCTATACCTTTTTTTTTGAATCCCTTCAACATTCCTAAGAAACTGGTTCTTAAAAGTGATGTTTTTCTTCTTAGTACATAGAAGAGCTCAGGTGAAGAGGTTAACTATGATTTTAGGTTACCCCTTTATGATTCCTATTACTGGATCTGCGGTGTGGCTTCCCTTTCTGACTGAAGGTTTCGTGTGTCACTTAGCTTTGTGAGGTCTTATCTTTGTTCCTGAGCTGCCCCAATACCTTTGAAATTGCTGGCTGTGAAAATGCATCAACCAAGGTAATAATCTAAGCAAAAGACCAAAGGCTAGCCTTCCCCTTAAAAACCTTTTTTTTTTTCCAATTTTTCTTGGACCCTGGAGGAATGACTTACAGAGACGGAATGAAGAAATATTCTAAATTCCTGCCAGATGGAAATGTCAAATATCTCCTTATCCGTTCCATTAGTGTGGCTTGGGTGAGGTTTCTTTTGAATGCCTGATTCATGCTCTACTGTACATGTGTTATTCCAACTGCAGCCGTCCCTTCCATAGCATGGCTTTGCGTAACACGGTTTTGCTTTTACATGGTTAGCAAGAGGTGACTTCCCTCGTATAAGACAGATTTCTGTACTGCAAGGATGGGGAATTCTGACTTGCCTTGTTTAATGTAATCCTGGCAACTTTAATTAAGATGGGTCTCTTTTTGCACTTGGCACATGGGGTCTTTCTGCACTTCCTGCCCCATTCGGGGACTGGGAATAGTGACTTCTTAATGGTATGCATTAAGGATGTGCACGAATATTCATACTATCGATATCATACGAATTTGCATGAATTTGGACATTCATAAATGAACTGATTGTCCGGATGTGGGAAAGATGTGTACGTGCAAGTATGCATCGTGCACAAACCTGTACACATATGAATGTCCGAATAATTTGAATGAATAGGGGTGTTTTTCCACTGTCACTAAGTACCCATTGAAGCACCCATTAAGGACCCATTTGGCTGAGAGCAGGATGACCCCATTTCCACCACAGACCCCATTAGGGACACATTTGTTTCCACGACAGCTAGGTAAATCCAGATCATTATGGGTCCTTCAGGACCTATAATCTGGATTTTGTGTAGACCCCATTAAAGGGGTCTACAGTGGGGTCTTCAGCCTTAATATCCGGATTGTACGGAGCCTGTTTCCACTACAATCCAGCAATGGTGTCTAGATGAGGCTCGGGGGAGGGGGCACCCATGGGAGGTGCCCCAAACTCAAAACCCTGGAGTCCCTCCAAAGTCATTCCAAAGTCCTAACCACTGTCCTAAAACATCTTGTAATGGAGTCCCAGGACTGGAACAGAAAGGTGCAAGCATGATGACCCAAACACAGGATGAATGGAGGAAGGATTATCAGGTATTGGGTGTGGTCAGAGTTAGTACGTTTTCAGTCCTGTTTCTTAATAAGATGGACTTATTTCAGCAAAGTTTGACAGCCTTGATCTCCTCTTTCCATCCTCTGGCAATCCCTGCACATGCAGCCCTTATCATCTGGTTTATCAAATATCTATCCTCATTCTCTATCTGTGTATCTGGGCAGATGCCTGGGAGGAGAGTTTTTAAAGGAGCTAAGAGATCCTATTAAAGGAAGGTCAAAGGGACAAGGACCTACCTGTTCATTCAGCCATCAGGTGGCATCAGGGGGTTGTTCATAGGAGGTACCAACCCAATGTTGATGCCTCCTATGAACAACACTTCAGAGAATGCACCGCTTTATCAGGAACTGTTAGCCAATACCCACTTTTCTATTTTTAGACCACGTTTATTCTTCCAAGCTTTTCCTGTTCATTAATGCTGCTTTGTCTATAAACTTGAGATATTTCTATTTTTATTTGTGTCACTTCCCTCAGTACAGCTGCTTTTATCAAGGGATTGTTGTTTGTCATATTTATTAGCTCGTTTGAATGCCTATCTGACTTGGAAACATTTTGCAATATTGGATTTGTCTATTCCTTTCCTTTGTCCAAAACACTTCATACGTTTTAACCAGCTATATCCCTTGCAACCACCTCTGCAAGGTAAATCAGTTTGGTCTTGTGCTTAGAGTGTTGGACTCTTATCTGGTAGTCTCCTGGTTTGATTCCACACTCCTCCATGAAGCCAGCAGGGTGACCTGGGGCTACTCACGGCTCTCTTTCTGAACTCTCACAGCCTCATCTATCTCACAGGGTATCTGTTGTGGGAGAAAAACAGAAGGTTTGTCAGATGCTTTGAGTCCCCTTAAAGGGATGGAAAAGCGGGGTATAAAAGCCAACTCCTTCTCTTCTTTCTTCTTTGTCTTCATTTTACCTGAAAACATTGGAGTAATCATTACGTTACTAAATTATTGGGTCTGGCCTTGAACCTTTGGGCAGAATAAATAAATAAATAAATAAATAAATAAATAAATAAATAAATAAATAAAATGATGGCTGGGTCTGCACTTACCAATTGAGTTGTCCGCAATAGCTGCTGTAAAAGATATTTCCTTTATTTCTATTTTTTGGCATTTTACAGTTTATTATTATTTTTATTACTGCAAAGTGTGAGCCATTTCTGAATAGGGTAAAATGCCATTTTCTGGGGTGTGCAAGCTGCTTACACATGCAATCGGGAAAAGGGACAAATCACATGAAACATGTACAAACTACCTCTGGCCTCGGAGGTATGATGTGCATAGCTATAGGTCCACAGATGTGGAATGAAACTTTCACTGCTGCAGTGTTTCCAGTCAGGCTGCTTTGCTGCTAGAATGGAAGTGATTCTGGAAGTCAACCATTTTGGGGCTGATTGCAAAATAGCCCCCTAAAAACGGAGTCATCTCCCTCCGTCCCTGCTACTCTATGGCGGAGATGGCAGAACGGTGACTTAGGGGTAGTGGTAACTTCTATAAACCTTATTGATTGCACCCTGAAGTTAGGTCAACTCCTAGGGCAGCGTTGGCAATGCAGGCCACACTGTTGGGTTGGTAGGGGTACCCTAGGGTACTAGTGTGGATGCTCTATCCACATGTAGACCTTTTCTGGAGCTATATGGAGACACTCAGTGAAGGCACAGCCATGGGGGCAGAAGGAGCTCCACTGAACTGAAGGAGCTCCATTGAAGGCTCTGTTGACTAAGCTTTGATTCTGCTGTCTCCCTGAATCAACTCTGTGCATGGAACTCCACTAGCAAAAACGACTTCTTTCACTGGAAAGACAAATGAAAGTGGGGCCATGAAACCTGCATGTGACTGAAATTTTGGATAGAGGGCCTTCATGGAGCTGACGTATCAGTTCACCATGCAATGAAGCCCCTTGTTATTTGTGCAAATGACAATGTCCAAACAGTAGACATCCGCCCCCATGATGAACCTCCAAGAGAAGTGTCTTAGAAGTGGTGTTTCCCCAGTTTTTCATGAAGCCACATTTCACTTTGTCGTTTTCTTTGGAGGGCACAAAGAAAGTAGCTGCATCTGCCATGTGACCTTACATATACCCTTCACGGTGGTTGACCTAATGTTGGCCTTTCCCCACCTTCTGGATAGTGCCTGAGGTAGATTTGGACATCGTTTATGAACTGGTGAGTCCTTGATAATAATATTTTTGGAGGCTAACTCTAATTATCTCAGATGCTTGGGAACGACTCAATAAAAAAGAGTACTAACTGATTCAAGAAGACCGTGTAAACTGTTTTATGACTAACATAATAAAAACAATATAAACATGGGGAAGTATGTGGGTCATTAGTCTATGGAATTTACTACCAGAGGGGGTGATGAAAGTCATTAGCTTAGACAGTTTCAGGAAGCTGCTGGACAAATTAATGGAGGATAGGTGTATCAAAGACTATGAGAAGGGATGCCTAGGTGCCATCTCTGGGTTGGAGAGACAGGCAGCGTTTCTCTAAAGGTCATCTGCAGGGATCTGAGAGCAGGTGAAGATTTTGCCTTTCTCTTCTGCATGAGATCCCCAGAAGTCTCTGTGTGAGACAAGATACTGGACTAGATGGGCTGTGGTCTGATCCATCAGGGCTGCTCTTATGTTCTTCTTGCTTTCTCATATAACAATCTTATCTTGAGCAAGTGCAATGAAGATAGACTATCTTAGTCTTGCAGGCAATGTTTCAGAACCTTGTTTGGTACATGCACTAGGTGGAGCTCTATGGCTGCCATTCTGAGCTGCAGTGAGATGGTGATTAAGGAAGCTTCTATGGCACCAATGATATAATATCAGGTGTTTTGACACATGTTAACAGTGACACTGACTTTTCAGTTTATGTATAAAGGCGAGTGAAATCATGTCCATTAGCCACCTGCCTAGACATTAAGGCTCCAGTTGGTCATGATTTCCAAAGGGCAATGTGGAAAAATGGCCCTATGTTCTTAGGCATAAATGTGTGGTAACATGTAATACTCTTCCATGTGTATGTCCATCCCGCTATGCTGATGTTCCTGCCTATATATGTAGACATGCTACAGCAGATGTACTGTGTAGCTTAGCTTATAGAACATGCCATTGCAGAGCAATGCAGGAGGTGTGACGCTCCAGCTGGAAAACTCCCCTTTATCTTCTTGAATTTCATCTTCCCCATTTTGGACCCTCATGCAATTTTCAGATATCAAAGGGAGAGTTGCAGTCCTGATGGGTTTCATAACTATACTGCTGGTGCCAGTATAGTTGGTGTGTATGTATCTATGAATTATAGTTAAGGTGCCATTAATGTTATTTATTTCTTTACAGCAACACACACAATTTCCTTCTCTATCCCCTTCCCCTGATTCCACCTTCACAACAGCCTAGTGAGGCTGAGAGGCAATGAATAGCCCAAGGTTACTCATTGACCTTGTTTGGCCAAGTCACGAGGCATTTCTGCACTTTGCTTCCCATTCACGGGATGGGAAAAGTGCATCCACACTAGTGTGCACTAGCATTTGCACTTGTGAGTACTAGTGACCCCAGAACTGCAATGCCTTTTCGGGGCTCCAGAAGCACTAATTTGGCCTCCGGAGACTGTGGACAGTTTGGGTGTGTTCTGGTGGTATCTGAGGCCTCTTCCAAAGTTATGGAATGGTATGTATGTCCTAACTTTGGCCCTGGTCACACATGTGTAAGACACAATGGCCTATGAATTAATTCGAACTGACGTCATGCCAGTGCTGCTCACACATCCTGAGGCTGTCCCCACACTGGGCTGCATTGCTCACACCTTTCTGTGCAATCAACCTGAGCCTCCTCCACAGAAAAGTCACGTCCGGTCTTGCGTGCATGGACCCTGAAGTGCCTTAGACAGGAGGCATGGTGGCGGCAAGGACGAAAGGTAAGTTGGGTGGGGCAAGAATGTGGGGGAGGGATTCATCCAAAGCTGAATTTTCCCACATTTGATTTGGACCAAACTGAATATGAAAAATGGCTTTGGGTGCACCCCGAACTACTGCACATATCCAGACATTCAGGATGGTTGAAAGCCCGGATGCGTGCATCAGTAAAATGCACAAAGGCAGTGCTGGCCAAGGTACTGTCAAGCAAGGGGGTGGCCGCCATCTGGAGAAGACTATTCTTTTATGAATTTTGTTCCTTTATTGTTATAACCTGCACTGGGACCTTCATGTGAAGGTCAGGTTATAAATAAATAAATAAATAAATAAATATTTTTGGCTCTGAAGGATAGTTTTTGGCCATCTTCCCTTTGAGATCTGTTTATGTACCTGTATGCTGATATCATATCTCCTCTCTGTCTTGAGTCAGTTTGGTCTAGTGGTTAGGGAGCTGGGCTCTTAATTTGGGAATGCTGGGTTTGATTCCACCCTCCCCCATGAAGCCAGCTAGGTGACCTTGGACTAGTCACAGCCTTCTTCTAAGCCCTCACAGCCCCACTTACCTCACAGGGTGTTCTGTTGTGGGGAGAAGAATAGAAAAGCTTTGTCAGCCACTTTGAGTCCCCTTCAATGGGTGAGAAAAGCAGGGTAGAAAAGCCAACTCTTCTTCTTCTTCTCCAGACTTAACATCCCCAGTTCCCTCAACTTGTCTTGGCAGGGTAAGTTCTAAAGGTCATCTGAATCATTTTTGTCACCCTTTTCTGAACCTGTTCCACTGTGTCAGTGTCCATCTGAAAATACGATGCCCAGAACTGAACACAGTTTCCTTGTTCTATCTCTGGAGGCATCATACAGTCATAGGAAAACCCTGTTCAGATGGCTTTTTGTGGGTGATAAAGTTAGTGAAGCTGAAGCTGGAAATGCTGATAGAGAATGGCTTTAAGTGATTATGGCTTCTGAAAATTTGATCCTTGAAAAAAACATCCTCCATGAGGTGCAATTTGGCCATCAAGTCAAGATCATGTGATGGTCCTGCCATGCTACCTTAGATAGGGACATTGAATAGGTTTTCCTTGAAACGTCTCCTTATGTATGCATGCTTAAAAATATGATTTTATTCCCCACTCTTTTGGAGCAAGGGTTGAGGATCTGTTCTTTTCAGGAGAGTATTTGCATCCCATGGGCTGCTTATTTGTTCATGCTTTAAAGCCCCCCCAGTTGAATAATTTGCAATGTAGGCTAGACAGGTTAGTTTGCAATGCTATGACACCCCACTCTGGGAAATAAAGGGTTGTGTTATTACTGCTAAGCTGTCCGTAGTGACTATTGAAAGCGCCAGCTGTGTTTAAATACATTCCTGGAAGAAAAGAATGCATATAATACCCACTAGCCAACTGAGGTAAAGATGAGAGGCAAAAAATCCAGTGAAATCCAACAAAGGCTGCATCATCCAGATATCAGTTGCTTGTTCTGTTATATTTGGAATAAAGTATGGGTTTTCCAGAATATCTATTCCAGAATATCCAAATTTAGTAGAATGTGTAACTAATATCTGGGTGCAGCAGAAGTATTACTTGCTTATATGCTTCTGAGTTTATAGAAGGCAGTTCTTGAGCTCGGCTCCCTTGCTGAGCATTTTCAATGCGGTGCCCTCTGGTTATTCCTCAGTTCTGGCTCCCATAAGTCCCAGCAACATGTCCAAAGAATGAAATATGATGGGTTTGTAATCCAAAAAATATTGAAGGAAATGGATTCCCAACTCCAGGCATCAAAGGTACTTCTCTTTGATAGACTGGGAAGCCAACATAATTCTAAAGACATCTAATCCTGATAGATTTCATTAACATGGGCCCTGGTCACACCTATATAAGACAGGATGTCTTATTAATAATTCCAACTGAGGTCGTACCAGCTCTGTTTACACGTAGATCATTATAGGTCATCCTCAGACCGTCCTTGCTCTGGGCTGCATCAATCACACCTTTCTCCATAATTGGTCTGAACCTCCTCCATGGAATTCTTGGCTCTCCACCCCTTTTGCTGGGTCAGATCTATCTTCCTTCTGATTGGATACCAGTGTGTCACTCAAAGGAGGCGAGGGTGTGTGTTTGCGGTTCTTTTTTAAGCCTGCTCCCCCACCTCCATGCCCCCTTCCTGTTTTATGTGCTTTTCTTTTCTGTGCGAATTATTATTATTATTATTATTATTATTATTATTATTATTATTATTATTATTATTATTATTATTATTATTATTATTATTATTATTATTATTATTATTATTATTATGTAAAACAAAAGTTACACACAACAAACGAGATGACTATGCTGGATTTCGTATTATATCACTAGTCGGGCACTTCCCAAGCACCTAGGACTGCGTGATGTATCGGCGAATTATGCGAGCAGACTCCAGTAAAGTGGCTTTTTGTAGTTGACAGATGGATATTTTGTCAATGCCAATGGCTTTTAGGTGCCCGCCGAGATCTTTTGGCACCGCACCCAATGTGCCGAGGATGACTGGGACCACTTTCACTGGTTTTCGCCAGAGTTGCTGTAGTTCAGTTCTCAGGTCTTCGTATCTGGTGAGTTTCTCCAACTGTTTCTCCTCAATTCTGCTGTCACCTGGTATAGCAACGTCGATGATCCACACCTTCTCTTTCTCAACAATTATAATGTCAGGGGTGTTATGCTCCAGTTTTCTGTCAGTCTGAAGCCTGAAGTCCCAAAGTAGTTTTGCCTGTTCGTTTTCAACAACTTTTTCTGGCTTGTGATCCCACCAGTTCTTTGCCACTGGCAGATGATACTTTTGGCACAAGTTCCAGTGGATCATTTGTGCTACAGCATTGTGTCTCTGCTTGTAATCAGTTTGTGCGATCTTCTTGCAGCAGCTGAGTATATGGTCGATTGTTTCATCCACTTCTTTGCAGAGTCGGCACTTTGGATCTTCTCCTGATTTTTCAATTCTGGCTTTGATGGCATTTGTTCTTATTGCTTGTTCTTGTGCAGCAAGAACCAGTCCTTCTGTTTCCTTTTTCAATGTTCCATTCGTAAGCCAAGACCAAGTCTTTTCCATGTCCACTTTGCCTTCGATCTTCTCCAAGAACTGTCCATGCAGTGTTTTATTGCGCCAGCTGTCAGTTTGGCGTTGAATTGCAGTTTTCCGGTATTGGTTCTTGGTTTGCTGCACTTAGAGAAGCTTCTGGTTGTTGACTTCAATCAAAGCTGATTCTTTGCTTTCTGCCACATAATCTGCTAATGCATGCTTCTCTTCTTCCACTGTTTGCTTCACTTGCAAAAGTCCTCTACCGCCTGCTTTCCTGGGCAAGTACAGCCTGTCGACATCACTACGAGGATGTAGTGCATGGTGGATCGTCATCAGTTTTCTGGTTTTTCTGTCTAAGTTGTCCAACTCCTGCTGAGTCCAGTTCACAATTCCTGCAGTGTATCTAATGACTGGTATGGCCCAGGTGTTTATGGCCTTAATGATGTTACCACCATTCAGTTTACTTTTCAAGATTTTTCTAGTCCTTTGGATGTACTCTTTACTGACCACAGATTTCACATGGCCATGCTTAATGTTATCCAGTTGCAGGATGCCCAGGTATTTGTAGTCTTCTGACTGGTGGGACCTGATGACTTGACCATTTGGCATTTCAATGCCTTCACTTTCAGTAATCTTCCCCTTCTTCAGTGCCACTGTGGCACATTTGTCCAGGCCAAACTCCATACTGATGTCGCTGCTGAATATTCACACTGTGTTGGTCAATGACTGGATCTCAATTTCAGATTTTCCATAAAGCTTCCATAAAGATGTGAAATTTTCTGTGAATTCCTGGCAGTTTGATAGCCCAGGTTTGTTTTCTGTAGGATGAGTGACAGCGGGATCATAGCGATGATGAAAAGCAGTGGGGACAATGAGTCCCCCTGGAAGATGCCCCTTTTGATGTTGATCAGTCCGTAGCGTTCATTTCCAACAAAAAGCTCAGTCTTCCAGCGTTTCATTGCACATTCTATAAATTTTGTGATGTTCTGACTGATCCCGATGGTTTCCAGGCACTTTGTGATCCAACCATGTGGCAGTGAATCAAAAGCTTTTTTATAGTCGATCCAAGTCATATGCAGGTTTGTTTTTCGGCTTTTGCAGTTCTCCAGAATCATTTTGTCAATCAGTAGCTGGTCTTTTGTGCCCCTGCTTCTCCGTTTGTTTCCTTTTTGCTCTACTGGCATGATGTTGTTGTCTTCGAGGTAGTCTTGAATCCTGTCTGCTATTATGCCTGTCAGCAGCTTGAGCATAGTAGGTAGACAAGTTATCGGCCTATAGTTTCCTGGTGTGGCTCCCTTTGCTGCATCTTTCTGTATTAAGTATGTTTTGCCAGTTATTAGCCATTCACTGATGTTTCCTGTTTGCAGCATTTCATTGAACAGTTTGGCCATTTTTGCATGCAGGCTGGTCAGGTATTTGAGCCAGAAGCCATGCAACTGATCAGTGCGAGGGGATGTCCAGTTCTTCACTTTCTTCACTCTTTTCGTGACCATTTCGGGTGTTATTTCCAGCTGCTGCATTTTGTTCTTGGAGAATTTCTTCTCGAAATCCTTTATCCACCCAGCACTTTTGTTGTATTCTTTTTCAGCCTCCCAGAGATCTTTCCAGAAGTTGGTTGTTGCTTCTTTCTCTGGCTTTTCCATTTTCTTGTCTACTTGCTCATGCAGGCTCTGGTAGAACTGCCTCTGATTAGACTGGAACATTTGGTTCTGCCTGTACTGGATGATTCTTGCTTCATATCTTTCGATTTTCCTGGCTGTAGCTGTTATCTGCTGTTTCACGATTTCCAAAGCTTCGTCAATTTTCCTTGTATTCAGCCAGTATTTTTTGATCAGATGTTCTTTAGTCTTCTTGTTGTTCAGTTTCTGCTCCTTCATATTTTTTAGGTTGCTGGCATCTGATCTCAGGCTTTTTATTTTCAGTTCCAGTCGAACTTTCCACTTTGGCTTTCCAGTTGATTTTCTAGTTGGTTTTGGCTGCAGTAACCCTAGTTCTTCTGTTACTATCACAGCTGTACTGTAGGCGAGCTGGTTCAGTTCTTCGATTGTTACTACCTGAACAGTTACAAGGGCAGAGTTGATGTCATTCATCAGTGGGACAAGTCGTTTTCTGCCTATAGGTTTTAGGGTTGGCAGTCGCTTTCTCTCTGTACATAAAAATGCTAGAGGAATCATTATCTAGACCCATTTCAGTCTGGCTTCAGACCCGGTCATGGCACGGAAACTGCCTTGGTCGCCCTGGTTGATGACCTCCGGGAGAGAGACAGGGGGAACGCTACCCTGTTGGTTCTCCTGGACCTCTCAGGAGCTTTTGATACCATTGACCATGGTATCCTTTTGGAGAGACTAAGGAGCTTAGGAGTGAGAGGCAATGCATGGCACTGGTTCTCCTCCTATCTCCAGTATAGATCCCAGATAGTGGCTGTGGGAGATACTGTTTCGACTCCCTGGGAACTCACCTGTGGGGTTCCTCAAGGATCAATCTTATCTCCCATGCTATTTAACATCTATATGAAGCCGTTGGGAGAGGTTATCAGGAGATTTGGAGTAAGGTGTCATCAGTATGCAGATGATACCCAGCTCTATCTCTCTGTACCATCTGAATCAGGAGAGGTGGTTGAAGTGCTTGACAGGTGTCTGGAGGCAGTAATGGGCTGGATGAGGGTGAATAAATTGAAACTGAATCCAGACAAGACAGAGGTGCTGTGTGTTACAGGGTCTCGGGTCCGGGTAGTTGGGAGATACCCTGTCCTTGATGGGGTTGCAATGCCCTGGAAGGGACAGGTCCGTAACCTGGGTGTACTCCTGGACTCCACGCTAACACTTGAAGCTCAGGTGGAGGCTGTGGCCAGGAGCGCCTACTCCCAACTATGGCTAGTCCGGCAACTGAAGCCTCTTCTGGATAGAGACGACTTAGCCACAGTTATCCATGCTCTGGTAACCTCTAGATTGGACTACTGTAATGCGCTCTACATGGGGCTGCCCTTGAAGACGGTTCGGAAGTTGCAGCTAGTGCAAAATGCAGCCGCTAGAATGCTGACTGGAACACCTAGCCGGATGCACATCACGCCGGTCTTAAAAGAATTGCACTGGCTGCCAATTCGCTACCGAGCCCAATTCAAGGTTTTGACTCTGACTTATAAGGCCCTAAATGACTTGGGCCCCAAATATCTAAAGGAACGCCTTCTCCCATATCAACCTGCCCGTGCCTTAAGATCAAGTGGTGAGGCCCTCCTGGTTGTCCCACCACCTTCAGTAGTGAGGTTGGTGGACACCCGGGAGAGAGCCTTTTCTGTGATGGTCCCCAGACTATGGAATAGTCTCCCCCTCGAGGTGCGTCAGGCCCCTTCCTTATATATATTTAGGAGGGCGGTGAAGATGCACCTCTTTACCCTGGCCTTTGGCTGAGCTGCTTATGTCCCCCCACCCTCACCCAGTACAGACACTGTCATTTTAAACATATTGTATATTGTTTTACACGTGTGTGAATTTTAATGTCTTTTAATGTATATTCTATTTTAATATGTTGTTACCCACCCAGAGACCTTCAGGTATGGGGCGGGACAGAAATGTAAATACATACATACATACATACATACATACATACATACATACATACATACATACATACATACATATAAACTCAGGAGAGAAGGGGAGGTGCCTTATAAATTCTGCACGTGCTGATTGGCCAAAAGAAAGACTGAACCCACCCACCACAGCACAGTTCAGCCTCCTTTAGCCCCCCCCCCCCACTCACAGCTGAGGAAGCAAAGATGGCCTGAGATGCCAGGACAGAATGAGCTGTCCTCAGAGAGCCAAAAGTTCTGTGGAGGAAGCTCAGCTTGACTGCACAGAAAGCTGTGAGCAGTGCAGCCCAAGTTGGCGACGGCCTCAGGATGACCTACGTGTGACCAGCACTAGTACGACCTCAGTTCAAATTAATCAATCGTCCATTCTGTCTTAGACTTGTGTGACCAGGGCCAAAGTTAGGACACACATACCATCCCACAACTTTGCCTCCTGGGGACCTTTCTGCAGGGAAGGCAAAATCTGTAAAGGCCCAATTCACAGAAGAGAGATTTA
This sequence comes from Aspidoscelis tigris stejnegeri, assembly GCA_023333525.1. Lineage (NCBI taxonomy): Eukaryota > Metazoa > Chordata > Lepidosauria > Squamata > Teiidae > Aspidoscelis > Aspidoscelis tigris. The sequence continues at coordinate 13,388,758 of JALMGA010000001.1, forward strand.
TCAGTGGCTACCAGAATGGATGCCTAGGTAGTGCCTCTGGGTTGAAAAGACAGGCAGGATGCGCTGAAAGGCTGTCTGCCAGGAATTCAAGATTTTGCCTTTGACCTCTGCTTGAGATGCCCGGAAGCAATTAGTGGGCCACTGTGTGAGACGGGATGCTGGCCTAGATTGGCTGTGGCCTGATCTTATGTTCTTATATTTCCCCAGTCATACTGTTATCTCTCATATGTTGCTCTGTTTTTGCTCCAATTTTGTCACCGTGCACTATTTTAATTTGTTAGTCAGGCTTTTTCAGGAAGCATTAGTGGGAAGGAATGCTGCTATTTCGTCATTAGAATTGCAAACAGGCCAAGAACACCAGTTTCAGGGTGCCTGCTCATTAAAAGGGCAGCGCTTCGAGCATCTAGCAGTAAACATCTCATATCTGATCTTATTGCGGCTCCGAAAGGGCACAGCCCCACCCTGGAGGCCGCTGCGTTTCGTCAGTTCGCGCAGAAAGCTTACAGGAAAGGTAAATGCGTCGAGGAATCACTAGCAAACATTCAAGCCGGTGTCACTGAAACAATGGAACCAAATATCATACCCCTTGACAGCTCTCTTTGCTCTTGAGAAAACAAAACAGTTGCTTAGCTGTGTAGCTGTCAAGCTCTGTGCTAAAGAGATATGAAAATAATTCTGTAATATTCTGTGCCTCAATGGAGGATGGGGTGGGGGTGGGGAGTTGACATTGTCATGGCAGATTGCAGAAGCAATTAGGAAACACTGAACCATGAAGAGGGTGGATGGCTTTTTCATCTCCTTTTTTAAAATCTGTTCTGCCATCCAGGCTAGACAGAGGAGGCAAATGGCAGAAGTGCTGCTATTAATGGATATGTTCTCTTCATTGTTTGCAAGAATCTGGGTGCTTATTTTGCTTCAGGTGTGCTTGCAGCGTACCAGTGTTCTCAGCAGAGGGGAGATCTGTGTGCAAATTAAGTGTGAAAGACAGGTGGCTTGAGGAAAATGTCAAAGTGCTCCCTTACAGATTGGGTTGCTGTCAAGGCCTGTTTTGCCAAGATTTTAAATGAATACAGCGTGTGTGTGTAGAAGAGAAACAGAGAGGCAGTTCTCCAGTTCTGAACTGAGCTGGGATATCCATTAAGTATGGGAAGAACATTTGAACAGCTTAGGGACCCTGGCAGCATCTGTACTGTTCTCATGGTACAGTGTCTTCAGGGTGTTCATATGTTAGGTAGACACATAGGTCTTTTCTGCACTTACCACCCTTAGTTCATATACGAGTGGATCTGAATTAGCATGATCTAGGGGTGTCCACAAATGCAATTTTCGGGATTTGATTTGATTCTTTAAAATATCCAAAAATTTGATTCAAATCTTTAAAATTTGAACTAAGCGAATTCGAATATATTCATTCGAATTTTTGATTTGAATTTGCACTTACAAATGTTGACAGCATTTGTTTGTGCCCGTACGCATCTTTACGCTAGATCCGTACACCTCCGTCTGCATCTGTCCACCTCTGTATGCATCCTGTATTTATCCCGTATGCAACCAGTTTTCGTCCCGTACGGATGCAGGAAAGATGTGTACGTGCAAGTACGCATCATGTACGTACCTGTACACATACGAATGTCCGAATAATTTGAACGAATACGTAGATTCAAAAATTCAAAATTCATTTGAATGTTTTAATTTGAATTTATAGACATTCGATTTGAATTGGAATGTCCAAATGTGAATGAATTCGATCTGATTTTGAATGTTTCAAATATTCATGTGCATCCCTAGCATGATCTAAGACGTTTTCGCACGGGGCTGAACGGAACACGGAAAAGACAGCTGAGGACACGTCATCCGCATTGGCCGCGCGCGGCTTGCGTTCCGACGTGTCCGCAGCTGTCTTTTCCGCGTTCGAAATGTAGAGCACTTCGAAGTGCTCTACACGCGTTCCAACGCGGACGAGCCGCCCGCAGCCGTTCGGGAGAAGAAGCGTTCGCGCTTCTTCTGTCTCCCGAACGGCTGCCGGCGCGCCTCCGACGCCGCGCGGCTTTGACAATCAGCTGTTTGTCAAACAGCTGATTGTCGATCTGCCTCCGCGGCTGTCATCGCGCCCCTTGCCGGCGTTTGCCGGCTAAGCCAGCTTCGGGCGCTTTGAGCATTCGCACCCAGACGCTCCGGAACGCGTTTACACGCGTTCTGGCGCGTCTGTGTGTGAACGGGGAAAGCGCCCGAAGCTGGCTTAAGCTTTCCGCCTGAACGCGTTCCGTTTCGAACGCGATTCAGTGCGGAAATGCCTCTAGTCTGTGAAGTAGTTGCAGAATACCTGAGATCTAGGCAATCCAGTTGAGAAGGGCAGCTGCTCTTGAGAAAGGGTCCAGTGGTAAAACAGGCAGTGGCAGATAAACCCACTGGCAAACCCCATGTCCTTTTTTTGCCACAGTTAGATTCCTGTTTGCTGTGATTTTAGGATGTGAGGGGAAAAGAATTACGATACTAAAGAGATTCATTTTGTTGGTCTTTTAAGGGTTCAGCTAATTAATTGGTGGTATGTCCAGTTCTATTGGTTATTTTCATTGCCTTTCATGTATGCTTCTTATCTGGCTAACCCTGAGTCTAAATCCTCAAGGCAGATTTTGTAATGCTAGTTACCAGGAGACTGAACTTTTATACTGTATATAGAGTTCTGTACTGTATATTGATTCACTTCTTCTTAATTCTTTATTAAGTTTTAGCTTAAGTTACCAGACCATCAAAAGCTCTATTGGTAGCTTCTGGATAGCTACCAATAATTATCAAATTGTTTAAAATTCTCATGAGAACTGCATAGATGGGATTACTTTACAAATGTGTATAGTGAGAATCTTGGCAAAGTAGAATACCTTTTGTAAATAGTGACAATTTGTATAGTTTTGAAATCTAGCTTACTTTTAATTTACCATTTTTGTAAAACATTACTGACTGTATATTTTGAAATTACTTGTAAGTACCGGATCCAAGAATTCAAGAGGGACATATTTATTTTGATATCCTGCTCTGTTCATGTCCAGAAGGCATGATCCAATCTCAAGCACTGTGAAGGTACTTAATTTGTTGTTTTAAAGTTGTAACCCGCCCAGAGACCTTCGGGTATGGGGCGGGATAGAAATGTAAATAATAAATAAATAAATAAATAAATGTAAATAATAAATAAATAAATAAATGATCCAGATGAACTGCTGGAAAAGGCATCTGCATTAAGAGGGCTGGACGATGGGATATGGATTTGGTCAGGGAAGAGGTGTGATCAGGGAAGAGGACCATAATATATAGTGGGTAGATACCACGTGAATTTGCCTTTCCTTTCACCAGTCTGGGATGACATAATGTTGAGTCACAGAAGCTTTAGCCAATCAGAGCACAGGAGGTGTGGTGACAATGGAGAGAGGTGGAGATCTAAAAAGTCTCATAAAGGAGTCTCAGGATGGGGAATCAAAGGTTTGAGCATAGCGACCGAGGATGAACTGAAGAAGGATTATCAGGTGTTTGGTGTAATCAGGATTAGTGCACTTTCAGTCTGGTTTCTTAATAAGTCAGACTATTTCAGCAAGGTGTGATCATGCCCAGTGTCTACTCAGCAAACAATTATTCCAGAGGGGCTGAACTTTGGAATATCGTTTGTTTATCCTATTTTCTGGAGGCAGTTGGAGTCAGCCCAATCTTATTTTATTGTTTTCGCCCTAGCAGCAGCTGGAAGCTACTGAGTAGCTAATTACTTGGCAACAAACTGGTAGTCATAGCACGCAATAAATCTTGCTAGCAACTCAGTACAGTTAGAGACAGAGGCTGAATCCAAACGTAGCCCTGGATGGGACTGGATGGAGTCAGGCACAGTTCATGCTGGTGCAATGACAAAGAGCCTTGGACAAATGTCCAAGGCTGTTTCACTCTTCTCTGTCTGATATCTCACTGGACATTGTTCCGAATCTGGCTCTCCCAACCTATCGGTGGGCTCTGGGAAGAGGGAAGAGCAGAAGAGAGGCTGCTCCAATCAAGGCAGCAGCTGCAAGGCTGTTGTGATACGCCATGTGTTGCTATAGTTATTTCCAAGTACGTGACCGGCCCAGATCTCGGGGATGAGCCATGTATAATGGCTGACCCTGAAACCTTAGAAGAACAGGGGAGGGAATAAAGAGACTGGAGACAGGATCATATGGAAAAAGAGATCCAGTTTAATGGTGCAAGGGGTTTTTATACAGCACAAGAAGGGGCATGGAGGAAATGACATCGATGCAACATCAGGGGAGGTGATTGGAGGAAAACTACTGTCTTCCGGGTTAGAGGTCCTTCTGATGTCACATCCTGTGGTGGCAGGAAGAGAAGGAAGCTGTATTCTGAAGACTATGTGCTTTGTGGACTCTGTCAATGCCTAAGGGCAGCTGCAGGGAGTGGGAAGAATTCAGCACCTGGGTGGTGCTGAGTGTGTACTATAAGGATATGGAACAGGAAAATTAATTGCTCCTTTTACTCTGAGGTTTGTGAAATGGAAAGCTGAAGAAAAAGAAGCCAGGGGAAAAAGCTGTGTAGCTTTTGTGGTTACTACAGGACGTGCTAGTGGAGACTCGAAGAAGATCCAGGAGGCCAGGTCCTGCATGCTAGTATTTCCTGCCTTTTCTGTTTTCAAAAAAATTGAATAGAATAGTGCTTAAGACTTATATTTTGGAAACAGACCTTGTTCTGATTCAGGAAAAGCAATGGGTCCCTGTTGAATTTCAAAGATGGGAAGCGCCAAAAGTCCTGAGCAAATGAAAGCCTTCCTGGCCCAGGCAGTGAACTACAGCATTACTCATGACCAGGTCCATCTTCAGTGCCTCTGGAGCATCAGAAAAGAGTTTAGTGAATGTTTTATTGCCTGAGACACGGAAAATTGAAACCATAAGTTATCCACTTTGACCAAGGCAATGAAAAACACAAAGCTGGTGCACTGTGTCTGGAAGGCAATACAGCCATTTATCATGGTTCCTGATGGGACAGCCTTGAAAGGTTTGGGGATGCTGTTCTGTTTGGATAAATGCCTGTGAACATAGCTGCTGCTGTGGGTGAGTTGAAGAGTAGTGGACTGGTTTGACTTGCTGGAGGTGGGTGGATAAGGTCTCAGGATCTGAACAATTCAGCTAAAAGGTCAGGTCACTTTCACGTTCTTGGAACTCCTGGTATCCATCCTCATCATCCTGTAGTTCATCTAGCTTGCCATGATGCAGTGTGTGTGTGTGGATAAATGTGATGGAGGCAATTCCCTTTAAGTTGTCCTATCTTTGTTCCAAAGGAGACAAATTGTAAACCACCTATTAGGCCTTCCCCTCGGGTTGCTCCTAGTGGTACATCAATCCCCAACCTCAGGGCCTTTCCGCCCTGGGCAGTAGATCAGACCATGGTTCAGTTTAGCCCTCTGACATCCACATGCTAGTGCAGGATAGCAGCCCTCCCCCCCTTGTTATACTCCATCCATATTGGTGTGGACCAAGCTAGGGATTGGAAAATGGTAGCCTTGCCCAGTATATCTGTAGACCTTGATACTGAGGTTTACAACTGGCCCAGCACCAGTATAGTGGACCACAGAGGTCCAGGATGCTACAGGGAACTCTTTTCAGCAGTATTCCAGGAAGTGTTGCTGGAAGTGGATCCACCTCAAAATTGGTCTGGCTGGAAACTCTGAAGGCCAGGAATGAAGGTTTCTGGCCTTCAGAGCCTTGGTGATGCCTTTGAGGGCTCTTTGGAGGCAGTGGCACGGGCTGAAGTAAGATGGGCCATCTGAATGTGGCCAGTCCTGTTCTGCTCCAGAGGGAACCCATTTGAGGTTAGGATGGGTTCCTCATTCTGGGTAGGGGTAGACAATCCTGTAAGTGGAAAAAGGAGCTCAGCTGCCACTAAGAGTAGCTTTTGGGGTACAATCTTGTGGAGAAATTTAAAACTGAAAAAAGAGAAAAAAATCATCGTAGCATGGAGTGCAAGGGTTGTGGAGGAGAGGCGTGGCTTAATAGGAAGCTTCATTTTATTTATTTATTTGCATTTCCTGTCACATAGTGTAGCGGATTTGGCCTGGAGTCAGATCACTTGTCAGTCTCAGAGAACAGCTGGACAGTCATTCAGCCAAATAAATCCAGAGACAAAATATTTCTTTCCTCACTAGAAGGTTCAGCAGCTTTATTTCAAAACTTCTCTTTAAACAGCACCCTAAAGACAAAAACTTGTTCAACACAGAGCTACTTTTATAGCCCACAAACTGCAAGTCATGATCATGAGGTTTTAGGATGATGTCATCTAATTACTGCAACAGCAGAGGCTGAATCACAAGACTGAGTCATCTGAATCACAAGACTCTGAGTCATGAGTTGCTGACTCATTGTGACTCTTCAGTTCCTGAACAACAATTAGAATTCAAAACTGTTTGACATTTCCATCCCACCTTATACCCTAAGGTCTCAGTGTGGATTACTATAGAACCAATTTTATAAGCACAGTTAAAATACAATTTGTTAAAAATGACATATCGCAGTGTCTCAAAGGGAAGAGCAAACGGGTACTTCAGAATGCCTGTAATGATGATAGGGCTAGGTGCACCTCAGAGGTAAGATCATTCCACAACCTGGAGGCCATGATAGAGAAGGCCCTCACACATGACTCCTGATGGTCTTTCCTGAAGATCTTTATTGATTTCTCTGGCCTGTGTGTTGAACCACTATGTATCACTCAACCCCCACCCCCCAAAAGGGACTGAAGACAGTGTACAGAGTTAGCCAGCAATACAATAGTATAAAAAACTATCTATACATATACACAAGTAAAACAGCATCAAATTAAAAATATTAGAACACAGTGAATATAAATATAAAAGTAGAAATAGAAAGCAGCTAAAAAGAAACTATTCAGTTAAAAAGGCCTTCCAAAATAAAAATGTCTTTACCTGCCTACGGAAGGCAGGAAGAGTGTGTACTACAAGGCTATGGAACAGGAAAATTCTTGCTCCTTTTACTCCAGGGTTTTACAATCTGGTGTCTATAGAGAGGGCATTCCAAAACTTGGGAGCAGCTGCTGAAAAGGCCCTCACTCTAGTTTCAGCCAACCTAATCTGGGAGGAAGGTGGAATAAGAAGACAGGCCCTGGAGGCTGGTCTAAGTGGCCTTATAGGCTCATAATGAGCAAGATGATCTTGTCCCAGGCCATTTAGTGCTTCGTAGGTCATAACAGCCAGTTTGTATTGTGCCCAGAAAGGAGTTGGTAGCCAGTGGAGCTCTTTAAATAAGGGACTTGTGCGTTCCCTATAACCATTGTCTGGCTGCTGTTCTTTGAACTTGCCTAAGCTTCTGAACAGATAGGTCCAATGGCTCATCTAGTCCAGGAACCAGATTTTCATAGTGATCAGTCAGGTGTCTACAGGAATTTGCTAAGTGCAGCACACACATAAAAATGTTTTCTTCATCTGCATCCCTGGACAAGAAGAAGACAAAATTTTGGAAGATGTAGGGGTGGCCTGTAACATAGGTAGTTTGCCTGGTGCACCACTATTAAAGGTGCAGGACTCCTAGTATACTGCATAGGGAGATTCACCTAGTATTTTGTATTTTTTAAATGGGTTTCCTGCATTTTTAAAGAGAGTCTTAAGCACTATGAAATTCCATGGGTGGGTAGGAGGGTGGTAGGACTCGAATGAATGAATGAATGAATGGATGAACTTTCTGCTGAGTGATCTTTAGGGGAATGTGGGGACATGCACAAATATTTGTTAACATTCAAAGTTCATATGAATTCAGCCAAATTCGGACATTCAAATTCAAATATTTTTTTTGATACATTTGTATGAAGCTTCATTATGGATTCGTATTGGATTTTTATTGGATTTGTATGGGATTCGTATTTAACATTAGTATTGAATTCATATATGAAACATTTGAATTGAATTTGAAGCCTATGATACCACATTCAAAGGGATTTATTCAAAGGAATACGAATTTTCATGCATTTGAATACAAAATAGCCCAAAAACATTTGTGCTCACCCCTAGGGGAATGAGCTCCTATTATCACTTCTCCCTTGCGATATTAAAATTAGGGCACATCCACACTCTTTAAAGGAACAAGATGGACCCATGAATAATAATCACAGCTGCTATTCGTACATGATTGGCTCCACAGGAAACACTGAATCTACAGGATCCACATCAGATTAAAGGTCTTTTTCGGGCAGACAGGGTGGGTGGGTGTTGCAGTTTGGAAAATGGCTACCTCAGGTCCTGCTCCTTGAACTGAGGTGTGAAAAAGTGTAAAAATTATTTGAATTGGATTTGATCTGTTTCCGTCTATTATGAATTCTGTCCAAGAGGATTTCCGAGGAGCAATGACATAAAAGGGGAACAGATGCAATGCAAAACCAATCTTTATCATGATTTAGCATACCGTCTTTCACCTTTAGCTGTCAGGGGTGTTATGCATACAGAGACCTTGGGGGATTTTTCCACTAGCACTAAGTACCCATTAGGGACCCATTAAGGACCCAGTAGGCTCAGAGCAGGAAGACCCCATTTTTGGCTATAGTGCAAAAAGGCCTCTAGTGCCTGTTTACACTTGGCTTTATTCTGGAATGTATCCTGGAATAGGGGCCTGCTGTCCTCATGCGAGTACAGACTACAGCAGGCCCCAAGTGAGGCCTACCAGAGTCTGTGCCATCATGTGGACCACGGAGCTCTTTCCTGAGAAATATTCGAGAAAATGGCCAAATGCAGACAGCCCCTTCGATGTAGAACACAAGCCCTGGTGTAAGAACTTGTTCATTCTAATATTCTCCCACTTTTCTCTCAGTTATGCTCCACCGCGTTTCAGCTCTCTGTATTTATCTACATTACAAACATTTGTGCCTCTGCAATCAGCCCTTCTTGCTCTTTGTTCAAAAGTTTCTCATGCCTCTCCTTGAAACAGATTGTTATCTCTCAGAAGAGCTGGTTCAATGGAAACACATACACTCCCCCTTTCTCTAGCAGGGTCTAAAAATATAGTTCTTCTTAAGGGCAAGTGTTCCTTTTAACTGCTGATGCCTTTTCATCCTGCAGACCTGAACCCAGTTACATTTGGGGCTAAGCTACACCATATTCAGTTTTGCAGCTGAGGCAATTGTTAGCCAAAAGAAGGAAATTGATATTAGGATGTGTTTTTTTTTAGTGGATTCTCATTGTCTGTCTCCCATTAGTGGTAGTAGTAGAATTCGATCTAATTTTGAATATTTCAAATACTCATCTGCATCCCTAGCATGATGCAGATGAACTGCTGGAAAAAGGCATCTGCATTAAGAGGGCTGGACGATGGGATATGGAGTCTAAGGATAGACACAGTGTGGATGCCTGAGCCCTTTTCCATATCAGCGGATGTGAGCTACCAGTGAAAGCACCTCCCAAACCCAATGCAATTGGCTCACAGCCCTGTCAGTCAGATGCTGCAAGGGGCTAACAGGCTGAGGTGATTTCACAGGCAATGTGAAGTCACTATTGCCACCAAAGCGACCAGAGTTCTGAAGGGACTGTGAAAGGGTCTCACCATCACAGGGCATGTCCCTAGATGTCATGTCCACTATCTTCCTAGTTCTGATGATAGAAGTGCTTGGATGCCTGGGCTCCTGGGTGCCCAAGTGTCTAGATGCCTTAGCCCCTTGATGCTAATGTGTAATCAAGGGGAGAATTGAAGAAGAAGAAGAAGAAGAAGAAGAAGAAGAAGAAGAAGAAGAAGAAGAAGAGTTGGCTTTTCTACCCCGCTTTTCTCACCCATTTAACGGGACTCAAAGTGGCTGACAAAGCTTTCTGTTCTCCCCACAACAGACACCCTGTGAGGTGGGTGGGGCTGTGAGAGCTCAGAAGAGAGCTGGGACTAGCCCAAGGTCACCCAGCTGGCTTTCATGGGGGACAGCAGAATCGAACCCGGGATTCCCAGATAAGAGTCTGGCTCCCTAACCACTAGACCAAACTGGCTCACATGTTAGCAACTTGTGAGGTGGTCAGAAAAGCTTTGTAACACACACCACACTTCCTTGCGGGAGGGCGAGGGAGTTGGGGTGGTGGCAGCTCTGCATGCCAGGGTGGGGGATGTGATGGGGGGCGTTACAAGAGGGCAAAGGGATTCGTGTTGGTGGAGGAAGGGGAAGCCCCCCTCCATTGCCAGCGCCACTGCTGCCACACTGAAGCTTACCTTTTACCAGGCAAGAGGAACAGTGTGAAAGAGGTGGCAGGTTTGGTCTAGTGGTTAGGGAACCAGACTCCTATCTGGGAATACTGGGTTTGATTCTGCCCTCCCCCATGAAGCCAGCTGGGTGATCTTGGGCTAGTCACAGCTCTCTTCTGAGCTCTCACAGCCCCATCCACTTCACAGGGTGTTCTGCTGTGGAGAGAAGAACAGAAAGCTTTGTCAGCCACTTTGAGTCCCCTTAAATGGGCGAGAAAAGGAAGGTAGAAAAGCCAAATCTTCTTCTTCTTCTTCTTCTTCTTCTTCTTCTTCTTCTTCTTCTTCTTCTTCTTCTTCTTCTTCTTCATCCATTTCTGGTTGTCACTTGACAGCACAGTTCTGAGCATGCTGACTCATTTCTTGCACTGGTCCAGAGATAATCTATAAATACTGTTGCAAAATTACCAGTCATAAATGCCACACAAACTCTCCACCATACAGATGCCAACCAAAATGCCTTTAGTAATGCTCAGTCACATTCTAGGCAAGTATATAAAATCATGCATGGTATAGAAAAGGTGGATAGAGAAAAAAATATTTTTCCCATCACACAACACTAGAACCAGGGGGCACTCTATGAAGCTGATGGGTAGGAGAGTTGGATCAGACAAGGGGAAGTATTTTTTCACCCAGAAGATAATCAGCCTATGGAATTTGCTGCCAGAACAGGTGGTGACAGCAACTAGCCTAGATAACTTTAAAATTGATTAATCTGTAGAGGACAAGTGTATCAATGGCTACTAGAATGAATGTCTGCCCATTCCCTCCAAGTTGAAGAGACTAGAAGAGGTGGTGACAGCAACCAGCCAAGATGGTTTTAAGAAAGGGTTAGGCAAATTAATGGGCCACAGATGTATCAATAGCTACTAGAATGGATGCCTAGGTACATCCTCCAGGCTAGGGAGACAGGCAGAATGCCTCTAGAGGCAGGAGCTGAGAGCAGGTGAAGGTCTTGCTCTTGTCTTCTCCTTGAGATGCCCATAAGCAATTGGTGGCCCACTGTGTGGGACAGGATGCTGGATTTGATGGGCTGTGGCCTGATCCAGCAGGGGTCTTCTTATGCTATGTTTTTTATGGATTGCGATGCTGAAATGCACAGACGCTGCGCAAAGTGACTTCAGAATGTGCGTCCGTACTCCAGACAATTTTTTTTTTCACAAACTGCAATGAAGAAACACATAGATGCTGGCTATTGAAATCCAGGCATGTGTTTTTCACAGACTGTAATGCCGAAAGACACAGGTGCCTGTCACTGTTTCCTAGGAAGGTACCCCTCTTCCATCTAAATGCAGAAGGCTCCAAAGTTACTTCATTTCATCAGAAGTCATTACAAAGGTTTACAAAAAAAATGTGGTCTTAAAAGGAAGAGAACAACCCCCGCCCCCACTATATATTATGAGACATGGAAGCCTGAAAAATCCTTTTCCCCATGGCTCATAGATCAGGTTAATCAAACAGACTAAGCCGCTCTGCCCCTACTCTTTCCTCTTGTGTGATCTCTTCTTTTAATTTCCCCAGTGTTCAGTGACACAGTGGCATTTCTGAGAGATAAGCTTGCCTGATTTTGCAAAGATACATCGCTGGAGAAAGGAGATTACATGGTTAAGATGGAATCCGCAACATGGTGCAACAGTCTTTTCTCCTTTTGTTTCTTATCAGTGTTGAGGGCAGACAGATGGTGTAGAGCCCACAGCACATACTGCCTGTGTTGGAAAATTTCTTAGAAAAGATACGTTGCCCAGAAGGTCTGTCTTCTATGGTACCCTGAAGCTGGTGGAGGATGCCTCCAGACAGCAACCAGGTATAGTGCAAGGAAGCAATAATGCGGGCTTTGGTCCCCAACCATTATTGAGTTGTACATAGACAGCACCGACTACAGCATTGTCTTTGGCCCATTTTGCATGTGCAACGAAGACCCCGTTGGGAACCCGATAGTCGCACAATTGGTATGGATCAGTTATGTACCTTCCACACACACACACCCTTAGGGGCCCCATTAGGGCCCCATCCTGAATGTGTTGGGCACATGAGTGTCATTAAAATCCAGATTTACTGGGGTCTTTGGGTCCTTAAATCTGGATTAACACAAGACTCCTTTAATGGTGTCTTCAATCTGGTCTTCCACCATGAAGACCAGATTATAGAGCGTGCCTCTGCAAGTATACTGGGGCAATGGGGTCCTGGAGCAGGTCTAGAGGCTGCCATTTACAGCGGGGTGGCTCCAGCTCCGCCCCTCAACACACACACTATGTAGACCCACACATCCTTCGTGGCAGTCTCTGAAGCTGAGCACAAGCTTGTACTGGCTACGTAGGCAGCTATGAAGCTGTGTCTCTCCACCATTCCCACTGTAACTGGAAGTGACTGTTGCATGGGCCAATCATGCTGCGCCATTGGTGGACCTTCCTGCTCAGGCCTAATTGGGCCTAATCATAGTCTTGGGATGGGTGCTGCAGCATCTGCATGGGAGCCCTGTTTAGCACCCATTGCCATTGGGTGCTAGATGGCTCATGTGGATGCATGGGGCCCTCACCATGATGCGGAATCTCAAGGACCACATTCCATGAGGACCGGATCACAAAGATCTAGATCTTCTTAATCCATATTAGGAGAGGTACTTGCAAAAAGGCCCTCAGCATGCTTTGGTGACATGCAATCTGGACAATTTGGCTACCACTGAATTCCTGGATGGGTGGCTCACCACCTCTGTGTACATATGGTTGACTGTTTCAGCCCCCACACATGTGTTCTGGGTGGAGTTTAGATTGCCCCCTAAAAAGTGCTACAGCTGGAAAACCTGCAACCAGTGCTGTGTTTTCCAGCAAAAGTCAAAAGGACTTTTTAGGGGCAAAAAGTAGGGCTATGGTGGAGTTGCCCCATGATTGATGAGGTGACTCCACTGTAGCAGTGCAGTAATGGCACTATATTTGCCCCATCTGGATGCAGCCAGAGACCATGGAGACAGGAATAAAGTGAGTAGCCATATACTGAGAGGAATATACTACACCTCCAGTTCCTTGCGTTAGTATTGACTACAACTCATAGGATCACAGCGTTGGAAGGAACTGCGGAGATCTTCAAGTCCTACTCCTTACATATTAAGGCATCCTGCCAAATGGCTATCCAGCCTCTGTATTAAGACTTCCAGGCCGCATCCCCACGACGTCGTTATCTCGAATTCAAAATGTTTTGAGTTTGGGCAGTTTAGACGGCACTTCGGCTTAATACGGTATTTCTGTGTTAAACGACGTTATCCCGATTTGAAATAAATCCTGATCTCAACAGGTTTCACTCCGGAAGATGCCCTTGACACGTGTTTAATTTTTTACTGTGTGGACAGTATCGTTCCGGGATGAGATTCCGTGTTAAGGCTGTCCCGCCCCCAATGGCACTGTAACCAATGGCTGTACGTATTAGAAGCACGTCATGTTTAGGGTTTCCTTCATTGAAAAAATCCACTCTCAAACACCCACTATAAACCTCCAGTCCTTAAAGCTACACTGTATCAATGTAAGCACATCACACCTTAAAAACAATGTTGCAGTTTTGCGCAATTTCAGATCTTTGAAGGTTCGGAACTTTAAAACAGGGAAAGGAAAGCCCTGGAGCCTGTATTTTAAAAGCTGTGTCCCTCCTCCCCCCTTCTTTGCCATTGCTGCTGCTCCTGCGCATGATTGATCGGCTACTTTGCCTCTGCCTGTGGTCACACCTAAGGTTTAATCCAGTTTCAGTTCACTTTCAGAGTGAGAGAATACACCAGCAAACTGACAAGCTGGTTTTCTTTCAGGGTTAATAACTCAGAAAATCCACCTTTAGACTAGATAATGTGGAAAGAAAACTACTGGTCACTTTGCTGATGTGTTCTCTCACTCTGAAGGTGGAGTGAAGCTGGATTAAACCTTAGGTGTGACCACAAGCCAAGGTTTTAATCCAGCTTCGGTCCCTGTGAGATGGGGGGCGGCTGTGAGAGCTCAGAAGGGAACTGTGACTAGCCCAAGGTTACCCATCTGGTTTCATGGAGGAAGAAGAGTTGGCTTTTCTACCCTGCTTTTCTCACTTTTTGAAGGGGACTCAAAGCAGCTGACAAACCTTCTGTTCTTCTCCCCACAACAGAACACCCAGTGAGAGCTCAGAAGGGAGCTGTCACTAGCCCAAGGTTACCCATCTGGTTTCATGGAGGAAGAAGAGTTGGCTTTTCTACCCTGCTTTTCTCACTTATTGAAGGGGACTCAAAGCAGCTGACAAACCTTCTGTTCTTCTCCCCACAACAGACACCCTGTGAGGTGGGTGGGGCTGTGAGAGCTCAGCAGAGATCTGTAACCAATGGGCTCTCCGTATTGTAGGCACGTCATGTTTAGGATTCCCTTCCCCAATAGCTTGCTTTCAAATGATTTCATTGAAAGAATCCACCCACTACCTCCAAAGATACACTGTAGCAAGTAGAACTTTCACTTTTGCGCAGTTCTGAACTTTCAAAAGGAAAGGAAAGGGGAGTCCCCGGGGAACTTTCCCAGCCCACTCTCCCCATTCTCGGAGTTCCCTCCCGGCCACGGGGGGAAGAGCGAGCGAGGAGCCCCCTTCGCCCTCTTGTCTACCCCTTGGCTCTCCTCTTCCAGCCAGTGGCGGCCGCGGCTCTGCGGGGCAAAGTGGCGGCAAAGCGGGGAAAAGCGGCGGCGGAGCCCCAGGGCGAAGCCGCCAGCGCCACAGCGCCTGGATGGATGGATGGATGGAGTGGCGGGCGCTGTGAGCGCGCTCCGGGCGGCGGCGGCGGTGGCGGGCAACAAGGAGCGCCAGGATGGATGGATGGTTGCTGCTGCTGCTGCTGCTGCTAGGAAGGGGGAGGGGAGAGAAGGGGCCGGATCGGACAGGGAATCCCCAGCGGAGCATGGATGACGCAAGGGAAGGGAGGGTGGGATCCTGGGACGGAACACCAATCACAAGGGAGGACAGGGCTGCCGTCTGGACTCCCAGGATTGATTCCGCGTTAAGGCTGCAGTCAGAATGCTCTCGGAACCGGATCAACTTGCAAGTCGTGTGGACAGCTTTGTTCCGTTTCTTTTATTTCGAATTCTTTAAACTGAAATAACGCATGCCGTGAAGATTCGCCCCCAGTGACAGGGAACATCTCACTCCATGAGAAAGGGGAAGACTTGGCTTTTCTACCCCGCTTTTCCCATCCATTTACAGGGACTCAAAACTGCTGACAAACCTTCTGTTCTTCTCCCCCCAGCAGACACCTTGTGAGGTAGGTGGGGCTGTGAGAGCTCAGAAGAGAGCTGTGACTAGCCCTAGGTCACCCAGCTGGCTTTGTGGGGGGCACCAGAATCAAACCCAGTATTCCCAGGTAAGAGTCTGGCTTCTTAGCCACAAGGCTGAACTGGCTAGTGACCTGAGGCCACTTTGGCTAAGACAGTTTGGGATGGTTTCCCTGTTCACACATAGGCAGGCAGGAACGCGTTTACATGCATTCCTACCTGCCTACGTGCGAACGGGGAAACCGTCCCGACCTGACTTAGCCGGGAAAGGCTGGACAGGGGTAGGGACGCCTCTCCCAGGCCTGCCCACCATTGGGTGGAAGCACCCAGGGGCGGGCAGACCTGTCAGGCGGCTTCCCTTGTTCTTGCCAGTTGTCTCATTCAACGACCTATTGTATTTTAATATTTTCTTGCTTTCTCACATGTCCACCACATATCGGATTATAGGTCCTGAAGGACCCATTTAATCCGGATTTCCCCAGTACAGGTGTGAACAAATCAGGTTCTAATGGGGTCTGTAGTGGAAATGGGGTTTTCCTGCTCTGAGCCTAATGGGTCCTTAATGAGTCCCTAATGGGTACTTAATGGGTACTTAGTGCTAGTGGAAAAACTCCTCTATATTCTTCCTAGATTCATCCTTCGTGCAGATGCCCCTGCCTTGATCCAGATCAGAGTACTATCACAGACGTTGACCACATTTAGAGCACATTTCTGATCTGGATCTACTTTGTGGGGGGCACCAGAATCAAACCCAGTATTCCCAGGTAAGAGTCTGGCTTCTTAGCCACAAGGCTGTATTAGGAGAAGCATAGAGTCCAGATCACGTGAAGTTATTATCCCCCTCTACTCTACCTTGGTCAGACCTCATCTGGAGTTCTGTGTCCAGTTCTGGTCACCCCAGTTTAAAAAAGACACTGACAAGCTGGAGCAGGTTCAAAGGAGAGCTACCAAGATGGTGAACGGTCTGCAAACCATGTCCTATGAGGAATGGCTTAAGGAACTAGGAATGTTTAGTCTAACAAAAAGAAGACTGAGAGGAGACATGATAGCTGTCTACAAATACCTCAAGGGTTGTCACAAGGCAGAGGGATCAGCCCTGTTCTCACTCTCTCAAGGAAGGACTAGAAACAATGGGGTGAAACTGCAGGGGAAAAGATTTAGTTTAGATGTTAGGAAAAAATTTCTAACAGTAAGAGTGATCAACCAGTGGAACAGGCTGCCACGGGAGGTGGTTGGTTCCCCTTCGTTGGAGGTCTTCAAGCAGAGACTGGACGGCCATCTGTCTGAGATGGTTTAGGAGATCCTGCCTTGAGCAGGGGGTTGGACTCGATGACCCAGGAGGTCCCCTCCAACTCTACCATTCTATGATTCTATGATTCTATGATATGATTCAAACAATTTATTCTTAGTAGCTTCTTGATCTAGATTGCCATGCAGACAGTGTGTTCTTAGCATCTCCTTGATCCAGATTAACAAGTAAATGCGGAGAGTCCAGGTGGCTGCTTTCCATGTGCTAGTGCAGACTATGGCAGACCCCTTATGAGGCCTGCCATTGTCTGTATTAGCATATGAACAACAGACCCCTGTTTTCAGACATGTTCTATAATAAGGCCAAGCGCAGAAAGGGCTCTGATCTGGCTGCCATGAACTAAGGCTGGTACACTTCTGGTAAAGGTGGATCATTTGCACTTGTCATGAGGCAAGCGTCCCCAAAGCGTCCAGTACTGGCGTGAAGTGTCAATGGCCCTCCTGTTTACCAGCCTGGACTTCTGCATCCAAAGCCAGAAGTTTTGCCTCTTTGCTGCCATGATTGGCCATTCCATGGCATGCTCAGATGACATTGCAGTGTGCTTGAGCAGAGGGACCCAGGGCGCGTCTTCATGGCATGTGTTATTTCAGTTTAAAGAATTCGAAATAAAAGAAACGGAACAAAGCTGTCCAGACGACTTGCAAGTTGATCCGGTTCCGATGGCAGCCTTAACGCGGGATCAATACTCGGAGTCCACACGGCAGCATTGTCCTCCTGCCCATTGCCCACACTCTCTCCTGTGATTGGTTTTCCCTGCCAGGATCCCACCCTCCCTTCTCTTTGCGTCATGCTCCGCCGGGAATTCCCCGCCCAATCCACCCTCCCCCTTCCCAGCAGCAGCAGCAGCATCCATCCATCCATCCACCCATCCATCCATCCATCCATCCATCCATCCATCCATCCATCCATTCATCCAGGCGCTGCGGCATGAGGAAGATGAGGATGGGGGGAGAGGGGGCAGCAGCAGCTGGGTGGGGGTGGGGAGGGGAAGGGAGGCATTGCTAAGGCACCAAGAAAAAGAGTCTTGGGGGGGACTAGCAAAGGGGGGGTGTCGTCCTTGCACAGACGGGATTCTAAAGTGAGAGAAGCCCCCCTTTCCCATAAAGAGAGAGGGAGGAAGGAAGGAAGGAGGGGTATCTGAGAAGCCCCCCTTTCCCAAAAAGAGAGAGGAGAGAGGGAGGGGTTCCTAAGAAGCCCCCCCTTTCCCAAAGAGAGAGAGGAAGGGGGGGTATCTGGGGGGTGGGAGACATTGCATGAGCATCTCACGTCTCCCGCCCTCCCAAAGCCGGTGTATATGGTACATCAAAAAAGGAAAGCTGCATTGAGCATATGCAGAGTGCCTTACTGCCAAAAGAAGCAATCATAACCAAGCATTCCTATAAAAATAAGCACATGTGCACACACACACACACACACACACACAGAGGTACTCTCGCAGGTGCCAGCCCCAGAACCTCTGCTCGTTCCCAAGTTCCCGTCCCGCACGTCTGAACGGGCTCTGGACCTTTAGTTTGTGGGGCAGGAGAAATGCATAAGGACTTTAAAACCGTCGCCTTTAAAAGAGTTTTTATTTTTATTTGTCTGTGCTGAAGAATGCTATACCAAGCCCCTTTACTCAGAAGGGAATGTCATACATTCTGTGGGGCTTCTTACTCCAGAGTAAACGAGCCCTTAGCATGGAATTGTAAGCGGATCTCGCTGAGGGGGCTAAATCATCTCTCAGAGCCTCACTTTGAAAGATTACTTTACTGCTGCCTTCGAAAAGGAAGGAGAGAGGGAAGAAGAAAGCGAGAAGCCAGGCTGCATCCACCCACCCACCCACCCACCCATTCTGGCACTGCGGGTGGGCAGCTTTGCCCCGCTCCACTGCTGCTGGATGGGGCGAAAAAGAAAAGAGGAGAAGGAGAAGTCTCGATCCACTTCGGCTAAAGGGAGCCCAGCCGGAGAAAGCCTAGCTAGCCTTCCCCTCCTGGCGAGGGAGACAGCTAGAAAATCAGACACTTTTGCTACAGCCTTCACACAGCGGCTACAGTGTTGCAAATGTCCGCAATTTCAAACCTTCAGAACTTTAGAAAGAAAGGAATACAGCTGAGATTCTGTATCAAAGGACCGGGGCTTTAAACATTAAAGAGGCATAGAGTGGCTGTGGTGGGGTTTGTCATTCATTCATATTTTTATCCCACTCTATACACAAGGCTCTCAGTGCGGGTCACAACACATTGGTTTTAATGTGTTCATATTAAACATATTAAAGCCATAACTTTGCCTGAACGTGGGGAGGAAAAAGCTGTTTCTTTAGTCCACCCTCAGAGCGAGAAAACATGAGCAAAGTGACCAGTAATTTTCTTTCCACATTATCTCTCCCAGAGGTGAATTTTACCCTAAAAGAAAACAGCTTGCCACTTTGCTGATATATTCTCTCACTCTGAAAGTGGACTGAAAGTGGATTAAACCTTAGGTGTGACCACATATTCTCTCATTCTGAAAGTAACAGAGATCAGAACTTTCCCCATGCACAGAACTTTATTGACCCATGGCCAGGCCTGGTAGTGCGGTGCAGGATTTTGGGACATGATTGATCCTGCCCTATTGGATTTCCTAGTGGTCACCTATCCATGGTCCGCTTTGCCCTAATATCCTGGCAACTGGAATCTTATCTGGGAATTCCAGATTAGATTCCACTTCCCATCCTGAAGCAGGATGCCCCTGGCCTCCCATTGCATCACCACCCACTCCTCCTGGGCTTGCATGGCACTGCCACCCCCAAACAAAGGATGCCCAATCTGGGGCAGAAGGCAAAAAAAGACACTTCTTTTTTTAACTGTATGAAAATGCTGCCCACATGAGATCTTTAAAACACTCTCATGCTCTGGTGCTTGGCCATTTAGTCAAGCAGAAGTGTTGTTTAGTGGTTAGTGAGCCAGGCTCTTATCTGGGAATATCAGGTTTGATTCCACCCTCCTCCATGAACCCAGCTGGGTGACTGTGGGCTAGTCATGGCTCTCTTCTGAGCTCTCACAGGGTGTGGGGAGGAGAACAGAAGGTTTGTCAGCAGCTTTGAGCCTCCTTAATGGGTGAGAAAAGTGGGGTAAAAAAGCCAACTCTTCTTCCTCCTCCTCCGTGAAGCCAGCTCAGTGGCCTTGGGCTAGTCACAGCTCTTACAGGGCATCTGTTGTGGGGTGAAGAATTGAAGCTTTGTCAGCCTCTTTGAGTCACCTTAAATGGGTGAGAAAAACAGGGTATAAAAGCCAACTCTTCTTCCTCCTCCTCCTCCATGGAAGCAGCTGGGGGACCTTGGGCTAGTCACAGCTCTCTTCTGAGCTCTCACAGGGTGTGGGGAGGAGAACAGAAGGTTTGTCAGCAGCTTTGAGCCTCCTTAAATGGGTGAGAAAAGTGGGGTAAAAAAGCCAACTCTTCTTCCTCCTCCTCCGTGAAGCCAGCTCAGTGGCCTTGGGCTAGTCACAGCTCTTACAGGGCATCTGTTGTGGGGTGAAGAATGGAAGCTTTGTCAGCCTCTTTGAGTCACCTTAAATGGGTGAGAAAAACAGGGTATAAAAGCCAACTCTTCTTCCTCCTCCTCCTCCATGGAAGCAGCTGGGGGACCTTGGGCTAGTCACAGCTCTCTTCTGAGCTCTCACAGCCCCCCCCCACCTCACAAGGTGTCTGGTGTGGGGAGAATAGAAAAGCTTTGTCAGCCACTTTGAGCCCGTTAAATGGGTGAGAAATGCGGGTTAGAAAGGCCAACTTCAGCAAGTGCATCCTTCTTCCTTCCTTCCTTCCTTCCTTCCTTCCTTCCTTCCTTCCTTCCTTCCTTCCTTCCTTCCTTCCTTCCTTCCTTCCTTCCTCCCCCCCCCACCTGCCTCGCGGGGTGTCTGTTGTGGGAGAAGAACAGAAGGTTGATCAGCTGCCTTGAGTCCCCTTGAATGGGTGAGAAAAGCGGCCACCGCTGGAAAAGGAGGAGAGCCGAGAGGCGGCGGGCGGGTGGGCGGGCGCAGTGTGCCCTCCGCGGGAGAGGGCAAAGGGGGCTCTCCTTGCTCACCTCTTCCCTCCGGGAAGAGAGAAAAGGCCGGGGCCGCGCGGGGCCGTCGGGGGGTGACAGTGAAGGAAAAGGTCGCGTGGAGAGGGAAGCGGCCCCCGGCCGGCTCGGCTTTGCTGCCTGGCGAAGGGACGGGAGGAAGTCCTCCGGAGCCGCCACTGAATCGTAGCTGGATTCTTTCAATGAAACCACGGTGTGAACTGAAACTGGATTAAACCTTAGGTGTAACCACAGGCAGAAGTAAAGTAGCCTCTGAAGGGGGCTCAAAGCGGCTGATAAAGAAAATGAATGGTCACTTTGCTGCTGCACAGGAGCAGCAGCAATGGCAAAGAAGGGGGGAGGAGGGCCACAGCTTTTAAAATACAGGCTCCAGGGCTTTCCTTTCCCTGTTTAAAGTTCCGAACCTTCAAAGGCCTGAAATTGCACAAAATTGCAACATTTTTTAAGGTGTGAAGTGCTTACAGCAATACAATGTATCTTTAAGGACTGGAGGTTTATAGTGGGTGTTTGAGGGTGGATTTTTTCAATGAAGGAAACCCTAAACATGACGTGCTTCTAATACGTTCAGCCATTGGTTACAGTGCGATTGGGGGGGCGGGACAGCCTTAATACTGAATCTCATCCCAGAACGATACTGTCCACACAGTAAAAAATTAAACACGTGTCAAGGGCATGTTCCGGAGTGAGACCTGTTGAGATCAGGATTTATTTCAAATCGGGATAACGTGGTTTATCATGGAAATACCGCATTAAGCCGAAGTGACGTGTGCACGGCCCGAAATCAAAACGTTTTGAATTCGAGATAACGACGTCGTGGGGATGCGGCACTATTGTGGCCAATCACATCAGTGTCCACGATTGAACACGCAGAACCCATTACATCGTTGCTGATTAAATGACCAGAGGCCACTCCTGGGGATCGGAGGTCCGGTCATGACTGATCACAGCCACCACTGTGACCACGCCTGTTCAGATGACGCGTTCCCTGCCCACCGACCACAAGGAACCAGACATAGAGTCAATGGTTGCACTGCTGGATCCTCCAGGTAAGCTTTTGGTCAATGTTGGTAAAGGTGTGGAACACGAATTAGTGCTCCACACCTAATTAACAATTAGTAAACGTCTGGGGAGTCTGGGCACGCTTGGAGATTGTAGCAGCCTCCTTGAAGTGCAGATGCTCTTCACCAGAAGTTCACTAATTGTTGAATACTGGCTGAAGTGTGAATGGACTATCTAGGTCCATTTCACATGTGCTTCTACTGAGCCAAATTTCTCCAAGTATTGTACCTAGCCCCTCTGTTCTGGATTTCCCAGTCCTAAATGGAGAGGCAAAAAACTGCAATTAAGATCTAGTTATGGTGATGAATATTGGGATTTCAGGGCTAGGGTGCTGAATGACCAGAATTCTCTGAGCTGTGCTCTCCGTTTGCATATGCTTTGCTACTTCATTAGCTAACATCCTTAAGATCTTTTGAATGCAAAGAATGTGCTCTGGTACTGAGTGAAGACCTATCACTATAATATGCTTGGGAAAGTTTCAATTTAAGAGAAAACCATGGCAAATCGATTAATAATCAAGATGGATATATAAGAGCACAAGAACATAAGAGGAGCCCTGCTAGATTGGGCCACAGCCTATCTAGTCCAGCATCGTCCTGTCCCACACAGTGGCCCACCAATTGCTTACGGGCATCTCAAGCAGAAGACACTTTCCAGTGCTGGGGGTGCAAGGCCCTTAGGACCTGTTACTGGGACAGCTCATGTCCTGCTTATGGGATTGCTGGAGGCATCTGTTCTGCTAATGTGTGTAAAACTTAGATGAGCCATTAGCTGATCTAGTAGGAAACATTTTGTGTTTTAACTAGGGCATGGGCCTGCCTACACCATGATGTTGAAAGCAAACGATCAATGTATCCTCCGTGAATCCTTCCATTTTGAAAGTGTTAATCCAAGTAGCCATCTGTGTATCATCCATTTCCTGCACAAGAGAACCCTGTGGACATCACTTTGGTTTCCACCATGAAAGGCAGAAATATATGTAATAAATAAATTCTGTTGAGGATAACGCTCTAATTTCTTCCAAATGTAGTGGGGCAATTATGTACTTTTAGACTCTTGACTTGATGGTCTTCCAGTTGCCTTTTGTGCTCCACCTGGATTTGATTTTATTAAATTCTTCTATGAGTTTGCCTCCTGAGATCAAGATGTACTGTAAATTAGTTTACTTTTAAGATATGGTAAGTTAATATTTCTGAATTTGATGCCTTGCTGACTGTGCCAAGGGGGTCCCTGAACTTCTCCGTCAATCCCTACCTTGATGTCTGAACCTATTTTTGATCTATTTCATAGAATAACCTTTAATTTTAGCAATATAAAAAGGGAAAGAAATCCTCCTGGTTTCTGCATATCATTCAGAAGTTCATAATTTTTTTTTTCTGAATTAAGCTGCTTCCCTCTGAGTTTTGTCATTTCAACATTAAACAACAACAACATTACTCCAGTGTTCTGACCAGTTTTGGTGACTTTTGCAAGCACATGTTCTAGTGCCGTGATACCTTATTTGACACAGAACACAAGGATATGCACATGAACCTCAATGTGTTTTGGTTATGCGCGTTGATAAAGGCTAATGTGATTCTGACAGTAAAATTTTAATGCTTCTTCTAATACTTCACAACCAGATTATCTGCAGACTTTCCACAACAAGTCATACATATGAAAAAAGTGGACAGCACCAGGTCTGGACATGATGCAAACATACTGAGGTGCATTCACATTTAACTTCATGGCATGGTATCACCATCCCATCCCACTGAAGTTCAGGAATTGTCGGTAGAGTTTGCACTGTGAACAGCAGCGCCACCTCAAACTTACCTAAGGGATGCTTGTAGTGTGACGAACCACCCTGGACTGCCTGAATTTCCATAGTGAAGGCCACGGCCAACTTCTGCCATATGTCTCATTACATGGCATGAAAGTAGGTGAATTGTAAATATAATTCCCTTGCAGAGCTTTAAGTGTAACCCTAGGGCTTTAGAGAATTTGTGGAACTCCCAAATACTTCAGGAAAATATCCAGTTGACGTGACAGACACTCTTCTTGAAGCCTTCTCATTATCAGAATCAACTGGTAGCTTGAGCCAGGTAGACCATGTAATGAGATGACTGAATGAATCAAAATCAAAGAATGTATTGATTAGTCCTAGGGCTATATCATAAGACTGAATGGAGAAATAAGGTGCATTGCCCACTCACCTGGATCTCTTGGATCCAGGGAGTCTCCTCTGACTCATATCCAAAGCTCCATTCATGTCTAGCCCAGGTCTAGGTAGGAGTCCACTTTCACTTTTTTTGTAGATCCTTGTGGGCTAGCTCTAATAAGCTGAAAGCTCAGCAAATGCATAACAAAGAAAATTCATTTGCCACAAAGTTAACAGAGCTAAATGGCAGCACAGGAATGTGGCATAAGTATTCCAATTAAAAGCTAGCAGCAAACTTAAAAAGAAAGGAAGAGCTAAGCCCCTTTTTCCTATGTCATGGCTGTCATAAGCAAATTATCTTTCATAGAAGGTCTATTCAGAATGTGATACCTGGAAATATTTTTCTGGTTCAGTTAACCTCTCACAAGGAGGAGGAGGAAGAGGAGGACAGTGTTCTATTTTTAATTTCTCCATAATATTTGGTGGCTTTGAATATGCTCCTTGGAGTCTTTTAGGCCAAATTATATTGTACCTTTGAGCATAAGTGTCAGAGCTAGGGTTGTGCACGAATGCAATTTTTGGAATTCGATTCGGATTGAATATTCAAAAATTTGATCCGATTTGAAAGTTTATATTTGAACTAAACCAAATTCAATTCAAATTATGCAAATTTGAATCTATTCATTCAAATTTTCAACTTCAATTTGCACTTATGGATGTTGACAACATTCATATGGGCCCTTACGCATTGTTACGCATCCGGTATGCATCCATACACGTCCGTTTGCAACCCATAGCTATCCCATTTTTGTCCTGTACAGAGGCATACTGATGCGGGAAAGATGCAAATCTGCTAGTATGCATCGTGTACAAATCTGTACACATGCAGATGTCTGGATAATTTCAACAAATAGATCTAAAATTCAAAATTTGTTGGAATCTTTAAATTTGAATTTATGGGCATTCGATTCAAATTTGAATGTCAAAATTCAGCCATATTCAATTGAATATCTTTGAATATTCATACACACCATTAGTGAGAGCCATTATGCAATTTCTGTTTCTTGAGCCAATTTGCTCTTGTGGTTAGAATTTCAGACCCTTATCTGGTAGTCTCCTGGTTCAATTCTATGCTCCTCCACAAAGCTAGCTGGGTGACCTTGGGTTAGTCACTGCTTTCTTTCTGGGCTCTCACAGCCCCATCAACCTCACAGGGTATCTGTCGTGGAGAGAAGAACAGAAGGCTTTGTCAGCTGCTTTGAGTCTCCTTAAGGGTGAGAAAAGTGGGGTATAAAGGGCAACTCCTCCTCCTTCCCTTTTAAAGCATGACGGTTTGTTCACAATGTGGGGCTTAAACAATAAAAGCAGGAACTGATTTGTAGCATATATATAAAATTTTTGCAGTATATAAAATTATGCACGGAATAGAAAAGGTGGATAGAGAAAATTTCTTTTCTCTATCGCACAACACTAGAACCAGGGGGCATCTATGAAGTTGACGGGTAGGAGAGTCAGATCCGACAAGGAGAAGTATTTCTTCATCCAGAGGGTCATTGGCTTATGGAATGTGCTGCCGGAAGAGGTGGTGACAGCTACCAGTCTAGATGGCTTTAAGTAAGGGTTGGACAAATTTATGGACGACAGATTTATCAATGGCTACTAGAATGAGTGCCTAGGTGCATCTTCCAGGCTGGGGGGGTGGGGAGCAGGGCACTTCTAACGCCATTTGCTGGGATTCAAGAGCAGGCAAAGGTTTGTCCTTGTCTCTGCTTGAGATGCCCATGAGCATTTGGTGGGCCACTGTGTGCGACGGGATGCTGGACTAGATGGGCTGTGGCTTGATCCAGCAGGGCTTCTCTTATGTTCTTATGCTCATAGAAACAACCAGGCATAGCTTCTAAAGAATTTTCAGGCACAATTTGTTTATTTATTTGAAATATTTATGTGCAGCTTCTCATTAACAATACAGTCTCTTTACAAAATTCAGAAATACTCCCAGTGCATCGTTCCACTTGAATACCAGGTTCCACTTGAATACCAGGTTTTGTAAACTAATGAGAATGTACAGATTTCTGATGACTACTGTGGGCTATCTTAATCACCATCTGCTTTTTGTTATTTATTGTATTACAGCAATCCTAATGTATCCTTTTTGGGTGCAAGGAATATCTTATCATCTTCACAATTTGTTGCAAATGTAAAATGACATTTTAAAAAAGTCAATTTTTAATTAAAAACGGGAAAACAACCAGATCAATATATGTTCCAATGTATTAGGTTTAATCCGCCCTTTGCTTCACGCCGGTGTTGCATGTCGGTTCTTAACCGGCCAGTCCATCCTGGAAAGGACTCAGCGTTTATTAAGCACTCATTTAATCTAATGATTTGGGTAATTCAGGCAAGAGGGAAGTGATCCACCAGTTAAATGAGGAAAATGTTTTAAATTGGCATTAGAAGTGTTTACCAGTCTATGATGCGTAACAATGCTTTGACAGAAGCTGTCAGGAGAAATATGTGCAGTAAGATTTGGAAGGAAAAATAGAACTTTAAAAGAGAATGTGAAACTAAGGCCATGGTCACATGCGGGTTTTAATTTGACCCAAGCTGTCCCACAGGCGGCCCACACATTAATATAAGCCATAGGTTCTCAAACTTATTTCGTCTACCACCCACTTTGAGAATCAATTATTTTCTAGTACTCCCCCCAAATTTTTAACTTTACTACATCTTAAAAATCACAATCGCAATCATTACTTTAATTTAATTATAGTGTGCCATATGATTCTTATTTTGTTTCTGAGTTCAAACTTACATTTTAAATGAGACTGTTCTAATGAGAGCAATAAAACACACCTTTATAAATATGTACTTACTAATATTTATTAATATTTATTAATTAATTAACAGTCCAGGCAGGACTGTCATGGGCAGCGTAGCGTGGCCACCTGTTGAGGGAGGCCCCTCGGCAACGTGCAAAAATGACCCAAGAAAGGCTTCTGCCGCGGCGACACCATTGTGGCCAGTGCAGCGTGGCTGCCTTTCGCAGCAGGGCCCCTCAAAAGCGTGATCCAAGTCCCTGGTTGGGAGGAGGGAGGGAGGCATGTTTTTGCATCATTTGGTGGCTCTGTGGGGTGGCTGATGATAGGAAAGAGGCCGCCGAAGAAGGAAGAAGGCACGTAAAATGGAGGCAGGTGGGGAGGCGGGTGGGTGGGCGGGGAGGCGGGCACAGAGAGCGGCACCTGGCTCTGCATCCAGGGGCCCTAGTGGCCCTGTCTGTCAGTATGAGGGGAGTCCGGAGGCCCTGCATGCTGCCCGCCCTGCCGGCACCTCCCTCCCTCCTCAGTGGGCTGGAGCCGGACCACGAAGCCAGCCGCCGAGTTGTCGTCACCGTCCAGGCCTGTAGAGGTGGTGGGTGGGCGGCTTCGGCCTGGGTGAAGAGGTTGCAAGTGAAGTGCCGTTGTCGTCCAAGCGAGGGAGCTGAGCAGGCAGGTACACAAGCATGCAGGCGCTGGCGTGGGGGAGGAGGAGGCAGGCAGGCGGGCAAGGCAAGATGGTGCAGCAGGGCCCCTGCGTTGCTGCGGCTGTGCTGGCCATGTGCAAAAACTAGAAAAAGCAGCAGTTTTTCCCTTCCCTTCCCTCTGCCCACCTCTGCCAGCATGCCTCTGTGAAAGGCCTCCAGTTAGCGGCCATGTGCTGCCCACTGCAGCCTAGAGCTCTTCTAGTGGACTGCTGTTCTTAGGGCAGCCTTAAAATTCATGCCTCCTCCAATCAACTCACAGTATAGTCTCTAGCTATTTTTTAATTGGTTGAACTAACTGTATCTTTTTTGTTGTTGCCAGGGAGACCAGATGACCGGTGGCATTTGCAGTCTCAAGCACCATCTGCCCCTGCAATGATGATTTAATATACAGGGGGGTGGGGTTAGGGTTAGGGTTAGGGTTACGGAAGATTTTAGTTAAAATTTTAGAAAAACACAAATCAGCCATTACACCCCTAAACTGCTTCAACAACCCCCAATTTTCTCTGGGCCCTTTTCTGCCCCCTGTAGGTCTCTAGTAGCCACAAGGGGGCATTGTTGCCCACTTTGAGAAACACTGATATAAGCTAATCCGAATTCCAAACTGGCCTACAGCCATTAAAAGCCAAAAAAGGCAAACGCAATCCTGGGGTGTATTAGGAGAAGCATAGAGTCCAGATCACGTGAAGTTATTATCCCCCTCTACTCTACCTTGGTCAGACCTCATCTGGAGTACTGTGTCCAGTTCTGGTCACCCCAGTTTAAAAGAGACACTGACAAGCTGGAGCAGGTTCAAAGGAGAGCTACCAAGATGGTGAACGGTCTGCAAACCATGTCCAATGAGGAACGGCTTAAGGAACTAGGAATGTTTAG
The DNA here is from genome assembly GCA_023333525.1 of Aspidoscelis tigris stejnegeri. Lineage (NCBI taxonomy): Eukaryota > Metazoa > Chordata > Lepidosauria > Squamata > Teiidae > Aspidoscelis > Aspidoscelis tigris. Next base: position 13,417,185 of record JALMGA010000001.1, read on the forward strand.
TCTATCAAAAAGAAGACTGAGAGGAGACATGATAGCTGTCTACAAATACCTCAAGGGTTGTCACAAGGCAGAGGGATCAGCCCTGTTCTCACTCTCACAAGGAAGGACTAGAAACAATGGGGTGAAACTGCAGGGGAAAAGATTTAGTTTAGATGTTAGGAAAAAATTTCTAACAGTAAGAGTGATCAACCAGTGGAACAGGCTGCCACGGGAGGTGGTTGGTTCCCCTTCGATGGAGGTCTTCAAGCAGAGACTGGACAGCCATCTGTCTGAGATGGTTTAGGAGATCCTGCCTTGAGCAGGGGGTTGGACTCGATGACCCAGGAGGTCCCCTCCAACTCTACCATTCTATGATTCTATGATTCATTAGGCCAGTCTAAAATGTAGTCCTGTTTAAACAGGGCTGACATGGACTCAGGCCAGCCTGGCATTCCAGTCCCAACTTTTGCTTCTTCTTGTGTGAGTGATGGGGTGGGCAGTTCTGTCTCTGCTTGAAGAATCAGCAACTGTAAGGCCATATCCACAATTACCTCCAATAGTCCGGATCAAGATGGGAGAGATTGCTCCTGGCTCAGAAGAAGGCCAGTCACACTATGACAACCAGTCCCTGCACTGGTTCCAAAGAACATTCCAGCTTCAGAGCTGGTGTACATAAGAACATAAGAGAAGCCCTGCTGGATCAGGCCACAGCCCATGTAGTCCAGCATCCTGTCGCACACATTGGCCCACCAATTGCCCAAGCAGAGACAAGGGCAAACCTTCTCCTTCTCTCGAATCCCAGCAAATGGCCTTAAAAGCATTCTGCTTGTCTCCACCAGCCTGAAAGATGTACTTTGGCATCCATTCTAGTAGCCATTGATACATCTGTTCTCCATAAACTTGTCTAACCTTTCCTTAAAGCCATCTAGCCTGTTAGCTGTTAGCACCTCGTAAGGAACAAATTCCATAAACCGATGACCCTCTGGGTGAAGTAATACTTCCCCTTGTCTGATCCGACTCTCCTACCTATCGCCTTCATAGGGCGAATCCCCATGGGGCTGCCAATGCCCTGCGGTGGATACGGGGGAGCCTTAATGCGAATCGTAATTCGCATTAAGGAGTCCCCATGGCAAAGGAGGGCAGCACGGGTTCAAGGCGAGCCCACCCATCCCCATGAAAACCACGGCAAATCCCTGCATTGGGATGCTGCAGCTTTCCCCACCACCACCCCTTGCCTGAGCGCTTAATCGTATAGTGAAGTGCCAGGTATGTTTTCGATGGACCAGGTGTTCAAAATGTGAACATCCAATCCATCCCAGCCCTTCGGTTCCCTGGGAAGTAAGGATGCAAATTTGCCCACGGTGAGAACTAAAGCATCCACACTGAATTGGTTCTCTTATAGGCACATGCATATTTCAGTTCAGGGCCCTAAGCAATGCTTTTGCTTTTAATCCCTCCAATATACACGGCACTCGGAGTGAAGGAAAGGTGTGGCACAATCTGACTTCACAGTGTGTCAGGCTACTCTCTGCCCACCTTGCAATTCAACAGCACACAACTAGACGAGAAAAAAAATGCAGCAGTTCAGAACAAGCCTTGCAATCCATTGCCCAAGGCTACTGCTCTCTAACCCTATGCAAAGAATTGTCTCCACGTCATTGGTGGCAAACTGTGACCCTCCACAGGTGTTCCTGAGCTATATCCGCCATTATTCCTTCTCATTGCCCCGTTAAAACATGTTGCTTCTGACACAAGCCAAGGTCATCCACACTTGGACCACTGGTTCCATGCCAGATCCCATACCACTCTGAAACTTGCACCAACTTCAGAGTCAAAGGCCAGGAATGAGGAACATTCCCAGGGGGAGCATTCAGGCAGTGTGCTGTATCGCATAACAAATATGGATTTCCCACAGTATACAGGACCATCAAAGCATGCTGTCCACATGCCTCCATGGTTCAGTGTACCACAATGTTGAAGGCTACTGGTAAACTGGACCAGGGTGCCATTTTGGATGCCCTAACCCTAGGCATTTTTGCACCAAGGCGAAGACGCCTCAGAACGCTTCCACCCGAATGGGTTGAGAACACTTTCCTGTTTGCACGAGGCCAGGTAAGGGCACCCGACTGGCCTCAACTGGCCATCTGAGCATGTGTGGGTGTCTGGCCAATGAGGGGCCGCCCCTTCGAGCATGCTCAGAACGGCCCAGCCTATTCCATCGTAATCAGGCTGGGAAGAGAAGGTAAGGCCTGTTCACACGTGCATGCAACCCCAGGGATGGGTTGGGGCATTTTGGCTGGGGTTTCTGCCCACCCCCAGAGCCCGATCTGGGGTTCAGGAGTGAGCAGGAACCCAGGGAAAGAAGGCTCCTGGGCTGCCCACACTGGGTCCATACGAGCCAATGGGAGCAGCCCGGGGGAGGGGCCAAGCTGTCACAGAGAGAGAGAGTGTGAATGCTTTCTCTCTGAGACAGTTTGGAACACGTGGAATGCACGGAGACGGTTTCAGAGCACTTTTTAGTGCTCTGAAACTGGAACAGATGGAGAGCGCATTGGGACGCTTGAGGGCGGCTTGGAGCAGATCCAGCTGAATGCTGCGTCCCAACATGCTCCCCGTGCGTTCTAAAACCCCTTGTGCGAAAAGGCCTCCTATTTGCACTCCATCCTGTGTTGATGGAGCACATCAGGCAGGGAAGAGACCTCTCTTATCTCTCACCATTATGTGGAAAGGAGGCCCCTGGACTAGGGGTGTGCAGAAATTAAATTTTTGGCATTTGATTCATAACAAACTGAATATTCAAAAATCTGAATTCATACGAATAAAGAAAAACAAATGTCTGGACATTCAAACCAATGCGAATACATTCATATCTATTCGTTTGAATATTCGATACGTATCCAGTGATACGAATCTCATACCATGTGTATGGATCCCGTATGCATCCCGTACATATTCATACTAGGTATGTGCACAAATCTTCAAATGCATTCGAAATTCAATCAAATCGACTGAATTTCAACATCTGAGTTTGAATCAAATGTCTTTAAATTCAAATTTAAAGATTCAATTCGAATTTCAAACTTTGGATCTATTCATTCAAATTATTCGAACGTTCATATGTGTTCACATCTTTCCCACATCCGTACGCATTTGTATGGATCTGTACGGGATGAAAACTGGTTGCATACAGGATAACTGTGGGGTGCGTACAGATGTGTACGGACCCAGGGAAGATGTGTACGGGCATCTACGAATGTGGTCGACATTCATAAGTGCAAATTCAAATAAAAAATTCAAATGAACAGATTCAAATTTGCTTAATTCGAATCAAATTTGGCTAAATTTGAATTTTAAACATTTGAATCAAATCAAATTTTCGGGTATTTGATTCAAATCAAATCCCAAGAATTGCATTTGTGCACACCCCTAATCCATACAGATGCATTCGGATATGCACAAGATGCGTACAGAGACACACGGATCTGTACACATACGAATGTCTGAATTATTCATATGGATAACTTGAAATATTCGTATTCATATGAATACTAAGAAACAAACGTCTGCACATTCGATTCGTATAGGAATGTTCGAATTCATCCGAATTTGTTTGAATAACGAATATTTCAAATATTTGCACATCCCTACCCTAGTCCCTTTCGTATTCCTCACTGAAAGCAGGCGTGGAAAGGACCTTAGAAGAGTTATTTCCACTTGCAATTTACAAGCACACATTTTCCAGCCTGTAGAAAGTTAATAAAGAACAGGTCCCTGATTTTAAACAATATATACTGTTTCTGATAGTGCTGTGAGCTGTTTTAACATCTTTAACTCCTCACTACATTCAATTTCTCAGGGGGCACCATCCTTATCAGATGCTGCTGGAGCTTCACAGGAGGAGAAGGTTGTGCTATCAAAAGAGACCCGAGGCCTTCAAGAGCATTCCAGCCCGAGAGCTAGGGCTTAGCAAAGTGGATAAGTAGAGTTAGTCAAGAGTTTTCATAACAATACAAAGTGGAAGAGGACACCAGATTGATGAGTCAGAGATGCCATGTATGCGGCTATAAATCACAGAAGCAACGCATTAGAGTTTTATGACTCTGCAAAGTGCATCCCAGTGTGGCAATAAACCATACTCTGAGCAGCTGGGGTCAGATGGCTGTACAGTCTCTGGCTGGCCATCGGTCCTTCAAACTGTAGCATGGGAATACAAGATTTGGACAAACTGGAGCAAGTTCAAAGAAGAGCTCTCAAGATGGCAAATGGACTAGAAACCAAGTCCTATGGGTAATGCTTAATAGACCTAGATACTGTATGTTCAGCATAAGGAAGGGAAGACTGATGGGGAATATGATATCTGAAGGACTGTTACATTGCAGATGGATTGGACCTATTATTCTGGAAGGCAGGACTAGAACCAATGAGATAAAACTTTAAGGAAGGAGATACAAGTTAGAACCTGGAAGACATCTTCCTGACAATGTCAGTTGGTGGAATATGTTACCTCACAGAGTGGTACATTTCCCTTCACTGGTGGTCTTCAAACAGAGAATGAATATCTGCCTGGGATGGTCTAGTGAATCTTGCACTGAGAAGAAGGTTGGACTTGAAGGCCACTGTGTTTAGCTAGATGGGCTGTGTTCTGATCCAGCAGGAGTCCTCTTATGTTCTTATACAGAACCACCTCCAATTTGCAGGGAGTCAAGAGCAGGTGAAATTTTTGCCTTTGCCTTGTGCTTGTGATGCCCAGAAGCAATTGGTGGACCACTGTGTGAAATGGGATGCTGGACTAGATGAGATGTGGCCTGATCCAGCAAGGCTCCTCTTCTGTTCTTGTACTTTCTTGATATCTATGCAGGTTTCGCACTGAGTTGAAGGAGAGGTCTTATCTGTGATCTTGTAAGGATCTTATGTAGAAACCTACACGTTTTCCATACTCTTCCCACCCTCGCCAACTTGAATGATCCAGGGTTAGAATTGCACAAGGGAAGCAGCTAGAATGGAATGGATTGCTGCAAAGAAAACAAAGTGGGACCTTCCTACCACATAGTTTGAGGAGAAAAGCATGCATAGAGGTCCTAGGCTAACAGCAAAAAGTTGAGCAGACTATTAACTTTGACTTATAAGGCCCTAAATGACTTGGGGCCCAACAATTTGAAAGAACACCTTCTCCCATATCGACCTGCCCATGCCTTAAGATCTGGGGGGAGTTCCTCCTGGTTGTCCCACCACCTTCAGTAATAAAATAGGTGGGCACCTGAGAGAGGGCCTTCTCAGTAGTGGCCCCCAGGCTATGGAATAATCTCCCCCTTGAGGTGTGTTAGGCTCCCTCACTGTATACATTTAGGAGAGCAGTGAAGATATACATCTTTGCCCTGGCCTTTGGCTAAACAGAGACACCTTTTCCCTTTCCACTTGCAGCCACTAGTAGTTATTTATAGACACCATTGTTTTCATATAGATTGTTTATTGTTTATTGTTTTAATGTATTGGATTTTAGATGTTGTTACCCACCCTGAAACCTTTGGGTATAGGGTAGGATATAAATATAAATAAATATGAATATGAATAATATAAATAAATAAAATAAAGTTGCTGATGTCCTTAAACTGCACTGATAAGCTCATAATTAAAATGCAAAAAGCAAACCTCAAAATATAGTTCTCACTCATTAACAAACCATAAAAATGAAAAATTCAGTTTAATAAAGCAATAAAATGCAATGATAAAAATCTCAGAAGAACAGGGACTTCATTCCTGTGTTCATTAAAAGCCCAAAGACATTTTTATACCTTCAATATTTCAGTCATTTGGTATTTAAACTGCTGAACACCTGGAGGTCTCTGTGGTGCGTATCATCTGAAAAGATGCTTAAAAATGTATCAATAATAAACGTATGACAGATCTACAGGAAATGAATATGATGAAATTAGCAGAAATCAATCATTCAATACAAAAAATCAATAAAATGGCTTCAACCTTTGCTTAAGCCTTGCTGGAAGTGTGGACATTTGGATCTTCTGTGTCCAGCAAAATAGGCTTCGGGCTCTTTTGCACTCAAAAGGCCAAGTTCCCACTCAGCAGTTTAATTTCATTCTAACTGGTTTTTGTAAGCAGCAGTGAGAATTGATTTGTGAATGTTCCCACTGCTGCCTTATAACACAAACTCAAAAACTTTCTGTGCCCTGGACCCCTCCCCTGGGACCTCGGCGGGCCCGCCCTGGGACCCCCACCTTTCCTGTGAACACCTAATCCTGAAGTCCACCAGCTGCCACTGTCTGATCTACCAGTGAGCCTTTAGTACAGTTCTGATCTAGAACTACTCTACTCCAATGTTTTTAGCAGCTCCTTGATCCAGAATAACAAGTAAGTGCAAAAGGGCCTTAGGTCAGATGAATCCAAAACAGGTTGGCCTATTAATGAGTTTGCATTGAAATAGTACCAGTGCTGGTCAGACATGTATTGATATTGGCTGTCCTGAGGCCACATTGGTCAGACATTTCTGCAGAGGCCGGCCTGGGATTCCTCCATGTAGCTATTCCCGTCCACCCCTTTGTGACGGTTTCTGGGTACAGGCTGCAAACTGTTTTGCTTTTGGGCTTTGCAGGCTTCTTGCAAAGCTGCAATAGCCAGCCTTGTTGCAAAGTTTGTTGCAAACCCTGGAATTTGGGCTGCAAAAAGAGCGGGAAATCCTGTGCGGGCCCTGTTGCAGTGATTGGCTGGAGTAAGGTTTTGGAGGGAAGAGCTGTCCGGGGATCTGAGTACTGGAGGGGCTAGAGTAGGAGTTCCCACCAATCAGGCTGGAGGGACAGCAACCTCTGTTAGGTGTCTCCAGCAGCATTTTATTGCGGCTAGAGCCAATCAGGGTCAGGGGTGTGTGTATAAATGAACACAGAGTACAGCAGAGAATGTCTTCATGCTGGGACAAGAGCTGAAAGGAAAAGAGCTGAACCTGAGGGAGCTGGAACCAGTAGCTGACCAGGGGTCTTCGTGCTGGGACTGAGGCTGAAGGGAACAGAGGAGCTGATCCTGAGGGAGCTGGAACCAGTAGCTGACCAGTGGTCTTTTGGGCTGAGTGATTTCTGAAGGAGGCAATCGGGTGGATTGTGGCTCTGAGGGAGACTTCACTAGCAACTGACCAGGCTGGATGATCGGACAAGCAAGGACGGACTGGGCCTTGTGATCATCTAGGGCCACGTTCTGGTACACTGGCTTGGTTTGAGCTGTGGCCGAGCAAGTCAGAGGGGGAGGAACGTGGAGAGGTTTGTCCTTTAAAAGGGGGAACTATTTTCCTTTAGGGAAAGGGGTAGCTCCTAACCTTAAGAGACTTACTGAGTAAAACCAACAAATACCTGAACCTTATTATCTTTTTAGTATTGCTTGTGTATAATAATAAACTTGTTTTTGTTTACTGTTGAAACGCTTGCTACCAGTGTTTTGTGACCACACTGTAGTATTCACTTGGCCGTTGCACGAACCCAGCATCCTAACAGGGCCAAGCTACTCCTTAGAGAGGGCAGGCACTAACTGGACCGCTGGGCATCGTGGCACCCTTTTGCTACATCACATCTATCTCGTTTCCGACTGGATGCTGTTCACGTCATTCAAGGGAGGCGAGGGTGTGTGTTTGCAGTTCTTTTTAAAGCCTGCTCCCCCCCCTCCACACACATCTTTCCTTTTTTAATCTGTTTTTCTCCTTTCTCCTTGCAATCATAAGGGGGTGGAGCCTCACGTACTCCACACATGCCGATTGTCCCAAAGGAAATACTGGGCGCCACCCACCACAGCATAGTTCTGCCTCCTGTAGGCCATCAGGGCAGAAACAGTCCCAAAATCAAAGCACAGTTCCTACTGGTCTGACATTGCTTGTGATTCAGTGGATAGTGCTGGGTTTCTGTGTTGCTTTAATTGGCCTTCAAAATGTTTGCCTACTGATTAAGAGGCTCATTAATTAAAGTAATAATGAGTTGAGCTGTCTTGCATGTCCCCTCAGTCTGTTGTTCCACTGAGTATCTCTGTGTCCTTTGACAGCAGAGTACTTGCCCATGCAATCCAAGTAATGTATTTTTTTAATTTTATGTTTAGTTTGTGTTATCTTACATATTTTACAAAGCATCATTTCTTACCAAATTTAATACAAAACACAAATTTTACAGTTTCTCCCCCCCCCCCCCAAGTGAAACAAAATTAATACAAATTTAATTTAATTCAACCTAGACTCATAATAAATTTCTTAACATCATCTATCAGTTTGTTATTTCTGTCTTGTCTTGTGGTATATAAATATAACCTTTCCCAAGCCGTTTCAGCAGACATTCTTATATTCACGCCCATACATTTCAATCTCTTTTGTCTGTATACATCATATCTAAACTGATCAACAATATAATAGCAATCCAAGTAATGTATTACAAAATTACATTTAAAACGAGAGCCTTTTTGCAATTTGACTTCCCTGGGAAAATGTCCCAGGGAAGGGAAGTTCTGGAATGGTTTTGGTGTCCACACTTCAGGATCCCTGAACCATTCAAAACTTATCCAGTGCTTAACTAGGTGCGAATTGCCTCCATTAAGATGGCGGTCACATTGCTGTGGCGATGGTGCTAGCGCTCTTGCATAGCACTGCTCTGCGGTGAGCAGGTAATTTAGCATGCAACTGTGCCCATGCTGCCAGTCATGAGCTCCATTTGCACCTCTCTCAACCAGAAGAGGTTCAGATGAAGTGTTCAGGGCGGTGACAGCCCTGCCTGTTGTGTCCTGTGCCCCGCCTGAGCCCTCGGATGATGAATTCCAGGCTGATGAGCCTTCAGACACTGAACCGCTGACTGATGGACCCCAGTCAGAAAATTCCTGGCTGAGGAAGCAGGACTGGGTCCTCAGTTTCAGCCTGCCTGATCTACCATGGGCAGGGAAGATGCTGGGCTTGCTCCAGAACAAGTGGACCAGGCTGACAGTAGACCAGGGGTGTGTCAGCTCCGTGCTGGTCATTGCAGCTTCATGAGAAACACCTGGCTCACAAGCCACAAGCCATCCCCAGCTGTTGCAACCAACAGTGCCATTCTGGCAATCCCTTGGACTGTGCACAGGGAAAACTCCTCTACGTATAGTGCCTCTTCTGGTAAAGAAGCAGCTCCTTGCAGTGTGGACGCAGCGTGGGGGAGTTCCCTCCATCTTCAGCTTTTAGCCTAGTGCAAAAAGGTTCTTACATGTGTTACAAAATTATACATTATAAAATCACACAGAACCTTGGGGAAGGGAAGAGCAGAGACAGAAAATGTTCAGGTGCGGAAGCTGGCCAGTTCTTTCTTCCTATTATTTATTTATTTATTTATTTCTACTTCTGTTTCATCTTATGCTTGAAGGTCTCAGGGCAGGTTGCAATAAAATCAGTTTAAAACATAAAATAAGTGAGCTAGAAAGTTTGATTCTTGAGTCCTCTATAGATGGCTTCTTAGATGTCCTTTCCTCAGGGCATTGTGTTCATATCCAGTTCTTAGTCATCTTTGTGGGGTGTTTTTGCACTTCTCTTCCTGTCTGCTGGATGGGAAAGGAGCACGATGACCCAATGTTGACCAACACTCACACTTGGAATGCTAGTCAACTTTAGCCGTTCTCTCCCCTGGAAATTGGAAACTTATTCGATCCCAAGGACGGTCCTCTCCTGTTTTGAGTAAGGAGCTAAGTGCCTTAAGATCTGGAGGGGAGGCCCTCCTGGTTGTCCCACCACCTTCAGCAGCTAGGCAGGTGGGCGTCCGGGACAGGGCCTTCTCAGTAGTGGCCCCCAGGCTATGGAACAGTCTCCTCCTTGAGGTGTGCCAGGCCCCTTCACTGTGTATGTTCAGGAAGGGGATGAAGGAACACCTCTTTGCTCAGGCCTTTGGCTAAATGTTGGTTATGTTTCCCCCACTGCAAACACTACTGTTTTAACTGATATTGTGCTGTTTTTAACGTGTTGGTTTTTAAATGTTCTGATGGTTATTATTGTTTTGATATAGTTTTTTGATATGCTGGATTTTAAAGCTTGTTACCTACCCTGAGACCTTTGAGTATAGGACGGGAAATTAGTTAATAAGTAAATGAGTAAATAAGTAAATGAATGAATGAATGAATACATAAATACATACATAAATAAAAAGGAGCTAAGTAGTCCTGGGTCCAAGGATAAAGGGAGAGGATGCCAAATCTCCTCCTCCTCCTCCATCTTCTTCAGGAGAAAGAAGGCAGAGCTCCTTTCAGAAAGCTACTACTGACTCTTCCAACAGGTGTATTGCAAGAGAACCCAGTGTTCAAGGTTAGTGGTTCCACAAGACAGGTACGGAAAGAAGTGGATGCCTGTCTATCAAATCAGAACTACATTACGGGGGAAGGAATGATAAAGAATGGAGTGAGGAGCAGCTCTCTTGACAAATGCTGATGAAAAAGCAATGCTTTTCATTCATACAAAGAGACAAATCTTTTTAAAAGCTAATAAATACATGACAGGGACATCTCTCATAGCACTGATAAATGGTGACAAGTCTGGCTACAAGAATGAGGCGTCCAGTGTACGGAATTACAGACATTGCGTTTGGTGCACGTAATGTGCAATGCAAAGAAAAAGAAAAAAGGGGAAAGGAGAAGATGGGAATAGGCTCTCTGTGCATCACTAAATAGAAGATTGTGGTATTCTGTGGCCATATTTTCAAAGATATGACTGATCTATGCATGCGTGTGCTTGTGAGAGAGACTGAGTGCATGGGGTTGAGCCCAGTTTAACTGTTCAGGACAGAGTCTTAAAAATGGTCTGGTGTAAACAAGGGGAACAAGTGGTTCTGAGGGCCATGTGGTGCACCCTGGGAACAGGAACGGTGAGGCCGATGTCTGGAAGGATAAGAGGTGGAGAACAAAGGACAGCAACATCAGTCAAAAGTGGGACATCATATCACAAAGGAGGGATGAGGGAGGGGGAGATAAAACAGCGAAATGGAGAGGTGAGAGAGGCTTAGATCACTGCAAGTATAATAGATGAGAGGGACAGTTTGGTGTGGATAAATGTAAAGCTGTCCTGACTTTGATGGGCTGCTGCTGCTTCTCTCCCCCCCCCCCCCCACACTTGCCAGCATGCATCACGGACAGTTTTATGGAAAAGGTAGGAGTAGTGTTGAAACCTAATGACAGAGGAGAAGAACAAATTGCAGGGGCTGGAGCATCAGAAGGACAGGCTTTCTCTCATTGATGGACATCGCCAATGTGTGTGGTAGCAGTGACTCATGAAGGGGAGCTGGCACCGTAGTGGGCAGTACACAAGAACATAAGAGGAGACCTGCTGGATCAGGCCATAGTCCATCTGGTCCAGCATCCTGTCCCACACAGTGGCCCACCAATTGCTTCTGGGCATCTCAAGCAGAAGTAGTAGTAACAGTAATAGCTGTCACCCACAGCCATACCTGTAAGAGGTGAAAACCCAGCATGGCCAGATGAACCAGTGATCTGCTGCTGCACTATGGAAGTCACACAAAGGCCCTGTCTGCACTGAGCCTTGGATTTGAATGTATCCTGATCTATGGCCCACCCTTCTGCATCTATTGTAGAATTATGGAAGTTCTGCCTCCCCCTTAGGTCCTTCATCCACACAGGTCCACACAGGCGGACCGGGATATGGTGCCATGTTCTGGGCCTCTGGTGGGCCTCTTTGCAATGGTCCATACCTGTACCAGAGTCTGTATTCCAGACTATCAAAGGCATGACACAGCACGTCCCTATAGGCTGGAATATTCTGGGAGACTCATTTGGATGGCAGTCCAGGAAACTCTGATGCAAGCTGATTTGTCTCTAGAATGGTCCCTCCAGTCATCATGCTGAGAATGGCTCATTTCCAGGTCCATTTCTGGCATATCCAATAAGCCCCCTCTAGGAATCTGAGAGACATCAAAGCATTGGGACATAAGAAGAGCCCTGCTGGATAAGGCCACAGCACATATAGGCCAATATTTTGTCTCATACAGTGACCCACCAATTGCTTCTGTGCAATCTCAAGCAGAAGACAGAGGGGTAAGGACTGGTGTGCAGGGTGTAGGGGTGCCATGCACTTCACTCCTAGGTTGGGAGCAGGCACTCCAAGAGTTATGGCAATTGTTCCCATCGTCTGGATCCTTGCTTGTTTGATACTGTCTAGTCATAGTGACCTCTTGGTGACCGTATGAAATACTTCTTCAGGCATTTATTATTATTATTTTTAGCATTTATTTAACACTTTTCTTTATTTATTTAAAGCATGGAATCCAAGGGCCTTTTCACACTTTGGTGTTCAGGACGCTCTGGAATAGTGCATCATCCAGACGCTGTGGTAGCGCCTCCATCCCAGAGTGGCGCAGAGTGTGAGTGATGGTACTGAACTCCCAGGTAAAGTCCCAAGTGCAGTGTCTGGGCCACTTCCTTGTGCAAATGTTGTGTGGGGACAGGGCAGTGTGGTTGCGGCTGTGCAAATGTGTGCAACATTGGAATAGCCATAGGAACGGCTTAGCTTCAGAAAAACAGTAGCTTCACATGTACTCAGAGAATAACCCCAAGGAAAATGCAGGAAAATGCAGATTCTTGATTCTTTTTCTTCATTTGCTAGGCATCGTTTATTTCTTTATTAAATTCGTTTAAAATGAGCCCATTGCTTTCCTCTGCTGCTGTGACTAGAGACTGGCTTTTGAATCTTATTTAAAGGAAAGGCAGAACATAAAGTCTCTATCCCTTATGTACAAATACATTAAAAAGCATTATTATTATTATTATTATTATTATTATTATTATTATTATTATTATTATTATTATTATTATTATTATTATTATTATTATTATTATTATTATTATTATTATTATTATTATTATTATGTAAAAACAGCAATTACACACAGCAAACGAGATCACTATGCTGGATTTCGTATTATATCACTTTATAATATAATATAATATAATATAATATAATATAATATAATATAATATAATATAATATAATATAATATTATATTATATTATATTATATTATATTATATTATATTATATTATATTATATTATATTATATTATATTATATCTTCTTATTATTATAGTTTATTTCTATGTACTCAGCGCTGTACAGGAAAAATTACATTAATAAAACATAGTATAAAACCTGCCAATGGCGTACAATCTAAAGATAAAATGAAATAAGAATAATTTACACTAATAAAACAAAAACAAAGCAAAAACAATAGAACTTCAATACAATAAACAGATCAAATACTAATATTAAGGAATGAAACAAATCACACAAAATCTGGGAATGCTTTCCTGAACAGGAAAGTCTTGAGCTGAGATTTAAATGACGTCAAAGACGTGATATCCCGCATATGCTGAGGAAGGAGATTCCAGGCATGAGGAGAAGCAGGCATGAATCCAAGAGGGGGCAGTAGAAATCCCTCCCACTGTTACATGGGCTCTAATTTTTGCTAGACCGTCCTTCATTCTATCTGGAAGGGAGTCTTGATTGCTAGCTTCATATAGTCTCTTCCACAGATCCTGTAGGCTCTTCTTCGGTCTCTCTCTTTGGTGCCTGACATGGGTCCATGCCGAGTTCACATCTGACCCTATTTGTTTCTTCTGCATTTCAATGTCATTTTTGATTTTCCTTTTAAAATTGTTTTCATCTTGAAGCATTTCATTCAACAGATCCTCAATATGTACCTTTACAGTCTCCATGCACTCCACTTGCAATTCTTTGCTGAATCATAGGTCTAGCATATCATGCCATACGTCTAGCAGCTTCCCCGTAGTTAGAGTCACACTTTTTACTAGCGATGAAGCCAATATCACACTCTCCCGTACCGGCCTTGTCATCTTAGGCCATGCTAGGTGAATCTAGTTATTCCAGAGAACTAGCTTTGAAAAGAGGGAAAATCCTCTGAGTTTGCAGCAAAACCTATCTCAAAAGAGGATGGATTGTCCCCCCCCCCCCCCAGATACTCCCATACCCACATTTTGGATGTAGTTAGAGAAAGATATCAAAGTATATGAACTGGTGGCACAGTCAGGACAAACTTTATGGGTGTGATCAGACAGGGCTTTTTTTAGTCGTCACTTTTTCATAATGCTTCCCTTCCGTAGACATAAAACAACAACGACAACAGAGATTCCTAGAGTATAAAGAATGAACTATTTCATATTTCCACATGTTGCTTTCCTTCACCTCAAAGTCTGGCACAACTCCTTCTTAATACGTGCTTGCCACTGATTGGCCATTTGCCTGCCTGGCTTCCTGTGGCCCTGATCAGTCACTTGTGGCAGTATTTGGTCCCATGCTGTGATTGTGAAGAGTGCCAATTCTCAGACTTCTGGACAGAGTAAGACAATGTTAGGGATTTTATGACCACACTTACAGCCTCAAATTTACCAGAGGGTGCCCCATTAAGCATGCATGATCACACTCTATGATGCATCCTACCTTCCACATCCAGAAAACTAGGCACACACATGTACTTGAATAGAGAAGGACACTTAGGCAGATTCTCACGATGTGCCCTGGTCAAAGGAAGTTGACTGTTCCAGCCTTGGATTGCTTCATCCAGGCCAGAATGGGGATAGGGCTGAGGCTGCATGTGTCAGGAGTTTCATACATTCCCACAGGCCCATCCCAACCTTCTTCAGAGGCCAAAGGACAAAAGCTCTCCATCCTCTGAAGCCTGAGAGGATTTTGATGGTGCACCACATATGAGCCGTTTCTGGAGTCTGGCACAATGTCACTGGGCTGGTGCACATGTTGCGTGGAGCACTCCAACCATTTGCATGGTTCATGGCTGAGATAGCCCATTGCCTGGGAATGGTTGAGGGTCCACTATACAGCATAGTAGCTCCTTTCCTTTGTTATATGCGTATAAAGCCCCCCTGGAACCTAAGGCATCTCTGCAGCCATAGCAATGACCTTCTCAACTGGTTTCCGGGGCATGTTTTCCCAAGAGAACCACAGTATCAGTCTGGAGCAGGAAATGAACCTTGTAGACTAATTAGCAGCCACCAAAAACAGTTGTCAAACTACCAGGAAACACTAGTTAAGGGCTATTAAATGTTCAGTGTAAACTAATTTAATTAGCCGCTCCCAGGTGTTGGCACGTGTGCTGTGTTTTTATATGCATTTAAAATAAATGATGCATGAAGGCACTTGGACACCTCTGATAAGCACTCTATAAATACTTAAGCAAACTAAAAGCCTGTTTTAGTCTATCTCATTCTGTCACCTTATCTATCTTTTTCTTCAACATCCCTGGGGGTGTAGATATTGTCCAGTGGAAAAGAACAACACATTGCAACATCATGTACTCTGAACAAATTCCATCAGTTGATAAAGACAGTAATTTGGTTTCCCCAGATAAATAGAAATACCCTCTATTCCAGATTCTTCCATCACAACACTCTGAGATGCAAAATTCTGCATGGGTCCACTCAAAATGCCAGTTTCTGGCTTTGGCCCTTCCTCGAACCCACTGTTACTTTACTTTTGGTCTTCAGGATACCATCACAATGGCACACAGTTCTTTCTTTGGCTCCACTCAGGCGGTCCTGTAGGAATCTACTTTTGTACCATCATACTGAGTGAAGGGCGTACACACCCTTGTATGCCAACTAATAAAGATTATTCAGATGATAGATGAGTCCTAATGAGAAACATGAGTTGGTTCTTCATTTGAGGGAGACACTGCGATGGCCATTTGACAGTGGTCTCCTTGTTTCCAATTTGGAGTGAGGAGACATCCTTTGGAGTGGTGTTCTGAAGGACATCCCTTGACGGTGCAAAGTCATGCCCTGCAAAAATGGTACCTCTTATAGTTGCAGAGTCTGGAGATGGGGCTGTGCAATTGCCGCAAGGTACTTTCTGCTGCCCCGGGTGGAGACACAGTGATGAAGTCACTTTTCCTGGGTTCCTCTGACAGTAAGTAGAGATGATGCAGTGATCTGAGTTAAGCTCACCACAAATGGAGCTGGAAGAGTTTACCCACTACTAAACTGGAAAGAGGTACATGTTCAACCAGGGGTTGCTTTGTACTTCCTGTCCTGTCCAGGGACAGGAATGGTGAACTTCCACTGGTGTATACTAGGATCTGCACTTGCAAATCCAAGTACATGCCACCCCCCCCCCCCCGGGCACTTGACTGAGTGTGGACTCGTAGTCTGGGTGCCTCCATTTTGGGTTGTGATGTTGGTGTCTCTGCATGTGAACCAGCACTATCACTGGGATGATATTGATGCACCACCCATGTGCAGTGGCACCAACATCATGTGTGGCATCATGTGATGCGCCAGCACGCTTATGCAATGCATCACATGCCCCTCCATACACCATAGAAGTGTGGATGGGGATGCTGCTGGATGGGGTAAGTACATGTGTGGACTGAGTTGGAAGCAGTCCCTTCAAGCGCCGATGCTCCGTATGCATGATTAGGGAACTTCTGGGAAGACCGAGGGTGCCTGGAGGTTGTAGCAGCCTCCTCAAGGTGCAGATGCTCTTCTCCAAAGTTCCCTAATCATGCACTACGGGCTGTAGTGTGAATTGGCCTCTGGTCACTAGAGTTGGTTTCTATCTTGCTTTACTCCCTGCATGAATGTATTTTTGACGTTCAAATCCGAGTAGATTCGAACGTCCTAAAATCTGATTCGATTCTGATATTTAAGATCCAAAGGTCCTAAAATCTGATTCGAATCCATAACATTCAGATCTGTACATTCGAATGTTAGAATTGTATCTGTTATACGTATCTACGCGTTTCGTAAAAAATCTGTATGCATCCCGTATTATCCCGTATGCATCCCATTTCAATCCTGTATTTTAAGCACAAGATACATATAAATTTTCGCGCACATCCATATATGACAGATAGGAATCTACACATTCGAATTATTTGAAAATCCTCATTGGATTTTTGAAAATCTGATTTGAATTTGAATGTTCAAATTTGTCAGATTCGAATCAAATGTTCGAAGTTTTGCATATTCTTACACATCCCTACATCAAACCATATACATAGGGCCTCCTTTCTACATCAATTGTTTCCTGGTGTGTGTGGGAGTGTCCCTTAAAATGGTAAAAACATAGTAACTAGTCATTTTGAGCTTTATCCCAAGAAATACACCTATACTTTCACTCAGCTGGGGCACAGAGCCATACCACCCATAGAGACAAGGGTTGAAACTATGTTTTTGTCTGGGAAAAAAAAGAATCAGCTTTGTAAATGTCAGGTAGATTTCAGCATCTTATTTCACTGCTCCTCCTGCCTCTCAGTGAGAAGCTGGAGTCCCTTGCAGTCTGAGGGGCTGGGAAATGGGTTATTGATGCAAGGAGGAAAAAGATTTCATTTCTGTAGTCTGGAAAAAAAAAAGAGGATGCTTCTTCTAGCTGTTATTTTATGATTTTGATGCCTTCCTCTAAGAATGCAGTTGCTCTAATGAGAATTTGCACAATATACAACCCAAAAGAAATTTGCATACTTCTAGTTAAATTTGGTCTCCCACTACCAAATATTCAAAGGCCTTTGGTTTAAGGAAAAAAAAAATCCTTCCCCAGTTTGGGAGCCCCATGATGCAGCCTGTGGAGGCTGAGCTTCTTAAAATCTTCTTATCCTGGAGTCTCCAAGGGCTGCTTCTCAGTGCATCCAATATAAGCCTCATAATTCTCCATGAATTTAAAACAGAAAGGTAATTATGCTTCTCTTGGAGGCCTGTTTCTCAAGTGCTTCAGCATGGTGATCCGGTGGAAAAGACCTGCAAACGCATTTATTCGCTACTGGGCGGTGGGCATGTTTGAATCCTTCCAGAGGGAACGAGCTTTTGCAAACCCAGGGGATAATTTAAAAAGGTTGCCACCTCAGGCACTTTTACTCACGTGTCTAGGTCAGGGAGCTCAGTATTTATACTTTTAAGGAGAGAGTATGGTGTCAGAATGGCCTTTAAGGGGTTGCTCCCACCTGGGTTTTATTGCAGTTTGAAAATGATCTGAATTTTCATTGTCCGCATTACAGACTGGGTTCCTGGGTTTTTTGAGGAGTAAATCACTAAAAACCATAATTAAAAAACCACCTAAAAAACAGCTCTTACTTCCGTTTTTGCTGCTGAAACGCTTTATCTTTTTTCCTTTGGGAATGATGCCTTTTTGAAGCGTTTTCTGTGGGAACAACGTTGGGGTTGACTGAGATTTAACATGAAAAAAAAAAAATGGGAATGGCCAGAATGCATGTTTGCATTGGGTTTAGCTTTGTTTCATTTAAAAAAACCCAAGTGAGACTGCAGCCTTAATGTTTTTAAATTACTCCTTGCATATCTTTTTTTTTTTAAATTATGAAATGTGAAATCCATAGTTTGTTTTCTTTTCATTTTTTTTCTGGCATTATACTGGGCTCTGAGTGCCAACCTAGTCATGCGCTTAAAAAAAACAGCAGATGGTTATCCATCTGATTTCCTCTTGTGCAATTATACCAGCAGAGTAACCCATTTCTCATTATGAAAGCCACAGAAAGGGAAAGCATGGGTCTTCAATCCTCTGCTGAGATCAGAATAGTGGCCAGGTTCTCTTTCCATTTGGGTAGGAACTGGAACAGGGGGAAATCCCCGTAGTAACAAATAGGATTCTTGGTCATGGGCCGGGGAGGGAGTACCAATCGAGCTGCATCCATATGAATACCTTGGTCCCTCCTGGGGACTAGACCTCTACACATCTGGATGTCCCTGGGGCTGAGCAGGCTACTAAAATGGATGCCTAGGTTGGAGAGACTGATCTTGAGAGACATCATGCTTTTTTTTGTGGGGAACTGAGGACAAGTGTTTTTGCCTTTGTCTTCTGCTTGTGATGCCCAGAAGCAATTGGTGGGCCATTGCGTGAAGAAGAAGAAGAGTTGGCTTTTCTATCCCACTTTTCCCACCCATTTAAGGGGACTCAAAGTGGCTGAGAAAGCTTTCTATTCTCCCCACAACAGAACATCCGGTGAGGTAGGTGGGGCTGTGAGAGCTCAGAAGAGAGCTGTGACTAGCCCAAGGCTACCCATCTGGCTTGATGCGGGAGAGGGGAATCCAACCTCGTCTTCCCTGATAATAATCCAGCTCCCTAACCATTAGACCAAACTGTGAGACAGGATGCTGAACTTAGACGGGCTGTGGCCCGATCCAGCAGGGCTCCTCTTATGTTCTTATGCTTAGGCACTCCCCCCTGTCCCTATGTAGCCCTGGGTTGCTCCAACAATTTCTTGGGGTCTCTGGTGGTATAACTCACTTGTCTTTCTGTGTGGCTGTGAGGAGGTAGTGGAGGTGAGGCAGGCAAAAAATGGGCAATTTCTGGTCTGCTCTGAAATGGGTCGGGATGGAAGTGTTTCTGCAAAGGGAGTTCTCTTGCAGCAGGAAGTCTGGAGATTTACAGAGGGTTGAGTTGCATTTGCCCACCACTGCTCTCAACAATCCGTTGACTTTTGGAGTGATGAGTTTTGAAAGAATGAGAACATAAGTGGAGCCCTGCTGGATTGGGCTGCAGCCCATCTAGTCCAGCATCCAATCTCACACAGTGGCCCACCAATTGTTTCTGGGCATCTCAAGCAGAAGACAAGGGAAGACCTTCACCTGCTCTCAAATTCCTGCAAATGGCTTTTTGAGGCCTCCTGCCTGTATCCGCAGCCTGGAGGCAGTACCTAGGCATCTAGTCTAGTAGCCATGGATACACCTTTGCCATACCTGCTTGTTTTACTGACAAGAACCTTTCCATACGTGCTTGTTCTGCTAACAAAACATTTGATCTCTGCCTGGAGATGGACGTACAGGCCCTAGGAGTGAACCTGAAGGTGTTAGTTTTTCACTAATATGGAGGTGACTAGATATTATAGAACAACATGTATGTATCAGATCAATTGCTGGAGAGGCCCCTCTCAGACATTTCAGAGGCCACAGGATGATGCCAAGTGTGGTAATGTGCCAGCTCCAACAGGCTCTCAAACTAGAGACATGCTGTGCTGGTTCATTGTTGAACAGATGTGAATCAAATAGAATATTTTGATTGGTTTGAGACTGGAACCAAACCATTTCCTGTTCAACTGGCTCAGGTCAAATTTGAACTGGATCACAGAGCAGTCATCTGAACCGATCCAATGACCTGGGGCATTTCAGCACTTAACTTCCCATCCATTGGACAGAAAAAGTGCATGACAGACTAACATGTGCTAGTGTTCACACTCGGGAATGCTAGTACATGTTAGACTAAGCCCCACACGCCTGCAAACTTACCTGGGTCTGGTCACGTGTCTGATCGCTGGCAAAGTGTTGCCATCTTGGATTTAGAGCCCAATGCAACTGCATGTGCACTGTTGCCATCACCATGGCAACAGTAATGCTCTGCATATGAGCTGTCATATTTGGGGTCTTCTGAGGTGCTAGCGCACTTGCACGGCACCTCAGATGCCCTCTTGCACTGGAAATGGTGCAAATGTTTGCTGCACTTGATGTTTCTGGTAAGTAATGGGATGGGATAGGTTAGGGTTGGGTTGCATGTGATGCAAGATTTTGTGTACCACCGCTACTTGATGATAGGTCATTTGGTATGGCAGGCGTTTATAGGTTGGAAACACATCTTGCAAGTGCAGATGCCCATGCCTAGATGTTGACCTGTTGTACTACAGGGCCAAGTGTCCCAACGCAAGCCATTTGGTGCTATTTGGGCTTACATGGGCTGGGTGTGGGACCGAGAACGAATCTCAGGCATCCCCATGTCATTCCAGGCAATGTGGGACAGGCATGGGTTGGACGCAGATGAAGGCGTCCCCATGCGAACCATACTGAACCCTGGCACTGGGGATCAGCTCCCCTTCCTCTCTGCCCCCTCTCTCCTCATTGGAAGCCAGATCGATGTCAGCCCACCCCTGTGCCGCATCCCCCCTCCCTTCATCTGGTACAGCAGGCGTTTCTACATCCTGCAAGTGCAGATGCACATGCCCAGATGTTGACCGAATCTCAGTTGTACTGGGGTGGGGGGGGGGAGAGGGACCCTTCTAAGGCCATCTGCTGGGATTTGAGAGCAGGCAAAGGTTTGTCCTTGTCTCTGCTTGAGATGCCCATGAGCATTTGGTGGGCCACTGTGTGCAACAGGATGCTGGACTAGATGAGCTGTGGCCTGATCCAGCAGGGCTTTTCTTATATTCTTATGTTCTTCTGTACTACAGCGCCAAGTGTGAATTGGCCTCTGGTTCTATTCAAACCAGTCTCCGTTAGACCACAATTGCCCTTATAAATGCTTTTTTTTCTCATTGATTTTTAAAGGTTTATTTTTTAACAAACAGAGCTTTGATTTATAATGACCAAAGAAATCCCTAAATATATATTTATACGTATCACTTGAAAATGGGCAGGAAATCAAATGTTCACCCCATCCTGAAAAGAAATGGGCCAGGCAATTAATGCTAGTAGTTTGTGACCAAAGCATGATTTACCCCTGAACTTCAGCTGTAACCTTTCATGGAGTGAAGATCTGCTGAGTTCAGACAGTTCAATTATTTATCACTACAGAGCTGGGATAATAGCAAGCATTTTCTTTTTCCCCACAGTCTTTGCTGCGTCTTGCTTGAAACTCTCTGCTTCCTCTCCAGCCCCAAATTTGGGTGGCTTATTTTTTTCTCTTGCTATAAAATATACATTTCTTCCGAAGTCTGTGGAGCTGAAGTCTGTGGTTTACCTGTTAGTGTTCAAGTCATGGATTAACCCATTTTTCTAGTGTGCTCCCAAGTCTTAAAACCCTGCTGTAGTAAGCAGATGAGGGAATATGGGAAGTACACCTGGAATACCATAAAACAACTTCTGATTATTTAATGAACTTTTAGATGAAGGCAACATATCCCTTTGTTCCCTTCGCAACAACTTAAGGCCTATTTGTGCCGCTAGCTCATCTACACTTTTTAATAATGATTTCAGCACTGCTCAGCTTCAAATCCCGTTTGAGCGGATGTGCTTGCCTAATTAATAAAACAGAATAAAACAAAGTAAAGGGAAAAAGTGAATATTTAAAGTAGGAGAATATAAAAATGATCCTGTTACCTTGCCTATAAAGGTGATATAGGGCTTGTCCCCATGCACTCTGTTTGCTTCGGGTTGGATTTGGGATATTCCCAATATGGACTCAAGTTCAAACTGACCCGTCCCCATGCGATTGATGAAAGCGTGGGCTCAAATCAAATACACCTGTCCCCATGCAAACCACGGTGAACCCCTACATCGGGAAACCACATCTTTTTCTTTCCACCCCCTGTCTCCTGATAGGAGTGGGAGCAGGGAAATCCCACCCAATGCCCCTTCCTTGATTGCAACTGCCGGGCATTAAACAGTGATCAAACAGAAACAAGCCCCTTCTCTCTGCAATCTGATCACCAGGCAAGTTTCAACTTGGGAGTCCTCCTTGACCCGCAGCTTAGTTTAGACCATCATATAGCTGCGGTCTCAAGGAGGGCGTTTGCCCAGGTTCGCCTGGTGCACCAGCTGCGTCCTTATTTGGATCATGAGGCCTTACGTACAGTCGCTCATGCTCTTATTACCTCGAGGTTAGATTACTGCAACGCTCTCTATATGGGGCAGCCTTTGAAGAACGTTCGGAGACTACAGGTGGTCCAGAACGCAGCCGCAAGAGCTATTGTGGGACTTCCTAGACGGTCCCACATTACACCAACACTCCGCGAGCTGCACTGGCTGCCTGTCGGTCTCCGGATCCGATTTAAGGTGCTGGTTATAACCTATAAAGCCCTACATGGCTTAGGACCAGTATATCTGAGAGACCGCCTCCTGCCTCATGAGTCCCTCCGACCGATTAGGACCCATAGACTGGGGCTCCTGAAAGTTCCAACATTGAAACAGTGCAGAAGAGCAGCCCCGAGGGGGAGAGCCTTCTCGGTGGCAGCCCCCACCTGGTGGAATGAGCTCCCGCACGCTATAAGAAATGCCCCCACCCTCCTGGAGTTTAGAAAGCTTGTTAAGACCTCCCTGTTTCGGGAATGGGTTTGAGAGTGGGTGTTTGATGTTACTGTTTTGCTTTTAACTGTTATTGTTTTAACCTGTCTGATATTTTGACCTGTTGTAAGCCGCTCTGAGTCTTCGGAGAGGAGCGGCATATAAATTGAACAAACAAACAAATAAATAAATAATAAATAAATAAATAATAAGAAGTAATTGCCCCAGTTTGACAGGTAAAGATGCAGGGATGGGGGTGGTCATCTGGCCCTTGCTGTCCCACAAGCCTCGTCCTGCAACCCTTATTCTACCCCCACTCCCCGATTGCTGGCAAGCAGCTTCTAACTTCAGAAGCGCTCCTCTGGTAAACTGCTCTAAACATTGTAGCGGCTTTGGTTAACTTATTCCACCCCCATTCCCCGACAAACTGCTTCTGAAGTTTGCCAGCTAAAAAGCTAACAAAAGCTAACAATGTTTAGAGGTAGTTTAACTTTGATAAACTTCAGAAGCTGCTTGCCTGCCAGCTAAAAAGCTAACCAAAGTCGCTACAATGTTTAGAGGGAGTTTACCAGAGGAGCGCTTTTCTGCTTCTCTGATATACTGCCTCTAACTTTAGAAGCTGCTTGCCGGCAATCAGGGAGCGAGGGTGGAATAAGGGTTGCAGGAAGAGGCTCATGGGACAACAAGGGATAGATGACCCCCCCCCTTATAGCTGCATCTTTACCTGCCAAACTGGGACAATCAGTTCTTTTACGCTGTTTGATCTTTAAAAATGTTCAGCAGTTGTGATCCTCAATGCACAGGACAGGAACGGCAAACACAGGCGAAACCCCGCCTGCTAATGATGCTAGCACCAATCTCCTCCCCCAATAACCCAGGAGGCCTTCTGGAAGTAGGCGCACAGGTTTAGTGGTCACCCACATCTGGGAACTGTGGAAATCTCCCATGAGATTCCCAGGTGTGGCGGAAGTGGTGGCGGCTGGAATTCCAGAGATGGGAGACTGGAAGCAACTGGTGGATCACTGGATGAGATGGGCTGTGGCCTGATCCAGCAGGACTCCACTTATGCTCTTATATTTGTATGACCTGGGGCAGTGGATGCGACTGGGGCAGAATGGGCTATCTGAAGGTTGGGTTGGGTTGATTGTTCTGGGACATCTGAAGGGAGGGTTGGGTTGATTGTTCTGGGACAGGGTATCCTTCCATTTCTTCTGGCAGCAAATTCCTTAGACTGATGACCATCTGGGTGAAAGCAATACTTCCCCTTGTCTGATATAACTCTCTTACCAATTAGAAGCCAACGTCCACATAAGCCAGGAATTCAAAACAGGGACAGTACAACAACAACAACAACAACAACAATGCCCCTTCCTGATATATATTTAGGAAGACAGTGAATACGCACCTCTTTGCCCTGGCCTTTGGCTGAGCTGCTTATGTTCCCTCCCTCAGTACAGACACTATCATTTCAAACATATTGTATATTGTATATTGTTTTATATTTGTTGAATTTTTAATGTCTTTTAATGTATATTCTATTTTAATCTGCTGTTATCCGCCCAGAGACCTTCGGGTATGGGGTGGGATACAAATGTAAATAAATAATAAACAAACAAACAAACAAGCAAACAAGCAAACATCATCATCATCATCATCATCATCATCATCATCATCATCATCAACAACAACAACAACAACAACAACAACAACAACAACAACAACAACAACAACAACAACAACAACAACAACAACAACAACAACAACAACAACAACAACAACAACAACAACAACTACTACTACTACTACTACTACTACTACTACTACTACTACTACTACTACTACTACTACTACTACTACTACTACTACTACTACTACTACTACTACTACTACTCTCTCATCCCAATCAAGAGCAGCCACAGTTTTTATAACTCCTCAGAAGAGGGCATAGCAGACATCCAGCCCTGATCTTCTTCCTTTTGCTCCACTCCATCCAAGAGCAGCCACAGGTACGGATGTCTACGAAGCCAAATTCCCCTATTTGATTCAGTGCAAATTGAATGGGGGAATACTAAACTTTGTTCCCCATCCAGACACTACAGCAGTCCCCGGATCTGCACTGTGCGCAAAGCTCCGAAAGGCCTATTTATTTTGGTCTCTGAGCAGTGTGGAAATGGTGGCGGAGGTTGTGTCTATAGTGGCTGCTGTGGCCCCATTTGTGGGTCAAGGAGCATGGCCGTGTTGTGTAGGAGGCCAGGGGTGGCCACATCCAGCCTTCACTGAGGCTTCGACAAAGGCTGGATCCATTCGAATATTCACTCACATCCCTAGCCACAGGGCTTAGACATATCTGGGGGAGGAAGTAGCAGAAGCAGCAAATGCGCAAGACTATTCCAAACGTTCAAAATTTGATCGAATTTGTTTGCATTTGCTTGAATTTGAACATTTGAATTAGAATAGAATGTCTATACATTTGTTGATTAACATTCAAATGAATTTTGAATGTTTCAAATCTTCATACAAATTATTCGGACATTCATATGTGTACAGATACGTACGCATTACATACGGATATGAATAAGATGCTTATGGATACGTATGAAATGTGTACGTATCTTTACGCATCTCATTTATATCCGTACGCATGGGTACGGATACGTACGGGAGAAAAACGGGATGTGTCCAGATGCGTACGGACACATCCGAATGTTGTTGATAGTCGTATCCTCAAATATGAACTGAATATTCGTACAAATAGATACGAATGCATTCAAATTGAATTGAATGTGAATACATTCGTATTTTGAACATTCAAATTGATTTGAATTTTCGGATATTTGATTCGAATCGAATCGAATGCCAAAAACTGCATTTGTGCACACCCCTACAACAAACATACAGGTGCAATGTCAGAGGATGAGCTGTAAAGGTCTCGGGCTCACTGTCTGCTTAAGGCATACAAAGACCTGTCCAGACTTGCACCTGGGAAAGAGATTTCATTTGGATAGGTTAAGCCTTATTTCACTATGTAATAATTGTGTATAAATATCTTGGTGTTGGGATAGTTCCTTGCCTTTGATGCCAAAACTTACCTTGCTACCTTGCCTTGTATCTTACCTTTGCCTGTTCCTGTGTGGTCCCCCCCCCCCCGCCTGTATTGCAGGAAGCAGGAAAGTTAAATAGTTTGTAAGTTGTATGCTTTACTTTTATTTTCATACTTGCACAGATGTATCTGTATTATACACTTGTGTGTTTAGCTAGTGCTGACTTGCAACCAGAAGAATAAACCTCATCCTTTGGATGACTCAGCAGCCTCCTTTAGTTCTGTGACTCCAAGTGCTTTGCTTCGAAAGCGCAATCATTCCACTTTCAAAGTGTCATGAAAGTGGAACCAAAGCAGAACGAAAGCGGAAATCCTGACATGTAACACCTGGCCCCACATATGAGGATAAACGCTTATATCCGGGGCTAGGTGTTACACCTGTAGGAGGGTGCAGGAATGCAATTTTTGGCATTAGATTAGATTCATTTATTTGAGCAATGACTTGTGTTTTTATCTCTCTTTTTTAAAAAAGACCCTCTAAAAAAAGCTTTTGAATAGTTAAAAAGGAGAGGTACCATGGATGCACTCTGCTTTTAAATCAACTGGACCTGTTCAGCAACTCCTTTTCTTTGCACTATCACCACCAGCCGACTGACAAAACAATATATTAACGTGCAAGTCTTAGATTTGATCAATAGTGCATTCCTTCGGGAATTCCTTTATTAGACAGCCCAAGCTGTCATTGTGCATAAGAAAGCGTCCTGCATCTATTAGCAAAGAAGATGGCAAACGCGGAAAGGCTCTAATCCCAGCACCCAGCAACTCCATGCAGTGAATGCTGCCACAATTATATTTAGCTCCAGACAATCTCTCTTTCTCTCTCCCTTCTTCTCTCTCTCTCCTGTAGCAAACTTATTCAGAGCTTTGGATCCCTCCCCCTCCCCCTCCCCCTCCCCCCTCCCCATTTCCATTTCTTTTTCCTCATCCAAGGCTGATATTCCTTTAGCTGCTTCTTTACAATTCCTGCTCAGTGGAAGATGTCAGCAGGGATTACACTTTTAGAAACTGACAGAACAAATAACAATGAAGTTTTATAAACAATTGTTGACACAGTTGTTGGGGGGGGGCGTGAGACATCGGAAGGTCTTGTTTGAGATGCATGTGAGACCATCGGGGTGTCTATTCTCAAAAGAAACGTACGGTGGGATAACAAAATGGCTACAAGGGAGTCATGTAGCAAGTCAGCTCCTTTGCTTCAGGCTTAGAAAACTGGCTTTCGGAATGTCACGGATTTAAGGCTATTGACGTATTTTCCAAGGAAGGTGTCTACACACTGTAGAAAGGGATTCAGAATTGGTTTGTTCTGCTTTTTACTGGGGACTGACCTGCCACGGTTGCTTTGAAGATACTTATTGATAGGCATGCACCTTACAATTGGTTACACATTTGTTTGCATCAGCAACCCTTTCTGCATTGGGCCTTATTCTGGGTAATATCTCAGGATGGAAATCTGGCATCCACATGCTAGTGCAGATCACAGCAGGCCCTGGGTGGGGGCTGCCAGAGACATCTGCAAATGGCAGGCCCCTATTCCAGGATATAATCTGGAATAAGACCCAGTGCAGAAAGGGCCAAAGTTTGGAAGAGCTTTGCTTTTGGATTTAGGCCATGTTAAATTCTAGGGGGGGGGGGGGTGTATGCACTTCCTGTCTTGTCCAAGGAATGGAAATAGTGCAGTCTCACTGGGGTGCACTAGCATTCTGGGCATCTCAAGCAGAAGATGAAGGCAAAACCTTCACCTGCTCTTGAATCCCAGCAAATGGCCTTAAAGGCAATTTGAAAAATGTACTTAGGCATCTATTCTAGTAGCCATTGATACATCTGTCATCCATGAGTTTGTCTAACCCGGTGATGGCCAACCTATGACACGCGTGTCACAGGTGACACGCCAAGCCCTTTTGGGTGACACACATAGTCACCCTGGCACCTGGGCGTGTAGTGCTTGCTTGTTCTTGAAGTGTACGAAATACCAACTTTCAACTGAAGATTTAGCAATAAAAGTCACTAATGTAAAGAATTATTTGTTTTTGCTTTTAATAAAATACATATATCAAAAATATAACTTTTTTACTAGAGCTACAAACATCACAAAATTAGGGATATTACTAGATGTGACACAGCACCCGACTTAAGCTAGGTTTTCTTGAGAATTTTGACACACCGAGCTCAAAAGGTTCGCCATCACTGGTCTAACCCTTCCTTAAAGCTATCCAGGCTGGTTGCTGTTACCACTTCCTCTGGCAGCAAATTCCCTAGACCGATGACCCTCTGGGTGAAAAACTAAATTGATGAGGCTATATAAATTATTATATTTAGCATTAAAGCACAATAAAGCATTGCATTGGCAATTCTTGGAAAAAACTGAAGGGAAAGTAGACCAAGGAAAGACCTGGCTGTGACGTACAAATGGAACACTCTAGGAAGAAATGGAAGGCTTGATTTTAGCTGCACAAGGACAGGCTATCATGATCAGTGCGATAAAAGTCAAAATAGAAAAATCAGTGCCAGTTATGCTATGCAAAGAAGCTGGCGCTGATTATAAGCAGTGACACAACACCATTGCCAAAATGGTCCATTGGAATCTATGCCACAATTACCCCACGCCAGCAGCAGAGGACTGGTGGGATCATAAGCCCGGAAAAGTGGTTGCAAATGAACAGGCCAAAATATTATGGGACTTCAGAATACAAACTGATAAAGTTTTGGAATATAATACCCCTGACATCACCACTGTTGAAAAGAAGGTGTGGCTCATTGCTATTGCTATACCAAGAGACAGCAGGATTGATATGAAAAAAAAAACACAGAGAAAATCAGAAAATACAAAGACTTAGGTTATGTTCCGACTGGTAAAAAAAAGCCGGGTTTTCACCTGGATTTTTTTGACCAGCACCGAGGGCTCCTTGCAGCTGTCCTGACTGCATTGGGGCAGCATTTGCCCCCTGCTCTGTTCTTAAGAACATAAGAGAGGCCCTGCTGGATCAGGCCACAGCCCATCTAGTCCAGCATCCTGTCGCACACAGTGGCCCACCAAATGCTCATGGGCATCTCAAGAAGAGACAAGGACAAACCTATTCCTGCTCTCGAGTCCCAGCAAATGGCCTTAGAAGTGCCCCGTCCCCCCCCCCCCCCAGCCTGAAAAATGCACCTAGGCATTTGTTCTAGTAGCCATTGATACACCTGTTCTCCATGAATTTGTCTAACCCTTCCTTAAAGCCATCCAGACTGGTAGCTGTCACCACCTCTTCCGGCAGCACATTCCATAAGCTGATGACCCTCTGTCTTTCCTCATCATCCCACTGCTTGCCTTCCCCACTGTTCTCCAACAGACAGAGGAAAGGGGCAGGAGATGACAAAAGACAGAGAAACGGGGCAGGGGAGAATGGTGGGAAACAAAAGAAGATGGGGGAATGGGGAAGGGGTGGGAGATGATGAAAGACAGAGAAATGGGGTGGGGAAACGGTGGGATACGAAGAAAGACAGAGGAGTAGGGTGGGGGAAGGGGTGGGAGATGACGAAAGGTGGAGAAACGGTGTGGGGGAAATGGAAGGAAATGAAGAAAGATGGGTGAAAAGGGTGGGGGAAGGGGCAGGAGATGACGAAAGATGGAGAAACGGGGTATGGGGGAACAGTGGGAGACTGACAGATGGTGGAATGGCAAGGTGCGGTAGGCAAACAGAGGGTGACGACTACAGAATGGGGTGGGGGTGGGTGGGTGGTGGAGGAGATCAGCGTGGTGGTGTTCTCATTACATAAATATTCGGATTTTAACAGGATTCTGCAGTGAGTCCTGTTAAAATCCAAACAGGGATTTCTTAGTCTGCAGAAATGGGGAATCCCATCCAAAATGTAAGGATGATGGGCCCTTGAGCCGCGTTCAGGCAGGACCAGATGGCCAGTGGAAATGCGGCCTTAAAGATCGAAGTTCAAAGACTGGGACACAAGCCAGCAGTGGTGGTCCCAGTGGTGATCGGCCCATTGGGTGCCATTCCAAAAGACCTTGGATGGCACTTAAAACAGCTTGACATTGACAAGGTTGCCATCTGTCAATTGCAAAAGTCCACCCTTCTGGGTTCTGCTCACATTATCCACCGGTACATAATGTCATCTTAGGATGTTGGGAAGATCCCAACGCATTTGAAATATCAAAAGTTGACATGTTTAGTGTAGAGTTATAATGATGATGATGTTGTTTGCCCCAATGTTAAGACCAGTATTCTCTTGCTTACTGATTCCAGCTTTCTCCCTCTTTTATAGCATGCAGTCCTTCTGTTATCTTGGTTGACCACTGCATCTCCTCGAGAGAACGTCACCATGGCCATTTTCTGAGAGATATTGCTAAGCAGAATTTTTTTCCCCATAGTGCAGTATCTGGGCAGCAGCCAGCAAAGTGCTGCACATGAATTTTGCAAGGTTACTTGATCTTTTCTTCATTGCTCTGTCTAAAAGAGTCTTATCCATCACACATGATTGAGGCTGAACATATAACGTTGGATAAAATCCCCAAGCAAGAAGGTGTTATAGGCCTAATGTGCAAATTTTAGGTTAGATTGTGATCAAAAGAAATTGAGCTGTATCTTAAGCATTTGTCGTTAGCTTCAGAGTGACGCTTAAATACTGGATATACAGCTCAGGAAATTGGGTTCGCTCTAGATATGTATTGGCACATAAAAATGCAATTTGGGGGTTACTTTTCTTCCCTGAGCAGCATAATGCATCTCTGATTTTTATCAGGGAAACCATGCATGGCAACAAGTATCCCAAGGCAGCAATCCAAAGCCAGTGACATTTTCAATAGCTGAAATGATCTTTGTTTCTTTCTGTCCCTTTTCAATGTAATTCTCAATTGAAGACTCCATAGGTGTGGATCTTGGTAATAGAGGCCACCATAAAGAGGCATTTTTTAAAAAATGAGACATACTGGATTATACTACACTTGATCTTTGCCAAAAGGCTGAGAAATGATTCTGGTTTCGATCGTCATTCAGCCGAAATGTGGAACGAAATAGGATCTGGATCCTGTGATCTTCAGGGTTGGCAGGCAGTAATTGGAGTAGATGTAGTTGTCCCTGGTGGCTGATGTTCACCACTGGGACTTATGGGATGGATTGTAAGGCAGCTCACAGGAAGCAAGGCCAAGGCTCAGAAAAGATAGAATTAATGGTGGGTGAAACACTAACTACGATAGCACACCGAGGGGAAGTGAAATAAGCATACATAAGATCATAAGAACATAAGAGGAGCTTGAAGGAGCCCATCTAGTCCAGCACAGGGATGGGCACGAATGTTCTAAATATTTGAAATTTGATCGAATTTGATCGAATGTGGACATTTGAATTTGAATAGAATGTCTTCACATTTGAATTTAAACATTCGAATGAATTTCAAATGTTCCAAAACATTCATGTGAATTATTCAAAACATTTGAATGTTCAAATACATATGTATTACATACGTATCTGTATGAATCTCATACGTATCTGTATGCATTTGCGATGATAGTACGGGAGGAAAACGGGATGCACACAGGATAAAATGGGATGCGTACATAATGCATACAGGTACGTATAATGCATCTAACAATCGAACAAATAGATTTGAATGTATTGGATTCGAATCGGATTTTGTTGCATCCGGATTCTAAACATTTGAATTGAATCAAATGTTTGGATATTCGATTTGACTCAAATTTGAATGCAAAAAAATCATTCATGCACATCTCTAGTCCAGCATCCCATCTCACACAATGGCTCACCAATTGCTTCTAGGCATGTCAAGGGACTGGTCCATCACCTAGTCTCAAATCCTTGCAAATGGCCTTCAGAGGCATCCTGCCTATTTCTCCAACCTGAAGTAGTCCCTCCCCTCCCTGAACTTTTAAGAACAGCAGCACACTTGTAGCACTATTCTCAGTGTGGAGTCATGCTGATCATATGCTGTTACTGCAAACTGCAGGGAAGGATGTCATTGAATACAGGAAATGCCCCGTTTGCTATTTCCTGTATTCAGTGACATGAAATGTCCCCATGAGTGGTGGTGGCAGTAGGGAACTTAAGCATCAACAAGTCACCGAGCATGTACCAACCAGCAAGATCGCTGTTGGAAGTAGCCTTCAATCAAAAGCTTTCAGTGCCAAGTTATAGATAGATGGAAACCAGGGACTGTGGCTCCTTCCAGACAACAAGAAGGAAAAGCAGGATCTTTTTGGTGTACTCCAATTGCCTCTCCCTGTTCCTGCCAAGATGGGAGGGCAAAATTGCAGGACAAGTATGTGTACTTACCCGTCTTGATGCCTGCTCCTGTGATGGTGCAATGTGTACATCCAGGTATTTTGGTAGCACAAAATACCCAGAAGTGCACAATCTCAGCCCCCTGTGCATGTGCAGCAGCTATTTCAGCCTGATTTGGCCATGCACATGTGTGGTGGCCATTTCCAAGATGGTGGATCCCAGGATCAAGGATCCAGACAAGGTAAGTCCTGTTGTTATATAGAGAAAACTTGCGTTGGGGATTTCACCCAATATCACCCATGGCAATCCCATCACAGTGCTGGGTTAATTCTGGGTTCTAGGCCCTGTCTGGACACAGCCTCCCTGGGAAGCAGAAGTTTGGGACCAAGCAACCGGTCCATCATTTTCTTGCCTCTATGCAGATGCTGCCTTTGAGGCTGAACAGAATAGAATGTCTCCCTCACTTTAGCAAGGCTTCTCAAGAGTACCAGAGAATCTTTCAGGAACGGAACCAGAAACCAGAGTCTTTTTGCAAGCCCAGATAGATAAAACCAGGAAGACAGTTCTAGCAAATCACAATGCCAAACACGGATGCAAGAAGGCAGGCCTGCAAACTATCCACATATCAAAAGGCCAGAGAATCAAATGATCATGGGCATCTCAAGCAGAGACAAGGACAAACCTTTTCCTACTCTTGAATCCCAGCAAATGGCCTTAGAAGTGTCCTGAGGCGCTTTTGCGTTACAGTGAAGACGCCTTGGAACGCTTCGGCCCGAATGCATTGAGAGCAGTTTCCCCTTCACACTGGCAGGTAAAAGATGCATTCCAAACGCATCCTTTGCCTGCCTACATGCAAATGGGGAACTGTTCTCAGCCTGTTCAGGCCAAAGACCCTCTCCTGGGCTGCTCCGATTGGCTCCTCTGGGGCCAGGGGTGGGCAGCCCAGAGGCCTCCTTTCCCTCGGATCCTGCTGTCTCCAGGAGCGGAGATCACGGCTACTAGGGCCAGCAGGACCCGCATCCCTCACCCCCCAACCCATCCCGTGGGTGTGCGCACATGAACGGAGCTTACCTGTTCAGCGCTGTGCAGCAACTGAGACAATCGGTCTGGGTGCACTCTGCCCGTGCATGCGGGGGCTCCCTGATTGGTCAGGCACATGCGCAGATGGCCAGTTGAAGTCAGGTGGGCACCTGACCAATCAGGGAGCACCCTGTACGCATGGGCAGAGCACACCTGGCCCTCTCCCTCTCCCTCTGGAACAGCTGGGAACACGCCGAATGCACAGGGATGCTTTTAGAGTAGTTTTTTTCTGCTCTGAAAATGGAATGTGTGGAGAGCACATTGGGATGCTTGGGGCGGTCTGGAACGGATCCAGTGCCCCTGAGGTGCGAATGCTGCGTCCCCACATGTTCTCCATGCGTTCGAAAACCCCTTGTGCGAAAAGGCCTCTGCTTTCCTCCCCAGCCTGAAAGATGTACCTAGGCATTCATTCTAGTAGCCATTGGTACATCTGTCATCCATAAATTTGTCTAACCCTACCTTAAAGCTATCTATGCTGGTAGCTGTCACCACCTCTTCCGGCAGCAAATTCCATAAATGGATGACCCTCTGGGTGAAGAAATACTTCCCCTTGTCGGATCCGACTCTCTTACCCATCAGCTTCGTAGATGCCCCCTGATTCTAGTGTTGTGTGATAGAGAAAAGAAATGTTCTCTATCCACCTTTTCTATACCATGCATAATTTTATATACTTCAATCAGGTCCCCTCTTAAACGCCGTCTCTCCAGACTGAAGAGGCCTAGACGTTGCAACCTTGTAAGGGAGTTGTTCCAGACCCTTAATCATTCTGGTTGCCCTTTTCTGCACCTTTTCCAGTTCCACAATATCCTTTTTGAGGTGTGGTGACCTTTTTCTGCTTAGAGCAGCCGTTTGGGTGTGCTCTCAGGGAGGGGGACACTGAAACGGGGAACTTGTTTCCTCTGGTGCAGTATT
Organism: Aspidoscelis tigris stejnegeri; assembly: GCA_023333525.1. NCBI lineage: Eukaryota > Metazoa > Chordata > Lepidosauria > Squamata > Teiidae > Aspidoscelis > Aspidoscelis tigris. The sequence goes on from JALMGA010000001.1 coordinate 13,451,444, forward strand.
TCCACCTGGATGCGCTGTTGGCTTTAGGAGGAGTCAGCTCTTTTCCTGTACTCTGTTAGGCTTCCCTCTTAGCTGTTTACTGTCAGAGCACTCTAAGGAGTGCTAAAGGCACAGCAACTCCTCCCACATTTCAAGATTGCTGGATCCTGTACCCTAGGGGCTCTCTTTAACCAACAAATATAAAGCTGACATGGCTCTACAGTGATCCTGTGGTGACCTAAAGCTCCCATGCAAATCCTAGCAGTGTTTTGCACGTTCCTATTGCTCTGCAAATTGACCAAAACAGGAGAGTCTTTCTCCCTTTTCTCTTCTGTCCTCTTGTGAGGAGACAGGAGAACAAAGGGAATCAGGAGTGAGTATTTCCATCCCAACCATCTTCTTTCTCTTTCTCTGGCTTATCCTGTTTAGATTATCCCTTGTTAATATGCAGTGCCCTTAGTTCGCTGAAAAGTACTTTTTCTTGAAAGATTTATCGAACATCCCTACTTTATTTAAAATTTTGTACAATGCTCTTCATTAAAGAAACAACAACAAAGGCAGCGTGCAGGTATAAATACAAATGTTTTAAAGGATTAAGATTTCAATGTGTTCTTTATTCTGATGGTTCAAGTAGGGTGGATATTGGCTGAGGACAAAAGGTATGCCCACGTCTACTTATGAACACGCAGACTGAGTAAATCTCCTATTTATATGCATGTTGCACAGAAAAGCATTGAGCTTCCAGTGAAGTGTGACCTCCATTGGCTTTTGTTAGTGTCATATTTCTTACTGAGCAGCTAGAACTGTAAAAATATTTCTCGTCATGTCTTATTAAAGAAATCACTCAGTCTGGAAGAACAGATGTTCCGGGGGAGGAAAGGCCTCACTTGGATAATGGTCACTGAAATGGAGCCGAAGAAACTAAATTAACATTTATCAGAAGGCTGAAGTTTTAAAAACTCTTCCAGCTTTGGGTAAGAGGCAAAGAGTTTTGGCTGGAGCACTAGTGTGTTTATTTGTGGTCTAGCTGCGCACACACCTAAGTTTTAATCCACTTTCGGAGTGAGAGAACACCTCAGCAAAATCACTTCTCATTTCCCCCCAGGTGGATTTTCTGAGTTCAAAGTGGAGAGAAAATGAGTAGTGACTTTGCTGATGTGTTCTCTCACTCTGAGGGCAAATCCCCACAGCAAGCTTATTTCGAATTCAGAACGTTTTCAATCCTGGCAGAGCCCACGTCAGTTTGGCTTAACACGCTTTCCGTGTGTTAAATTGCCCCAAAGCCTGGTAAATGTTAATCCTCATTTCAACAGGTCTCACTCTGGTTCGTGTGCTTGAAACATTTTACATTTTTTACTGTGAGAACCCTTCCGTGTTAAGGGATGAGAGTTTCCCTCCCCCAATAGCTTGCTTCCAAAGCAAGCTGTAAAATCCACCGCTTAAATCTACACTGTAGCGATGGAACCACTTCACACCTGATAACGATCTTGCCATTGAAAGTGCTGACCTTCTAAAAAGGGAAAAGAAACAAAAGCAGCTGCCGGTTGGGGAGACGTGTGAATGTTTGTTGCTGCTGCTGCTGCGTGCCCTGAGCAATGAGGAGAGGAGGGGAAAGAATTGCTGGCTGCTCGCTGCCGTTTTTCCTCCATCCAGGCAAGCAGCAGCCACCCAGCCACCCAGCTAGGCTCCGTGAAGGGGTCTGTTATGGGTGGTACGTTCATGCCAGGAGGAAGAGGACAGGGCAGCCCTGAAAAGCGGTTTTTAAAAAGTAGCCACTGGAGTCCCCCCTTGAGTCACGTAAGTCCTCAGAATCCGGATCGAATGCGATTCTGGCTGAAAGTAATGGGATCAGGCAAATTCGCGTTTGCATCCGGTTCTGTTATTTCAATTTAGGGAAACTGGATTAAGCTTTTAATGGGGATGTGACCTGAAAGTGGACTGAAACCGGATTAAAACTTAGGTGTGAATGTGATGGGTGCCCCTTTCCCAAAAGTAGGGTTCCCTACCCAAAAAGTGTTCCCTGAATTCATTGTGCCAAGCTGTGGGGACTATACATAAAGTTCCCATTGCTGTCCTGCAAATATATCTCTGCGAAGATGAGAGAAGATCAAGGAGAAGGAATGCAGTGCTACCAAGAAAGGTGCATAAGGTTCAGGAAAGAGGACATAATCTTCAAGCTGACCCAGTGATGTTAGAAGGATCGTCATAATACTTACTAGCATACTAAGAAACCTTGCCTAATTGATGGACAGTTAACATGCTACTTAGGGAGCAGGAAGGTTATGAATCCTGACCTGATGCAGTAGACATGCCTAGTAAGAGTTATGATGGGATGGCACAAATGTAACCAATCACACGGTCTGTAAAATATAACCAGAGGTGTTTCTACACTTAGCTTCCCATCAATGGGATGGGAAAAGTGCATCCCCACTGGAGTGTGCATTAGCATTTGCACTTGTGAACCCTAGTGCATGCTAAACCAACTCCCAATGCATCTGCAGACCTACCTGGGTCTGGACACGTGCCTGGGCATGACTGCGCATGCACTGCCATCGTTACAACAACAATGGTGACATGCTGTGCATGCACAGTCACGGTTGGTGTCATCTGAGGTGCCACTGCAGAGGTGTAAATGGTCTCTCCTCTGGCAGGAACAGGTAAGGATGCGAATGCATTTGGTGCACAATTTCACACACTACCACTACGCTGTTTCCCCCAAAATAAGACCTACTCTGAAAATAAGCCCTAGCATGGTTTTTCAGGATTTTTGAGGATGCTCAAAATATAAACCCTACTCCAAAAATAAGTCCTAGTTACAGTTCATTAAAAAAGTCAATTTAAATAGCATCCAGACAGTTATACATGTAAAAAAGTAAAATTAATTGGGAATTCAAACCAATGGCTGCAGGCCTGAGAGGGGTGACCCGCCCCTGCGCCAGCCTTTTCAGGCTAGGACACGCGGGGAATGGATTCCACTTTCGCACATAGGCAGGTAGGAACACGTGCCTGTGCATTCCTTACCTGCCTAGGTGTGAATGGGGAATCCGTCCCCACGTGTCCTACCTTACTGCACTACAGCCATTTGGCTGTAGTGTGAAAAGGCCTCCTGTTACTACAACTGTTTCCCACGCTAGAAATCATAACATGCTTCTTCTTTTTATGAGAATGAACTGCAGCTGTCCGAGAGTGATGTAGTGCTAAATGTAGGCATAGACTAACACCGGAATCTTTTTCAATTTGTAAATAAATTAGCTGTGCAGTGTTCATATTGCTCTCTTATGCCAGTAAAGCTTCTACTACTTTGCATCTTATGATTTGAGTAGACTGTCTGGAATTTCCTGGCTGCAGCACAAAACACTGTCGGAGGGGATTTTGCAATGTGCTGTTCCAAAGCCTCATTCCGCACATCCTAACAAGGAGACCGGACTTCAGGAATGCCTCCTGGTACTCCTTGTTGCTAACAATGTGCATCAGTGTGTCTTCATTAGTGTAGCATGTAGAGCACAAAGCCAGAAATTGGGCTGGGGCAAATCAGGTATAGCCTCGATGTACTGAGCTCCTCCCCACCCCTTCCCCTGGAGTTCTTTCTTGAGTTCCAGAAAGCAGCTTTAGAAAGGTTGGAATCCTCAGGCGATAATCATGTGTGCAGCCCAGTTATTTGGATGGATGAGATGGGGGTGCTGGGTGGGCCACAGACTGGCCCTAAACTGAGATCCGTAATCATTTGAGAAAACTGATATTGAATGTGGTATCTGAGGTTGAGAAAGTGGCCAGCTGTACTTTTGATTAGTTTTGAATCTTGAGATAAATATCTCTAGATTGTGCTGTGCACACTGGTGACATATAGGCCGTCCATACCTCCACCCAACTATCCTAGAATGGATGCTCTGTTCTGGAATAGGCACCTTTTGTCCGCTGAACCAGACTGACCTTGGGTCAGGATACTTCAGGTGGCCTGTGCCAACCCAGCCCTAGACACTAGGGATGTGCACGAATATTCGGAAATATTCATTATTTGTACGAATTTGGACATTCATATATGAATCAAATGTCCAGGTATTCATACTTTAGTATTTGTACAAATATGAATAGTTCAACATATTCATACAAATAATTCAGACATTTATATGTGTACAGATATGTACACATTGTGTACGTATCCTTGTGCATCCAGATGCTATAGCTGTGGAGCATGCCTGTGCAAAACGTGTGTGTTGGGTTTCTGCAGGCTGCCGCTGCCCTAATCAGGCCGGTGGCAGCTAGTGGGGGCCTTCTGGGTGCCCACCCTCACCCAGGGGTGTACACCGCCCCCCAGCCCCACACACGCCAACGTTCAGGACCCCTGGCTCAATTTGGATGGGTCCCTGGGCTTGCCGGGAACAGTCTGCCACGTTACGTGGGGGGACCTAGTGGAGTTTAGTGTAATGTGTACTAGTGTTCTCAAGTGCAAATGCTAGTATGTTTGTCCTGCACTTTCCCAGTCCAGTGGGCGGGAAGCCAAGCGTGAAAGCTGCCCTGGTCTCGGGCCTTTTCCTCGTCCACTCCAAATATAAGTGTGGAAATGGCTCTGAGCAAAAATTCTGGAAACGCTGTGCATTGTTGTGCATAGTTTGGAAACTGCATTTGCCCAAACCTCTCTGCTGAGGTAATGAAATCAATAGAAGTTTGATGTAAGTTTGCAGAAGCTTTTGTTTCCAAGTATAATGGGTATATTTCCAAAAGCAAATGACAAATGCGTAAATCAGAACCACAAAATGCATAGACAGATGCCCTCGGCTGCAAAAGCGTTAAATAATCTTGATGTGATTGTCATTTAATTGCCAGGCACATAATCAGACTGCCATATATTGTTTAAATGAGAACTGTCTTCTCATGTTTGGCATGTTAATTTTATTCATGGCGTCTTAAAAACGTTGAATGGGGCTGAATCACACGAGAAACGTGTCGATGTTTGCTATTCCTTCTTTTTCTTTGCAACAAGAAAGGCAAAGAACCTGTCCATTGGTTTATTCTGTACCCCTTTTTAGCAGCAAGGCATATTATCTGGCTTCCTCCCTGGGGTGAATTTTACCAGCACTCCCCAAAATGAGTTCCTGGACTTTATGTGAAATCCATATTGTTTACTGCAGAATGGTTTTGTTTTATGTCACACACACATACACAGAGGAAGAGAAGAGAGGGACCAAGATCAGTTTGCACTAAACGGCCTGGAATGATATAAATATATCATTTCAGCACAGTTAAGTTTGGGGAAGGTGCCCTGCCTTCACACCATCAGTGTTGCATCTGTCTCCAACTTAATTACTGGTTCTCAGAGTGTAAAGGTGTGAATACTGCATTCGAAAGCTCACCAGGGACCTTTTCACACTTCAGCCAGACAGCTGGAGTGCTCCAAGGCTGGTACATGCAGGGAACAGGTTGAGCATTCGCGTTGCCCAGTGAGGGAAGCTTTCCAAAAGCGTCCCTTACCAGCCAAGGTGTGAATGGTCACCTCATCCCCTGTGTGTACCAGCCCACTCTGCTGAAATAACCCAAATAAACCCTGCTTCCAGCTCCACTCACTGCTCCTGCCCCTGAATGGATTCCCATTACCATTAAGGGCGAATCCCCACAGCAAGCTTATTTCGAATTCAAACCATTTTCAATCCTCGCAGACCTCACGTCAGTTTGGCTTAACACGCTTTACCCATGTTAAATTGCCCCAAAGCGTTGTAAATGTTAATCCTCATTTCAACAGGTCTCACTCCGGTTCATGCGCTTGAAACGTTTTACATTTTTTACTATGGGGATCGTACTGTGTTAGGGATGAGAATCCGTGTTTAGGGTTTCCCTCCCCCAATAGCTTGCTTCCAAAGATAGTGATTTCACTGAAAAAATCCATCCCTTAAAACAGGCACTATGAAAATCCACTCCTTAAAGCAACTGTTACACTGTAGCGATCTACCCACTTCACACCTTATAACAATGTTGCAATTTTATACAATTTTGAAAGTTCTGACCTTTAGAAAGGGAAAATAAAGTAAAGTAGCTGGAGGTTCTGTTTTAAAGGCTGTGGCTGTTAAGGGGGCTTCAGTTGCCACTGCTGCTGTGTGCCCTGGGCAATGGGGAGAGGAGGGGAAAGAATCGCTGGCTGCCCGCTGCCATTTTTCCTCCATCCAGGCAAGCTGCAGCCATCCAGCTAGGCTTTGTGAAGGGGTCCCTTATGGGTGGCGCGTTCACGCCAGGAGGAAGAGGGCAGGACAGCCCCAAAAAGTGGCTTTTAGAAAGTAACCACTTGAGTCCCCCCTTGAGTCACGTACGCCACGTACGATCCTCAGGATCTGGATCGAATGCGATTAAGTTAAAAGTAATGACAACAGGCAAATTCGCGTTTGCATCCAGTTCTATTATTTCAGTTTAGGGAAACCGATATAAGCTTGTAATGGGGATGCCTCTGTGTGAAGAATCTCCCTAAATAATAGAATCCATCTCCTGACAATGTTAATCTGCCGCGAGGTCCCCTGTTCTGCTCTGGCTCTGAGCAAACAGCTCCTTCCATGTGCCCAGGCTAGGCAAGACCTCAGAGGCAAGACACCTTTCTATCCCCTTCCCTCAGGTCCAAGAGTCGCAGGCCTAGATGTCCAGAGAGTTACACCAAACCCTCTGTGATCCCTCTCTTACTAAAACCGCGCGACGAGAGATGAAGGGAACACCAGGCTGCTGGCTTAAATACCCCATGATCCGGCTGCTCCCATTGGTGCATTTTGGCAGTTTCTAACGCTACTCCATCCCACTTGTCAATCATGTTGCTATAAATGCCTGGGAAACAAGCCTGTGGTTGCAGCCTGCACCCAAAAAAAATCACAGTGCACACCCCTATTCACCATGCTGCCAGAAAAAGCTCCAGAAATGGCCTGTTTCTGGATACCCAACAAAAACATTGTAATAAAAAGATTGGGTTACATAACTGGTGAGAATTTCAGGTTCCACCTCTTTCTTAGAAGGAGTTAGAGGTTTTTCTTGATTCTAGGGCTCTTTCTGCACTTATTGATCATTAATCCAGAATCAGTGGGTCCGGAATACTACGGCCCACTGATCCAGATTGTGGGAAAGCTTCGGTGGGATGAGTGCCATCTGCACTGGCAACACTGATCTGAGGCGCTTCTGCACTTGGTTGTTCCTGTAGTTTGCAATTAGTCAACTTCTGGGCAGGTGCATTTGCATTGTCAGGAGGCATTTACAGCCTACAAATGCCTCCTGCCTGCCCAGAAGTTGACTAATTGCATACTGGCTGTGGTGAATGTAATAGTGCACCACAAGCAACCCAGCCCTCCCCGATCCTGACCAAAGCTTACCTGGCGCATCCAGGAGCCAACAATCTGCACCTTTTCCAGCGTGAGGGGTTATCTGAAGTACTGCACAAGCGCACTGGTACCTCAGATGATCCCTGACCTGACTGCCCATGCTCAGGGCATCATTGTTACCATAGTGCCGGTGCTGGAGCGTGTGCAGTCATCCAGGCTGCTGCAATCAAAGTAGCAGTCACTGCAGGGGATCATTCACATGACCAGACACAGAAAAGTCTCCGCTGAGTTAGGGTTAGGCAATTGTGTACTAGCATTTCCAGAGGCCTCTTCACACTACAGCTAAGATGCTGTAGAACACTTCGGCCTGAATGTGTCTAAGACACTTTCTTATCCGCACTGGTAGGTAAAGGACGTGTTGCAAATTGTCTTACCTACCTATGTGTGGATGGAAAACTGTCTTAGATGGGTTCAGGTTGAACTGCTGTCCCGGGACTCACAAGTCCCGCCCCCGTCCTCCCCCTATTGGCTGCTGTGGAGACAGGGGTGGACAGCCCTGATGCCTCCCTTCCCTGTGGTTACTCGCACTCCTTGGGACCAGATCGGCTTCCCGGTGCTGGCAGGATCCCCACCTACCACCCCCAACCCATCCCAGGGGCACGTGTGCATGAATGGGGTCTACCTGTTCGGCGCAGGGCAGCAGACGGGGCGAGGAGGCTGGCCACATTCTGTGTCTGCACGCGGGGCGCTCCCTGATTCGCCAGGCACCCGTGCCTGTGCAGATGCCACTTGACGCCCGGCAGGTGCTCTGAAACTCGAACACATGTAGACGCGTTGGGATGGGCTGGGGTGGCCCGGAATGGAGCTGCCAACCCACGGGAGCAAATGCTCCATCCCAACGCTTTCTACACGCATTCGAAAACCCCTCGTGCGAAAAGGCCTCTAGTGTGAATGCTAGTACTTGGTAGTCTCTAATGCACTCTTCCCATCCAGCAGACAGGAAGTCCTGTACAGAAACACCCCTGGATTAGTTTATGCTGCAGCTATAAAACTCATGCAAAGCTCATATCTCCAAAAACTATAAATGAAGTTCTTATCCTTTGGGCCAGTGGGGGAGGGTGCTTTTAATCCAGGGCTGGGGCCTTTCTGTACTTAGCTTTATTCTGGAATATATCTCAGAATAGGGACCTGCTATCTGCATGTTAGTGCAGACTATGGAATGCCCCAAGAGAGGCCTGCTATGGTTTGCATTAGCTTGTGGTCAGCAAACTGCTATTCTGAGATATATTCCAGAATAAGGCCAAGTGCAGAAAGGATTCTGGATCCATCCTGCGCAGACGAAGCCAAATTTAACAGGGGGACAGGCCTATTAGTGTGTGGACTGGAGGCCTGTTATCTGGATTAAGAGGCTTCTTAATCCAGATCTAAAGCATGTGCAGAAAGATGTCTGTTCATTTAAAGTTGAGCTGTATTTTCTCCACATTGTTTTTAATGCTGAAATGAGCTGTTTGTATGCTTCTTAACAGAGTTGAAAAACAGAGCAAAAGTCCTTCATAAATAAGTCAATAAATAAGTCATATGACAGATGCGGAGCCACATATTTTATAACATGGCAGTTAACTTTACAGTGATGAATTGCTTGATGAAGAATGGGAACAGAACAGAGTGGATTTGGTCATTCTGGTCATTTGGACATTGTGAGGTGGTTGGAAGAGGCTTGGCCTCCTGAAAGCTTCCAACAACCCCATGGCATCAGCATTTGTAATTTACGGTTGGTAATAATAACCTTAATTAAGTATAGCCACTGGAGAGACTTACTTGTCTCTAAGAACTAAGCAATATGTCTTATTTGGTGACAGTAGATAGGAAAGTTTTCAACCAGCTGAGAATATGGGGTTGTGGCATCCACTTTAGGATATAATTGTCCAGACCTTTGAAATGACAGCGCTGATCAATCAATACTGCCATGTTCCATCAGAAGAAGATCCCTTTGTCTCAGGTTAAAATTCAAGGCTTCTCAGAATCATTTATTTTTCTTCTATTTTGTATGGATAGGCACATGGACCACAAACATCAACTATGGCTGCCTCCAGATGGTGGCCAGATGACTGGCTAGGAGGAGGAGGAGGAGGAAGAGGAGGAGGAGGAGGAGGTGGAGAGTTGGATTTTAAACACCAATTTCCTCACACATTCAATGACACTCCATGTGGCTGACAAACCTGTTCCTTTCCCTACAATAGACCCCCTGTGAGGTAGGTGTAGCTGTGTGGGCCTTTTCCACTAGGGCTTAGAATCCTTCTAAGACACCATTAGGAACCCGATTGGTACCTGATTGGTACTAATTGGGAAGGCCCTGTCCCCAGCTGGACCCCATTGGAGCCCCCGTCTACAAGGCCCTATCCCCACAAGGGCAGGGGAAATCTGGATTTCGTGTGGACCTGATTAAAGGTGTCCACAATTGGGTCTTCAGGCATCTTCAAGATCTGGATCTCCAGGAGGACCCCATCTCAAAGATCTGGAGCTTTGACTGGGTGTGGAAAAAGGCGGGGAGAGCTCAGAAATGCCCAAGGCCATCCAGCTGGCTTCATGAAGGAGTGAGGAATCAACCTCAGTGACTATGAAATATGAGTCCGGCATCCTAATCACAAGACCAAACTGGCTCACCCAGCATTTTCACTTCCTTGTTCGTCAGCGCAAGCCATCTTGTTGTCTTTGTGCATTTAAAGTGAAATGCACATCTGGGAATTCGGCTGGTGCCAAATACCTCGGAGTGCATGTTGCCACACTGCACATGCGCAGCTGTCAGTTTCGGCTTCTACACATGTGCGGTGGATGAACTGATGATGGCGACTCTATCTGAAAGGTGAGGAAATGCATTGTTGCTGGAAAACCTGCTGATCCAATTCGTTTCTAGCACTTTCCCCTGTGCTGAATAAGGGTCGTGCACTTAAAACTGCACCACGCTTATACTAGCGGCAGAGCTAGCACAGCTCTGCCTGCCCGGCACGCTCCTTCTGGACTTCTTCCTGTTTGAAGACATGAAGGAGGGGCATGTGATGAGTGGTGCACATGAGATTATGGACTGTGCCACTGTGGGCAAATTTGCACTTTCCTTCCCATCTGCAGGATGGGAAAGGAACACTATCACCCAGGGCTGACTAATGCTTGCACTTGCGAGTGTTAGTCAGTCACAGCTTAAGCTCCGCGTGATTGGTCACTCACCTGTGACTGATCCTGGGGCCAGACCTTTCGTGGCACCGCCATTTTGTTTGTGGCACCCTCCGTGATTCTGCATGCGTCAGCTCCATTGCTGTGATGACACTGATGCTCTGCACATGCGCAGTTGCATCTATGGTTGTCTGAGGGGCCAGTGCGCTTGCCCAGCACCTCAGCCGACCTGGGAGCACCGTAAAAGATGCGGATGCTCGCCGCTGAATGGGCCAGGTGTATAATTGGTTGAGGTTGGTAAAGGTATGGAGCATGATTTTGTGGTCTACATCTAGTGCATAATTAGGGGACTTCTGGGAAGGCATGGGACACGTGGAGGCTGTAACAGTCTCCTCCAGGTGTGGATGCTCTTTGCCAGAATTTGCCTAATTATGCACTACAGGCTGTAGTGCAAATAGGCATCAGATCACCCTGGCAAGGGTGCTATGGAGGCGCATTGTTGCTGTCACTGGGTCTCTGCAATGATTGCTATAATGATGGCCATTTGCACTTAGCGGGCACTTAGTTAAGTGCTGGCTAAGTTTTGAATGCTTTGGATATCCACAAATGCAGATGTGGAAAGCATTCTAGTGCTATGCCTACTAGTGACAGGAGGTGAAGTGCAAATTCTCCACTATATGTGCTTGCTGAGGAGGTATATTTTCTGGTAATCTGACTTCAAGGGTGCATTATTCTTCTGTGGGGCCATGTAGCCTGGTTGCATGTTGGCCTGTTTGCTCTGTGGATGCCACCAAAGAAAGACCACAACGTATCTCCTGCTGTAAAATATGCACCTTTTTTTCATAAAGTAACATTTTAGTGGCACGTATGTCGAGATAAATGTCACTGGAATGGAAGTTGGATAGAATGAGGCTGATTTATCCATCCGTATCTTTACCATATGGGAAGGTATGTGTTCCAGTATTTACCTCCTTTCATCTATAACAGTGGCAGTATGACATGTTTCTCCATAATGAAGATTGAAAACTTCATTAGCTGTATTCACACTTCTAAAGGAGGTGTTCTGTTAAAGCATTTTTATTACCGTTTCAATTTTAATGCACCTAGGACAGATGGTTTTCTTATGTGATACCTGAATGCTATTTAATTTGCTCGTGCCCTCAGATTCTTCATGTTCTTCTGTCTTTGGCAAGATCTACATAGTTGTGGAGAATCGTGCAGAAGGAAGAACTTGTCAGCTTGTCCACTGTCCTGCCATTTTGGCCACTTTCACGAACCAAGCCTTCTCTCTTAGCTTTCAGTACAGACGTTGTTGAATTCCATGCGTGCAGAAAGCCTTATGCTGGGAACTAACCCAGGCCGTTTCTGCACTTAGTTTCCTGTCTACTGGATGCACCTTACCAGATGTTACCCTATCATGTATTACGGGGCCAAGTGTGAACTGGCCCAGGGTGTTATGAGGACTCAAGGTTATAGTGGTCTGAATCTGGCCCCATTCCAGAATATGGCCAAGTGCAAACAGGCCCTTGGTGGGCAAGATCTGTAAGGGATATGTTTGCTTGTTTACTTGTGTCGAGTTATTTATTGGTAAGCGACCCAATGATAAAATGTAATTGCAGAATTGACTGTATAGCCCTGAACACTGTATTGCTCTCTCTCTCAATCCCTGTTAAATCTTTTAGGGCTCTGCTGAACAAACCACTGGCAATTCTGCCTGCAAAAGCAAGAGCTGTTATTTTATCCATTACGGATGTCTGCTGGGCAGTGCTCAATCAAGCCAAATATCTCTCCATCCAAAGAAATAGGAGGTTGTGGCTGGGTTCCTGCCCCCCCCCTCACTGCTGCATTGTTAAATAATTAGATGACAAAAAGCCAAGTGGAGTTAACTTCTGCCCAATCAGCCAGTATTGTGCCAGTATTTAGATCTGGAATGTTGTCATATGCTGATAAATGGATGCTCTCAAATTCTGATGAGTTGAAATTTGGGGGGAGCCCTTTTTTTTTTTTAAAAAGAGCTTAATTAGATTTATTCAGCATGTGTCCCACATTACTTTTGCCTTAAAAAAAAAAGACGGAATGGCGAGGCTGACAGCTGCCGTGCTGATAGCAGAATTTTGACATATGCCTCTTGGAATTAATGAGCATCCTTGCCAGCAACCCATTTAGAAAGTAAAAACTGTGATAAAAAAAAATCAAACTGTCAACAGCACTAAGAGAACGAAAACACAAAATTATTTTATGAGCTGCCTAAGCAGTTATTCTGCTGGTCTTTTGCAGGCAAGATCATGGGTTTTTCCTTCTCTTCCCTCCCTTTCCTGTGCGTCTAATATCTAAGGATGCTCTGAATTGCCTCTGATAAGACCAGGCAGCCTGGAGAAGATGCAGGAGTATATGATCAAGGCTAATTTCAGGACAGATGTCTCCTTCCCTTGGTTTTTCTTTTTCTTTTTAAAGCTAGATTGTTTGAAGGCTGTATTACACTGGGCAAAGGATACAACTGAGGAAAGCAAAAAACCAAACTAGGGTACTATGCCAAAAATACAAAGAAATATAATAATTACTAAAAGGGTATGGTAACCCCACTGATAGAAAAATATAAATGGTAAATTGCAACAGCACTCAAAAGAAATAAGGTGTAAAAACATCAAACATAACAAATTTAACAAGTTAAAAACACACACCAAAATAAAAATCAAACTTAAAATATAAAATATAAAACAGCTGATAAAAACAAAGAATTTAGGGCCATACGCGTTTCGACTAAAGAGTCTTCATCAGTGGCCTGTTAGGTAAAATATAACTAAAATGCTATTTATGAAAAGTTTCTCATGCAAGAGCAATTCTGAGGAAAGACTGAATTCTTCTGGCTGAAAATTAGCAAGATTAAAATTGGCCAAGACCTGTGCTGTCAGAGGGACTACATAGAGTTACTGCTTCACTTCTGGGTTTAATTTAAGATGTTGACTTTGATCTTTAATTCTCCAAAAAACATGGTATGTAGATACCTGAATGCTTCCTCCCATACAGACCTGCCTGTCAACTGATCTTATCTTGAGAGGTTCTCCTGAGACGTTTTCACACGGGGCTGAACGGTACGCGTGGGAGACAGCTGCGGACACGGCATACGCATTGCCCGAGCGGGGCTTGCGCTCCGACGTGTCCGGAGCTGTCTTCGGCGCGTTCGAAATGTAGAGCACTTTAAAGTGCTCTACATGCATTCGAACGCGGACGAGCCGCCCGCAGGCGTTCGGGAGGAGAAGCATTCGCGCCTGCTTCTCCCTCCCTAACAGCTGCGGGCTTGCCTCCGACGCCGGCGCAGGTTTGGCAATCAGCTGTTTGACAATCAGCTGATTGCCGATCTGCCTCCGCGGCTGTCTCCACGCCCCTGGCCGGCCTTTGCCGGCCAAGACAGCTCCCGGCGCTTTCACCTTTCGCACACAGACTCGCCGATACGCGTTCCGGCGCGTCTGTGTGTGAACGGTGAAAGCGCCGGGAGCTGTCTTAAGCTTTCCGCCTGAACGCGTTCCGTTTGGAACGCGTTGCAGTGCGGAAAAGTCTCTGGTCATTCCATCCCTAAATGATGTCCCTGGGAAATAGCCATAGAGAATTCTGGCTTCTGCTGTGGCCTCAGGCTTTGGAACTGCTCCAGTTGATGATCCACTTGTCACAATGCAGAAGGATGCAGTCTGGTGCCAGGAAAGTGTCTAAGGATCTCCCTTCCACACACTGCTCTTGGCATGCTTTGTTGCCCAGGATGTTCCCCTAGTCCATTTTACTGGTGGACTTCAATATCAAAGTCTACCAATGGCCCAAGGCTAATATCCTGGACTCTGAAGACGTGCAGATAGTATGCCTCCAAAGGCTGGAATAAAAATGGGGGCCATTTTTGGTGGTGCTCTGAGAAGCCTTGCTGGAAGTAGCACCAAAAGTGGTTTGCTACCAAAAAGGGCTGGCAGGGAAACTGTAGGCTGGGAACAAAAGTTCTCAACTTTTGACTCCTCCAGTATAGGCTCCAAATTGTCAGGGCGTGCACTTGTCAAATACACAGTGGTTAGCATATGATTTTGGAGTTCACATGCAAAAATAGAGACTTGGTTGCATTCCAAATAGGAAGGTTTTATTGCTTTATGGTTGCAGAGTAAGTACTAGGTAAATACATGGATAAATGCTAAATAAATGTATGAGTATATGAAATAAAACAGGTAAACAACTTAACCTCTAACTATGAATATTCACCCAGGCATTTGTTGATCAATATATCCTCTACGTTGTTACTGTGATAATCAAACATATAGAATATTGGTGAAGACAGTTATACATGTGGTAATCTATGATGTCACGGAGCAGAAGCCCATGTGTACACACTAGACCTATCCTTATGGAGACATTTCTATGTTGCAATGAGACTCGGTTCTCATGACACCATTTTGGTTCCCACAAGAACAATTCTTGTTATGACTACATTGCAAGATTATAGTGCAGCTGTTATTCTGTAGGGTGGAAAGGCCTAATATTTTCACAACACAATTGTGCACCTTTTGTGGCTCTAATAAGAGTTGGCTGTGATGGGCTGCCTGGCATGTGAATGGCTCTTAACCTGTGCTAGGGCTAGTCCAGGTGAGCATGGGCTGGACTACCTACCAGTCTAGATCACTTCTAGCTCTAGTTACCAGTCTATATCGCTTCAAGGTAGGGTTAGACAAATTTATGGATGACAGATGTATCAATGGCTACTAGAATGAATGCCTGGGTACATCTTTCAGGCTGGGGGGGTGGGGGGAGGTTGCGGAAGCAGGACGCTTCTAATGCCATTTGCTGGGATTCAAGAGCAGGAAAAGGTTTGTCCTTGTCTCTGCTTGAGATGCCCATGAGAATTTGGTGGGCCACTGTGTGCGACAGGATGCTGGACTAGATGGGCTGTGGCCTGATCCAGCAGGGCCTCGCTTATGTTGTTATGTTCTTATGTATCTAACCCAAGCTAGTGCAGTACAGGATAGCCTATGTCATGTGAAAGTGCCCATTAGGTCCTTGGTACCTGCTAGAGCCCCACTTATTCACCCAGTCATTTGGTGATCAATTCTGCATTCTCCTCCCATGTTGTAGGACTTTTTACTAGTGTATTCCCCCACCCTTTCCCTTTTTAAGCGTTGTTTTTAGTTTTCACTTTCTTTTGCTACATTGTACACTATCCAAGGACCCAGGTGAAGGATAATATTAAAAAATGATTACAAATTTGACATGCAGAGAGTGATAGGCATCAACAGGTATATCCATGGCTATTAGAATGTGTGCATAAATACCACTTCCAGATTGGAGACACAGAGAGGATGCCTCTAAAAGCCATTTGCAAGGAGTTGAGAACTGGGGAGTTGGGAAAGCAGCTTTACTATTCACATCTGCGATGGATCTAGAGTGGATTTGACACGGATTAAGAGCTGATTCAAAGTGAATTCAGGGCGTATTTGACACTTTCAGAGTGGATATGTTACGGGACACATATCGGAAATGTATCTATATGTATGAGATACATACTGGATACATATCGGATACATATGCGTTCATATCTGATATTCGTACCGATTCATTTGTATCAAATAGAATCCTACCACATTTGAACGGGATCTTTTCAAAGTCTCATAGAGGAGTCTCAGGATGGGAACAGAAAGGTGTGAGCGTAGTGACTCAAACTGAGGAGGAACTGAGGAAGGACTATTGGGTATTGGGTGTGGTTGGAGTTAGTGCATTTTTAGTCCTGTTTCTTAATAGGACCGACTATTTCAGCAAGGTGTGACCATGGCCCTGGAATGGGTTAGACTTGCAAAGGCTGCATTAATTTGACAGCACCTCTCTACCTGCTCCAGTATGTAAGGCACAGCAGTCCTCTTCTTTTCCTTATTCCTTAAACCCCCACTGTCTCTTCACTCCCCACCCTCTTTTATGGTTAGTGCTCCAGGGAGAGTTATGGCCTTTGCTAATGCTTAAAACTTGTCTGATGGTGTTGCAACCCAGTGACTGAGTGCCGGTGATTGTTTGGTGCTTGCAATATGTCTTTTTGGGAAAGACCTTTTCCCTCTAGAAAGCTCCAGTGATATAGAGAGGAGCTGGTGGGTTTTATTACTCTCTTCGATCAAAAGTTCTCTTTCCATTCTTTCTTTCTTTCCTGCGAAGGAAACAATATATTTCGCCTTCCCAAGATGGCAGAGATTCAGCATGGTAGGGAAAGCGTGTTTGTTTTCACTGAACAAATTCAGGCTGTGTGGCCATCAGAACAGTGTGGTGTACTTGTATAATAATTAAAAAAAGACAAAAAGGAAGGGAGGAAAAATGGAAGGAAGGGAGGAAGGGAGGGAGGGAGGGAGGAAAGGCAAGAAAGATGGAAGGGAGGGAGGAAGAAAGGAGGGAGGGAGGGAGGAAAGGTAAGAAGGATTGAAGGGAGGGAGGGAGGGAGGGAGGGAGGAAGGAGGAATGGTAGGAAAGATGGAAGGGAGGGAGGAAGAAAGGAGGGAGGGAGGGAGGAAAGGTAAGAAGGATTGAAGGGAGGGAGGAAGGAAGGAAGGAAGGAAGGGAGGGAGGGAGGGAGGAAGGAGGAATGGTAGGAAAGATGGAAGGGAGGGAGGAAGAAAGGAGGGAGGGAGGGAGGAAAGGTAAGAAAGATGGAAGGGAGGGAGGAAGAAAGGAGGGAGGGAGGGAGGAAAGGTAAGAAGGATTGAAGGGAGGGAGGGAGGGAGGGAGGAAGGAAGGAAGGAAGGAAGGAAGGGAGGGAGGGAGGGAGGGAGGGAGGGAGGAAGGAGGAATGGTAGGAAAGATGGAAGGAAGGGAGGAAGGAAGGAGGGAGGGAGGAACAGTAGGAAAGATGGAAGGAAGGGAGGGAATAAAGGTAAGAAGGATGGAAGGGAGGAAGGAACAGTAGGAAAGATGGAAGGAAGGTAAGAAAGATGGAAAGGAGGGAGGAAGAAAGGGAGGGAGGAACGGGAGGAAAGATAGAAGGGAGGGTGGGAATGAGGGAAGGTAGGAAGGATAGAAGGAAGGAAAGAAGGAGGGAGGGAAAGGAAGGAAGGCGAAGGGAGCAGAGGGGAATGGAGGGAGTGAAAAATGAAGGGAGGGAGAGGGAAGGGGAGGCAGGGAGGGAGGGGAGAAGAAAGGAAGGAAGGTTGGTTAAAGGACAGTTTAATGTTCAAGGGAGCCCTGCCCAAAAATGTGTATGCAAGAAATGTGTGCACCTATTTAGGATTCCAGCTAGCTACTGTGCTCTCTTTCAGAAAATACTGATGCATCCTTGTTTATATTCCCTATTGTCCCTCCAGTGACCACTCAGGGAAAGGGGGAGGTTATTTCTACAAAGCTTATGGGCTTTGGTCGAATGGGGTAGGATTTGAATTTGCTTTGAACGTTCGGTATGAATCGCATATGAAACCACTACATATCCGATACGTACCCCCTACGTATCTGCTCTGAACGTGTCAAATCTGCCTTGAGTTCATTCTGAATCCACTTCAGATCCACTCTGGATCCATTGCAGATGTGACTGGTGCAGCCGCCTTCCCACCTCCCCAGGCTCACGAATGTAATGGAGCTTCATAACATGTTCTGAAGCATTCAGTTCAAATTCAAATGCCGATCTCCGAATGTGCCAACCTTTGGTCTGAATTAGAATGTCCGAATTTGTACGTTCCAAATGTTATGGATATTCATGCACATCCTTAGTTTTCGGTCTTGGAAATGACATTTATAATGAGGGAAAAAAGGCCTTTTTCTTTGTAAAAAAAGTTTGAAAACGAATGCAAAAATCTGCTTTTTCAAAATAATGATTCAACATTGAAACGGATTATTGGATTTTTGATTCAACAGCGAAATGAATGTGGGTCTTTTTGTGGGCGCATCTACAGCGGTATCCATTTCTAAGAAGATGAGCTAGGGCCTTTTCGCACAGGCTCTAAAAATGGAATTAGAGCCTGTTTGGGAAGGGATTAAGATGTGGCTTCTGCATTGGAGGCCACATTAGAACCCCTTTGAGGATGCTGCGTCCACATTTCGGTACGCAAGACTGGTTTCTTAAACCAGTTTTGCTGCCGAAATCCTACCCAGATGTAAGACCTAAAAAATTAGGCCTTACATCTGGCTTTTCCCCTGAAACCATTTCGGAAGCAAATGCTTCTGCAACGGAGGGGGAAAGCCCGATTGCCGGCGCATGCCCAGCTGCCAAAGAGGGAAAGTGCATGCTCTCCCTGTTTGACAGCTGGGACTGCCCACCAACCTCTGCCATTGGGTCCTTCAGAGCCGGCATGGCGAGGCTGGCAGCCGGCTTCGCTGGGTTCCCCTTCACCTGAGAAGGTGTGATGGCGCCTTCTCGAGCAAGAGGGAAGCCGCAGCTGCCACCTCCCACCCCACCCGGGGTTGCGCACTCGCGATCGCCATCTTACCTCCTCACTGCCGGGCTGCTTGTGGCAGTGGGAGGCCTGGCGTCCATTGTGAGGGCGGCTAGCCAATGGAGGAGACCATTGGGCAGGCCCAGTTTTCAAACAAGGGAGAGCATGTGCTGTCTTTGACAGGGCAGGGCCTTCAGAGGCCAGATCGGGATGGGTGCTGGTGCGTCTGTCTCTCTGTCTCTCTTTGTCTCTCTTGTCTGTCTCTCTGTCTCTCTTTGGGACAGATTATTGTAAGAAATGTTTCACTGGAAAACGGATCTTATCTATCCGTTTTCCAGCGGCATGTGCGGAAAGGCCCCTAGTGTCCAGACGATATCGCTATTCCTGGAAAACCTGGGTTGGGAACTGATATTTCCAGAATAGCGACTGTGTTGGGCTTGCCACAGATATGTGTGGCCTCATCTGGATGCATCCAAAGAGAGCTGACTAGACTCTTCCCTTTTCCTTCCTTTATTTTTCTTTATGCAGTGCGTTCATTGTGCAGCTATGAAACCACATAGCTCCCTCCCTCTTTTATATAACATGGTTTAAGTTTATTCTTTCTACATAAAATAGCAAGCTAAATTCCACAAGTATTTTATTTAATTTGGATCCCAGCACCAGTATTCCCCCCCCCCCCCCCCCCGCTCTAATAACACATGAACCCATAAGGTTAAATTGGTGGTTAAACAATGCAGATATTTCTGAGTCTTGGAGCATGAACCATAAAGATAAGTGAAAAGAAAATAAAGAAGACAAATCTCTCTTAGTTTTTTTGCAGTGATGAGTTTAAAAAGTCACCATTACAAAAACTTGTGGTTTTAGCGTCATTGCTCTTATTGTGCTGTTGTGATAACTCTTTCTTTTACTGATCTGTTCAGTTAAATATGTGCTGAAATGGCAGTTTGTAGCTTTTGTGAACACATGATGAAAATTTTGAAATTAAAAAACCCCCTGCATATTGTTCCCTGTCTGTCTCTGGCAGCAATAATTGATCACCAGAAGCTTTTCTAATGATTACAGTCAACTTCCTGGATATATTCACTGGGCTTCCAATTTTGGGTGTGATCGTACAGGGCTTTTTTCAACTGCTCCTTTTAGAAAACACACCCCTTCTAAACACACACGCACACAAACAGGCATTCAAATGAACACAAAAAGAATCCTTCATTTCTTTGCCTTTCAATGCTCCCCTAGCAAAAACTGCTTCTCACTGATTGGTTGCCGCTTGCCCAGTTGTCCAAGGACCTGATTGGTCCTGGCCAATAGCATTCATTCCCACACTGCAGTTGGGTAGATTTCCCTGCTCCATCTCCTCCCAGTTCTACTGAAATGAACTAGGCATTTGCACAAATGGGTTTTTTTGGCATTTGATTCGTAGTTTATTTATTTATTATTTATATTTCTATCCTGCCCCATACTCGAAGGTCTCTGGGTGGGTTACAACCTTAAAACAGCAGATTAAAATAGAATATACATTAAAAGACTTTTTAAAAATTCAACAACTCTAAAAAAAAGTATTAAAATGATAGTGTCTGACCTGGGTGGGAAATATAATAAGCTCAGCCAAAGGCCAGGGAAAAGAGGTGAGTCTTCACCTCCTTCCTAAATATGTATAAGGAAGGGGCAAGACACACCTCCAGGGGGAGGCTATTCCACAGTCTGGGGGCCATCACAGAAAAGGCTCTCTCCCAGGTGCCCACCAACCTCACTATTGAAGGTGGTGGGACAACCAGGAGGGCCTCACCACTTGATCTTAAGGCACGGGCAGGTTGATATGGGAGAAGGCGTTCTTTTAGATATTTGGGGCCCAAGTCATTTAGGGCCTTATAAGTCAGAGTCAGAACTTTGAATTGGGCCCGGTAATGAATTGAATGTTAGAAAATTTGTATTGGTTTGACTAGATCCCCATTGAATGTGGTAGGATTCTATTCAACCGAATGTATTTGTACAAATATTTGATATGAAAGAATACGTATCCGAAACGTATCCCCAGTTTAATGAATGTCTAAACTATTTGTATGAATGTTCTGAAACACTTGTATTTGTATGAATGTTAATGTGCAAGTGTCGTAAGATTCGATTGGTGCATGGATGTCCAAATTCATATGAATTTGTACAAATAATGGATGTTACGAATATTTGTGTGCATACCTAAAAGGAATGCTTACGATTTCCCATCTGAGGAAAAGATGGCTTTTCTGAGATTTTTCTGAGGTACATGCAGGGGTAAACTGGCATTTTCAACTCCAATTTTCCCTTGAGGCATGTCTGAAAACAGCCTCAGTATGCCTCACAGTTAGAGATGTGCATGAATATTCATCACATTCAAAATTCGTATGAATTTGTCCAAATTCGGTCATTTGAAGTTGAGTCGAATGTTGGTACATTTGAAGGTTGACGTTTGAATATGAATCAAATGTTTCTATACATTTGTATGAAACTTTGTTACATTCGTGAACCAGGGGATGTGGGAAAGTAGCTGCCCAGTCACATCCGCCACAGATCCAGAGTAGATTCAAAGTGGATTCAGGGTGGATTAAAAGTGGATTGAGAGCGGAGTTGTTGCTGTCAGAATAGATACATAGGGGATACGTAGGGGATTCATAGGGATGCCACATTCGAAGGAGATCTATTTGAACAATTTTTTTTTGCATTCAATTTTATACTAATCAAACATGAAAAAAACATCCGTCCACATGCATACTCACAATCTCAGCCGTGCCTGTTAGCATTCCTCATGGATTCGGCCTTTTCTTTCTGCTGTGGTGAACTTTGGTATACAGATGAGGCTGAGAAACTGCTCATTATTTTGGATTCTATGACTTGTGTTATGTGAACCCATTGAATGCAGGGAACTATGATGAACTAGCATGGTGATGGCCAACCTATGACATGCGTGTCACAGGTGACACGCCAAGCCCTTTTGGGTGACAGACATGGTCACCCTGGCACCTGGATGTGTAGTGCTTGCTTGTTCTTGAAGTGTACGAAATACCAACTTTCAATTGAAGATTTAGCAACAAAAGTCACTAATGTAAAGAATTATTTGTTTTTGCTTTTAATAAAGTACATATATCAAAAATATAACTTTTTTACTTGCGCTACAAATATCACAAAATTATGGATATTTCTAGATGTGACACAGCATCCGAGTTAAGCTAGGTTTTCTTGCGAATTTTGACACACCAAGCTCAAAAGGTTCGCCATCACTGAACCCGCAGGAATAGAAGTCTGATATATGCGCTGTACACAGCTGAATACTGTGTACATGACTCTTTCTGCCTGTTTCTCGTGAATGGGCCCTAGGGTGGCAATTATTAAAGATATGGAGGAAAGCAGATTATGGAAAAGAAGGTTTCTTGTGAGGTTGCACCCACATGACTACATCAGCAAGGGTTTCGACAGCAGAAACACTTGTCCCACACCGCACTCACTTTGAAGCTGGGCACCTTTGAAGCTTTGGTGATCCCCAGCTTCAAAGAGAGGGCATACTGTTGCACTGGAAACAGGCCTGAAAGTGGAGCATCTCGTCAAGATGCCTGGGCAAAATGGGCAATGTACATTGCTGGGGCAGCCATCATGTGTGTGCCTGAAGGCAGAAAGACACGCTCTGAGACTGTTAATCCTTCCGTGCATGAGAGGTTCTGCAGAAGATACTGGCTGGCCCTCAGGTGCCCTTGGAGAAGCCCTTTGGTGTGGGCATTGCACTGTTGGGGTCTCAACTGGATGTTGCCCATTAGCCCTGCAGGAGTAGGAAGTGGTATGTCTCTCAAGGGCAGCTGCTAGGAGACTGCGAGAAGAGGAAGCTGTGTGCTCAGCTTCTGCTGATGGACTTCCTTGTGCAACTGGTTGGGAGCTAGGACAGCAGGTTCTGAAGTTCTGCAATGAGGAACTTCTTAGGCTTTATTTATTCTCCAGGCATTCCAACATGTGAGCCCACAAGCAGATCTAGGGAGATACAAGGGAGAGGAATGAGGGAATCTTTTCTGCCAACATCCATTTTCTGAAGACCAGTTTTTGGCAGTGCTAGAGTTGATGGTATTTTCCCAGGCCTCCAAACAGCTCTGATGTTTATATGTTAATGGAACTGCAAATTAATGAAGTAAACAGCTTTGGTAGGTGTCAGTTTAACAAACAAGCCATTAAAGCAATTTACAGTTGATGAAATGCCACAGTCTAATTTCCTTGTATGCATTTCTAAGGAGAGGAAGATGAAAAAGAACAGTTATGTCACTCCACAGAAATATTTGTAGTTTGGGGCTTGTAGCTGTTTGATCCAGTTGCTCATCCAATAATGGATCTAGGGCTGATGGGTCTGGCAGGCTAAGGCAGTTCGTGGAAAACCAGAGGCTTTTTTTGCATTATGGCTTCTAGTACATAATTAGTGCACCTCTGGGGAGCAGCATATGCATGTCAAGTAGGCTGTTACAGCCTACAAGCGGGCCCTCCCTCCCCAGAAGTGCACTACCCACACCTTAACCAACATTACCTAATTACTTACCTGAAGCATCCAGTGGTGCCACCATTCACTTGTGCTGATGCTCCAGGGTTGTTTGCGGTGCTGCACAAGCGCGCTGCCACCTTGGACAACCATAGACAGAACTGCGACTGTGCAGAGTGCCAGGGTCGTCAAGCAATGGTGCTGAGGCATGTGCAGCCACAGAGGCGCTACTGCCAAAATGGCGGCACCCGGAGGAGGACCAGGCCCTGGGATTGAATAAGGTGAGTATCCGATCTTGGGGAGAGGGAGTGGGTAAAGTTGACTGGCGTTCAAGTGTGTGCATTAGTCCATGTTGGGTCATTGTGTTCCTTTCCTGTCCAGCTGACAGGAAGGGTAGAGCAGATACACCTCAGGTTGTTTTTTCAGGCTCCATCAATTTGGGGGCAGTTCCGGATAACCTACATGGACACCACTGCTTGCTTCGGGGGAAAGGCTGAAATCAGACCTGCAGCCATCTTATTTCTGTGCAGTTGCGTTACAATTGAGGGCCTTTTTGCACCTCCCATGGAAGTTAAGATCAGGGACCACAGAGTTTGCAGATGGAGTTGCTCTGTCCCAGACTGCACACATAGCTACTGGGGTCTAGAGGCCTTTTTGCACTTCAGTCTGATGGCTGAATTGCACTAAGGCTGGTACACACGGGGGACAGATCCACCATTCGTTCTCAACGCGGCCCTTACCAGCCAATGTGTGAATGGTGGATCTATCCTGAAAAGGTTGCTGGAGGGGGTGGACACCTGGCCCTGGGCTGCTGCCATTGGGCTGTATTGGCCTGCAGGCTGGAAGCCCCTTTCCGGGGTGGGGCAAGATGGGGGGGGGACTGGGCTGTCCTGGGGTTCCACAGGCTGCTGCCACCCTGATCAGGCTGGCAGAAGCCAGTGGGGTTCTCCTGGGTGCCCACACCCACCCAGGGGTGCATGCCACCCCCCACTTCGCCATGCCTCACTTACATTTCTGGACCTCTGACTCAGTCTGGATAGGTCCTGGGGCTTGTTGGGATTGATCTGCCGCTCTTTGTGCAGGTGTGTGCAGTGGCAGACTGCTTCCACACTGACCTGGCCGGCAGGCCGATATGGCCCAATGGCAGCAGCCCAGGGTGGGACTCCAGAGCTGTCCAGCAGGGAGAGTGCGAGTGCCCTCCTTAACAGATAGCTCTGGGACAGCTGGGGATGGCTTGGGCCGGGTGTGGAGCACAATTTCGTGCTCCACACCCTTGATGGAAGTAGTCTGGAACCAGCCATTTGCAAGAGTGAATGGCCTGTCCCAGGGCTGGCCTACTTCTATCCCAGGACCTAAGTGCGAATAGACATTAGGTGGAGTGCAAATACTCCCACCATGCCTGCTAGGCCATTGCTATGGTGATTGGCAATGTGGCATGCCAGTGTGCAGGTGCAGGCAAGACACCCTGCCCCCACACAGGATAGCCATGTGAATGCAGCATGGGGAGCTTTACTGAGAGAGGCCTACGTGCTCTCAGTTAAGGTGTGGAACAGTTTTTACTACTGCAGAGCTAATAGTGATCAGGGTGGCTCTCAGCCACTCTGGGATTGAAGCAGGTCCACTGTGTGCGAACACACATGTGTTGGGGCATCCATAGCCATCCCAGAGGGGCAAGGACAAAAAGGCCCTGTGTTATAGTAACTTCACGGTTTCAGTTATGAAACTAGGTTAAACATATTTCCTTCCAGGCAATCTTTCAAAAATGTTTGGGAAGGCAAATGCTCCATTTCTTTCTTCAGAAGAACCTCAGTGAGGATCTTTCAGGTCTGACAGTGTTTTATGTTAAGGTCAGTTCCTTCCTTCTGATGAGGAACTGGTATGTTGGTTTTATATATACAGTGTTTGATTTTTCTATTTTTTCTTTTTTTGTATTGATTCTATATATTTGCCTTTTGGTGAAAAGGATATCATCATCATCATCATCATCATCATCATCATCATCATCATCATCATCATCATCATCATCATCCCTTTTATTTGCTTGTTATTAGTTTTTTTACAGCAATGTTCCATAATTGAATGTACCATTGCTATACAGTCATTGAGAGAACATTCTGCCAGTGCAATCACTTCTTTATCTGCAAGAATAAAATAATCTAACTAATGAAATCATTTTTATGGCTATGTAGAACCCTTGGTTAAGCAAAAATGTCCAGTTGCATACACAGGGCCAGAACTGCTTTCATATAGGATCTAGAACTAAAATATTGGAGACAAGTTATTTTTCAGAACAGCAATTCCCAAGTATTTGCATGAGTCTCAGTCTACCATTTCCTTATGGATCCTGAAGTTTCTGAATACTGAAGGAAACCATTCACCCCAAAACATGAAGAAGAAGAAGAAGAAGAAGAAGAAGAGTTCGCTTTTCTACCCCACTTTTCTCACCCAATTAAGGGGATAAAGCAGCTGACAGAGCTTTCTGTTCTTCTCCCCACAACAGACACCCTGGAAGGTAGGTGGGGCTGTGAGAGCTCAGAAGAGAGCTGTGATAAGCCCAAGGTCACCCAGCTGGCTTCATGGAGGAGGGCGGAATCAAACCCGGTATTCCCAGATAAGAGTCCGGCTCCTTAACCACTAGACTGAGCCAGTCCAGCATCCTGTCTCAAGAAGAAGACAAAGGTGCGACCTTCACCTGCTGTGGACTCCCTGCGAATGGCCTTTAGAGCTATCTTGCCTGTCTCTCTCCAACCTGGAAGGAATATCTAGACATCCATTCTAGCAGCCCTGGAGATACCTTTTATCCATGATTTCGTCTAGCTCAGTGGTTCCCGAAGTTGTCTGGGCTTTGACCCATCTAATAGAAGTTTACCAACTCGGGACCCACTTTTAGGAAATTTAACCGTTACCGATATGAATAAAGGCTTGGTCGGTTGGTGTGTCGTTCTACAGGCAGGGCCCACTCAATATTTGCTCGCGACCCACCAGTGGGTCGCGACCCATAGTTTGGGTCTAGCCCTTTCTTAAATCTATCCAGGCTGGTTGCTGTTACTGCTGTTATCACCGGTTAGTATTAAGGATCTGCGTGAACATTCATAACATTTGATCTTCGTACAAATTCAGATATTCGTACATGAATTGAATGTTTCGACATTTGTACATTGACATTCGTGGACCTCGGGAGGTGGGAAAGTGGCTGCACCAGTCACATCTGCCACAGATCCAGAGTGCATTCAACATGGATTTGACGCCCTCAGAGTGGATATGTTATGGGATACCTATTGGTTATGTATCGGATACGTTTGGATACATATCAGATACATGTGCATTTGTACCAGATATTCATATGAATTTGTATGAATACATTCATATCAAATAGAATCCAACACAGTGAAGGGGTTCCATTTGAATCAATACAAATTTTCTAACATTTCGGCCGCGTTCCCATTATAAGCTTAATTCAGTTTCCCTAAACCGAAATAACATAACCGGATGCAAACGCGAATTTGCCTGTTCCCATTACTTTCAGCCAGAATTGCATTCGATCCGGATTCTGAGGACGTACATGACTCAAGGGGGGACTCAAGTGGCTACTTTTAAAAAGCCGCTTTTTGGGGCTGCCCTCTTCCTCCTGCCATGAACGCGCCACCCATAAGGCTCCCTTCACGGAGCCTAGCTGGGTAACTGGGTGGCTGCCGCTTGCCTGGATGGAGGAAAAACGGCAGCGGGCAGCCAGCAATTCTTTTCCCTCCTCTCCTCATTGCCCAGGGCACACAGCAGCAACAGCAAGTCAAGCCCCCTTCGCCCGTCACTATCACAGCCTTTAAATCATTCACACATCTCCTAGAACCTGTAGCTGCTTTCTTTTCTTTTCCCTTTTTTAAAGGTCAGAACTTTCAAAATTGCAACATCGTTATCAGGTGTGAAGTGGTTGGATTGCTACAGTGTAGTGGCTGCTTTAAGGGGTGGATTTTTACAGCTTGCTTTGGAAGCAAGCTATTGGGGGAGGGAAACTCTCATCCCTTAACACGGAATGGTTCCCACAGTAAAAAATGTAAAATGTTTCAAGCGCACGAACCGGAGTGAGACCTGTTGAAATGAGGATTAACGTGTACAATGCTTTGGGGCGATTTAACACACGGAAAGCATGTTAAGCCAACCTGACGTGGGAACTGCAAGGATTGAAAACAGTTTGAAACTGAAATAAGCTTGTAATGGGAACGCAGCCTTCATTTGATATGAATCTAATGCAAGAAAACCCATTTGTGCACATCCCTAGTTAGCATTGTTAATCCACAAATATGTGAGGGTGCAAAGAAGTTTGATGTCCTTCCCTATTGTGAGCAATGCGAGGAGCTTTGAGATACAATATCAGCTTTGTGGGAATCCCACAGTTTTTGAAAAACACAAGCTCTGCCATTAAAGCTTCTCCCCCTCCCCTTTCCCCCTTTCCAGGAAGAGGCACAATAGAAAAGAAATTGCAATCTTATTGTAGCTTTGGGCAAAAAGAAGGATAATGGGGTCCTCCCTATCAGGAGATGCTGAGTTCATGGCCTCATGTTCCTCTGATTGCAAGGGAACTATTAAAACTCCAGCAGCGGCCCTTTCGGACCCAGTTGATGCTTGACGAAGGATTTCAAATGGAGGAAGGGAGAACTTTCAGCCTTTTCCTTCTTCTGCAGCCCACTCACCAGACTAACAAATGCTGTAATCATGTGAAAATGACACTGTTATTAACTGCAGAGAAAGCAAGAGTGGAAAACCCACATAGCGGCAGTCATTAGGTGCAAACAGGGGACACACACAAAAACACACAGCTAAGCGACAAAGTGCTAATGGTGGGTGATGGGTGTAGAAGAAAGAACACACAATGGCTAATCAAAAAGGTTTTTATTAAAATCAATAAAATCATGCGCCACCCTCCTTGCTTTGCCAGAAGGTAACAGAAACACTTGGATGAGCTTTACATATAAATGTTTACCTTCAGAGTAATTGCTATTTTCCCATATTCACTGGGAACGATTTTGCACATCTCCTGAAGTCAGTGTTAGGCCAGTAAGTATGCATGGATATTAAAACATCGCTACATGGGCTCCTTTTGCCCCAGGAAGTAGTTAAAGTCCCTTCCTGAAGTGGAAAGTCATAAAGTCATCTTCAGATTATGTACTGGATTGTCAGGTTGTGTTGCCTTTGTAAAGTCTGGCAACTGTGTTTACAGGATCATCTCCCTCCCTACCAGTTAGGCACTAAGCTTCTACTTCCCATGTATCAGAGCCACATCTGCACCTATGATGGGTGCTCTGAGGAAGCCCCAGAGGCACTGTGGCCACTGTGGCCAGTTGTGTCTGCCACCATAGAACATCCATAGAAGGACATGCTGGAGCAACTTGATGTGAACAGAGTAACTTTGCACTGGCTGGTATGCTGGACCAGCAAACAAACTCTCTTGAGCACACTGGTCTGATCTAAGGGAGGCCTCAGAATATGAGAACTTACATATTTTTCCATGGGTGTTTTTCCACTGCACTCCTTTAGTCTGGAAGATCCGGATGTACCCAATGTGTTTTCATGGGTGGTCTAGCACCCAATAGCAATGGGTGCTAGCCTCCCTGCCATGGAAACACCGGAGCACCCATTTGGAAATCCGGATCTACCCACGAGGGGTCTGTCTGTCACCCCAGGTGTTTTGGGGGACGGGGGACGGGTGCAATCTCCGAAGCAGCTCCAAAGTAACTTCGAAGTCATTTCGAAGTCACTTTGAAGTCTGTGCAAAATAGCTCTGTAGCGTCTTTGAAGTCTGTGCTGATTTTCGGAGTAAACTTCGAAGTGACTTCAAAGACGCTTCGGAGCTATTTCGCACAGACTTCGAAGTGACTTCGAAGCTTAGGTTTTGGGGCTCCCCCCCAAGGGTGCCCCCTCCCCCTAGCCTCCTCTAGACCCCATTGCCAAACTAATGTGGAAACAGTCTCCCTTTAATCTGGATTTAATGGGGTCTACAGAAAATCCGGATTAAAGGCCAAAAAGTACCCATATGATCTGGATTTCCCGAGGCGTGATGGAAACAAATGTGTCCCTAATGGGTACCATGGTGGAAATGGGGTCATCTGGCTCTCACCCAAATGGGTCCTTAATGGGTGCTAAAATGGGTACTAAGTGACCGTTGAAAAAAACTCCATGATTTGCAATCTAATTTATGCAGAGTTTAACAAATATAAAGATAATATCAAATTCTGATTTGGTAATTTTTGTTCTTTAGCAGAATGTATGTTATGATCTGGATAATTTATGGTAATTATGGTCCATGGTATCTTTGCCTCTTAAGAGTGGAGAGCCCTTGATTCAGAAGATGGGGTCCAAATTAAGAACATGATTTTTTGGTTGGAACATGGAGAAATAAGTCCCTTGGACAAACAAGAAGAAGCCAGAACTTTAAATGTTTCTCATGCATGTGTATACAGAGGGGCCCTGTAACTAAGGGGGTCTTTATCTTATTTTTGGTCCTCACATCATGTATTTGGCCCTCAAACTATTATTTTGGTCTTCAAATTATATATTTGGCCTTCAAGTCATTTTTGTATTAGATGTTATTATCTCTCTCTCTCACACACTTATTATAATTTCTCTCTGTGAAATCCTCTATCAAATGGTTCAAACGAAGTAATCCTCGAAAGGGGTTTAAAGAATTAAATGAAAATCTGACCAAAATTGATAAAACAAGCCATGAAGCTTCTAGCTGAATATGACACCCTAGAAAAAGTGTATCAAATTTCTGCTAGAATAGCCAAATTCTATGATAGTTCTTAGTCTAATCTGTTTTCTGAAGGAAACTGTAGAACAACCGAAGCCCCATGAATTCTTTTGGGCAACAGTCAGAATGCGAACAATGGGTGTTTTTCCACTGTCACTAAACGTATCCATTAAATACCCATAAATGGGTACGTAATGACATTTTTGTACCCATTAATGGATACTTAATGGGTACTTTTAGTGACAGTGGAAAAACACCCAATGACAATATACTCATATGGATGTGTTTTGTTTGTTTCATGATATGTAAGAAAGGAACTTCTATAACTTCTTTCTCTTTTGATACAGGGCCTTTTCACACCTTCACTCCCATGGGACAGATTCTGAGGGAAGTGAAGATGGGAGATAGATCTGGGGCATTTTCTCACTTCCCTTCAACTGGATGGGAAAGGAGCGGGATGGCCCAGCATTAACTAGTGCTCACAGCTGTGAGCGCTAATCACTAACAGAATAAGTTCCACATGATAGGTCATAGGTGCTGGTCCTTTTCTGGGTGCCACCATTTTGGTTGTGGTGCCCTCTGTGACTGCGCATGGGTCAGCGCTGTCGCCTTGATGACGCTGACACTCTGTGCATGCATAGTCACGTCTGTGGTCTCAGGTGCCAGTGCACTTCTGCAGCACCTCAAGATGACCCTGGAGCAATAGAAGAGGTGAGAATGACTGCTGCCTGGATGTGCCAGGTAAGCTATTGGTTAACATTGGTAAAGGTATTAACCCATTTCTTGGACTGTTTCTGAGCATATTCCCTTGTCCTGAAGAGAGGACAAAGAGGGGCTGTGGCTGTATGGGAGGCTGCTGTTATGC
Organism: Aspidoscelis tigris stejnegeri; assembly: GCA_023333525.1. Lineage (NCBI taxonomy): Eukaryota > Metazoa > Chordata > Lepidosauria > Squamata > Teiidae > Aspidoscelis > Aspidoscelis tigris. Next base: position 13,482,333 of record JALMGA010000001.1, read on the forward strand.
TCCAACTTGACCATTCAATTCCTGGTCCAAATTGCACTCTTTGGACCAGAAATGCCATCACACACCATGGTGCATGGTATCGAAGCTAACCTAGGGTGCTTCTGCACTGGGTGCCGAGAAACGAATTAAAGAAAACCGGTTTCCCGGCGATCCGTCCTCCGAAGGATGCGTCCAAAATAGGGATGAATCTGAAGAAGCCTCCTGCATTCGCACACACGTGGGGAGGACAGATCCTGGAGCATTCAGCTGTCAGTCACCGCACGTTTCCCCAAGTGCGTGGCATGCAGGGGAGGGGCTCTTGAAGCAGAATGGCCTGCTTCCACCCTTCCCAAGATGGCGGCCACTGGCACATCCATCCCTTCGCCTCTCCATGTGCGGAAGCATCCTGCTTCCAAATGGATTGAGGCGAGAGGACAGATTGAAGTCCTAATTTTCCAGGTCTTCACGGAGAATGGATTTTTGGGCGGCAAGACCCCATTAAGGCCAGATCTCGTGCGCTGGTGTGCGGAAGTGGCCGTCTGGAAGGGTCCCTCATCCATCCTCCAGTGCGGAAGGTAAATTTTGTATGTGTCCTGTATGTGTCTATAATGGGTCTTTAATGGGATTTCTGCAGCCAGTGTGGAAACACCCTTAAAGTGCTTTTCCTCACTCTGCAGAACAGACATCTCTAATGGCATTTCCCTGCACCTTCTGGCTTTTGAATCCTTTCTAAGACCCTTTCTGTACTCAGTGCTATTCTGGATTATATCCCAGAACAGGGCCCTGCTGTGTGCATGTTAGTGTTGACTATGGCTAGCCCTACCTGGCACTTATGGTAAAGTCCCGGGTGGGGTGTGCTATAGTCTGTGTCAGCCTGCACACAGCAGGCCTTTATTCTTATAAAGCCCAGTACAGAAAGGGCATCACATTGACTTCAGATGGTTTAGGATAATATTTTTCCATTTTCATTTTTCTTTTTATACCACCTTTCCAAAAGAAAATTTTGCCGAGGCGGTTTACAACAAACAGAAAAAATACAAATAATACAACAAATCAATACAACAACAGGTAAAAAATCAATGTCGGTGAATAAGACATCAAAATATATATCATAAGCCATTTCCCTTCTCCTCTTTTTAGCTCCCAGAAGGAAGGCATGGCCCAGCTGAACACAAAGGTGGATTAAGTGTACGTTTTTCTTCATACCAGCCTCTAGAAAGTAGCGCAGGGCAGATGGAACGGCGAGTTGGAAGTGAGCGTCTCTTCCCTCTTTTTCTCTCCCTAGAGCAGTGGTTCTCAACCTGGGGGTTGGGACCCCTTTGGGGGTCGAATTACCCTTTCAGAGGGGTCGCGACGGGTCTCCCACCACCCTTCCCTCCCACCTCCCAGCTGCTCCGCCCCTGTGGTTGGGGGTCCCCACAACATGAGGAACTCCATTAAGGGGTTGCGGCATTAGGGAGGTTGAGAACTGCTGCCCTAGAGGAAGGCGTGGCACAGCTGGCGTAGGTGCAGGGCTGGTGAAACACCAAGTTTGAAGTGAGCATCTCTTCTCTCTTTTTATCTCCCTGGAAGAAGGCATAGCACAGCTGGAGTGGGTGCAGGGCAGATGGAACGCCAAGTTGTGGGGATATGTGGGGCTTGATGCACTTTATCTGAAAAACAGCCCTATGGGGAGAATTAAGCTGGTCACCTTCGAACTGCCGTAGTTTGTCAAAAGGAAAAGGTAGCTGAGTGTCAGAAAGTGTAGTTGAACAGCAAATAACAAGTGATCCTCTTGTTCCAGTCTAACTTCCCAGTTCCCATTCATCAATGTATCTTTGAATGCACTTAAATCATATTAATTTATTTGCATTTGGTCTGAAAGGGTAGGCTCATTTCAAGGTTGATTAATTCAATATCCATTAGCCCAAGTCTGGTGGGGTGTGTATGTCTATGTGTGCATATGCACACACACATTATTATAATTGAATAACACAATTACATATCCCTCGCTATATATCCTTTCTAGCTGGAACTATCACAGGCTATTGAATTAACAGATTAAAGTCTAACCAGTTAATACATTATTCAAGTTGCAAATACTGCACTGTATTAAATATTGCAGCCACCAATTTCACAGAAAGTTGACATTTGCAGTTTGCTAATGAAATTCCATGTTCACCCTCCAATACTGATGCTATTCAGTTTTCTTTTTATAAAGCACTTGCATTGTTCACATATTTCTACCAGCCAATGTTGTTGTAGGCCTTCATTGCTCAAGAAAGCTCATTGCATTTATATAGGGACAGTGGAGGCTAACATTTTGCATTTTTTAAATGGTCCAGCATTGTCTAGTAGAAGTTTTCTAGCACTGATTTCCCCAAACGTGGTGCCCTGCTATCCGGCGAGACCTTCTGGCTGATTGTTGAGGATATGGGAGCTATACTACAGGAACAGAGCTTTGCGGTCTGGCACAATTTCTACATCTGCATTCACACTGCCGTCTGGCATGGTTGCCCCAGTTCTGAGGGCTCAATTGAGAGTGCACAAGGAACAGCAATTCATGGGATTTGATCAGGGAAATCATGGGAGAAGAGCTCATTGATTACAAGGCCTCTGACCCATGGCAGCACTCCTCCCCAGATGCAAAAACCTTTGGAACTTAGCCTTATTTTCACTTGGGCCTAGCAACAAAATTCTAATTGGTTAAGAAATTTCCCATTGCAGTGTCTCTCGCTGAGCTCCTGTTTCCACTCCTGTGCTTGCCTAATGAAGTGCTCCACCAGTTGAACTGGAGCCTGAGAGGGAGTAGAATCTGCACTGTATTTCTGGCAAGGGTTAGAGCTAACCCTCTGTCTGTGGCTGACAAAAAACCTTTTACTCTCTGCCATAGGCACAGATAATCTTTCCCCTCGATGCCTTTTAAGTGTTTGCATGTTACCAAGTGGTCCTGTGAAATTCTGGCTCTGCCCTTTCCTCTCCTCTGCTTTAGTTCCCCCCCATTTTGGGTGGAGCATAGAACCCCCCCCCCCAAGAGGCCAGCCCCAGTTGGTCTCTTCCATTTGCCTGTATAAATAGAGATCTTCCTGCTGGATTCTTTCTCTTTCTGCAACAGAACCACAGAGACCAGAGGCCTTGGCATTGTCTAGTAAACCTAGGCCCAAGCAACCCAAACAGGCATCCTTGCATGTATTTGTTTAAGTACACGCTTATACCACCAGTCCTAGAGACAAAAGAAGCTTCTGACCAGCTTAAGCTTCACAAGAAAGAAGATTAAGTCAGTCTATAAGCATTAGCTTATAAGACCATCGCCTTGCACTGGAAACAACAGATTTTTCCAGACTCCAGAGAGATGACTGCAACCAACCAAAGCACCTTTTGTAATATCAGTCTTGGGTGGAGTTAATCCTTTAGTTAAGTTGTTTTCAGTATACTCATTTTGGTTATCTTTCATCCTGCCAAAAGTGTTTCTCTGTGCAAAGGGTCTTAATCCTAACAAGGTATACAGATAGCCCCCGAGTTCCAGATGCTATCGTTTCCCCATAGGTTTGGGCGTGCGATCACAGTTCCTTTGTTAAAAGTTACAAGTTGAGTTGCCTTCTACCATTTGACTAGTTTGCCCCCAAATTGAAAACGTTTCATTGTTGCAACTTGCTCATTTTTTATTGCCACTGGTGTTGTAATAAAGTTATTTCTTGTTTGACTTTTACAGTGTCAAAGAAAACTGACCATAGTACAATACCACATCAATTGTTTATTTGTATATATCAGAAATCAAACATGCATGCATGGAAGGAGAAAGTTTCTCCTTCCCAGAATGAACAATAATAAAACCTTTTATAATGTTATGACCTGAGATCAAGAAATACGTAAAGAAAGAGTCATGAAATACGTCAAGAAAGCATCATGAAGTTACTGGAAGAAAACTTATCATAATGGAATTTCCCTGATAAACAAGCTAGTTACTGGAACCTACTAAATAAGCTACGTGCATCCTAAACTTCCTCTATGATGTTCCTTTTTTCACAGGTAGCAATGCAAGCACTAAGATCATGGTTTCCTGTTTTCACCCTATTTGCCCCGTTGCAAAAGCAGTACATCCTGATTACAAATCTTTCTGTAAGCTGTCTCTATAACGGCTCTTGAAGCAAATGAAAGCTCCTAATTATAAAATACCATATAGATTAGAATTCCCATTTTTCCCTCACAACAGTAAATCTCAATTAAAATAAAAACTGTGGTAAGACAAGCCACGTCTTTCCCTTTCCTTGGGATCGGCTCCAGACTGTTATCAGTTAAACCAAAACAGTTGTCCTGTGTGTATATGGCAACGGTGCTAAGCATGTATATAAAAGTAGCTCACGTAACAACACAGCCTGAGAGACATCTTGGGATGATTGGCACCTGGGATTGCTCACGTGCCCACCTGCCTTCTCCATGCCCATGAACATTCTAGGCCAGAAAAGGTAGACTGGTGATGGGAAGAGAACATGATAGGGGTGCGCACGAATGCAATTTTTGACATTTGATTCCTAATGAATTGAACATACGAATATCTGAGTTCGTACAAATAAAGAAAAATGAATGACTGGACATTTGAACTGATACAAATAATTTGTATCTATTCCTATGAATATTTGATACATATCCAATGACACGAATATTATACGTATCCGTATGCATCTATATGCATCTCAAACACATCCCATTTTCGTCCCATACATATCCGTATGAATGCGTATAGATGCTCGCAAGATGCATATGGATACGCATGCAATGGGTACGCGTCCATACACATATGAATGCCTGAATTATTTGTACGAATAACCTGAAATATTTGTATTCGTATGAATAGTAAAGTACAAATATTCGTGCACATGAGGAACACATGATACTGTCTTTAAGGCACTTCTGAGATGCTTTTTACCCCCTGCTACGTGTGAAAGCAGCCTCAAGTCCAACACTTCTGTGGATAGTCAAATAAAACATTGTAGCAGACAACTATCTAAGCAGATGTTGGGTATCCGTGGGCTGTTAATAGGCTCTACTAATGTCCTGGATTCAGATAGGCATCTCAGCCTGATCAAACCTTTTGCTAGGATGTGAGCAAATGGAAACCACCCATCTCAGTTTGGAGACTTGCCTAGAATGTGAAGTATCTGCTAACGTCTGATTCGTTACCCTTTATTTGAGGAATAAAAAGCTCTAGCTGAATCTGGTTTCAGGCCAGCATGTGTAGAATTCATCAAACAAGAACAGCCTTTATCAACTTGATGTCCTCTAATTATTCTAGACTGCTTTTTTCACTGTCTCCAGACAGTATTGCCATATATATATCAGGAAAGGGAAAGGAAATTTGACTCATCTTGGAAACAGAAGGCTGGCTGGCTGTGTGGACAGTCGGACACAGCTATGACATTTTCTTAGTAAAGGTACTTTATTGATTTGTTTGTATAATGCTTCTCATATTAAAAACTTGAAACAAGCTATGATAGGGCCTTTTCATGCCTTGGCCCTTCCTGCACTTGGCCTTATTCTGGAATATATCTCAGAACAGGGACCCGCTATCTTCATATTAGTGCAGACTATGGAAGGCCCCAAGGGAGGTCTCCCATAGTCTGAAGTAGCTTGTATCCAGCAGCCACTATCCAGAGATTTATTCCAGAATAAGGCCAAGTGCAGAAAGGGCCCTTCATCCAGCACAAAGACTGGCAAAGGTCCAGAATGCACCAAGTGATTCTCAATGCATCTGAAACTTACCCAGTGCTTCCCTAAGTGCTGGGTTATTGTGGTTGCTGGGATCACCTGGCCCTGGCAATGTGCATGCATGGCACTGTTGCTATGGCAACTAGGCAATGTGGCAGCAATAGAAATGGCATCACTTGGAAAATCAACTCCCAACCTGAGTTTTACCTGTCTGAATGGTTGCTCATATGAACTAGTCTGGTCTAGTGGTTAGGGAGCCGGACTCTTATCTGGGAATATTAGGTTCCATCTTGGCCTCCCCCATGAAGCCAGTTGGGGGACCTTGGGTGAGTCACAGCTCTCTTCTGATCTCTCACAGCCCCACCTACCTCACAGGGTGTCTGCTGTGGGCAGAAGAATAGAAGCTTTGTCAGCCGCTTTGAGTCCCCTTAAATGGGTGAGAAAAGTGGGGTAGAAAAGCCAACTCTTCTTCTTCTTCTTCTTCTTCTTCTTCTTCTTCTTCTTCTTCTTGGGAGTTGCCCAAACCCAGCTGAAAATGGTCACTGAGCATGTGTGCGGAGAGGTGATTGCATTCTCCGTAGTATTTCATAGGATTAAATACACCACACCATCATGTGAGCAATACCGCTAGATTGGTAGGTGTTTCTGCTTTTCCTGTGCTGTTGCCCAGCTGTCTAATTCCAGGAGTAGGAGACTAGAATATCGTTAAATAATGCAAATGAAGTTGAGAAGTCTGAGGGTGGCTGAAGAATGTGGCATGAAAGTTAGAAACAGAAAAGTGGTCTTTAACATTTCTAGGTGTGTGAAGATTTCACCTGGACTGACATTTAGGGATTAAAACAGAGAACATGTCCTCGGAAAACGAAAATATATGCATGTGCACAGAAGCACACAAAATATGCGTGGAGATGATATTAATCTAAATAATATTTTAAAGTGAATAAGCTCCCACTCTTCTATAATGAAAACAGTCCTAAAATAAACACCTTTTGTAAAAAAAGGGACAGTTTTATGGATGAGTTGCAACAAGCGCCACCAAAAAAAAAAAAATCAAATGTAATGGAAAATTAATTATAAACAAATCTCTTGAACTAAGCAACTGGTGTATGTTTTCCTAAGAATTAAGAATAGTGATAGTACTCAATGAATAGAGGTTGCCTGGCAGGGTAAAATAAAGAAAATGGTTTATTCTATAATAATGAAACTGAATTTTAATAACAGTCCTGGCTTAATTTTCTTGACATGTTCCGACTCACTTTTTTAGTCTGAACACTATTCCAAGAGCATAGATTGGAATACAAAGTAAAATTACAAGACAGATTCTTTTCAATAGAAGGGTTCATATCAGTAGGATTTAATTCTTTACATGTTGATGATTATGTAACTAAAGCCCCGGTCACACCTTTAGTTTAAGACGACTTCAGGTGGATGAATATTTGAAATATTTGTTATTCATACAAATTTGGACTAATTCGGACATCTGTATACGAATCAAATGTCTGGACATTTGGATTTCCGAATTCCAACAGATTTGAATATCACAAGTTATTTGTATGAATAATTTGGACGTATGCATCCGTACGCATCCACACACATTTGGGTGGTCTGCTATTGAGCAGTGTATCATAGGGCACTGCAGAAAAAATGCCCCCCAAGGCTATGAACTTTTGCTTTTAGTCCCCACGGCTGTGGGAGGGTGGAGACTGTGAAGCTCGCGTGACCTTTGCAGACTTAGGGAGGCTTGCGATAGGTCAGCACCATCAGTGCAGATGGTGCTGATCCGGCAAGTGGCTCTCCATGTTTTGGATTAGCAGGTCTGGTGGATCTGATTCTACTGATGTGGATCTATATCAGGTAAGTGCAGAAACAGCCTATTTTCTGTCCTCTGTGGGCATTTCCAAATATGCCGCCGAAAAACGGATCTATAGAGATCTGTTTTCCGGCAAACCGTTTTCTCCAAGGATCTGTCCCAAATCGGAGGCCCTGTGCATCCACACACGTGCGGGGCAGTGACGGCGGCAAGGCTGCATGGGGGAAACGGATTGGGGTGGGTGCTGTGCGGACGCACCAGCACCCATCCCAATCCGGCCTCCGAAGGCCCTCCCCCCAGCCTCCGTGATTGGCTCCATTGGAGCCAATGGGAAGCCACAGTGCCCGCAGGCGCCCGCATTTTGGGCCTCCCTCTGCCAGGAGCAGCCTGGCAGCGAGCAGGTAAGGAGTGGAAGACATGCCCATGACCCTGGGTGGGGTGGGGGGTGGGGGCTGCAGCTTCCCTCTCGCTCAACAGCTGGGCAGGGCCTCTGGTTGGATCGGGGTGGGTGGTGATGTTTCCGCATCCGCACCCTCTCCAGTCCGGCCCTGGTGCCGCTGCCGCCCCGCATGTGTGTGGACGCATGGGGCCTCCAAGAATCTGCCCCTTAGAAACTAAAGAATAACTCGAAACAAAGTTGTATGGAAAGCAAAGCTTTTCAGGTGAGCACCGAAGTGGAAGAATTAGCTGGCACCTGAGAGCTGCTGTCAATCAATTTGATTGAAATCTTTCCACCCCCCTAGAATATTTAATGCAGAGAGATAATCTGACCGCAAGCCTTGCTTAGCAGCTTTTCAACCCCTTAAATGCTGCTGTGAATTATGATATATATACATACACATATATACATATCATATATTCATATATATATATATATATATATTACTAGAAATGCAAGTTGAGCCTCTGCACTTGCGTTCAGATTATAGGGTTGTTTATAACTGAATAATTGTATACTCTACAAGACTGGAGGGGCGAGAAAAAGTATTCTCTGTTTTACTTCTAAAAATAAGCATTTGCCTGCTCCTCTCAAGAGCAGGTGACTTCATAGGCATGGCAACAGGAGAGATGAGGGGAGGGAGACTCAGTGCTCGACCGTCACACCTGTGCGAGAGCTACAAAAACCTGACACCACTCTGCCCCAATGCCACCATGGCTGAGGAGAGGGAGATTCAGCCCTCAACATGCACACCTGTGCAAGACCTACAAAAACTCGGCACCACCCTGCCTCAACGCCGCTATGGACCAGGTGAGGGAAACTCAGTCGCCGGCTTTCCCACCTGCTCTTAGTTTTTTTTCCTTTTTATTATTATATAATGTATTATTTGTTATATCATGCAATGTATTTTTTACTTATGTAAACTGCCTTGGGCAAAAAATTGTCTGATTTAAGTTGTTGATTATACTTATTAGCTGTATTTTTCTGATGTAATGATTGTATTTGCATTGCATTTTTTTTTCTCCATTTGTTGTAAACCGCCTTGGGCAAAATTTACTTTTGGAAAGGCGGTACATAAATAAAAATGGAATGGAATGGAATGGTAAAAGAGTTGGCTTTTCTACCCCTCTTTTCTCACCCATTTAAGGGGACTCAAAGTGGCTGACAAACCTTCTGTTCGCCTCCCCACAGCAGAACACCCTGTGAGGTAGGTGGGCTTTGAGAGCTCAGAAGAGAGCACTGTGACTAGCCCAAGGTCACTCAACTGGCTTCATGGAGGTGGGCGGAATCAAACCCAGTATTCCCAGATAAGACTCTGGATCCCTAACCACTAGTGATTGTGGAAGCTCAGTGCAGTGAATAAGACCCATTCTGCGCTCGTTGGTGATCCGGATTAAGAAGTTGCCTCATCTGGATCATGGACCTCCTGATCTCATGTTAATGTGGATCAAGAAGGCCACACCCCTGCTAGTTTGACTCCACCTGCACTGGACAAAGCCATATCTAGATTAAGGAGGGTGGCATGCTTCGATAATATGGAACTACCGGGGGGGGGGGCTTTTCAGGAGTGCCATAGCATGCCTCCAAAAAAGATCACCCCTGCTTCTGATACCAAGAACTGCCATTCCAAGATTTCAGAGGTGTGGGGGAGTGGCTGCAGTTGCTATGGGGAGTGGGGGGGGGGGGGAGGGAGGGTGCATGAGTGCAATTTTCAGGATTTGACTCGATTCAAATTGAATATCCAAAAATTCTATTCTAATCTTTAAAATCTGAATTAACCCAAATTTGATTTGAATTAAGCAAATTCCAATCTATTCGTTCGAATTTTCAATTTGACAACATTTGTATGTGCCCGTATGCATCGTTAAGCATCCCATACGCATCTATATGCATCTCGTATTTATCCCGTATGCAACCCGTTTTTGTCCCATGTGGATCCATGCAAATGTGTATGGATGCAGGAAAGATGCATACGTGCAAGTACACATCATGTACGTACGCGTACACATATGAATGTCCAAATATTTCAAATGAATAGATTTGAAAATTCAATTTTTTTGAATATTTAAATTCGAATTTATAGGCATTCAATATGAATTCAAATGTTGAAATTCAAACCAATTTGATTGTATTTCAAACATTTTGAATATTTGTGCACACACTAGAGACGTTTTCGCATTACTCCCGTTCCATTTGGAACGGGAGTAGGACGGGAAGATTAAGACAGCTCACGACGCTTTCACCTTTCACACACAGGAGCGCAGGAGCGCGTGTAAACGCGTTCCGGCGCGTCTGTGTGCGAATGCTCAAAGCATCGTGAGCTGTCTTAGCCGGCAAAGGCCGGCCAGGGGCGCGGAGACAGCCGCGGAGGCAGATCGGCAATCAGCTGATTGTCAAACAGCTGATTGTTGAAGCCGCGCCGGCGTCGGAGGCAAGCCCGCAGCTGTTAGGGAGGGAGAAGCAGGCGCGAATGCTTCTCCTCCCGAACGCCTGCGAGCGGCTCGTCCGCGTTCGAATGCATGTAGAGCACTTTAAAGTGCTCTACATTTCGAACGCGAGAAAGACAGCTGCGGACACGTCGGAGCGCAAGCCCCGCTCGGGCAATGCGTATGCCGTGTCCGCAGCTGTCTCCCACGCGCACCGTTCAGCCCCGTGCGAAAACATCTTAGTAGGGAGGCATCGGCCGGATCAGTGCCGCAAGTAGCACTGACCTGGTCCATGCCCCCAAGTAACCCTGACCAGTAAGCCTCCACGTAATTCTCTTGGAATCCCCCCAAACACACAGTAACATGGGAATAACAATGTGTATAACTATATTCAATGTATTTTTAGAGGGAAAACAATACTGGTAAACAATACCAATAAACAACTGCCCCGATTGTCATTAGTGTAGCGGTCAACAAGTAAAAGCCTATCCACAGTTTGAGTGGGAGCAGTTGGTGGACTCTCGGACGCTCCTGTTTGCACTCTCTTCTGGACAATAATGCTGCATGTGGACAGTGTGGCGTGGCGTGGCTGCAACTGTGCAATTGTGCTCTGTTCGTCAATTGCTATGGCAACATCCTTGTGTATGCTAGATGTTGCTGCAACCATTGCTTTGGTGATCTGGCTGGCCCGGGCCAGATCATCTGCACTCCAAGCGCTGGTGGTTCAGTTGTGGGATACGGTGCCACTTGAAATGTGGATGCCTCTCTCCCTCTGCACCGGATTTTCACCTTGGTGGAATGGGGCCCATAGTCTCATTGAAAATATGTGAGAAACTCACCTTTGCTGGAAGTGCAGCCTCATCTATTATCAACCTCTCCATGAATCAATTCCATGTCATCACACATACTGAAGATATCATTGCTCAGGTGTAGGGGTGTGCATGAATATTTGAAGGTATACAAAATTTGATTGAATCTGCTTGAATTTCGATATTCGAATTCAAATTGAATGTCCATAAATTCAAATTTAAAGATTCAAATGAATTTTGAATCTATTCATTTGAATTATCCAGATATTCGCATGTGTATGGGTTCATACATGATGTGCACTTGCAGATATGCATCTTTCCTGCATCCATTCACATTTGCACAGATCCGTACAGGATGAAAATGGGTTGTATACGGGATAACTATGGGATGCATATGGACGTATATGGATGCGTAACGATGCGTACAGGTACATACAAATGTTGTTGACATTCCTAAGTGCAAATTCAAATTGAAAATTCAAACAAATAGATTTGAATTTGCTTAATTTGAATGGAATTTGGTTAAATTCAAGTTTTAAAGATTCGAATCGAATTGACTTTTTGGTTATTCGATTTGAGTCAAATCGAATCCTGAAAATTATGTTTGTGCACACCACTACTCAGGTGTAAAGCGTCTCCTGTTTGGCCTGCACCTAGGTGTGAAAGTCATGTCGAAGTGGTCTTCCTTGCATTCTCGGGCCGGGTCCCAATTAAGGATGTGCATGAATGATTCGGCCGAATTCCGAGATTCGTGGACCGATTGAATAGGACCTTAATCGAAGGGCCCTATCCGTCCACAAATTGAATAATCCAGTATCCGTAGAAGCTTTGATTGAAGCTTCTAAGGTTACTGGATTCCCTAGGGCTTCCCTACCTGGGCTGGCCTACCCCAAACCTCTCCCCCCCAGGGCCCCCTTACCTTCTCCAGTGGCACTCTTGGCCTCTTTCCTGGCCTTCCGGAATGCCAACCAGGCTTTCCGGAAGCTGGAGACAGGGTCTTCTGGTTCCAGAAGGCTCTGTCTCCAGCTTCCGGAAAGCCTGGTTGGCATTCTGGAGCCCCCAGAATCAGGCCTGCCGGAGCACTCCTGCCCACCTCCCCAGCACCCCCTTACCTTTGGGAGTGCTCCGATGGTGGCCCAGGCTTCAGGTGGTGGTAGCAATGGCAACGAGGTGAGGTAAATGGAGAGGGGGTGGGAGTGGAGGCGTGGGGGTGGGATTAATTCATTCCGTCTATGGATATTCATAGAATATCCATGCATGGATACGAATACCCCCACATCCATGGGAGGGGGTGTATTTGGCTGGAGCCGAATATTTCCACATTCTATTAACCTCAAACAGAATGTGGAAATTGGCTCATCCCTAGTCCCAATCCTGCTGCCACCATTCCTTGCATTGATATCTAGACCCTGCGGTCCAGGCACACTTTGACACAGCCCAAAGGGACGCTGCCAAAAAAGGAAGTGTGTTGTCTTGAATCCTTTGTGTGTTGTCTTGAATCCTTTGGAGGAACAAAGGCAAACACAATCCTGGGGTGTATTAGGAGAAGCATAGAGTCCAGATCACGTGAAGTTATTATCCCCCTCTACTCTACCTTGGTCAGACCTCATCTGGAGTACTGTGTCCAGTTCTGGTCACCCCAGTTTAAAAAAGACACTGACAAGCTGGAGCAGGTTCAAAGGAGAGCTACCAAGATGGTGAACGGTCTGCAAACCATGTCCTATGAGGAACGGCTTAAGGAACTAGGAATGTTTAGTCTAACAAAAAGAAGACTGAGAGGAGACATGATAGCTGTCTACAAATACCTCAAGGGTTGTCACAAGGCAGAGGGATTAGCCCTGTTCTCACTCTCTCAAGGAAGGACTAGAAACAATGGGGTGAAACTGCAGGGGAAAAGATTTAGTTTAGATGTTAGGAAAAAATTTCTAACAGTAAGAGTGATCAACCAGTGGAACAGGCTGCCATGGGAGGTGGTTGGTTCCCCTTCGATGGAGGTCTTCAAGCAGAGACTGGACAGCCATCTGTCTGAGATGGTTTAGGAGATCCTGCCTTGAGCAGGGGGTTGGACTCGATGACCCAGGAGGTCCCCTCCAACTCTACCATTCTATGATTCTATGATTCTATAAGATTGTCATAACATTGGAGTAAATACATATTGTACCCAACCGCTCTATTGCTTGGTTGTAGTTCAAAGGCAAGATTTAAAATCTAAATTTAGCAATGCATTGACACAACCTATTGGTTAGAAGCTTTTGCAAAACATCTTGCTGCAGGCTACTTAGCTTCTTTTAAAGAATTTGCTCGCTCCCTTATATATATAGGCACACAAGCAACGTGCATCCTGTGAGTCAGGCTGAAAAGAGCCACAAGGGGGATAGCAGAGTTCTAGTGGAAGGAAGAGTAAAAAGGAGTTGTGTCATGTAGACAACATTTTGGGCTTCTGGGATCAGATGAGAACAAAGCACGCTAGTTAAAAAGACCTATGGCAGCCGAAAACAGCAAACTATTTAAGCTCTTTCTCTTCCCCTTTCTGCCCAAGTTCTTGAAAAAAGACTCACATTTAGGGGTTATTAATTTATTTTTCAATATGCTGCATTGCCTGGAACTGGGGACATTCCAGGGGCAAACACAGTTTTATGTTAGGGATAATTAGGAATGACAATCAAAATAAATTGCTAATATTATAATGCCCTTCTACAAAGTAACTCCGGTTAGGAGATACTGTTTTGGTTGTGACACTTTAAAAAGGACATAGGCTTCCAGATCTGCACATTATTTATTTATTTATTTATTTAAGGACATAGGCTTCCAGATCTGCACATTTATTTATTTATTTATTTGCATTTCTATCCTGCCCTCTAATCGAAGGTGGGTAACAACAATTAAAATCACACATGTATTAAAACAATAGCAATATTAAAACAGTAACAGGGTCTATAAAGTGGGAAGAGACAATATACAGTATTTCCATTCAACCAAAGGCCAGGGCAAAGAGGTGTGTCTTCATCACCTCCTTAAACACATACAGTGAAGGAGCCTGACACACCTCAAGGACGAGACTATTCCACAGCCTAGGGACCATCACTGAGAAGGCCCTCTCTCGGGTGCCCACCCCTTTAACTACTAAGGGTGGCAGGACAACCAGGAGAGCTTCCCTTCCAGATCTTAAGGCATGGGCAGGTCGATATGGAAGAAGGTGTTCCTTTAATCTAGGAGGCCCTGCCCTGTGCTGGTGTAGCTCTGTTTCATTTAGATGGAACCTGGTCTGGATTACAGAGACCCTTTTCTGAGGCTCTTTGCTGCATTTAGCTGCTGGAGCTCCAGATCAGTGGGTCCAGATTAGCCTTCCCCACTGATCTGGACCATGGGATGGCATGGGTGGGATCAGCGCCATCTGCACTGATGGCATGCATCCAGATAACTCATGCCACACAACTTCAAAGCTTGTGTGAGCTTTGAAGTGGCACCCTAGGCTTCCAAAGGTTAGAAAGAAATGCTCCCAGCCTCAGGGTCCATGGAGAAGCTTTTCCTTGGTGCATTATGGTGGACTGCTGAAAAACATCCTCCGGTAGTCCCAGAACATGCCTTCCATGTTTCTGATCAGGGTCACAGTAATTGGGATCTGCATTAGACAAAGCCAGACCAGTGGGAGCAAGGCCTCCATGATCTGCATTACCATGCAGACATGGAGGCCCAGATATGTACTGCATAGACCCTCAATATGGATTTGTGAGTGCTAGTCAATGATAGCCTAACCCCTCACTTACCTGAGATCGATTGCACAGCTGATCCACTCCCGGGCACCACCATCTTGACTATGGTGCTGTGTGCAACTGCGCGTGTGCCAGTGCCATCACTGCAGTGACATTGACACTTTGCACAAGCACAGCCACATTGGGTCATATGAGTTGCCAGTACTCTTGTGCAGCAGCTCAGGTGCAGTTAGTATCTCCTGTAAGTGCAGATGCATCTGCCCAGATGTTGACTAATTGTAAACTATGGACTGAAGTGAGAATTGGCCTCTGGAACTCCTTTTCCTTACACAATCAGGCTGGAACATCTGGGCCTCTTGAGCATTGAAAGGTGGCATTTAAGAGGTGACCCAATTGAGATATATAAAATAATGCATGGCATGGAAATGGTGGCTAGAGCAAAATTATTTTCTCTATCACAAAACACTAGAACAGTGGTTCTCAACCTGGGGGTTGGGACCTCTTTGGGGGTCGAACGGCCCTTTCAGAGGGGTCGCAACGAGTCTCCCACTGCCCTTCCCTCCCACCTCTCAGCTGTTCCGCTCCCGTGGTTGGGGGTCCCACAACATGAGGAACTCCATTAAGGGGTCGCGGCATTAGGAAGGTTGAGAACCACTGCACTAGAACCATGAAGCTGATGGGCAGGAGAGTTAAGACTGACAGGGGAAGTATTTTTCTTCACCCTGGTCTGTGCAGTTTTCTACCAGAAGCGGTGGTGACGGCAACCAGTCTTGACAGTTTAAAAAAAGGATTTGATAAATTCATGGAAGAGAGGTATATCAATGGCTAGTAGAATCCCTAGGTACTGCCTGCCTCCAGGTTGGAGGGACAGGCAGGATGCCTCTAAAGGCCATCTGCAGGCAGGTGAAGGTTTTGCCTTTGACTTCTCCTTGAGATGCCCATAAGCAATTGGTGGGCTACTGTGCGAGAAAGGATACTGGATTAGGTGGGCTGTGGCCTGATCCAGCAGGACTCCACTTATGTTCTTACTTCTGTGTGTTCTTTTCTGATTAGCTACAAGATAAAATAAAGTGGTTTTGTGAAATGTGACATTTGAGATGGAACTTTTGCATTTTGCTAAGCCGAAATTCTAAGAAATATGAACCCAAGGCCCTCCTACATAACAGAACAATTTGTGGGCAACATACTAAATCTTGTTGGAATATTGTTAAAACAGGAAACGCTTGTTTGGCTATCCGTCTCACCAGGAACATTCTGGTAAACATCAGGTGATGTGTTATTTCTGTATCTAGACACAACTAAGTTCCTGTTTTCACTGTGGGAACAGCATGGTTATCTCAGCTAGGCTTCTGCTTTCCTGAGAAGAATAATTCTATTCTGGATAAACCAAATATGTACATGTGGGAGCCAAACTTAGTAACTTCATGCAATCTCACAAGTGTTCATATTGCCTTAACAATGCTGTAATGTGTGCTGTTTGAGTTGTATATTCTTGACTGAAGATGTAGAGCTTAGTGGTTAAGTTGTAAACCATGTATTTGCTTAAATATATCCACTCATATAACCGGAAGTGCATTTATCTAGTACCTATACTGCAATCATGAAGACAATAAAAGCCTTCCCTATTGGAAAGAATCAACGAGTCTGCTCTCATGCTTGTGGATGTCATCTGCATGCGTTATCTGCTGTGATTCTAGCAATATGCAATCTCTGCTTTCAGGAGGTTGTCCAAGTTTGTTTAAAGCTTCTCTCTTTTTTGATATCTCATTCACTGCAATTATTTATTTATTGCCCACCATTTTATCTGCTGCCTCCAAGCTGCACTTTGATCAAATAGTGCAGGAGACTTGTTTCCCAGTTTGCAGCTTTTAATGCATCTGCAAAATGATTCATCGTATGCATTAAATTGCTGGGCATGTGAAGGTGCCTCTAGCCACAGTCATTTCTCTGTTTGAAGCTGAGTTCAGGATCTTTCAGAAAATGGCTTGCATGTGTTGCCTGCAATCTTATCTGTGTTGGCATACTGTAAATATTTAAATAATGCTGGTTCCAAGGGAATTTATACAGTGTTGAGGCGTAACATGGAATCATTTCTCATGCTACTTTAGCAAATCTTTCTTGTCATTGCAGGCTTCAGAAATTTCATCAAAATCCCACCTCTGGTAGAAAAGAGTGAGAAAACTGTAATTCCATCTGCCAAAGAATTGTCTCCCATACTAGGAACGGATCAGAACCCTACGAGTCTCAACTTTTTCTGCATATACAAAACATCATAGAATCATACAATCATAGAGTTGGAAGGGATCTCTAGGGTCATCAAGTCCAACCCCCTACTCAATGCAGGAGTTCCTAAACCATCCAGTGAAGGAGAGTTCACTACCTCCCGTGGCAACCTATTCCATTGACTGATCGCCCTCACTGTCAAGAGGTTTTTCCTAATATCTAATCTGTTTTGACTCCCTTGAAGTTTCATCCCATTGTTTCTAGTCCTCCCATCTTGTGCAAGTGAAAATAGGGACAATCCCTCTGCACTGTGACAGCCCTTCAGATACTTGAAGACCGTGATCATAGGCCTTTTTGCACGAGGGAGTTTGGAATGCGTCTACGACACGCCGGATGCTGCATTCAATCTTGTCAGGCAGCCAGATCAGTTCCAGGCTGCCCCAAGCATCGCAAAGCATCGAAGACGCGTTCCAAAAGTACACACGTTCCAAGTGTTCTGGGATGCTCCCAGCTGCCATGGAGGGAAAGTGTTCACATGCTCTCCCTCTGTGACAGCTGGATCCCTCCCCTGGCCTCCTCCGATTGGGGTGGGGCCAGGGGTGGGGAGGCCAGTTGGGTCCCTTCCCTGGATTCCCACGAGGTGCATCAGCCTGGATCAGGCCCATGAAACTGGTGCCCCCCCCACCCAGCACCCCCCCAACCTAGCCTGGGGCCACGCAAGTGCATGAATGGTGCTTACCTGCTGTGGCTGGCTCGATTCTGGCTGGAATAGGCCGGCGATGTTCTGTGCATGCATGTGGAGCAGCCCCTCATTGGTCAGGCACCCACCTGGCCTCATCTGGCCATCTGCGCAAAGGCGGGAAGGGTCCTGACTGGCCTCCCCACCCCTGGCTGCAAGGCAGCCAATCGGGGCAGGCCAGGGGAGGGTCTTAGGCCCAAACGCATTGAAGCCATTTTCCTGTTCACAAGTAGGCAGGGAAAGGATGCATTTGGAATGCGTCCTTTACTTGCCAGTGCAGATGGGAAAGTGGCTTCAATGTGTTTGGGCCGAAGCGTCCTGAGGCATCTTTGCCTTAGTGCGAAAACGCCTCATGTCTCCTCTCAGTCTCCTCTTCTTATCTAGATCCTTCAATCTTTCCTTGTAGGACATTATCTGGAAGCTGAAAATGGAATCTTCAACCATCCTCAAAAATGAGATTTCCCTGACCGCATGGACACATTGATAGCAAGGACACAGAAATGGTTTGCCACTACTTTCTTCGGGGGGGGGGGGTGGAGGCTGAAAACTGAAGCTGTGAGCCCCTACTTTTCAGCTGATTACTTTAATCCAGAGCTAATGGAATTAGGCTGAAGAATTATTTCAAGTGGTGGAATTTCAAAAAAGATCCCAGAAAAAGAGAGGGGAATCCAGCTACATTTAGATGATTTCCAGGTATACTAAAAACACTGGGAAAATGTGGGCATAAAGGTGAAGCTGGCAGGCACTGGGGGCACTGGACAGGTGGGGGACGAGGCCTCCTTGATCCACATTAGTGGGCAGAAGTGGAGACCAAGAATGTGTTCTACATGGACCCTTAGTCCAGATAAAGGGCCTGTTTGAAAAGGGCCCATGTCTCTGGCACAGATCCTTCAACACTAGACCAAAATGAGAGTAAGATAAGGAGAAATATTTTTTTCACCCAGGGGGTCGTCAGTCTATGGAATTTTCTGCCAGGAGATGTGGTAACAGCAACCAGCCTAGATAGATTTAAGAAAGGGTTAGACAAATTCATGGAGGACAGGTGTTTTAATAGCCACTAGAATGGATGCCTAGGTACATCCTAGCTAGAGAGACCGGCAGTAGGCCTTTAAAGGCCATTTGCTGGGATTCGAGAGCAGGTTGTGCTTTTGTGTTCTCCTTGAGATGCCCATAAACAATTGGTGGGCCACTGTGTGGGATGGGATGCTGGATTAGATGGGCTGTGGCCTGATCCAGCAGGGCTCTTATGTTATTATGTTCTTGAAAGGAACTTCCAGAGCTCACTGTACACAGAAATACCCACCCACCCACCCACCCCAGGAGGCTGGCTGTGACAAGTGACTGGAAGTTGCCTTCATCATAGGGCTGAAGAAGCCCTTACATGTCTGATGGTCCACACTTTCCAGAAATGCTGGCTTTTCTAAAAAAGATCTAGCTGTCTCATAAGTCCCTTAGATGAAAAACGCAGAGCCACCAAACCTTTTTCAAATGGCACCATGTGATTTCCATCCATCTCTGCCATGAATTTCTTATGAACCGAATTCATTCAATTTGAAATTGAAGTATCATTTTTAAAAATCACCTTTTCTCGACTTGCCTTTGAGGTTTTAATATAAGGGAAACATGGATTAACTGTAATCTCCACATTTCCAGCATTTCACACCATTTAAAACTCATTTACATGCGAGTGCTCTTTATAAGCCTTGCAAAAATGAATTGCAGTCTTTTCACATTTTATTTTATTTTTTAAATAGACCTAGGGCTTTAAAAGAGAGGGGAACTAAGGGAGACCTGAATTCTTGAGCACCAGTTTTTAGTGCTGGGCAACAAAGATATATGCCTCAATATCCTAGTGGAATAATACATTCATTCACATTCATTGAAAGCATAGCTTTGTTTGTTTAAACAGTCATTGTCCATTAGCTTAGTTGGTTTGCATCCATTTTCTTCATGACGAAAAGGGCATGGTGGAGATCATGGATGATCTTCTGGAGAGAAAAACAGAGACAAGATGGACAAAGAGAAGAACATCCAAGTTTGTATAATTTGGCTGTGTACATGGATGAAAATGAAGCTATTGATGGAACAGGGAATTAGAAAGGTCAGGAGGTTACCACATTCATGGAGGCTGATACATTGGAAGACAAAGATGGAGAAGAATGAAGCTAAAATGGGCACTGATTCTGCATTTGGTCAATAGACTTTCTGGACTGGCCCTTATTCTGCTTTGTATCTTGGACTAGGAGGCTGCCATCTTCATGCTGGTGCAGACTACAGCAGACCCTGTCTGGGGCCTGTCATAGTTTGCATTTACATGTGGATGACAACATCACAGGGAAGTGGAGATGGGGAATAGATCCAGCTTCTG
This sequence comes from Aspidoscelis tigris stejnegeri, assembly GCA_023333525.1. Taxonomy (NCBI): domain Eukaryota; kingdom Metazoa; phylum Chordata; class Lepidosauria; order Squamata; family Teiidae; genus Aspidoscelis; species Aspidoscelis tigris. Next base: position 13,502,524 of record JALMGA010000001.1, read on the forward strand.
CACTTTAAGGCATCAAATCTATCCCAAACCCCACCTATGTGAATCAACTCCATAGAAATCGTAGAATCATAGAGTTGGAAGGGACCTCCAGGGTCATTGAGTCCAACCCCCTGCTCAATGCAGAATTTCCTAAACCCTCCCAGACAGATGTAGACCCAGCTTCTGCTTGAAGACCTCCAGTGAAGGAGAGCTCACTACCTCCTGTGGCAGCCTATTCCATTGACTGATTGCCCTCACTGTCAGGAAGTTTTTCCTAATATCTAATCTGTACTGACTCCCTTGAAGTTTCATATCATTGTTTCTAGTCCTCCCATCTTGTGCATGTGAGAGTAGGGACAGTCTCCTCTCCATTACGGATGTGATCACAGAACCATGGTAACCCACCTGCACCACCCACTCACATGCTCCATCTGCACCTCTTCTACCCAGAAGAGGTGTGGATGGAGCATGCAGGCTTTCCTGGCATAGTGGCAGCATCTGGGAGTGTCACGGAGTTCCCCCCTGTAGGTAAGTGTGAATTTGACCATAATCTGGAATAAGGCCCAGCAGCAGTCATGCAAATGGCTGCATTCTTTGCCTTGTGTCCATCCCTAGCTGCAGTCAGGTTAGGGAATGGCACATATGTTGCGTAAAGGTGGGGGGAGCCAGGTCAGGATGTTACACCTGGAAGTGTCCCATTTGCACTGCTCCCATACCATTCTCAAAGGTGTGGGCACCTTGTGGACAGCTATCAAACTGTCCATAGCAGGTACGCCTCCAGAATGGGCAGGAGCCCTCAGGGACTCTTCCAGGCATACTGTGATATGGATAATGTGTTCCCACAATCCACTTGCACCTGCCTCCAGGCCAACTACAAAAAGGCCCTTCTTGTTTTTGCTCTCTCTGTCTGCCTCCAGAAAGCAGCGCAGGGAAGGCTAGAAAGGAATAATGCAAGGTATTCCTCCCCTACTATTTTTGGCTTCTATCCTGACTGTGCTCGCCCCAGGGTTGTCTTTGTGGATCTTTGGTCAAGTGCAATCCAAGTAATTCAGCTGCAATCGAATTCCTGGATGTGCACGTGACCACCTCCATGCATGTGTGGTCAGCCTGTTGCACCCTCTACACATGCGTGCCGTACAGGGCTCTGGTTGCTAGTCTGCCCAGAGAGGCAAGTCTGTTGCTGAACATTGCTATTGCTTGAAAATGCTGGGTTTTCCAGCAATAGTTTTTAGTGGGTTTTAGGGAGGGAAAAGGAGGACTACAGTGGGGCTGCCTACAATACATAAGGCAACCCCACCATAATGGTGCTTTTTTGTCCCATGTGAATAAAACCTCTGTGTTATTACCCTTACTTTTAATATTTTGTGTAAACTGCTTTGAAATTTTTTAAATGAAAAACAGTACCTACATGTCTTAAATTACAACAGTAGAACTATAACATCAGTAACAGTAACAACAACAACAACAATAATAATTTAATTTAATTTAATTTAATTTTCCTGAATATCAGCATCTCTGAGACTCATCTATGCCAAGGAACACCATATATGTCTTCCTTGATCATCATGGAAGAAATAAAAGCCCCCTCCAGATTTGCGGAATAAATCCGCAGTTAAGGGGAAATTGCAGCTAACCTGCTGCGAAGCGATGGCACACCATCCCAACCCGAAACACAGCTCTGTAGTTTCCCATAGGAAACTGCGAGAGCTCAATCGGCATGTGCTGTCACATGGGATGAGGCAGCCAATCGGATTGGAGCTGCCTTCCCTGCTCTTGTTGTCTCTTCTCACTGTCCTGCCCAGACTGGCAGGAAGATTTGAATTTAGTTAATACTGTGCAGCGAGTGTTCTTCATCAGATGTATCAATGGCTACTAGAATGGATCTTTCAGGCTGGGGGGACAAGCGGGATGCTTCTAAGGCTATTTGCTGGGATTCGAGAGCAGGAGAAGGTTTGCCCTTGTCTCTGCTTGAGATGCCCATGGGCAATTGGTGGGCCACTGTGTGCGACAGGATGCTGGACTAGATGGGCTGTGGCCTGATCCAGCAGAGCCCCTCTTATGTTCTTATGTTCATCCCACACTACTGTAAATCCGCAGTAGCAATGGGATAATGCATTGCCATTATGGTCTATCAATTGTGGTATGTGACGCCCCCACAGCAACTGCGCATTCCCCTGCGTGGTATTAATGAGTCTGGATGCTCGCATTCTTACATGTAATATGCTGATCCAAGCACAGCAAGTAAATATTATAGAAATAAATGAAATTAGTGGGATTTCAAGAGGAGCTAGAGGACATTCCGTAGAGAAGTGTTTCATAGCAGCAATAGGAGGGCTCCTTGACAAAGTCTTTGAGAATCAAACTGCTGGTAGGTTAGAGTTCCCTGCTACTTGCCCTTGTAAAAATAGGATGGAGAAAGGTTTGTGTGACCCCTTTGTTCTTTCAAGCCAGGATGAATTTAGCTTAGGGGCAAACCGCAGGAAGATTAATGATGCTTGCTCCTTTGCCTTCTGCCCCAGGGTGGTTGGTGTTCAAACAAGTGCAGGCTCCCAAAAGACATGGAAGGATGAGCTGCTGTAAGGTTCAGAGAATTCTATCCAGTTGGAAGCCCCCAAATGCTACTGAGCAAGTAGCTTAGGAAAGTATATAAGAAGCAGGTATACAAACTTGATACTCAGCTAGATCCATGCTGGTGGGTCCTGGATTGTCAATAAATCTCAGAGCTCCTAGGTGCAATGGTCTTCCTTTGCTTTGCATAAATAAAATGTATTTCCTTTCCTGGATTGATTCTGCACTCCTCCATGAAGCCAGCTGGGTGACCTTGGGCTAGTCACAGCTCTCTGCTGAGCTCTCGCAGCCCCATCTACCTCACAGGGTGTCTGTTGTGGGGAGGAAAATAGAAAGCTTTGCCAGCCCCTTTGAGTCCTCTTAAATGGGTGAGAAAAGCAAGGTAGGAAAGCCAACTCTTCTTCATTCTTCTTTGCTTGTATTTAAAAAGGATACATAAGGAGAAGAGAGAGATCCTTTTTGCACTTACTCATTTGCAACATTCTCTCATTCTCTGGGCTGCTCCATATGCATGCCACAGCACTGCCTCCATCTCAGGACAACCTGAAGCATGCAAGGCCCCCATAAGTGTGGAGAGGCTTTAGCAAAACCATCTAGTATGCTCTCAGTGAGCTCCCCAACACAGCATTCACACCACTTCCTGGTGCAAATGCTGCCTGGTGATGGAGTAGTGTGGTGCAGCTGTGGCTGTGCAGTTGTGCACCGTGTCACAATTGCCATAACAACAGCATCGTGCACGTCGGAAGCTGCTGTGGCCATTCCTATGGTGATGCTTACGGTCCAGTACAGATCATAGAATCATAGAATCATAGAATCATAGATCATAGATCATCCACACTGCAAGGGCTGCTAGGTAAGTTGGGGGTGGTGCCAGCTCTCTCAGGGTGCGTCTTCATGGCATAGTTATCTCGAATTCAAAACGTTTTGAGTTTGCGCAGTTCAGATGGCACTTCGGATTAACACGGTATTTCCGTGTTAAAGGACGTTATCCCGATTAGAAATAAATCCTGATCTCAACAGGTCTCACTCCGGATCGGGCGTCGATACGTGTTTCCTTTTTAACTGTGTGGACAGTATCGTTCCGGGATGAGATTCAGTGTTAAGGCTGTCCCGCCCCCCCAATCGCACTGTAACCAATGGCTGAACGTATTAGAAGCACGTCATGTTTAGGGTTTCCTTCATTGAAAAAATCCACCCTCAAATACCCACTATAAACCTCCAGTCCTTAAAGCTGAAACACTGTATCAATCTAAGCACTTCACACCTTTAAAACAATGTTGCAATTTTGCACAATTTCAGACCTTTGAAGGTTCGGAACAGTCACTTTCAGCCCCCTTAATGGTGAGAAGGCTTGTCAGCCACTTAGTCCCTTGAAGGGTGAAAACAGAATGTCAACCGCTTTGAGCCCCCTCTAGGCTACTTTGCCTGTGGTCACACCTAAGGTTTAATCCAGTTTCAGTTCACTTTCAGAGTGAGAGAATACACCAGCAAACTGACAAGCTGGTTTTCTTTCAGGGTTAATAACTCAGAAAATCCACCTTTAGACTAGATAATGTGGAAAGAAAACTACTGGTCACTTTGCTGATGTGTTCTCTCACTCTGAAGGTGGAGTGAAGCTAGATTAAACCTTAGGTGTGACCACAAGCCAAGGTTTTAATCCAGCTTCGGTCCCTGTGAGGTGGGGGGGTGGAGTTCCCTCCCGGCCACGGGGGGGAAGAGCAAGCGAGGAGCCCCCTTCGCCCTCTTGTCCACCCCTTGGCTCTCCTCCTCTGCGGGGCAAAGTGGCGGCAAAGCGGGGGAAAAGTGGCAGCGGAGCCCCAGGGAGAAGCCGCTAGCGCCGCAGCCCCGCAGCGCCTGGATGGATGGATGGATGGATGGATGGATGGGTGGATGGATGGGTGGATGCTGCTGCTGCTGCTGCTGCTGCTGCTGCTGCTGCTGCTGGGAAGGGGGAGGGTGGACTGGGCAGGGAATTCCCGGCGGAGCATGACGCAAAGAGAAGGGAGGGTGGGATCCTGGCAGGGAAAACCAATCACAGGAGAGAGTGTGGGCAATGGGCAGGAGGACAGTGCTGCCATGTGGACTCCGAGTATTGATCCCGCGTTAAGGCTGCCATCGGAACCGGATCAACTTGCAAGTCGTCTGGACAGCTTTGTTCCGTTTCTTTTATTTCGAATTCTTTAAACTGAAATAACACATGCCATGAAGACGCGCCCTCAGTGTGAATGCCAGCCACTGTTCCTGAACTTAACTTCAGTGGGATGGTACCACACTGAAATTAAGGGCAAAAAGGCCCACAAACTGTGATCAAGGTATCTAAAATTCTGCATAGGGTAAGGTAGGGCAAAGCAATGAACTAGCTGCTGTGCGGTTAGTTCCTTGGGAATGCCTGGTCTTGAGTTCTCATTTGACTATGAGAGCTTGCTGGATTACCTTGGATGGTGTAATGGAAGAGCCAAGCTGAGAATCTCTCTGTCTCCATTTTGGCCCTAGAGGGTTAAAATCTAAAGTAAAAATCTTGGGAAAAATCAGCTTGTTATGTTAAGTCTTGAAGAAGAAAGGCATACTTGGCCTTAAAGTGGTACCATCCAAGATCAGTTGTACCTTAAAGTTACTCCCAATTTAGGTAACCCTAATTGGCTGCAAGGAGGCGATGTGCAGTTATTCATGTTACAGGATGGGAGGAGATTCCTCACTCATCTTCTAGAAGGACCTGTGTTTGTTGGCATTTTATTAGTCATTTTATAACATGTGATGTATTCAGAACTTTAGGATATAGCCATGCCTGCATTAGCATTAGATATTCTGATTCTGATTTTAGTCTGTTCTATTCTATACCAACTTGTCCCAGAGTCTAGCTTTTTTCTCAGTGTCACTTTGTTATTCTAATGCTGACCTTTTGATGTATTATGGAATCCCATGTTCTTGCATGGAAAAACCCTTTTTATTTTCTTGAAGTATTTTGAATCTGTATTATTTTGCTGTTTTATGCATTTACTGTATTTTCTGGCATATAAGACTACTTTTTAACCCAGGAAAATCTTCTCAAAAGTCAGGGGTCGTCTTATACGCTGGTTGTTGTCTTCTTATACGGCGAGTAGATCCCAAACTCTATATTTTAACTGGAAAGTTGGGGGTTGTCTTATACGACCAGTTGTCTTATACGCCGGAAAATACGGTACTCATTTTTTTGTCTTTTAATTTTAATAAACCAAAAATTTATATTTTTATTCTGGTTCGTTTTGCTATTTGAAGCCAGAAGGGAATATTTTGGCAAGGGAGGCTCTGTTTGGCCAAGCCCTACTGCTGCAGATGGGGAATAAATGGCTCTTTTATTGGCCTACAAAACCCATTATTCCTGGTGATTGGCTATGCTGAATAGGGCTGATGGGAATTGGAGTCCACCAAAATTTGGGCAGCCACAGGGTCCAAAATAGTTGGGGTCTGGGGAAAGCAGAATAATAGAAGTTCTCTCTTTCTGTTTTCCTCTTGCCTCATATAACATGGAAACCCAGGTAGGTGTGTGTACTTGCGTTTGTGTGTATGCGCAATCCCCTAATTGATGGAAAACTCAGGTTGGGCAAACCTACTACTATTATGGATCTTATAATCAGCTAATGGGGAGAGTCAGAGCGGGACTAGTAAAGCCCCAAAGAGACCACCAGCACTTGAAGTGTATATGGTGAGGCCTGGGCAGTCCAGGTCACCATGCTCAGACATTGCCATGGCAATTGGGAGATGGTGCACAACTGTGCAGCCACAGCCACAGCCACACTGCCATGCCCACTCACAGTGTTGTATCCAGGAGAGGGTGTGAACGCTGCTACTCAGGAGCTGTGGAGACTTTCAGCTTAGCAGTGTTGGCATCTAGCACATATGCAGCAGATCTGTTAGAAGTTCCCAGAAAAGATAGCATCTTCAGTACATTCCAAACGGGATTTATTGCTTGATACAAAAAGTACAAGAGCCATATTGCCACTCCTAGTCAAGCTGTGGACTGATCACTACTTGCTAGAAGGTAAGTGTGACCAGGGCCTAGATCTCCCTTCTCCAGTGCTACTGGCTTATAGCTAGTTTGGTTGTTGCAACTACATTGACGTTGGCCTACATTAGTGGACTAGAGACCTTTTCGCATGAGGGCAAATGGAACACATGTAGGATGCTCCGCTGGGCTGGCGCTTCCATTTAGAACTGCCCCAGACCATCCAAAGGTGCCCACTCATGTTCCGGGTGTAGAGCACAATCGCGGCCATCCCCGGCCATCCCACAGCTGTTCAGGAGAGAGAGCGTTCGCATGCTCCCTCCCTGACAGCTGTGGGCCCCGCCTCCGGCTGCCCCCATTGGACAGGCCTGTCTGGTCCCTTCCCCAGGTTCCTCTGGGTTCTAGGGGACCAGATCGAGTCCCCTACAGTCCACAGGAACCCCCTGGGCGCCCACCCCTCAGGCGTGGGCCTGTGCCTTACCTTGTTGCTGCCGGGTTCCAAAGTGGCGAGCTTGGCCAGTGGTGCTGTGCACCTCTGCGCCCTGCAGGCTCTGATTGGCCAGCTACCTGCACGTGGGTAGCTAGCCAAGCAGAGCCAGTGGGGCGCACAGGTGCACAGTGCTGCCAGCCATTTCAGCCACTTTGGAACCCAGTGAGCATGAGGTAAGCACCTTTCTCTTGCACACGTCCCTGCATAGGCCCATGCCCAGGAGGTGCCCGGGAGGGGGGATTTCCTGCAGGCTGTAAGAGACCTGATCCTGTTTGCTAGAGTCTGTGGGAACCGGGGAAAGGACTGGACAAACCTGTGCACTCCTAGGTCCAACTGGACCAAATGGGGACAGGTCTGGTATGGGTGTCCTGCCCCCACACCAGTCTTTTCAGGCTAGGACACATGGGGACAGGTTCCCCTTTTGCATGTAGGCAGGTAGGAATGCGTGCCCACGTGTTCCTTACCTGCCTAGGTGTAAATGGGGAATCCCTTTCTATAGATACTGGTTGATGGGGCATCATCTCTGTAGTATATTAACTTTGGGTTTTTCTGTACTTCCCATTAAACCGTATCAGGATGGGCAAAAAATGCTTTGTCACCTTCACGATTTGTAGGAATTGCATAGCTTCGAATGTTCACATTTGAATAGAATGTTGGCTATGTTTGAAAGTGGCCATTTGCATGTCAAGGAAAAGGATTTGGGCATTTGTTCAAACCATTGTTACATTCGTGAAGGTGAATTAATGGATCCTTAGTGGATCTGGAAGAGATTCAGAATGGATTCAGAGCAGATTCAGAAGTGTGATCGGTCGTGGCGATGAACATTAGAAGCAAATTAAAAGCCTGGCACATTTGAAGTGGCCCCATTTGCACAAATGCGAATTTCCATCCCATTCACTTTGATGTGAGGTGAATGGGGAAAAAACATGCCCATATCTTGGGCCCCAGAAATCTAAAGGAGCGCCTTCTCCCATATCGACCTGCCCGTGTTCTAAGATCTGGAGGGGAGGCCCTTCTGATTATCCCTCTGCCTTCAGCAGCTAGACGGGTGGGCACCCGGGAGAGGGCCTTCTCGGTAGTGGCCCCCAGATTGTGGAAAGGGGTACGTCAGGCCCCTTCTCTGTCTATGTTCAGGAAGGTGGTGAAGATGTACCTCTTCACCCAGGCCTTTGGCTAAATGCCCCTTCCGTTTCCCCCCATTGTACACTCTACTGTTTTTTAAACTGTTCTTGTATCTCTCTCTCTGTTTTTTTTCAATATTATTATTATGCTGGTTTTTTAAATTTTGAATTGGTTTTAGCATTGTTTTATACAGTCTTGATATGTGTGTGTTTTAAATATTGTGAGCCGCCCAGAGACCCTTGGGTATGGGGCGGGATATAAATATAAATAAATAAAAATCTCTAAAACAGTTTAGCATGAGGACTGGCTTTCTTCAGGACCTTCTCTCATGTGCACTGGAGTGGAAGAGAGAGGCTCCTCCCCCTCCCTGAACTGAGCTGATCCATCTTCATTAGAATAGAATAAGGTCCAGTCTAGGCAGCCAAAATGACAACTGATACCAGGACACCAGCAGACCCGTTTTTGCAAGGCTACCAGTGTTCTAGGAATGGTTGCACACTTCCCTGTTTTGGTTTGGATGTATTTCAGTGGCTCACCAAGTTGCATCATCAGAATGCATCTCCAGGGGGAACTGAGGCAAGGCAATTTAGTTCCTAGTGCTCAGTGAACCCGGAGGTGGCTCTGGAGATCTCCAGAGTAGAGCATTGTACTGGAGCAGGCTTCCAAATGTGGAAGGCTTATCTCAGGACCATGGAGCAGTTCCTGCTGCCAGAATGGCTCAGGAGCCCAGTTCCCACTATGGCTTGTAGTTTACAATTAATCAACATCTGGGTAGGTACATCTGCATTTCAGGAGGCTCTTACAGCCTACAGGTGCCCCCTGCCTGCCCAGATGTTCCCTAATTGTAAAAAACTGTGGTACACAAAATTATGCACTACAAGGACCCTAATTTTAACCATATCCTTTACCTTAAGCACCCAGACAGCAAGTATCTGTATTACTTCCTGCTGGCGAGGTCATCTGAGCTGCCACGCAAACCTGCTGGCAGCTCACATGATCCCCTGACACAATTGTGCCTGTGCAAATCATCAGCAGCACCGTAGCAATGGCGGTGACACGTGTGCCGTCACGCAGGGCGCCGTGCTCAAGATGGCGGTGCTTGGCAGAGGATCGGTGGCACAATTGAACACAGGTAAGTGATCAGTCGCGTGGGGGCTAGGCTGTTGTTGACTAGCACTTGCAAGTGCGAGCATGCATCAACATTGGTCTCTAACGCAGCTGTGCTGTCCGTGGGGTGGGCAAAGTAAAGCAAAATTGCTCCACGTTGAAATGGTACTGCTGCACCAACTCAATAAGATAAGTGTGGAAACAGCCTTGTGTTAGTAGGTCCTGTATCCAATGTTCCTCTGAGCTCCAGTATTCCTTGGGTGGCAATTAATTGCATAGGATGATCTTGTACTACATCTAGTTTCTGGGAGCCAAACCACCATGTTTTGCGAGGGACAACTGTATTAAAAATATATTCTTGAAAATTAAGATGCATTGTAGTTTTAACTTTGTGAATCGCTTCACTCTGGCCGGCCTCAGCAGAACTCTTCAGAAAAAGGTTAAGCAAAATTGGCCCTTGTGGGAAAAGCAGCGCTTGTAGAGCTCTAAGGAGCTTTTCATTAAAAAGGCAAGCGCATGAACAAACACCTGAAGGCATGCTTGGAAGTTTTTTAAACAGCACTCTTGACCTCTTGCCCCTGGTGTTTAAGGATGGAAACTTTGAGACCAGCCATAGATATGATCCAGTTTTCCCACTTTAAACGAATTCGCGGAAAGTTTTTGAAGAAGTAGCCCAGAGGTAGTTCAGTGGGGAATACATAAAGACTTTTTGGTTTTTAAGGACTTAAAAAACAACAACTCCCCCAAAAAACATTTATTTGACTGTAAATGTAGGTGCACATATAAATATAAGGTGCACTGAGGAAAAGTTGATATTAATGAGGTTATGAAAGGTAACGGCTATATTTACGCCAAAAGCACTATTAATTCAGCGGCGGTGAATCTCATCAGTCCAGTTCCAAAAAGGTCCAGCAGATTAATGGAATGGCCACTGCAGTAACTTTTATTTTTTATTTATAGGCTACATTTCACTATACATTATGCAAAAAAAGAAAAAAAAGAAAACCATGTTAAAAAATTTAAAGCATTCAACAGAATGACAAGAGTTTGATGCTATAGAATATCTCTAGGTTGGAGAATGTGTCAGGATGCCCTAAAAGTCTTTTGCAGGGAGTTGAGAACAGAGGCCAATTCGTACTAGGCTCTGGGAAGCAACAGGGCAGCTCTGGTGAAGAGCATACTCATGTCTGCTAGACTGCTACAGCCTGGAAGTGTGCCCGCCCTCACTAGAGGTGCACTAATTGCTGATTAAATTACCAACCTTTATCACAGGTTTACTTGCAGCATCTGGTGGTGCAATCATATTCATGTCTTCCAGCTAGCTGCATGAGGTGGGTGGGGAGTACATCGTCTGCGCAGGTGGGGCCACATTGCTGGCCCTGGTTGGTTGCCAATGTCTTGCACAGGTGGGGCCACGTTGCTGGTCCTGGTCAATTGCCAGCATCCTGCACAGGTGTGGACGTGTTGCTGGTGCTGGCTGGTTGCCAGCTGCTGCTGCAATCGGGCAGGTCCTCCTGGGCTGGTGCCGCAGTGGCAGGCTGCCCCGGGATCGATCCAGGGGGCAGTGGGGCAGGCCCCCTCAACACATCACTGGGATGGGTCCCACCCCTCTGCATCCACATGTGACATGGATGGCGGCGGCCGATCGAGGCAACAAGGAGGCGGTACTCCTGGCTTTTGTGGCAGTGGCGCAGGCTGGTCAACAGAGGAACCATTGACATTTCTTTTAACGGAGGACCATTCCCATTTCTTTCACTATTAATTCAGCAGTGGTGGCTCTCATCAGGCCAGTTCCAAAACGTCCAGCAAAATAGTGAAATGACCAGTGCAGTAACTTTTATTTTTTATTTACAGACTATATTTCACTATACATCCTGAGACAGGATGCTGGACTAGATGGCCCATGGCCTGATCCAGAAGGGCTCATCTTATGTTCTTATGAGATAAGTAGGATGCCTCTACAGGCCTTTTGGCAGGGAATCAATAGCAGATCCAGCAGGAATCTTCTTATGTTCTTAGAATAGTGGTTCTCAACCTGTGGGTCATGACCACTTTGGGGGTTGAACTGTCCTTTCAGAGGGGTCCCAATGAGTCTCACACCTTCCTGGCCCATCCTCACCTAAGCTGCCCCACCCTGTGGTTGGGGGTCTCCGCAACATGAGAAACTGCATTAAGGGGTTGCGGCATTAGGAGGGTTGAGAACCGCTGTCTTAGAAGATTTAGGAAGGCTCCTTCCTTCCTTCCTTCCTTCCTTCCTTCCTTCCTTCCTTCCTTCCTTCCTTCCTTCCTTCCTTCCTTCCTTCCTTCCTTCCTTCCTTCCTTCCTTTGAATTTCATCTTCCACATGTCTTAGCAATGGTGACTGAAAGGAGTGAACACTCGAAAAATCTCCCTGCCTTCCACCAAACAACATCTCTCTGAATCTGAAAGTTTTAGTTGTTAGTGAACAATTGCTGAGAGATCATTCCTCAGTTACAAAGCAGTGCTAAATCTCTTGAATTGTTTTTCTTCCAGGATAAGAAAACAGATAAACAGAGAAGATTGCTCTTGAAACAGTAGTGCTGCTCAGGGGAGTTGCTACAACCAAACAAGTCCAGACTGCCTGTATATGCCATTGCTCCTTTTTTGAAAAATATCTAAATAAATATATATATATATTTGCAAGCAGCATATTCCCATGAAGCCAGCTGGGTGACCTTGGGCTAGTCACAGCTCTCTTCTGAGCTCTCACAGCCCCACCTACCTCACAGGGTGTTCTGTTGTGGGGAGAAGAATAGAAAGCTTTGTCAGCTGCTTTGAGCCCCCTTAAATGGGCAAGAAAAGTAGGACAGAAAAGCCCACTCTTCTTTCTTTTTCCTTTCAGTGTGGCCATGGTCACACAAGTCTAAGACAGGACGGCCTATTCATTAATTCAAACTGAGGGGTTGTACCAGTGCTGGTCACACCTAGATTGTTATAAGTCGTCCTCAGACCGTCCTCGCTCTGGGCTGCATCACTCCCACCTTTCTCCATGATCGACCTGAGCCTCCTTCATAGAACTCTTGGCTCTCCACTCCTTTTCCTACATCAAATCTATCTTCTTTCTGATTGGATGCTGTTCTGTCACTCAAGGTATGCGAGGGTGTGTTTGTGGTTCTTTTTTGAGCCTGCTCCCCCACCTCCAGGCCCCCCTTCCTATTTTATGTGCTTTTCTTCTCCCTGTGATTAATTTTTTAAAAATAATAATAATAAATTTGCAGAAAAAAAAAATCCTCGGTAGAAGAATCATACACATAGACTGAGGAGAGATGGGGAGATGCCTCATGAACTCCGCGCGTACACATTGGCTGAAAGGAAAGACTGGGCTCACCACCACAGCACAGTTCAGCCTCCTTTAGCCCATCCACCCACTCACAACTGAGGAAGCGAAGATGGCCTGGAACTGGATTAAAACTGATGTGTGAACACAACCAGAGGAACCCTTAAAATTATATGTTCCTTTGTTGCTTTTGGTTGGGTTCTGATGAATTTGGTTTGGGGGATATCCAGTTTTTTTCTTTCTTTCAGATTTGTTATTTTGTAGGGTACTTATTGAAACTGTTTTCAGGCTACAGTAATTGTCTAGGGGGCTTCAGGGTTCCTGGGTAATTATTTTCCTTTTCAGCTTCCCAGAGGATATAGACCTGCTGCAATTAGTTACATCAGTTACTTTATGGGCAACAGGAATCCTATAGTAGCCCAGGAGAATATAGATCTCAAGCTATGGATAGCTGCAGCTTCTTACTCCTGCAAAGCTTCTTTCCTGGGAGAGCTATCAGATTAAGCGAAGAAAATCTGAGTTTAGCAATTTGCATGGGCTTTGCCCAAAGAGAGTTTTCTAATGGAGGGAAAAAAATATCTTAACATGCATGAGCGGTGTCGTGACAATGATGAAAGGAATTTTAGCTCTGCAATTTTGGATTGTTGCACTGGAAGACATACAGAGAAGATACTTTGAGAGGAGATATGTTTGAATTTTATAGGCTTATGATGCTCTGCTAGCCAGCTGCAACAATATCTCATAATGATGATTTTAGGAGTATTTATTTTGCAACACATTTTTTTTATAGCAGAAAATAAAAGAAGAAGCACAAAAGTGGCCCTAAAGACTCTTCTTCTAAAATGATACCTGTGTATCTAAGGTGGTATTTTGGATCTGGAAATGTCAGTATTCTCATTCCAGTTTACTAAGCCAGTTAGGTCTAGTGGTTAGGGAGCTGGGAATACCGGGTTCGATTCCGTCCTCCCCCATGAAGCCAGCTGGGTCACAGCTCTCCTCTGAGCTCTCACAGCCCCACCTACCTCACAGGGTGTCTGGTGTGGGGAGAAGAACAGAAGGTTTGTCAGCCACTTTGAGTCCCCTTAAATGGGTGAGAAAAGCGGGGTAGAAAAGCCAACTCTTCTTCTTCTTCTTCTTCTTCTTCTTCTTCTTCTTCTTCTTCTTCTTCTAAATACAATAACATTGATTCCCTGTCCAGACAGGACCTAAAATGTGGGCTGTCTTGGGAATGGCACAAGTATCTGATGCAATTCTCACATAATCCTGTGAAAAAGAGGTAGAAATAGAATAGGGATGTGCACAAATGGGTTTTTTGGCATTGGACTCGTAGCAAATTGAATGTTAGAAAATCTGTATTCGTTCAAATAGATCCCCTTCAAATGTGGTAGGATTCTATTCGATAAGAATTTATTCAGATGAATTGGTATGAATATCCAATATGAATGCATACATATCCAGGATATGTATCCTATACAAATGCATACATATTGGATATGTATCCTATACCAATGCATACTTATAGGATATGTATACGAATGCATATGTGTTGATACGTTTCCAATATGTATCCCCAGTTTAATGAATGTCTGAACTATTCATATAAATGTTAGTGATCTCTAAAGGCCCTTTGCGGGAAGTTGGGAGCAGGTAAAGATTTTGTCTTTGTCTCCTATTTGAGATGCCCAGCAGCCTCCCATGGATCAACAAGGACATAGGTCAATTGCATCAGAGTTTCAGGGGTTGCTGGTAGTTCGTGTGTCCACTGCTACAGAATAATGCAGAGATATCTGTATTGCATTTCCCCCTAGACTGCATTTGCTGCAGTCCAGTCCATTTAATTCAGATGACTCCTGCTGTGGTTGTTTCGGAACAAGCTAATCTGGATCCACTAATACAGATGAAGCGTGGCAGGTACAGCAAAGAATGTTTTGTCTGTGCTAGGGGTGAGCACAAATGCATTTTTTTTTTGCATTTGAATTTAAGTAGAACTTAATATTCAGCTATACGATTGGATTTGAATTTTAAAAATCCAGATTTTTGAAAATCCAATTCGAATCCAGATTATCTGAATCTCTACATTCGGAAATCTGATTCGAATTCAAAAATACGAATGTTGACAACATTTCTATCTGATTTTCGAATTTGCATGCATCCTGTTTTCATCCTGCATTATAAGCAAAAATAAACACGATATTCAGATGTGATATATACAAATCTAATCAGTTGAATTATTCAAAATTCCATATCGGATTTTCAAAAATCCAACATTCGTTCGAATGTTTTAAATTCAGATTTTCAAAAATCCGATTCGAATTCAGATATTGATATTCAACTGATTTGAATCAGATTTTTGAATATTCGAATATCTGTGCAAATCCCTACTCTGTGCAACATAGCCAGCATTTGCCAATGCTCATGAAAACAACCATAAAGAAGTGCCAACAGGTGCCCTCAGAGTGACCTGTCAGTGCCAGTTTGAACTGCCGGTTGGACCATGGTCACACCTTCACTTTAAACCTTCTTCAGTCCATCTTCAGCTCTGATTGCTCACACCTTTTCATTTCTATTCATTTTATTTGTGGACTTTCATTTCGACTTTTCTGGATGGAATAAAATGGATAGAAATGAAAAAGTGTGAGCAGTCACACTTGAAGAAGGACTGAAGAAGTTTTAAAATGAAACTGTGACCATGGCCTTTGGAAGGCCAAGTTATGGTTGGATCCTTCAACTCAAGCTGACTTGAATGAGGTACATATAATTTCTGTTGCTTATTTCAACATTTTATACAAACTTTTCTTGATATATCCTGAGGTGTGATACCATAGCTATTAAAATATAATCCGTTACTACCAGAGCCTAGCAGCATTCCAATTAGCCCTCCATACCTCTTCAGAACCTTCCAGACTAGCAGTTGTATAAAATTTCACAGCTTACCTGGCTGCAAACTGACGACTCCTTGTCTCCACTCCAAACGGAGGTCCGCAACTTCCTCTTCAGCAGCTGTGAGACTTCCATGGCACGCATGACGAGGCACATCACGTGGGATGGGGCAGCCAATGGGAGCTGAGCTGCAGGTTCAGAAGAAGAAGAAGAGTTGGATTTTCTACCTCGCTTTTCTCACCCATTTAAGGGGACTCAAAGCGGTTGACAAAGCTTTCTATTATTCTCCTCACAACAGAGCACCCTGTGAGATAGATGGGGCTGTGAGAGCTCAGAAGAGAGCTGTGACTAGCCCAAGGTCTGCCAGCTGGCTTCATGGGGGAGGGTGGAATTGAACCCGGTATTCATCAGAATGTGCAGTATCCCCCAGTCTGGACGCACCCTTCTTCAGTTCTTTTGCTTCCTCATAGAATGTTTGTCCAAAACCTGAGCCTTTTCTGAGTAGCTTTGTGGCACTGAGTGATTCTCTCTGTTGAGAGAAAGCAATGCCATGCTACACGGTGTTCTTTTCTTCTTCTTCTTTTAAAAAAAAAATACATTGGAGGAGGAAAGGCTGCATCCTGTAAATTGATCAAAACCCTCAGTGATGCTTTCACCTTAGAAGCTGGAAAGCTGTAGAACAATAATTCAAGAAAGATTATCCAACTGAATTACACACAACGAGATCAAATTAAAATTGATCCTCTGCTTTGCGTTTCTGTCTCTGGCAGAATAATTCAAGGTAACATGGTTATGGCTTTCCTTAGCAGGGTGTTGGGGAAAAAATCCAGTCAAAATATCATTGTACGTTTGATCTCTGCTGTCTTATGAGAGAGACCTCAGAGAGAGTTTGATGCTCCACACAGTCTACAAGCATTTTGGCTGACTCATTTCACTATAAGAATATTTCAGAATAAAGCATGGATACTCTAGAATATTCATGTTTTATTCTAGAATATCCAAATATAGTGGAATAAGTAAGCAGTCTCTGGATGCAGCTTTAGGTTGCCTTTCCAGCTTGTCCATTTTAAAGAAATCATATTTTTATTAAGGCATCTTTAAATTTCCATTCACAACATGGGCAGAAAATATATACCTGAAGTGCCCAAGTGAAGGGATCTTGGTATGTGAAAAGGTTGTGGTAACAGCTTGTGTAATCTCTTTCCTCTTTGGTGTTCTGTGTGAGAAATCAATGGAGAGGGAGACTGAGTGAGTCTCTGATGGAGAGAGAGGCATGTGTGTGTGAGAGAGAGATGTAAAGGTGTTGGAGCAGCCATATTTGCTTCAGATGGGGCCTTCCTGCACTTCTTGTGCCGTCAACCCATCCTCTACGTGTATGGAAACTTATCAGACATGGAGGTGTGTGTCTGGGTACCGTCTGGACCAGGCACCACCATCTTGGTCCAGATGCCAGCACAACTGCAAGTATGTTGTCACTATCACTGTTGCCAGGATGACAGTGAATGTGCCGCACATGTGCACTCATGTTTTTGAATATCTGATCTGCCATAACAACATAAGAGAGGCCCTGCTGGATCAGTCCACAGCCCATCTAGTCCAGCATCCCGTCGCACACAGTGGCCCACCAAATGCTCATGGGCATCTCAAACAGAGACTAGGACAAACATTTTCCTGCTCTTGAATCCCAGCAAATGGCATTAGAAATGTCCTGCTCCCCCTCCCAGCCTAAAAGATGTACCTAGGCATTCATTCTAGTAGCCATTGATACATCTGTCATCCATAAATTTGTCTAACCTTACCTTGAAGCGATCCAGACTGGTAGCTGTCACCACCTCTTCTGGCAGCACATTCCATAAGCCGATGACCCTCTGGGTGAAGAAATACTTCCCCCTGTCAGACCTTACTCTCCTACCCATCAGCTTCATAGAGTGCCCCCTGGTTCTAGTGTTGTGCGATAGAGAAAATAAATGTTTTCTATCCACCTTTTCTATACCATGCATAATTTTATATACTTCAATCAGGTCCCCTCTTAAATGCTGTCTCTCCAGACCGAAGAGGCTTGCCTGGCACCTCAGATGACCCCCCCCCGGTACCTGGAAGAGGTGCAGATGGTCTCTCCAGTGGCTGGGAAATGTAAGCCTGAAGTTGCATGTTGCACATGATTCTGTGCACCTACCACTAGTGGATGTTGGGGTAGCTTCTGGGATAGCAGGAAACATTTCTGGTGTCCAAACGCCTCCCAGAAGCTACCCCAGCATTCACTAGCCTAGGGCCCTCTTGAAGGGTGTAGAGGCCACTGTTGTGGTTCATTCCATCTGCCTATCTTGAGGTGATTTGCTGTGTGGAATTTTCCTCAAGTTTGGTTGATGTTCTTTTGACAGAAGTGCTCACAGACCTTATTTTTGCCCCTTTTCTTAGGGCAAACTATCTGGAGAGCATGAAGACAGAAGGGTGAGAGCGGAGAACCTCCATTTACCCAATTCCTTCTTCAGAGGAACAGAAGGTACTCCTTCTGTGTATGGATGTACCCTTAGTTTTACTTCAGATATTTCCAAGATATTTGCTTGTAATTCACTACTCCACTGGGTTGCACCTAGTCCAGCAGTCTCTTTTCACAAGGGTCAACTAGCCACCCAAGGAAGCTGACCAGCAAGGCATGTGTAACAGACCACCGCCTGCTGCCATGTGGGCTACTTGACAGCCCTGCCTTCCATGAATTGGTCTGGGCCATTTCTGAAACCACTTCGGATTTGTCAGTGTGAAGGATGACGTCACCGGATCTCCAAGCTGGAAACAGGCTCTTCCATTTTGAAACTGGACGGCTTAGAATGGCGTGTTTTGAATTTAACTTCAAACCATTTGCATATCCTTAGTAAGAAACAAACAAAAGGACTGTTAAAGAGTGGCAAAGCACGGGAGATGGAAACACACTGCTTTTTTTCAAGGTGGGGGTGAGGCAACCATTCCCAGTAGGATTGGTGCATGAAGAACTGCAAAGATCCTATACCAGCCGCTTCCATAGAAATCTGGTTCTGACTTTCTCAGCTGTTATTGATGCATTTTAGCAGCATACTCAACTTGGTCAACTGAGATTGGAAAGATTTTTTTATCATCCAGGGTGAGGAACTAATCCCTTGAAATGGAAAGCTTGGAAGGCTTTAACGCCATATTAGAAAGCTGGCAGCCTTCCCATTCCAATCCAACGTGGCTCTTTCTTTGAGAGGAATAATAAAGTACAGTACCAGTGAATGTGCTCATTATCTTTAATTGCACCCCAAGACTGCCTGGTTTTGTATTGTTTGAAGCTCTGGGGTTAGGAAGACAATCAGGAGACACACAAAGGGCATGCCAAAAGCCACAGGCCTGTTCTTCAGAAAATGAGAGTCTCTGCGTGCCAAAACCAACCTCCATTCTCTGAAAATTTCAAAGGTAATTGTACAGGAAGCAGGCAGGTTAGGCAAATTTGTGTAATGGTTCTTTCTTGGAGTTAACACAAGAAACCAAAGCAGCATTCACCATCTGCTAAGAATCTTTTCCTGTATACATTGTGTCTTTCTTGCACAGAAATTTTTGCCATAATGGAGGCAAGAAGTGGAAGAAGTTGCTTCTCCTTATCTTTCCTCTTTGGACACTGCTCCTCTTATTTATTCTTTGACCACCCCAGTGCCTCTGGGCTAGAAATGGTGGAATAGCGAAAGCTTGGACATGCAAGGGCCACATGCTGTCCCTCTGTGACACCTCTGAGACTGAACATAGACTCAGATAGCATGAGCCTTTCTTCTTCCCAAACCTTCTCTAATCTATAATGTTTAGGAGATGGGGCAGGGCAGACAGGTGTGTGAATAAGCCCATCCCAAAGCCTTCTCAGAGGCACCTGAGAGATGCTTAAAAACAACAACAACAACAAAAAACCCCACCTGAGTCTGATCATAGTCTGAGTCCAAAAGTTGTGCATTCAGCATAGAGAAGGAGTGTGGCTTGTACTCAGATCCCACACTCTTCCCGCCATGGTGTTATAGGGTTTTTTTCCACTTACCTCCCTTAATCTGGATGTAAGATGATCCAGATCTAAGAAATGGGTCCTTCAACTAATCCAGATTTAGAAGATCCAGATCTAAGGAAGTACCCGATGCATCTCCACATGCAGTGTAGCACCCAATATCAATGGGTGCTAGGCAAGCTCGCAGTGGGAACACTGGAGCACCCATGTGGAGCATCCATCTGTACCCAAGTGGGAGACGTCCATCACTCCACATTTTTGGGAGTTGACGCATCTAAGACCAGAATTTAGACCCCTTTAATGGGACCCACAGGAAATCTGGATTATAGGTCCTGAAGGACCCATTTAATCCAGATTTCCCTAGTACAGGTGTGAACAAATCGGGTCCTAATGGGGTCTGCAGTGGCAACAGAGTCTTCCTGCTCTCAGCCTAATGGGTCCTCAATGGGTTCGTAAAGGGTCCTTAATGAGTACTTTGTCCTAGTGGGAAAACCCCATAGTGGCAGTGTGGTTGGAAGAGTTCAAGTTGTTCTTCAAGCCTCTCCCATCCAGATGTGCAGTGGTGGTCCTGCTGCTGTTGTCACCACGACTCAAAGGGATTTCCCCAGTCCCCCTGGCAATGTTTGGATTTTCAAGGACAAAACAATCAGAATGGGGGAAACCCATTTCCCTGCTCATAAAATGGCCGTGAGGGAATTCCCAGCTGCCATTTGACTGATGGGCAGGGGTTCCTCTTCTCCATGCAGGATCAGCTATAATTTTGTGACTGGAGTCCCAAAAGGAAAGCAACCCTGCTGTGTGGTGTGTGTGCGTGTGTGCGTGCGTGCGTGCACTAGGGATGTGCACGAATGGGGTTTTTTTGCATTTGACTTGTAACGAATTGAATGTAAGGAAATTTGCGTTCATTTGAATAGATCCCCTTCAAATGTGGTAAGAATCTATTTGTACGAATTCATATAAATATCTGATATAAATGCATACATATGGGATACGTGTCCCGTAACATATCCGGTCAAAAAGTTTCAAATCTGCCTTGAATCCACTTTGAATCTGCTCTCAAACCATGTAAAATTCACTCTCGATCTGTTGCAGATGTGACTGGGGCAGCCGCTTTCCCACCTCCCCATTTCACAAATGTTCTGAAGCATTCATATTAATGTTATGAAACATTCGTATCCGTACAAATGTCAATGTATGAATATTGTAACATTGGATTCGTATATGAATGTCTGAATTCGTATGAATATTTGTGCACATTCCTAGTCCTCACCTGTCAAATGATGGCTGGGAATTCCCCTGTTACCTTTTGGCAGGCAGTTTAGGAGCGGACAGCACACTCACGTTAAAAAGAAGTGATTGTTGATTGATTTTTTAATCTGAAGGGGTAATGGCATTTCACTTAAAGTGCCCTCCCCTTCCTGTGAGGCTTCCACCAACAGCACAAGAAAACTGACTGTGTGCTAGCAAGAAGCTCCTGGGTTGATAATCCTTATAAGATGACAATATGCCACCTCTTGGCTACTTATTAAGCAAACCTAGACTTCCTCCCTCTTCCTTGTTTGCTTCTCTTCCCTATGGTAGCTGGTGTGATGCTGACAGTCTCCAGTAGATGGTGATGCAGGCTTCTAAGTGAGACCTTTGCAGGTCTTCATTATCATTTACCCTGTTGTCCAAAGTGCTTGAGAACAGCCGCTAAATCTCTAAACATCTCAGTAAGTGACAGTTCTGAATGACAACACTTTCTGCATTGGCAGTTTTTGCTCACGACTGAGACATGAGGGGACAGATACCTGCCACTTCCTTTTTAAACCCTGACAAATAATTTGAAAGCTGGGCACATTTTAACTCCAACTAGAAAGTGACTAAGGGAATGAGAGAGAGAGAGAGAGAGAGAGAAATAGGTTTCCCACCACCGTTCCCAGAGAGATGGTCTTCTGCTTCATTTGAGAGCATCACAGAACATGAGAAACATAGTGTTGGATCAGACCATGAGCACATCTAGTCCTGCAGCTTATTCTCACAGTAGCAACATGTGTGAGCACCTTCCATCAAGCTCCCAGCATTGGCCCCTCCCTCCCAACTGCCACCAGACAGGCCATGAAGGAACCATCTTGCCTTCGGAGAGGAAGAGAGAAGGAAGCTGGGTGAGCACCTTCCATCAAGCTCCCAGCATTGGCCCCTCCCTCCCAACTGCCTCCAGACGGGCCATGAAGGAACAATCTTGCCTGTGGGGAATGGAGGAGGAAAATAAAATAAAAGTTTTTACCTTTGCAAGGCCTCTGCTGCCGCCAGAGCACCCCTGTTCCCTCCCACACCATTTTCCTTTTGTATCTTGTCTCTTTAGATTGTAAGCCTGAGGACAGGGACCTGTCTAAGATTAATATAATATTGTAACCCGCCCTGAGACCTTCGGGTATAGGGCGGGATAGAAATACAAATAAATAAATAAATAAATAAATAAAATAAAATGTTGGATTTGGGAACCCATAAGAAACCATGCGCTGTTTGCAAGTCTTCCTGAAGTTGGCCTCTGGAGTAGGGGTGTGAACAAATGTAATTTTTGGGTTTCAATTCGAATCGAATATCCAAAAATTTGATTCAGTTCGAATCTTTAAAATTTGAATTCACCCAAATTTGATTCTAATCAAGCAAATTCAAATCTATTTGTTCAAATTCTTGATTTGAATTTGCACTTATAAATGTCAACAACATTCGTATGTACCTGGGCGCATTGTTACACATCCCATACGGATCTGTACGGATCCATATGCATCTTGTATTTATCCCATATGCAACCTGTTTTTGTCCCATACGGATCCACGCAAATGCGTACAGATGCAGGAAAGATGTGTACGTGCAAGTATGCATCATGTATGTACCCATACACATATGGATGTCTGAATAACTTGAACAAATGGATTCAAAAATTCAAAATTCGTTTGAACGTTTAAATTCAAATTTAAATACATTCAATTCAAATTTAAATGTTGAAATTCAAATGAATTTGATCAAATTTTCAATGTTTTGAATATTTGTACACATCCTACTCTGAAGGCACACTGGCCCTTTCTGTGCTGGGCCTACCATAGGATCTGTTTGCATTTGGCTATATTCTGGAATGTATCTCAGGATAGGGATGTGCGGTCCACGTGCTAATGCAGACTCTGGTAGGCCTCGCTTGGGGCTTGTTGTAACCTGCGCTACAGTAGTATGTGGACAGTAGATATATCCCAGAATAAAACCAAGTGTGAACAGGCCCCCAGTCTACACAAACATGTGGACGGTAGACCCTAGTCCAGATTATAATCTGAAATAATACACAGAAAGGGCCATTGCCTTCTCTAACAGATTAAGACTGCGTCCAGACATCAGTTACTTATTCCACTATACTTGGACGTTATGGAAAAGGCACAAATATTCCGATGCCTAAATGCAGCTTGAGTGGTATGCCTACATTTCTCTCCTGCTGTGACTGTGGAGTTGCACATCAGACAGTTGACCATGTTGTGGCCAGCTATGAATTGACAGCTTGTTCAGGACTGGTGTCAGACTTTTTCAAAACGGCAGGTGCATCTCTCCAATGGATAAAGTGACCTTGATACTGTCATACAGGGTCATTTTAACTTATAAATTTTAACTTAAATTCAATTAAATTGGATTTAATTAGATGAATGAATGAATAAGCAGCTTATTCATTCTTGTCTCCTTGTCTCTGCTTGAGATGCCCAGGAGCATTTGATGGGCCACTGTGTGCGACAGGATGCTGGACTAGATGGGCTGTGGCCTGATCCAGCAGGGCCTCTCTTATGTTTTTAAGTCACATAGCCATCAGGGTAGGCTAGGAGCCTTTGATAGTGTGCTCCACCATGAACTGGTCCAAACTAGGAATGTGCACAAAAGTTGTTTTGTGTGTTCGATTTATATCAAAATGAATGCAAAAAAATTCATATTCATTTGAATAGATCCCCTTCAGATGTGGTAGGGTTTGAATTCAATACGAATGTTGATATGAATCCGATTCGAATCCCCGCTATGAATCGCCTACGAATCCTCTACATATCTGCTCTGAATGTGTCAAAATCCACTTTCAATCCACTTTGAACTCACTCTGGAACCATTGCAGATTTGACTGGGTCAGCTGCCTTCCTACCTTCTCAGGTTCACAAATGTAACAAAGCTTCATGCAAATGTATCAAAACATTCCATTTGAATTTGAACGTCAGTCTTTTAATGTCCCAACATTCGATTTGAATACAAACGTCTGAAGTAGAATGAATTCAGACAGATTTTGAATGGGATGAATATTTGTGCACATTCCTAGTCCAAACCCTTTTTGAAGCCTCCTGAACTGGTGGTCAACATTATCTCTTGGGATAGTGAATTCCAACGTTTAACTAGGCACTGTGTGAGCAAGTATTTCCTGTTGGCTGTTCTGATTCTTTCAAGATTCAGTTTCTTCTGGTGTTTGTTCTGTGCCAACATGTGAGAATATGCACTCCTAAAAGTATTTCCCTGTATTCTTTTGATGAGCAGACGTTAGGTGAAAAATCTCTTTAGGATCTGTCCACACATTGGATTTTCAGCGCCTTTGGTTAGTTTACTAAAAACACACTATCCGTGCAATCCTATCACCATGGAGGTTTTGTGTTGTCTTCATCACATTTCTGTGACACTATTGTGAAAGTGTTCTGCTATGCTGCCATTTTAAACCGACTTTGGTGGAATATGATATTCCCATCTCCTCTGATTTTCAACTTGTGGTATCAAATATTTTCCATACCTTCTCTTTTCTGCCTCAAGGGAGCCAAAAGGCCCTCCAACTTCATTCAAGATATTCATTATTTGATCTAATTTGGACGAATTCAGACATTTGAATTCGATTGAATGTCCAGGCATTCATTTTTTAGTATTCAAACGAATATAAATATTTTGAATTATTCATATGAATAATTTGGACATTCGTATGTGTACGGGATGAAAACTGGATGGGTACGGGATAAAAATGGGATGCATATGGATGCATACGAGATTTGTATCATCAAATACGTATTGAATATTCGCATGAATAGATACAAATGTATTCGTATTGGCTAGAATGTCCAGACATTATTTTTTTCTTTATTCATACGAATTCAGATATTTGAATATTCATGGACATTCATACATGGATGAATGTTACAACATTTATACATTAACATTTGTACAAATACAAATGTTTTAGAACATTTGTACAAATAGTTCATACATTTGTTTAACTAGCGATGCGTATTGGATACGTATTGATACATATGCATTCGTATAGGATACCTGTCTGATACATATGCGTTGCTTTAGGATATCTATTGGATATGTTTGTGCTTGTATAGGATCTATAGGATCTGTATCCAGGATCCACGTGCATTCATATCAGATATTTGTATGAATCCATACGGGTACATTCATATAGAATAGAATCCTACCACATTTGTGAGCATCCCTACACAGGGTGTCTGTTGTGGGGAGAAGAACAGACAGCTTTGTCTGCTGCTTTGAGTCCCCCTTAGATGGGTGAGAAAAGTGGAGTAGAAAAGCCAACTCTTCCTCCTCCTCCTATCCTAGAAGCAGCCCTGCACATGCTGGGATGTCCCCCACATGAGTAGGACGGGAAGCCTAAGACAGCTCACGACACTTTGAGCATTCACACAGAGGGGCGCAGGGATGTGTGTAAACGCATTCCGGAGCGCCCGTGTGTGAATGCTCAAAGCGTCGTGAGCTGTCTTAGCCAGCAAACGATGGCAAGGGGCGGGGAGACAGCTGAGGAGGCTCCCGCAGCCGGCGCTGGCTGAAAACAGCTGATTGTCAAAGCTGCACCGGTGGGGGAGGCAAGCCCGCGGCTGTTAGGGAGAGAGAAGCATGCGCGAACGCTTCTCCTCCCGAACGCCTGCGGGCAGTTCGTGCGCGCCCGAACGCATGTAGAGCAGTTTAAAGTGCTCTACATTTGGAACGCGCGGAAGACAGCTCCGGACATGCCGGGATGCAAACTCGGCCGCAGCAAAGCGAATGCTGCGCCCGAAGCTGTTTCCCGCGCGTTCCAAACCCCCGTGTGCGAAAACGTCTGTGTATAGCTGTAGGGTACTAAAAATTACTAGGACAGCTCAGGACTCTCTGTTTGTATCTCTTCAGGGTGAATGGAGCTTAGGATGGACAGCATAGACGTGTTGCCTGGTCCCCATGTCAGTAGTGCATCCGTCATCCAAAAGTACAGATTCTGGATCCATTCTGGATCCATTTGCTGCCATCGTAGTGAAGGGGCAAAAATGGACACCGTTAATTGTTATTCTTGAAAGTTGGTATTGTTTTGCTTTGAAACTCAGGGAAACCAGCCATGCATGTTGGTAGGCTAACATTTCTTTTTTGGCTTGTCAGAAAAGCACTGAAGCTTTTAGGTTGTTTCTCTCTTCTTTTGCTTCTTCTGTTTTTAGGGATTTATGAAAGTTTTCAGATTTATTTATTTAATAAATTTATATCCTGCCCTTCACCAAATGGTCCCAGGGCAGGTTAAAATAAGAATGAAGTATATCAAATAATAAAACATAATTAAAAATATCACCCCTCCCTGCCACCCCCACCCCACATTCGAATTCAAATAAAATGCTTTAGAACATTTGTACAAAGCTTTGTTACGTTCGTGAATCTGGAAGGTGGGAAAGCAGCTGCCCCAGTCACATCTGCAATGGATCCAGAGTAGATCTGAAGTGGATTGAGAGCAGATTCAAAGTAGATTAAGGACAGATTTGACGCATTCCAAGCGGATATGTATGGGTTATGTAGAAGATACTTATGGGATTTGTATGGGATTCATGGGGGAGGGTGGAATCAAACCTGGTATTCCCACATAAGAGTCTGGCTCCTTAACCACTAGACCAAACTGAGCAGATGAGGTTCCCAGGAGATAATGGATACAGCCTATATGCCTTATCATCATGAACCAAGGGCTTAGCTACACTTAAATGTTTATCTTTGATCTATGGTTGCATGCAGGCTTTCACAGCCAGATTCAATATTATTTGTAGCAGTTTAGGGCTGCCATGTTCCAGGTTTTGTTTGAGAACCTAAGGTTTTCTTTGACCATAGATCAAAGATAATCATTATGGGGTTCATATAGGACTACCGTACTATGGGGAAATAAGTGTGAACTCTCCCTCCCTCCCTCCCTCAGCTAGAAAATTGCACTCTGCAACTAAGCACACATTTCCAGAGAAGTGGATGAAATTGCTTAAAATAAGGAGTCACGACAACCTCTTAAATGGCCTTTAGACAAAACAAATGCTTGTTAAACATAGAGCAGCTTTTACATTGTCCATAAACAACAGCTATAGCACTAAATAACAGGGACACCTCAATGGATTTTAAATCATCCCTATTCTTTATCTTTCATAATGTTTTCTTATTACAACCCATCCAATTCATCTTGCAGCTAGCCTGAAACTAAAGCTACAGGACACTAAAATGAATGCATTATTAGATAATGGGATGAACCTCTGTATATCTGAAATACAGAGAAATAATTCCCTAAGGCTGCTGATCTATGGCTACAACCCACAGCTAATTTATTTTAATGCATACACATTGTTCAAAATGTATAATATCCTAGCTGAACAAGACTAGCTTAACCTTGATTAGGTGATTACAATTTCAGAATTGGCTTACCAAATCAGGCCATGCCTGGGGTGAGCTGTATCAAAGGCACTGTTTAAATAGGCAGACCTGTGTAATATGATGCCTTACTCTAGAGTGGGGAAGGAATGTTTGTAGGATGCCTCCAGACAACACCAGGCACCCACAGAAGAAGCCACCAGACTTCAAACTACATATGTCAGCACATCATCAGATCAGACTAGAGATGGGCATGAATGTTTGTAACATTCAATATTTGTACAAATTCATATGGATTTGAACCTTCGTATACCATTTGAATGTTACAACATTCGTACATTGACATTTGTATGAATGTTTTGGAGCATAAGTGAAACAAGGAGGTGGGAAAGTGGCTGTGCCAGTCACATCTGCTGTGGATCCAGAGTGCATTCAGTGTGGTTTGAGAACGGATTCAAAGCGGATTGAGTGCAAAAATTCAATTGAATTTTCATATTTCTGAGCTAGGAGCATGGCTTGATTAGCTTGAATGCGGAGTGCTCGAAGGTCCTCGCTTTCAATTTGATGGAAATATGTGCAAATTTGATTGAATTTTTGAATGCAAATTCATTCGTGCACATCCCTGATTGGAGATCCCTTTTTTTTATCACCAGGGATGAGAGGAGGAGGGGGAACCAATGCTCAGCTATGTCCACCTGCTGGAAAGGCTACAAAAACCCAGCAGCACCCAGCCCAATGCCCCAACGCCACCAGGGACGAGAGGAGGAGGGGGAATCAGCGCGCGGCTATTCCCACCTGCTGCAAGGACTACAAAAACTCAGCAGCACCCAGCCCAACGCCCCAACACCATTATGGACAAGGTGAGGAGGGAGACTCAGTGCGTGACTAATTCCACCTGCTGTAAGGACTAGAAAAATTTATTAGCCAGCCATCCCACCTGTTTATAGGTTTTTTTTCTTCTAATTATTATTATTACTGCATAATGTATTAGTGGTTATAACATGTAATGTAATTTTGATGTATGTAAACTGCCTTGGCAAAGACTGTTTTCGATTTGAGTTGTTGATTATTCTTATTTGCTGTATTTCTTTGATGTAATTGATTGAATTTGTATTGTACCTTGTTTTTCCATTTGTTGTAAACCGCCTTGAGCAAATTTTACGTTTGGAAAGGCAGTATATAAATAAAAATGGAATGGAATGGAATGGAATCATCTCCAAACATTACTAAGGCCTCTGGTTTGCAGCCAAAATGCTTCGGTACAAAAGTTATCCTTTGCTTATCCTCAGGGATCTGCATGGAGCCAATCTCTCCCATTCAGTTCAATGTGAATCAAATGGAGGAATATTCAGCTTTGTAAGAATCTTCCCTGCAAATGTGGGGGGCTTCAGCTTTGCTTGCGAACATCGGTCAAAGGTTCGTGCACAAAGGGAACCCTCCAACCCTCCCTTTCCATCCCACTTCACCCTCCCACTCACCAGCTACTGCCGCCATTGAATGCTCCTCCTAGGTCATAAGAACATAAGAGAAGCCTTGCTGGATCAGGCCACAGCCCATCTAGTCCAGCATCCTGTCGCACACAGTGGCCCACCAAATGCTCATGGGCATCTCAAGCAGAGACAAGGACAAACCTTCTCCTGCTCTCGAGTCCCAGCAGATGGCCCTAGAAGCGCCCCATTTCCTCCCCCCCCTCAGCCTGAAAGATGCACCTAGGCATTCGTTCTAGTAGCCATTGATACATCTGTCATCCATAAATTTGTCTAACCCTACCTTAAAGCCATCCAGACTGGTAGCTGTCACCACCTCTTCTGGCAGCACATTCCATAGGCCGATGACCCTCTGTGTGAAGAAATACTTCCCCCTGTCAGACCTTACGCTCCTACCCATCAGCTTCATAGAGTGCCCCCTGGTTCTAGTGTTGTGCGATAGAGAAAAGAAATTTTCTCTATCCACCTTTTCTATGCCGTGCATAATTTTATATACTTCAATCAGGTCCCCTCTCAAACGCCGTCTCTCCAGACTGAAGAGGCCTAGACGTTGCAGCCTGGTTTCGTAAGGGAGGTGTTCCAGACCCTTAATCATTCTGGTTGCCCTTCTCTGCACCTTCTCTAGTTCCACAATATCCTTTTTGAGGTGTGGTGACCAGAATTGTACACAATATTCCAAATGTGGCCTCACTATAGATTTATAAAGGGGCAAAATGACACTTGCTGACTTATTTTCTATTCCCTTCCTAATTATTCCCAGCATTGAATTTGCTTTTTTTGCTGCTGCCGCACACTGGGTTGACACCTTCATTGAACTGTCCACCAAAACCCCGAGATCCCTTTCCTGGCGTGTTGCAGAAAGCTCAGACCCCATCAGGTTATAGACGTAATTTGGATTCTTGGCCCCAATGTGCATTACTTTACACTTGTTAAGATTAAAGCACATTTGCCACTTGGTTGTCCTAGTAGACCTTATGGAGGTGCACACACATGCTTCCCACATCTGGAGGTTGCCGCAATTCCCAGATGTGGAAGGTACACATGCACCTCTGGAAGGCCCACCTGGGCCTTGGAGAAGCATGCAAATGGCAGTTGAGGCCCACCCTGTCCCCCTTGGCCATGCCCCCTTACCTTTGGCTACAATGGTGGTGGCCATTGCTGCCATGTGCAGACTCCTCTTAGGTCTAAGTAGGCTTTTCAGAGGTGTGTGTGCACCTCCCACATCCAGGAACATCACTTCCTAGCACTTGGAGAACCCAGAAGTGGCTCCAGAGATTGTGCAAAGGCCATATCTTGGTACTTTGGCATGGATCCAGGTCAGTAAAAATCAGTCCAGTCTGGTATCAGTCCAGTAAGGTAGTGCAGAAATGACCCTGGGCTCTAGTTTCTTTGTTCTGCCTTATTTGACTCCTGTTTAGATCATATACTTGATCAATCCAGCCTAGATTCCAGCATCCTGCTTTTCCACCTGCCTTACTTTTAGCTGTGGCTTAACTTCTGATCTTCTTGCTTCCATCATGTTAGGTCCAGCTCAGCATCCAATTTTCAGCCCCCTTCCCACCTCCTTCCAGCTTCCAGTGAGCCAGTTTGGTCTAGTGGTTAGGGAGCCAGACTCTTATATGGGAATACCAAGTTTGATTCCATTCTCCTCCATGAAGCCAGCTGGATGACTTTGGGCTAGTCACAGCTCTCTTCTGAGCTCTCACAGCCCCACCTACCTCACAGGGTGTTCTTGGAGAAGAATAGAAATCTTTGTCAGCTGTTTTGAGTCCCCTTAAATGGGTGAGAAAAGCAGGATAGAAAAGCCAACTCCTCCTCCTCCTCCTCCTCCTCCTCCTTCTTCTTCCAGACTCTCAGTGTGTCACCATATTCTAGGCCGATAAAACCATAGGCTTTCCACTGCCTCCATTTGCCACTAGTTCATTCGAGTAAAAATCAGGCAATTTAGCTAACACTGGAAACATAGTCTGATAGAATCCCATATTAGACAATGAAAACTATAATCATAACCATGAAAGAGCTTAAAAGATGCTCTTCCAGGTGTGACTGCGTGCCATCTCTTTCTATGAAGCACCTCAAAAGCATTTCATGGGCAGGGATCTGTTTTGGCAAATTATTAACATTTCCTCCCCTTTGCTCCACAGGATGGGTGGGATATCTCTTGTCCCCATACAGTGCAGGATTTTAACTTTTGCTTCATCCCTTTAAACTGCCCAGCCTTTTAGTGACTTTGGATATTGATTTTCCCACATAATCAGCAGACCCAAATATGTTCAGGACAAAGTTTCATAGCTCTCTGAAGCTCCTTGAGTCCAAATTAATGCAGAGAAGTTCTATATATGATAAAAAGCAATTCAGAGTCTGAGATCTTCCCGGGGTTCATTATGGATAGGTCAAAGAAATGCTGAATGCTCTGCACCAGGGGCAGAAAGATACCAAGCCAATGTACAAAGAAAAGGCAGAAGAATTAAGCTAACTATTATAGACTCCTTGCATAATTTTTGATGGTCTGCTGTAGTGCTGAACATTATGATCATTTCTGGCTCGAAATAGGAGACACAGAAGAATTTCAAGGACAAAAGAGGTGGAACAGTACAATGAGCACACATATACCCTGTCTCTCCCCCTAATATTCAATTTAAGAACTTGAAGTCTTTTAAAGGTATACATACTGAGCGGACTGAAAAGGGCTTTTATCAAGGATTAGGTTTCTTTTTTTAAGACTGATCTTGCTTTTTAAAAATCAGCTGTCTCTTTCCATAATAGTATTGTAAAATAAATTGTACAGTCGGACCCCCGTATCTTCTGGGGATACGTTCTGGCTCCTACCGTGGTTACTTGAAACTGTGGATAATCATGAACAGGCCTTCCGGTTCTGGGCTCATGCGAACCCAGAACGAGAAGTGCTTTTCTGGCCTTAGAATAGGCGTGTGATGCCACCAGATGCTTCCCGCCTGCCTCCTACGTGTCTCCTTACATTTGGGACGGGCTTTGGTGGGGTCATGCACCTATTCCAATGATCTATGGAGGCCAAAATAGGCCTCCCGGTTCTGGGTACTTTTTCCTCCCCGCCCATGGGGTGCGGGGAGGGCTGATCAGGTAACCGTGGCTAACTGAAACTGTGGATTGGTCAAAGGAAGATTCGCCAGTGGCCTGTGGAATTCACATAAAATCTTTAGCTGCCTCCAAATTGTAGCCAGCTATCCCGCTAGGAGGTGATATGGGAAATCCTCCCTGCATTATCACCGCCTCTTATCTAGACTGTCTTTGTGCATTTTCACCAATGAGTATTTGCATGTCAGGAATTCCTGAACTAGGGATGTGTACAAATGTTCTCAGCACCCATCCACAGACCAGGACTGGGCCGTTGGGGGTTTTTTTTGCCAGGCAGACCAGCATTAAATACTGACAGTGTGCTCTGCTCTGCGGCAGCTCAGAGCACACTGTGTAGGGTGGATGCAGCCCGCTGCCCCACCCTGTCACTGCTCGGCATAATGTTCTCTGCCAGGAGACGTTATAAATGATAAGTATGCACGAAACCCCTCCATAACTCCACCCCATATGACTAAAGTCCCGCCCCTGCCCCAACCCACCTTGCTGGGCCATGGAAAAATGGTCTTGCTTGAAGCCAGTCCCTGGTGCAAAAAAGGTTGGGGACCACTGTTCTAAACATTCGAAACTCGATCGAATGTGGACATTAAAATTCGAATAGAACGTCTACACATTCGAATTTAAACATTCAAACGAATTTCGAATGTTCCAAAGCATTCGTTCGAATGATGCAAAATATTCAAAAGTACAGATACGTATGTATTACATATGTATCTGTATGTATCTCATATGTATCTGTATGCATTAGTGCTGATAGTATGGAACGAAAACGGGATGCATACGGGATAAAGCGGGATGCGTAGAAAATGCGTACAGATACGTATAACACATACGAATGTTGTTGACATTTGTATCTTCAGATTCGAATCTAACATTCGAATGACTAGATTCGAATGTATTCGTTTCAAATCGGATTTTGTTGCATTCAGATTCTAACATTCAAATCGAATTGGATGTTTGGATATGCGACTCGACTCTAATTCGAATGCAAAAACCTCCATTCATGCACATCCCTAGCCTGAATATACTTGTTGTCACATCTGCACATGTGTGAATGCTTATCTGGCCTTCACACATCCACGGTGGATGGAGGAATCATGGGCCCGGTTATTCTGGTTAAGTGAAGAAAGGCTCATAGTGTAAAGTTGTACCCTTAAGTAGACTTGTTAGGGAATATACTTTGTTGAACTTGATGGGACCTTTTCGGATAGTGCTGTCAAGTGCCAGTTTAAATCTGTGTACTTGCTGTAAAATATTCTCTAAAATATTTGCTTAGGGCAAAAATGAGAGAAAGGTAAACATACCAGATGGACAGCATTTTCCGCAGATTATCAGCAATAAGCCAGACATGCTTTGTTTAGCACAGAGAATAAACTTTTTTTTTCCCTGTGCAGAGGTCATATGGTCTTACAATTGACCTTTCATATTTATTTGATTGTTATACTGCCCAATATCACAGTCTTGGGACATTTCACAATCAAATAAACAATAAACTACAATAAAAGCCTAGGCAGAATTACACTCCCCCCCCGCCCGCAAATACACCTAAAATATGGGGTATATCTTATGCGCTTGTATTGCCAGAAAGAAATTAACAGAAAGGGCTCCCACACTCAATCTTATCCAGCCCCATCCATATTCACTCTCTCATCATTTTCTCCTCCCTCCTCTTCTCCACCCCTCCCCCTTGCTCCCATCCGGAGACACAAGGGTGATGGGAGCATGTGGTGGGCAGTCGGGCAATCATGGCTGCAGGTGTATGGGTGTTGCGCATACAGCATGTGTGGGGAGGTGGGCAGTGGCAGTGGCATCCCTTGCACAGATGTGCTAGAGTTGGAGCAAGCTGCGTGAAAACACCTGTGGCTGAAGGGAGGAGAAGAGAGAGAGGAAGGTCACCTGGAAGGGATGTGCATGAAGATACATAACATTCAGTATTTGTACAAATTTGGACATTCGTATATGAATCGAATGTTACGACATTTGTACATTGATGTTTTGGTGCTCCTCCGAAACCGAAATGGCACTTCTGGGTATGCGCATGCAGCACCCCATCCAAGGGTCACGTGATGGGGGTGGGAGTTGTACATACAGAACTGGAAGGCCTACTTGGGACTATGAGGAGAGCATGTAGTGGTGGCGGCATGACCAAAAGTAAGCGTTGGATTGGAGGCCATGGGGGGATCTAGCCTTGGCCAAGTCTTTGAACAAATCTTCGAGGAATGCTGGATAAATCCGATTCATGGAGGACTAGGGTCTAAGAATGTAGGCCCCATCCCATTTGTCCACGAATGCCAGAATTAGTACAACTTCATACCAATTCTGAGTAGCACCAATATCCATGCTCATCTCTAATTCTGGAAGCCAGCCTATTCAGAAAGAAGATGAACTAGATGTTGAATCTAGAAGAATATGTGTCTTTGTCTCTTTTCCAACATCCAGTTTCTCCTGACAGTTCTCAAAGTACATGGCATCCCAAATGAGCACATTTTTCTATCAAAGGCCCACACAACATCAGAATTCATATTGTACCAGCTTAGCTCTTATGTAGATTCCTGTCATCTCCCAAATGGAGACTTCTGTTCTTGGAAGGTCAGGAGAACAATTTCAGCATCCCTCTGCAATGATTCCGGCACAGATACGACAGCTGATAACTTGCGAGTTGACATATGGTAATCAAATACAAACACATTGTGTTGATGTATCCAAGTTTAATCAAATGCCTCCCAAACTTTCTTCTCAGGAACCATAACCAGCACCACGTCTGTTCCTCTGCTTCAGTCTTTTCCTCTGACAAGCTTCAGAATTCCCTTCTGCTGCACTTTAGCTTCTTCAAAACAAGCCTTCTCAGGCCAAGTGGGATCCTTCAAGCTTTCTCCCCAAATAAAGTTTACAGACAAGAATATCTTTCTACGCTTGTAAAATTAGATTAACTCCTTTTTAAAAAAAACAAAAAAAGTACTTTTGTTGTTGTTGTTGAAGAAGGTGGAATAATTTCCTTCTGTTGAGAAACAGACGTGAGGGTAAAAATGATTTCTGTCATTCCATCACTTAGGATTATTTGCATTTTTCAGCAGAATATGTAAAACGTGGCAGTAGAAGAGTCAAGTGATAATCAAGTGGTAATTGGCTCAACTGTGCAGAGGTTCAGATTTTATTATTTTCAGATAACATTTCTATTTCACTTTGAAGGTGTTCTCAAAAAGACTTCTCAGATGCATTCCAAGTATCCAGTGTTCACTCTGTGATACTTTATGTTGGTGATATACTTGCTAAAATGTTGACTTTTATCTTTCCATAGGAACATCCTGCAGTATCCTCAAGTAGAATTAAAACCAAAAAACCATAAGCAGGAATGTTAATTCGGTTTACAATGGTAGCAAACTTGAGAATTATAAAATATTAAGTGGTGATAGTGTCCCTTTCTACACTAGCCCATAGACCTGGATCAAAGGTCCTCAGATCCAGATCCTCAGCCTCCTGATCTGCACATTAATCTGGATCAAGGGGGGCTGCCCCATTAGGCTAGCTCCAGCTGCAAAAGATGGAGTTGGGGACTTTTTCTAATAGGGCTTAGAACCCTTCTAAGACCCCATTAGGAAACCGATTAGTACCTGACTGGTACCAATTGGGAAGTCCCTATCTTCATTTGGACTATATTGAAGGCCCCATCTGAAAAGCCCTGTCCCAATGAGGGTGGGGTAAATCTGGGTCATTCAAGCCCTTAAATCTGGATTTTGTGTGGACCTGATTAAATGTGTCCACAATGGGGGTCTTCAGGCATCTTCAAGATTCGGATCTCCAGAAGGACCCCATCTCGAAGATCTGGATCTTGAAGGTCCAGATCTTTCACTGTGCATGGAAAAAGGGGGTTAGATCCAGATCAAATCTGGATCTATTGTAGACCTGATATAAACTGGACCAAGGGCTGTACTCCAGATCCCAGAGGTGTGCAGATGGCATGCCTCCATGATGCAGAATTACAGGGAGCACCACAGCACACTGCCAAAAATCACCATTCCCATGCCCTGAGATCACTCCTAGCTGTCAGGAAATGGGAGACATCTGCAAAGCTTATTCAAACTTTGCACTGAGGAAAGCTTGAACCAGAGGCCTTTTTGCACACGCCGGTTTGGAACGCGCGGAAGACAGCTCCGGGCGCGGCATTCGCATTGCCGCGGCCGGCTTTGCGTCCCGGCATGTCCGGAGCTGTCTTCCGCGCGTCTGCATCCGTTCCGGCGCGTACGAGGCGTCCCGGCGCGTTCGGGGAGAGAAGCATTCGCTCATGCTTCTCTCCCTGACAGCCGCGGGCACGCCTCCCCCGTCAGCATGGGCCGAAAATCGGCCCAGCAGCTGATGGCGGTCGGGCTGATCTCCTTCGTTGCCGGGCTGTGGAAGTGATTGCACAGCCGCGGCGAGGCTGGTTGACAGCGAGGGGGCCCACGATTCGAATCGTAGGACCCCTTGCCATCTGCCAGCCTCACCACCGCTGGGCGATCACTCCCGCAGCCCGGCAACGAAGGGGATCGCCCTCCGCGGGGGGGGGGGGAGCTAGGCCCTTCCCGGCCCCCGCGGCCCCATTGCGGCTGCCGGAGTCGGGGACCTGGGAGCATCAGCTTCCTGTAGCCCCTTTCCGGGGTGGCAGGAGGCCGATGCGTGGCTGGCTGGGGGCGAGGAACCCCTTGGGCGACCGGAGCGTGTTGTTCCGGTCAGCCAAGGGTCCCCTGCGCCCCGATCTCGCCCATCTATGGGGCGCGGGCGGTTGGATCTAGCCACCCGCGCGCCGCAGATGAGCCCCCCATCCCCCCACTCCCCAAAGCCCCCCCCCGTGAACTGCTTGTCCAATAGGGGGCCTCGGCGCGCCGCGTGGTGCGCGCTCCCGGCATCCTCGCCTCATTCTGAGGCCGGACACCGAGAAGGTAGGACCTGTACGCGTGCGCGTCCCATCCCTGGGCCCTGAAACGGGGGGGGGGTCATCTGCGGGCTGGAGGCGCCTACATCTAGGCGCCTGCAGCCCATAGATGGACGAGATCGGGTTTGGGTGGGTGGGTGGGGTGGGGGCTTTGGGGAGTGGGGGGATGGGGGGCCCATCTGCGGCGCGCGGGCGGCTAGATTCAGGCACCCACGCCTCGTAGATGGGCGAGATCGGGTTTGGGGCGAAGCCTTCGGAGACCGGAGCCAGGAGCTCCAATCTCTGAAGGCGTCCTGCCCCATAGGGGCCTTGCCCCGGGCCCCGCGATGGGGGCCTGGGGGCCCGGGCATCTTTGTGCCAGCTGCACGGGGCCCGATCAAGCCCCGTACAGCCGGCACGGAGCGGCGAAGTGGCTTGACAGTGCTGCCCGCCCCTTGGGTGCTCTCACCCAATGGGAGGCAGCGTTGACAGCCGTATCCCCGCCCCTGGCCAGCCTTTGCCGGCTAAGACACTTCCCGAACACTTTTACCATTCACACACAGGCGCGCCGGAATGCATTTACACGCGTTCCGGCGCGCCTGTGTGTGAATGGTCAAAGCATCCGGAAGTGTCTTGAGCTTCCCGCTCTACACGCGTTCCAAATGGAACGCGTGTAGTACAAAAATGCCTCAGATTAGCATCATCAGTGCAGATGGTGCGGATCCAGTCCTCACCTCTGTAGGTGAGGTAAATCCAGATCTACTGATATGGATCTGTCAGATGCCCAGGTGGCATGGAGAGGGACGGATATCTCATGCTAGGCCCAAGACCATAAGTGTTGGAACAGTTTGTAAATAGAATGTGTTGTTGTAAGTTCTGTTGTGACTACTTGCATCCAGGTTATTATGAGAAACTTCAAGATTAAAGTTAACCTGACATTAGGAACAGGATTGGATGCAAGGAAACATCTGGCAGAGTGTAATGTAGTTCATAATATCTGCATTCATGCTCTGTTTTCCTGTGTGTGCTTGATTCATCTTTCTGTTCTACCTGTTCTCATACAGACATGCTTATATCTCTCAACAATTATAACCACTCCATTTATTCAGATATCCATGCACTTAATCACCAAGTAGGGTTTTTTAAATGTATCCTGATTGTAACTCTGCAACAACTAAGCAATAAAGCCAGTTTGGTCTACTGGTTAGGGGGCTGGACTCTTATCTGGGAATACCGGGTTCGATTACCCCCCCCCCCATGAAGCCAGCTGGGTGACCTTAAGCTAGTCACAGCTCTCTTCTGAACTCTCACAGCCCCACCTACCTCACAGGGTGTTCTATTGTGGGGAGAGAAGAACACAGACATTTTGAGTCCCCCTAAATGGGTGAGAAAAGTGGAGTAGAAAAGCCAGCTCTTCTTCTTTCTTTTGGATAAATTGCCAACTCATTTTCTTCGTCATGGAAGCTAACCAGCCTTCTCCAGACTGGTCTCTTTGCAGACTGGTCCATAGTGCAGAAACGGCCACTGAGAAATTCTCACTGAATGGTCAAGTTGCATTTGTTGAACTTTTTGACCTTCAAGGGTATCTTAAGTTAGCTATGTATATTTTAACTTCTTTTTTATGCTTCTTGTAAGAATGCGTTTGCAAATGACTGAAAGATTGATTCTGCAGACTTCAAAGATGAAACAATCTGAGCTGGTCAGCCATGATTTTTGTATACATTGTGTTCTTATTTTGCCTTTACTGTGCATGTCAGAGAAATCTGATATGTGCTGCTCCTCCTTACTGTGAATAAGTCAGATGAAAATTAACCTTGGAAGGTGTTATTGGGAATATTGTACCTTCTGGCCGGGTTAGGTATAAAGGTCAGACTGGAATGTGAGAAATTGGAGAAGCTTGTCTTGATGGGATTTCTAAAAGGCAGTCCCCCCCCCCCATACTGTAATATAGATTAAAAGAAATTCTTTATCTCTGACCTTCTTGCTCATTAAGCAACTTACATGGGGAAGATTTGCTGATAGAGCAGCAAAATTTCCTAACACTTATCTTTTCATTTCCTTTTGTAAGCAACCCTGAGACTGTGGTATAGGGTGGAGTATAAAACAAACAAGTCTTATTCTTAAAGAAAACTAAAAAAAAAAGTTTTATTTGACCCCTATCTTTTTGATAGAAGCACTGGCAAATCGATAATGAGTTTGGCCCCTTGCTATATAGTCAACAGGAGATGGTTTATAAGGACACAAGAACATTGCTCACTTCCCACTGAAATAGAATAGTGCAAGGCCTGTCCCTTTTCACAGCTCTCTCATGCCCTTTCCTGAGCAAATCTGTCTGTATTAGCATGGAAGAAGAAGAAGAAGAAGAAGAAGAAGAAGAAGAAGACCTGGCTTTTCTACTCCACATTTCTCACCCATTTAAGGGGACTCAAAGCAGCTGACAAAGTTTTCTGTTCTTCTCCCCACATTCGACACCCTATGAGGTAGTTGGGGATGTGAGATTCGAATGTCAAAAATACATTCATGCACATCCTTACACTAAACTATGGGTGTTTTCCCACTGTCACTAGAAGTACCCATTAAATACTCATTCATGGGTACAAAAATGCCATTACGTACCCATTAATAGGTACTTAATGGGTACTTTTAGTGACAGTGGAAAAACACCCTATGAATATCTGGACATTCAATTCATATACATATGTCCAAATTCATCTGGATAATGAATATTTCAAACAATATTGCACATCCCTAGATGTGACTACAGCATGCAGATGGCTTCACACTTGGGTGCTCCTGGGGCTGGTTTCCTAAATTTACCAAACCCCACGTAGTCCCCATTCTGTCCCAAACAGCACAAGGATCAGCTGAAAAAAAAAAAACCACCACTATTATTGGGGCAGATTTGGTGGTGAAAGTCCCACACTTCCATGTGGCAGGGTAGGGTGACCATGATTTGCCCCAGGTTCATGGAGGTTTGAGAAGGTGACCAATGTCTTTTTTTTTTTTACACATCCAGAGGAAAATTTCACTGCTGTGAGGGAAATTCCTCTTGTACCAGGAATCTCATAAGAACATAAGAACATAAGAGAAGCCTTGCTGGATCAGGCCACAGCCCATCTAGTCCAGCATCCTGTCGCACACAGTGCCCACCAAATGCTCACGGGCATCTCAAGCAGAGACAAGGACAAACCTTCTCCTGCTCTCGAGTCCCAGCAGATGGCCTTAGAAGCGCCCCAGTTCCTCCCCCCCTCAGCCTGAAGGATGCACCTAGGCATTCGTTCTAGTAGCCATTGATACATCTGTCATTCATAAATTTGTCTAACCCTACCTTAAAGCCATCCAGACTGGTAGCTGAAGAATTCTCACAAGAAGATAAGGACAATAGAGAAATAAGCCATTGAATTTTAATTTTATAGTCTTCATTTT
The DNA here is from genome assembly GCA_023333525.1 of Aspidoscelis tigris stejnegeri. Taxonomy (NCBI): domain Eukaryota; kingdom Metazoa; phylum Chordata; class Lepidosauria; order Squamata; family Teiidae; genus Aspidoscelis; species Aspidoscelis tigris. Next base: position 13,542,496 of record JALMGA010000001.1, read on the forward strand.
ATTGTAACCTGAGGTGTAGGTCAAGATAGAACTGGAAATAAAGAAATAAATGCATGAACGTGCAATTCCTTCTAATGCAGTGTTTTTAGGCTGACAGGGGGAGTAAGTGTAATAAATAACAATGTTGGTTCTGTACCCAGATCTCTCTTAAGGCACAAGAACCAGACTGCATGTACCAGTTGAATGAAATCACTGAAAAACATGGCATTTTTTTCTTGTTCAGAAAGGTTAAACTTGCTAGTTTCCTACATCAACATGCTACTGCATTGCAGTATATTTAGCTGAAGTGATCTGTCTACCCTAGAGTAAGAACTTTGCAATCCCAAGATAGCACTGAGGTTTGAAGTTGTATCCTTCCAGAATGCCAACCATCTGCATGCAGAGTTTGAATGATGAGGCTGTCATTTAGCTTGGTATTTGAAGTCTAAAAGTATTTACTGAGGATTTGTGTGCTTGTGGGTAGGATGGCTGAAGCCTGAAAAATGCAAAAACCCTGTCCCCATGCAAAAATTTATCCCAAATGCACAAAAATATCCCAAATGCCCAAAACTATCCCCATGCAAAAACCTGTCTCAGGGGAAAAAACTATCCCAAATGCAAAAACCTATCCCCATGAAAAAAAAAAACCTATCCCCATGTGAAAAACTGTTTCAGTGGAAGAAACTATCCCAAATGCAAAAAACTGTCCCAAATGCAAAAAACTATCCCCATGCGAAAAACTGTCTCAGTGGAAAAAACTATCCCAAATGCAAAAAACTATCCCCATGCGAAAAACTGTCTCAGCCCCATGCGAAAAACTGTCTCAGTGGAAAAAACTATCCCAAATGCAAAAAATTGTCCCAAATGCAAAAAATTGTCCCAAATGCAAAAAATTGTCCCAAATGCGAAAAACTGTCTCAGTGGAAAAAACTATCCCAAATGCAAAAAATTGTCCCAAATGCAAAAAATTGTCCCAAATGCAAAAAACTGTCCCAAATGCAAAAAACTGTCCCCATGCGAAAAGCTGTCTCAGTGGAAAAAACTATCCCAAATGTGAAAAACTGTCTCAAATGCAAAAATCTGTCCCCATACCAAAAACTATCCCTGTGCAAACCCTATCCCAAATGAAAAAAACCAATCCTCATAAGGTAGGCGAGAGAATAATATTGGCAATAGTTTTTTGCTTTGTGCACAAACAAGGTGGAAAACTTTTCTTGCCACCAATATAAGCAAAATGACCTGCATGGCATGGAAGGCACAGGACATGGAACTGTGAAGAAACATTGTTTGTTTGTTTTTCTCCCAGAGATGTGTAGATTGTTTATGGGTGTACATCCCTTACCATCCATCTGCTCCAGCCATGAAGATGCACTGGCTATAAACACTACTGAAGTCACACACAGTAGAGCTAATAAAGGCACTGCGTCACTATTATACATCGTAATGGTGCTATCTAGACTGGGTTGCTTATACATACACCATTCCTTGTATATAGGCATTGAGTGGCTTGTGTGTTAAAAGTCAGCTGATGGTCTTGGGGGTAGCCACACCAAAATCCAGACCTGAAGAAGAAGAGTTGGCTTTTCTATCCTGCATTTCTCACCCATGGAGAAAAGTGGCTGACAAAATTTTCTATTATTCTCCCCACAACAGACGTGAGGTAGGTGGGGCTGTGAGAGCTGTGACTAGCCCAAGGTCACCTAGCTGGCTTCATGGAGGAGGGCGGAATCAAGCCCAGTATTCCCAGATAAGAGTCTGGCTCTCTAACCATTTGACCAAACTGTCTCACTGCTGTACCTGAGCAGCACTGTCTCCAGTACACAATTCTGTGTTCATTTTCTTGATTAGGGTAAGGGCTGTGTACACCAGGCAATAGCTACTGTTTTCTCTTGAAAGATCTGCACTGGTTTCCTGTAATCTACTGGGCCCAGTTCAAGGTGGTGATGTTAAAGCCCTGCATTGTTGGGGCCCAAATGTCTGAGAAAAGAAAAAGAGCTGGCTTTTCTACTCTGCTTTTCTCACCCATTTAGGGGGACTTAAAGCAGCTGACAAAGCTTTCTGTTCTTCTCCCCACAACAGACACCCTGTGAGGTGGGTGGGGCTGTGAGAGCTCAGAAGAGAGCTGTGACTGACCCAAGGCCACCCAACTGGCTTCGTGGAGGAGTGTGGAATCAAACCTGGTATTCCCAAATAAGGATCCGGCTCCCTACCCAATAGACCAAACTGGCTTCTCCCTCATAGACTTTCCCCTGTATTAAGATCATAGGATGAACCCCTTAAAATTCCGCTGATCTCAGAAGTCTGAAAGGTGGTGGCACATGAAAGGGCCATTTCTATGGTGACCTCCAGGAGCCTTTCTGCACTTTGCTTTCTGCCTACGGGAAGGGAAAAGAGCACCCCCAGTAGCGTGCACTATCATTTGCACTTGTGAATGATGGTGCATGCCAAACCAAGCCTCCACATGCCTGGAAACTCACCTGTGTCTGGTTGTGTGTCTGAGTGCCACCATCTTCTTGGGCTGTACTCACATGTGCGAGTACATGTGTTCTGTAACCGGGATGGCAGTGATGCACCACACATACACCGTTGTGTTTAGTGTCACTTGACATGCCAGTGTGCTTGTGTACAATGTCAGCTGACTCCCAGTACCTGGAAGAGGTGCAGCTGGTTGGTGAAGGTAAGCTTTGGGTCAGCTTTGGGATATGTGTGGTGCACAATTTCATGCACCACCACTAGTAGACACTGGGGTAGTTTCTGGAACGGCAGGAGGCATTTCTGGCTTGAAAACGCCTCCTGCAAGTGCAGATGCTCCTCACCAGAAGCTACTCTAGTGTGTACTATGAAGCCAGGTGCAAGATGGCCTCAGGTTTAGGAAAAGCCTTATGGTGGTACACCTTGCACCTAGGCCATTGATGTTTAGCTTCCTCAGAATCTTGTCTTTCGAGGGAAAGATGCTTAAGTATCATAGAATCATAGAATCATAGAATGGTAGAGTTGGAGGGGACCTCCTGGGTCATCGAGTCCAACCCCCTGCTCAAGGCAGGATCTCCTAAACCATCTCAGACAGATGGCCGTCCAGTCTCTGCTTGAAGACCTCCATCGAAGGGGAACCAACCACCTCCTGTGGCAGCCTGTTCCACTGGTTGATCACTCTTACTGTTAGAAATTTTTTCCTAACATCTAAACTAAATCTTTTCCCCTGCAGTTTCACCCCATTGTTTATAGTCCTTCCTTGAGAGTGTGAGAACAGGGCTGATCCCTCCGCCTTGTGACAACCCTTGAGGTATTTGTAGACAGCTATCATGTCTCCTCTCAGTCTTCTTTTTGGTAGACTAAACATTCCTAGCTCCTTAAGCCGTTCCTCATAGGACATGGTTTGCAGAACGTTCACCATCTTGGTAACTCTCCTTTGAACCTGCTCCAGCTTGTCAGCGTCTTTTTTAAACTGGGGTGACCAGAACTGGACACAGTACTCCAGATGAGGTCTGACCAAGGTAGAGTAGAGGGGGATAATAACTTCACGTGATCTGGACTCTATGCTTCTCCTAATACACCCCAGGATTGCGTTTGCCTTTTTTGCAGCTGCCTCACACTGTTGACTCATGTTCAGTTGATGATCTACCAGGACACCCAAGTCTTTTTCACATGTGCTGCTGCTCAGCCGAATTCCTCCCATTGTATATGTGCTTTTTTCATTTTTCTTGCCCAGGTGCAGAACCTTGCATTTTTCTTTGTTAAATACCATTTTATTAGTTGCAGCCCATTGTTCGGGAATCTCTAAACCTTTTTGAATCCTCTCTCTCTCTTCTCTGATGTTTGCAATCCCCACTAGCTTTGTGTCATCAGCAAATTTGATCAGTTTCCCTTCAACTCCCTCGTCCAGATCGTTTTACTGCTTTATACATTTTATCTTTCATTGTTGTAGACTGCCCTAGGACCTTTGGATGAAAGTCAAAATTTAAATAGTTAAATGTTCTTGCATTTTTAATATGTACATGTCTTAATGCGTGCCCTGTCTGTCTGTCTCTCTCTCAAACAAAACATAAGCAACTGTTGGGCCGCTGTGTAGGACAGGATGCAGGACTAGGTGGGCTGTGTCCTGATCCAGTTGGGCTCCTCTTATGATCTTATTGTCTTAAATTACAAAATTTTTTTGCAATTTAAATGGTAAAATATATATTTTTGGACACACTGTCTTTTTATGCATGTCACTCTTTGGTATGATCCAGGCCAAGACCAGATGGTGACCCACATCCATGTAACAATGATGATATCATATCTCTCCCAGAATTCCTTATTCTGAGTGATGTGCCAATCAAAGGCAGGGTCTGCCAAAGCACAGATAACTCTAGACCTTATGTGAAACGATATGATTGGCATACTATTGACATTTAGCCCGGAAATACAGAATTATGATCATGAAACATGAGATTTTTGTATTAGGCCTTATTAAAAGATATAAAAAATATACTTTCAAAAATACACCCTGTCAGAGAAAGGGGGATTGCAAAACAGTTGTTTGTAGAAAGCAGGAACTGGTGAAAATTTGCATTTGCAAAGCACGGCCAGCCAGGAAACAAGCTATCTCTGCAACACAACTGTGAATGAATTTTGTGAGGAAAAAAAGACACCAAACAATAAGAGCTATTTGGCAATCTAGACCAACTTTTGTTTGCAGTGACTATCTGGGACAGCGGTTCTCAACCTTCCTAATGCTGTGACCAGTTAATGCAGTTCCTCATGTTGTGGAGACCCCCAACCACAGGGGTGGGGCAGCTCTGGTAAGGATGGGGTGGGAAGGTGGGAGACTCGTCGTGACCCCTCTGAAAGGGTAGTTCGATCCCCAAAGGGGTCACAACCCACAGGTTGAGAACCACTGATCTAGGAAGATTATCTGGAATGCTCAATAGAATTAATGTGCTTTGATTGGACTTGTTGTTCCCATTTGATCACATCTTTGTCTGCAGTGGAGCTAAGTCATCAACCCCGATCTCCATTGTTCTGGAGGCAAAAGTACTTAAAGTCACATGCTCCCTTTGTCTCTTTTTCCACCGTTGCTCTAGTCCCTCCTTTCCCATTCACCTGAATGGAACCTTCAGCCTCCACCCCAAGGGCCGAGCCCTTCCTTTGTTTAATTTTCCCAACTCTTTTCCTGCCACAAATTTGTTCATTCACCAGTACAAGATTCCTGATCTCTTTCCCCAGATTTAGTGTGTAAAACTAGCACACCAGGAGCCTGTATTTTGATCGTGTTTGCAAAGTGCCAGCCCGAAACAGCTGTTTTCCTCTTTTGCTGCTGCTTTCTTAATAAAAACCGTTCCTTGTTTTGAAGGAACTGTCTCTTGAAGCTTATCTTGCTTGCTGTTTATGTGATTTTAACAGAGTACTTGCCAATTTATCTTTTTAAAGCCAGAATGCGCTTTTGTTCCCTTTTGGGGTTTGTGATTGGACTCAGCTAACTTCCCCACATAAAACACGTGTCCAGGTTACGATCTGTAACAGTGGCCCATCCTAACCCAACACCGGAGTACAGAAACAAGGTTCTTGTTGCCTGAAGATGCTTGCTGGGGCTGTTTTTGCCAAGTGCCCAGAAATGTCAAATTTCAAGGCCACCCCAGAAGTAAGCAATGACAAACCAGTTTGGTAAAGTTATCAAGAAAACTGCACGTGATAGCTCAAGCTTAGCTCCTAGCTAAGCTTGAGCTGAAGACATCATTACGTACCTATACCCACTTCTGTATATTTTTTCAGCTGAGAACCAGATGGCAAATGTTGAAGAAGAGCAAAACACTTTCCTCCTGCCATGCATAGCTACAATCCCATCTGTGCACTTGTCCAGAAAATGCAAAGCATTCTGGTTGCCTTAAAAACATGGCTTCAATATAATTCAGGAGCGCACCTAATGCAGACAGTTTTACCGGTGGCAAAATCTACTTGTCCACTCTTATTCTCAGTTGTACCTGTTTCAGAGGAAGGTTTCCGCTGTCTGAAACCATGCAGGTAGTTAGGTCACTCAGGGAGGATTTCTCATGAGACCATAAAGTCCCAAATTTAAATCACAGCCACCTTGTTAATATTAAGCCCTTTCTCTCCGTATCTAAGGGGCTCCTCAGACGTCACTTCCAGTTTAACACAAATGATTTATATTGGGCTTCCCCCGCCCCAACCCCAGTGGATGCCTTTTCTGTATCCGAAGTTATCTGTGCAGTGAGTGTTTTGGTTTCCATGGCAACTGGGATGTAGTCAGCCACATCTGCTGCAACACCTGCCATAAGAACATAGTAAGCTTTACTTACTATATTAATGACCGGTTTTGTTCTGATTAGAGTTATTCAGCTTCATAAGACATTAGTAGGCTCAAGGGGAAAGGGAGAGAGAACCTCTAATTGTCAGCATTTGTGTTGAAGGTGCCAGATAATGTATCTTTTTAAAGATCACTGGAGTATATTTTGTCCTTGTCTTATACCATCAGCTAATTACCATGAACAACAGCAGTGAGTTAGAAGGTATCGGGAGCGAGTGGAGAATCATATGAGAGGAAGAAGGGGGGAAAGGGAGGAAGAAAAGAAGGTGCATCCTTCAGGCTGAAGGGGGGGGGGAAGGAACTGGGGCGCTTCTACGGCCATCTGCTGGGACTCGAGAGCAGGAGAAGGTTTGTCCTTGCCTCTGCTTGAGATGCCCGTGAGCATTTGGTGGGCCACTGTGTGCAACAGGATGCTGGACTAGATGGGCTGTGGCCTGATCCAGCAAGGCTTCTCTTATGTTCTTATGTTCTAACAAAGGTCTGTAGGTTGAGACAGAAGGTTGAGCAGATAAATTTAAAAAAAGCCTTGGCCTTTTCTGCACTTACCGCTTTAATACAGATCGATGGATCTGGAATAGCTGGACCCACTGGTCCAGTTTGTGTGGAGATGCCAGTTTGGTCTAGTGGTTAGGGAGCCAGACTCTTATCTGGGAATACAGGATTCCGCCCTCCCCCATGAAGCCATCTGGGTGACCTTGGGCTAGTCACAGCTCTCTTCTGAGCTCTCACAGCCCCACCACAGGGTTTCTGTTGTGGCGAGAAGAATAGAAAAGCTTTGTCAGTCGCTTTGAGTCCCCTTAAGTGGGTGAGAAGAATGGGGTAGAAAAGCCAACTCTCTTCTCTCTCTCTCTCTTTGAATGTGCTGGGATTCTATTCGATACAAAGGTATTCATAAGAGTTTGTATGGATATCTGATATGAATGCCTATGTATCAGATATGGATCCTAGATACGGATCCTGTACAAATGCATACATAACGGATACGGATCCCCCTCCTGTCTTACACACATACCCTTTGCCCCTCTCTCTGCTTCTCCGTTCTGGCTTCCCACTCAGTTTTCTCCCCCAGTTTAATGGATGCCTGAATGTGATGGTTTCTGGGTACAGGCTGCAAACTGCTTTGCTTTCTGTCTTTGCAGGCTTCTAGCAAGCTGCATTAGACAGCCCCTTTTGCAAGCCTTGTTGCAAAACCTGGGTTTTGGGCTGCAAAAAGGGCAGGAAATCCTGTGCGGGCCTGAGTGCAATGATTGGTTGCAGCTGTTATTTGGAGGGAAAAGCTGTCCGGGGATCTTAGAGCTGGAGGGGGCTAGAACAGGAGTTCCCACCAATCAGGGGTGAGGGACAGGAGTTTCTAACAGGAGTTTCCAGCAGCATTTTATTGCAGCAGTTTTCCCCTGGAGGTGACAGCCAATCAGGGCCAAGGGGAAAAAGGTATAAAGGAACTCAGAATATAGCAGAGGGTGTCTTCATGCTGGGACAAGAGCTGAAAGGAGAAGAAGAGCTGAATCCTGAAGGAGCCGGACCAGTAGTTGATCAGGGGTCTTTTGGCTGGAGGATCTTGGAGGAAGACTTCACAAGCAACTGACCAGACTGGATGATCGGTCAAGCAAGGACGGGCTGTGCCTTGTGATCATCTAGAGCCATGTTCTGGCACACTGGCTTGGCTTGGGCTGTGGCAGAGCAAGTCAGAGGGGGAGGAACATGGAGAGGTTTGTCTTTAAAAGGGGAATTATTTTCCTTTAAGAAGGGGAGCTGATAGGCTGGGAAGCTGGTAACCTTAAGAGACTCATAGACTTAAACCAACAAATACCTGAACCTTATTTTCTTTCTTGCTTGTGTATAATAATAAACCTTTTTTAGTTTACTGTTCAAAACGCTTGCTACCAGTGTTTTGTGTCCACACTGTAGTATTCACTTGGCCGTTGCACGAACTCAGCATCCTAATAGGGCCAAGCTACTCCTAGAGAGGGCAGGCACTGACTGGAACGCTGGGGATCGTGACACTGAACTATTAGTACGAATGTCCGGAAATGTTCATATTCGTGTACGATTTGTGTATGAATGTCCGAATTCATCCAAATAACAAATGTTATGAATATTCATGCACATCCCTAGTGTTGTCTGCCCTGGTAGCACTGACCTGGCACATGTCTCCCTGTGGCTGGAAAGCTCACAGAAGCTCTGCAGACCCCAAACACCCCACTCCTGAAAGCTAGGAACAAATGGCTGTCACAAACTCACAAACATTGGGCGGAAGGAAAGGAGGCTGGAGGTTGAACTGGTGACTTTATGCTCTACCACTGAGCTGTAGGGACTTGCACGAATATTAGTCACATTCAAGATGTTTCCAGATTTGTCTGAATTTGTACATTCGAATTCAGATTGAATGTTGGTACATTCACAGATTGACATTCAAATACGAATTTAATGCTCTGATATATTCGTATGAAGCTTCATTACATTCGTGAACCTGGGAAGGTGGGGAAGTGACTGCACCAGTCACATCTGCAATTGATCCGGAGTGGATTCAAGGTGGATTCAGGGTGGATTAAAAGTGGATTGAGAGCGGATTTGACACATTCACACTGGATACATAGAGGATCTATAGGGGATACATAGGGATCCGTAGGCGATTCATAGCGGAAATTTTAATCAGATTAGTATCAAACATTGTATCAAATTCAAATCCACATTCAAAGGGGATTGATTCAAACCAATATGAATTCTTTTGCATTTGATTTGATACGAATCAAATAAGAAAAGAAGTAGTGTTGGCTTTTCTACCCCACTTTTCTCACACATAAGGGGGACTCAATGTGGCTGACAAACCTTCTGTTCTCCCCACAACAGAACACCCTGTGAGGTGGGTGGGGCTGTGACAGCTCAGAAGAGAGCTGTGACCAGCCCAAGGTCACCCAGCTGGCTTCATGGAGGAATTCAGAATTGAACGCAGTATTCCCATATAAGAGTCCAGCTCCCTAACCACTAGACCAAACTGCCCCACATTCCTGCACATCCCTAATGAGTGCTCCTAATGAGTGTTCAGCAGACAAAGCTAAAGAGGCCCTTTAGTTCACCTTGGTCTTTGGTGACAACACTGGAACATCTATACCCTTGTATGGGTAACTATATCAAGGTGGTTTCCAAGACAGACACTATCATCCCGTCCTCTGGAAGCAAATTATGTAGCGCTTAGATAGCTGCTCAAATGGCATCTTAATGAGAATTATGTTACTGGCATCTTGGAGAGAGTAATAACCATTTCCTCTGTTGTACCAATTAATTATATATATATTTGCTTTTGTGAGAGGAGAGGAGTCACAAAAGCTGATGCATGGTTTGGCAATGCATTAGCTTGGCGAGTATTTATTTTTGCCTGTCTCACTGGCAGATGAATTCCTCTCTTTAAAGTCTTAGGGCGCCATATCACATACGTCTCACTTCACGTCTGCTGCTGGAATGCCCATCAATCCCGATTATCAGGGCAGCAGTAAAGAGAGGCAGTGGTTTATATTTCTCCTGCTGGCCCTGCAGCAGCAGGGAAAGCAAAATAATGGAACCTATTTTCCAACTTCCGAGATATTGGATTTTTGAAGGAGTGATATGGTACTCTTTCAGTGGGGATGGCTTTTGATCTGGGCTGGCTTGATAAACAAAATATTTGCAGAGTCAGAATGGGCTTTGGTGCCTGGAAATAAAAGATGCACAGGGCCCTTCTAGACATATGAGCTGCCAAGGTTTAAGGTAACCTGAGACCATCAAACTGGAAATTCAGCTCTGCAAATAACTTATTGTTGGATCAGACCAAAGGGCAAATTTGCAGCTTTGTTTCTTGGGGATAACCTCTCTGGGAATCGAAAACAGGTGATAGATATTTATTTATTTATCTAAAATGTTTATATCTCACCCCATATCCTAAGATCTCTGAGCGGCTTACAATAAAAGACCAATATACAAACAAGACATTAAATACATACCCCATGAAGCAGTATTAAACAGCGTAGTTAGTTAAAAGCTAAAGTTAAAATTAAAATAGTGCTTGAGTGAATCAATGCCCAAAGACTTTATGAGAGAGGCAGGTCTTTACTTGGTGCCTAAAAATTAGAAGAATTGGTGCTAATTGGGCCTCCAAGGAAAGAGCATTCCATAAGCGGGGTGCCACAGCTGAGAAGGCCCCCTCCCATCTCCTAACACAGCAGATTAACTGGTGGGATACTGAGGAGTAAATTCCATTTCCAGCAATATTATTATATATTTTTTGCTTTTTGAAAGGGATATAGCAGGGCTATGGAAGATATGTGCAGCCACCTCACCACAGCAATGCGATAATGTTGCTATATTCTTCCTGTCTGGATGAGGCCATGAATGGAAAATCAGCTTGTTAGGAGTTCTGAGGCCTTTTCGCACTACAGCCCCTTTCATATCCAGGCAGGTAAGGGACGCGTGGGCACGTGTTCCTATCTGCCTAGGTGCGAAAGAGGAATCTGTCCTCGTGTGGCCTAGCCCAAAAAGGCTAGCGCGGGGGGTGGGATGCTCCTCCCAGGCCTGCTGTCATTGGGTTGAATTCAACCCAGGGGTGGACAGGCTGGTCCCGTCCCTTCCCCGGTTCTGGCGGACCCGATCGGATCACCTACAGCCCGCAGGAACCACCCCTAGAAGTGCTACCTGGGGACGTGTGCGCACAAACGTGACTTACCTTGTCACTGCCCGGTTCGAAGTGGTGAGCCCAGCTGGCGTCGTTTTGCGTCTGCATGCGCTGCCGGCTCTGATTGGCCAGTTACCCATGGGTAGCTGGTCAATCAGAGCCAGTGGCACATGCAGATGTACAACAACGCAGGCTGGGCTTGCCACTTCAAACCTGGTGGTGACGAGGTAAGTTGCGTGCATGCGTGTGCCTCCTCGCTAGGCCCTAGCCTGGGGTATGTGTGTTCCTGCAGGCTGTAGGTGACTGTTTCGTTCTGAAGCACTGACAGCTTGGGCCCGGTCTACCAATAGTGGCAGCCAGGAGTGGGGCCTGCATCTGTTTGGGGGGGGGGGGGAGAGAGCGAATGCTTTCCCTCCCTAACAGGTGCAGGATGGCCCAGGACTGCCAGTAATGCCCTGGGCCGGGCATAGAGCTCAATTTCGTGCTCTACACCTGGAACATGAGAGGATGCCCTGAGATTGGCTCATCCCAGCTATGTGTATGCTCAGTCCCATGGTGTTCTACACAGGGCCCCGTGCGAATAGGCCTCTGGTTGTGTAGAGGAAGCCTACAGTGCTTCTGCCACACACTCGACACACACACAAGCTGAAACTTAGTGGTTTAGTTTGAACCAAACCAACCAGCCTTGGTTCAGATTTAATCCAAATAGTTTTTTCATATAACAGGGTGGTGGTTCAGTTCACACGCAAACCATGCAAACATGCTAGTTCACTGCAAACCGCAAACTGACCGAACCAGTTTGGTACATCTTTACTAAGCCCTTTGTGGCTGGTGTGGCACAAGGCAAGACAGCCAAAAGAAAGTGGTAACAGGATAGAATAGCTAGAACTATTGATAGGTGAGGCACTGTTAAACCTGCAAACCAACATGGAAGCTCACACAAAGGAGAAGTGGATAGCGGTCTCTCCAATGCGCTATAAGGTGTGGTGGAATGTTGCTCCCTTTGCCTTTATGGATGAGCTACCCTTGAGCATGATTCAGCTACACTCTTTTGTCCTAGGTTGTGTAAAAGACTTTATGCGTGATTTCAACCAGTAAACCTGACTTGCTTGCTATGATTCACTGTGCTATGTACAACATTTTGCTCTACATGAGATGTTACTGTGAACAGGAAAGTGGTTACGTATGGGTTGCATGCACCAGTTGATTAAGACATCTGCACTTGCTAAGAAAAAGATGGCCTTGGCACATGCATTCTCCCCCCCCCCCCATTTTTTAAGAAGGGGATTATTTATTCCACGTAGCGAACACCTTGCACATCAAGCTCATGAGTCACAGACTCCCTAGTGCTGTTCTCTGTGCTGTGCTTAAGGCTTGACCAGGCATTGAAATGCTGATAAAGAGGATACCTTGATGTGAAAAGCACACACTGGATAAAATAAACAAACCTTTTCATTCCTTTCTCTGATACAAATATTTCTTAGTTAAGTTCTTTTAGGTGGGTCCTATGCAGAATGCTGAAAACAAAAACAGTGATCTATATCATTTCTTTGTGTTCTTGGCCCTTTTTTGCAGTGACTCCAGAGGCCTCTCTGCACTTCCTGTCCTGTCCGGGGGACAGGAATACTGCACATCCATTCACTGCTTGAAATGAATGAAAAGAAAAAGATCCAGAGTCAGAAATCAGTGAACCCCGTCTAGCAGATCAGAGATGGTTCATCAACTGAAATGAAATATTTAGCAATGGAGAACTAGAAGAAATTTGGGGGAAAAAAAACAAGGAACAAGTGCTGCCTAATGAAAATGAACATTTACAAGAAATAGTAACAGAACCATCAGTACAGGTCAGTATTGAGCCAACCCATGAACTGACTCATAGACACGAAGAACTAGAATAAAAAATTATAGTACATGCACAGTCATCTGCTTAGGCAAAGACTGCCAGGATTTAAAGTAGTGCCAAGAAAAGATCTGGCATCTATAGTGCAGGATGTGAACAAGATCTTCAAAATGATTAAAGTAACATTGACTTGCCAGCATTTCAGCAGTGGTTGTTACAGAAAAACTGGGCATTAAAATAAACAAATCAAGAGGAAAATCAGACTCAAGTGGAAAATCAGACTGGGAACGAAGATAAAAAAAAATTATGATCAGATGCAAGCAATTTAAAGAATATGAAAGAACAAAAATTAAAGAATTCAAAGATCAAGAAGTACTTGATTAAACGATGTTGGCTCAACAGCAGAAAAATAGATGAAGCTTTAGAAACGATAAAACAACAAATAATAGCCACAGGTAGAAAAACTGAATGTTATGAAGCAAGAATAATCAGCCAATTCAAACAAAAGCACCTTTTTCAATTAAACTTCAGCTACACAATTGTGAAAAATGCTGAAAAAAATTGACATCTGCTTAATATTGATGATTTGAATCTTCATGAAAAGTCAGGGCTTTTTTGAACTTACCAGCCCAATATGGTATTACAATACTGTACTAAGTTAGCAAGGCTGAGGCACAGCGGGAGCCATCCACATCCATACTGGCCCACCAGTGAGTCAAAGGCTTTTGCCATACCCATTATACAATATACATCTGGAATTGTAAATTTTTGCAATCTGAATTGTGCAGTCTTGAATTAAAAACAAGAAAATTGACATCTATTTACTATGTACTGCATCCTCCAAGTGATATTGACAGATTATACCTGCCCCATGGAATTGGTAGCATAGGCTTATTGCAAATTGGAAAAATAGTAGAAGAAAAACATGCACTGGAAGACTGTGTTACAGGCAATCAAGAACAGTCATTGATAGAAGTTAAAAATCAAAACTTACTGAAAGTAGAAGAAACAAAACAAGACTATAAGAAAAAGGCAACCAGAACAAGAATAGAAAGCTGGCAAGGAAAAGCACTACGTGGTGCATTTCTGGAAAAGACCAAGGGAACAGTGGACACCTGGGAATGGCTTAAAACTGGAACATTTTTTAAAAAGAAACTGAAAGATTGATCTTTGCTGCTCAAGAAGAGGCTATAAGAACAAAGCCAGGACTGAAAAATGATAAACTGATGTAAAGTTTTGATTATGCAAAGGGTCTGATAAACCAGTATTTATTTATTTACTTATTTACTTATTTCCTTCCTTCCTTCCTTCCTTCCTTCCTTCCTTCCTTCCTTCCTTCCTTCCTTCCTTCCTTCCTTCCTTCCTTACTTACTTACTTACTTACTTACTTGTCAAATTCTAAAGCTGGGGAACCAAAGTTTGTGAAGTGGTGACAATAAGTAAAGCAACCAGTCATCCTCCTTTAGGGAGGACGTCCTTCTTTTGTGAGTTTTGTCCTCCCTTGAAAAGCGTCCTCTTCCTGCCCTCCTTTTTGATATGGGAAGCAGGGGCAGCTGCTTTGAAGACCACAAGAGTGCGCACCCACCCTAAATTCATGAGGGGAGAAGAAAATCCCTTTGAGAAGTGGAAATTGTTCCACCAATCCGGGCTTGATAATTTAAAGCAGTGTTTATGCCCATTTTTTTTCTTCCCAGTTGGGCGCTAAAACAATAGCGCCACTCCAAGCCAACTGACTGGTGGAACCAATAGCTCCACCTCCCTCATTTTCTCCCTTGCCCTGTGCTGCTGCCATTTTCTGGTAATTTATCATAGTGTATTATTGTTGCAATGAATAAAATGTTTCTTTTATTTACAATATTGTTTTCTTCAATTTATTTTTGTCCTTATTGTAAAAATGTTGGTCACTTTACAGTAAGGAATACCTCAGTGCTATAAATTCAACTATTCTGGGCTTTGACTCCTCCCGTTTTGGACTTCGCCTTCACCAGTGGCCACTCGCTAAGAAATGGCTGCTGAGAGAAAAGACCCATTGAAAAGGAAAAACACTCACCAGCACTATTTTAGAGAATTTTCCCATTACTGTTTCTGCCATGCTATTTTGCATTGGATGCAGAGCAGATTAAGTTTACTAAGCAAAATGTCTCCTTGCTCTCTCAGCAGGAAATGATCTCCCTGAAACAATGAGACATTCAAAGTAAAACATCACTGGAAATATTTGGCCAACTTCCTCCTGTGGCTAATAAGATCTTCTAAGAGCCTGATTAAAAATGCAGGAGAGAAAACTGAGGGATGCCTATGAGTCCCTGTCTCTCTCTGTGTTATATTTCTTTGCTGCTGTATTTCAGCCAGAAGGTTGACAATAGGGAGGTACAAAAAAGACATACAGTGTGCTGATGGTTGTAGTGTTCTGAGACCTTTTTACATGAAGGGGTCTTGACGTGCCAGGATGCTGCATTTGCATGCTTGTCGTGGCCAGATCTGTTCCTGACTGCCCCAAGTGTCCTGGCGTGTCCTAGACACATTCGAAATGTATAGCAGTAAAAACTGCTCTTCTTTAAATTGCTAAATCCGAGTCCTCTGCATGTCTGTACCCACTAGAGATGTGCTGAACTAGTTTGGGTTCAAAGTGGTTTGAACAGAGCAGGGAATGTTTGAAAGGTTTGAATTTGAACTGAACACCCTGCTTTTTTGAGCACAGAGTTCCAATTTGAACCAAAAAATGGACGCTCAAATTAACCTGTCAAACACACTCTGTTTGATCCGAGTTTGAAAGTGTTCAAAGGTGTTCAAATTGAGCTGAATATCGTGCCAGTTCAAAGAAAAAAGTTCAAATATGAACCAAGGCGTATTTGGTTCAAATTGAACAAAAGCAGAAAAAGAAAGTTTGTGCACTCTTATCTTGGGCATAATTTCTGCTGACAAATGCAGAGCTGAATTTGCTGGCAAATACAAAGGGGGATTTCACACTTCCCTTCATGACGCATGCGCCACAAGCACACTAGCCCTACCCTAACGCGACTGAGAACTTACCTAGAAGTGTCTAGCAGCAAGCACCTGCAACTTTTCTGGTGCAACAAGGGCCATCTGATCTGCTGCACAAACGCTCTGGCAGCTCAGGTGTCTCCTGATGTGACTGCGATTGTCCAAAGCATCATCATTGATACTACGATAGTGCTAGCCCACATGCAGTCATGCCAGATGCCATATCCAAGATGGTGGAACCCTGCAGAGGACTGGATGCATGACCGGATCCAGGTAAGTGACTGACTGCACATGGGCCAGGCTATTGTGGACTAGTGCGCTAGTCAATGTAAGTCTCTTCTGCACCTTTCCCATCCAATGTATGGGAAAACAAATGCAGAAACACCTAAGGACTCACTGGTCCATGCTAAGGTGTGGATAAAAGAGGTCTGGAAATGGACCATGTTCCAGACCACAGGTAAGTGCAAAAAAGGCCTAAATTTAAATTGTCATCTTGCTTCTGCTTGGAGATCTCCAGTGAAGCAGAAACCATAATCTTACTAGAACACTGGTTCCAAACAAGTCCTCCTGCAGGGTTCAAGGTGCATTGAAAACTGGCCCCATATGCTATGTGTTGTGTGGCAGACCTCCTGAACATCTTTCCAGTTTGTTCATATGTTTTTAAAGCATTAAGGTCCAAAATTGTGCAGGCTGGTGCAAACCTGCAGGTGGCACAGTTCCAGACTCATGGACTTGGTGGTTCAGATCCACTGGTTCGGACCACAGAGAGGTAGGTGCACCTAAGGGCCATAAACAATGGATTGGTGATATGCTGATTGTCGTGGAGTTATTGATCCCTTTAGATTGTTCCAAACCTTTTTCTGACCCATTATGGGTCAGTTTTACTAACATTAAACATGATGGACCTATCAATTGTTGTTTCTTTCTTCTGCGCCTCTTGTTGACATTCTACTGGCCATTGTGGCTGTGGAGTCTTGTGTGGTTTTCTTTGAGAAATAATTGTGACAGGTTGGGTATGATATACAAGAATATTTGCCCAGGGTTTCTTTTCTAGGAAGGCAAAGTACCCAGCAAACTTTATCCCAAAGGAAACTGAGCACTTACCTTAACTTGCCTTGCTCCTGATTTCTCTTTCCAGTTTTACTGGAACCTGAGGCCTATTCCTACTACAGCCTCCAGTGAAGAATTAGTGAACTTCTGCTGAAGAGAATCTGCATGTGGAGTGGGCTGTTACAGCCCCCCAGCATGCCCTGCTTCACCAGGAGTTCACTAATTGTTGATTATGTGCGGAGAAAAGAAATTGTGCTCCACATCTTAACTAAGGATACCCGAACGTTCACCTCAGGTGTCCAGGGCAGCGACCATCCACACCTCTTCCAGTGCTCCAGGGTTGTCTGAGGTGCTGCTCAAGCATGCTGGCACCTCAGATGACCATAGATGTGATTGTGCATGTGCATAGCATCAGCATCATCAGGGCAATGGTGCTGATGCATGCCCCATTGTAGAGGGCGCTGCAGCCAAAATGGTGGCCCTCAGAGGAGGACTGGTCCCCGGATTGAATCAGGTAAGTATTCAATCATGAGGGGGCAGGATGGCCAACATTGACTAGCACTCCAGTTGTGAGTGCTAGTCAGCACTGGCTAACCACGCTCCTTTCCGGTCTTGCAGTCAGGAAGGGAAGTATGAAAACATCCCTGGAGAGGGGGCTGCTGTTGTCATCTCAGACCACTTGTGGACATCAGTAGTGATGTCATAGTATAGCCTACCATAATTTCAGACCTGCAAGGGGGCTTTTCTCAGCCCTTGACAGGCCCAATGCAACAGCAGGCAGCTCTGTTCCTTCTAAACTCAATGGGAGGCTTGAGGAGAAGCCAGGAACAAGGTGAGGCAAAGAAAGTACTTCCTGCTTTAAGGCCTAGTAAATTCAGTCCCCATATAAGAGGGGTGCAGCCATTTTGAATGACATTTAAAATAGTGCTTTGCACATCCTTGTTCTCCACAGGGAGATCTGAGGAGCGACTGGATAAACTCTCCAGCATGCTTTGATTTGCTTACTTTCTGCTGGAGTGCAGTTTAGAAATCCTGAGTTACATGCTGTTCTTACCCTCCTGAATGTGTACAACAGTTTCTAGTGCTTTAATAACAGGAAGAAGGAGACATAAAATAGTACATTTCTTATTTAAGAGCAACAAATCTCTGCTCCTTGGCACCACATTGTAATAAATCAAAAGATACCTTTTCTTTTGTTCGTTCCATAAAAAACCTGCTCCACAGCACAATCAGTTACTGCATCTAGATATTTTTATCTCTTTGTCATGACCTGAGTTTAAATTTATTCAGTCAGTTTGAGGGCCATTGAAACCACCCATTAGCATTAGTGGGTCTATTTTTCGCAACAGTGTTTCTTCAACAGCCATAATATCTTTTCAGCCCTGAATAGGGATGTTTTGAACTCCTGTCGGATGAGCACAATGAACATGAACTGCCCGAAGAGAGTGTGGAGTTTTTGAAATTCAGCTCCACACTCGGGTTTGCACGGATGCAATTTTTGGGATTCAATTTGGATATCCAAAAATTCAATCTGATTCAAATCTTTAAAATTTGAATTTACCCAAATTCTATTCAAATATAAGCAAATTTGAATCTATTCCTTCGTATTTTTGGTTCGAATTTGCACTTACAAATGTCGACAAAATTTGTATGAGTCTGTATGCATCATTATGCATACCATACGCATCTGTACATGTCCGTATGCATCCCATATTTATCTCGTATGCAACCTGTTTTTATCTTGTACAGATTCATACAAATGTGTATGGATGTGGGAAAAATGCATACAAGCAAGTACGCATTGTGTACGGATCTATAAATATATGAATATTCCAATAATCTGAACAAATAGATTCAAAGATTCAACATTTGTTTGAATGTTTAAATTCAAATTTATAGACATTTGATTCGAATTAAAATATTGAAATTTGGATGAATTCAATGGAATATTCATGCATTTCCCTACCCCACACTTCTGTGTCCATCAAAGAAAGGGGGAAGGAGGGTACACATGAGTAGAAAGTCTGTGGAAGAGACTGTTAGAATTAAGTAACACTCGCATGCCCTCTGGGTGACCTTCCCAGTGGCTAGGCTTTCTTTCCCAGCAGCCTTTGCAGCTGGGAGGGTGTGTACCATGTGGTATCAATGTTGAGGCCATTTCTGCCCATCCCTTCGGTTCTGCCAAGCTCATGTGGGCCAAGCAGTATGGGGACAGTGGTGATGTGGAGTAGTTCCTCAGTAGCAAAATACCGAGAGAATCCTAGGTGAGCCAGAGAACACCGCAGTTCAATCCTGTAGTTTGATTGTGGGCACCCAGGAGGCCCCTGTGGGTTGCCGCCGGCCTGATTGGGGCGGCAGCAGCCCAGGGCCCCCCGGACGGGCTGGAACTGGGCTGACAGCCAGTGGGCCGATATGGCCCAATGTCAGCAGCCCGGGGCGGGGTGTCCCAAACTTGGGACAGCCTTTTCAGGCTGGTGCACACAGCGATGGAATGACTGTTCGCACCTTGGCCGGTAAGGGACACGTTGGAAATGCGTCCCTTATCGGCGAAAGTGAAAGGTCATTACATCCCCCCATGTACTAACCTTAGTGCGAAAAGGCCTCTGGTTTCAATGGGGAAGCAAGCAAACAACTGGGATGTATTGGATTTTGGAATATCCAATCCATTCCAAACACACTTCACTTGGTGATGTGTAAACACAACCACCACTGTACTAGTGACCATCACCTTACTGCGGCAACAGCCATGCACACTGGCCCTTACCTTGACGACTTTGCAGCACACCATGCAACTGTGGCTGTGGCTGTGCTGCTCCGCCTCACGCACCCTTCTCCTGGGAGAGGTGCAAAGGATGCATGCTGGATCATGGGCATTTTTGCATTTCCCTTCCTGTCCTGTGGATGGGAAAGAAGTGCGAATTCAGCCCTTAGTAGCTGTGTCCCAGATGCAGCTAGTATAGCTGTGGAGCACTTGTTAGTGCCCACTGCTATCCCATGTGGGGACGTTCTGCCACAAGTGGAGCCTCATCCAGAATGGAAGTGGTTCCACATGATACAGATGGTCCATGCTGGAGAACCCTCTGACCTGCCCAGTGGGCCGAGTGCTAAAATCCCCCTTCTTTTAGAGCACTTTTACTTCCTGAAAGCCCAGAAAATATATAGAGGTTGTGGGAAACGCGCATGATGTACAGTCTCAGAACCTTTCTGCTAAGTAGTATTTGCTGTTCAGCTATCAAAAGGCTTGTTTAGAAAGTGATAGATATAAACAACCCAAAATAACTAATTAAGGAAGAAACTTGTTGCACTGTACCATCACAATGCACTTTGAGGAATCAATTTTCTATTTAGCCACTCTAACAAACCACAGATGGCTACCTAGGGTAGTGGCGGTGGGAGGAGGGAGCGTTGGTTGGTGAGGCGAGGAATATGAATAAGATTCTCAGCAGATGGCTTACAGATATCATTCCAAAATATCTTATCTTGACAAATAACAACTGTACGTATAATTAGCACTATGCAGATGGCATGCGGAATGTTCTCCTCCCTCCGCCCATCTTAGCACCATTCTTGTTAATATGATAAAGGGGCTATTTTTAAGAGAGAAGCTTTGAAAACGCTCTTTAGCCACAAGGCTTGTAGGTGGGAGTCTCTGCTTTAAAGCTGGTTCCCATCGCAGTGCAACGGAGACCTCTTGGCTTTAACAGCCTGAAGTGAGAAATGGAAATGCCACGAAGAGTGGGAAAGAGAAGAAAACTTTGGAAGGAGGGTGAGAGGAACGAATCGGTATGGTCTGTGAGCCAATTTGGTCTAGAGGTTAGGGAGCCGGACTCTTATTTGGGAATAACAGAGGCCTTTTCGCAGTATGGCCTCTAGTGCATAATTAGTGCACCTCTGGGGAAGAGCATAATAAGAAGAGTTGGCTTTTCTACCCCGCTTTTCTCACCTGTTTAAGGGGACTCAAAGCTGCTGACAATGCTTCTATTCTTCTCCCCACAACAGAACACCCTGTGAGGTAGGTGGGGCTGTGAGAAGAGAGCTGTGACTAGCCCAAGGTCACCCAGCTGGCTTCGTGGGGGAGGGCGGAATCAAACCCATTATTCCCAGATAAGAGTCTGTCTCACTAGCCACTAGGCCAAACTGTTACAGCCTACAAGTGTCTCTGCCCTCCCCAGTAGTGCACTAATATTTGATTAGGTGTGGCGCACAAAATCATGCTCCACACCTTAACCAACATTACCTAATTACTTACCTGAAGTGTCCAGTGGCATGACCATTTGCTCTTGCCAGTGCTCCAGGGCTGTTTGAGGTGCCATGCAAGCATGCTGGCACCTCAGATGGCCATAGATGTGGCTGTGACTGTATGTATGCAGAGTGTCAGCATCAAGGTGATGGCGCTGGTGCACGTGCAGTCATGGAGGCGCCATTGCCAAAAATGGTGGTGCCCAGGGGAGGACTGGGCCCTGGGATCTAATTAGGTGAGTATCCGATCCCAGGGGAGGGATCAGGTAAAGTTGACTAGTGCTCAAGTGCGAGCGCTAGTTAACATTGGGTCATTGCGCTCCTTTCCCGTCCAGCAGATAGGAAGGATAGTGTGAAAATGCCTCAGGTTTGATTCTGCACTCCTCCATGATGCCAGCTGGGTGACTTTGGGCTAGTCCCAGCTCTCTTCTGAGCTCTCACAGCCGCACCTACCTCAGTAGGTATCTGTTGTGGGGAGAAGAACAGAAGATTCGTCAGCTGCTTTGAGTCTCCTTAAATGGATGAGAAATGTGGGGTAGAAGAGCCAACTCTTCAAAAAATGTCCACTTGTTTGGCTCACTGATTATGATAACATCCCTACTTACCTTGTGGGGATGCTCTGTCCGCACACCACAGTGATACCTTCACCATAGGTCATCTCGGAGCATCTAAAAGTGTCCCCAATGCTCCGAAGATGTGGGAAAGCATGGGAAAAAGGATGAGCAAGTCATAATTGAGTCTATATTATAATACAAATATGGGAATGATCAGAACATGTACTTAATCCTGGTTCCCCCCTCCAGATTGATTATCCCTACAATGCCTGAGTCTGTCCCATGAGGACTATTTCTAGATCTCTTTTCCTAGCTATTACTCTTTTTCTAAGGCCCTTACATTGTTTTTTTGGATAATTTATTTATTATTAAATCTGACTCCATTATTACAATACATAAATTAGATATGAAAACTAATAACCTAAGGAAGAAAAAGGAATAATTAGGAATAACTTCTGGTCTCATCCCCAGGGATTATATGTAAATTTACCATCACACTTCTTCAAAGTAATTTAACAGCAACTGTTCTTTTGAGCTGATCATCAAATCTGAGAATCAACATTCTTTTTCTTTCTTATGTAGGAAAAAAAAAAGCAGTCCACAGTAGGGATGTGCATGAATGGGCTTTGAGGCATTTGATTTGTAACGAATTGAATGTTAGAAAATTTGTATTTGTTCAAATAGATCCCCTTCAAATGTGGTAGGATCCTATTAGATACGAATGTATTTGTACAAATTTGTACAATTATCCAATTTGAATGCATACGTTTCGGATACATATCCTGGATACATATCCTATATGAATGCATACATATCAGATATGTATCCTATAGCAATGCATGTCCAAACTATTTGTACAAGTGTTCAAAAACCTTTGTATTCGTATGAATGTTAATGTACAAATGTCGTAACATTTGATTTGTGTACGAATGCCCGAATTCATACAAATTCGTACGACTAATGAATGTTATGAATATCTGTGCATATCCCTAGTCCACAACCTGGTTAGAAATGCCTAGGTCGTTGCTGGGAAGGTGGCTTCACGCCGTCTTCTGAGTGTGACATGGTGGCATGGCTGCAGATATGCAGCTGCCAGATCACCATGGCCATATCTGACCACGCACTAGATGCCTTGGTGATCTGGCCAGCCCATTCACACTTCACACACTGCTGGCCAAGAATGGGCCTAGTCAAGCATGTGTAGTACAGATTGCTGCCACCCCCCAACTACCTTACCTGACTAGTATGGAATTATTATACCAGTCAGGTAAGTGTGGAGATGTCCATGCTCTAACTTTCTGGAAAACTGGAGACCTTTTTGCACATGGCACGGTGGGATACTCTGAGTATGCTCCCACATGTACACACTGAACATAACTGTTTCTGTCTAAGGAGTGGTACCACGTATGTCAGAATGTCCTCCAGGTATATAGGAAGGGACTGGTAAAGCCTGGCATAGCTCTGTTTGCACCTCTTCTGGGTACACGGAGGCTGGGATGGGTCAGTGCAGGTGAAGCTATGTGTTGCATCACCTGGATGCCACAGCAACAGTGTCACAATGCCTGATGGTGCTGTTATCACCTCTGGTATAGAGGGAATTTGCATCTACCTGGCACTTGGGGAAGTCCTGGGTAAATTGAAATGGATCTGGTGTCCTAAAGTTTTCCAGGAAAGTAAAGGTACAAATAGGCTGTAGGATAATTTAGGAAGGTTGGCTAGTTTAGTAATGTTCTCCTGATATTTTACTTGATCTGAAGAAGTTAAGCCTGTTCCTTGGGGAGGGATAAGTTGGAGTATGCTGATTGCTTTGGAGGAGGTAGCTCTTTCAGATGATTTATCCACTCCTGCACCCTGCTGGTTTATCCCTTACAGCACCTGTGCTGAGAGCTAAGCTGAACATGAGATGTCACAGATATCTTGGACAGGTGCCCAGTTGCAATACAGATTCAAAATCCCCTCAGCAACTGCACTAAGTAAGCATCTGTGGAATGCTCAAATGTGGGTCTTGCCAGGATCTTGCTGACCATCTCTGAGGACCCTGGAATGATTTAGACACCTTCCTTTTGCTGACTTGAGTTTGAATTACTGCAGTGAAGAACTCAGCTGAAAGAGATGACAGAAGGAAGTTACCTGTCCTGTGCTTGCACCAACGGAGAACTGCCTCAGAATAAAGAAGAAAAACTTCTAGACAGCTTACAGATACCACTGCCTGCCAGATCTAAGGGTCTTCCCACACTTGGCTTTATTCTGGAATATATCCCAGAACAGGGCACTGCTGTCCACATGCCACTACAGATAATGGCAAAGCCTGGCATATAGTGTGTTAGCATGCAGATGATAGACCCGTATCCCAATATATATTCCAGAATAAGGCTAAGTGTGGAAAGCATCTTTGTGGGCCAAAAGGGGGGTTTGGGTGACGGCGCGTAACAAATCACAAATAGCCACGTTTATGAGATATGGATTCAATTTTACACACACACACACACACACACACATGAATGAACTGGCTCAGAGCTGAAGCCCAGCTGAGGAGTTCATTACATTTTATGGTGATTTACTCTGAAGACTTTAAATTTGACAATTAAAACGACGCTAGGGAACAAGGTAATGCTCCATTTTGGAACATTAAGCCCATTGTTTATGTCTTACTTATAGACTTCTCCGTGATTTTAGTAGCTACAGCTTGGAAATGAAAGGTTTCCTGCTTTGCTGGATTGAAGAAATGGTTTCAACAAACAAAACCCTCTGTGCCTACAAAAGGGAATTCCAACAAAATAGTGTTATGAAGTAATTCCTAAACTACTGACTGAAGTTATGCAATCCCTCTCTAGTCAACCGAGGTGCCTCTAGATGGGGCAAAAACCTGCAATGTTCCTGGGATTATATTGGGATTGCCACAACTGGGTGACCTTGGGCTAGTTACAGCTCTCTTTCTGAGTTCTCACAACCCCACCTACCTCTGTTTTGGGGAGAAGAATAGAAAAGCTTTGTCAGCTGCTTTGAGTCCCCTTAAATGGGTGAGAAAAGCGGGGTAGAAAACCCAACTCTTCTTCTTCTTCTTCTTCTTCTTCTTCTTCACTAGAGTCCTAGGGCAGTGAACAAAATGAATCTATACAAATCTATAAAATACATCTATGAAAATCAATTAAATGACAGAAAAGGGGAAAAATGTTACATAAAGTTCATCAAACATTGAGATCCTAAGGAAGAAATCAGTATCAATCACTAAATGCCTGAATGGGCAAAAACCTTTTCACTAGGCAATGTGTCTGATGGGTCTCTAAGCGGAGGGTATTCCAAAGACTAGGAATCATCACAGAGAAAGCCCCCTCTCCTCCTGCCATCCAGTGAATGTTGTAAAGGGACAGGAGAATTAGGAGAATTTGACCAGAAGATCTTAACTGCCAGGCAGGGTTGTATGGAAAAAGCTCTTTGCAATATTGGTTCCAGGTTGTTTGCACTTTTGTGGCCCCTTTTGCACATACATTAGGAACCTGATAGAGTCAGTTACGTATTTTCCATTTTCCTAAGAACCCAATTAGGACCCCATTCTGAATGTGTTGTCTGCACAAGTGCTGTCAAAATCCAGATTTAATGGGGTCTTCAGGCCCTTAAGTCCAGATTAACGCAAGACCCCTTTAATGGTGTTTTCAATCTGGTCTTCCACTGTGAAGAATGGATCAGAGGCTGTGCATTCACACATATACTGGGGGTCCAGGGGTGGGCTTAGAGGCCACCATTTGCATCAGGGTGGCTCCAGTTCTGGCCCTCAACACACATGCTATGTAGGCCTGCATGTCGTTCACTGTGGTCTACAAAGCTGAGTACAAGCTTCATAGTGGCTACGTAGGCAGCTATGAAGCCGTGTCTCTCTGCCATGCCCACAGGCCAATCACGCTGTACCACCAGTGGACCTTCCTGCTCGGGCCTAATTGGGCCTAATTGGAGCTTTGGGATGGTTGCTATGGTGGCCGCACAGTGGCCCTGTTTAGCACCCATTGCCATCTGGTGCTAGACAGCCCATGCAGATACATGGGGCCCTCACCATGATGAGGAACTTCAAGGACCGGACTCCATGAGGACTGGATACCAAAGATCCAGATCTTC
The DNA here is from genome assembly GCA_023333525.1 of Aspidoscelis tigris stejnegeri. Lineage (NCBI taxonomy): Eukaryota > Metazoa > Chordata > Lepidosauria > Squamata > Teiidae > Aspidoscelis > Aspidoscelis tigris. The sequence continues at coordinate 13,568,199 of JALMGA010000001.1, forward strand.
TTAATCCAGATTAAGACAGGTACATGCAAAAAGGCCCATAATCATAGTTAGCACCATGGATAGGACTACTCTGGGAAAGATGACTGTGGAGATGTCCATAGTGGCCAACCAGCTGTACAAGGAAGCCCACCAGCAGGACCTGAGCATGTAGCTTCTCTGCTTGGATTTCCCAGCAGTTGACTTTCAAGGACATGCCATCTCCTATCACCATCTGTGCTAAATACCCATTGACAGCTATGACTTCCTGAGACCTTCGGGTATAGGGCTGGATAGAAATATAAATAATAAAATAATAAATAAATAATAAATTATACCAAACCTTTCTGAAATCATCCAGCTGATAGCCAACATCAACTCTAAGCCATTTTTAAAAAAACTGTGTGGATCTCATGCACTTTGTAGACTTCTGTTTGCCAGTGTCTAGAACAACCTGCTGGCTGATGAAGAAACAGTATAAAGAAAAGAAAAGCTAATAGAAAAGATAACTCTCAATCTTCGATGGCTGGCTGCCATATAAAATGGAGTAATTTTTCTGGCAACTGGGTGTACATATCAAACTGTAATCCATGGCTGCATAACAGCACAGTGTGATTTTTCAATACCCTCACAGAGAAGGTCTTTTTGTTCCTCTACCCATCTAAAAGGGTATCCTGGGAAAATAAACTGTGGTATGTTATTTTTCATTCACCTCTTAACAATTGACTTTGACATTTCTGGAAGAAATACCGGAAACCGCATTGATTTCTGCAATATGGGGAAAGAGAAAGTATGAAAGGCACATGAATTAGATGGAGATTGTAGCTGGTATGAAATGAGGACCTTAGGCCTATTCGCACTTGGCTGTATTTTGGAATATATCTCAGGACAGGGGGTTCTTGTCCACATGCTAATGCAGACTCTGACAGGCCTCATCTGGGGCATCCTATAGCCTGCACTAGCATGTGAACAGCAGATGCCTATTCCTAGATATATTCCAGAATAAAGCCAAGTGCGAATAGGCCCCTTGACTGTTAACTTAACCCATTCTGGTGGATTTTGTGAGGAAGTCTCTGCAGAGGTTAGTAGTACAGAGTGAGTGAGTGAGTGAGTGAGTGAGTGAGTGAGTGAGTGAGTGAGTGAGTGAGTGAGTGAGTTTGTTTTCTGTTTGCCATGAATGAACATGGGAAATAAGTTTATCTGCCTTGGCTGACACCAAAGACCTTTTTGCACTTTTATGAGGTGTGATGACCCAACAAAGTTCTGGAATGGGTTGGGTGTCCACATCTTGTGATGCCCGACTCATTGCAAACTTAGCTAGTGCTTCTCCAAGTGCCATCTCAGTGTGATTGCCTGTATGCTCAGTGATTACCTTACTACAGCAACCGGCATGCTGCAGCAACAGAGGGATGTGGTGCCATTTGCCTGGAAGAGGTATGAACAGAGTGATGCTGGGCTATTCTAGCTGATGACTAGTACAGCTGTAGAGCTGTAGTATAGCTGGAGGATGCTCTAGTACACATGAAGCCTTTTTGCACTACAGCCGTTCCCAACATGTCCCTTACCAGCCAAGGAGTGAATGGTTGAACTGTCCCCCGCATGTATAAGCTTCGACGGCCACTGCAGGGACCAGATGAGCTGCTATGGGCTGCTGCCATTGGCCGCTATCAGCCCACTGGCTGGCAGCCTGATTTTGGGGGCAACTTGAGGTGGCTGCCAAAGCCTGGATCAGGCCGGTGGTAGCCCTATCAGGCTGGCGGCAGCCAGTGGGACCCAAAGATACCCCAGACTGGTTGAGTCCTGCCCCTGGAACAGGGCTGCCAGCCAGTGTTGCCGATAGGGCCCAGTGGTGGCAGCCTGGGGCGGACCTCCTGGGCTGTCCGGCAGGGAGAGTGCAAATGGTCAGCTCTGGGACAGCTGGGGCTAATATTGGGCTGGCCACAATTAGTACAGCTCTGGGACAGGCCAAGATGCTTCTGGATGGTACCGGCCTTTCCAGAAAGTGAATGATCTGTCCCAGAGCTGTCCTAATTGTTAGCCAGAGGCCTAAGTGCGAGTAGGCGTATGGAGTCCCTTCTAGGACAGAAGTGGCTCCATGGAGTACATATGCTGCTCCATGTGGGGGGATACTCAGTGTGTCCCACTGGGCCGAGTGCAAAAAGGCCATAGGTGGGATCTATTTGGTCCTCTTGGATCATGCAGGCAGGACTCTGGGTCCAGGGAGACCACATGTCACCATGTACCAAAAGAGGGCCAGGTTCTCCTTTGGCATTTGATGACTGTGCACCAGCCACACCTGCCTGCTCCTGGGGGCCAGACTCCATGCCCCGGAGTGCTCTGTTTGCTGAGTGGAAAAATCAATTCAGAAAGGCAGCGCCAGTAGGAGCACAGCTCATTCCAGAGCTCAGCAGCATTATGAAGATGGCCGAATTCTAGGGCCATTCCTGGTGAAATGTCCCATGTGTGTAACTTTCAACACTTGGGAACTTTCATGCTGAGGCCTCAAATTTAGGTTGGGCAAGATAGCTGCCTCAGTGGATGACCATCCACCCTGCTCACAACCTAAGAAAAATGCTCTGCCCCAGGACTTGTCATTGCTAGGAATGTGCACGAATATTTGAATGCATTCAAAATTCGATCAAATGGACCAAATTTTGACATTTGAATTCAAACTGAATGTCCTGAAATCCAAATTTAAAGATTCGATTCAAATTTCGAATTTCAGATCTATTCGTTTGAATTATTCAGACATTTGTTTGAATTATTCAGACATTCGTATGTGTACAGTTTTGTACACGATACGTACTTGAAGACCTGCATCTTTCCCGTATCTGTATGCATTTGTACAGACCTGTACGGGATGAAAACGGGTTGCATACGGGATAACTACGGGATGCATACTAATGTGTACAGACACGTACAAATGTGTACGGACCAGGGGAAGATGTGTATGGGCACCTCCGAATGTTGTTGGCATTTGTAAATGCAAATTCGAATGGAGAATTTGAATGAATATATTCGAATTTGCTTAATTCGAATTGAATTTGGTTAAATTTGTACTTCAAACATTTGAATTTTTGGGTATTTAATTCAAATCAAATTGAATCCCGAAAATTGCATTCCTGCACACCCCTAGTCACTGCAACACGCAGTACAATACATGGGTAGAAGCTGCCATTGTGATAGATGGGTGAGGACATGCATGAGATACTCTTGGGCAGGACAGTTTAAGGAGGAAAGAAAGGTATTTGGGAACATGGCACTCTCGGTGCTTCTGCATTGGACCCTTAGCACACATTAAGTACCCATTAAGGATGGATTTGTAAAACCCTGTCCACACTGCAGCACCCATTAGAGACACATTGGGGAGTCCACTTCCGCTTTAACTCCCGCGAGATGTGTCTCTAATGTGTGCTAAGTGCCCCTTAAACCGGTTTCCTGGAAGACTACATTGAAGGTAGTCTTAAAGGGTACTTAATGTGTGCTTTTGCAGTTAAGACACATCCATTTCGGATGTGTCCACACTGCAAAAGAGTCCCTAACTGGGCCCTCCCCCGGCCGGCCATGATCGGCTCCTCTGGAGCAGAGCATGGTGAGCCTGGGGTCTCCTATCTCAGGGCTCCCCCTCACCCCAGAAGCCATGAATCATGGCTTCTGGGGCAAGGGGGAACCCCAAGATAGGAGACCCCCGGCTTGCCATGCTCGGCTCTGGAGGAGCCAATCATGGCAGGCCAGGGGAGGGCCTCCAGAGATCCGGATTGCACCCACCTCAAATCCAGATCTAATTCCATCCCACCCTTGCGGGTGCGTATCTATTAGATATGGATCTACTTACCACGGATCTCCAAAATCCAGATCTAAATAGATCCAGATTTCGGAGGTCATTGAGGAAGCACCCTCTGTTAGATTGTAAACTGAAGGCCAGGATATGTCTTATCCTACTAATATTTCATAAGTTGCTGTAAGAACATTCTAGAAGATTAAGGGTGTGCTAAAATACAGTAAATAAATAAACAAACATTAAAGTGATGCCCTGGATGTTTCAAGAGGATCTGGCTGGCCAGTGTAATAGCAGGATTCTGTACTTGATGGCCTTTGACCTAGGTGCGCCTGGAAAAGGCTAAAAACCTGAGTTTAACGCACAACAGCATTGATTTCACAGATGAGTTTAGTGATTCTCTGCTGTAGCTGCACATCATATACCCGAAACTCTGGGTTTAAAAAAATGATGATTTTTAAGCACGCTTTCTAGGGAATATCACATTACTCTCTTTTTTCGTCTGTGTGGGCGAACAGCATGGGAACGAACAAGACCTTGCCTTGACTCAAGAACACGCTGTGGAGCTACTGGAATGGAATTCACGCTGAGCACAGAGAAGGGGGTTGAAAAATCTTGCTGCCGTGACGTCACGGAAATGCTAAAATGCAGAGTATCGACTGTGGGTCTAGGCAAACTGTTTTCCCTCTGGAACCACTTTACTTTGGACTGTTGGTAAAACGTGGGTTTTTAAAGTGATGTCTGGAGGCAGCCCTAATCAACTAGCAACCCTCCTGGAGTTCCAGGATGATAGCTTCCAGCCATTTCCGGCATTCATTGCCAGCTCTGTCTTCTTTCGCTCTTGAGCTTATGCATAACTTCTGTGACTTATTTATTACATACATGCTAGGAAAAGAGAAGACATGCTTAATTTGTGGTTATGTAGGGCTGTTGGGTGCCATATTTATTTTTAGATAACGTCTCTTTTTTGCATAATGTCAGAAATGTCACTGTATGCTCTAGAAATCCTTTATGACACACAAAATCACCAGGTCTTAATGTAAACCACCATGAATGATTCATCCTCTGATTTATTTCCAGAATGATTTCCCTCTGTCCCTATGAGACCATGTAACTGTTTTAGCAGAATATTTATTGGAAAGACAATGTGAGAACGCCCATTGCTTGACTCAAAGGCACATACAGTAGGGATGTGCATGAATATTTGTCACGTTCAAAATTCATCTGAATTCATCTGAATTCGGACATTCGAATTTGAATTGAATGTTGATATATTTAAAGATTGAGAGTCAAATTCGAATCAAATGCTTCAGAACATTCATACGGAGCATCATTACTAGAGATGCACATGAGTATTCATAACATTCATTATTCATGCTAATTCAGACAAATTCAGACATTTGTACATGAATCAAATGTTATGACATTCGTACATTAACGTCCATACGGATATGAATGTTTCAGAACATTTGTACGGATAGTTCATACATTTGTTAAACTGGGGATACATATTGGATATGTATCGATATGCATCTGTATAGGATACGTATCCGATATGTATGCATTTGTATAGGATGCGTGTACAGGATACATATCCAGGATCCGTATGCATTTGTATCGGATATTCATACGAATTCGTAGGAATTCATTTGTATCGAATATAATCCTAGCACATTCGAAGTGGATCTATTGAAATGAATACAAATTTTCTAGCATTTGTGCATACCCCTAATCATTACACTCATGAACTTGGGGAGGTGGGAAATCAGCTGCCCCAGTCACATCCATAGCAGATCAGGAGTGGATTCGAAGCAGATTCAGAGTGGATTAAAAATGGATGAGAGCAGATTTGATGTGTTCAGAGCAAATATGTAGGGGATATGAAGGGGATTCATAGAGAATCCATAGGGATTCATAGGCAATTCGTAGTGGGGATTCTAGTAACCATTGATACACCTGTCATCCATGGATTTGTCTAAGCCTTCCTTAAAGCTATCTAGGTTGGTTTCTGTTCCCATCTTTTTTTGGCAGCAAATTCCATAGACTGATGACCCAAAGGTGAAGAAATACTTCCCCTTGTCTGATCTGACTCTCCTACCCATCAGCTTCATAGAGTGCCCCCTGGTTCTAGAGGTGTACAATGGAGAAAAGAATTCATCTCTATCCACCTTTTCTATACCATGCATGATTTTGTATACTTCAATCAGGTTGCCTCTTAAATGCTGTCATCCAAGGCTGAAGAGGCCTAGATGTTGCAGTCTGATTTTGTATGGGAATGTTCCAGCCTCTTAATCAATTTGGTTACCCTTTCTCAATGAGTCCTTTTCCACACCGTGCATGATTTCATATACTTCAATCAGGTAACTTTGAAATGCCAGCTTTCAAGGCTGAAGACGCCCAGGTATTGCAGCTACAAGTTGTATGCATTAAGGGCTTTGAAGGTCAGGAATGAAAGTTTCCAACCATCAGTGTTTCTTGCTGGAGCCACTTCCGGCAGTGCTTTCTATCCTGAACCATGGGGCATGCTCTCTGCATGCCCTTTGTGGTCTAAGGTAAGCTCAGTTGTGAAGTGATGCCACCCGTAATGGCCTATTTCAGTCCATAGTTTGGTCTTGTGGTTAGCATGCCCGACTTATATTTTGTAGTCACAGGGTTTGATTCTGCACCCCACCATGAAGCCAGCTGGGTGAATTTGTGCTGGTCAGAATTCTCTTTTTGATCTCCCACAGCCCCACCTACCTTCGAGTCTCCTTAAATGGGTGAGAAAAGCAGGGTAGAAAAGCCAACTTCTTCTTCTTCTTCTGAACTCAGTTGTGTGTGGCAAGCAGCCTCCTCCACAGCCCAGGATAATGATCTGTGTGGAAATATCCTTTAACAATCAGCTTACACTTGTGGTTAGAAGCAGTTGTCTTTTTATGGAGCAGAATACAAGAGCAGACCTGCCAACACTGTGCAACTTCTCCTGAAGTACTATATTTCCAAACATTCTTAAGATGCCTTGGCTTTATATGTATTGGTATTCAGCTGTAAATAAACAAATTCCAACGGTTTTTGACGGTTAAAGATAGGTTGGTAAATACACCTTTCCTCGATGGTTTTCATTGTTCTGCCTAGTAAATCACTAGTATGAAACATTAATCTTTTTACATGCTGGCTCAGCCAGCTTGTACTATAGATGGCAGCTAAAGCTAAGATACTTAAAAGCTTTTCCCTGTGCTCCCGGCAAGATAAATTAAGCAAATATAATAAATCTTGTATTTGACTTTCATGGAACTGTGCCAGCATTGTACGCACAGATGTGCCATTTCAACACACCGAACCACAAAGTTAGAGGGGGCTTTCTGGATGTGGGAACTTCCGAACTGAAGTGTGCTTGCCTAAACCCTGCTGGAAGGAATTAAGGAGTGTTGAGTGGTGGTGAGCCGGGGTATTGCTAGGTTGGCATGGACCCTGGTAAAGAAAGCAGAGCCCTATTCGTACTTAGGCCTCTGGGTGCAATTAGGCAGAACATTTGCTCTGTGGGCTGGCGGTTCTGTCCGGAACTGTCTCATCCATCTCAGGGCTGGCCTAATTGCCTAATTGCGGCCAGAGTGTGGAATGCAAAATCATGCTCCACATCCATCCCAACCCATTCCTGGCTATCCCACAGCTGTCTGGCAGGGAGAGCATTCATATTCTCCCTGCCAGACGGCTCTGGAGCTGTACCCTGGGTCACCACCAATGAGCCTGTTTGTTTGTTTGACAAGCCCGCTGGCTGGCAGCCCCTTTCAAGGATGGGCTGAGACCAGGCTGGGCCTGTCCTGGGGTCCTGTGGGCTGCTGCTGACCCAATCAAGCTGGCTGCAGCCTGCGGGGGGCCCAGGGGTCCATGCCACCACCAGCTCCCCATGCATGACCTACCTATTTGGACTCCGGGATCAAACTGGGTAGTCCCTGGGGGCAGGGCTTGTCAGATCAAACCAGGCGGTCTCTGTAATTCAATCCAAGCAAGCCCCGCCCCTGGTGCCTGCCCAGTTCAAACTAGGAGTCCGAACAGGTATATTGTGTGTGGGAAGCTTGGGGTGGTACAGACCCTAAGGTGGGGGTGGGCACCCAGGAGGCCCCCGCCAGGCTGCCAGCCAGTGGGCCAATAAGGCCAAATGGCAGCAGCCTGGGACAGGGCATCACTCCCCCACTGCAGCCTTTTTGGGTTGGGACATGCAGGAATGGCATGACCAGTCGCACCTTGGCTGGTATGGGATGCATTGGGGACACGTCCCATACTGGCCAAAGCGAAAGGTCTTTCTGTCCCCACGTGTTTCAGCCTTAGTGTACTACAGCCATCTGGCTATAGTATGTATAGGACTCAGGACAGCCCTTTCATATTGTGCAGACTGAAACCCAAAGGAAGCTTTACAAAAGGGGAAAGTGTGTGACCAGGCAGGCAAGTTTTAATTTGCAGAATTCTGGATGGGATATTGGTTAGAGGATCATATACAATTTGGATAATCTAAGAACATAAGAGGCGCCCTGCTGGATCAGGCCACAGGTCATCTAGTCTAGCAGCCTGATGCACATGCTGTCATGGGGGGTGCCACACTCAAGATGGCGATTCCCAGAAGAGGACCAGCCTGGAGATTGATCACAGGTAAGTGATCAATTGTGTGGGGGGTAAGCTAACATTGACTAGTTGATTGCACACCTTTCTTGTTCACAGGACAGGAAGAAAAGTGCAAAAATGCCCCTCACAGTCCAGCACTGGGAATGTTGGGAGACTGCTTTAAAGTGGTCCTCTCTTAGGGGAGGTTCCAGTCCCATTTATGAACCAGAGGCCTCCTCAAAATTTGGTCTTATCTGGATAGGGCTTTCCTTGGGAGTCATGTCCCCCTGGATGACCAGTCTGCCCCAGGAGGCCTCAGGTGAGGCTTGCCAGAATCTGCATTAGCATGTGGACAACCTGTACCCCTATCCTGGGATATATCCCAGATTAAGGCCAAGTGCGAAAAGGGCCAACGCTCTGCCCTGTGGATGTGGTCTTTCCCCAAGGCATAGGTTAGCAATCCTGTGTGGAAGCTGCCCTTGAGGCCCAGGGTAGCTAAAAATGTAGTGTATATATAAGAAAAAGAAAAAACATCAATCAGCAAAACCACAATCAGAAGTGTTTTGTCAAAAATGTTAACAGATGTTTTAAACCCGGAGCCTTTCTGCACTTGGCCTTATTCTGGAATATATCCCTCAAAAGGGGCCTGCTGCATGCGTGCTTGTGCAGAGTACAGGAGGCCCCAGGTGAGGCCTGCCAAAGTCTGCCTTAGCACGTGGACAACAGACCCCTATCCTGAGATATATCCCAGAATAAGGCCAAGTGCGAAAAGGGCCAATGCTTTGCTTTAAACTTATTTTATTTATTTAGGGTATGGCAAATTCACATTGTAATACATTAATACAATAGTTAAACACAAGATAAAAAAAAACAGAAAAAGTCTGGAAAGATCTCGTGGTAAAATCACAAATGTATAATCACAGACATAGTCTACTGTGAGCCAGTTTGGTCTAGTGGTTAAGGAGCTGGACTCTTTATCTGGGAATTTGATTCCACTCTCCTACATGAAGCTAGCTGGGTGACCTTGGGCTAGTCACAGCTCTCTTCTGAGCTGTTGCAGCCCCACCTACCTCACAGGGTACTGTTGTGGGGAGAAGAATGGAAGCTTTGTCATTCACTTTGAGTCCCCTTAAATGGGTGAGAAAAGCGGGATAGAGAAGTCAATTCTTCTCCTTCTCCTTCTTTGCCTTTTGTCATTGTCAGGAAATCACTTGATTTGGATATTATCTTACAATATGCTGGATTGTTTGTCTTTCCGCCCTGCAGTCACACATTGGGGGTGGCATTATCCCCCACTTATAAAGAGCATCTGCAGATCTACCATGTCCCGTATGCATGTGATTTATTATTGTCCACATTGCATGGAGCTGATTGAATCCAGGTGCTTTTCCTGAAATACAAGGCAGGCTCTGGCACTGTGGAGGGCAACTGTTTATCCAATGTTGTTTCCATGTGTTAAGGGCATTTAAAATAATCCTTCATTAGGGCTTTGGCAGTAGTAACAGCTGGGTGTCTAGATTGTAGCCTGTTTATTTCCACGCAGGCTATGTCTTTCAGTATGGGCAGCTGAGGATTACCACAAATCTTCCAATATTCACAAAGAAGAGCATTCTTTCATCTTATATCAGGGGGTGACATATGACTTAAAACAGGCTTTAAATTATCAGTAGGATTCTATTTAGTTTTCAATAGCAAATGAAGGGTTGTTTGCAAAAGGTCCCGCTGGTGATCTCTCCATGGGTGTTAGTGGGCAGAGCCACTGATCTGACCCAGAGGTCTATGCTCTTTGATTTATAATTGCCACCGGAGACCTTTTCGCACTTCCCTTCCCATCCGCTGGATGGGAAAGGAGTGTGATTAACCAATGCTGACTGGTGCAGATGCTCTTCACCAGAAGTTCACTAATCACGCACTACTCGCTGTGGTTGCGAATAGGCTCCATGTCTGCTTAGGCACAAGAAAGGTAAGGAAGGAAAGAAACAAATTGGTTTTGATGCACTTTGCACAGGTGGGACCACACCAGCCAAGCCACTTAATTCAGTGTGGCAAAACTCCAGTGAGCTAAAATAATGTGAAGCATTTTCTGACTGTATTAGTAAGAATAAGCTCTCTACAAACAGAATCTGATTAGCTGTATAAACACACATATGAAGTAGCTTAGGTGGCAACAGCATTTGGAAGTAGTCAAAATAAATCAGGCAATGGAATAAACTGATGTCACAGAAGATTTCCCAGGGCTTTACACTGGTGTGGAGGGCGAAGGGAAAAGTGTGAGCCTGCAAATCTGACCGTGGCTGTAATCATATGGCCATGTACATGCACAAAAGAGAAAAGCTTTGTCATGAACCCATTAAATAGGGCTGTATTTTTTTTTCCTGACGTGACTGGAGGAATAAATGGGGAACATACACACTACGAGATGGTTAATGGTGGGCTGTTGAAATTTACAGTAAAATTGATATTATGGGAAGTGCATTTATTGCAAAAGAGGACCATAAATTTAAGGTAAGCACTTATATGTTCCACTGAGACCCTGAACAAATGGGAGATTTAGGATCTAAAAGCAGTTAGAGGATGTATTAAAAGAAGTGAGGGGATAGACTAATATTAGAATTTAAGAAGGTTGTGATAAACTTTTGCCTAAAGCCTCCTGTGGACCAGAAGAAAATGATCTGGGTAAGCAATGAGTGATTTATATCCATGCCACAGTCAGTGTTGTTGTCATCAGAATCCAAGGCTGTTGGGATTGCCCCTCAATTAAACATTTTTGGAAAAGAATTCATAGAATTTTTAGGAGAAAACCACAAACTCCATACCATGAACTCCAAAAATATTCTTATTGCACGATTTTTCAGGTTTGAATATTGGAACAGAAGAACAAAAGCAATTATATCTTCTAGTGTCAGTAACCCAACAATATATAGTGCATAACTGGAAATATGCCTTGAATCTGACTAAAGTTGAATGGTATAGATGATACCAGGTATGATCTGGAAAAATAAAATATAATTGACCATACATGATTGGGAAAAATTCTGATGTAAAGGCATCATGACAGGAGTTTGGTTATAAATCCTTAAATGGATTCCATCAGAGCTTTAAGATTGGGCTTATAACTGGAACAAGGAAGAGGCTTGGACCATGGACATTAAAAAGCCCTGGAAAAAGTATTCATAATCTAAAATATTGCTCTGCAGTTTGAAAAGGACAGATTTTTCCTTCAGTCAAAGGGTCTGACCTAGGAAAAGGTCTAATCTCTCTGGTGACTCATTGAAGAGAAGATGCCTTGGGCACCAGGAAGAACAAACTTACACATGGGTTAGGAATAACTGAGAGAAGACAGTAATTTTTTAAAAAGAGAATAAATGGAAATGATTTCTGAGACAGGTTCTTTGGAATAATGCTGAATTTGGAATATTTTTTTAAAAAAGATTTGCTAAGCCTACTTAAAGCTATTCACCATTATATTACTAACTTGAAGAAAAACAGGAAAGCAAAGTGATAAGGGCTTTTGGAGTCAGGAATTACTGCTTACTCTGGAGAAGATAATGGTTAACAGGGGTTTGATGAAATTAAAAATTTGGGGAAACAGCTTGGAGAATGAGTAGTAGAACCAGTTTTTCCTCTTAGGATAGAAGCTAATCCAGGGCATAGTACATGTTTTCCGGGGATGTTTGCAAGCTAATTTTTATTTTTTGGGATGAAGGAAAAGCCACAGGAAATTCTGAGGTCATACTAGTTTGGTTACACGTATTTATTTTTATTCATTAACAAAGAGTAATGGAAGAAAAAGAGAAGAATCATTAGATTTTATAGCCCAATTTTGACATAAAAAGGCAACAGAGCATGGTGTGGGTGACATATGAATTACTACTCATGTGTCTACAACAGGTTTTTTCCCCCTAACCAATGGTTTTAGCTGGTGACAAACTATTGTGAAATGATTATGCTGTTTAAGTGTACTGCATTTGTATATGATTAAGATAAACTTTGGTTTCTCTTCAGTATTAATACTTTTTAAAGCGCTATTGAAAGGAGGGACTTCTGCTCCTTCCCTGCATGCATGGTGTTGATATATCTTTAATAAATGGCGATGTGCTTGAAGCTGAACTGTGGTCAGAATTTTTCCTTAACATGTTTTGACATTCAATTCGACTCAAATTCAAATGCAAAAAACCCATTTGTGCGCATCCCTAATCTGCACATAGGGAAAAAAAAGTGACTCAGAAGCAGCTTAGAGGATGCTCTGTGGTAAAGCATTGAATGTTCACGGCCATCAATATCTATTATAAAGTCAACTACATTGACATTGCAATAAAGAAAGAGCTAAATTTTTGCAAAGCTTGGGATAATTACTAAGCCCAAGTGATGCTACACTAGAAAGTATATTGACAATAGATAACTCAACAGAAGAACATGATGGGCCCCAGTTCTCTAACTTGGATATAATAATTCAAAATAGGTAAACAATTTGACTGAATGACAGCTGCCTTTTACATTTTCTCCCTGAGATAAATGACTATGAACATACAAGGTGAAGATGCAAGAGATTTGATAGTATCTATCTATCTATCTATCTATCTATCTATCTATCTATCTATCTATCTATCTATCTATCTATCTATCTATCTATCTATCTATCTATCTATCTATCTATCTATCTATCTATCTATGAAGCCCTATTCTACGAGTGTCAAACTCAAATACACCGTGGGCCGCAATTAAAAACTTGAACAAAGTTGTGAGCCAACCTTGATATTTATTGAAAAAATGTCTACAATTAAGGAAGTTTTGTTCTTCTCATCAGATATAATGATGAAACTATTTATATGGCAACAAACTTAAGTTTTGCTTAAACATTGGATCAGGAACAAGAAAAGCTTGCTTAATACTATAAACACACATGAAATCAAATGTCAAAAGATACACCATAGCAATCGCTTTTCTAGAAAGCTTTTGTTTTCCACCTTTCATGTGGCCATTTTTGGGAGGTGCGGCCCGATAGCATGGAGTTGCTATTGAATGTCAACAGAGAAGGAGGCACTTGTGGGCCCTGATTGGTGTGCCAATGCACCAGCAGAGCATTCTGGGATTTTTAGCATTAGTGGTGCATGTACTGTCTATCAGTGGGCCAGCCCTAGTAGACATTTGGTATTTTCTCGTGGGCCAAATATAATTACATTGTCGGCCAGATTTGGTCTGAGTTTGACATCTATGCCCTATACCCACCATATACTTGAACTTATGGCACATGACACATACATTCCTGATCTATACAAACAGCCTGGAAACTGATGCCTTTAGTAAGTGATATGGACCCTACTGGCTATGATAGTTTCAGATTAACCCTCTCACAGGTGTGGATAATAAGGGAAAAAAATACTGAATCCCTGGGTCGTGTAAGAGTAAAATGATACAACTAAAGACAGGGAGAGAGGGAAGAAGACTGCAGGTAGGACAGAAAGAGGAAAAGAAAAAGAAGAAAAGGTGTGGTATTGAGGAAGCCTGACAGGGAAGTGTGAAGAAATGGTGGGGCCCTGGCCAAGGACGTATCAGGAGAAGCTAAAGAAATGTGGATGCTGGAAGGGAACCAGAGGTGGAAGATTTCTAGGGCCACCATGGAGTCATCATCCAGGACAAAGTCTGGGAGCTGGTGTGACTGCCATAAAGAAGTAGGGCTGACTTTGGAGGTGGGGGTGAGAAAAGCGCCATAACATCCAAAGACTGTAAATAAATAGATAGGGACTCTGAAGCACCCCATGTATATAACACACATCCTGGACACTATTAAAAATGAGTGCTTTCCCTTTCTCTGCCTGTCAGTCTCACCTTCTTGGGGAAATCCAAGGACCTGTGGTGCCACTTTATAACCACTCAGGATTGAAAGGGTTTGTTACAAGAAGTTTCAGAGACACAGAGCCTGATACTGTGGTTTTAGATCTCTTTTAGGATGTGTCCAGACTTAAAGATACCGCACATTCCAATGTATGCCCGTTACTGTGTAATGGTGGCACATTATGCCACTGCTACTTCAAATTTACCTACTGTGGAACCATCAACACTCGCTCCACAGTATCAGGTAAATTTGAACGTTCCCGCCAGTCCGGACAGGACAGCGAGAACAGCGATCGAGAGCTGAGCCTGCAGCTCAGCTCCCATTGGCTGCCCCATCCCACGTGACGTGTGCCACAGAAGTATCGCAACTTTCTCTGAGCAAGCTGCTGGGAGGTTGCTTGAATCTGGATGGCGCGTCATTGCTTTGCAGAAGGTAAGCTGTGTATTTTGTTATAACTGCGGATTTAATCTGCTAATCCGGATACTACTTAGTTTTGTTTTTAACTTGTTGTACGTTGGTTTTTAAGTCTTGTAACCTGTCTTGAAACCTTGTGGTATAGGGTGGGATATACAATTGACTGACTGACTGACTGAGGGAGTGAATGAATGTGGTGACCACAACTGCACATATTATTCCAAATGTGGCTTGACCATAAATTTTAAAAAAGGCGTGACACTTGCTGACTTAATTTTTATTTCTTTCCTAATTACCCTTAGCATTGAATTTGCTTTCTCCACTGCTGCTGCTTGCTGGATCAACACCTTCACTGGGCTGTCTACTAGAACTCCAAGTTCCCTTTCCTGGGTTGTGGTCACACTTAAGGTTTAATCCAGCTTCAGACCTCTTTCAGAGTGAAAGAATTCATCAGCAAGGTGACAAGCTGTTTCAGTGTTAAATAACTCAGAAAATTCATCTTTGGGATGTATAATGTGGAAATAAAACTACAGGTCACTTTGCTGATGTGTTCTCTTGCTCTGAAAGGGGACTAAAGCGGGATTAAACCTTAGGCGTGACCACGTAGCTAGTCTGTCATGGAAAGCTTGGGTCCCATCAGTTTATAAGTACAACTGGGGATCTTTGCCCCAATGGGCATCACTTTGCACTTGCTCAGACTGAAGTGCATTTGATACTTTGTTGTCCACCCACCCAATGTTAAGAGGTCCCTTCGTGTCCAGCCAACACAATACTTTCCCACCTACCTTCCCAATTCTACATCTGCTTGCGGATCCACAGTAGTTGAAGACTCCTGGGCTTCAGCATAAGTAGTGATGGTAAGCAATTGCAATATAAGGCTCAAATTGCTTTTTTCCTGCCTGGAACAATCAGTGATTCCGCTGTTGGCTGGCAAGAAGTAACACGCAGCATACATTATAATAATTTATTATTGCTTTTGCATTGCAACAATGGAGCCAGCCACGCTCATGTTTACTGTGAAGATTCCTGTTTGTTGAATTAAAAGTAGAAAACCATAGCGTTTTCCCTAGCTCAGTATCAGTATGCTGGACGTCCAGACTTGAGTAAGGCATGCAATGATGGTGAGGGAAGAAAAGATTAAATCCACATTGAATAAAATATAAAATATTGTACACAAAAAGTTGCTCCAGCAGTTACTGTAGTCTGACACAAGGTTTCATTCTCATTTTTTAAAAAATAGATTGGACTGATTTTCTGATGAGAGGTCATGTTATTCTTTTGACCTTTCACAGCATTATGAATACAGATATCATGTTCAACTCACTGTGTTTTCAGGACTAGAATCAGGTATGGCTGCAGATTAGAATGTGTATTCAAACAAGTGTATTCAATGGCTACTAGAATGGATGCCTAAGTATATTTTTCAGGCTAGGGGGACAAGCAGGATGTTTCTAAGGCCATTTGTTGGGATTCGAGAGCAGGAGAAGGTTTGCCCTTGTCTCTTGAGATGCCCATGGGCAATTGGTGGGCCACTGGGTGCGACAGAATGCTGGACTAGATGGGCTGTGCCATCCATCCATCCATCCATCCATCCATCCATCCATCCATCCATCCATCCATCCATCCATCCATCCATCCATCCATCCATCCATCCATCCACCCACCATTGGGTAGGGATTGTTTGCCCATGTACCTATGGTGATGCCCAGGCTATATATGTGGCGTGGGCTAGGCTGTAGATCAAATAAATAGCAATTGCCTTTGAAAAACAAACTGCACAGTACAGAAGTCTTCTTCCTTTTCTTCTCCTTGCTCCTAGATTCCTAGTTTGGTCCAGACAGGGGCAGCCAGCACTGAAGGTCCTTCTGGTCCTGGGGTACTGAATTTGGGCTGGTCACAGGGCAGAGAAGCTTAGTGCGCAGGGGCTGAACATCATAAGAACATAAGAGCATATGGGGAGCCCTGCCAGTATTCGAAAGCAGGTGAAGTTTTTGCCTTTGTTTTCTGCTTGACATGACCATGGTAGGTCTCTGTGTGGGACAGGCTGCTGGAGTAGATGGGCTGTGGCCTGATCCAGCAGGGTTCTTCTTATGTTCTGCTGGATCAGGCTGTAGTCCATCTAGTCCAGTCATCCTGTCTAACACAATGGCGCACAAATTGCTTTTGGGTACCTGAAGCAGCAGACCTTCACCTGCTCTTGACTCTTGACTCCTTTTACAGGCATCCTGTCCTTCTCTTCAGCCCAGAGGTTGCATGTCTGTGTACCCTTGTGGCACCAAAAGAGTGCTTCCAGAGTGCAGGATGAATACGCTTCTGTGCCCTAAGCACTATAACATCAGAACAAGGGCAAGATGTCTGGCCGCAGTTCCCATCACCCTATACCCTTCTGCTGCCTGCACTTAACACTGAGTGCCGCTCTTCTTCTTGCAGAGTGTGACGTCAGAGATGCCTGACTTTTGCAGCCCTTTCCTGTGTTCTGCAAAAAGCCCCTAGTGGAAACAATGAACCGAGAAATGAAGGTTTCCAGATTTGATGTCCCCATCACCGGGAGCATCAGCAGGGGTGTGAACAGCATACTCCTGTTGCTGCAGCGATGGAGAGCCTACAGAAACTGGAAATAGCTGACATCATGGGGAAGCTGCCTGAGATGACAACAGTGTGGTTTCCCCCATTAGCATACCTGATTAGGTAGCAGCTGTGGGTGGGGGGAATTGCTGTGTGTGTTCTACCCCTTGGTCCATCAGAGGGTATTTTGACAAGCCATTAGGGATGTGAATGAATGTGGGGAGGGGGTTTGGTTTGATTCATATTAAATTGAATGCAAGAAAATCCATATTCGTTCGAATAGGCCCCCTTAGAATGTGGTAGGATTCGAATTTGAGACAGGTGTTTGATATGAATTCGATTTGAATCCCCGCTGTGAGTTGCATACGAAATCTCTACATATCCCCTATGAATCTCCTATGTGTCTCATATGAATCCTCTACACATCAGTACGTATCCCCTATGTATCCACTCTGAATGGTTCAAATCCTCCCTGAATCCACTATGAATCCGCTCTCAATCCACTTCAGATGCACTCTGGATCCATTGCAGATGTGACTGGCACAGCTGCTTTCCCACCTCCCCAGGTTCACAAATGCAATGAAGCTTCGTACTTCATTCGAATTTGGATGTCAGTCTTTGAATGCGCCAACCTTCGATTCAAATATAAATGTCCCAATTCATAAGAATTTCGAATGTTTCTAATGTTGGTCATCGGGCAATAAAAAGGGCCCTTTCTTTCATTTTCATGTGTTTGTCTTGCTATTTTACTGAAATTTAGTATTTATGAGCAATAAAAATTACTTCAGAGGCAAAGTGCCCACAAAAAGTCTATAAAATTAAATGTGTGGCCAAAAAAGTTAAATAGCTCTGAAAGCTAAAGGAAAATTTCCCTTCTGCAGATTCATTTAAAGTTGTCTTGGGATCTGGGCCAAGGCGTCTCTAAACATCTGCCATACTTTCTGGGAATCTGAGAGCATCCTTAATAACATATTGCCTTCTTCCAAATCAGCGATAGAGACCACCTATGATGGTGCTTCGAACCTGCTGTTTCTGGCTTAGCCAGAGATATATTACAGCAAAGGCTTGGGAAGACCTATTTGCCTATAATGAATGAGACCTTTGCTCCTAATTTAATTAAACTGGGATTTCCGCTCATCAGTTGCACTATGCAAATGGTATTAGGCTTTTCACTCTTTTCAAAAAGTGTCTTCTTGTATGTCTCTTTGATCTATTGCAACAAATGGACAGGAGGAAGGTTTTCTGTTCGTAATGTACTATTGATGAACCCATAAAGTTCAGTCCTAGCCTCCTAATAAATCTCTTTTAATAGCTTTTAAGGTGGTTTCTTCTCCCACAACATTCACTGTATATAATTTTGTTTGGCAAAGTTATTTCTTTAGTGTCGAATGTCTCTGTAGTAGACATCCACCAGCAAAGATCAAGTTGATTACTTATAATCCCATTGCAGGATTGTTTCCTTGCTTGCTTGCTTGCTTGCTTGCTTCAGTTTATTTGTATACTACCTTTCTAATAAATTACTCAAGGCGGTTTACAGCAACCATGAAAAAATACAATACAAAGTAATACATCATACATTCAATGAGTACACTAATCCCTTTGGCACCTTTGATCTTTCAGCATTGTCTTAAGTGTAGAGTAGGAAACGGTAACGATCTTAGATCATTTACAGCAGATTTCTTAATTCCTTCTTCAGCCGGGATCAAAATAGGTTCCTGTTTAAAGATAAACATATATGGCACTAATTCCCTGGTGCCAACAACAGACACAGGCCCCAGATCTTATTAAAGCACAATTATTGTTTTAAAAATTAATTTTATATTTGATTTTCAAAGTTGTAACCTGTCATGAGACCTTCATGTATACGGTAAGATAAAAATTCAGATAGATGGATGGATGGATGGATGGATGGATGGATGGATGGATGGATGGATGGATGGATGGATGGATGGATGGATGGATGGATGGATAGATAGATAGATAGATAGATAGATAGATAGATGGATAGATGGATGGATGGATGGATGGATGGATGGATGGATGGATGGATGTATGTATGTTTGACTCAGT
Source organism: Aspidoscelis tigris stejnegeri (assembly GCA_023333525.1). Lineage (NCBI taxonomy): Eukaryota > Metazoa > Chordata > Lepidosauria > Squamata > Teiidae > Aspidoscelis > Aspidoscelis tigris. The sequence continues at coordinate 13,587,416 of JALMGA010000001.1, forward strand.
GGAACCTGTCCAACCATATAGGAAAGCAAAAGTGTTGGTTAGGGCCTGACACTTTAAGTTATGTCAGATGATAATCAATCAAATAGAAAGCAAGTCACATGTGTAATCACTCACAACGTTTGAGGAACCCGGTTGGTGCAAATTCCTAAATACGATGATTCTGCACTTCTAAGCCTATAATACAGATCAGAATGCAAGTTCTGTTGGGTTTTGTACTTTTCTAAATCAGATGTCATAGATTTCAATGAAGACATATTCAATATATATTTTGAAAGGAAGAATACATTTAAATACCCACTTGGTATATAACTCAAGAGGAGAAAGCATTGTTTTGTTTGCAGAATGCCTTGGACATCTCCAGGGAAGACAGAGGAGCAAGGTTTGCCTGAAACCCGCTAGAATTATCGTCAGTCTGTGCAGACTGTCTGCACACCTCCTGTGTTCCAGAGCAAGGCCCTTGAATGGAGCGGGGAGGAAGCAGCTGAAGGATCTAAGAACCTCCCAAGTGGTGGGTAGGAGAACTAGAGCTGTGTCCAGACAGGGCCTAAAACATGGGGATATCCTGTTGACATTTCGATTAGATTTGAATCAAATATTTGAATGTCCAGATTCAAACGAACAGAGAAAAAACAAATGTATTAAAATTCAAACCAATTCAAATACATTCATATCTATTTGTATGAATATTCGATACAGATTTGATGATACAAATGTGTCCATATGCATCCCGTTTTCATCCCATTCGGATGCGAACAAGAGGCGTACGGATACGTATCTAATGCGTACTTATCTGTACACATATGATTGTCTGGATTATTCAAACGAATGATTCAAAATATTCATATTCATTTGAATATTAAAAAAAACAAATGTATGGACATTCAATCCTGCCTAGGTTAGGGATGTGCACAAAAGAATAGAATGTTAAAAAATCCGTATTCGTAAGAATAGATCGCATTCAAACGTGGTAAATTTTATTTGATACAGATCTATTCATACGTATTCGTATGAACATTCAATCTGTATCAGATACGAATGAATACGCATCTGTTATGAACAAAGTTGTGAGCCAACCTTGATATTTATTGAAAAAATGTCTACAATTAAGGAAGTTTTGTTCTTCTCATCAAATATAATGATGAAACTATTTATATGGCAACAAACTTAAGTTTTGCTTAAACATTGGATCAGGAACAAGAAAAGCTTGCTTAATACTATAAACACACATGAAATCAAATGTCAAAAAATACACCATAGCAATCGCTTTTCTAGAAAGCTTTTGTTTTCCACCTTTCATGTGGCCATTTTTGGGAGGTGCGGCCCGATAGCATGGAGTTGCTATTGAATGTCAACAGAGAAGGAGGCACTTGTGGGCCCTGATTGGTGTGCCAATGCACCAGCAGAGCATTCTGGGATTTTTAGCATTAGTGGTGCATGTACTGTCTATCAGTGGGCCAGCCCTAGTAGACATTTGGTATTTTCTCGTGGGCCAAATATAATTACATTGTCGGCCAGATTTGGTCTGAGTTTGACATCTATGCCCTATACCCACCATATACTTGAACTTATGGCACATGACACATACATTCCTGATCTATACAAACAGCCTGGAAACTGATGCCTTTAGTAAGTGATATGGACCCTACTGGCTATTCGTATGAACATTCAATCTGTATCAGATACGAACAAATATGTATCTATACGAATAGATATGGATATGATACAAATGAATACGTACTTGATATGAACAAATACGCAGATGTGGGGCCTGTTCTTTGCACTCTCAGACGTATCATCACTGCACATCAGAGGAGCAAGTGCCCAGCTAGGTAAGGGCCCTTGCTTCCTACACGATTTTGTCCTGACGTCTGTAGGCAGCCTAAAACTGCAGACATTTATAAAATCTGCTCAAAGCTGGCTTAGAGATGGTGGCCTGAGAACCTTCGTGTTCCTATCCACCTCCAATGCACATCAGAGAAGGCGCATTGGCAGTGCATTTACTGTCCTTTAATGTGGATTAAGACACTAGCATATGGATGATACCACTTCTAAACTGCTTTTGGGCCACTTTTTTAAAACTGTGTGTGGATGCATCAGAAAAATCAATTTTCTCCTGCCATTTCCTGTCCCTCATTGTGATTTCCAGCACAGACCTTGTTGTTCCTGCATGGAGTGTCCCCACAGCTTCTGTTGCCCCCTGTCAGCGCCCACCCCCCAGTCTCAGCTTATGCCCCCTACCAGGGGCTGTGTGGGTGAAACCACAGACTAGAGACAGATACACACCCATTCCACCATCTACCAAAACCATCCTGAGAACCTTCAAAGGCATCATCTGAGAAGTACACCTTTAAGCACCTGAACAACTACCTCTTACCTTTGCAGCGTCCACAAGTCATTGCCTCTACTTGCTTGCTGTGTGCCTGGAATACAAAGGCCCCTCTAGCCCGGTTTCAGCGCATCTTGCCTGATCGACCCCTGGCTTAATGAAGTGCAGCCTTCTCTTGCGGCGATAGAGATGCTGTTGCCTGTGAATCTAATTCGACAACCCGCACCATGCAAGGCGGATGGCTGTGCTTTTGTTATTCAGCTAGCTGGCGCACGGCTGTCACATCACGGAAACCCGTCAGTAACCGCTCACATAGATGGGAGTCACCGTGAGCCACTGAATAAGAAATCACCCACATAATGCTGCAGAGACAGTAACGGTGCCAAGTCTGGTGAGGAAATTAAACAGCCTAAGGTATGAAGTTGGGGTAGAGATGAAGGAAGACACTTGCCCAAAAAGAGGAAGAGAGACAGAGATTTGCTATGTTTTTAAGGGCAAGTGTCATTTTGCCCCTTTATAAATCTATGGTGAGGCCACATTTGGAATATTGTGTACAATTCTGGTCACCACACCTCAAAAAGGATATTGTGGAACTGGAAAAGGTGCAGAAAAGGGCAACCAGAATGATTAAGGGGCTGGAACACCTCCCTTACGAAACCAGGCTGCAACGTCTAGACCTTTTCAGTCTGGAAAGACGGTGTTTAAGAGGGGACCTGATAGAAGTATATAAAATTATGCATGGTATAGAAAAGGTGGATAGAGACAAATTCTTTTCTCTATCACACAATACTAGAACCAGGGGGCACTCTATGAAGCTGATGGATAGGAGAGTCAGGTCTGACAGGGGGAAGTATTTCTTCACCCAGAGGGTCATCAGCTTATGGAATGTGCTGCAGGAAGAGGTGGTGACAGCTACCAGTCTGGATGGCTTTAAGGTAGGGTTAGACAAATTTATGGATGACAGATGTATCAATGGCTACTAGAACGAATGCCTAGGTGCATCTTTTAGACTGGGGGGGGGGAGGAACCGGGGTGCTTCTAAGGCCATCTGCTGGGACTCGAGAGCAGGAGAAGGTTTGTCCTTGCCTCTGCTTGAGATGCCCATGAGCATTTGATGGGCCACTGTGTGCGACAGGATGCTGGACTAGATGGGCTGTGGCCTGATCCAGCAAGGCTTCTCTTATGTTCTTATGGTTCTGGAATTTATTTCAGGATAGGGGTCTGTTGTCCGCATGTTATTACAGACTCTGTCAAGCTTCACTTGGGGCCTGCTGTAGCCTGCATAAACATGTGGCCAGAAGGGGCCTGTTTGCACTAAAACAGGTAGTGCGTGATTAGGGAACTGCTGGAGAAGGGCATCTTCACTTGATGGAGGCTGCTACAGCCTCCAAGCACCCCCTGCCTTCCCAGATGTCTCCTAATTGCTGATTAGGTGTGAATCACAAAATCATGCTCTACACCTTTACCAATGTTAACTAGAAGCTTACCTGGCATGTCCAGGCAGCGGCCACTCACATTTCTTCTGGTGCAAGTGTGCTGGCATCTCGGACAACCATAGATGCGACTGTGCGTGCACAGTGTCAGCATTGTCATGGTGACAGCACTGATGCACACACAGTTACAGAGGGCGCTGCAACCAAAATGGTGGCTACCCAGAAAAGGACTGGCCCAGGGATTGGTCACAGGTGAGTGACTGGTTGCGCAGGGCTTAGGCTGTCATTACCTAGCATTCACAAGTGCGAATGCAAGTTAACGTTAGGTCATTGTGCTCCTTTCCCATCCAGTGGACAGTAGGGGAAGTGCGAAAATGCCCCAGCTCCTTATTCCAGGATATACTCCGGAATAAAGCCAAATGCAGATGGGTCCTTAAAACACTGCCTCCTAAATGAGCTGTTTTGACTAGCCAATGGAAAGGGCCTGGAAAACTCATGTTGCCTTCTATAACCCGACAGAGGTTTTACCTAGTGCATCTAAGGAAAATATTGCATTTCTTTTCTTTTCCTTTCTTTTCACAATCATTCAGGGAATGTTTCTAAGCAAGCAAGGGCCTTCTACCAGCTGCTTTTACTTGCCACTGCAATGATCTGATTCAACATAATGGAGAAACTCAATAAAAAATCTTAGGGAGACATGAACCTTTCTTCTTGGGTACAAAAAGGAATTGATTTAAAATTTCTAGCCACAGATTACCCATTCCATTTCGTCTGAATCTGGGATTCTTTTCACACAGGGGATGGTATCCCACTGAAGTTAAGTTCATGGATGGAGGCCAGCCTCTGCACCATCAGTGTTGGCACCTTGTCCAAGTTCCCAACTAGGCTGTTGTAGTGTGAACTAGGGATGTGCACAAACATTCACAATGGGTGTTTTCCCACTGGCACTAGAAGTACCCATTAAGTACCCATTAATGGGTACAAAAATGCCTTTACGTACTCATTAATGGGTACTTAATGGGTACTTTTAGTTACAGTGGAAAAACACCCAATATTCATTATTCGGACAAATTCAGATGAATTTGGACATTTACATATGAATCAAATGTCCAGACATTTGTCCTTTAGTATTTGTAAGAAGACAAATATTTCAAGTTACTCGTACGAATAATTCAGATATTTGTACGTGTACGTATCCATACGTATCTTGTGCATATCTGTACGGATCCATACGGGATGAAAAAAGGATGTGTATGGACGCACACAAGATTCGTATCATTGGATACATATTGAATATTTGAACAAATAGATATGAATGTATTCGTGCCAGTTCGACTGTCCAGACATTCATTTTTCATTTTTTCTTTCTACACTAGTTTGGTGTAGTGGTTAAGGAGCTGGACTCCTATCTGGGAATACCGGGTTTGATTCCGCCCTCCCCCATGAAGCCAGCTGGGTGACCTTGGGCTAGTCACAGCTTTCTTCTGTGCTCTTACAGCCCCACCTTCCTCACAGGGTGTCTGTTGTGGGGAGAAGAATAGAAAGTTTTGTCAGCAGCTTTGAGTTCCCTTAACAGGGTGAGAAAAGCAGGGTAGAAAAGCCAACTCTTCTTCTTTATTCATACAAATATTTAATTTGTTACAAATCAAATGTCAAAAATTGCATTTGTGCACACCCCAGTGTGGACTGGCCTAACCCCTGCAAAACTGGACACTTACCTCTGTCTGGGCGTGCATCCGATCCCCGCTAGGTTGCCACCATTTTGATTGTGGCACTCTGTGCAACAGGAGGTATGCTGTTGCTATTGTGACAATGATGTTCTGAGCATGCACAGTTGCATCAGGGGTCATCTGAGATACCAACCCACTTGCGTGGCACTTCAAATGACCCCTCACACCAGAAATGGTTTGAATGCTCACTGCTGGATGCGACAGGTAAGCTTTTGGTCATGATTAGTTAACATTAGGTTGCATGTGGTGCAGGATTTCATGTGCCACGGCTAGTTTATGACAGGGGAACATCTAGGCAGACAGTGGGTGTTCTAGGCTGTAAATGCCTCCTGCAAGTGCAGATGCACCTGCCCAGATGTCCACCTATCACAAACTATGAGGCCAGGTACGAATTGCAGGGATGTGCACGAATGCATTGTCGACATTCAATCCATACGACTTGAATATTAAAAAATCCAAATTTGTCCAAATAACGGAAATCCAAATGTCCAGATGTTCAATTCATGTATGAATGTCCAAATTCATATCAATAACAAATATTTTTAATATTCGTCCACATCCCTAGCGATTTGGCCTCAGGTTACAGCCCATCTCCTCCAGCATCCCTTCGTGCACGGTGGTCCACCATTTGCAACTGGGCATTCTCAAGCAGAAGGTGAAGGTGAAACCCTTGCCTGCATGGGGCAACCTGCCTGTCTCTCCAACTTGGAGACAGGATCTAGACATTAGAGATGTGCATTAATTTTTTTTTTTGCACTTGAGTCATATAGAATTGAATGCAAGAAAATTTGCATTGATTCAAATAGATCCCTGTCAAATCTGCCCTGAATCCACTCTCAGTCCTCTTCGAATCCACTCTGGGTTCATTCCAGATGCGACTGGGGCAGCTGCTTTGCCACCTCCCAGGTTCATGAATATAATGAAGCTTCATACGAGTCTTCTGAAGCATTCAGTTTGAAGTCGAATGTCAGCCTTCAAATGTGCCAACATGCCATTTGAATCCGAACGTCCGAATTTGGCCAAATTCGCACGAATAGCAGATAATATGAATATTCATGCACATACCTACTAGGCCTCGATTCTAGTAGGTGTTGATACACCTGACCTCCATGAGTTTCTCTATCACTTTTTGAGCATTGTTCAGTCTAAGGACCATCAACACCTTGTTGGGTAAAAAACTAGTGATTGCTGGGTTAAAAAAAAAAACTTTCCCTTATCAGCCATAGGGGGACCCATTTCAGTTGTCCAATTTAGAGTGCTGTAAAAATGGGTCCATCTGCTAAACTGACCCATTGTGCATCACTTTGCACTTATTAAACTGAAGTGCATTTGCCACTCGCCTCCTCAATGCCTATGATAACTTTGCACAGCACCAAAATGAGTTCCCCTGCTAAATCAGCACATGGAGATCTGTGCCATCCCACATGCCTCCCTGAACAGGTCTAGCTGCCCCTGGAATGCTTGTAGACCTGAGGACAATTCACCCTTTATTTATCCTGCCCTTCACTGAATGGTCCCAGGGCGGGTTACGATGAGATTAAAACATATCAAACAGTAAAACATATTTAAAAATAGAACCCCCTTGCTCTCACTTGGTCTCTTAGTATGCAATTAGTTAACATCTGGGCAGGTGCATCTGCACTTTCAGGAGGTGTTTACAAATGCCCCCTGCCCGCCCGGATGTTAACTAATTGCACAGTAGCTGTGGTGCATGAAATTGTGCACCACAAGCATACTAACCCTTACTAAACACGGCCATGGCCCTGTTCACACTTGGTCTTTTTCTGGAGTATATCTCAGGACAGGGGGTCTGTTGTCCGCATGTTACTGCAGACTGTGGCAGGCCTCACCTGGTGCCTGCTGTAGCCTGCGCTAGAATGTGGACAGCAGGCCCCTATTCTGCAATATATTCCAGAATAAAGCCAAGTGCAAATAAACTCCAGATCTTTACCTGTTGTGTCCACATGGTGACCATATACACTATTTCTGGTATGGGGGGGCATCTGAGGTGCGGTGCCTGGTGCACATGCAGACACAAAGGACACCACAATTAAAATGGCGGTGCCCTGAGGAGGATCAGATACGTGTCCAGGCACATGGGCCTAGGCTAATGTGTACTAGTATTCCCTCATGTGAACACTAGTATATGTTAGTTCTGTACCTTTCCTGTCCAACAAACGCAAAGGCAAGAGCAGAAACATGCCACAATTGGAGCTGGAGCAGTCCAGCTTCCACAAATGTGGAAACTACCAATCCAATATGTTTTTCCTCTTTCCTCTTTTTTTTTTAAATTACTTCTTGAAAAGCTTGGCCATCTGATTACCGTAGGGATGTGCATGAATATTTGTAAATTCATTATTTGTATGAATTCACCGAATTCAGCCATTCATACACCAACTGAATGTGAGGACATTCGTACATTGACACTCATATGAATATGAATGTCTTGGACATTCTTATGAATAGTTCAGACATTTGTTAAATTAGGGAAGTGGGAAAATGGTTGTGCCAATCACATCTGGTTGCATTTGGCATGGATCGAGAACAGATTAAAAGTGGATTCAGATTGGATTTGACACATTCAGAGTGGATATGTTATGGGATACGTATATTGGATACATATCGGATACGTATGCATTCATGTTGGATACGTATTCATTCATTTTGGATATGTATATGTTTGCAACGGATACATATCGGATATTCGTATGAATTTATACGAGTAAATTCATGTTAAATAGAATCCTACCACATTTGAAGGGGATCTATTTGAATGAATAGGGATTTTCTAGCATTCGATTCGACTGCCCCAAAACCCATTCCTGCACATCCCTAGATTACAGTACAGCTGCAGCAGAAGGCTGTCTTGCGTCCCATACGCAGCTGAGGGCATAAAGCAGAACGTAAAATCTGCAGATCCGTTGATTGGATATTCACCCTTAAAATATGCTGTTTGATTGAGTATTATCCAGGATCCTAACCTGGTTCTCCTTACAACTGTAAATCTGGAGCAGTTCAGAGAAGAAATTATGAAAGAGAATATCTAATTTAGATATTAGCTTAGTTTCAAATTACTTTCTAAAATGGTCTGCGAGTACGCGCATCATCATTTTAAGGCTGGAATTAAAGATGGTATTTTGCAGAAGCCTGTACATGATTGTAGGTTTATCCCCATGCTGTTGACACCCGTGTGGCTGATTTCTGAACACTCTGGTCCATTTGAAAAAAGGAAAGATCTGCCCCAATATGATTCTGCCCAATTTTTCCCCATTGCAGGGTTATGAGAACCATAGGTACCCAAGTGAAAATGAACTCCTATTTCAGACGAGCCCTTAATATCTAAAAACTCAAGCAAAGGAAGAATACTGTACTTTTTGAAGCTTGCCAGAGATTTCTTTTTCTTTCAGTGGCAGCTGTTAAAATGTGAAATGGAGACACTTGGTCCTCTGGGAGTGAAGGTACTCCAGGGGTATATGTGTAACAGATTGAGGATCTGTCATCTCTACTTGGTTTTCAGAAATCAGACTTCTGATTTTTAGACAGTTGCAAGGAATTGCAGTATTTTTTTTTTGCAAGGGGAGCAGGACACTATATATGCAATTAACTCTGATTAGCATGCGTATGGTAACTTGTATTCCAGCTGAGTAAACTATACAGAATAAGGAAAATGGATCAACTGGAGATGGCGGTTACATTTCAAACAATTTGGTCCTTTTACTTAATGCTTTACTAAGACTGTGTTCACACCAAAGTTTTAATTCACTTTCAGTCCACTTTCAGAACAAGAGAACACAACAGCAAACTGACCAATCATTTCCTTTCCACGTTATCTAACCCTAAGGTAGATTTTCTGAGTAACACAATGCCAGAAGAAAGCACCTTGTTCTAGAGTTTATTTTATTTTAGTTATTTATATTTATATCCCGCCGCATACCCAATTGTTTCTGGGCGGCTCACAACATTTAAAAATGAACATATTAAAACTGTATCAGAATATTGAGTTGTGCACATTTTTTCTGTGTGTGCTGAATATCCAAACATTCTATTTGATTCAAATGTTTAGAATCCGAATGCAACAAAATCCAATTCAAATAGAATACATTTGAACCAACTTGTTCGAATGTTAGATTCGAATCTGAACACACGAATGTCGACAACATTTGTATTTGAAAATATGAATGTCGACAACATTTGTATTTGAAGATATGAATGTCGACAACATTTGTATGTGTTATACGTATCTGTACACATTTCGTATTCATCCCGTTCTATCCACATATACAAAGTGGACTGAAGCTAAATTAAAACTTAGGAGTGAACTCAGCCTCTATCTATGTAGATCAGATTGGCCTAATTCAAAGGTGATGACCTGGTGGTTTCGGGTGTTTTTCCACTGTCAATAGAAGTACCCATTAAGTACCCATTAATGGGTACAAAAATGCCATTACGTACCCATTAATGGGTACTTAATGGGTACTTTTAGTGACAATGGAAAAACACCCTTAATTTCTCTCTCCCCCTCTCTACATAAGTTAACATTAGCAGTATTTAATACTGGATTAATAGATACTGAAAAGACTCATATTTTTTAGACACATGGGAAGTTGTTCCTTGTTTACATGTTTTTATATGTTTAGCTAAGTTTTTGGATAGTGTTTGTTTTGCTGTGTGGTATTTGAACAAAATATAATGATAAACAAACAAACAATCAACACAAGAACTAAAAAACTGAAGTTCAGTACTGACAAATAATAATTTAAAAAAAGTAAACTGTAGAAGGAGTTCAACCATAGGATCTCTTCCTTCCCAGAGAGGGGAGGGGGGATGCCTGAAGAAATTGGGCCAGTATCGTGTATGACTCCACACTGCCTACAAAGTGTCTGATTTTTCATCCGTACCGATCCTAGAGAGTAAAGTCTGTCATTACTTCCATTTCTTCCCCTTGTACTTGCTAAGGAGTGTGTCTGTCTAGAGTTGGTGGCATGTCAGAAGCACACACACATGCATGTGCCAGCAGCAGCAGCAACAAAGCAAAGTTAGTTCTGAAGCCAGTTGGGAAATTCAGTTTACTGGGAGAAGAGGCCAGGTTTCAAGAGTCAGTGAGTCTGAGGGTCATAAATCAGAGGAGTGATGCGCTGGAGTTCCAAGGGTTGCCAGAAAAGGCCTGTTGTTTGCAACAACAGGAAACAGCCCAGGGCTGATTATATGGGTTACCGCTGAGGCATTCTTTGCACAGCAGGTGTTTCTCCTCAGGTCATGATGATTGGTGCAGCTGTGCCTTTCCCCATGGAGCCTACTGTCAGCCAGGCCTGTTTGGTCCAGAGCAGGCCCAGCATCTGCTTTGCCTGTACTAGATGGGGCAGGCCCCAATTGGGGGTCCTGTTCTGCTTCCACAGGCAAGGGATCGATGTCTGGAGGAGCATCCATCTGAAATTCCTCATCCAAGGACTCAGGCGGGGGACTGGACACAAAAGAGTGATGGGACTGGATGCTTTAAAAATATTGAATAGGCTCTTCTGTTGGTCCTCACTTTGTGCCACCAGAGTGGTATCGTTTAAAGATATTCATAGTTGGCTCACATTTGTTCAATCTGAATTGAACTGAATGGTTTGAACCAGTTCAAATTGTACCTAAACACACACACACACACACACACACACACACACACACACACACACACACACACACACACACACACACACACACACACACACACACACACACACACACACACACAGGTTCTAAATGAGTTGGTTCAATCTGAACTGAACCGGGGATGTTTGAACAGGCTTAAGCTAAACTGTTCAGTTTGAACTGTTCTGCTGTCATTGGTAGGTGACGCCATGACATAGGATGTGTCTCCCTTTCTATGATGGGGGGAGCACCTAGGGGTGGACCTTTCAATTGTCGGGTGCTTTCTTGTACCCTTGTCAGTCCTGGCAGGCATCCAGTGAATCAACCGATTGGAACTTTTCTGAAGAGCATGGCTTGTGCCCTTGCCCCGTGTACCACAGGTGGGTGATACACTCCTTGGGAGCATCGTGCCACTGATGTGCCCACGGGCTTCCACAATGGTAGGGGAAGACACAGGCACAGATCCTGAACCACTTTCCTTGCTCTTTTTTCATATTGTGTACCAGGAATGATTTAGCTTTGAACTATGCCATGAATTTCACGTAGATGTAAGTCCCACTTTATATGGTGAGGTGGTTCCTTAGGTAGATATGACAGGGGTGGCCAACCCACAAGGTCTAAATAGGTTAAATAGATTATGTCCCATGATGCAGTGTCCGGGAGCCTGACTCCATTCTCCCATTCATCTCCATATACATTTCAATGTGTATAATACGATTTTCTTAGAGGAGATTTTCAAATGATCTTGTTTATTCTGGCTGAGGCACAAGCAGTGAAATATTCTCATGTGCTTGACTGGTGAGATGAAGTCAAGGTGATTGGGCCCTCCTGGACAGGTAGAACAGTGTGACATTTACTGTGAGGCTTGTCTCATCTTAGGCTGCATCTCCAAGGCTTTGAAAAAAATGTTTTTCTCCCACCTCCATCCCTCAGGTGACACGTTTCCATATCTCACCACTGCAATGCAGCTGGAGGTCCTTGCTCCTGCCCTGAAATGTGCAAGGGGATGTATTTTACTCAGGGTAGGATTTCCCACTCTGCGGTTGCCCTTTCCCATTAATTTCCCTTGCAGCAGCCACTAAGCTACTGGGAGCCAAGTGGAGGCTTGCGCTATCATGTGCTCAGCACTGCCGGTAGTCCTGGTGGCCACAAAATCACCCTCTGTGCACAGGTGTGGGGCTCCTTAAACCAAACTAACCAGTGGCCATGGAAGTTGTCTGCCAGGGTGGCCTGGCCATGCCTCAAACAGCTTCACCTCCAGCTGAGACCCACCTGCTCTCCTGATGATTCAGCCTTTGATGGTTATTTATGGCTCAGTCCTAGCAACAATGAGCATGTCTGTATGTGTACCATAGAAGTAGAACACAGATCTGAAGGAAAGGAAGACTGCACTAATGTGTCCTTTAGAACCAAACAGAAACGAGGATCTGAGGCCTGGTTCGGCAGGTTGCTCAGAAAAGATTCCCTTCCCCTGAAAGTGATGCTATCCTAATTCTGACTCAGAAACACTGAGGCTTCACTTTGAACAGAGACAATCTTTAGGTTGTATCCATGGCAACCACTTCACGGGGAGCAAAGAATTCTGAGCAAAGTGTCCACCACCGGTGACAGATCCTCTTGCTGTAGACCAAGCGGGCAGGTGTGCTGTCAGAAAGCACCTCAGCCCGCTCTTCCCTCCTGCCAGTCACTTTGATGCTCACATAATTACGAAGGAAACGGTTCGGCTTTATCACAGAAAATGTGACAAGCACAAAATTCGGTCTTTTAAACCTACCTCTTTTTTTTTAAAAAAAACTTCTTTCCTCTTGATTTTGGCTTACGCAACGGAAAAGGGGCCCTCATATGCTATTCTGTCTGTCTGTCTGTCTATCTATAGTTTCAGGGTTGGTCACAATAAAACCAATGTAGAAAACAAACCAAAACAACAATAAAAGTGGCTGAAAGTTTAGGTGAAACTCTTCAGCTGAAGTCTAAAGGTTATTTCTGCACTTGCCTGATTTAGGCTGTGGTCATACCTAAGGTTTAATACAGTTTCAGTCCACTTTCAGAGCAAAAGAATACCTCAGCAAAGTTACAAGCTGTTTTCCTTCAGTTTTAAATAACTCAGAAAATCCACCTTTGGGATAGATAATGTGGAAAGATAATATACCGGTTGCTTTGCTTTGTGGTCTCTTGCTCTGAAGGTGGCCTGAATCTGGATTAAACCTTAGGTGTGACCACAACCCTAGATCTGAATCAATAGGTCCAGGTTCACTGGATCTACTGATCCAGATCATGGGGAGGCATGGGCTGGATCAGCACTGTCTGCACTGACAGAGCTGGTCTGGTCCTAGTTTGGGGGCTTGTGGAAGGTGTATTTCAGTGGTGCACCATGGCAGCCCCCAGTAGCACCCCATGGAGCACCTGGTAATTCTGGATCATGGTGGTGTGCCATCTGCAGATCCAGATTAAGGGCCTTAGTTCAGTTGTAGATCCAGTTTATTGGGTCTACAACAGATCCAAATTAAGGACCTCTTAATATGGATCAGGCATCACCTTGTCCAGACAGACCTGGGTTAATGGGGAGCAGGGCCTCCTTGATCTGCATTAACGTGTGGATGAGGAGGCTCAGCATTTGGACCAGAGTCCTTTTGGTCCAGTTCTATAGCTAAGTGCAGAAAAAGCTCAAGATCCTTTCTGCATGCACTCTTAGCGGTTTGGGCCAGTTTGGTCTAGTGGTTAGGGAGCTGGACTCTTACCTGGAAATACCGGGTTTGATTCCATACTTCCCCAAGAAGCCAGCTAGGTGACCGTGGGCTGTCTTCTGAGCTCTCACAGCCTCACCTACCTCACAGGGTGTCTGTTGTGGGGAGAAGAACTGAAGGTTTGTCAGCTGCTTTGAGTTCCCTTAAATGGGTGAGGAAAGTGGGTTAAAAAAGCCAATTCTTCTTCTTCTTCCCTTCCACGTACAGTAAGGGATAAGGGAGGCCTTACACCTTTCTAGTACATTCTATCTGCACAGCATGGAGTATGGATTCGGCTCGGGAAGGAGTCCCAAACCACCACTGGTCTGTGGATCGGCAGTGGGCCGTTGGTTTTTTTTTTGCCCGTCTGCGGTTCCAGATTGGGTGGTGGGTGGGGCATGCAACAACAAGGTGAGCAGCGGCCTGGTTTGGCACCGGCTGCTGCTGAGGTGGAGAAGGGAAGGAAGGAGTGGTGGAGGGGGCAAACAAAGATGACAGCGGTGTCTGAGGTGACCGGCCTGACCTTGGGTACTGCTGCTGGCTGAAGCTGAAACAAGCCGAGCCAGCCAGCAGCCCAAGCATATCAGGGCCAGATGAGTGGGAGCCTGGCAGCGCTGTTGTGGCTAAGGCCACCGCTGTCATGGCCATGGGTGCAGGGGGCTTGCTGGCGCTGGGGGAGGTGGTGGGGCTCAGCCCAGGGGGCACAGCCAGGGCCACTGCCTGGGGCTGGGGAGCATGGGTGTGGGCACAGACATGGGCACAGGAAGGAGCAGCCCCACCCCTGCCCCCACCCCACTGGGCCATGGAAAAATGACCTTACTTGAAGCCAGTCCCTGGTGCAAAAAAGGTTGGGGACTCCTGGGGTAGGATGCACAAAATGGCTTCCTAAATCTGGCTTACCAAAACAACTACATGTCAAGGTTTACTCGTGTACTGGGCATGGTATACTGGACCATGGAGGCATGCCAATGACATACCTCTGTGGTCTATTATACCTGGGTTTTTGATGGTACAACAGCCCATCTAGTCCAGCATTCTGTCACACACAGTGGCCCACTAAATGCCCATGGGCATCTCAAGCAGAGACAAGGTGCTTCTCCTGCTCTCAAATCCCAGCAAAAGGCCTTAGAAGTGTCCTGCTACCCCCCCCCCCCAGCCTGAAGATGTAGTTAGGCATCCATTCTAGTAGATAGCCAGGGCTGAATTTGCACTTCAGCCCATAGAATGCAATTAAGCAACCTCTGGGCAACCTCTGCACTGTCAGGAGGTGTTTACAGACTAGAAATGGGATGGCTTGCCCAGATGTTGTCTAATTGCATACTAGCTGTGTAGCATGAGATCATGCTACACAAGCATACTAAACCTAACCAAAGACTTACCTTGAGCATCCAGCCAGCAACTATCTGCACTTCTGCCAGCTGGGAAGGTTATTGGAGCTGCCAAGCAAGCACACTGGAAGCTCTAATGACCCCCCTGCTGCAACGGTGACTGTGGAGAGTGTCAGCGTCATCATAGCGACACTGCTGATGCATGCTCAGTCATAGTCAAACACAGGTGAGTGTTTGATCACACCTTGGGTTGGCTGTTATTGACTAGTGCTAGTCAAGGCTAGTTTATTGTACGCCTTTGCTATCCATGGAAGGTCAGAACGATAGATCAAATATGGGATGGCATCTTTAGCAATCCATGCACTAGCCATCCTGGAGGTGGTGGGGGGAGGAGATTTATTTTGCTGTTTTTATGGTTCCCTGCAAATGTTAACCTTTTTTATATTAAGCATTTTTTCTTTTAAATCTCTTTTAAATTTCACTTAATTTTTTAAATCTTATTTCAATTTGCATTTTAGCTATTATTTTTTTCTTGTGAATTTCTCAGAAGCCTCTGGTTACAGGGCAGCTATACAAATACTATAAATAAATTAAAATAAATTAGGTGGTTTTAGTGAGTTATTACTTTTTTAAGTGATCATTTTGCAGCTGGATTTGTAGCAAGTGAATGAACAAATCAACTAAATCCGTAGACTTTTGCTATGATGTATCTTTACTTCAGCTGGGTTGAATCTCTCACCAAATATTAAAAGTGCTTGCTGAAAACGTATTCTTTATCTGGTGAGGGGTGGACTGACGCGTCTCTTTGTGTGTAAGAATCTATTAACCTACAGCAAAAAGAGCTAACATTTGTGTGAATGAATTTTAGATTATCCTAAGAAGCAGAAATATTGTTTTTCAACCAAATAAAACTCTCTCTCCTTCTGTGTTCTGTGCTATATTATTGATTCTTCTAGTTTATAATAAAAATAACATTTTATTTATTTATTTATATTTATATGCCGCCCCATACCAGAGGGTCCCTGGGCGGCTCACAGCATTTAAAAACAGACGTATAAAAACAATATCAAAACAAAACAAGTTTAAAAATGCAGTTTTAAAAAGTACAAGAATAGTTAAAATCAATCTGTTTTTATTGAATCTCCAATAATAATGATAATAGTAAACTCTAAAAGTGTCACTTCATTGAAGAGACTAAAGAGCAATTTGAATAGTCCGGCATTTTCACATGAATCTGGTTGGGTGAAAGGGTATTCCTGGACAATTCATTATATCTATTAGGTGTCTGTATAATGGTTTGCAGCTTAAGTGACAACTTTTATGTGTGCGTGTGTTTTTGCCTCAGGATATATTTGAAGTGCAGTATTAGTGCAACTGCATCATTCAAATTATGCACCATGATGATCCAATAATTCCTTTCCCTCAAATTGTAAGAATATGATGATGGCTTCATTACTAGGCATGTCAATAATATTGCCAATGGGAAGATAGGAGAGGGTAAAAAAAGAAAGTTATTACAGAATATTGTGGTTCTTTATCATTTCCTCAAATGCTATTTGGAACTCTGGCTTTCGTTTCAGTAAGACTGAGCAATACCTGTGGCATGAGACTGAAGACAAAAGGTAACAAGGTGGTCTGATTTTAATAATGATGCATTTACAGGCTATACTGGTGAATGAAATTTGCATGTCCTGCAAATTACACTTTCCTTGAAAGGACTGGGTAAATTCTAAGCTTGAACAACTGGATTAACTGCTTAGAAGGGAAGGATGATTGTGTTCTAATGGGCATCTGCATTTACTGGAGTGAGAATTTATGGGCTGTTTCAAGAGGATATCTCCAATTGTAATGCTTGACAATAATCAAACTAAAAAAATAAGTGAATATGGTTGTGCAGGACAGAGAAATTAGCAGCCAATATTAGATTCATCTCTCCCATCTGTAGGAACATTCTTAGGGCCTTTCTGCACTGGGCCTTATTCCAGATTATATCCTAACATGGGGCCTGCCGTCCATATGCTGGTTCAGACCAAGACTGTGTTGGGACAAACCAAAAGAGGGACCTTGTAAGTGCCCTGGAGAGAAAGTGAGTGTCCCTCATGTTCTCAGACTTTCACCCATTCACCCTTTCACCAGTTTGGTCTAGTAGTTAGGGAGCTGGACTACCGAGTTCGATTCCACCCTCCCCTATAAAGCCAGTTTGGTGACCTTGGGCTAGTCACAGCTCTCTTCTGAGCTCTCACAGCCCCACCTACCTCACAGGGTGTTCTGTTGTGGGGAGAAGAATAGAAAGCATTAGCTGCTTTGAGTCCCCTTAAATGTGTTGGGGAAAGCAGGGTAGAAAAGCCAACTTTTCTTCTAATCCATCTTTTCTAGCACAGAATGTTTATGAGAACTGAAGGGGCAGGCTGGTGTGTGAACGATCCCACATTAGAGCCTTCTCAGAGATGCTTACAGCCTAGGGCAGGCCCTTCCTAATCTGGATTAAGGCCAAATGTAGAAAGGGCGATAGGATGAATCCACATACTGTTGTTAAGGCACTTGTAATGCTGCATGAAGGCACTGTGTTTGCATGATGCTTCCCCCTCATAGTGCATTCAAGGTGGAAGAAGAGAGCAGAATCTCTGTCTATAGATGGTTCCCTTTCCTGCTCTTTAAATCATGATCCAGCACAGTGTCAGAGTGGAGCTTCTGGGCTGGAGTTAGCAGAGCAATTCTTTGGATATAGCCAGTAAAGAGATCAGGTTTTTGCTTTATGTACAGATAGAGCTCATAGCATAGCAAATTATAATACAGAGAGATGAATACAGAAGCATGAAGTAATGGGTATAGGTAAGAGGCAAAAAGCAAAAGTTATACAAAGCATAGATACATTGGTTCAGCTTGTAGGTAACACAGGTGTAGCAGATTACCCCACCTGTTGGCTGTTGGCTAGTTGTCTTGGTGCTTAATACAATGTGATTTTGGTGTCTGGCTTGCATTTAACTCTTAAACGCCTGACACACGGCAGTGAAGATCAGCCCTTCCACAAAACTCCTGTGTTTCCCTGTTCCAGCGTCACAGTTTGCCAAGTATTGGTCTCAAGTCCTCTTACTATTGGTGAGGGTGCAACCTGCTGCTCCTGACTGATGTAGGATGTTCATAGGCTAGGTGATTTTCTCTCTTTTCCCTTCTGTTTCCCTTTGCTACTTCTTTGGTCAGCCTTGTGCCCATGTCACTGTTGGCATTTTCCTTCCATTTTTGTTTCTGACACATTTGGCAGTGCCCCACCTGAAATAGCTGTTTTTCTCTTTTGCTTATGTTTTCTTAATAATAATAAAGTTACTTTAGTGAAGGAATTGTCTCTGAAGTAGTGATGAAGTGCTGGTTATGTTTGGAATGCTCAGACCATTTCAGCAGTTACCTGGCCATCATGCCTCATCGAAGTTAGAATTGGTTACTGGTTTGGTAGAGCAATTATTTCATCCTAAAGCATCTGGGTGTGGGGGGGAGGGGGGAGAAGGGGAACCCTTCTTGGGTCCTTATGCACTCAAACCATCCTTTCGTTTTTTCCCAGCAATGCGTTGTCAGGTGGAACAGTTTCTATGATGAGCAAATTATGCAGCCTCTAATGTACAGCCTGGTCCTCTCTGTGCCTTGCATAATACAGTTCCGGTAACATCTACCTCCTTAACTATCCTACCTGATTCTCCAAACTATGAATAAATTGAAGACAATTTCCTATTACGTTTTATCTTACTTTATGTAATATGTCTCAAAGGAGCCGTTACGTTGTTTGGGTGCTTAGAACGGTGTGATAATGTGGCAGAATTTGCATCTGGCAATATTATAGGTGCTAAAGCAGTTGTTACGCATCCAAGGGCTCATCATAGGCATTGAGGAGCAATTTTGTTACTCTTTTTTTATTAAGAAATGTGCGATAGTTCATGCAGAGAATGAGACATTGCTTTTTATGTAAAAGGCTGCAGCATCCTCTGTGTTCCACTTTGAAGGTGCAGGTTCATAAAAATGGAGAAATAATGCAGTTCCTCTCTCCTGCTTTGTTTTGTGTCCTGCTTAACTCCCCCCCGGTTTTCTAAAAATTGGCCATAGAGGAAATGGAAAAATAGACTCTGGTCTTTTTAGCACAAGGCTAAAAGGGATACATGTTGTCGTCCCAGGACATGTGTAGGGGTTTCTGGGACTCTTTAACATGCTTGGGGCCCCTTTGACACCCCCATGCTCTCCTAAGAGTCCCTGAATCCCTTTGAACTCCTGCTGGCCGTCCACAGGAGTAAAGTCACAAGTTGTTGGAAAGTTTTATGTTGATTTATTAAAAGACAAAACAAAGAGTAACAAGCATTCAACTGACATCAACCGGCAGGAACTATGCTCCTCTGGCTAGGAGCCAGCAGATACAAAGGAAGACAAAAACTGAGCACGCTCTTACAGATAAGCCGGTGAATCCTAGAACGCAGTTACAAAATATAAAAAGACATGAACAAAGCAAGCGAACATAAAACAAAAGTTCTATTCCTTACTCTATGGCATTTCGTCCAGCAGTTTCTCTCTCTCTAGAGTCAGATAAAGGATCCCTTGCTTCTCTCCCCCCCCCCAAAGATTCTTTTATCCCCCAAACCCCGGCATTGGACCAATTAGGAACTTGTATCACCAGGTGTCCGGAATTGGGAGGAGAGGCTCAAGGAGCATCATCCGGAGATGTATTCCAGCTGGTCCCTTGTAGGCTGGATACAATGTTAAAGTTACATAGAACCAACAGAGCCAGATTAATTTTGCCAAACCCCATAGGGAACCAGACTCTATTTCACTACAACATGTTTGGTTTAGTGGGTGAGCCAGTTTGGCCTAGTGGTTAGGGAGCTGGACTATTATCTGGGAATACCGGGTTTGATTCTGCCCTTCTCCATGAAGCCAGTTGGGTGATCCTGGCCTAGTCACAGCTCTCTTCTGATCTCTCACAGCCTCACCCACCTCACAGGGTGTTCTGTTGTGGGGAGAAGAACAGAAAAGCTTTGTCAGCTGCTTTGAGGCCCTTAAATGGGTGAGAAAAGTGGGATAGAAAAGCCAACTCTTCTTCTTCCCACTTTTCAGACACTGCTATTGTTTTTATATATACTGTTTTAATATATATCTGGTTTGAAATGTTGTTATGACCTTTGGGCATAGAAGGGATAAAAATCAAAACAAACAAACAAACACACAGATACACAGATACACACAAAAACATAGATAGATAGATAGATAGATAGATAGATAGATAGATAGATAGATAGATAGATAGGAATATTGATACAGAAGAAGAAGGCAAATTGGGGAAAAGAAATTGCCAAGCAAATGATCTTTAGATGTAATCCTGCAAAAGCCTAGCTTTAGCGGATCTGATGTTTGCAGTATAATTTTTAGTCTCTTCTAAATAGTAATGAACAATCCACATCCATTTTTGAAACAAGAAAAGTAATATTCAGTCAAATTTACTGCCCTCTGTAAACTGAACATAATGTTAAGGCCTTTCTGCTCTCTGCTCCATGATCCTGCATGATGGGTCTTGACCAGTGAGGACTGCTAGCTCAGATCTTGGCATGGTGTGGCTTGGAACAGTGCTGACTAGGGATGCACATGAATATTCATAACATTCAAAATTCATACAAATTTGGACGAATTCAGATCTTTGATTTCAGATCAAATGTAGGCACATTCAAAGAGTGACATTTGAATCTGAAGTTCTGATACATTCATACGAAGCTTCGTTATGGATTCTTATGGGATTCTTATGGGATTTAAATTTGATATGAATGTTAGATACAAATCCCATACGAATCCCATTCCTGCAATGAGAAAATAAGGAAAATTCCAGCAACAGAAGAATTGGAACTGAAGACCTCAAGTGCTTGCTTTTTGCTGTTCCCTGTTCCTTCCACACCATTTTCCTTTGTGTCTTGTCTCTTTAGATTGTAAATGTGAGGGCAGGGACCTGTCTAAGATTAATATAATATTGTAAACCACCCCGAGACCTTCGGGTATAGGGTGGGATAGAAATACAAACAAATAAATATGGGATTTGTATGGAATTCATATGGGAAATTTGTATCTAACATTCATATCCAATTCGTATGAAACATTCATATAAAATTTGAATCCTACAACATTCTAAAGAATTTATTTGAACAAATGCACATTCATGCACATTCCTAGTGCTGAGTGCACACTGACAGATCCTGATCAGATCCTGCACTGAAAGTTCCTAGCTTTAGAGTTCACAGGGAACCCATTCTGCTCGTGAGCTTTGGTGTGCCACTGAAATGGTTCCCCCACTAGTCTGGAACATTGAGACACTTGGGCAAGTAGAGTGAATGAGATATGCCAACCAATGTCCCCTCTAATCTTTTACTCTTTTATCCAGGCTGTAGGCAAGTTGAATCTCAAGTGAGAATTCAATGACTGCTGTGGAATGTAGAATTTCTGTAGGAGTCTGGAGATGAGATGAATGCAGGGTCAGAACACTAAGGGTGTTTCCGCATTTGCCACCAAAAAGCAGATCTAAATAGATCCGCGTTTCGGCAAACCGTCCTCCCGAAGATCCGTCACTATCTGTGACGGATCTGCGCATCCACACAGGTGTGGGGAGGATGGATTCCGGAGGACGGATTGGAGTGGGTGCTGTGTGGACGCACCAGCACCCACTCCAAGTGTCCTACAGCTTGCGCACCTGCAACACCACCCCCAGCGCCACAGGACTGGAGCATGGAGCTGCCAGTCACCACATGTTTCTGGTGGTGACCGGTGCACGAGAGAAGGGCTTTGGAAGCAGGCAGTCCTGCTTCCACCCTTCCAAACATGGTGGCCACCGGAATCCGTCTCTTCCCTGCCTCAAATTCAGTCTACAGTGTGGATGCATCACAAGGTAAATGTTTTGAATCTTACCTAAGGGGGGGGGTTTAATCTGAGACGTTTTCGCACGGGGCTGAACGGAACACGGAAAAGACAGCTGCGGACACGTCATCCGCATTGCCCGCGCGCGGCTTGCGTTCCGACGTGTCCGCAGCTGTCTTTTCCGCGTTCGAAATGTAGAGCACTTTAAAGTGCTCTACATGCGTTCCAACGCGGACGAGCCGCCCGCAGCCGTTCGGGAGGAGAAGCGTTCGCGCCTGCTTCTGTCTCCCGAACAGCTGCGGGCTCGCCTCCGACGCCGCGCGGCTTTGACAATCAGCTGTTTGTCAAACAGCTGATTGTCGATCTGCCTCCGCGGCTGTCTCCGCGCCCCTTGCCGGCGTTTGCCGGCTAAGACAGCTCCCGGCGCTTTCCCCTTTCGCACACAGACGCTCCGGAACGCGTTTACACGCGTTCTGGCGCGTCTGTGTGTGAACGGGGAAAGCGCCCGGAGCTGTCTTAAGCTTTCCGCCTGAACGCGTTCCGTTTGGAACGCGATGCAGTGCGGAAATGCCTCTGGTTTCCACAGTCAATGCGGAAACACCATAAAGTGTGAACAAAGCCTTTATTCACATTTACTAATTTGGAAGTCCATCTTGGACCATCTGAATAACATTGAAGACCATTTCAGTCTTGCAGTTGCTGTCACTGTTTCTTCTGCGCAAATCTGGAAGCGTGGTAGATAGCAGGCCTGAAAGTGTGCAGCAGTGTTTCCATGCACATATATATGGCCCCTATGCCTTATTGTTAATCATATTTTGCGACTGCAATTTCCACTTTGATAAATATATTGAATGACCTAAACTTTATTTTTTAACTTCTCAAACAGGTCGTCCTTAGGGAAGTGCACGAATGTTCTAAATATTCAAAATTTGATTAAATTCCATCAAATGTGGACATTTGAATTTGAATAGAATGTTTTCACATTCGAATTTAAACCTTTGAATTTTGAATGTTCCAAAACATTCATTTGAATGATTCGAATGAGTTGGATGTACAGATACGTATTACATACATATCTGTATGAATATCATATGTATCTGTACACATTTGCACTTATAACACGGAACGAAAACGGGATGCATGCAGGATAAAACGGGATGTGTACGAAATGCGTACAGATATGCATAACACATATGAATGTTGTTGACATTCGTATCTCCAAATTCAAATATAACATTCAAATGGATAGATTTGAATGTATTGGATTAGAATCGGCTTTTGTTGCATTCGGATTCTAAACATTTGAGTTGAGGCAACGTCTAGGCCTCTTCAGTCTGGAGAGACGGCGTTTGAGAGGGGACCTGATTGAAGTATATAAAATTATGCACGGTATAGAAAAGGTGGATAGGGAAAATTTATTTTCTCTATCGCACAACACTAGAACCAGGGGGCACTCTATGAAGCTGATGGGTAGGAGAATAAGGTCTGACAGGGGGAAGTATTTCTTCACCCAGAGGGTCATCGGCTTATGGAATGTGCTGCAGGAAGAGGTGGTGACAGCTACCAGTCTGGATGGCTTTAAGGTAGGGTTAGACAAATTTATGGATGGCAGATGTATCAATGGCTATTAGAATGAATGCCTAGGTGCATCTTTCAGGCTGCAGGGGGAAGCAGGGCGCTTCTAAGGCCATCTGCTGGGACTCGAGAGCAGGAGAAGGTTTGTCCTTGTCTCTGCTTGAGATGCCCATGAGCATTTGGTGGGCCACTGTGTGCGACAGGATGCTGGACTAGATGGACTGTGGCCTGATCCAGCGAGGCTTCTCTTATGTTCTTATGTTCTTATAATGTTTTGACATTCAATTCGACTCGAATCTGAATGCAAAAACACACATTTGTGCCCATCCCTAGTCCTCCTTTCAGATGGAAAAGAAGGTTAAGCGAAATACATCCCAAAGAAAGTGAAAGTACGCCTTTATATTATTAAGCAGCAACCAGTAATTAGAATAATACAAATACACACATTTCAGAAACCTGGTTTATGCAGGAAGTATCCTTCACTCATAACCTCTCTTATGACAAAACTAGGGCATCATCTGGTGGCAGTCCAGCTGTTGCCACAGTAACAAACAATAATGCCATAAACTCTCCATTCTTATCTGTCTTCTGAGTCCAAGTGACCAGGCTGAGCACAGTGCAAAGGGTGAAGGATATTGATTTTCATGATTAGCAGACAGGAGAATGTTTCAGGAGATTGTTACTACCAAAATAAATTGTTTGTTTACTATACTGTCCTCTAACCTTTCCATTGTAAGTCTGACTGCGCGAAAAACGGTTCTGAAAGAAATGTGGATTTCTGTGGCTAATACAAAAATACATCCCGGGTAATTAAATCCTCTTTGTGGACTAAACACAAAGCAAAGCTGCCGTATCAGGCTCTAAAGACCCCCACTGATTATAATGGCCATCGGAACAGGTTACAAGGAAGAAGCAAAACTGTTAAATTTATTTTGCTTTAATTAGACCATTCCCTACTGACGCCAAGTGCAGGCTAAATCTGGTGCTAATAGTATTCTCAGGGTCTGCAAACAGGAAATCTAGGGAAGCCCCTTTTTCATGTGCTCATGTTAAAGAAAAAAGAGTGAGATTTAATATAAAAGCTGTTGCAGAGGTGTTGAGAAGCAGCCTTTAATAGAAGGACAAGAGATGATAAGACAAAGGCTTTCCCCAGATGTTGGTTACTTATTCTGCTATATTTGGATATTCTGGGATAAAGCATGGATTCATTCTTTATTCCAGAATATCCAAATATAGCGGAATAGATAACCAACATCTGAGGCGTTTTCGCACACGGGGTTTTCGAACGCGTGCAAGACAGCCTCGAACGCGGCATACGCATTGCCGCAGCGGGGCTTGTGCTCCGACGTGTCCGGAGCTGTCTTTCGCGCGTTTGAGATGTAGAGCACTTTAAAATGCTCTACATCCGTTCCGGCGCAGACGAAGCACCCGCAGCCATTCGGGGAGAGAAGCATTCGCTCATGTTTCTCTCTCCCTGACAGCCTCGGGCTCCCCTCCCCTGCCGGCGCTGGCTGACAATCAGCTGATTGCCTGCCTTGCCGGCTGCGGGAGCCTCGGCAGCTGTCTCCCCACCCCTTGCTGGCGTTTGCCGGCTAAGGCACTTCAGAACGCTTTGAGCATTCGCACACAGGCGCGCCGGAATGCGTTTACACGCGTTCCTGCGCTCCTATGTGTGAATGGTCAAAGCGTCCTGAAGTGTCTTAGGCTTCCCGTCCTACACCCGTTCCAAATGGAACGGATGTAGTGCGAAAATGCCTCTGGATGCAGCCCAAGACTCTTTTTGTTCTCACCTTTAGTCCAGGAGGCCAATCTGCCCTTGGCCTCTTAATATGCAATTAGTTAACATCTGGGCAAGTGCATGTGAACTTGAAGGAGTCATTTACAGCCTACAAATGCCCCTTGCCTGCCTAGATGTTAACTAATTGCATACTAGCGGTGGTGCATGAAATTGTGCACCACAAGCAACCCAACCCTCCCCAATCCTGACCAAAAGCTTACCTGTAGCGTCCACATGGCTACCCTTTGCACTATTTCTGGTGCAAGGGGGCCATGTGAGGTGCTGCACAAATGTGTGGGCACCTCAAATGACTCCTGATGTGACTTTGCATGCACAGAGTGTCATCATCACCATGATGATGGCGACGGTGCATGTGCAGTCATGCAGGGTGCTGTGACCAAAATGGCGATGCCCTGTGGAGGATAGGGTGTGCGACCAGGCACAAGGGAATGCCCAGGCATGCAGGGGCTAAGCTAACATGTACTAGCATTCCCTAGTGCGAACATTAGTACACTTTAGTTTGTTCTGCAGCTTTCCCATCCAATGGACTAGAAGGCCAGTGCAGAAACACCCTAGATTCAGGGTTTGTTTGCATTTACTTGACTAATAATGTACAATAATACCATAACAGTCACATAAAGACTCAGTGTGATGAAGGCCATCTGCACTTCAATGGGCCACAAGGCTGACATAGCCCTCCCCACTTTGAACTCCCCAGCCACTTGGGAAGGAGGAAGTGGTGACAGAAACAGGAAAGGCACATGGATGTTTTGGTTTATCTGGCCCTTAGCTCCCCTCCAGCCCTGATAATCCTTTGGTAACTTTCTGCTCTGGAAATAACGGTGTTTTTGCACATTCACTTCCCCTGGAAAACCTCCTGGGGAAGTGAAGTTTGGGGAATTGATCCAGCATCCACACTTTGGCACCCTGGGTCTATTCCTAACTTTGCCAGTTCTTCCCTGAGACTTTGGAGGCATGGGGGTGCAGTTTGCACAAGCTTCACAGCGCTGGCACGGGTTAACTCGGATCAGCAGTGTCAGTGCAGGTGACACAGTCCAGATCATTGGATTGGGCTAATCTGAACCCAATGATCTGGATTAAATGGAGGTAAGTGCAGAAAGGGCCCTCGTTTCATTCCGTCTTCGGAGTTGGACAAACCATCAGCAAAGCGACCAGTCATGTTCTTTCTACTTTATCTAGTCCAAAGTCGGACTTTTTGAGTTAGACAATGCTGAAGCAAACAGCGGACTGAAGCTGACTTAAAACTTTAGTGTGAAAAATAGTGCTATGGGCCTAGTGCTATACTTTAATGTGAAAGGCAGTAGGTGCTACATTTGTAGCAAATTCTCCCATCCTGTGAAAATTCTGCTTCATACATTAACTTTCCTGTTAACTATGTAGGTGACAAATTATCCTTGCCTTGAGCTAGTCACAGCTCTCTTTCAGCGCTCTCACAGCCCCATCTGCTTCACAGGATGCCTGTTGTGAGGAGAAGAACAGAAGGTTTGTCAGCTGCCTTGAATCCTGTTAAAGGGTGAGGATAGCAGGGTATAAAAGTCAATTGTTCTTCTTCTTTTTGGACTAGTCATTAAGAAGCTGGACTCTTATCTGGGAATATTGGGTTTGATTCTGCCCTCCCCCATGAGGCCAGCTGGGTGACCTTGGGCTAGTCGCAGTTCTCTTCTGAGCTCTCACAGCCCCACTCACCTCATAGGGTGTTCTGTTGTGGGGAGAAGAATAGAAAGTTTTGTCAGCTGCTTTGAGACTCCTTAAGTGGGTGAGAAAAGCGGGGTAGAAAAGCCAACCCTTCCTCCATGAAGCCAGCTGGGTGACCTTGGGCTAGCCACAGCTCTCTTCTGAGCTCTCACAGCCCCACCTACCTCACAGGGTGTCTGTTGTGGGGAGAAGAATAGAAAAGCTTTGTCAGCTGCTTTGAGTCCCCTTAAATGGGTGAGAAAAGTGGGGTAGAAAAGCCAACTTTTCTCCTCCTCCTTCTTCTGTTATGAGCTACGGTAAAGACTTTGTCTGGTTACAGAATGTTTCTCTTTCTGTGTTCCCTTGGGGCTTCTGAAGAATGCTTTAGGCCTGAGAATTAGCTTTTCTTGATGGGGTAACTAAATTTTGGGGTTCCCTCCTTACAAAGATATATTTTTTTCACATCCACGGAATGGCTAATCTTAAAAAGGCTGTTCTAGAATAAAGGGAATTGAAAGGGAAACTCAAAACATGAAACAAACTGTAGTTTATCTGTAAATTCAATTCTGTCATCTAAAGAGTGAATCTAGATTGTGGTTTTTTCATCTCCCGTCCAGGTGCTAATTAGCTTGCCAATATCAAATTGCTTATCCTATCAACAACAGTGCTTTGCTAATGGTAATGGTAACTGTTTTCCTTTTATGCAATTATCGCTTAGCGTTCTTTATGCATTTCACTTCTTCTGCATAAATGCAGTCAGCCATGTCTAGATCACAAAATGTTCCAATTTCCATAATCAATTAGTTGCTCTCTGAGGTGTTGCATTCATTGGACGGTGACATCTTATGGATTTCCTGTCTCTTGTTGCATTCACACGATGTATATGAGTATCTAAATTCTTTAACTAATATTTAAAAAATAGAAATGTTTTCTGTAAACTGCTTTGAGATGGTTATTTTTAATGAGAAGCTGTTTATAGTTGTTAAAACAAACAAATAAAACAAGTGGGATGGTTATAAAATAGTCTGTATTGTATTGGAGATCGACTCATTCTCCATCATAATCTTTGTTTGTGTGCTGCCTTTCTACAGGATCTGTGGAAGGCTCAGAAGGTACAAGGGCGTATAAGCAACAGAACTCAAGGCCCCATCCAGGAAGGGCATATATAGTGCAATTATGCCAGGGCTTTGGTGAGATTGCCACAACCAAGCACAACCAAGGCCCTTTCTGCACTGGGCCTTATTCCAGTTTATGGGTGTTTTTTCCACTGCAGCCCTTAGATCCAGATATAAGAAGATCTGGATCTAAGCAATGGGTACATTCCTTAATCTGGATCTAGTACATCTGGATTAAGGGAAGCACCCAATGCGTTTCCATGAGAGGTATAGCACCCATTAGCAATGGGTGCTAACCCCCTCCCGTGGAAACATCCTTGCACCCATCTGGGGAATCAGAATCGACTCCCAAGGGGTGGGTCCGTCACCCCAGGTGTCTCTCCGAAGCGATTGGCAGAGATCTTTGGAGAGACCAGCGGCAAGATTCCGAAGTCTCTGCTGATCGCTTCGGAGGGACTTTGGAGGGAAGTCAGCGCGGTCTGCGATAATAGCGAACAGACCGCACTGACAGCTCCGGAGCCTCTCCAAGGTCCATGGCGATCGCTTCGGAGGGAGTTCAGAGTCATTCCCCTCCCCCTAGCCACCTCTAGACCCCATTGCCTGTTTCCAGTGGAAACAGGCTCTCTTTAATCCAGATTTTCTGTCAGAAGTCCCCATTGTAGACCCCATTAATGAGGTCTACAGAAAATCTGGATTAAAGGCCAAAAAGTACCCATTAGATCCGGATTTCCCCCACGGCAGTGGAAACAATCAGGTCCCAAATGGGTGCTGTGGTGGAAATGGGATCATCTGGCTCACACCCAAATGAGTCCTTAATAAGGGCAAAAATAGGTACTTTTTGATAGTGGAAAAACACCCTATATCTTAGAGACCTGCCATCCACATGTTAATGTAGCAGGTTCTGGATAGGATCTGCTTTTTAAAAATTTGAATCGTATCAAATCGAATGCAAAAAAAATTATTATTTGTTCAAAGAGATCCTCTTTGAATGTGGTAGGATTCATATTTGATACGAATGTTCAATCCCATACAAATGCATACGAATGTTTACAAATAGCATACGGATCCCATATGAATCCCATACGAAGCTTCCTAAGAACATATCAAAACATTCAATTTGAATTCAACTGTCCGAATTCAACCAAATTTGTATGAATTCTGAATGCTACGAATATTTGTGCACATCCCTGCTGCACCAGCATCAGATACAAACCAGAATAAAGGTCAGTTCAGAAAGGGCCCTAGTCCCATTATATCAGTACGAAAACCCAAGTTGGACTGCAGATTTTCCTGAAATAGTGCTATAATCTGCCTTCTGCATGGAGTCATCATCTAGGCCGTGGCCACAGTGCATATATGGGCCCCCCAAAACATGGCTATGCATGTGCAGTGGTGGTTGTGGTGGTGATCACAAACTCCCAGCTCATGCACTGTCTTATCAACAAGTGATTAATCCAGAGGGGCTCTACTCCAGAATATCACTTGTTAGCACAGTATTCAGGTGGCATCTGGAGCCAGCTCAGAATGTACTGACATACAAAGGATAGGTAGGATCTGCCTAGGAACAAGCAAACAAGCAGTACAAGCAAACATCTTTATTTAATTAAGGAAAAAAAAATGTACTAATATATATGAGGAAACCTTTTCCGGAACAGAGGTAAGCACAAAAAAGTCCTTGTAGTAATTTGGAGGCAGTGGTTTATTGGAACACAAGGATCCTGGTTATTCTATTATAGGGGTTACCTCTACTCTATGTCTATGGAGTTTACTACCAGAAAAGGTGGTGGCAGCAATCACCTTCGATGCAGTAGCTCTAAGAAAGGGTTAATCATGGGTGACAGATGCATCAATGTCTACTAGTATGGATGCCTAGGTACTACCTCCAAGTTGGAGAGACAGGCAGGATGCTTCTGAAGGCCGTTGCCAGGGATTCAAGAGCAGGTGAAGGTTTGGCCTTCATCTTGTGCTTGGGAATGTCCAGAAGTAACTTGTGGGTCACAGTGTGAGAGAGGATGCTGGACTAGATGGCCTCTGATCTGATCCCGCAGGACTCCTTTTATGTTCTTATGTACTCAGTACCTAAGGTGACAGCCTAGATAACATTTAAGTTCAGGCAAGTACTGACAATACATCTTGAGTATATGTACATCATCTGTGAGCTCAAGAAACTGGTTGGAGATATTTATATCCCTTTATGGATGGAGTTGCTACTTCATTTGGGCTTGGGAGCTGGTATATTACATCACTCTTTAATTGATAGGCAAGGGTATATGGGTTGGCTTCTGTTGACAATTCTCTTGTAGTTGTCATCTTTGTGGTCAAAGTTTCCCCCTATCTAGTGTGATTATGAATTCCATGGCAATGACTGAATTATTGCAATTTATGCTTTGAATTGTTGTTGTCTGAGAATAGCCCTGGGCCCTTTTATCTTTTCTTTTTTCTTTTTAAAAGGAAGGATAGAAATGTAATAACTAAACAAGTAAATCAGCAAATCAATCCTTCTAGTTCATTACGATTCAATATAAGGGCTCCAGAGATAAAAGTTTTCTCCCCCTCAAAAAGAAATAGTTCATAGAATTTACAGCTCAAGACTGCAAGAAAGGAATTCCAAATAGAAAATGGTTAAGTTGCTATGTGTGATGTGCTATATTTAAAGAAGTTCCTCATAAAAAAAAAGAAGGAAAAAAACCCTGATTAATTTCTCAGAGGCAAACAGTGATGCTGATCTCATTCTATTACTTTCATGTCTGTGATGCCTACCAAGCATAATGATGCTAGAAGGAAAGGGATATAAAGCATTTCACGCCCTGCAAAGAAGTTGTGACATTTCACAGATTCATAATAGGCTCTCTGAAGTTCTGGCATTAACTCTTTTGTGTGACTTGTGCTTTAGCACTAAATGTAGCCTTTGTCTGCATGCTGTTTATCTTTGTTTGGAAATTTTGTGCTTCAGTGCCTTCAAGAAAGGTTTGGAGGAAATTCAGAGCTTAGCAGCTGAGCTGTGTTGGCTGCTAATTTGCTACAGAGCCCAATTCAATGAGTCAGCTTTGGCTTATAAGGCCCTAAATGGCTTGGGTTCTAAATATTCTCCCATTATTGACCTACCCATACTTTAAGATCTGCAGATGAGGTCTTCCTGGTTGAAACTACCACATTCAGTAGCTAAAGGCATGGGTACTCAGGATAGGTCCTTCTCAGTGGTAGCTCCTCCACTATGAAGCAGTCTTCCTTATAAGCATTTAAATACATTAAAGAAGTTGCTCAGAAGTTATTTAGACTAGATAGCACAGAAATATCAACATCACTTGTTGCACTTATTTCCCTGCTGTTGAATAATAGTACCCTACAAGGCTGGTCAGGCTGAAGTGTGGAGGTGGCTATTTGCCTTATGACTTAGTGCCGCTGACTTTAGTGTAAAATACAGCTGCTCAGGTGGTTCTTAACCTACCAAAATGTGTGCACATCTCTGTCCACCGCAGATCTCTTCATTGGCTGCTGATTAGAGCTAGAGGCCAATTTAAAATCCTTGTGGTGGCCTTCAAGACTATCAGATTAAATATCCCAAATTACCTGGCATCCAGGCTGTCTTGGTATATGCTGACCAGGAATTTGAGGTCAACAGATAAAGCCTTATTGGCTGTCCCTGTGACATGGACTGCTTCCTCTAGACCAGTGGTTCTCAACCTGTGGGTCACGACCCCTTTGGAGGTCGATCTACGCTTTCACAGGGGTCGTTATGAAGGAGCAACAAAAATAATTTTATGGTTGGGGGTTAGGGTTAGGTTGGGGGACACCACAACATGAGGAACTGTATTAAAGGGTTGTGGCATTAGGAAGGTTGAGAACCACTGCTTTAGACAGCGGGCATTTCAAGACCTGGTTCCGTGCCTTTGGAACTCGCTCCCATTAGAATTCAGGCTAGAGGAAGATGGACTCCATTGCTCAAAACACTTTCTTTAAAACTCTCCAGAGTGAATGTCATAACTGAGCTGTTAATAGGATGGATTTCAACCATAAAATGTTTGTGTTGCCTGCATTTGTATTTTAAATTATTATGTATTAAGGTTGTTTTATCATGTTTTACTATATATTTAATTTTGACTGCTGTTGTTGCTTTTGCATTCTTGTACCACCCTTTGGTGGAAAGGGTGCTAGAAATAAACATTTATGATGATGATGTCTGCAGGACAAGCCCTGTGCGTGTCCAGCAGCGTGTGCAGTGCAAATGGCCGGCTGGATTGCCATGGTGAAGTCTGAACTGGTACCTGATGTGTGGTTGGACATTGCCAAGCCAATGTGGCAGTTGCAAATGACTGCACGGCTGCAAACCATGCAAAGCGTGCCTCTTCAATGTACAGCACCTGGAAGAAAGTGCAGATCTGCCTTCCCAGGATGACCCAGCCTCTGCCTGTGGAGTTCTTTTCAACTGCCCACAGCTGGTTCAGTCTTGGGAGGCTGAGGTACTCCTAGGTGGGCTGAGGCAGTGGCTAGGCACAGATGGAGCCATCCAACAAGTGGCCTGGATCGCTCCACAAGGTAAGTGCAGAAAGTTCCTTAGTGTCCTCATTCCACTTTTTTAGAGTGCACATTCTTTGGGCTTAAATGTGGATTAGAGACGGGATGGAAACACAGGTATCTGGTAGCCAGTTCTAAGTTACTTCTGAATTACTTCTTTTTATTGCATGTGGGCACATCCAGTGCTTCAGTTTTTAATTGACCAAAATGTCACTTGGTGAGATGATGAAGAAGAGTTGGCTTTTCTACCCCGTTTTTCTCACACTTTTAAAGGGACTCAATGCGACTGACAAAGCTTTCTATTCTTCTCCCCACAACAGAACACCCTGTGAGGTAGGTGGGGTTGTGAGAGCTCAGAAAGAAAGCTGTGACTAGCCCAAGGTCACCTAGCTGGCTTCATGGAGAAGCATGGAATCAGACTTGGTGAGTATGGAATATGAGTTTGGCACTCTAACTGCAAGACCAAACTGGCTCACAGTCGATCCTCCTTGCCCTGAAGAAGTGATTTGTAGTCCCCTCTTGCTTGGCCAAGAGTTGGGTGATGCTCCATAAATAACAATTCATGGTGTCTAGGATTTCAACATGTAAATAGACAATATTAATTTATTAATTTTATTTATTATTTATATTTATATCCCACCCTATACCCGTAGGTCTCAGGGTGGGTAACAGCAAGTTAAAACAGTAATATCCATAAAAACACTTAAAAACAAGCAAGCAAACAAATGAAATATCCAGCATATTTTAAAAACACACACAAAAAAGTATTCTAAATATTAAAATACTAATAACTACAGAGGGGGAAAAATGGTCACATTAGCCAAAGGTCAGAGCAAAGAGGTGCGTCTTTACCACCTTCCTAAATATATACAGCAGCGGTTCTCAACCTTCCTAATGCCGCGACCCCTTAATGGAGTTCCTCATGTTGTGGGGACCCCCAACCACGGGGGCGGAGAAGCTGGGAGGTGGGAGGGAAGGGCAGCAGGAGGCTTGTCGTGACCCTCTGAAAGCCCTCTGAAAAGGTAATTCGACCCCCAAAGGGGACCCGACCCCCAGGTTGAGAACCACTGATATACAGAAAAGGGATGTGATGCACCTCGAGGGGGAGGCCATTTGAATAAGAAAGGAAATAGATTTGATGCAGGAAAAGGGGTGAAGAGCCAAGAGTTCCATGGAGGAAACTCAGGTCAATCGTGGAGAAAGGTGTGAGCAATGCAGCCCAAAGCGAGGATGGCCTGAGCACGACCTATAATGATCTAGCTGTGAACAGGACTGGTACGACCTCAATTCGAATTAGGATTAGGATGTCCTGTCTTACACTGGTGTGACCAGGGCCTGAAGGTGCTTTCACTGGCTCTTCTATTCCACTGCCAGATGAATAATACAGCCTTATTTTCTCAAACACAGGAACCAGCCAACTTCTGGGACAATTTACTGTGTTTGAGAAAGCAGGCCTGGATGCAGACATTGCAGCTGGGGAATAGAAGTGCCCCAGTTGCAAAGTTTGGGTGGCCTGGAGCAGCGCCCATGTGTGCTTACAGTATGCTTGCTGTTTCTCAATTTTGCTTCTGCTTTGCAGGAACTGCTGTTTTACACATCAGGGGTGTTCATGAATGCAATTTTTAACATTCAGTTTGATTAGAATATTCAAATAACCATAGTCGAATGAATAGAGAAAAAATTAGAACTGATTCGAATCCATTCATATCTATTCATACAAATATCCGATTCGTATTTGATGATACGAATCTCAACAACATTCATATGTGTCCGTACCCATCCATACCCATCCCATTTTTATTCTGTATGCATCCTCTTTTCATTCCATACGTATCCGTACAAATGTGTATGGATACAAATAAGATGTGTATTATTTATCATTTATTTATTTGTATTTCTATCCCGCCCTATACCCAAAGGTCTCAGGGTGGGTTACAATATTATATTAATCTTAGACAGGTCCCTGCCCTCAGGCTTACAATCTAAAGCAGTGGTTTTCAGCCTGGGGGTCGGGACCCCTTTGGGGGTCGAACTACCCTTTCAGAGGGGTCACGGCGAGTCTCCCACCACCCTTCCCTCCCACCTCCCAGCTGCTCCACCCCTGGGGTTGGGGGTCTCCACAACATGAGGAACTCCATTAAGGGGTCGCGGCATTAGGAAGGTTGAGAACCGCTGATCTAAAGAGACAAGAAACAAAAGGAAAATGGTGTGGGAGGGAGCAGGGAAGAGCAAAAAGCAAGCACGAGGTACGTGTGAATGTCCAAATAATTAATACGAATGATTCGAAACATTGGAATTCATTTGAATGCTAAAAAAATTGTATATACATTTGATTCAAATTCGAATGTCTGAATTCGAATGAATTCAATCGAATTTTGAATGTTTCAAATATTCTTGCACATCCTTAGTACACATCTTGCTGTGCTTGATGTATGGAAGTGTGGTCCTTTCATGGATTGTGCTGCTTCTGCTATCAATGCTTGTGTGGATAAGTACATTTTAATGATGTCGCACAGCATTCATTGGGCTGGAAGATATAATACAGGTCATCTGGAGTTCAGAAATACTGCAACATTTTGCTTGCTCGTCTGAATAAAGTTTTTATGCATCTCTTTTTGGGTACAACAAGGTTACTGCATCTGTAATTAAAAACTTGTTCAATGCGGGCCATTTCTTTTGATAAACTTGAGTTTTTGAAGTTTTCCATTGTTTAATCTGCTGAAGAAGATCTCTAGGAATGGTAGACTGTTTCTTCTTCTTCTCTTCTTTTGTAAATTTGGTCCCATTAAATGCATTGTTTATTGTTACGTAGACAGTCTCTAGTTGTTCCCTTTGGAGTATAACAAAAATGTGTCATATGCAAAATGAAGCCCTATTTGCTTAAATTATTCTGTGCTCCACACATATTCTTGTACTGTAACTGGATAGTTGTTTTGAGCATCTTATTTGGAAAGGTAGAATAAATATAGACAGAGAAATGGGAACAAAATCCTTCATTTTTGGGGGATTCAAATTGCTGGAGAGAGGCTGAATGTAACTTTGAACAGCCCTATAATACAAATATGCTGTTACCTAAATTGCTAGGACAATGAAAGTGTTACAATAGTATATGACAACCTTTTTACAATGGGCTGTCCTCCTCCCTCTCTCCCTCTCCCCCACCGCATGCATTTTTCTTTGTATTTGTGAAATTAAGGCTCACTTGCTAAGTTGAGGGCACCCTGCTTTTACATTTCTTTGTCTAGTGCTGCCTTTGGTTGGCAACAAGAAACAAAACCGCTTATGTGATGAACCTATGAAACAAAGGCTGCACCCAGAGAGGGTTAAAAATGGGTGCAGAATGAACAGCAGCTTTCAATTTGAGAGATAGGTTTAAAGATTTTCTGTGTTATGACCTCTGGTTTTTTTAAAATAGTATTTTAAGGCCTTTAACTGTGGAGTATTCAATTATTACGCATTTTCCCACGTGTTTGGGTGAACTTTGTGAGAATCTGTGAGAACTCGCCTTCACCTGAGAACACCTGGACCTATTAGAGCTGAGCACACAGGGAGGGGGTGAATGGCATGACGGATTGCCTAAAATGTGGAGCAACATCTATAGTGCTTCCGTCTGGAAGCACTTGACTTCAGAACTTAGGTGAACCTCACATTTTAATGTGATGTCTGTAGGTACTAGGGATGTACAGAAATGGAGTTTTTTTGACTTCGATTTGTATCAGATAGAATGTAAGAAAATTCGTATTCATTCGAATAGATCCCCTTCACATGTGGTAGGATGCTATTCGATACATATGTATTTGTCTGAATTTGTATGAATATCCGATACGAATGCATACGTATCCCATACATATCCCGCAATATATCTGCTCTCACAGCGTCAAATCCACTCTGAATCCACTTTGAATCTGCTCTCAATCCATGTTGAATGCACACTGGATCCGTTGCAGATGTGACTGGTGCGGCTGCTTTCCCCCCTCCTCGGTTCATGAATGTTCTGAAGCATTTGTATGAATATGAATGTCGATATACTAATGTCGGAACATTCAATTCATATGTGAATGTCTGAATTTGTCCAAATATTGAATATTATGAATCTTTGTGCACATCCGTAGTAGAAGAAATAATCATTTTAAAATGTACTAGGAGGTTAAAGTGAAGAAATTTCTGTGGTTCTTTTTTTGCACTGATAGATGGAGACGCCATCTTTTTGCGTCCATGTATTAATAAGAAAGCTGTGACTTATCAATACAAGTGGTTACAGGCTAGCAGCAACAACTATTTATTGATTCTAGCTTGGACCGAAAGTTGATAAAGTTGCCTAACCTGTCAAGGCGAGTTGTCTGCCCAAAAGAAAATAACCCCACAATTAATGGCATTTCTGTACCTATTATTAGCCGATCCTGGCACCTAATTACAGTCATACAAACGGAGATCAAGGAAGGTGAGGAGTGGAGCTAACTGCTACCTGACAGTTCCGAATAAGATTAATGCACAGTATTTATGAGGTACCAGCAATAAATAAGATAATAAGGTTTCCGGAACATGGCACAAACATCCATTCCAAGTTGTAAAGCGGCTTGAGTACAGTAATAAATCTTTAGTTTGTTAATCATTTTGTAAGTGATAAGGTGAGCCATAATTTGGCAATGGAATGTTGAGGCACCGGGAAGACATTCAATTAGACCCTCAGCAAGTAGGTCATGCCACGCAGTATATTATCCTGTCGGGGAGATGTCAGGAAATCAGTTTCTATCAATAGCCCGAGGCTAAATGCACAGCACCTGGGATGGGAAAGCCCACAGCCTGGCTACAAAGATCCTGTTTTGTGTGCAGAAGGTCTCAGGCTCATCTTCTGCCTGTTCTTCTTTAGAAGAATCTGAGGCTGTGTGCACACAATGCCCTCCCAGGACAATCTTGAAAGGGCAGTTACAATGAACGCAGCTCAGGAGGTCCTTTGAATAGTTACCTCCTCAGCCTGCATGGAGGCTGCTGTCCCTACATGTGGAGCCTGAATTGTCTTGACCTTGGAGCCCCTGGGGAACCCATTTTGATGGTGCACTTGGCGTGCAACTGAAATGGGTCCCCTGGTATTTGGGAAAATGTAGGCATGCTTTCTGAATGCCTCTGTGTTCTGGATTAGCCAGAGCTGGTAAGCTATTAGTCCTTGATGCTAAGGACTACAAATAATCCAGGTCAGGGTCTCCTAGATCTGGATTACACTCCATCCGGTGTGGACAGTGTCTACCAGTGATGGGCAGAGCCTCACTGATTGGCACTGGCAGCCCCTCAACTTGGCTGACCGTGGATATACAGGCTCTGTGACCCTTGGGGCTAGTTTGGAAAATCCCACTCTGAAGTTAACCTGCCCTGTTCCCTCTTAGGGCATTTTTGAGAAGCTCCAGGCTGGGATAACATCTAAGATACCTGACCTGGGTGCTTCTCTCCATCAGTCAAAGAGGTTCTTCATAGATATCTGAATTTAGCCTAAGATGAAAGGCTTGGAAAGTGGAATTGTGTCATTTTCCAACCTTATGATTCTGTTACTAGCTTGCAGAATGACTCCCCTCCTTTTTTATCTAACAAGATAGGAATCTAAAGTGTTCTTCTAATGGCATGTGGAGTTGTTTAAAAAGATTGCTGCCCTAAGGAAGGAAGGAAGGAAGGAAGGAAGGAAGGAAGGAAGGAAGGAAGGAAGGAAGGAAGGAAGGAAGGAAGGAAGGAAGGAAGGAAGGAAGGAAGGAAGGAAGGAAGGAAGGAAGGGAGGGAGGGAGGGAGGGAGGGAGGGAGGGAGGGATACTACTGGAAGCCTCAACATGGACAAAATCTGCATGGCATGAAACACCCATCGATGGAGACACTCCTGTCTTGAAGCCATTTCATTGGCTCAAGAGCAGGGTGGATGATCGTCCTTTTGGCTGGAAACAAAAAATAGAACTTTCATCTGGTGGTATTTCACAAGGCTCTGGAAATGGCCCTGGAAAGTCAGCCTTTTTTGGAATTTGGTGAATTTTGCCAGATGAGAGCTTTACTAGAGTGTGTGTGTGTGTGGGGGGGGGATGTTAAACATAGCATTGTCAGGAATGAACTCAACCTGCACCATATTTGCAGAGTGCCTCTCCCCACCTCCCGGCTCTACTAGTAGAGTACTCCAGGGAGTGAATACTACCCTGGGAGTGTGCTGGGCATTGGTGACATATAGACTGTTGCATGCCATTGCACTCTTGGAGGACAGGTGTATCAACGGCTGCTAGAATGGATGCCTAGGTGCTGCCTCAAGGTTAGAGGAACAAGCAGGAGGCCACTCAAGGCCATCTGCAGAGCTTCAGGAGCAGGTGAACGTTTGCCCTTGTCTTCTGCTTGAGAGACCCAGAAGCAATGCTGGACTAGATGGCCTGTGACCCACCAGGGCTTCTCTTATGTTCAGACCTGTTGTGGTGCATACTATAAAAGTGCTCCAGGCTCTCTTCTGGAGCAGCTCAATGGAGCTCCACGAAGTTGCCATTTATTTCATTGAACTACTTTGTTTAGGAGTTCCATGGGTCCCAGGGAACTTTTATCTATTCCAAGGCATTAATTAATGGATGAATTTATTACTTCCCCAGATCACATTAATTAATTACTATAATTTATTTATTACCTCTCTTTAAAAGATCAAGGCAATTCACTTGTGCATCGGAATGCTCCTTTTTCTTCCAGAGAATTTAGTTCCCACTGTTCTTCTCATCTCTGTTTTATAACTACAACAAGGCAGGCTGTTGTGAGAGGGCTTTGGGACCAAAATCATCCAGCGAGCTGCTTTGGCAGATTGGGGACTTGAACCTTGGCCTCCCAGTCGCTAATCTGATACAATATTCACTACCCCTGCACTGACTTTCACAATTTTTGCATGCATATTCTCTCATGGTGTACTTTTAAATAAGATTTGTTTGTTTGGTATAAGAAATATGCACACATATATTACAGGTCCACCACTGGTTCAGGCAGGAAACAACCGGTTTTTGCTGCTCATCAGGTGCCCACAGCCTGTAATCAGAGTTCCACTTTCCCTTATGGGGATTCGAACTCGTGGGCTGGTGCACACATTTAGATGTTATTATATAGTGCACCAGCCTGTTGAGCCACTAGGTGGCTGCAAGGAGAACTTGTCTTTAGGCAACTTTTTCCAGGTATTCTCTCCTTTCAATTATCCCCCCTATTGCAGAGAGAGAGGCATACCTAGTTCCTCAGGCATGGAGGACACTATAGCTATAGAGTTTGCACACACACACAAATTGAAGATGTGTGTATTTTGCAATTATTGTTTGGTTAGAGAAGTTCAAAATAGTCTTGTTTTAGAATATAAAGCAAATATGCTTCTCTTTCATCCCTACTTGAAGAAGCCATTTAGGTATTAAAAGTGTGCCAAGTTCAATAGAAATTCAAAATTTAGCAGAATGTTGTGAAATCTGAAAGTTTCATGAACCATGGAATCAGAGGCCACTGACACCAAACATCTTCTAGGACTAATAATTATTATAGGGACGTGCACAAATAATTGAAGCATTCAAAATTCAATTAAATTCAATTGAATTCGGATTTAATGGCTATACATTCAAATTTAACATTCTAATGA
The DNA here is from genome assembly GCA_023333525.1 of Aspidoscelis tigris stejnegeri. Taxonomy (NCBI): domain Eukaryota; kingdom Metazoa; phylum Chordata; class Lepidosauria; order Squamata; family Teiidae; genus Aspidoscelis; species Aspidoscelis tigris. Next base: position 13,627,749 of record JALMGA010000001.1, read on the forward strand.
ATTTTAGAATCTTTCAAATCATTTGTACGAATTATTCAGACATTTGTATGTGTACGGATACATATGCATTATGTATCCGTATGTATCTTATTTGTATCCACATTTGTACAAATACATATGGGACAAAAGCAGGATGCATATGGGATAAAAACAGGATGCGTACGGATATACGCGGATGCATACAGATGCGTATGGATGCATAAGGACCCATATGAATGTTGTCAACATTTGTGACTTCAAATACGAATAGAAAATTCATAGGAAAAGATTTGAATGTATTTAAATTGAATCAAATGTAAATACATTCAAATTTTAAACATTCAAATCAATTCAAATCTTCGGATATTCGATTCAAATTGAATCAAATCCCGAAAACTGTATTCGCGCACACCCCTAATCATTATAACCTTAAATTGCTTTGTTCTGCAAAATTTCCTAACAAATATTTTTTAAGAGCAATATTAGGATTTAGGATTTGGGTGCTATATTAATATTCATGCCCTGCCCAATGATTTTTTCCAGTTGCAGTCAATACTTTCCAGCATGACATGTGAAAGTAAAATATTTATTAGTATTTGACAGCTGATATGCAGCAGCTGCCAGAATTTGATAACATCTGACAGTTGATATGCAATGCAGAAGATGACAGGTGACTTGCAGAAATAAGAATTAATAAATTTCCTACTATCTTCATTTATGCCAGGAGATTCTCCAGTTTGCTTCAAACTGCCAAATTTTGAGAGCAAACACCAGCTCTGAAATGTCACAGTGACATTTGGAAGCCAAATTTTATATACCTTATATAACCTAATGTCATATAAGCTGTGGTCACACCTAAGGTTTAATCCTGCTTCAGTTCACGTTCAGAGCAAGAGAACACATCAGCAAAGTGACCAACAATTTTCTTTCCACATTATCTATCCCAAAGGTGATTATTTTTGAGTTATTTAACACTGAAATAAGATGGCTTGTTACATTGCTGATGTATTCTCTCATTCTGAAAATGGACTGAAGCTGAATTAAACCTTAAGTGTGACCACAGCCATAGTTCGATCATTCTAACTTCAGGAATGACAGGATAAGACAGTTCACAATGCTGAGTCAGCAGGGGCATGATGGTAATTTCCTTATGCACGCACTGCAGAGAGTTGTCCACGTTTAGGGAAAGCATCTTGTTAAAAGCTCTTTGTACTCACAAACATGTTTGGATTAGGGTGTGCATGATTGCAATTTCTGGGATTTGAATTGAATCGAATATCCAAAAATTTGATTTGACTTGAATCTTTAAAATTTGAATTTACCCAAATTCAATTCATTTAAGCAAATTCAAATCTGTTTGTCTGAATTTTTTATTCAAATTTCCACTTATGAATGTCAACAACATTCATAAGTGCCTGTACATATTGTTACACATCCCATATGCACCTGTACACATCCATGTGCCTCCTGTAGTTATCCCGTATGCAACCTGTTTTCATTCCATATGGAGCCATACAAATGCGTACAGATGAGGGAAAATTGCATACCTGCAAGGACACATCAGGTACAAACCCATTCACACATGAATGCCCAAATAATTCAAATGAATAGATTTGAAATTTGAAATTCGTTTCAATGTTTAAATTCGAATTTATGGACATTCAATTTGAATTTGAATGTCGAAATTTGGATGAATTAGATTGAATTTTGAATGTCTTTGAATATTCGTGCACATCCCTAGTTTGAATACATTAAATGTACATTTAATGAAAAAACATGTTGCCTGTTTATCTTAACAATACATCTTTTTCATACAAAGAGGAATAAGAACATTTGTACAGTACGTAAGACATTAGTAATGCCTTTTTTAAAAATCTGAAGGGGCCGCCTGTGTCCCAGTGTAGCTCAGGGTGCCTTCAGAGATCCTTGGCTGCATCCCCAAAAGACTTATTTGCCTCTCTACTGTCCCTTTACTGACACTCTATTCAACCGGACTTTCAAAGTGCCATGCAAATCCGGAATAAGTGTCCGCATGAGGCTCAGCAAAATGTGCGTTTTTAATGCACCTTCTGTCCCCATGGGAGCTGTGTTTTCTTTGCGCGCATCTTTTTCTCCCCGCCCCTGCTCTTGTTGATAGGGTGCCAGTGGGAATGGGGAGGGACTGCGCTTGGCTTGGCCACAACCAGGAAGACAACCCCTGACATGTCCAAAAGAAAAATAGCCATCAGTTCTCTGTTCATCTCCCAGATCTTCTGCCCCCCGAAATGGCTTCTCGTGCCAGCAAAGGCAGTGGCTGCCCACCATTCCTCCCTCCCTAGCACTGCCTCTCAGATATGACACGATGGCAAAGCCCCTGTTTAATTGAGGCTGTCAGGCTGCCGAGCCCGCGATGAAGGCAGAGGGAGGAAGAAGACGAGAACTCCACTGCCGCCGCTGCTACAGCTCGGGCAACCTGAGTTGCCGCCGCAGCCCACTAAGAGCCAAGGCACTGCTCTGCGCAACCTTCCCAGAGGAGGTGCAGCACCCGCATCCCCTCACCTGGCAATCTGAGGCAAGCGCCCTCCTCCTCCTCCTCCTCCTCCTTCCCCTCCCCCCTCCTCCACTCCCAGAGGTGGCGGCCAGCAGATCCTCATCCTTCTCCCTCCTCCTGCAAGTGGTAGGGAACGAGAGGATGGAAGGAGGCGCTGGATCTGGTCGCGAAGCTTTGGGATTGTGCCCGCCTTTCTTCTGCCACCCGGCGGCTCAAGAAGGGCATCCTGCCCATCCGCTCCATCATCCCCAACAACGAGGACAAGGAGTGCTTCGTCAAGTACTGCAAAGCCACCACTGTCCTCCTCTACGACGAGGCCATGGCCGAGTGGCAGCAGGACGGAGGGGCCGCTGCCACCTCCGTCCTCGGGCTCTTGCTGCAGAAGCTGCGCGACGATGGCTGCAAGGCATTTTACCTGTACAGCGCACAATCGCTCATTCACTCACCACTTTCCCTGTAGCAATAATCCACCCTCTTCACACCTGATAGTGATTGCAACAATGTTGCAATTCTGCGCGATTCTGGCTCTTTAGTTCTGAGCTTTAGAAAGGGAAGCTGCTTGTGTTATTGCTGTGTCTGTAGGTGGCAATCCCTGCCCCTTTTGCCACTGAGCGTCCCCAAGGTAAATGTTGTGAGGAAAACCCGCAACTTCCAAAAAGAGCACTGAAAGTCTTATTTAAAGGCCACTTTTTTTGTTGTGGATTTTCTTCATTTTGTAGCGCTGGAAGTACTTTAAAAACCCTGGCATGGGGGCGCTCAGAGGCAAAATAAGATTTTTAGCAGACTTTAAATTGCTTGGGGACAGGGCCCTTCATACTTTGCACAGTTGCTTTCTGTCATCCAGATGGGACAATTGATACTTTGCAGTATCTGTGCAACATGCAAAGGAAACTGAAGTAAAAAGCTTCTGCCTTTTACCTTGCAGTTTCCCTGCTACTGTGCTGCTGCTGCAGATGTTTGATTGACCCACTTCTGGTTGTGTGACTGGTAGTAGTGTAGTGACTGTGAAGTATTAAGGGTGCCTGGAAGCATCCTCAGAGATGTATTAGACATGGGATTGCAGTGGCAACAACATGCAGGACCCCGACACACCCCAGGCCTGGTCTAGTCCCACCCCTGGAATGGGGCTGCCAGCCAGCTGGGATGGTAGGCCCCAATGGTGGCAGCCCGTGGTGGGACTCCTGACCTATCTGGCAGGGAGAGTGTGAATGCTCTCCCTGCCAGACAGCTCTGGGACACTCAGGGCTAATGTTGGGCCAGGTGTGGAGCACAGGTGTGGAAAGACAAGCTGAAGGAGGTGTGGCCTTTGGAATCCCAGAAAGGAGGGGTTAGCTTGCCCAGGGGGCAGCCAATCAGGGAGCGTTGATGGAGGAGCGGGCCTTTTGAAAAACTCATGCTGTTAGAGCATAACTGTTCCTGATCTTATGTCTGACTGGGGAAGGGACTAGGATAAAGATGGGGACAGGAGTTTGCCTATGAAGAAGGATAGGAGGGCATCCTGAATAGTTCTGTTAACTGAAATGCTCAAAGTTCTGAGTCTGTTAAATTATCCAAGTTGTAACATTAAAGTGAAGTTCATATTTTGTTCCTGCTGAGGCGTGTGTGTGTGTGTATTATTGGCTCAGGAATGAGACTGCAGAGTTAATTTTATAAGTCAGAACCCAGTAATAAAAGGGACTAAGGCGCCTGGCTACGTGTGAGGCTAGCCCCTGCCGTGACACCACAGCTTTGGGACAGCTTTGGGACAGCCCGGGACGCTTCTGGGCAGAACCAGACGTCTAAGAATGCGTCCCAGAGCTGTGCTAATCATGCTAAGTATGAATAGGCCTTAGGAGTTCACAAGATGCTTCTGGGAAAGCTGTGGACAAGTTTTTACTTTTCCACAGCTATTGAAGATTGGGGCTGTTGGAGGGAGCTCCTGGACCCTTCAGGACAGTAGTGGTGGTGCAGTGTTCAGATGGAACTCCCCTGGAGCGCCTGCAGATGTCCAGAAAGGTAAGCATGAACAGGCCCTATTGTTCTACTTTTTCCTGGCCTGATTCAGTATTGCTTTGAGTTTCTGAATAGAGCTTTGCATGCACAATAACTAGGCCTTTTCTTCGTGTTAGGTCTGGTTATTTAAATTGTTTATCTTTGTTCAAACAGCAGTCAATAGCATCTACCTCCTAAGCAGCCACCTGTGTGTTAAGAACCAGTCATATTTCTTTGGAGGTGTTCATTCTGGCAAGTACCTTAGGACAGGAAACTGCCTCATCTAACAAATAATAGATAATTTACCGAAGACATTTTCCTCCCCTGTTATTTGCCAAATACTCAACTGAAGAGTGGTATTTTGCTGGCCCTCACAACATCCTACTGAAATGAGAGGGTTAATCCCCTTTCCACTGAAAAAGCACAGGGCTCTTTCTTTAAAGAATCTGCTATCTAATTTCATTAAGTGGACTTCGGCATTGCTGTGAAATCATCTTTATTTGGACTGCGCATCTATAATTCATCCTTATAAAGGGTTAATGCCTTCCCCACTGGGCATCTCCATAGTGAATTATTCATCCAAGTCTCTGCTGCCAAAAAGAAGACAAAATCTCTTGCATATTTTTTGCAGGCTTTATTTGGATACGCTTGGACTGAATTTTGATTTTTTGGCATTCAGAAGATCTTCAATAATCATCCATCCTCATAAACCCATGCTGGGACACTATTGAGCTATTAGATTATGTAAACATTTCTTCCCTCATATACAATTAGAAACTCCAGTATTCAAAATTCCATCACATTAAGTAGCAGACTTCACCAACCAATGCATTTCAGATCTTTCTTTCTTTCTTTCTTTCTTTCTTTCTTTCTTTCTTTCTTTCTTCCTTTCTTCCTTTCTTTCTTCCTTCCTTTCTTTCTTTCTTTCTTCCTTCCTTCCTTCCTTCCTTCCTTCCTTCCTTCCTTCCTTCCTTCCTTCCTTCCTTCCTTCGTCAAGCCTGGTCAACAGAGATACTTTGATGGGAATGACAGTCTGGATAGTTTTAAGAAAGGATAAATTAAATTCATGGAGGACAGTCATATTAGTGTTTACTAGCATGGATGCCTAGGTACTGCAGGCAATTCTTTCTCAACAATTACCAATGTCTTTGGCATTTTATAGACAACCACATCAGGGCATTCAATGGTCACACATGGCTGGATGGGGAAGGCAGCACCTCTGTGCATGCATGTATCCTTGTTTCAGCCTGTGCACATGGAACTATAATGGCAGCCCCACCCAGAAGAAAGGAAAAAAACTGCAACCTGGATTTTCCAGCAATAGTTTTTAGTGCTTTTTAGGAGGGAAATAGCAGGACTCTGGTGGGGTTGACTCAGATAAGTGAGAGACCCCACCACAGTGGTGCTGTAATGGTGGCATGTTCTGCCTGTCTGGATGGGGCCATGCCCAACCCATTTCAAATAGGGCCTGCAAACTGGTACGTGGAAAGGAAGGCGTTGCCAGCTGCATTCATCTAATGCTCTCAGTTAGAAGGCAATGCTGGATCTTCTCCTTGGACTAACTTCTGGTGGAAAAACACAGACTTGGATGTGCACAAATATTCAAATGAATGTGAAATTTGATCAAATTGGCCGGATTTTGACATTTGAATGCTAATTGAATGTCCTTAATTTGAATTGAAAGATTTGATCTGAATTTTTGAATTTTGAATCTATTCATTTGAATTATTTGGACATTCGTATGTGTACAGGTTCGTACAGGATGCGTACTTGAAGACCCACATCTTTCCCGCATCTGTACGCATTTGTACGGATCCATGCGGGATGAAAACGGGCTGCATATGGGATAACTACAGGATCCATACAGATGCATATGGATGTGTATGGTCCCAGGGATGATGTGGATTGTTGACATTCATAAGTGCAAGTTTGAATAAAAAAATTGAATGAACAGATTCAAATTGGCTTAATTCGAATCGAATTTGGTTAAATTCAAATTTTAAACATTCGAATCAAATTGAATTTTTGGGCATTCGATTCCAGTAGAATCAAATCCCAAAAATTGCATTCATGCACAACAGACCTATTAAATGAAAATATAAATAAAAATCTGTATGAGACATTGAGAGTAACCAGTACCTTGAACTACATATAGGTAATTTAATAGACTTTGGTTCTTCCCATAGCTAAGCTGTGTGATTGCCTAAGCTTCCTGTTATTAATGCAATGAACAATCCATCAGCTGACCAGTTCAATTTATCTGCATACCATCTTTTGAAAGAAAACTACTCTGGATAGTTTACAACATAAAACAGACAAACAAATTCTTTACTGCAGTACAAAATAAATTATTTTTTAAAAAATTCAAGAATACACATCAAATAGAGAAAAGGAAACAAAAAGACAATCAATTAAAAACAAACTGAGCTTCATTTGTGACCCGTGGCTCACACCCTTAGAGCTACTAATATAAACACAAATCATCAGCAGCCAATTACTGGAAGACTGCTGAGGCAGCCTTGGCCTTATTCCCCTCTGGGAGTGCATGGCAGGCCACAGATCCAGTCCTGAAGGTTATGTTACAAGCAGCAGATGAAGAGTCCCAGAGCAGAGGCTTACTGGGAAACTGCTGAGTTGGGTCTGGCCTCATTCCCCTCTGGATGTGGGACTGCAGGCAGGGCAGACATCTCTATAGGGCGGTCTAGGCAGAGCTCTCTCCTCCTGGGTGGTACTAGTAGAATTCATGGTATAATTCAATTCAGTATTTAGTATGTGAGAGCATAAGAGCCCTCCGCACCTCCTGTCTCTGGATCAGGACTGCTGGTCAGCTAGTCGGCTCAATTAAATGGGTCTACCAATGATCCAGACGAAAGGCCTAGTGCAGATACAGCAGACCAGCAGAGGGCATGGCCTCATAGGGTGCACGAAGATAAGGTGCATAAGAACATCATAGGGTACATAAGAACATAAGAGTAGCCCTGCTGGATCAGGCCACAGCCCATCTAATCCAGCATCCTGTCCCACACAGTGGCCCACCAGTTGCTCATGGGCATCTCAAGCAGAAGACAAGGGAAAACCTTCACCTTCACAAGGGACAAAAATAGCACCATTATGGGACTGCCATGGTGGTGCTGCCTCACATATTACAGGCAACCCCACTATAATCTTGCTTTTTTATCCCCTTAAACTGCTAAAGAGTATTACTGGAAAACCCAGTAGTGGATTTTCCAGCAACAGTGCTTTCTAGTGATGATGGATCTACCTTTCTGAGCAGAAAGCTGACCATTCATGCATGGAGGTGGTCATGTGCACATCTGGGAAGTCGATGGCAGCTGATGTACCTAGATTGCATGTGGCCAAAACGCAGAAAAACAGCGCTGCCAGAATAGAAAACAATAATAGGATTATTGCTTTCTATCAGTATATTGGGCTGCCGTTTGGAGGCAGCCATGCACCTGGATTGACATGCATATCTATGAGGCCTAGATCTGCATTAAGGGCCCTTGGTTTATTAAAACATGTGAGGGCCTCCTCCCTGGTTACCTCTATCCAGTTCTTCTGCTTCCCACCCTGAAAAGATTGGTTTAGCTGCAGGCATAAGCCCTCTGTCTTTCCCAGAATTCATTTATAATCAGGCACCTATCAATCATATCTATGTCCATAAAAACGCAGAGTTACAACCATTTAAAGCATTGTGTACCATGCAATTTTAATTTACATTTGACATTGTAAGGAATTTAAGGAGTCCAGTGTGTTTACAAAGGCTGATAACAATGTCTGCAGATTCTGGTACTTCAAAGGAGTGAGCGATCTGGGACCGGCCAGCATGAACATTGCTCGACCTGTTCTAACGTTGCTTTTATTGTGCATGCCTAATGAGAGATTTCATATGTATTTCTCCTCCTTACTGTGAATAAATTAGATGCAAACTAACTTTGGAAGGCAAGAAGAGGCAGATCTGGGCGGCCGTAACTTTGGGTTTCTTTTCAGTCAACAGGGAGACCCTGGGAGGGAAACTTTCGGCTGGGATAGGGCTAAAAGTACGATGCATTGTGGATGGCTTGAGTTGGTCTTGAGGAATTGTCTGAGGGTCAGTTCCTCTCTATTGCAATAAATAAAAACTTTCGTCTCTAGCTTGTTTGTTTACTCAAAACCTCATGGATGGAAGAAAGCTGATAGAGGTCAACTTTATCCTCTCCCTCCCCCTGGGATCGGATACCTTGTTTGATCTTGGGGCCCCGTTCTCCTCCGGGCGCCATCATTCTGGCAGCAGCGCCTCCGCAACTCTGCAGGCGTCAGTACCATCACCTTGACAATGCTGATGCTCTGTGCATGTGCAGTCACGTCTACGGTCACATCCAGCCAGCAAGAGCAAATGGTTGTCCCGCTGGCCGCTTCAGGTAAGTAATTAGGTAACGTTGGTTGAGGTGTGGAGCATGAAATCGTGCTCTACACCTAATCAATGATTAGTGCACTTCTGGGGGGGGGAGGGCACGTCTGTATGCTCTTCCCCAGAGGTGCACTAATTATTGACTAGAGGTTGTAGTGTGAAAAGGCCTTTCACACTAAGGCCTAGATCCATGGTCTAAAGGAAGTCCTGACTCCTGGGGGAAGACTAAGGAGACATAGGGTGTTTTTCCACTGTCAAAAAGTACCCATTTTTATACCCATTTAGGACCCATTTGGGTGTGAGCTGGATGATCCCATTTCCACCACGGCACCCATTTGGGACCAGATTGTTTCCACTGCCGTGGGGGAAATCCAAATGGGTACATTTTGACCTTTAATCTGGATTTTCTGTAGACCCCATTAATGGGGTCAACAATGGGGTCTTCTGCCAGAAAATCCAGATTAAAGGGAGCCTGTTTCCACTGGAAACAGGCAATGGGGTCCAAAGGAGGCTAGGGGGAGGGGATGCACCCATTGCGGCCCCCCTAAACCTAGGCTCCGAAGCCACTTCAAAGCCACTTCGAATTGACTTCGAAGTCATTTTGAAGTCATTTTGAAGTCTGTGCAAAATAGCTCCGGAGTGCCTTTGAAGTCTGTGCTGATCTTTGGAGTGAACTTCAGAGTGACTTCGAAGTGACTCCGAAGTGACTCCAAAGTCATTTCGAAGTTCACTCCGAAGATCAGCACAGACTTCAAAGGCACTCCAGAGCTATTTTGCACAGACTTCGAAATGACTTCAAAATGACTTTGAAGTCAATTCAAAGTGGCTTCGAAGACTGCCCCCCTGCCCCCCGAAACACCTGGCGTAATGGACCGACCCCTTGGGGGTCGATCCGGATTTCCCAGATGGGTGCAACGGTGTTTCCACAGGAAACACATTGGATGCTTCCCTTAATCCAGATCTACTAGATCCAGATTAAGGAATGTACCCATTTCTTAGATCCGGATCTTCTTAGATCCAGATCTAAGGGCTGCAGTGGAAAAACACCCATAGTTTAAGGGGGTAGGGCCTTAGTTGCACTACACTGGCTGCAGCATGAAAAAGGAAAGTACCTAGTACATTTGCTGATCCAGTATATTGGATAGTGCAGGATCACTGTGAGACATGGCACAAGTAGTTGGTGGGCTACATATTTAAAAGTTGATATTAATTTTGCATGCAGCTCCTGAATGTACCAAAACTTCCTTTTTTGCTGCAAAGAGCACCACTTTTCATTTTCTGCATTCCCCCATGACTGAAAAAGAAATGTTTGCAACTTGTTTATTTTTTTTCAGGAAGATACTAACCTTGGGGATTTGAAAAAGAAGAGGTGAAATGGGAAAAGAGAAACTTCATTAGGGAGTGTGTCTGGGACTTAGCTCAGTTCTTTGATTGCAGGTTTGCTAAGGATATTATAATTGCCTTGATGTTTTCTTTTTCTTCAGCAAATAATGCCCCAAGGACCTATCATCAGGCAGCAAAGCATGAAAGGGTACATAGAAGAACTGAGACAAAAGATCCCAGGATGTTTTAAAGCCATTTCTAGTTCATTAATTCTAACTCTTAGTAACATAAGAACTTAGTGGCAAAAATATATAAAATAAAATTCTTTTCTCTATCGCACAACACTAGAACCAGGGAACACTCTCTGAAGCTGGCGGATAGGGGGGTCAGAGGAGACAAGGGGAAGTATTTCTTCACCCAGAGGTCACTGGTCTATGGAATTTGCTGCCAGAATTGGTGGTGACAGAAACCAGCCTGGATGGCTTTAAAGAAGGGTTAGACAAATTTATGGATGACAGATGTATCAATGGCTACTAGAATGGATGCCTAGGTACATCTTTCAGGCGGGGGGGGGGGGGAGCAGGATGCTTCTAAGGCCATTTGCTGGGATTCGAGAGCAAGGAAAGGTTTGCCCTTGTCTCTGCTTGAGATGCCCAAGAGCATTTGGTGGGTCACCATGTGCGATGGGATGCTGGACTAGATGGGCTGCAGCCTGATGCAACAGGACTCCTTATGTTCTTATTCCTTTCCTGAGTGAAGCGAAAGGGCACTGGGTCAGGAAAATCTTGCACAAATGTCCTTGGAAGTGATTTCTTCCAATCTTATACTGGATGGTACTGTTAGCTAAAGACTCCAGAATATAAGACCGGTGATTTCTTTCAGAATGCAACCTTAACTTTGGTCTGCAAAATGAATAAAAAATAAAAATTGGCATAGTGAGGGCAATCTGTGGATTTGCTCAGAACTGGAGCTCTATAATATTGTATAGTCACTAGCTTCACCTCTCCTGACTGCGTGTTCTGTTTCCTTTTAGTTGCTTGGTGGCAAACACTGCTGGTAGCAGAGCAGCACAGTCTGTGCTTATAATGTGTGAAACGAAGAAAATTGACTTCTTGTTAAGGATGTGCATGATTATTCATGACATTCAAAATTTGGATTCGAATTCAGTCAAATCTGGAGATTTGAACTTGAATGGAATGTTACTATATTCATATGCTAACATTCGACATTTGTATGAATAGTTTAGACTAGGGATGTGCATGAATATTCAAAAACTTGAATATCCAATTCAAGTCCGATGAATGTGGACATTTGAACTCAAATCAAATGTCTTCACATTCGACTTTAGACATTCAGATGGATTTTGGATGTTCCGAAACATTTGTTTGAATCATTTGAATCATTCGAATGTACAGATATGTATGTATTACATACGTATCTGTACAGATATGATACATATCTGTACGCATTTGCACTTATAATACAGGATGGAAATGGGATGCACATGGAATACAACAGGACGCATACGAAATGCATACAGATTCGTATAACACATACAAATGTTGTTAACATCCATATCTTTAAATACGAATTTAACATCCAAATGAATAGATTTGAATGTAACGGATTTGAATCGGTTTTTTCAGCATTTGGATTTGAAACATTTGAATTAAATTGAAGCAACAGTATCTCTTAGAACTTCATCTCCAGCAATTCCCAGTGTGGGAAGGGAGCAGAAAGCTTACAGAACTGCTATTAGCCAAAACATACATTGCTACATTACCTGGATAAACATCTAATAGGTGCGTACTAACTTTGTAAGATAGGTTTGCCCTGAGTGACATATTTCTAGAGAAACTTTGCACCATTCTACAATGCATCATCCATCAGCAACAATGAATCTGTTCCTGTACGAGTTCCCTCTCTGTCTGATTTTGTCACTTTTAATGCATAGTGCCAAGATATCTACTCCAGATCTGCTTCTGCAGGTAATGCCTGTGACGCTGGTCTAAATTACTTTCCATTATGTGTTTTATGGAAAATAAATTCCCTCAAATAAAAATCCAAGCAATTTGCTGCAATAGCAAACAGCCTCTGGTAGTTTGGGTTTTATAAACAAAGTCATCTTTATACGGGGAGGAAGGAAAAAACACTCTTACAAAATATAATCAAGGATGACAGGGTGGCTATGGGAAATGTAAGTCCTTGATGTATATCTACTTAAAAGCTTGTCAAATCTTTTGATGCATTAATTTCATTCTATTGTGTAATGAAAAGCATTTCTGGTTGTTGTTTCTTTGAGGGGCAAACAGAACATCTGGTGTAGCACTTAGCACATGACACACTTTCAGATTACTTTGTCTGCTTATGGAGATTCATAAAACCAGGAATGTTTTCCAGCTCCTAGGGCTTTTCTGCATTTACCCTTAAGCTGCTCCAGGAGGGAGTCCAAAGGCCTCCCTTCCACACTGTGGACCAGCTTAAGGGGAGCACTCTCCTTGCTATGTGTTCCATCTGCATTGGACAGAACACAGTCCAGTCTAGACACCCTGAAATGGCCACTTAGACCAGGGCCCTTTTCCTAGTTGGCTTTAATCTGGAATATACCTGGAATAGGGAACTGCTGTCTGCATGCTTGGGCACACTGTGGCAGGCCCCAGGTGAGACCCGCTATAGTCTGCATTGGCATGTGGACAACAGACCCCTGTCCCAAGATATATTCCAGAAAAAGGCCAAATATGGAAAGGGCCAAGGGTGGCCATTGATCTTTTTAAAAAGGTCTACCATCGTCCTTGTCATGAATTTCCTGGCTCAGGAGGCGTGTAAGAGGCCAAACACCTCCATGGGCTGGTTTAGCAGGAGGACTCTTTTTGGGGATGCACAAAATTGCACTACCTAAATGGGCCCTCTGGGGACTCCAGGGCTAGGAACCTTTGTTCCTAGCTATTGGAGAATGCAGAGCCTGACTCTGGAGTTTCTGCAATCTTCAGGGCCGGTGTGCCGGCTGTCGCAGAATAACTGTCCAAATGCAGACAGCTTGTTCTGAGACAGAGGAGTGGTCCAGTTGCTGGAATGACTCCAGCCTGACTCAGTCCTGCTGGACCAGGCCAGTGAGATAAGTGTGAAAACACTCTTAATGCCAGTGTGCACATCTGTGACGGTTTCTGGGTACAGGCTGCAAACTGTTTTGCTTTCTGGCTTTGCAGGCTTCTTGCAAGCTGCAATAGCCAGCCTTGGTGCAAACAGCCTTTTGTAAACCCAGGGTTTTGGCTGCAAAAAGGGCGGGAAATCCTGTGCGGGTCCTGTTGCAGTGATTGGCTGGAGTAAGGTTTTGGAGGGAAAAGCTGTCTGGGGATCTGAGTACTGGAGGGGCTAGAGTAGGAGTTCCCACCAATTAGGCTGGAGGGACAGCAACCTCTGTTAGGAGTCTCCGGCAGCATTTTATTGCGGCTAGAGCCAATCAGGGTCAGGGGGATGAGTATAAAGGAACACAGAAGACAGCAGACTAAGTCTACATGCTGGGACAAGAGCTGAAAGGAGAAGAGAGCTGAATCCTGAGGGAGCTGGAACCAGTAGCTGACCAGTGGTCTTTTGGCTGGAAGATCTTGAAGGAAGACTTCAATAGCAACTGACCAGGCTGGATGATCGGACAAGCAAGGACGGACTGGGCCTTGTGATAATCTGGAGCCACGTTCTGGTACACTGGCTTGGCTTGAGCTGTGGCAGAGCAAGCCAGAGGGGGAGGAATGTGGAGAGGTTTGTCTTTTAAAAGGGGAACTATTTTCCTTTAGAGAAAGGGGTAGCTCCTAGCCTAAAGAGACTTACTGAGTTAAACCTGAGTTAAACCAACAAATACCTGAATCTTATTTTCCTTTTAGTATTGCTTGTGCATAATAATAAACCTGTTTTAGTTTACTGTTGAAACGCTTGCTACCAGTGTTTTGTGTCCACACTGTAGTATTCACTTGGCCGTTGCACGAACTCAGCAACCTAACAGGGCCAAGCTTCTCCTAGAGAGGGCAGGCACTAACTGGATCACTGGGCATCGTGGCAACATCTGTGGTTCCTCTCTGAAGAAAGCCTGTAAGAATTCAGTCATAAAACATGGTAAACTTATCAGGCATCACTGTCATCTTCTTTGTTCATGTGGCTATTTCAGGATTCTGTCCTTTATCCAGGCTAAGTGTTCACTTGACACTGACAATGCAATCTATTCACACCTTCAATTCCCTGGAAAACTGTCCCAGCAAAGAGAAGATTGAGCATCAATCTGGTGTTTGCCAGCTAAGTGTGAATCACCTCTATCCCAGAGGTGATCATAGTGCTGTGGCAGTGGTGCCAAATGTCATGCGCAGTGCCATTGCCAAGGTGACCAGGTGATGTGGTGTGAACCTGCACCTGCACTGCCCATGGTGCACTGTTTTCCCAAGATTTCTTGGCCAGTGTCTAGTATAGCTGTGGAGCACAAAAAAAGTGCTCCACAGCTATCTGGGCTGGAGGATTCTCTGGCATGCTTGGGGATGCTTCTGGAGTGGAAGTATCTCTGTGCAGGGCACATGCCCCATGTTGGAGTTCCCCTTTTTTGCAAAGAGTGAAAAGGCCCATCCTGAAAAGTCAATGTTAACAAAGCTTCCTGTTATCCCAGGGTCTGGAATAGGGATGTGCATGAATATCTGAAACATTCAAAATTTGATTGAAGTCGTTTGAATTTGGACATTCGAATTCGAATAGAATGTCTATAAATTCAAATTTATACATTCACACGAATTTAAAATTTTTGAAACATTCATACAAATTATTTGGACAATGTATGTGTACGGATATGTACACGATGCATACTCACACATATGCCTCTTTCCCATATCCGTACATGTTTGCACAGATCTGTACAGGACAAAACCAGGATGCATACGGGATAAATATGGGATGTGTACAGCATGTGTATAGGCATACACAAATGTTGTCAACATTCGTATTTGCAAATATTGATTGAAAATTTGCACAAATAGATTAGAATGTGTTCAAATTCAATTGAATGTGAATACAATCAAATTTTAAACATTTGAATCGATTCAAATTTTCAGATATTTGAATTGAATCGAATCCTGAAAATTGCATTCATGCACACCCCTAGTCTGGAAATGATTTCAGACAATGGCTTTGCAGAACTTTTCTTATGATTATCTATCTATTTACACATTTACCTACTGTCCAAAGTCTGCACTCATACCTGAATTTTAATCTAGCCCCAGTCTACTTTCAGAATGAAAGGATGAGAAAAGTGAGAACCTGTTTCATTTTGGGTTTATCTCAGAAATCCCAGCTTTGCGTTTACCATACTGGTTAGGCCTTCTCTGTGATGGCACCTACAATGTAACCTGTTGTCTCCTCAGATGTTAATGCTTGGGTACCCACTAGTATATCTTCTTGGCCCCTGCTGGAAATCTTTGCTCACTTAGGCAGTTCCAGTGTGGATTAATGTTTTAAGCTTGTTTTAGTGTCATATTGTAAATTATTTCAGGATTTTCTTTAAAAGAAGCAGCAGTACAGAAATGTTTATCATAACAGTAACAACAACAACATGAAGATGATTTTTTTAAAGACAAATCAATCTGATTTGCATAACTGGTTGCCTAACTAACTGAGAATTTCACAGTCTTGGGGTTCTCTGTTTTCTGTACTGCTCCGGGAATGATCTTTATTGGAGTGCAAAATGTCCTCCTATTGTTCTTAGTGTCAGGTACTATCAAATTGGGTTTATTTCCAGGATGACATATGGACAAATGCTCGTGACCTTAACGTGTCTTTAATGAGAACTTATAGCTCTTCCAAGGACTTTCTATATTCTTTTTGACCTTATCCATCCATCTTGTCTGTCCTTTTTCCTGTGTATCGTTTTCCCTGGCTTTACCAAGTACAATGTTTTTTTTCTTTCCTCTGCTTTCTCTTTACATCAAATGCTCCAAGAACATGCCTTTCTTCTTCTCAGTCATTGTTTTATGGGAACACACAGCCTGTGGCTCCAAGGGCTTAGTGAGAAGCTCATGTCCCCCCAGAAGAACTTACACCCACTTGGTTAGATTCCCAGACACTTGCTAATCTCCATTTTGGTGCATTCAAGCACCCAGAAAAGTGGTGGGTGATGGGCTCCCCACAAGAGTGCAATTTGGTGCCCTCACACCCAGGCACCTTGAGCTGGTTTTCATGCCCCTGATGGGTGTACTGTGTTACTGAATGGGGAGACACAATGCCCAATGACATTTAATGAATTCATTAAAATAGCAAGGGGAGAGGAACCTGTTTCTTTAGCCAAAGACTGGGGTTAACAGATGCATCTTTAGTAGCTTTCATCTGCTGATGTAGAACAGGACTTCTGCATTGCATCACTCCTTAGCATGCATTTTCTGTTCTAAAGCCCACTCAATGCAGATGCTTGGGTCTGTCGTTGATCTGAATCTAGGTAATCCAGATTAGCTGATCAGGTTCATTGCCCTGACCTTTGGTTAAATGGAAATATTCCTCCCCACTTTTCAGACACTGTTACTGTATTAGTATATACTGCTATGGTTTTAATATATGTTTGATTTTAAACAATGTTACCCACCCTGAGGCCTTCAGGTATAGGGCATTATAGAAATACAGATAGATAGATAGATATAGATAGATAGATAGATAGATAGATAGATAGATAGATAGATAGATAGATAGATAGATAGATAGATAGATAGATAGATATGGTAAGTGGGGTAAGTGTAGAAAGGGCTTTAGTTTGGTCAGTTTGGTCTAGTGGTTAGGGAGCTGGACTCTTATCTGGGAATACCGGGTTTGATTTGGTTCTCCTCCATGAAGTCAGTTGCGTGACCCTGGGCTAGTCACAGCTCTCTTCTGAACTCTCAGAGCCCCATCTTCCTCACAGGGTGTTCTGTTGTGGGGAGAAGCTTTGTCAGCTGCTTTGAGCCCCCTTAAATGAGTGAGAAAAGCGGGGTAGAAAAGCCAACTCCTCCTCCTCCTCCTCCTCCTCCTCCTCCTCCTCCTCCTCCTCCTTCTTCTTCTTCTTCTTCTTCTTCTAAGAAAAAGTAGTCTATAGAGCTTTGTGTGAAGACTGGACACTGAGAAAATGTGTGAGAAAGAACATAAACACCTTTGAATTATGGCTCTGTGTGCCATTACTGAGAATATTATGGACTGACAGAAGAACAAATAAATAATTCCCGGTTGAAATAAAACCTGATTGCTTCCTTAAGGTAATAATTGTCAAGCTAAAACTCACAAATGACCAAATGAATGGCTAGAAAAAAGCATTATAGATTGAAGCAGGCGTAGAAGAAGGCGACAGACACAGTGGATGAATGGGACAGAGACTACTGGAATGACCTTCGAGGATCTAAGAGATCTTATTAAAGGGAAGCTAAAAACATGAGCCAGCAGGAGACAAACATTACTCAGTGGTATTGAGAACAATGTCGGCCTTTATATTCCTAATTTTCTTATACTGTGGAGCCTACCTATCTGTGATTTGCAAAAAAATTCCCAACCAGGCCCTGCCAGACCCAGACCTGGTCATCATATACATGGGTGTCAAGGGTTCTACACATCCATATGTTGCACCTCCTCCCAGCCACCAAGCCACCAAAACCCACAAACAAAGCAACCTATCAGTAATACAGTTTGAAACCTCCAAGGCCATGTTGGTCATGTAAAGTCACACTCTCCCCCATGTGGATGCATGAAAGGAGTGAAGGAAGTGGCTTGAAGACTATTCTTCCTGGACTAAAAATGCCCAACCTCTGGAATTGCTTCTGGTTCTCCAAAGGGTGTCCTGAAAGTGTTCTTACTGCTGTGAGCAGATGTTCTACTCACTGAACTAGACGGGCTGTGGACTGATGTGTCAGGGCTCCTCTTAAGTTCTTAGAAATGTGGGAATAGAATGACTGGAGTTATACCTCAGGATAATCTGGAGAGCAGAAGTTTGAGGACTACTCACCTGAACGTCTTCATTACACAGGGTGCTTCCGCACAGGCCCTTTAACACACATTAAGCAATCATTGCTTAATGGGTGTCCGCACATGCGTGGCTGTTTTGGACACTTCTGGTGAGGAGTGTCTGCACAGCAACACCCATTAAGCACACTTTCGAGTGTGCGTGTTCGCACACTCGGACCTATTAAGCACACTTCCGGTGGGGTGTGTCTGCACCTAACTGGACCTAAAGCGTGCTTAATGGGTATTAAATACATACCACATATGATGTGGTGTTAAAGGATGTTAAACTGTGCAAACTCATCCATTTAGGATGCGTTCGCACAGTTTAACTGTGACTAGCCAGGGCCCTCTCCCGGCCCGCCACTTCTGGAAACATGGGGAGCTTCTCTGAAGCCCTCCCTAGCCCACCTGGGGCAGAGCGTGTGAAATCCCCTCCTTACCTGCTCGGTGTCACCCTGATTCTGGCCGCAGGACCCAGGATGCAGCGTGCCTTCGTCCTGTGCGCCTCCTGATTGGCCGGGGCTGCTCCTGGCAGCTCCAGCTGTCAGGAGGCATTCTGCGCAGGCACGCCATCTAGCCAGGGCAGCGCGCCTGCGCAGAACACCTCCTGACGGCTGGAGCTGAATGTCCATAAATTTGAATTTAAAGATTCAAACAAATTTTTAATTTTGGATCTATTCGTTCGAGTTATCCGGACATTTTCATGTGTACAGGTTCATACACGATGCACACTTGCAGATATGCATGTTTCCTGCATCTGTACACATTTGTACAGGATGAAAATGGATTGTACACAGGATAACTAAGTGTACAGGATGCATAATGCATAATGTTGTTCACATTCATAAGTGCAAATTTGAATAAAAAATTGGAACGAATAGATTCAAATTTGCTTAATTCAAACTGAATTTGGTTAAATTTGAATTTTAAAGATTCAAATAGACTCGAATCCTGAAAATTGCATTCATGCACTCCCCTATTCCAGAATAAGGTCAAGTGCAGAAAGGGCCCTGATGAAACATAGTTGAGCAAAGGCTGTCCAAAACAAAGCAACAATTTGAATATTGTTGTTTACAAAAGTAGCCATTGCTTCTTGATCAGTGCTGGGAGAAGTCTTAATTCTATACATTAAATCTGTCTCCTCTTAAACCAAGGTGCTAATTTACTATTACAAAATGGCTACTCAATAGATGCACATGTGAATACCAATTTTCAATAATTACTGTTTTTACTGTTATTTATGACTGGCCGTTGGATTTCATTCAAACAAACCCAAAGGTAGACTCAGATTACTCTTCTAGGCCTGACCTCAGCCACAAATTCTAATTATCTGTAGTTAATTGCAGCAAACAGTCAGCTGCATAGCAACTCTGAGCCAGAGATGTCAAAACTTCAGCTCCCCCCTGCTTGTTTTTCAAAAATAGAGCTGCCTAAAACTCGGCTAATCCTAATGAATCAAGTAATCTATCAAGAGAATGGTCAGGCTGGATAACAGTGAGAAATATGTGCTTATTGAATTTCTGCACCTATGCACCTAACAAAGTCCAGGAGGCAAGGAGGTAGATTTTCATCTCTCAGCAAGAAAATTCAAGCATGAGAACATCTCTAGAAAGGAGGCTCCTAGCCCTCAAACTTTTAAACATTTCCCTTATGAGACTGATTGATTGATTGATTGATTGATTTAAATCCCCACCCTATACCCAAAGGTCTCAGGGTGGGTAACAACATTTAAAATCAGACATATATTAAAACAATAAGGGGGAATCCCCATGGTACTTTTTTGTTTCTCTATTGTCCCTCTATTGCAGCAGACTTTAAAAATGCCGTTCAATTCCGAATTAAGCATCCCCATGAGGCTCAGCAAAACGCGCATTTAAAATGCACCTACCATCCCCACGGAAGCCTGTTTTCTTTGCCCACATCTTTTTCTCCCCACTTCCTCTCTGGTTGATAGGGTGCCGGCAGGAATGGGGAGGGACTGCGTTCTGTGCGGTCACAACCAGGAAGACAACCCCCGACAAGACCAAAAGAAAAAAGCCATCGGCTATTCACAACTTCTCCGTCTGTCTCCCCTGCCTGCAATGGCAGAGCCGGGCTGCAGCCAGCAATTCATTATGCTATTCACAAGATCTCCGGTGGCTGAAACGCCTCCCCAGCCAGCGATCAAGCGATCGTGCGCTCATTCAGTCTCAACACTTTCACTTGTGGGTGGAAGCAATTCATTACAATGTATCTTATGTGATTGGAATGCCTGCCTACTGTTTTCATAGATCCTGATTGCTGGCTGTGGATGAGAGGCAAAAAAAGAGACAAAGAGAGAGATGATCTCTCTGGCTGGCAATCCCCGCCCCCAAATACCTCTTTTGCCACGGAGGCAAAATACCTGCGGCTTCCAAAAAGTGCGCTGGTAGTCTTGTTTAAAGGGGCTTCTTTATTACGAGAATTTTCCTTCCTTATGGTGCTGGAAGTTCGGAGAAAAGCCGTGCATGGAGATGCTCTGTGGCAAAAGAGGCTTTTTAACAGGCTTTTTATTGCTTGGGGACATGGCCTAACAGTGTCTGAAAGTGGGAAGAGGAATTGTATCCCCATTTAACCGAAGACCAGGGCAAAGAAGTGCACCTTCACTGCCTTACTCAACATGTACAGTGAAGGTGCTTGACACACCTCAAGGGGGAGACTACACTGAAGAGTCTACAGCGACCTGTTTCTTTCAGGAAAGGAATGTGAAAACTAGCTGCAAGGACAATGCTTTAAAAACAAAGGAAAATTACAGTAACACGGGTTATGAAACAACGAGACACTTCTGACTATAAGAGGAGAGATGCTACAAGCCACCAGGTGTGTTCCTGAACCTGCAGGCAACAGGGCTCCCACGGCATTGGGAAGATTGACTGATCACCATCTTCAGCGACAGCCATGTGTGTGTGAGTATTGGGTGATTGTGTGTGTGTGAGACAGCTCTCTTGATGCATCATATGTGATTACTGTATAACAATAAATGTTACACGAATAGTGCATAAAACCAAATTTGGTGTCTTTGGCATTACTTCAGATTCCTCAATAGTTCCAGGTAGTGTCACACCACACCTTTTCCTATATCCAAAAGAACCTGAGCCGAAATTGGGCATGACACTATTCCATAGCCATTGGGGCCATCACTGAGAAGTCTTCTCCCAGGTGCCCATCCCTTTTACTACTGAAAGTGGTGGGACAACCAGGAGGGCCTCCCCTTCAGATCTTAAGGCAGAGACAGGTCAGTATGTAAGAAGGTGTTCCTTTAGATATTTGGGGGCCAAGTAATTAAGGGCCTTATAATAGACCAATAATAGACGGTAACCCTTTCTACACTAAGCCTTATTCTGGATTATATCACAGAATTTGGATCTGGCATCTGCATGCTAGGGCAGCCTATAGTAGATGCTGATCTTGGGTGATTTCACACTCTCCTTCCAGTCCCGTGGATGGGAACAGAGCACAGCTACCTAATGCTGACTAGCGCTTTCACTTGCAGGTGCTAGTTGCTAACAGCCCATGCCATGTGCGACCAAACACTCACCTCCGTTTGATTGCCGGGCTGCTCCTTGTCTCTCCACGACTGTGCGTGTGTCAGTGTCATCTCTATGACCACACTGACGCTCTGCCCAGTCGCAGTTGCGTCAGGAGAACATCGGGACTGCCAGCATACCTGCGCAGCAGCTCCAATGACCTCCCCGTCCAGCAGAGGTGTGAATGGTTGCTACTGGATGCTTCAGGTAAGTCCCAGGGGAAGGTTAGCATGCTTGTGGAGCACGATTTCATGCTCCACAGCTAGCATGCAATTAGTCAACCTCTGGGCAGGCAGGAGGAGTTCCTAGGTTGTAAGTGCCTCCTGACAGTGCAGATACACCTTCCCAGATGTTGACTAATTCTATACTACAAGTTGAAGTGCGAATTCAGCCCTGGACCTGTCATAGTCTACACCAGCATGCAAATTGCAGATCTCTATTTCAAAATATAATCTAGAATAAAGCCCAGTGCAGAAAAGGTCTGTGTATTCCACTCGTGCCCAGATTTTCAACTCAGATTCAGAGGACTGCAAAATGCTTTTTAAAATGTTTCATAAAACATTAGAAACAGCAATGTACCTGTGTGGCAGCTGGATGTAAGCTAGCTCCTATCCTTGGAGTTACATGGTTTAGTTTACGCATTCATTAGCAATATATTGTGTTTCAATGCCTTTGGCACACTTATATTTTTTGTAGAATATGTGTGATGTCACATATTCATTCCAATGAGGAATCTGTATTCTATTTTGCCCTGAAAGAGGCTTGGCTCATGGAATCTAAAAAAAAAGACAAAAAAAATTAAGAAAACAAGCTGCACATGAATAATGCAGATAACAAACGGCATGCCATTTTTTAATGTTTATAACGTGCAACACAATTCAAGCAGTAACCTGAACTGCTTAAAGAGAGTTTGGAAGCTGCAGCTGGTGCAGAAGGCAGCAGATAGGCTGCTGTCTGGAATGTCTGGCTGGATGCACAAAAAAAGAGCTTCACCACCCAACCCAATTTAGCCTTAACTTATAAGGCTATAAATGGCTTGGGCCCTAAATATCAAAGGAAAACCTTCTCTTGGCCTTGAGATCTGCAGGAGAAGCCCTCTTGGTTGTACCACCTCCTTCAGTTGAGGGAGTGAGGACCCAGGATAGGGTTTTCTCTGCAGCGGCCCCCAGATTGTGGAATAGTCTCTCCCCTGAGGTGTACTAGGCATCTTTAGTTAAAACATGCAGATTTTTTTTAATAGACTAATGCGCACTGGCATTTGATTGAAATAAGGAAACATCTCCCCCTTCTCACATTCAGCTATTATTTTACGATCTTATTATAAGAATTTGTTCATTTTGATTTTTATTACTATCACCCGCTCTGAGACTTTTGAGTACGGTACATGGTGGGATAAAAATGCAAATGAACAAACGAACAAATAAATAAATGTAGGGGTTGTATTTCTTCCTTAACTAATGGAGAAATGCTG
Source organism: Aspidoscelis tigris stejnegeri (assembly GCA_023333525.1). Classification (NCBI taxonomy): domain Eukaryota; kingdom Metazoa; phylum Chordata; class Lepidosauria; order Squamata; family Teiidae; genus Aspidoscelis; species Aspidoscelis tigris. The sequence continues at coordinate 13,650,941 of JALMGA010000001.1, forward strand.
TAAAAATTCACCACTAATGATGATATAATACTTCATAAAACTTGATGGGAATATATATAAATAAAAAATACTACTTTACATTCTATAGTAGTTGTAGACACATGATAGCAACCATGCAGCATTAGTGCTGTGCAAAAGTTTGGTTCACATTTGAAAATGCAATCAAACAGTTCATCTTGGCTGTGTTTTTGCCCTTGAAAAAAATTTCAATGGAAAAAAAATGTATTTTTTGCTTTCAAACAAGCTCAAACCATTTGTTTGATTCACCAGTTCTCCATCAAACTGAACAGAGGGTGTTAGCTCAATGGTGAACCAACTATTCGATATTTATTCAAGTCTGGGTGACTGGAATGGACAGATTTTCATTGGATCACCTATCCAAAAAGAAGCAAAGGGAGTCAAAATGTCAATTAGTGAAGTGAGCAGAATAAGAGATACACTACATTGCAGAATAGGGAAAAAATTCAGCCCAAGCAGGGATGGACCAACCATAGGAGTGAATGGTCACTCAAGACTCAATCACATATCATGACCGGAAGGATCACTGTTTTAATGATACTGATCTTTGCTCTCAGACAAATGGCTTTACCTTTCACGATCTTACATAACTTTCTCACTGCTTCTTTCTCTAGGATTAATTTTCGCCTTAATTCTCCAGCATATAATCCATTTTTGTCTGCCTTGAGGCCAAAAGACCCAGACTCCCTTACCACCTTCACTTCTTCATGAACAACTGTTGGATAAGGCAATAAAAATACATTTTAGACACATACCCCTGTATTGGTCTTGGAGAAGATGTGTGAGTCCAGGCATAATGAAATGGTGACAAGAGAGAGGTAGTTTGGAATCTGGAATCTTCTGTACGTACTGTAGAGGGTCAGTCAGTGACTTATGCTGTCACTCCCTTAATTCCAACACAGATGGGGAAAAATAGAGTTGTGCAAAACATTGTCCAAAATATTATAACAGCTCATCACAATCCTGTGGAGTGTCTGGTGTAGAGATGTGCATGAATATTTTTTTTTTGACATTCTATTTCAATCAAATCAAATACCTGAAAATCCTATTTGATTCAAATCTTTTAAGTAACAAATTTAACAAGATCCGATTTGTATTTATCAAATTCGAATCTATTCACTTGAAGTTTTTTTTTCAAATCTGCACATATGAATGTCAACAACATTTGTATGTGCACGTACGCATCTTCCCCACGTCTGTACACATCCCTACATGTCCGTATGCATCCTGTAGTTATCCAGTATGAAACCCGTTTTTGTTCCGTATGTATCTGTACAAATGCATATGGATGCAGGAAAGATGAAGACCTTCAAGTATGCATCGTGTACTGTCACAGAAATTTCAGATCAGTTCAGCTTCAATTTAGATTTTGTTTATTGTATACAATAAGTCCATGCATGCAAGGAAGAAGGGGAAGTTCCTTCTTTCAATAGCGCTTTCAATATTAGTATTAACACTGAAGAGAAACCAAAATTTATCTTAATCTGATACAAAATGCAGTACGCTTAAATAGACCATCATTTCACGATAGTCTGTCGCCGGCTAAACCACAAACTTGCAAAATTGTCTACAGCAGCTACTTTAAACAAAGTTCCTCTTTTCTGGGGTAAACAGAAGAAACGACTCAGTGTTGCAAATTTTCCTACTAAAGTATCACTGATTAAAACTATGTTAATGGCTGGATTAAAATGGCAGTGCTCTGGTCATCGCAAATTAAACCCAATCCGTTTCCCGTTTCCACACGTACAAACCTGTACACATATGAATGTCCGGATAATTCGAATGAATAGATCCAAAATTCAAAATTTGATACTAATGTTTACATTCGAATTTTGGGACATTCTATTTGAGTTTGAATGTCAAAATTCAGCACATTCAGTCAGATTTCGAATGCCTACAAATATTCATGCATATCCCTAGTATGGTGCTGTTCTGAATATTTTGCACATGCCTGCTATTCTATGCTGTTATCCCTATAATTCACACACAGAGTGCATGCAGAGAAACCTGCTGTGTGCACGTGTGATCCTCCCTGTGATCAAAAATTCTGTTTGATCAGGGACCCAAGCCACTATGTGATGCTTTGAGAACAGAGCTGGCCTCCCATTTTTATTATTTGGACATTTAAAAAGGTGAGGCATCACACAATGGAGACAAGTATAAGGCAACATGTGAGGTTGGGATTTGGGGACAATCATTATAAGTAAATATAGTAAATCAGAAAAAAAGCTTTTTTTTTTTGCTGAACAGGGTTCATTTCTTGCTTTGAGGGACAAATCTGTTTATATACAGTGTTTTAATTTCATTCTTTTCCAGCAAATTCATCCATGCAGCATTCAAGTCAATAGCTGCAGCAAATTAGAGTCACACCTGCAATTTATTCTAATTTCTGCTTAGTTTTGCAATAAGTCAACCATATGAAAGACCTGCAGCTGCAGTGAAATAAGCGGAGATGGGAGCAAGGAACATTTGCCAGTTCAAACCATTCAGTTTAGTTTGGCCTTCTGAAAAGCCAGGCGAAGTTGACATTTGAAATAATGCTTTGGAGCTTTCTTTTTTAATATGCCCAAGGGGGTGCGGGTGGGGGAAACTCCATTGCATTTGACTTTCAAATAATCCTCCTTACTAAAGGTGCTTGCTTTTCAAATCAGCGAAATCCTTCTTTTGTGTGAGATTCCTAAGGCAGAAGTGTCTGTCTAATATTAACAGGATAGCAATTGTTACGGGACGTGACCTGGAAATTATCCTAGTCCAACTATGAACCAAAATGGGAACTTTGGGCCTTCCTGGTTTTAATAACAATATATTGGCACATGCTCCATTAAATCCACTCTGGCTCCTGAGCTTGTGACTCAGTAGCCGATGGCTTACTAGCCAGATCAGTGCTGAACTTAGCAATCATATCAAAAAGACTAGGGCCATTGTCTCATCTTCACTTTGGGTGTTTCCACATTGACTGCGGAAACCGGATTAACACCCCCCCCCCCCTTAGGTAAGATTTAAAACACTTACCTTGTGATGCATCTGCTCTGTAGACCGGATTTGAGAATCTGCATCTGCATTTTGGCGCACAAGACTGGTTTTTTAAACCAGTTTTGCCGCCAAAATCCGGATTAAATGTAAGACCTGAGAAATCAGGTCTTACATCCATCACTTCCCCCTGGATGTTTGCAGAAGCAGGACGCTTCCACTCATAGGCAGGGGAAGAGACGGATTCCCAGCAGCCGCCATTTTGGGAAGGGTGGAAGCAGGACTGCCTGCTTCCAAAGCCCTTCCCTCATCTGCCGGTCGCGTCTGGAAATATGTGGTGACTGGCAGCTCCATGCTCCAGTCCCGCGGCTCCGGGGGTGGTGTCACCAGTGCGCGAGCTGGAAGATGCTTGGAATGGGTGCTGGTGAGTCCGCACAGCACCCACTCCAATCTGTCCTCTGGAATTCGTCCTCTCCCCGAGTGTGATGGATCTTCGGGAGGATGGTTCGCCGAAAAGCAGATCTATTTAGATCCGCTTTTCAGTGGCAAATGCAGAAACACCCTTTGATCCTTTCAGTCCATGTTCAGCCCCCACCACTCAGACTTTTTTAGTCCAGCCTATTTTATCTGTGGACTTTCCTCCCTTCAATTGTACTTTCCTGAGTCCTGATTTTTACAAGTCTCAAGCCTTTATAGAGTATTAATTGGTTTTCATTTTTGGAGTGTGATCAGGGAAGAGGACTAAAGGGGGCTGAACTGTACTATAGTGGGTGGATACTGCATGAATTTGCCTTCCCATTTACCCAATGTGTGACTACATGCTTTTGAGTGACAGAACCTTTATCCTATCAGAGTGCAGGGGGTGTTGTGATGTTGGAGAGGGGTGCAGATCTCAAAATTTCTCCTAAAGGAGTCTCGGGATGGGAACAGAAAGGAATGAAGTTAGAGATCTCAAACTGAGGAAGGATTATCAGGTATCGGGTGAAGTCAGAGTTAGTACATTTTGATTTCTGTTTCTTGATAAGATGGGGTATTTTACCAAGCTGTGACCACAGCCTGGGAAACTCCTACCATACTATGAGAGAAATGCAGCAGGCTTCCTTCCTTGTTCCTATTGTGATCACTTCAGCTGATGTCAGCAGCCACTGACTACATCACCTAACATATCTTGCTACAAATGTATATCCTGTGAACAATAAACTGAAACAGAGGGAAGCATTTTGTAATAACCCTAAATGGGGAAGATTGATATTAAGTAGTTAATCCCTCCCAAGTGATCTCTTTGAATTATCCCATACGTATCAGATATGTATCTCGTAATATCCACTCTGAAAGTATCAAATCCACCCTGAATCCACTTTGAATCCGCTCTCAACACATGTCAAATGCACTCTGGATCCATTGCAGATGTGACCAGCGCAGCTGCTTTCCCACCTTCCTGGTTCACGAATGTTCCAAAGCTTCATACAAATGTTCCAAAACATTTGTACGAATACGAATGTCAATGTACGAATGTTGTCATGTTTGATTTGAATACGAATGTTTAAATTCCTACGAATTCATATAAATATTGAATGTTACGAATATTTGTGCACATCCCTACCTATGGCACTATTTTGGTACTATGTTCCAGTCCATTGCTTCATTAAATGAGGACAAAGAATTCCTAGGGGGTGGGGCTCTGGCAGTCTGCATCTAGAATATGGAGAGTACTGGTTTGGTCCCGTCCGGGCTAACCTGTGGCCTGCTTTATGCACAAGTGCAGAAAGGACCATAGTCTTAATAGACACTGATAAATGGAATAGGTTGCCACAAGAAATAGTGAGCACTCCGCTGCTGGAGGTCTTCAGTCATAGGCTGGACCTATATCTGTCTGGGATGGTTTAGGAAATCCTGCATAGAGCAGGGGGCTGGACTTGATGACCCTAGAAGTCTCTTCCAACTCTATGATTCTAAAGGTCTTCAAGCAGAGGCTGGACCTACATCTGTCTGGGATGGTTTAGAGGTCCCTTCCACCTCCATAATTCCATGATTCTATGAAATTCATAGTTACAAGATGGAATGGAAAGTCACCCCAATCTTCCCCTGTGGGATTATAATTTCCCACTTTTTATTAGAGCAGGAGCAGCTGATTTTAAAAGCAATTCCATCTATTCTCCTGTTTTCAAAATTTTCTGCACAATCAGGAGGGAAGGAAACTTGAGCACAAATAAAGCCAGACTTTGCAAATGAAATCTATGTTGAATTTACAGGGATATTTGGTTTACCTTTCTTCAGTGTTGTTTCGTCGACGGGCATGCATTCCTGAGCTGGGATGCTGTACCACTTCTTCCCTGAACTTATTTCAACCCTTACGTTTATGCCTTAGTTTGAAATTGGCACAAAGGGAGATCTCGTTATGCAATCTAGAAAAGCCCTGGGACGATTTCACAGTTTCTGGATTCATATTGCTCAGCTGAAATGAGACCATTGTCAACAGCTGACTGGCTTTTAAAGCAGCCAATAATCAGTTGGGTAAATTGCCATTTGTCGTCTTTTTGGGACTTAACGTTCTCTGGGACCACAAAAAAGCCCATCAGCCGTCGGCTTGGGCATGAGACGCCCCGCTTAATTGCTTTAACAATCAAGTCTTCTGCAGCGCTTACGGAGCAGAGCTGCAAACCTTGAAGAAAGCAAATGACTATCGACTGGCTGGTGATGGAAATGACGCACCTCTGGAGGATACCTGGTGTTAGCTGAAGACAGAAACTGAGAAGTAATGACACCAGAAAGCATGCTGCAAATAAAAAGAAGAAGAAGAAGAAGCTGCAAGCCGTCAAGGAGAGAATGGAAACTGCTGCTAAGTGGGAGGTACATTTATCTCACCTTTCACACCGAAGCAAGAAAAAAGGATCTGATTCTTTAGAAGAGAAAAGAAAGAAATATCCACTCCATTGAGGCAAAGTCATAAGTGCTGATATACTGTACATAGAAAGGAAACCAGAGTGGATTTATCATGTTGCCTTATTTAGGGCAACGGAGCATTCTTATCAAACCCTAACAGGGAAATTGCAGGTTGTGTTAGTTTGGGGGATTTCTCTCAGTGGAAATGTATCAGTCTTCTTCCCTTTGTAAGCTTAAATAATACCCCTTCATTTTCTGGCACTTCAGTGCACCTGTTGCTGGGTACCACGGAGCCGTGCCCCACTCCTGGTTGAAAACATGGTTGCCATCATGGGAACTGAGCACCTTGTAATAGGGATGTGCAATAATAATCCAAAATTTGAAAGTCCGATTTGAATCCGACGAATGTTGACATTCGAATTTGAATTGGATTTAATAACATTCAAATTTAGACATTTGAAAGGATTCTGTATGTTCTGAAACATTCATTTGAATGATTTGAATGATTCAAATGTACAGATATGTATGTATTACATACCTTATCTGTACAAATATTATATGTATTTGCGCTTATTATATAAGATGAAAACAGGATGCGAACAGAATAAAACAGAATGCATACGAAATGCACACAGATACGAATGTTGTCGACATTCGCATCTTTAAATATGAATCTAACATTCAAACGAATAGATTCGAATGGTACAGATTCAAATTGGATTTTTTTGACATTTGGATTTTAAACATTCAAATCAAATCGAATGTTTTGACATTTGATTCAACTTGAATTTGAATGAAAACAAAATTGTGCACACCCCTATCTTGTAATGAAAGGAACCTAACCGACTCCATCTTTGTGTTCTATCCCACCCTACACGCGAAGGTCTCAGGGCGGGTAACGACCTTTACAATCCAGCATATCAAACAAACGATATATACTAAAACAATAAAAACTGCCACAACATTTAAAATCCAACATATTAAAAACAAAACAATATAAAATAAAACAGTAATGTTTGTAGTAGGGGAAACATAACCGACCTTTAGCCAAAGGCCTGAGCAAAGAGTTGCATCTTCACTGACTCCCTGAACATAAACAGAGAAGGAGCCTGACACACCACAAGGTGAAGATTATTCCGTAGTCTGGGGGCCAGTACTGAGAAGACTCACTCCCAGGTGCCCACTTGCCTCACTGATGAAGGCTGTGGGACAACCAGGAGTTTTACTTTCTACAAAATAAAAATCATTTCTTGGGAAAGCAGGTGTCTGTGTGTTTCCAAAGAACAAGGCCTACTTGACCTTGGAGCTGTACCATCCTCAGCTAGTTGCAACTGGGAACTAAACTTTTAAGAGTTAAAGCACTAATTGGCTACAGTGATGGGATGGTGCCACAGTCCTCAACACCACAAGGGAGGGGGTGACTTGCTCATCTTCCCAAATGTTCTGAGTTTGTATTTCTTTGGCTATTGCTTAGCACCTGATGTAGCAGTGAATTCTGAAATAATGATGTCTGTATTAGCAAAGGGGACTCTCTAATCTGATTCTTCACCTTGCTGTTAACCTATGGTTTTTTGAGTACTTCTGGGACCAAGAAGCTGCACCCCATACTCTGTGTGGTGTAGGGACGTGCAAAAATGAGGTTTGCTCTTTTGCATCTGATTTGTATCAAACTGAATTAAGAAAATCTGTATTCGTTTGAATCAATCCCCTTCAAATGTGGTAAGATTCTATTAAATACAAATGTGTTCATACGAATCCATAAGAATAACAGATACAAACACATACATATCCGATATGTATCTGATAGGTGTCCTGTAACATATCTGTTCTAGAAGTGTCAAATCTGCCCTGAATCCACTTTGAAGCCCTTCTCAAACCATGCCAAATTAACTTTGGATCTGTGCAGATACGACTGTAACCTCTCCGTTTCACGAATGTTCCAAAGCTTCATACGAATGTTCGGAAACATTCCTATTTGTACAAATGTCAGTGTACGAATGTCTGATTAGTATACAAATTTGTTAGAATTACGATTGTTATGAATATTCATGCAGATCCCTAGTATGGTGTTCTGATTTTATTTCCTTGGACTCTTATACTTTTGTTCTTATATTGCTATTTTCTGTGAATGCTCAACCTTTACCTTTTTAATTTAATAAACCAACAGATTCTTAATTTGGTCTGATTCATTGTGCAATCTGAAACCAGGGATTTTTGGTAACCAGCAGACATCTATAAGAAGAGAAACAAGATCTAGGAAGTCACCAGTCTCCCCTGGCTTGGTGAAGAGCAATGACCCCTGAAGATGGATATCATAGCTATATCCGAAAGCTTAGGTCCTCAGAAGAAGAAACCTGGAACATGGCATAACATAAGAAGATAAAAACATAAAAGAAGCCCTGCTGGATCAGACCACAGCCCATCTAGTCCAGCATCCCGTCGCACACAGTGGCCCACCAAATGCTCATCGGCATCTCAAGCAGAGACAAGGACAAACCTTTGCCTGCTCTTGAATCCCAGCAAATGGCTTTAGAAGTGCCCTGCTTCCCCCTGCAGCCTGAAAGATGCACCTAGGCATTCATTCTAATAGCTATTGATACATCTGTTGTCCATAAATTTTTCTAACTCTACCTTAAAGCCATCGAGACTGGTAGCTGTCACCACCTCTTCCGGCAGCACATTCCATAAGCCGATGACCCTCTGGGTGAAGAAATACTTCCCCTTGTCAGATCCGACTCTCCTACCCATCAGCTTCATAGAGTGCCCCCTGGTTCTAGTGTTGTGCGATAGAGAAAAGAAATTTTATCTATCCACCTTTTTTGTATCATGCATAATTTTATATACTTCAATCAGGTCCCCTCTTAAACGCCGTCTGTCCACACAGAAGAGGCATAGATGTTGCAGCCTGATTTCGTAAGGGAGGTGTTCCAGACCCTTAATCATTCTGGTTGCCCTTTTCTGCACCTTCTCTAGTTCCACAATATCCTTTTTGAGGTATGGTGACCAGAATTGTACACAATATTCCAAATGTGGCCTCACCATAGATTTATAAAGAGACAAAATGACACTTGCTAACTTATTTTCTATTCCCTTCCTAATTATTCCCAGCACTGAATTAACTTAATGGAGTGCATGGATTTGTGTTGGAAGATGGTGAGACCAAGTCTACAAATGTAACTTTATATATGCGGTAATTACTTGAACAAAGTTGCATTTGTTTGCACCACTGCATAAAATGAATGAAGTCGCTATTTACCAGTTGTGGTATGGCAAAACAAAGCCATATGAATTAGGACATGACCATATTTTACCTTTGTAATGCTTGATTAGTACAGCATAGTGCTTTCTGGCACAAAATCAAATTATGAATCCAGCTGAACTCCAGAAAGCAACCACAAGCCAAAGAGACAGCTTTTGTGTAGCCGTCGGTGTTTTGCAATTAAGCTACATAAATAAAAACATACTTCCTTTGAGTCCCAAGTTGGTGAAGTATGTGTTTTTGTTGAGATGGGAAGAGGTGTCATTTTGCACACCAAACTTGCATTGACAGCAGAGGCCATTAGCAGAGAGAATCTGTAAACAGAGGGCCCTGTCTTTCCAAACAAGGCAGCTTGTTGTGGATTTGCTCTATATTGTTCACAATAGCTTCTTTTAAACATTATTTATTTATTTGTATTTCTATCCTGCCCTATACCTGAAGGTCTCAGGGCAGGTTACAATATTATATTAATCTTAAACAGGTCCTTGCCCTCAGGCTTACAATCTAAAGAGACAAAAAACAAAAGGAAAATGGTGTGGGAGGGAACAGGAATAGCAAAAAGCAAGCACTTGAGGTCTTCAGTTCCAATTCTTCTGCTCATTTCTTATTGCTGGAATTTTCCTATTCTCTTTACATTGAATTTTCTCTTCATTGATGACAAACCGGTTGATGGTAGAGATGGTCAGCCAGCATCTACTCAGCCCTGCCCTGCTCGGCCTCAGGACCAGATGATTTCTCAACTGGTGGATCGGCTGCCGTAGTCTCTTTGCCGTCTTGTGATGGGAGCAGTTGGAAGAGGGAGGGGCACTGCTGAGAGCAAGATGGCAGAGCAGCCCAGCCTGCTGTCTCTTCTCCACTCCTCTCAGGCAAGATGGTTCCTAGCCTAGTGATGGCAGTTGGAGGAGGGAGGGGCACTGCTGGGAGCAAGATGGCGTCTACAGGAAATCCACATTATGGGTCCTGAAGGACCCATATGATCTGCATTTCCCTAGCTGTGGTGGAAACAGATGTGTCTCTAATGGGTTCTGTAGTGGAAATGGGGTCATCTGGCTCTCAGCCAAATGGGTCCTTAATGGGTGCTAAATGGGTACTTACTGCCAGTGGAAAAACACCCTAGGACTAGGTAGACCCCAAGTCCCATCATTCTCAGCTAGCTAGGCCAGTGGTCAGAAATGATGGGAGCTGCAGTTCTAGAGCACTTGAAAGGCCCCGGGTCCTTCTCCCTTGGTCTGCAGTGTAGAACTCACCGAGAAAACACACACACACACACGTGTTCTGGTTTCTAAATTAGAAGTAGAAACTTGCCTTGTTTTCTCTTGGACAGATGAATGGCAGGCTGGAGCTCAACAGGGTTTTTCCCGTGAACATTCACATCTCGAGTAAACAGCTCTTGAGGATTTTAAGCCACAGCTGAAATGAAAGGTCATGCTCCTTAAAAAGCAATGTTTTAAGCACAATTCCTTGAGTGCACAGAACAGTGATATGAACTGCCAAAACTGCAGGAAGCTCCCAGGAACAGAGCTGACATTTCATAGCCATGGATATTTATTTTGTCATTTACTTTACCTCATATTTTCACCTCCTTTCCTTGAAGTGAAATAGTAATAGCCAATGTACAAGGAGACTCAAGTCACAGGTAAAAGCCATGGGGTGCTTCCGCACAGGCCTTTTAACACCCATTAAGCACACATTCAGAGACTCGCGTCCGCACATATGTACCTATTTAGCACACTTCCAGTGAGGTGCGTCCGCACAGCATCACCCATTAAGCACACATTGGGAAAACCGCGTCCGCACAGGCGGGTCTATTTAAGATGGTTTCGGCGCGGCGTTTCCGCACAGTAACACCTATTAAGCACACTTCGGGAAACCTGTGTCCGCACAGGCGAGTCTCTTTAGCACACTTCCGGTGACGCGTGTCCGCACATATCTGTCTCTAATGTGTGCTTAATGGGGTTTAACTGCACACCACATTCAAGGTGGTGTTAATGGGTGTTTGAGGGCTAAAACCGGATTAACCGAGTCCACGGCCACATATGGGATGGGGGGAGAACACATGAGGCGGGACAGGAAGTCGCCACGCCGCGACCACGCCCCCTGGGCGGCACGCAGCCCATCGGCGGCACCCACGACGGCAGCTGGCAATCACCAGGAGTGACAGCTCCCTGTGCCAATCATGTAGCTCCCCAAAGGCCTCCCCGCAAATCTGTGTTACTGCGTCCGCACGGCACGGGCCGAATCCGTCCTCTGCTGGGCCCCTTTCCCACGCGTGTGCGGACACAACCCGTGCAGATAGATCCATATATTCTACATACGGATCAACTGGGATCCGCTTCCAGGAAAACCGGTTTGGCGGGAACTGCTTCTATTACATCTGCATCTAGGCTAATCCGGATTCGCGAGATCTGCATCTACTAGAAACCGTCGTAAACAAATCCCCCCTTTTCTAAACTAGTTTTCCTAAATCCAGGTAAGATAGATCCGCATTTATTTGCCCCTGTGCAGAAACAGCCATGAACTTGGATTTCCCCCTTTTGAGTAGGAAAGAAACCCTAATAACAATATGTGCAATTTGATGACGACGACGATGATGATGATGATGAGGAGGAGAGAAACAAAGTTATACTGGAACTTTCATAAAAATTACAGTTAACCAACCTGAGGGGGGGAAAAACTGGTGGGAAAAGTGGTTGAAAAGAGTTAAAACCTTATGGGATAGAATTCAAACAGATAGAACAGTTGGATCATTATAAGCCTGACATTGCTGTGGTTGAGAAAAAGCAAGTTGCAGTAATAGAGCTTAGTCTCCCAAGGGACAGTAGAACTGAGAAGAAAGAATTTGTGAAAATTACAAAACACCAAGACTGTTGAGTGAAATGCTGAACTCTATGAGAGAACAAAAAAGACAAAGGTAGTTCTAGTAGTTACTGATAACAGCAGATACAAGAAATTCAAATATTTGGAGGACTTCAAAACACAGGTGTGCCCCCATATCCGTGGGGGATAGGCTTGGGTTCCTAGTGCGGTTACAGGAAAGCACGGATATCTGAAACACTGGGAAATCTCATGGGATTTCCCATGATTCCCAGGAAATCATGTAGAATTTCTCAGGAATCACTAGAAAATCACACAAGACCTCGAGGAATCCTCCAGGAGGCCTAACGGCACAGCCAGGGTAAGAGAAGGCTGATCCAGTTGACCGTAGATAAGTGAAACTGCAATAACCGGACCAGCAGATATGGGGGCACATGTGTAGAAAAAATAAAAATTCAAAATGCAACACTACTTATACAAATGGCCTTCAAAGATATCTCACTGATTTCCCAATCATTGGTTAGGCATTATCTATTTATTTATCTATCTATTTATTTAATTAATTTGATTGCTTGATTGATTTAATTTATTTATTTAATTTATTTATTAATTTATTTCTATTTCTATCTCTCCCTATGCACGAAGGTCTCAGGGCGGGTAACAACATTTAAAATCAAATGTATTAAAACAATAAAAGCATATATTAAAACAACTGTGTCTGCAAGTGGGACTGAAGGTCAGAGCAAAGAGGTGCATCTTCACCGCCTTCCTGAAGGAGCCTGGTGCACCTCAAGGGGGAGACTATTCCATAGCATGGGGGCCACCACTGAGAAGGCCCTCTCCTGAGTGCCCACCCTTTTTGCTGCATTAATGATGGGTTTAAAATTCCAGCATTACCTCCATTGCAATGCAGCTCAAGACTCCATGTATTAGAGGGTTCAAACACCATTCTTTGGTTGCTATTATGCTTCAGCAGCCATGCTCAATTTAAACCTACTTTAAAGTACTGTTGAAAGTGAGACACTTTTCATTTTTCACTTTTGTCTTTTTTACACTTATGGGTAGCCTGGTATACCACAGAACCTAGTCCTCTTCTGGCCCACTTTTTCTCCACACTCTGGTGTGGTGTAGAGATGTTCTGTCCCCTGCTAACATGCTGCATCCACACTGGACACAACATGGCTTGGTTCATGCAACCAAAATGGCCACCTATTAGAACATTGGTAGATCTGCTTTTTTCAGGTCTACTGGCATTTCAGGGGTGGTTAGATTGGCCCAGGAGTGTTGCTGTCACAAGCTGCAACTTAAAATCTCAGCTCTGGGAAACCTGGGTGAGGCAGCCTATGGCTACCTCAGTATTGGCTGCAGCTCTGAAAACTATAGCGATGCTTGGTACCAGCAGCTGCTGTTACAATCACTGGGTGTTGCGAAAGTTAATCCCTTGATCTCCACCGGCATGAGATGAGGGACTGCCATGTGCTTAAATGGCAGAGTTAAAGATTAGAAAGTACAGGGGAAAGAAATCAGGTAGGAGGCAGAGTCAGCTGGAACAGAGAGAGCGATTTATTCTTTTGCAGAGGTTTAAATAACCCTTCAAAAGGTGGCTTGGGGAAGTGATGTAAAGGCACAATCCAGGGAGGTGATTGGTGGAGCTGGGTCAGGCAGGCAGGTCAGAGGTCCTTCTGATGTCACATCCTGTGATAGAAGGCGGGGAAAATCCTCAAACAGGAAAAGAAGAGTTTTCCTTTGGAAAGCCATGTGCTTTGCAAACGCCATAATGCCCAAAGGCAACTACATGGAGTGGAAAGAGTCTGACACCCTGGTGGTGCTGAGTGTGTACTACAAGATTAAGGGACAGGAAAATAATTGCTCTTTTTACTCTGAGGCTTGAGAAATGGAAGGCTGAAGAAAAGGAAGCCAGGGGGAAAGCTCTGCAGCTTTTGTGGTTACTGCACAGGAGGAATGTGGAAGGGTGAGCACCTCCCTATTCTGATTTAGCTGGAGGGTGGTGCACCACATCATGCAACTGAGATGCATCTCCAAGGCCTTTGAGGCCAGACAGTTTAGTTTCTGGCCATTGGAGCCTTCATGTCAGGCTTTAAAGCTTGCACAAGCTTTGGCGTAGTGTGGAATGTGACTTTATCCTTTCTTTTCTGCTTTGGTATTTATGTTAGGTTTTAGTGACTCAATATACTAGGGTTGAATGCGTCCAGACTTGTGGAAGAAATCTGAAGTTAAAGATAAAAGTGCAGCTTACCTGTTGCTCAGTGACGACCTGCCATCCCGACTAAAAAGCAGCTCCATAGCCTCCTCCTTGTAAGCTGCGAGAGCTGAGTCAGCATGCACGGTCACATGGGATGTGGCAACCAATCAGAGTTGAGCTGCCTTTCTGCTCTCATTCGTCTCTTCTCATCATTCTGCCCAGACTGGCCGGAAGAGTCAAATTTTCTTAATACTGGGCAGCAAGTGTCCTTAAATCCAGGATTAAGGTAAATGTGCAGTAGTGATGGGATAATACGTTGCAATGATGATCCACCATGACTGCACATAGAAACGTGTCTAGATGCACCCTTTGTGTTTTTCTTTCCAATTGTTGCCCCTGTTCCCATGATCGCCACCATAATGCCAGTGATTTACACCCCAACAGCACTTAGGAAAGCGCTGGTGAGGTTAGAGATAGCTCCTGTGTCCGCACTTTGGGACACTGGATCTATCCCCTGGGGAACTGAAGGTGTGAAACAAGGACTTGTGAAAATAATCTCTGAACTGACTTTAATGGGGAACTGATGAAAGGGGCCAACCCAGTCCTGGGGTGCAGGAGTGGGGGCAGAATTATGTAATAGTATTATAATGAGCTGTATTATAATTGGTGGAATGCAATGCTGTGAAAATTAATAAATATATATTTTTAAAAAGTGAATGCACGTGAAAGTGATGTGAACTTCAGCACCAGCCATTTTTATATGATACATTTTTTCTCTTTTGTCAATATGCTGACATAAGCAAGTCTTATCATATAAAGTGGCTACTTAGAGAGAGAAAGGCTTCACATTCTTTGAGTTATTTGTTTGACCAAGGAGAAGAGAATGAGGTCAACGCTTGCCACATGAACTTTCCAGCCAATATAGATTTGTGAGCATTTCTAAACTCTTGGCAGAGGAGTGCTCCAAATAGGTGTTGTACGTCAGCAGCCTAGAGATTTGGATCATTCACATGCACTGATTTAGATTTATGTTGCATGCACGATGGGATTTATTTAGTTCCTAGCCATTAGGAATTTATGATGCATACATGGTGGGAGTTAAAACATTTTGCTTACTTTGTCCATCCACACCAGCTCAGGGAGACCTCAGAGCAGTTAAAAATGACGATCTGTAAAGAAATTCTGTCTTAAAAACACACAGACATAAAAGTGATGGATGGGGCAAGACGGACTTAAGCGGGTTGAGCACTGAATAAGAGAAATTCACTATGCATTGTGGGGGGATCTGACTGCAGCAAGGCCAACTGTTGGGAGGAGGAGAATGGATGCAGAGAATATAAGTGGGTTTCTCACCACTCCTTCTAGTTAGTCATTTTTGTTCCTTTGCCATTCAGGTGAAGAAGAGGAAGAAGAAGAGTTGGGTTTTCTACCCTGTTTTTCTCACCCGTTTAAGGGGACTCAAAGTGGCTGACAAAGCTTTTCTATTCTTCTCCCCAAAACAGAACACCCTGTGAGGTAGGTGGGGCTGTGAGAGCTCAGAAGAGAGCTGTGACTAGCCCAAGGTCACCCATCTGGCTTCATGGGGGAGGCTGGAATCGAACCGGGTATTCCCAGATAAGGGTCCGGCTCCCTAACCAGTAGAGCAAACCACAGACCTCTTCACAGAATGTAGTGGGATAAAGTTTTACAACACTCAACAGTGCAATTCAAGCTAATGGACCCCCTGAAATATTTCCATGGAACCCCAGAGGTCTGTGGATCCTTGTTCTATTTCATCGGATGCATGCACATGTAGAAGTTCTCCAGCACCAAAGTAGTAACATAATTCAGAAGATGTTGTATATAGAACCAGTTTGGTCTAGTGGTTAGGGAGCTGGACTCTTATCTGGGAATACCTGGTTCTTCTTCTTCTTCTTCTTCTTCTTCTTCTTCTTCTTCTTCTTCTTCTTCTTCTTCTTCTTCTTCTATAGGATGTGTTTAGAATGTCTGTAAACTTTATATGAGACACGATATGAAATCCTTGTAGTGGTCTTCAAGACTCTCAGATTAAATCTCCCAAATTACCTGGCATCCAGGCTGTCTTGGTATATACCAACCAGGAATTTGAGGTCAACAGATGAAGCCCTATTGGCTGTCCCTGTGACATGGACTGCTTCCACTAGCCTATGGACATTCAAGACTTGGTTCTGAGGCTTTGGCACTCCCCCTCATTAGAACTGAGGTTAGAGGAAGAAATTAGTCCATTGCTTAAAAGCCTTTTTTTTCAACTCCCCAGAGTGAATGTTATAATAGTAGCAATGTGCACAAATATTCAAAACATTCAAAATTCGATCAAATTTGTTCGAATTCAGACATTTGAATTGAAACATTCAAACGAATTTCAAATCTTTTGAATCATTTGTATGAATTATTTGGACATTCGTATGTGTATGGATATGTATGCATTACATATGTATCTGTATGCATCTTATTCATATCCCTATGCATTTGTACGGATACGTACGGGATGAAAATGGGATACATATGGAATAAAAACAGGAAGCGTATGAATGCGTATGGATGTGTACAGACACATACAGATGTTGCTGACATTCGTATCTTCAAATACAAATAGACTATTTGTACAAATAAATATAAATGTATTTGATTCAAACCAATTGGAACTTTTGGATATTTGATTCGAATCAGATCGAATGCCGAAAATTGCATTTGTGCACACCCCTAGTGAATAGCATGGCTTTTAACCGTAAAATGTTTATATTATCCTCATATGTATTTTAAATTATTATGTATTAAGGGTTTTTAATCATGTTTTATATTTAAGCTTTGTTGCTGTTCCTGTTTTTGCATTTTTGTACTGCCCTGTGGTGGAAAGGGCACTAGAAGTAAACATTTACCTTGCAAGACTGCTTTGTGCAACTTTAGCCCAATAAAAACATATTTTATTTAATGTTCTGCTAACTGTGGAATGTGCATCCATCCATATATTCCTGGATTCAATACGTAAAGACAATGGAGTAAAGGGATGTGTGAAATGCTCCTCTTTTCTGCTGGCACATCTGTCATGCAGTAGTTCATATTAGGGATGAGATCCCTCACAGGGGCAGGAGCAACCTAGGCTAAGGTAAGTGATCACTTTGCTCTTAGGGTCAAATTTGTGAGGTATTTGACTTAGCAAACTTGGGGTGGTTCCGCACTGCCCCTCTGAAATACAGATGTATTAGATCTGTATTTTGGAAATCTGTGTCTGGAAAGATCTGTATCTAGTAGATACAGATCTACCAACACCCCTTCCATCCGCACCCACAAGGGAAAGACGGATTTTGACATGGATTTGAGGTGGGTGCTGTGCAGATGCACAGCACCCACCTCAATCCATCTTCCCAAGGCCCTCCCCTGGCCTCCATGATTGGCTGCCAGGGCCCGGTGTGCTTTGCGCGTGCATGCAGCATGCCTCCCCATTGGCCAGCCATGTGCACCTGAGCAGAGGGCCTGCTGAAGCCAGGCGTGTGGCTGGCCAATGAGGAGGCATGCAGAATCAGCCCGGCTGCCTGCAGGTAAGGAGGGGATCATGCGCACTCGTGCCAGGGTGGGTAGGGGAGTGTAGGTGAAGCCCCCCCTGGCCTGAGCAGCCGCAATCCATGGCTTCTGGGGCAAGGGGGAGCCCCGAGATAGGAGGCCCCCGGCTCACCATGCTTGGCTCCAGAGGAGCCAATCATGGAGGTGGGCGGGGGGGGGGGAGAGCCTACTTAAGCACACTTGTGCATGTGCAGACACATCCTAAGAGGATGTGTCTTCAGTGCACAAGTACCGATTAAGTACCCATTAAGACTACCTTCAAGGTAGTCTTCACTTAATCCGGAGTAAGGGCCTCTTAACACCCATTAGAGACACATCTTGCACAAGCCAATGCAGACGCTTGTGCCTCTAATGGGTGTTGTAGTGTGGATGAGGTTTTTCAAATCCGTCCTTAATGGGTATTTAGTGACCAGTGCAGAAAGGCCCTTGGTCTCCTGATGGATGTTTTGGAAGTCATTTGAGATTGGCTCTTTTCTGCTCTTGGCATTTAGGATAGCAAACCGGGAAAGCGGTTTGCTGGCTGCAAGCCAATGCAGACTATGGCAGGCCTCTCCTGGGGCCTTCCATATTCTGCACTAGCATGCAGATAGCTGCCCCCTATTCTGCAATATATTCCAGAATAAGGCCAAGTGCAGAAAGGCCCCTGGTCCTATGCAGATCCCTGTTCTTCAACTTTTTCATAATTAGAGGATACATAAGCACATCCCTTCCCACCACTTGTGTGTGTGTGTGTGTGTGTGCCTGTGTGGTGCAAGTCAAAATGCACTCTTCATTTGTCCTGACTTTCCCTGGCAAAGAAGCCCAGCATTTAATATTTCGAGCCCAGGAGACAACTGTCACAATGCAGTTTAGGAGGGGAAAAGACCTTTTGGCAGACTCTTTCCTCATTTTGCTGCTAGTAAATTCCAAAGGAGCAAAACTTTGAATCCATTTCTATGATCTGTGACAAGCAAGCGTTTTTCAGTCAAAACCAAGGAAATGAGTTCACAGCCTCTGGAAATCCAGACTTCGAGAGCTGTGCTCTAAGTTCCCTTAATGGTTTTTGTAGCTCCAGATAGCAGCATTCGGCAGGATGACAAGTCAGCTTTAGAAACTCATTGAACACACCTAATGGAAACAGAAACCAAGTGCAGTGATCGTTAAACTGCAAAGCCAATGCAGAGTGCACCCTTGAGGTAAGATTCTTCAAATGAACCCAGACTGTCAAACAGTTGCAGGCAAAAAACCAAAAACAAAGCAGGTCACCTAATCAGGACAATCATAGATTCCCATGAGTGACAGAAGACAAGAACAGTTTCCTTCCTTCCTTCCTTCCTTCCTTTTTCTCGTTCAACAAAATGATCCAGAAGAAAGAGTAAAAATAATTTTAAAATAATATTTGGCTCCCTTTAAGAAAAAAAGGCACTTGGAGCAATTGAAAATCCTTTCCAGAAATCATTACTCATCTGCATCCAAGTAGAATGTACACATACAAAGTTGAGTATAGGGTGGGATACACATTAAATAAATAAATAAATAAATAAATAAATAAATAAATAAATAAATAAATAAAAGGTACCAGCAAATCAATACTCCAGAATATGAGCACTTTGCGGCAGGAAATGTTTCCCCTGCCTACTTCCATTTTGGCAGACTTGTTTCCTAGTTAGATTTCAGGGTAAAGGAGTTACCTTTCCTATGTTTGTCCTTTGTGATAAAGCATTTCGTGAATATGATACCGAGCTCAAATAGGTTTCCATTTAAAAAATAATGCAACTGAACATCAACCATTCTATATCCAAGAGCATAGGTTGCCACAGGTTGCCTCCAGAGGTCTCATTAATGGACTGGTGAAGCTGGAAAGCACATAGGCTACTGTTCTGGTATACAGAGGGGCAGTTTAGGTGGCTCTTCAGGGAATGCCTCTCAAAAGGGTGCAACCCCCAAAAAGGTCCACTCGGGACCACCAAAGGCCATAAATGTTTTGTTCCTAGCCAAAGAAGAAGAAGAAGAAGAAGAAGAAGAAGAAGAAGAAGAAGAAGAAGAAGAAGAAGAAGAAGAAGAATAAGAATTGACTTTTCTACCCCACTTTTCTCACCCATTTAAGGGGACTCAAAGCAAATGACAAAGCTTCCATTCTTCTCCCCACAACAGAACACCCTGTGAGGTAGGTGGGGCTGTAAGAGCTCAGAAGAGAGCTGTGACTAGCCCAAGGTCACCCATCTGGCTTCATGGAGGAGTGCAGAATCAAATCCAGTATTCCCAGATAAGGGTCCATCTCCCAAACAACTAGACCAAACTGGCTCCTTGTTGGCCTTGAAGAATGGACCCAGCCTTCAAAGCTGGTAGCTGTGGCTGAGCTGGGATGGGCTCTCCCAATGCGGATGGCCTTGTCCTAGCCCAGGGTGGGTCAGGTTGCCTCTTTCAAACCAGGGTGTCTTGCTTTGAACTGGGATTGTGTGTATGTGTGTTTGTGTAGAAATAGCTTGTATCTCCATCTATGGCATCCATTGCACCTTTGTCACATTCAGTACATAAGAGAGGAGGGACAAACACCCATTGAAGGCAATGGTGGGTGGGTGGGGGTTACACATTAAGTACCCTTTAAGACTACTTTCAAGGTTCTCTTCCGGGAAACCGGTTTAAGGGCCACTTAACAAACATTGGAAACACATTGCGCGAGAGCCAATGCGGGCGCTAGTGTCTCTAATGTGTGTTGTGTGTGGACGCGGTTAATGGTTACTTAATGTGTATTAAGTGTCCAATGCGGAAGCACTCATAGTGTCTCCATCCAGAAGGTGGATAAATGTGCTGTTGTTGGAAAACCTGCACATTTTTTTGGAGGGGGACTATGGTATGGTTGCCTCATATCTGTGAGGCAACCCCATCACAGCGGCACCAAAATAGCACAATATTTCCCTTGTCTGGATGGGGTCAAAAGCTGCATCCAGACATCGATTATCTATTCTGCTCTATTTGGATATTCTGCAGTAAAGCGAATAAGTATCTAATCTCTAGATGCAATCAAAGGGTGTCCAGTGAGGGAACAGTGTACATTATTTGAAAAATATACAACTTCAGGGAGTCAAACATGCTTTTGCTTTTTGAAAACAGACTTCAGGAGACAGGTCAGCCCAATATTTTTAAATTAGCTGCAGTCTTCAAGAGCAGCTCCAACATGAGAGATTTACAGCAGTCTAATCTTATATTTACTCATGCACTAGTTTCATTTAATTGCCCCATTTTTTTAACAAGAGTTTTAAGTGCATTTTTAAATCTCTCTCTTTGACATCAATTGGACTTTAAAGTGTTTAACTTTAGCTCTCAATATCTTTACAATTGCCTTTGTGGAAGTCATAACACTGATTCTTTCTTCTTCTTTTTTATTTCAGTCATTCTGAAATAGACAGCATCTTGTACACTAAGCTCACTATCTCCTGGGCTTTTATTACATTAGAATTGAGCTACTTTTATGTGTTAATCCACCTTTTCATGACTTCAGAAGTACCCTTAAAAATTAGGTGCTTTGTCTTAAATTGTGGCAACCCCAGATGAAGTCTGAGTGCTGGAAGTATTACTGTATGCTCTACATATTTTAATAGGTTTCTGATGATGAGGAAAAAATTAATTTCATCTACCAAACACCTTATTTTTACTGCTTTCACTTTTCTTCCCTGTGACATGTTTAATTTCCCAGTAGCATTTCTGCTTAGTTAATATACTAGCAACATAGAATTAGTATTTTATCTGTGAAGTGGCTCTTTTCCAGAAAAATATTTTTTGTATTAAAAGAAAGAAAGAAAGAAAGAAAGAAAGAAAGAAAGAAAGAAAGAAAAAGAAAGAAAGAAAGAAAGAAAGAAAGAAAGATCAAAGGTGCCTTGCCAAATGCATGTGGTGGTTTTGGCTGTTTGAAACAATTTTAATTGGTCATTGTAAAAATCTTTAGGCAATAGTGCTTATTAAGAGATGGGTTTTTTGGTTAATCATATACATTTTAGTCAAGTAATTAAGGAATAGATTAAATCTGCATAAATTTGCATCGGAAACAGAATTGCTCAGCCCTGCCTCTGCTTAGCTTCAGAAGTGCTACGGTGCCCCCCCCCCAGTTCACTCCCTACTCTTTTAGAAGGTTCTCAGTATGGTGGATAATAACAAGGAGGAATCTGGCCTGTTCTGTCCAGATGTATATTAGCCCTGAGTTGGGTCTTGAAACTGTGCCTGCTAACCACATCTGTCACGATCCCCAGCGTTCCAGCAAGTGCCTGCCCTCTCTAGGAGTAGCTTGGCCCTGTTAGGATGCTGAGTTCGTGCAACGGCCGAGTGAATACTACAGTGTGGACACAAAACACGGGTAGCAAGTGGTTTGAACAGTAAACTAAAACAAGTTTATTATTACACACAAGCAATACTAGAAAGAAAATAAGGTTCAGATAGTTGTTGGTTTAAGTTTGCAAGTCTCTTAAGGCTAGGAGCTACCCCTTTCTCTAAAGCGGTGATGGCCAACCTATGACACGTGTGTCACAAGTGACGCACCAAGCCCTTTTGGGTGACACACATGGTCCCCCTGGCACTTGGGCGTGTAGTGCTTGCTTGTTTTTGAAGTGGACGAAATACCAACTTTCAATTGAAGATTTAGCAACAAAAGTCACTAATGTAAAGAATTGTTTGTTTTTCTTTTAATAAAATACATATATCAAAAATATAACTTTTTTACTAGAGCCACAAATATCACAAAATTATGGATATTTCTAGATGTGACACAGCACCCAAGTTAAGCTAGGTTTTATTGTGAATTTTGGCACACTGAGCTCAAAAGGTTCGCCATCACTGCTCTAAAGGAAAATAGTTCCCCTTTTAAAGACAAGCCTCTCCACGTTCTCCCCCCCCCCTGGCTAGCTTTGCCACTGCCCAAGCCTAGCCGGTATACCAGAACGTGGCTCTAGATGATCACAAGGCACGGCCCGTCCTTGCTTGACCTATCATCCAGTCTGGTCAGTTGCTAGTGAAGTCTCCCTCAGAGCCACAATCCTCCATGATTCTCTCCTTCAGAAATCACTCAGCCACAAGACCAATGGTCAGCTACTGGTCCAGCTCTCTCAGGTTCAGCTCTCTTCTGTTCCCTTCAGCTCTTGTCCCAGCACGAAGACACCGTCTGCTGTACTCTGTGTTCCTTTATACCTTTTTCCCTGTGGCCCTGATTGGCTGTCACCTCTTAGGGAAAACTGCTGCAATAAAATGCTGCTGGAAACTCCTGATAGAGGTGCCTGTTCCACACACCTGATTGGTGGGAACTCCTCCTCTAGCCCCCTCCAGCTCTAAGATCCCCAGACAGCTTTTCCCTCCAAAAAAACAGCTGTAGCCAATCCTTGAACTCAGGCCCGCACAGGATTTCTCGCCCTTTTTGCAGCCCAAAACCCAGGGCTTGCAAAAAGCTGTTTGCAACAAGGCTGGCTATTGCAGCTTGATAGAAGCCTGCAAGGCCAGAAAGCAAAACAGTTTGCAGCCTGTACCCAGTAATCATCACAACATCCCAGGGCTCAATTCTAAATATGTGCATTTTTTTTCATGTTTGCTTTGCATCACAGTGAATGTGAAGGACATTCACATTTGTGCAAACAGAGCCACTTTAAATGTGGAAAGATTAGAATCTGCTGTGAATGCTCTTTGCTGTTGTGGTTAGAGTGCCAAACCCATATCTTAAGTCACCAGGTTTGATCCTGCACTCCTGCATAATGTCAGCTGGGAGACCTTGGGCTAGTCACAGCTCATTTTCTCAGCTCTCACAGCCCCACCTATCTCACAGGTTGTCTGCTGTGGGGAGAAGAACAGAAGGTTTTTCAGCTGCTTTGAGTCCCCTTAAATGGGTGTGAAAAGTGGGGTACAAATGACAACTCTTCTTCTTTGAGAAAGGAAGGAAGGAATGGGGACTCAAAGTGGCTGACAAAGCTCTCTATTCTTCTCCCCACAACAGACACCCTGTGAGGTAGGTGGGGCTGTGAGAGCTTAGCAGAGAGCTGTGACTATCCGAAGGCCACCCAGCCGGCTTTGTGGGGGAGGGTGGATTCGAACCCAGTATTCCCAGAGAAGAGTCCGGCTCCCTAACCACTAGACCAAGCAGGAACATATTTGCGAAGTTTCATACTATCACTGCTCATGGTAATTGATGATTCTGCTGTCACTAAGAATATTCTTGGTTGCTAAGAATATCAAAAACGTTTGTTCCACTTTCATCTGCTTGCTTTTCACTGATTATAACCAAGATGTTTCCTAATTTCTAATACTTTAATTATCTGATTTCTAAAGTGTACTGTGAGATATTCCACAGACCTAATAAGTCCATTGCTAACAATAAAATTAAATAAGAGATTTTTTCCTCCATGTTTCCAACTGCCTCCCTGACTCTTTTAGGGAAGGAATCTTTTGGCATTACTGTTAGAATCTTTCTCCTTTTTGCACATTGTTATAGTCTTAATAGGCTTTTATTTTGCGTGTCTATTTGCACTCTTTCAATTTCCGGTCGCCTTGGGCCCAATTATTTTCTCCTGTCAATAGTACCAAGTTTCAAAATTATTTAATAAGGCTTAAATTCTCTGAACTGTGGAACAACTATGAGCTTTAAATGAAATCTTGGTAATCTAAATTTATGCATTTTTTTTCTTTTCTTTCTTCTTCTTTCTTAATATATTAGTTTCGGCATGGGTGTGAGCAGAGAGACTTCCATGTAGGTTGAACCTGTCAGAGCAATATTAGCTGTGAAGGTCTTCATACTGAGATGGGAAAGGAGGCAACAATGCAGAACATGGTAAAGAATGATAAAAGCTAAAGCAAGGCCACTCCCTACTCCTCCATGAAGCCAGCTGGGTGACCTTGGGCTAGTCACAGCTTTCTTTCTGAGCTCTCACATCCCCATCTACCTCACAGGGAGTCTCTTGTGGGGAGAAGAACAGAAGGTTTGTCAGCCACTTAAGGCATAAAAAGCAAGGCATACAAATCAACCCTTCCTCCTCTCCCTTCAAAGATGGAGACTAGTCGACATTCAGGGAATAAGGAAGATCACTTTTTGAAGCCTGGTGAAAATAATATTTCAAAAGAAGCACCTTCACATCACCATTCTCTTAGATGGTATGTACCACTTGGCTAGCATGGCTGAATCTACAGCGTGATGAAAGCGTTTCCCTTCATTTTCCAAAAATAACTTACGAATTCTGTGTTCAAACATAATTAAAGGAGCAGCTTGGAGGTACCTCAGAGACAGCAGTGCCTTTCCTTCATGTTCTCAACCCTTCTCAAATCCACCTTTTCCAGCACTGCATATTCAGGAGTGGGGGCAGATGGGTGCATGAACAATCCCACCTCAGAATCTTCCCTAAGCCACCTCAAAGATGCTTTTGTTGTTGCTGCTGCTGCGTGTGATCACAGATTAAATGTTCACACATAGGTCCATAGAAAGAGCAAGAGGCCTATCTTTCAATGCTGGAACAATTTCATGTGAATTTTAAAAAAAAAGAAAGGAAAAGAAGAAGATTAGGAGGAAGAGCTGGCTTTTATACCCCACTTTTCTCACCCTTTTAAGGGGACTCAAAGTGACTGACAGAAGCTTTCTGTTCTTCTCCCCACCACAGAGACCCTGTGAGGCAGAACAGTTGTTTTAATATATGCTTTTGTCTGTTTTATTATATTTGATTTTAAATGTTGTTACCCGCCCTGAGAACTTCAGTATAGGGCGAGATAGAAGTATACATACATACATACATACATACATACATACATACATACATACATACATACATACATACATACATACATACATACATACATACATACATACAAATAAATGGGGCTGTGAGAGTTCAGAAAGAGAGCTGTGACTAGCCCAAGGTCACCCAGCTGGCTTCATGAAGGAGTGCGGAATCAAACTGGAAGACTACCAGTAAGAATCCAACACTAACTACAAGAACAAACTGGCTCACAGAAGACTTGGGTTTTTTACCTTGCTTTTCTCATCCAAAATTGCTGACAAACCTTCTGAACTTTTCCCCACAACAGACACCCTATGAGGTATATGGGGCTGTGAGTAGAAGCCCAAGGTCACCCAACTGGCTTCATGGAGGAATGCAGAACTAAACCTGGTGACTACAAATATGAGTCCGGACCTCTATGACCACTACACCAAACTGCCTTTGGATGGAATGCTATAGCCAATGACAGGAAATCCAGCATTTTCATATTCTATGACTCACCTAATTGTGATGTGCTGATATTCGCTTGTAAGTTAGATGGAATTAAAAAGCTGCTCCAGAAGCAAAAAGGGTAAATGAGCCCTTCTAGTTTCAGGCTGCATCTCCATTATGCAGTAAAGGGACATTAATCAGTTCCTCGGGGCAGGTGGTCTCCATGGGGAGTAATGGAAACCGACCTCATTTAAGGTGCCTTTGCTACATAATAGAGTTGCAGCTTCAGTTAATACTGCTGGCACAGCACTTTTATGGTGCATTGGGGGAGCACTGAGGGAACACTGTCTGCTTGACACTGTGTCTTCACTGCGCTCTCAAACTGGAGAAACAGTGTGAGGTCCCCACACTTTCCCACAGTTATGGAAGAGAGAGTTGAAGGGCCTTGTGTTGCTGGCGCAGCAGCTATTTTCAAAGGCAGGGTGTCATTCCTCATGTATAACCCCTTCCTACCTTCTATTTCAAATCGACAAGCCCTGCTTTAATACTGTGGGGGGGGGGGTAGCTCTTCTCCTTACCTGTCAAATGGAGACAATGGAGGAGGGCTTCCTACCCCCAGAATCAGGTTGTTTCTACACTGCAGGGCAGAAAATCTGAATCCATTAATCCAGATTCACCCAAATCTATGGATCTGGATCTTGAGGAGATGAGGGCCACATTTGTGCTATCTGCACACTCGGTGCCAATCTGGATCTAGCCCCCAGCAGCTGTGAAGCTTGCATGGTGTGGTGCAAGCTTTATCGCCACTCCCTCACCCCCAGATGGCTAGGAATAACAGGCCATCTGATTCAGTCGGGCACACTTATTCACTATCACCACCTGTGAGCCAGTTTGGTCTAGTGGTCAAGGAGCTGGACTCTTATCTGGAAATACCAGGTTTGATTCTGCACTCCTCCATGGCTAGTCACAGCTCTCTTCTGAGCTCTCACAATCCCTTTAAACAGAGGAGAAAAGCGATGTAGAAAAGCCAACTCTTCTTCATACCCACATGCACACCTGGCTTTCAGTTTCTGATCCAGCATCCTGGCCCTGAGCCTGACTGGCTTCTCCTGTCTTTGCTGACTCATTGAGGGCCTCTGTGGGGAAAGTGAAGGCCCAGGCTGAGGAGAACCTTCAGACTCCACATCTCCTTGTTGTTCCACCTCTCTGATAATCTTGGCTATATCACTAGTTTCTTCCCCTGAGTAAGTTAGGAACACGAGCGGAAGACAAGACATGACACAGGCCCAGCCAAAGGCTTTCCATAATCTACACCAGCATGCAAATGACAGGCCTCTATTGTGGGATATAATCCTGAATAAGACCCAGTGAAGGTTCTTTGTTTTCTATTCTTTAGCTAGTTGTTTATCCAAAGTAGGACATATTGTTTTATTCCATGAGGATCTTTATCAAAAGCTTTTAAAATATCTAAGTAGGTATAAATATAAATTTTAAAAATATAAATATACAGACAAATTACTATCAAGCAGTTTAAAATTCTCACTTAGTCAGGAACTAAAGGGTCACAATGAGTCAGCAACCCATGACTCAGTCTTATGATTCAATCCCATGCTGTTGCAATAATTCGATGACATCATTCTAAGGCCACATGACTTGCAGATTAAAGGCTGTATAAGTAACTGTGTTGTGAAAGTTGTTTTTCCTCTGGCTTACTGGCTTCTTATTTAAGAGAGAGGGCTATCTCTCAGAAAAGGACTCTGCTGAACCTTCCAGTGAGGAAAGAAAAATACTTTGTCTCTGGATTTATTTGACTGAATGACTGTCCAGATTGACAAGTGATCTGACTCCAGTCCAAATCCGCTACACAACCTGACAATTGCATCATACATTCAGACTTCATGCTATTTATTTAAATGTGCAATTGCCATGTTTGAATGTGTAATCTGCATGCGGCACTTCTTGTTTTGTCATGTTCAGAGTTCATATTTTCCCAGGTACTATCCTCATGGTATCATATAACTTCTAACTTGGCAGGAGACAAACAAGAAGGAGACTTCTAACAAATGTTTCTTGGCAAGCAGCATCACGCTTTTAGAGCAGTACGTTTTTTAAAGAACCAAGCAAGGCAGTGGAAGAAACGGCACATCAAAAGACAGCATATTGCCAATTTTTAACTTCCTAAATACCTGCAGGGATCTCAGTGAAGAGGTAAAGAGCAGAAGTATTAATCACTCATAAGTTAACAGCAGAAAGATTAATCACTGCCCGATAACGAAGGAACAGCAGCAATGTGTATACAACTTCAGTAAGACCTGGGAGAAGGTTCTCTCTCCTCATAATTTGGGAAGGACTTGCAACTCCTGTGTGGTACATAACCTTTCAGGTGGGGTTTTTTTAACCTTGTCTGCACTTACTTTGTTGCAGCCTAGATCACTAAGTCTCACTGATTCAGATTATATGGAGGCCCAATGATCTGGATTACTTGGAGGGATGGGCCTGAGCAGCACCATCTACACCGGTGCTGCTACTCGTGTGAGCTTCACAGCTGCGCCTCACACCTTTGAAGGCTAGAAACACAGTGCCCAGTCTTAGAGTTTTTTTGGGGGGAGAGGGATGCTTTTTAGTGGTGCTCTGTGTTGCACAATTGAAAATCACCCCGCCCCAGTAGTTTTGGACACTGCACACTGCCTGTGATCAGGACCAAGTCTCTTGGTCAGGTTGTAGACCCTATTAAACAGGTCTACAACAGATCCAGATTAAGAGGCTTCTTAATCCGGATCTGTTGAGTGCAGACAGAGGCAGACCAGTGAGGGTGAGGACTCCTTGATCTGCATCAATGTGAGGATCAGGAGGCCCATGATCTGGGTTAAGAGACTCCATAATTTGGATCACCAACCAGTGCAGAAAGAACCTATATTAAAATTAAAGGGTTTCTTTGAACGCATATTGACTTGTGATATGCTGTGAAGATGTGTAAAACAGATTTTTAGTGGTTTGGTTCCAAGTGAACCATGTCCATGGATGAACTAGTTGCCCATAATGTTTCTAGAACGGCCAGACTAGTTCTACAGATCACCCTACATCCCATTCCTGGCCTCCCTGCATCTTGTTCCTGGCACCCCTTTACTGCACGCTCTTGTCTAAAGGAAGCAAGTAAGCTTAAAGATAAAACACACTTGTGGGGAAATCAGACAGTGTGGATTTGATGGGTATCATGGTTTTCATCAACAGGGACGATGAAAAAAAAATCAATTTTGCATAAGATGATCTGATTCAGGATGCCTGGAGAGCTTTATTTCTGACGTATCATGTATGTTGGGGGAAGATTTAGGCTGTGATCACACATCAGCAGGCTGGGAAGAGGATTTCTCTTACCTGCTGTTACGCTGGCTGCTTCCGTTCCTATACTGCTGGTGTGATGTCAGCCATGCTCACCTGTCAGATGCAGATGTCTTTTTGGGCTCCGGCATTGCAGCAGTTGAGTTTCCAGCATGCCAGGAAAACCCTTGAATTAGCTTTTTTAAAACCCAGGGCAGCTTAGTGGTTGCCTTGGCACGGCTACTGCTACTGCCTGTGCCCTTCTCAGTGGCTATCTAAGGTAGCATCTGCATTTGGCTGTGCTAATAAGGCTAGGGCCCTCTTTTGGCACATGGAGACTTCATAACACCAGTGCTTGACTTGCTCCTAGGTGCAGAATCCACTCCCAGAAGAACTCTATTTACAGAGCAGGAAAACATTCTGCAAATACAACATGGGCTAGGATTACTCATGCTATCACTGTTCAGAAAGATGAGGGCTGTGAGACATCTACATTCTGTTCTGGAACCCACCAAGATTTCATGCGGCTCTGATAATGGCTCCTGTCCAGGGCCATTCTTGAAGCCTGGTGAAATGTTCTCAGTGTGACACTGGAAAACTTTAGTTCCCCATCCTCATAGTTTGACCAAGACAGGATATGTCATCCAAGGGGATGGCCTTCCAAGCCAGGAAAAGGGCTACAGCCCAGAAGCAATTGAGAATTATGCCAACACCAATGTCATTATAAATGGCACTTGTGGTCATAGATGTAATTTATCTTACAATAAGGGCAATTCAGTGGTGAAGACGATGACTTAGGAAGATGGCAACATCATCCTTATTGGATACATCCATGCAGAGGTACTTCAGATCTGTTGGAGAGACTTTGGCAGTATCCATGTGGGCACATGCTAGTTGTCTGACATTGGCTCCAGCTCAACTGAGTTGGCTCTGCAGTGAAATGGAGACTGGTATGTTTTGACTGCCCAGCTCCTAAAGCCACCCCTGGACACCCCTTTAAGGCACAGCATGGGTAGGGGGAGGAGGGGACAAGACAAAACATCACACCCCCAAGGTATTGAAACTGCAATGGGGCAGAGTCTCACCTCCGATCTCCCTCCCCCCTTCTTTCAAGTTGAAAGGGGATTAAAACTTTAATCCTGTGTTATCCCCGAATAAAGGAAAACCCAGAAAGAGGGAGGAAAATCTTAAAGATGTCACCAAATGGGCTGGAATTTGGGGTGAAGAAAGGTTAAAGTAAAGGTGTAACCACTGCCAAAGTGATGCAGATCACAAATGGATTGGTAATCTTTAGTTGGCTCCTAATACTCCATAGTATCAGCAGTTTTCTGGTGAGTGCGCAACACAGGAGGGTCAAACGGCACTGGCCTATGGCCCTTTCTGCACTCAAAGGCCATGGTAGAGAGCAATGGATCTTGAGTAGCCAGGCTAGCTGGTTCAGATCATTGAATGCAGTGGTCTGGAACAGTGCCATCTGCATGATGGTGCTGCTCTGGACTAAGCCCTGAACTGCCCCTGAATCTTGCCTGAGCTTCAAGACTGGCCTCCAAGGTAGAACTAAGGATGTGCACAAATGAAATTTTCAGGATTCAATTCAATTTGAATTGAATATCCAAAGATTCAGATCGATTCAAACATTTAAAATTTGCATGTGTTCACATTCTATTCAAATCAAATACATTCAAATCTATCCGTACAAATTTTCTATTCACATTTGAAGATACGAATGTTGACAACATTAGTATGTGTCCGTACGCATGTGTACGCATCCCGGTTTTATCCCGTATGCATCCTGTTTTCATCCTGTATGTATCTGTACAAATGCGTACAGATACGAATAAGATGTGTATGCGTACAGATAGGTACACCTATGAATGTCCAAATAATTCAAACGAATGATTCAAAAGATTCAAAAATTTGTTTGAATGTTAAATTTGAATTTAGAGACGTGATTAGAAGCCAAATGTCTGAATTAGATTGAATTTAAAATGTTTCAGATATTTGTGCACATCCCTAGTAGGAACAGAAGTTCCTAGTCACAGAGGGATCATTTTGGTAGCACGCCTTGATGCACTGCTGGAATGGACTTCCCAGTTGTCTGGAACATGGTGGCATGCCTTCTGCAAGCCTTAGTGTTTTGGATCCAGATCTGCAGGCCCAGTGGAAGACCTGTCTACTTGCAGTCCAGATAAAGGCTCCCTTGATCTAGATTACACTCTGCCATATATATACAGAGTGTACCAGTGATGAGTACACTTTTGGGCAAGTCTATGATGCAGTATAGAGGCCCATAGCCTACTTGTTGGTTGGCCCCAAAACTAAGTGCAGAAACGCCCTTAGATTTCTACAAATAGTGGTAAACTGATGGTTCTTTTTGGTTATTGGAGATCAAATCCCATTTTAAATCTCCCCTGTGCCTTTTCAAGCCATAAGCCTATAAGCAGGCTATTTTACCCTGAAGGGCAATTGCAGCTGGAAGGTTAAGGAAATGATATCGCCCAAAGAACAAAGTCTATTGGTGTTGCATTGGGATGATTGATCATTTATATAATTTTACATTGAAAACCATTCGGTAACGGTTCAGAACAAAATACATCGACTATGCATCCCCCGTTCAGTAAGTGTTCAGTTAAAATTGAACAAATACATTGACTATGCATCCCCGGTGCAAGTGTGGGAACACATGAGCGAGACAGCAGTAAGCTTACCACAGGCTGACCACGCTAGGTTTGCATAAGCTCAGCTTAAGTTTATGGAAGAGAGCATTCTGCAATTAGAAGATAATGCTCGGTTCTGTACTCTTAAGCAGGCGTAGAAAGAGATTTCATAAACACCGAGCTGATGTGGCTTGTAGCTTAAAGGTCTCTTGCACCACTGAAAAGACGGAAGAGCAACCACAGATTGCCTTTGCAAGTAAAACCAGTTCTAACTAGAGACGTTTTCGCATTACTCCCGTTCCATTTGGAACGGGAGTAGGACGGGAAGATTAAGACAGCTCACGACGCTTTGACCGTTCACACACAGGAGTGC
Organism: Aspidoscelis tigris stejnegeri; assembly: GCA_023333525.1. Taxonomy (NCBI): domain Eukaryota; kingdom Metazoa; phylum Chordata; class Lepidosauria; order Squamata; family Teiidae; genus Aspidoscelis; species Aspidoscelis tigris. Next base: position 13,683,165 of record JALMGA010000001.1, read on the forward strand.
AGGAGCGCGTGTAAACGCGTTCCGGCGCGTCTGTGTGCGAATGCTCAAAGCATCGTGAGCTGTCTTAGCCGGCAAAGGCCGGCCAGGGGCGCGGAGACAGCCGCGGAGGCAGATCGGCACTCAGCTGATTGTCAAACAGCTGATTGTCGAAGCCACGCCGGCGTCGGAGGCAAGCCCGCAGCTGTTAGGGAGGGAGAAGCAGGCGCGAATGCTTCTCCTCCCGAACGCCTGCGGGCAGCTCGTCCGCGTTCGAATGCATGTAGAGCACTTTAAAGTGCTCTACATTTCGAACGCGCCGAAGACAGCTCCGGACACGTCGGAGCGCAAGCCCCGCTCGGGCAATGCGTATGCCGTGTCCGCAGCTGTCTCCCACGCGTACCGTTCAGCCCCGTGCGAAAACGTCTTAGTTATTAGCCACAAAAGATTGACTGTCTGTAACCTTTCAGCCAAAGTTCACATTTACATAGGATGAATTCGTACCCCTGAGTGGAGATTTAATAATATAATTGGCTATGAGCTGACTATTATGGGGTGGCAATGTATACTGTGCATGCCGGTACTGTAGCCAATTAGAAACTTACACTTTGCATTTTGTATATTTTTCCAAAATTGAAAAGTATAAAAAAGCTAAAAGTATAACAGGCTATGTTTCCACTAGCAAAAAAATTAGGTTTTAACCTGGATTTTTTTTTTTTTTACCTTCCAAGGGCTCCCTGCAACCATCCCGAATGCACTGGGGCACCCCCCTTCTTCCATCTTTCACCATCATCCCACTGCTTGCCTTCCCCACCATCCTCCAACAGATGGAGGAAAGGCGTGGGGAGGAAAGGCAAGCACTGGGGGAGACGAGGAAAGAAGGAGGAAACGAGTGGGGGGAAGATAAATGGTGGGTGGTGGTTGAGAAGATCGGTGTGGCGATGTTCCCATTAATAAATATTTGGATTTTAACAGGATTATGCAGTGAGTCCTGTTAAAATCCAAACAGAGATTCTGTCCGGGAAAGCTACCAGCACACTCACAAGCACACAGCTGGCAAGAGATTGCTCAGCAAAGGTACAGCCCAAACGATGTCCGAAGAGCAGAAATCCAGAAACAGTCCAAGTCCAGGGTTAACCAGAGTAATACAAACAGTCCAGTCTGAGGTCAGGGCAGCCAGAAGAATGGTCAACAGGTCCGGTCCAAGGTCTAGGGTTTCCAAGCAGTCCAGGAGTCAGATACAGCAGCTTTCTCTTAAGGTAAACAATAGTTTCTGACAAAAGGCCTGGGCAACTGCCAGGTGTTTTATCTTGCACTTTCAGATCCCAGCTGCTGATTATCAACTGTGTGTTTCTGAGCAAGTCTCTTCGAGCGTCTCAACCCTTCCTTCTCTGCTCTCCTCTGCTTAAAGCTAGGGATTTCCGTGCTCTGCTGTTCCATGTCTCCCATGTCTTGCTCTTCTGCTGTGGCAAGGCTGGGCTGCTGAACTCCAGGCTCCACTGGGGCTGGGAGGTCAGAACTGGGTCCCGGCACCACCTCAGGTTCCTTCTGCACCTGAGGAAGTGAGTCCTCCTCATCCTCTGAGTCTTCCTCCTGGCTGACCATGACAGATTCCCTGAATTATCGGAGATATAGGGCCTTTCCGCACTGGCTCTAAAAATGGATTTAGAGCCAGATGTGGAACGGATTTAGACCTGGCTTCCGCATAGGGAACAGAATTTGGACCCCTTTGAGGAAGCCGCGTTTGCACAGCACCGCGCAAAGCTGGATTGTGAAACTGTTTCCGCCGCCGAATCCTACCCAAATTTGAGCCCTGAACAAATCAGGTCTTACATCTGGCTTTCCCCCTGAAAATGGCTTGGAAACTAACATTTCCGCACTGGAGGGGGGGGGGAAGTCGGATTGCCGGCGCATGCCCAGCTGTCAGGGAGGGAGAGCGCATGCTCTGCCAGCCTAAAAGGTGGGCGAGCCTGACAGCCAGCTTTCCTGCCTTCCCTCTCCCAGAGAACCGATGATCCTGGGTTCTCTGGCAAGGGTAAGGCACCCCCACTCCTAATGTCACCCACACAGCCCACCAAGAGCCCCCCCGACCTACCTAATCGCCTCGAGTTCCATCCTGAGTCCGGTAGGGCCGGCGGCCATCGCGCGTGCACGCGCGTGCTGCGGGTCTGCCGGTCCCAGCAGCGCAGGGCTGCTGGAAAATGTATTCCTGGGCTGCTCGGATCATCTGCGATTGGCGCGGCTGCTCCCAGTGTCAGCATTGACCTGCACGCAATCAGGGACGTTGGAGGGATTCTCGGTGGGGTGGCAAGGGTAAGGCACCCCCTACTTTCACCCCCACCCCACCGAGAATCTCTCTGACGTCCCTGATTGTGTGCAGGTCAATGCTGAGACTACATTTCCCAGCATCCCATGGCCTTGCCGGTCCCAGCACCCCAATGTCCTGGGAGGGGGGGGCGATCGTGAGGGGGGGCGATTGGGTGGGGGGGTGGGCCCCTCCCTCTCCCCCTCCCCCCTCCCCCTCCCCCTCCCCCTCCCCCCTCCCCCTCCCCCTCCCTCTCCCCCTCCTGGCATCAAAAACTTTTACTGCAGGTTCCAACGTGGAAGCAACAGTAAAAGTTTTTGTTCTCCCTGCGAGATCGCAGGCTTGGAGGGGTGGGGTGGGCCGGCCCTCCTGCTCCAGGTGGGCACCCCTGGGGCCTCTCAGGAGCAAGTGGGAGGGAGCCCCATGCCCCTCCCCCCGGTGATCTTGCCAGGTAAAACTTTACTCCACTTTGCATTAAAGTGGAGTAAAGTTTTACCCGGCCAGATTGCCGGGGGGGGGGGGAGGCGTGGAGCTCCCTCCCACCTGCTCCTGAGAGGCCCCGGGGGTGCCCACCTGGAGCAGGGGGTCCGGCTCACCCCACCCCTCCAAGCCTGCGATCTCACAGGGAGAACAAAAACCTTTACTGTTGCTTCCACGTTGGAACCTGCAGTAAAAGTTTTTGATGCCAGGAGGGGGAGGGGGAGAGGGAGGGGGAGGGGGATGGGGGAGGGGCCCACCCCCCCACCTGATCGCCCCCCCTCACAATCGCCCCCCTCCCAGGGCATTGGGGTGCTGGGACCGGCAAGGCCACGGGATGCTGGGAAATGTAGTCTCAGCATTGACCTGCACACAATCAGGGACGTCAGAGAGATTCTCGGTGGGGTGGGGGTGAAAGTAGGGGGTGCCTTACCCTTGCCACCCCACTGAGAATCCCTCCAATGTCCCTGATTGCGTGCAGGTCAATGCTGAGACTGGGAGCGGCTGCGCCAATCGCAGATGATCCCAGCAGCCCAGGGACCAGCAGAGACAAGGCGTGCGTGCGCGATGGCCACTGGCCCTACCAGACTCAGGATGGAACTCGAGGCGATTAGGTAGGTCGGGGGGGGGGGCTCTTGGTGGGCTGTGTAGGTGTCATTATGAGTGGGGTGCCTTACCCTTGCCAGAGAACCCTGGATCATCGGTTCTCTGGGAGAGGGAAGGCAGGGGAGCTTAGTGCCGGACTCGCCCAGCTGTCAGGCTGGCAGAGCATGCGCTCTGCCTCCCTGACAGCTAGGCAGGCACCGGCAGGGCTGGTTTGGGGTGGGTGCATTCGCACAGCACCGACCCCAAACCGTTTCCCACTCCGGCTTTGCCACCGTGGCCCCGCGCGTGTGCGTACGCACGGGGTCTGGGAGAAACCGTTTCTGCTTGAAACAGATTTCCCTTTGAAAATGTTTTGGCCGAAAACGAATCTTATAGATCCGTTTTCAGCGGCAAATGCGGAAAGGCCCATAGTCCACAGAAACGGAGAATCTAGTTAAAGTGTCAGGATATTGGACCCTTGAGACAGATTCAGGCCAGACCAAAGGGCCAGTTGAAATGCACCCTTAGGCATGCCTCCTTTTAAAAGATGACTAGGACCTGTGCACACTTATGTCACGGTGAGCGCCTGTCCTCTTACTGGTAAGACCACTTTGCATACTGCTGCCACTGCTATATCCCAAAGTTGACTAACCTTCCCCTGAAAAACCCAGCTGTGGACTGAGAAAAACCAGTCTATAGTCTGACCAAAAGAGGTTAGTTATCTCCCAGATGGGGTGTCTGCACCCTCTTTTGGGTGCAGTGTGACAACATCCAGATGGCCATGGCTATGTCTGAGTGCATACTGGGTGTTGCCTCAGTTGTTGCCATGGCAATCTGGACTGGCCTACCGTGGTCATTCACACTTCAAGCACTGCTGGTCTGGTACAGGGCTTTACCACCACCCAAAGGGCAAATTGCTACCACCAGGCCATACAATGCTAGGCTGGTAAGTGTGAAAAGACCTCTAGTCTCCTTGCGCCTTCCTTTGGTGGCAAGAAACAAGCTTATTTTTGAACATCTGTGGATATTATTGGGTTGAATGAACTGGGAAGGATGCCCAAACTTTGGGCTGGACACAACCTTTGCCCATGTGGAAATTTCAGAAAAGACACTGACATTTACTGTTAGTGCTTTATAACTGTCCATAGAGAAAGGGCTCCAGTTGTGTTGTTTTTAATGGTGTAGAAGCCTGCTGTATGTGGTGAGCCTTGGTACTCTATCCCTTATCTGGCCTTTCTCAGCACCTCATCCCAAGCTTTTGGTTTTTGTTGATCCCTAACTGTAGCCTTTCTTTTGCTCACTGCAGCAAAAACTGCTTTGAGGGGCAACATTCTTTTCATTCTGTATCCTTTTATCTTTCTTCTCAAAGAGCATTTAGTCAATATTAGGAGAACAATTAACTAAGGTGGTAATGCCTGAATTAAAACAAAGACCACAACGTTCAGATTTTGCTCTCTCCTTCTCTCTGTCTTGGGACCTTTCTGCACTTAGATTGGCCTTTCCAGGGCTTCTGTTTTGTCCATATGCTGGTACAGAGGCCTCACCCATCATTAGTATGCTCAGTCTGCACCAGACAGAGCATAACCCACATCAGGAAGTTCTCAATTTGAGTCACCTGTAGTCCTTGACAGCTAAGGCTACCACTGTACTAGGCCCCTTCTGCACTCACCTGCCCTAAATCTGGATCAGTGGGTTTGGAATAACTGGCTCCACTAATCTGGATCATACGGATAATCAATGATCATCTGCACGAGAGCATTGATCTGGCCTGAGAAGCTTGTGTGAGCTTTGCAGGGCTGATATATTTTTTAAAATGTCTGTTTTTAAATGTTGTGAGCCACCCAGAGACCCTCGGTATGGGGCGGCATATAAATGTAAATATAAATAAATAAATAAAAATATACATCTTCCAGCTCACTTTCTTTCACACTCTGGTCTAGTGAGGCATGCTGGATTCACACTGGACACAGCATAGGTTGATCTAGGAGGCACAAAATGGCCACCTATACCTTGTAAGTAAACCAGTCCGGGGAAGTGTGTAGCTCACAAAATTGCACTGCCAAAATGAATTCTCCCTAGGCATCTGAGGCCAAGAACATTAATTTCTGGGTGTTAGAAATCTCACAGCAGGCTCCAAAGCTTTTCTGAGCTTCAAGGGGTAGCACACGTCAATGTGGAATGGCGGGAGTTTTGTGGGGATGAGTGTGTGGTGCAGTGGCAAGGTGTTACAGCTGGTGGCAGGCTTTGGATGCCATACTGCACCATCCTGGAGCAGGCCATCCAAGTGTGGGTGACCTTTTTCTGGGACAATTGGGGCTTCTCCAGTTGGAAATGGTTTCTGTAGGAGCCGTCCCTGCTAGAATGCAAAAATGTCTGTTTGTTGACCAATCCATGCTCCAGGTACCATGGGCGATTTCGCACTTCCCTTCCCATCCATTGGACAGGAAAGGAGCATAATAATGAAGTGCTAATGCTAGTCTCTTACAGAACTAAGCCCCATCTGTGACCGATCCTGGGGCTGGTCCTCTTCTGAGTGCTGCCATTTTGGTTGCGGCACCTTCCATGACGCTGTGTGTGTGAGTGCTGTCGCTCTGACGATGCTGACAATCTGCGCATGTGCAGTGGTGTCTATGGTCATCCCAGGTGCCAGTGTGCTTGCACGGCACCTCAGACAACCACGGAGCGCCGGAAGAGGTGCAAATTGCAGCTGCCTGGACATGCCAGGTAAGCTTTCAGTTAAGGCTGCTCCACACCTAGTGCACGATTAGGGAACTTCTGGGAAGGCAGCGGGTGGCCCCTGGAGGCTGCAGCAGCCTCCTCAAGGTGCAGATTCTTGTCCCCAGAAATTCCCTAATCATGCACTATGGACTGCAGTGCAAATAGGTCTTTAAAGTCCTTCCCCCTGTGTGTGTGGGCCAATCGATGCAGCGGCCATAGTTGAGGTACCAAACGTCTTTCCAAAGCAGTACGTCTGACTTCCTCTCTGCCTCCTTTTTGAGTGGAGCTTGAAAGAACCACATATTTTTCACCAAAGCCGGCTTTAGATCTGAGTCAGAGCTGTGGATGTTGTAACAGCAGTTGCTCTGTAGGTTTCTTTTTCTTTTTCACAGCCTTGGGAAAGTCTCTGTGTGTTGAGGATGCAGAAATATTTTGAACAAAATTAAATATACCACGTTAGGAGGTCCACTTCTTCCTCAGGAAGGAAGGAAACGTTGCTGCCTGGACCTGTGCTGATTCCCAGTCAAAATAAGGAACATTCGGAGCTTCTTCTCTTGTCTTCTTCTCTCTCTGACACCAGATCTTCAGCCTCCCCCTTTCCACATTCGGATGTAGCTGTTTCTCTGGTTTCCTTGGCAACCCAGCGGGGGTCTGACACTAATCTATGCAGCGTCATTCCCACTAGGGCTTATTTCAGCTTGCTTCAGCAGACTGGCTTGCTCAGAGCAGTTTAATATACATCCAGCTTGGGCACAACTGTGCTCACGGCCAGGTGTGCAGGGAGGCATAGAAAGAAATAGGTGACCATGAGGAGCTGGTGCCAGCTAGGGATTAGGGATGTGCACAAATGGTCTTTTCTTTTCTTTTGTTTTTTTGCATTCTAATTCGATTCGAATCGAATGTCAAAACATTCGAATCGATTCAAATGTTTAGAATCCAAATGCAACAAAATCCGATTTGAATAGAATACATTCGAATCTGTTCGTTCGAATGTTAGATTCGAATCTGAAGATACAAATGTCGACAACTTTCGTATTTGAAGATATGGATGCTGACAACATTTGTATGTGTCACACGTATCTGTATGCATTTCATATGCAAATGCGCACACAGATATAAGAACATAAGAGAGAAGACCTGCTGGATCAGGCCACAGCCCATCTAGACACAGGAAACAAGATGGTCTCCTTGTACAGCACAGAGTGTGACCAGAAACATGTATATAAAGCCAAAGTCCTAACGACCACATCTACATCCTTACCTCACGATTGTGAAAGACTAGAATACAGTATTCGGAAACAGGTTGTACAGCCACTGAAGAAGGCTTTGTGCCGAAATGTGTCAGGCCGGAAAAGAATTGTACAGAATACATTGGTTCCATGATTTGAACACAGGACTGTCCAGTAGCCATGTATTGGCACATCTATAGAACAAACGGACCCAAAACTGAACTACCACCTGCGCTGAACTTCAGCTTGCCGAGGAGGCATTGCACCCCAGCAGGTCCAGTTCAGAAGGAGAAGTCTCTCTATCTTGAAATTTAGGATTCTTTCTTTTAGAATATTAAGGACATATTGCTTTTTAAAATGTATTTCATATGAAGCGCTTTTTATTTTGTCATCCACCTTTGGAAGGTTACTGTTGATTAAATTGTCTTTATTACTTTGTTATCCAGATCCTGTGGCAGCTCTGACACTGACCAGAAACAGAGTCAGAGTGTAGTAATCAATAAACACCAAAGGCCAATTCACACTTGGCCCCGTGGTACACAATGGGATAACATCTTTTAAGGAGCATCTGCACTTGCAGAGGTGTTTTCAACCCAGAGTTGTTAACCTGTTGTCTACCAGTGGTGGTGCTTGAAATTGTGCATCACAACTCTTACCCAAAGCTTACCTGTCTCGTCTAGCACCACGACTATTTGCACCATCTGTGGTGCAAGGGGTATCTGAGGTGCTGCACAAGTATGCCAGCACCTCAGATGACCCCCAAATGCCACTGCGCATGTACAGAGTGTCATCATCACCAAGGTAACAGTGATGGCACATGTGCAGTTGTGCTGACTGGCACGAAGAAGATGGCAGTGATCGGACATGCGCCCAGACATAGGTAGGTCTCTGGGCACATGGGGCTTGGTTTGGTGTGTACTAGCATGCCCAAGTGCAAACGCTAGAACATGTTAGTAGGCATGTACTTTCTCTGTCCAGTGGATGGGATGTTAAGTGCAGAAACGCCCCAAGTTTGGCAGCCAACTAAGCCAGATACACTAGGACTGTTGGGTGGCGGCTGTATTTATTTATTTATTTATTTATTTATTTATTTATTTATTTATTTATTTATTTATTTATTTATTTATTTATTTATTTACATTTCTATCTCGCCCATACCCGAAGGTCTCTGGGCGGGTTACAACAAGTAAAAATAAATTAAAACAAGATACAAATTGAGAGCAATACAGATTAAAATGAAATACAAATAAAACAAGATGCACACTTAAAAACATCTTAAGATTCAACAAATTTAAAACCGTGCACTCCGTAGTGCATTAAAATGATGCCGTTATAGCTGGGGAGGGAAAACAAATCCTTAACCAAAGGCTGAGGTAAACAGGTGTGTCTTTAAGGCCCTCCTAAATAAATATAAGGAGGGGGCATGGCGCACCTCGAGAGGGAGGCCATTCCACAATCTTGGGGCCATGCAGAAAAAGCTCGCTCCCGGGTGCCCACCAGCCTCACTACCGAAGGTGGTGGGACAACCAGGAGGGCCTCATTATTGGATCTTAAGGCACGGGCAGGTCGGTATGGGAGAAGGCGTTCCTTTAGATATTTGGGGCCCAAGTCATTTAGGGCTTTATAAGTTAAAGTTAACACCTTGAATTGGGCCCGGTAGTAAATTGGCAGCCAGTGCAATTCTTTTAATACTGGAGTAATGTGTGTCCAGTTAGTTGTACCAGTCAGCACTCTAGCTGCTGCATTTTGCACTAACTGCAACTTCCGGACCGTCTTCAAGGGCAGCCCTATGTAGAGCGCATTACAATAGTCCAATCTAGAGGTTACCAGAGCATGGGTAACTGTGGCCAAGTCATCTCTATCCAAAAAAGGCTTCAGTTGGCGCACCAGCCGTAGATGGGAGTAGGCACTCCTGGCCACAGCCTCCACCTGAGCTTCCAGTGTTAGTGTGGAGTCCAGGAGCACCCCCAAATTACACACCTGTCCCTTCCAGGGCATAACAACCCCATCGAGAACAGGGTGTCTCCCAACTACACGGACCCGAGATCCTGTAACACACAGCACCTCTGTCTTGTCTGGATTCAGCTTCAATTTATTGGCCCTCATCCAGCCCATTGCTGCCTCCAGACACCTGTCAAGCACTTCAACTGCCTCTCCTGATTCAGATGGTACAGAGAGATAGAGCTGGGTATCATCTGCATACTGATGACACCTCACTCCAAAACTCCTGATGACCTCTTCCAGCGGCTTCATGTAGATGTTAAAAAGCATGGGAGATAAGACCGACCCCTGAGGAACCCCACATTTGAGCTCCCAGGGTGTCAAGTCCACATCCCCCACAGACACTATCTGGGATCAGCTTTGGAGATAAGAGCGGAACCAGTGCCAAGCATTGCCTCCAACTCCTAAACTCCATAGCCTTTCCAGAAGGATACCATGGTCAATGGTATCAAAAGCCGCTGAGAGGTCCAGGAGAACCAACAGAGTGGCATTTCCCTTGTCTCTCTCCCGGAGTAGGTCATCAACCAGGGCGACCAAGACGGTTTCTGTGCCATGACCGGGCCTGAAGCCAGATTGAAATGGGTCTAGATAATCAGCTTCTTCCAAACATGCCTGCAGTTGAACAGCGACAGCCCTCTCTAGAACCTTGCCCAGATAAGGTATGTTAGCCACCGGGCGATAGTTGTTCAAATCTTCTGGATCCAGGGAGGCTCTCTTCAGGAGGGGGCGCACCACAGCCTGTTTCAGGGCTGGTGGGACCACTCCATCCCTCAGAGAGGCATTCACTACTCCCAGGATCCACCTGGTCATACCCTGCCGGCTGGATTTTATCAGCCAGGAAGGGCAAGGATCCAGAGAGCACGTTGTTGGCCGCACCCCCACAAGTAGTTTGTCCACATCCTCAGGCCGCAATAATTGAAACTGATCCAAGCAAACTGGACCAGACAGTTCTCTGGACACCTCATCTGGACTATAACCAATTGTGACATCTAATCCGCTACGAATCTAAGCGACTTTGTCCTCAAAGTGCTTTGCAAATTTGTCACAGCAGATCTTACTTGGCCCTGGCTCATGTTTCTTTGAGCTCGGTTTCATAAGGCCATTTACCACTCTGAAGAGCTCTGCTGGACGGCTACTCGAGGACGCAATGGTGGCGGAGAAAAATCTTTTTTTTGCCGCCATCACCGCCACATGGTAGGCACGATAGTGCGCTCTGACCTGTGTTCGGTCAGATTCATTGCCGGATTTATGCCACCTGCGCTCTAGCCGTCGGCCTTCCTGTTTCATAGCCCGCAGCTCCATGGAATACCAAGGAGCTCTACGGGCTCTACAAGCATGCCGAGGACACTTGGGAGCGATCATGTCAATAGCCCTGCTCATCTCCTGATTCCAGAGAGAGACTTTAAATAAAATATTTAAAATATTTATATACTGCTTCCCATTAAAGTTAAGGCTATATCCAGGCAATGGTTCTTTATTCCACTATATTTGGATATTCCAGAATAAAGCATGGATATTCTAGAATACCTCAAACCATTTGAAAATCCCAATGTAGCCCCAGGATACTACCCGGTTTTGCACTCTGTTTGAAGAAAGGCAGGGTCCAGCCTTAAAAACCAAATGCAAAATGAACATACTATGGAAACAGGCTGCTAGACTAGATGGGCCATGGGTCTGATCCAGTGGGAGCATTTCTTATGTTCTTATATATTTTAAATCATGAGGAAAATTGCAGGTAGTCACTTGACCCTGATTTGCACAGGGGAACCAAATCAGCAATAAAGAGAAAAGACAAGGCACATATTTTTCAGCATACAAGAAGCTATCTGACCATCTTTTCCAAAAAGTGGGTTCAATCACACAAAGATTACGAAGTGCACTGCTTGCAATTCTTATTGGTTACATTGTTTTTACTTTTACGTGGTTTGTATGTTTTTATTGACTGCAACCAACCCTCAGATAGCAATTGATCCATCAGTCAATGAATGGATATGGTGATCTCGGCGGATTTTAATCAAGAAGGTCCTTGAAAAAGAACTGGAATTCCATTCTGTTATATGTTTTACTGACATGTTACAGGAACCCCTCTGGGCCAGGCCTGTGTGTTTACATTCCCATTTGCAAAGATCTTTTAATGAAAGATTTGATTTTACTGATATGTAACAGATAAACCATATCAAGGGGATTTTGAAGCACTTTGATTTATCATCATCATCATATAAGTTCATTGAATACAGGGCCTTGCATTCATGCTTCCTGCTGGCATGGGAGAATATGGTCCTTTTCAAACTTCTGCCTATAGAGTAGAAGAATTTGAGTGAACTGCAGCATGGGCCTTTTCAGAGGACAGGTTACTAGAGCCACTTAGGGCCTTTCCACACTAACTGGTATTCTGGAATAGTCTGAGGCTTAGACCTTTCTGGACCTCTTATGCTGTTTCTGTATTTACTGTAGTTAATCTGGATTAAGTAAATCCAGATCTTCGGAATTCAGTCCTTGGGGAATCCATTCCTTGTTGCTCTGGATCTAAATGAAGGTCCCACAGATACACACGAGCATATAACACCCAATGGCAATGGGTGCTAAACAGGGCTGCTATGTGCCTACTGTAAGGACTCAAGTGGGCCTGTGTAGGAAGTACCACCCACAGCATGGCACAATTGGTCTGTGCAACTGTCAATCAAGAGTCACTTCCATTGACAGTGGGCGCAGAAGAGAGATGCCTGTGTAGTTGCCTACATAGCTACTATGTTGCCGGCCACCAGTTTGCTAGCACATCTGCATAGTTGTTTTATGGAGAGGGACCATAGCAGCTATGTAGGCCCACCCCCAGACCCCATCAACCTGGCATGTGTGTGGACGTGCGCTCTGAAATCTGCTCTTCCAAGCAAATGATCGGTAGCAGATCCCTTTAAAGGAGTCTACTGCTAATCCAGATTATGGGGCCCGAAGACCCCATTAGATCTGGGACTTGATGATGCTTGTGCAGATGACGCAATCCCCATGGGGTCCTAATGGGGCCCACATTGCGGAAGGTACGTAGTGAATGTGTACCAAATCTGTACCAATCAGGTTCTTAATGGGCTTTATGGGGCCTTTCTTTCACACTCTGGAGCAGAAACCCGGTATTGACTTTCTACAAAACCTAGAAAATGGATTTATAACTGCTGGATTTGATGAATAAAAAACTTAGGAAGACTGTCAAAGGAAGAAAAGGTAGTTTATTGGGAGCATTAAAGAAGAAATACAAAAGAAGACTCAGAAGTACACCGGGCGTCAATAGAATTTTAGTAATTTAAGAATATAAATTATTTGCAGAAGAGTTTCTTTTTGTGAACTCAGTTGAGGTATTAAGATTGTACTATAGAATAATAGTTTTTTTTTAAGGATCATAGACGCCCCAACCCATGCTGGGCAGCTCTGTCCACATTGGATGGAGCATATACCAAACTAAGTCTACTCCAGTCTACCCATGAATAAACTGGCCCAGGGAGGCATGAGGAAGTGTGCACACATTTGTGGGCCAGTTTTGCAAAGGGACCCATTTTGATGGTGCATGAAACTGTGCCACTGACATGGGTCCTTCAGAAATTCCAAGGCTAGGAAGCTTATTCCAGTCCATGTAAGTACCCTTTTTTTACTCTGGAGTATTGGGTTATAATGTGAAGGTACTGCAGAATGTTGCCTGTCTGGCAAGTTGAAAGCTGCTGCGCTTTCCCTGTGGTGTTTTAATCCTGTCTGGATGAAGCCTTTGCCAAAGAAGGAAAGGTGACAACTTTCCACAAGGTCTTGGATAGGGATGTGCATGAATATATGTAACATTCATTATTTGTATGAATTTGTATAAATTGGTACAAATTTGGATATTCATACACAAATCAAATGTTATGACATTCGTAAATTAACCTTCTTACCAATACAAATGTTTCAGAACATTCATAGAAATAGTTTGGACATTCGTTAAACTGGGGATACTTATCAGATTAGTATCGGATACATATCCGATATGTGTTCGTGTCAGATATGTACCGGATATGTATTTGTATCAGATATTCATACGAATCCACACGAATAAATTCTTATTGAACAGAATCCTACTACATTTGAAGTAGGGATGTGCACGAATGTATTTTTGATATTCAAATCCAAGTAAATTTGAATGTCAAAAACCCGATTCAGTTTGGATATTTAAGATTCGAATGTCACAAAAAGTGTTATTCAAGTCCGCAATATTCAAATCCATTCATTCGAATGTCAGGTTGGTATTTAAAGATACAAATGTCAACAACATTCGTATCTGTTATACGTATTTGTGTGCATTCTGTAAAAATCCGTATGCATTCCGTAGTATCCCGTACCCATCCCATTTTAATCCTGTATTTTAAGCGCAAGATACGTATAATTTTTGTGCAGATTTGTATATGACAGATACAAATCTACACATTTGAAACATTCAAAAATCCACATCAGATTTTCAAAAATCCATATTCAAGTTCAAATGTGCAAATTTGGATTTTCAAAAATCTGATTTGAGTTTGAATGCTGATATTCACCAGATTCAAATTGAATATTTGGATTTTTGAATATTCGTACACATCCCTAATTTGAAGGGTTTCTATTCGAATGAATACAAATTTTCTAACATTCGAAACCCTACAAAACGAATGTCAAAAAACCCATTTGTGCACATTCCTAGTCTTTGAACTTGATTAATAGATTAATTGATTGATTGATTTAAGAATCCATATCCTACCCTTCACCAAAAGGTCCCAGGGTAGGTCACAATCACAAAAATATAAAATTATATCAAGTATTCTTAAAACATTTTAAAAAAATATAACCCCCCCTCTCTCCCTCCCCTCCAGAACAGAACACAGTGATAGACGCAGAAAAGTCTGCTAGAAATAATCAGCATTCTCAAAACTAATCTAATTGTATCAATTGGCAGCCAGGACTTGCTGTCACCACTATAGAAAGTTTAGAGTGACAAAGATAAACTGCAGGCTAATTTACTGAGCAGAATCTGTCAGCTTGAGCAAGCCTTTTTGTTTAAAAATCGGGTAACGACAATCTTTCTAATGGCTTAAATTATGCATCAGCGAGAGGAACTAGTTGCCTCTTCGTTTAGTTAGCACTTAATTGTCATCTCCATCCGTGATGGCAGGAGGTGCCAACATTTGTGATGGATATAGAAAGTGCTTCAAAATTCCTCTGCATGACAGACTGGAAAATCTACAGTGGCTTTTAGTTCTTTGAGAATAACATCTGGTTTCATGTCTCCTCGCCCTCCCCGTGGTATTTTTTTTTTTTTGACAATGACTAACAACAATCAGTTTTCATCCACTCCAAATTTTGTAAGAAAGGCAGTCATTACAAGGGATGTGTGCGGATATTCGAAGACATTCAAAATTCAACTGAATTCCACTGTCACTAGAAGTACCCATTAAGTACCCATTAATGGGTACAAAAATGCCATTACGTACCCATTAATGGGTACTTAATGGTACTTTTAGTGACAGTGGAAAAACACGCTTTGTCTGAATTTTGACATCTGAATTCGAATCGAATGTCCATAAATTCTAATTTATACATTTGAATGAATTTTGAATTTTTGAATCTATTTGTTCAAATTATCTGGACATCGGTTTGTGTATGGTTTCGTGCATGATGCGTAATTGCACATACACATTTTCCCCACATCCATACGCATTACTACGGATCTGTACAATATCTAAGAGTTTTCTCTTAGATTTGGATAAACTTAGTTGACTATAATTTCTAATAAGACATATATCAAGGTAACCTCATTATGGAGCAATTTAGTATAAGATCGATTTCATTAATCACTTTCATCCAATTTGGTCTAGTGGTTAGAGAGCCGGACTCTTATCTGGGAATACTGGCTTTGATTCTGCCCTCCCCCATGAAGCCAGCTGAGTGACCTTGGGCTAGTCACAGCTCTCTTCTGAGCTCTCACAGCCCCACCTCACAGGGTGTTCTGTTGTGGGGAGAAGAACAGAAAGCTTTGTCAGCAACTTTGAGTCCCCTTAAATGGGTGAGAAAAGCGGGATAGAAAAGCCAACTCTTCTTCTTCATCCAAAAGTTATTTATTACACAGCAATCCCACCACATAATTTCCTGTATAGTTATTTCACAGCTGTTATGTGCTGAATTAAATGCAATCTTAGAGATCTAGTAGCCTCAGTTTTAGTTTCTGGTTTTTGTAGGAAATGTATTAGTCTTTGACGGAATAGCCAATTTTTTTTATGGAAGTGAATATTTGTCTTAATTTTATATTTTTTTTATTTCATTGTTATTTGAACATAAATCTTTTTAGAGATACCCTTTTTTATTCACATCTTGACATACAATATTTGAAGAACAATTAAATATGATTTGAAGAACAATTAAATATGATTCAGTATTTTTGTATTTGATTGGACAGACTACCCTATTTTAACCTGCAAAAGCACTTTAATGTTCCCCTTTTTCAAAATTAGCATCAAAGTTGCTTCCAGATGCATTTTAAAAAATTCAGTTCTCCCAGGATCATATTGGAATTGCCACACTCATCTGTGGCAATCCCCAAATATTCCCGGGATAATGCGCTATACAGACATCACAGCAAATGCAGCTATGATGCCGGGTTGTCCATCATGCTGGATTGCTTACCCTGACTGTTGTAGGGATGTGCATGGCTATTCATATTATTTGTTATTTGGATGGATTTGGATGAATTCAGACATCCATATACGAATCGAATGTCCAGACATTCATACTTTAGTATTTCTACGAATATGAATATTTTGAGTTATTCATACAAATAATTTGGACATTCATGTGTGCACATTCGGATATGTACGAGATGAAAATGGGATGCATATGGGATGAAAATGGGATGTGTACAGATGCGTATGGATGCATACGGGATTCATATCATTGGATACGTAACAAATATTCATACAGATATGAATGTATGCATTCAATACGAATGTATTAATATCAATTCAAATGTCCAAACATTCATTTTTAAAAATTTGTATGAATTCAGATTTTCAACTATTTGATTTGTTATGAACTGAATGTCAAAAATTGCATTTGTGCACACCCCTAGCCTGTTGTTTTCTTGCACAATTGCTGCTCTTGCAAAAGTATCCAGATGCAGCAAGTGTGTGAGATGTGATGCCCGCAGCCGGCGGCCACCATTTACTAAGCCCCAGCTGGGCGTCCAACACACTTCAGTCCAGCCACTATGGCCAGGGACTTCAAGTTCTCTTTTAAATAGTAGGTTTCTAGGCCTTTTTCTTCTTCTGAGCTGAGCTCCAACACTTAGGTTACACTGTTACCGTTACATTTCTATAACAACACTTCCCCCCTCCCTTGAGCGTCTGTGCCAGAAATCAGGCCTCAAGCAGAGTGGCTTTGAAACAAAAGTAACTTTATTGGTTTACAACTCTTATGTTAGTTCAAGTTCAACACAAGCCGTTCACATTAACTTATTTTCTTAACTTAGGACCCTGATCAATCTCTATTCTAGATTCTCCTCAGGACCCAGAACTGCACTGTCTAACTCCTTTCTAAGTCAAGCCCCAGATACAGAACAACCAACGTGTCTGGGAAAGCTGCCAGCACACTCACAAGCACACAGCTGACAAGAGATTGCTCAGCAAAGGTACAGCCCAAACGACGTCCGAAAAGAAGAAATCCAGAAACAGTCCAAGTCCAGGGTTAACAAGAGTCATACAAACAGTCCAGTCCAAGGTCAGGGCAGCCAGAAGGATGGTCAACAGGTACGTTCCAAGGTCTAGGGTTTCCAAGCAGTCCAGGAGTCAGATGCAGCAGCTTTCTCTTAAGGTAAACAAATAGTTTCTGACAAAGGGCTTGGGCGTCTGCCCGGTGCTTTAACTTTGCAGATTGAGCTCACAGCTGCAGGTGATCCGCATGTCTCTGGGCAAGTCTTTTTGATCGTCTTAACCCTTCCTTCTCTGCTCTCCTTTGCTTAAAGCTGGGGATCTCTAGGTTCTGCTGTTCCATGTTTCCCCCATCCTGCACTTCTGCTGTGGTAAGGCTGCGCTGTTGAACCCCAGGCTCCAATGGGGCTGGGGGGTCAGAACTGGGTCCTGGCATCACCTCAGGTGAGTCCTCCTCATCCTCTGAGTCTTCCTCCTGGCTGACCATGACACAATGGTTTTTCTGCTCTTGTTTATATAAGCTCTGTCTCCGCTAGCCTCCACCTGATTGGTCGGCTCCTCCTAAGAGTTCCATCCCCCCTCCCGCTGTTGCTGGGGAGAAACCTCTCTCCACTTACCTCTATAGCTCTCAGTTTATAACACTTTGACCCCACATTAACTGATGTAGGCAGTTTTGTATTCACTACACTTTCATTAATTCTAAACATTTCATTCCTGCTAAGTCTCACCAAACCCATGGGCATCACATGAAAAAAAACCAAAACAAAGGGAAGTGGGTGGGGCAGTGGGGCAGTGTGCAGACAGCATCCTAGTGTATTAAAGAATAGTGCTACAAATGGAGTGCTGTTTTTTAAAAAAAATGCAAAATGGGTTAGGCGCTATGGTTGTAGCACTCTGCATCTGTCTGTGCTGATCTTGCCCTAGTTTTCTGTATCCGGAAGGAGAGTTATGCATAGGATTGCTCTGAAAGAGAACTAATTTCACTTAGTAAGCTCAGAACTTTCACAGTCATATTGTTATGTATGTTTTCCCCAAAGGTGGCTTCACAGTCAATGCTTATTACTTATTGGCTCATTATGTGCCAGGTTTGCTTCCGCACAATGCGTCTAATTTCAGATTCAGACTTTATAAGGGCAACAGACAAGCAGGCAAGAGAGAACAAGGAAATGGAAAGAACCTGGCTGCATTTTGGCTCCTGTGTGAGCTGTTTCAGTAGTGTTTAATGGTGAAATTTGTGAAGGTTGTGGCTCAGAACAGAACGAGGAAACTTTAATGATACAGACTCCCTGTTTTGTGGGATGGTGAAGCAGCTGCAGTAAATGAGAGGAAGAAAGCTTAATAGGATTAAACTAGAGTTTATATGCTGGGTACCTATTCTCCAAATTATCCATTTCCTGACAAATGACGTTGCAAAATGACCTACTTATTCCCATCCAGCATTGTGACAATTTAGTTATAGCTGAAGAGTTGTTCATGTAGAAAAAAATAATACTCTTGAAATTTCCTGTAATTTTAAAGTCATTTTTATGCAAATCACCAAAAGGTATGTTTATCTGTTTAGGTTATTCTTAGAAGCCACTGTTTCCCCAAAGACTCCAGGGACAACAAATTGAAACCACAACAACAACAACAAATCATTGCACCACACTGAGAATGAGAATGTTTGGACAGAAGCAAGAAAGGGCAAATAACTCTCCTGCAGGAAGTAAAAAGAGGGTGCAGGTGCCAGAAGAAACATCGGCTCAAGCAGCGATTGGCTCAGCATTCATATGAACACACTGCTTCATATGTTCCCTCTTGCTACAATCATAGTAGGCACTCTAAGAACATTAAAAACATAACAGGAGCCCTATTGCATCGAGCCAAAGCTGATCTATGGCCACATCTAAGGTTTAATCCAGTTTCAGTCCACCTTCAGAGTGGGATAACACATCAGCAAAGTGACCAGTAATTTTCTTTCCAGATTATCTATCCCAAAGGTGAATTTTCTGAGTTATTTAACATCGAAAGAAAACAGCTTGTCACTTTGCAGATGTATTATCTCACCCTGAAAGTGGACTGAAGCTGGATGAAACCTTAAGTGTGACCACATACCTTGTCACTTTGCTGATGTATTCTCCTCTTCTGAAAGTGGACTGAAGCTGGATGAAACCTTAAGGGCGAATCCCCACAGCAAGCTTATTTCGTTTTCCCTAAACCGAAATAATAGAACTGGATGCAAACGCGAATTTGCCTGTTCCCATTAATTTTAACTTAATTGCGTTGGATCCGGATTCTGAGGATCGTACATGGGGTAGGTGACTCAAGGTGGGACTCAAGTGGCTACTTTTTATAAGCCGCTTTTCGGGGCTGCCCTACCCTCTTCCTCCTGGCATGGACGCACCACCCATAAGGGACCCCTTCACCGAGCCTAACTGGGTGGCTGGGTGGCTGCTGCTTGCCTGGATGGAGGAAAAATGGCAGCGACCAGCCAGCCAGCGATTCTTTCCCCTCCTCTCCCCATTGCTCAGGGCACACAGCAGCAGTGGCAACTAAAGCCCCTTTGCTTTAAACATTCACATTCAGCTGCTTTCCTCCCTTCCTTTCCCTTTCTAAAGTCAGAACTTTTAGAATTGCACAAAATTGCAATATTGTTATCAGGCTGAAGTGGTTCCATCGCTACAGTGTAGCGCTGCTGTTAAGGGTGGATTTTTAACACTGAAATCACTGTCTTTGTAAGCAAGCTATTGGGAAAGGGAAACCCTAAACATGGATTCTCATCCCTTAAAATGGTACTGTCCACACAGTAAAAAATGTAAAACGTTTCAAGCGCACGATCCGGAGTGAGACCTGTTGAAATCAGGATTGAGATTCACCACACTTTGGGGTGGTTTAACACGGGGAAAGCGTGTTAAGCCAAACTGCCGTGCAGACTCCGAGGATTGAAAACGTTTTGAATCCGAGATAAGGTAGCCATGAAGACACGGCCTAAGTGTGACCATAGCCCCAGTCCAGCATCTCGTCTCACACAGTGGCCATCCAAGTGCTTATGGGCATTCTCAAGCAGAAGACTCAGCCATGTTCACACAGGAGAAATAACTCACAGGTTAAAGTGCCAGGCAGGTTTTAGAATGCTCCAATGTCCTTGTAAAACAAAGTCCAATGCTGCAGAGTTAAAAAAAAGAAAATGCTACTGACAAATTGGCATTGGTTGAAGAGTTTCCCTTCTCTCTACATTTTCCTGGGTGTTTGGGACAGATCTCATGAGATCTTGTGAGCATTCCCCCTCACCTGGGAAGGAGCAGGCCTCCCAGAGAGGGAGGGGCTAACCATGTGATTGGAAAAACCATCCCTGCTGGTTAGTGGAATGTGGGAATGTTCTGTTCTCCCTGCAGAGCTCCTTTTCTTTGCAGTAAGTAATTTCTGCATTTTTAATTTATGTCTGGAGACATCCGAAGACAAAATCTTCACCTGTTCTTGACTTCCTGCAAATGGGCTTTAGAGGCATCTCGCCTGTCTCTTCAACCCAGAGATAGTAATTATCTAGATATCCATTCTGGTATCCATTGATATAGCGCTCCTCTGTGAATTTGTCCAACCCTTTATTTAAGCCATCAAGGTTTGTGGTCAGTTGCATAGACTGATGACCTGCTGGGTCGAAGAAACACTTCCCTTTGTCACTCCTAACTTTCCTGCTAAATTTTTTAAAGACAAGAACAGGTGAAGTAAGCAAGTGTATGGATATCTGTAACATTCAATATTCATACAAATTTGTATGGATTCGGAAATTCAGATGGAACATACTGGCAGTGGGTGTGGTCTCCCATATTATGCACTAATGTGCATTTGCTGGTGCAGAACACTAGCAAGTAGGGATGTGCATGAATATTTGCAACATTTGATATTTGTACAAATGTGGACATTCATATACAAATAGAATGTTATTTATTTATTTACATTTCTATCCCGCCTATACCCGACGGTCTCTGGGCGGGTTACAACAGGTAAAAATAAATTAAAACAAGATACAAATTAAGAGCAGATACAGATTAAAATGAAGTACAAATAAAACAAGATGCACACTTAAAAACATCTTAAGATTCAATACATTTAAAACCGTGCACTCCGTAGTGCATTAAAATGATACTAGCATCCTGTTATGACACTCACACGCTGACATTCGTATTCATAGGAATGTTTCAGGACATTTGTATGAATGCTTTGGAACATTCATGAATCCAAAGTGCATTTGACATGGATTGCAAGCGGATTCAGAGTGGATTCAGGGTGGATTTGATGCTTTTAAAGTTGATATGTTATAGGATACATATTGGATACATATGTATCAGATACGTATTGGATACGTATTGGATATTCATACAAATACATTCATATCAAATAGGATCTTACCATATCCAAAGAGGATCTTTTCAACGAACATGAATTTTCTTACATTTGATTTGATCCAAACTGAATGCAAAAAATCCCATTCATGTACATCGCTAAGGTGACGGTTTTGCCTTTGTCTTTTGCTTGAGAATATCCAGAGCAACTGGTGGGTCACTTTGTGAAACAGGATGCTGGTTTATTGGGTTGTGGCCTAATCCAGCAAAGTACCTCATGTGTTCTGTTCCCTCTGACATTTTAATATCTGATGATTTCCTCGTTGCTTCTGGCATAGCCTTTTTAATGAATTTGTCTATGTTTCAACTGTGGGTTTAATTTTTGCTCATCATTTCATTGTTCTTATTATTGGAAGACAAAAAAAAAATATTAAATGCCTGCAGGCTCTTTAACTGAATGGTAGGCTAGAGATATGGAAATAAATGCGTAAAGTAAATACATTTGGCCTAGAGACTTTTTAAAAAGATATCTTGATCGAGAGCTTCCATTTGAGGAACAGCTTCTCTGTTGTGCGTTCTGGGAAGAATCCAGCCTTATGAAAAGGTCATCTGATCATCCACAGATGTTCCCAAAAGGTTTTACGGGAAACTAGGTATGCGGAGCTACACCGAGAAGCCCCAAACCCCAACATCCTTTCCCCACGTGGTAATCTAGGAATTGCTATCCTGTCTGTCCCTATGCTCCTGGACTTAACTCAGATCTATAGAAGCCTAGTGGGATTTTCATATGGATGTGCATCGAAGTTTAGCCTTATGCTCATCAGGCCAGTTCACACATGGGGTGAGCTCTGAGATGAAGCATCGTGACATGGAGGAGCCAGGTCCTAACCAGAACTAGCTCCTGGTTTGGTCTAGTGGTTAGGGAGCCGAACTCTGATCTGGCAATACCGGGTTTGATTCCGCCCTCCCCCATGAAGCCAGCTGGGTGACCTTGGGCTAGTCACAGCTCTCTTCTGAGCTCTCACAGCCCCACTTACCTCACAGAGTGTCTGTTGTGGGAAGAAGAAGAGAAAAGCTTTGTCAGCCACTCTGAGTCCCCTTAAATGGGTGAGAAAAGCGGGGTAGAAAAGCCAACTCTTCTTCTTCTTCTTCTTCTTCTTCTTCTTCTTCTTCTTCTTCTTCTTCTTCTTCTTCTTCTTCTTCTTCCTCTTCTTCCTCTTCTTCTTCTTCCTCTTCCTCTTCCTCTTCCTCTTCCTCTTCCTCTTCCTCTTCCTCCTCCTCCTCCTCCTCCTCCTCCTCCTCCTCCTCCTCCTCCTCCTCCTCCTCCTCCTCCTCCTCCTCCTCCTCCTCCTCCTCCTCCTCCTCCTGTGCAGGAGCTCATCCTATGTTGACTAGGCATGCCACAGGTTGAACCTGCACTACCTTTACCAAGTGCCCATTCACACCTCTTCTGGTGCTGGAAAGGGACATGACATGTGCTGACGCATCACGTTACACACCACAAACCCATGTGATGCGCCATGTATGTGCACTGGCACTGACCCCATTAACCCCAAGATGGCAACATCCATATACCCATTTGCACCTCAGGTAAGTTGGAATGCCCTAAGCAAGTGCAGACGCTTAGTGCACTCTGAGCCATTTTGCCAAAAGCTTCTCATGGCTGGGAAGCCAAGGGCAAAATAGCAAAGATTTGTGACTTTCAGGCCAGTAAGAAAGCAGTGAGGTTGCAATAGGAAACTTTGAACAAATAGATTTGAATTTGCTTAATTCAAATCGAATTTGGTTAAATTTGAATTTAACAGCACGCCTGAATTTAACAGCTCATCTGAAAGCTCACAAGAGCTCCAGGGTCAGTCTCAAAGGGCTCCAGAAGGCTAGGAACAAAAGTTCCTAACCTTGGAATGCTCAGGGAACCCAGTTTGGTGGCATGCTTTGGTGCACTGCCCAAATGGGTCTTTCTGCATGCCTCCATGCTCTGGATTGCCAGTCTACTACACTGGTTATTCCTTGACATTGAGGACTACCGGTAATCCTTGGGGCCTTCTATATTCCACACATTCGCGTGGAAGGGAGACCCTTAATGGAATTTCTGGCAATACACTTGCTGGCCGTTGAAGAAACTGAAATAAAGGCCCTTTATTATTCAGTATCCTCAAATGGTGTGCTGCTTTGCTCCCCTTGTATGACCTTTACCTGACCATTGCATTTTCTGCATTTGGGAATTTGCTCCTTTTAATTTTAATGTACAGAAAAAAAGAAAAAGAAAAAAGACATCAAGCAAACAAAAGGCAAGAAGACAAATGTATATTCAAAATATGTGGCATTTCCCAGGGTCCTGTGGGTGAAAGTTAGCAGCCCCCAGACTAGGTTCAGTGGCATCGCTCCTTGTCGTGAGCGGTTTTTATATCATTGCTACAACCTGCCCCTTTGCCTGCTTCACAGGAGTTTGAATGCTGTGGCTATCAATATCAAAGGAGACCAAAGAGTTAACATTGACCCAGCTGGGTTATCGGACAAGATGAGATTATGCATCTCAAGTTGCCTGGAGGCAGGAATAAGAGTCTGGGAAAGGTGGTGTCAGAAAAATAGAAGCGAGAACCACTTTCTTTCCACATCATCGTATCTAAAGGTGAATTTTCTAGTTCAGATAACGTGAATAGAAAACCGCTTGTCACTTTATCAATGTTTTCTCTTGCTTTGAAGGTGGATCAAGGAACGATTAAAACTTAGGTGTAGCTGGGCCCTTTGATCCCTACTGGGACCAACTGTAGAGAACTGGGGAGGAGGGGACTGTTCAGGGCCGGTGAAGTAGGATGCCACATGCCTGAAACATCCCCTTGGGTGCACCAAGTGCTTATGGCCTTTTTGCTAAAATTTTCAATGTGCAGACATTGGGGCTTTTTTTCACTTCGTCTCCCATCTTTGGGAAGCAAAGGATGGAAAGGTTTTGTATGCTTTAAGCATCCTCACTTGATAATGTTTAGAGCATATGTAACTTCTGCCAATCCTTTCCAGAACTTACCCTAAGTGCAGATGGCTGCCTGGGCGGAAGCCATCTTTGGACACTCAAGCTGGCACAAGGGTGTGTATGTGACACCGTCACCTGGGCAACCAGGTGGCATGGTGTGTCATCATGCATGTGCCGTCAAACAGGAAGAGGTGCGAATGATACATCCAGAGCCTTACCGATTCCAGTGTTAATACAGGTATGTGATACATTATGTGTTCCATGCCTGTCCTGCCTGTGGGGTGCTCTGAGACACACAGAGCCATTTCTGGAGAGGAAACGACTCTATGAATGCAAAGGGGCCCATTTGAGGCCCAGTTAGGCAAAAACTCCTCCCCCACTTCCTCCTCTTCCTCCTGAAGGTCTGTTGGTAATAAGATGGTAGATGTATCAGAGCCAGTAGCTTGCTAAATGCTTTCAGGGTTAACTGAAGGAATTGTTGTTGTTCTTGGGTACCATTGAGTCACAGTTCACCGGGCACCTCCATGCAGTTTTCTTGGCAGAGATATGGAACTGGTTTGCCATTGCCTGTGTCTGGGGAGAGACTGGGAATTGAACCAGCAACTTTCTTCTTTCTAAGATTTTTGATCTATCACTGAGCTACATTCACTTGGATCACAGACATTTTCTTCCAGAGCTTTTCCTCTAAGAATTGACACTGTGGCTCTGAATACCTGAGAGGATCATTCAGAAGATGGCATGAAGTGGGACATCCATTTTGCCTTTGCTGCCTTGTGGCTTATTTCACTGCGAGCGTCTGTTTTGACACAGTGTGTCACTTGTAAATGATGCTATAAAAGGCAGAATGAAACTGCAGAGGAAAAATATTTTTGTTGTCTAGTGAAACCCAGTCATCATTCTGATTTCTCCAGACGCGAGCTGAAGGCGCAGGGTTCGATCTCAAGCATACTTTGAGGAGATGGGTGGGAAGAATAGGAAGATTTATGTCGGATTCTGTGGGAATATAAAGATATAAAGCGGCATGTCTTGGAAACTTTGGCACGATCCATTGGCCTGTGATAGTTGGGGGACACGGCAAATAGGTGCAAATAGGTTTCGCAGCTGAAGCGCTCCCTTGAGCAAAAAGCATGGTGGGAAGTGTGCCAATAGAAACCCACTTTAAAGCACTTCGGTGCACTGCCAGCTTATGGCCCCTTCTGCACATACTGTCATGTCTGGAGCGGGCAGCAGCGGCAAGCACATGGACATGCACACACACGGCTAGCGGAGCCAAGTCAGTTTCAAGAGTCATACAAGATAAAGAGTTATAGATAGTCAGAATTCTAAATATGCTGAATATTTGTGCACATCTCTATTTAGGACCGTAGGGGAAACCCATGGGTGTAAGGTGTACATTTCTTTTTTTTTCTTCCCAATCTCCCTCTCTTTCATGTCCTGCCTTACCTTTTTAATACGTCATGTTCTGTGAGCATTCATAGACTTAGAGGTGGGATAAAAATCCAGTAAGTAAGATAAAGAATAAATATGGTATTATTTCTGCACATGGTTGGGTTTTCACTATAGCAGGTAAGAAGATTAAAATCCAAAAATCAATAAATAAATGGGAAAAAAAGCAAAGGTATATAGTAACTCAAAGAACAAGAAAACAAAACCAAGGAAATGATTAAAACCAGACAAAACAAAGCCCTACGTCAGCACACCTGCTTGGAAAATGAGTATCTGATTAACCAAATGTCTGGCTGGAAGGGTAAATCTCAAATAGGCCCTGAAAGATTTGAAATAATCAGAGGGGAATTTATTCCAGGGCTTTATTAGGACTGTTTGATTAGCTACAGTTGTACTGATTTTCTCCCCACCCACATTGCACCAAATATGCAGAGAAAATGTTTGCTTTTCTGCTATTTTCCCCCACTTCATTTTAAAGAAAAGTAAGACTCCCCAAAGTTGTGATCCTGTGCCTAGAATGCCACTCTGTCCTTGTGGAAAAAAATGGCAGAATGCATGTGTCTTTAATGTGGTGCAAAGTGATATTCCTTCAAGGATTAAGAACCAAAGAGCCCTGCTGGATCAGGCCACATCCCATCTAGTCCAGGATCCTGTCCCACACAGTGGCCCACCAATTGCTCATTGTCCCTTTCAAGTGGAAGACAAGGGGAAAACATTCACTTGCTGTCAAATCCCAGCAAATGGCTCTAAAGGCATTCTGCCTTTCTCCCAAGCCTGGAGGATGTGAAGAGGCATCCATTCTAGTAGACATGGATGTATGTGTCGGTTGCAATGATTAAAGGTTACAATGAACATTATTTTAAGGGACAGATTAACCACTGGCCCTTTCTGTCTGAAATGCGATTTGATCCAGATCAGAGTAGCCCTGGTCTGGACCCAGGGCCTCCACATCTGCATATTAATCTGGATTGTGGAGCCCCTACCCCCTGTGAGGCTGGATGCATCCGCACAGGATGGAGCTAGATCCAAACTGAGAGGCCCTTGAACTGGATCTACTGTAGACCCCTTTAATGGGATCTACAACCCAGCCTTCACCTACTCTTGTATCCCTGCAGGGAGGCTTTAAAGACATCCTGCCTGTCTCCCCAGCCTGGAGGATGTACCTAGGCATCCCTTCTAGTAGCCATTTGTACTTCTGTCACCCATGAATTTGTCTAACCCTTCAACAAAGCCATATAGGCTGGTTGCTGTTACCACCTCCTCTGGCAACAAATTTCATAGAAACACTTCTTCTTGTCTGATCTGACTCTCCTACCTATCAGCTTCATAGAGTGCTCTCCGGTTCTAGTTCACCTTTTCTATACTCTTAGGCCTTGAAAGATGGTCCCGTCTTAACCACCATCTTTCAAGGCTGAAGAGGCCTAGATGTTGCCATCATAAGGGAGGTGTTCCAGCCCCCTTAATCATTCTGGTTGCCCTTTTTGCACCTTTTCCAGAAGTGCACAGTTGCTTAAAAATGGGCCCATAGTTACAAAGCACACAAATACTCCAAAGAGATCAAGACAAAGTCAGATACATTTTGACCTTCCACGTCTTCTTTGGTGGCTTCTAACAAAGTCCCTTTCTGCACTGTGGTGCAGTAGATACAGATCCGTAGATCTGTCCAGACTTGTTGCTATTCCTCACACTGTCATCACCTCTTCTGACAGTAAATTCCATAGACCCTCCAGAGGGGGGAAAAACAAAACAAAAAGCTTCCCCTTGACTGAATTCACACATAGGGCTCTTGCATGCAATTAGGACAGCTCTGGTTCAGATATTCTATACCAGAGCTGTACCAGAGCTGTCCTGATTGCATAGCAGAGGCCTAAGTGCAAATTCAGCCCTTAGGGTTATTCACACGAGGGCCAATGGAAGGCGTGAAGGACACCCTGGGATGGAGCATTCCAGTTGGCTAGCTCTGATTGGCTAGCTGTAGCTAGTCAATCAGAGGGACCAGTGCATGCAGGTGCAAAGTGCTGCCATCCTGGCTTGCCATTTCAGGACCTGGCTAGCATGAGGTAAGTATCTCACGTGTCCCTACATCCCCGCATAGGCCCAGGCCTGGGGGGTGCCCAGGAGAGTTCCTGTGGGCCCTAGGGGATCTGATCTGGTTCCCTAGAACCCACAGGAACCTGGGGAAGGACCATGACAGGCCTGCCTGCCCCTGGGTCCAGCTGGACCCGATCCAGCAGGCCTGGGAGTGGGGTCCCGCCCCCTTGCTGGCCTTTTTTGGGCTAGGACATGAGGGGACGGGTTCTCCTTTTGCATGTAGGCAGGTAGGAATGCATTCCTATGCATTCCTTACCTGCCTACCTGTGAATGGGGCATCCGTCCTCGTGTGCCCTAGCCTTAGTTCACTACAGCCGTTTGGCTGTAGTGAGAAAAGGCCTCTTGTCTCTCCTAATTCTCCTGCCCATAAGCTCCATAGAGTGCCCTCTGGTTCTAGTGTTCTGCGTTAGAGAAAATAATTTTTCTCTATTCATCTTTTCCACACCAAACATCATTTTATATATTTCAATCAGGTCTCCTCTCAAAGGCCACCTTTCGGGGCTGAAGAGGCTCAGATCTTGCATGCTGATTTCATTGGCCACTTGCTACCTTACGAACCTAATTGCTGTGCTGGACAAAGAGCGATTTGGCGTGAAGCACACATGGGTCACGGGAAGCTCTGCATGCCGTCCTCCGCTTGACTGACCGCTGAAATAAACCAGTGGAAATGCTTATGAACTTGTAGCACTTCTCTGTTTACTTATATTTGATTCCATGCTCAATATTCTATCCAGAGGACTGCCACTAGTCTCATTTTAGTGAATTATTTGCGAAGGCCAGGCATAAGGGAAGTGTAACATAATGGAAAATCTGCCCAGGAGTGTTACATTCTAAGCTACTTTGATTTTGGTTTCTGTCTTCAGGAACCACAATAGACAGCTTTATAAACAGGCACATTATTGGAAAATGGTAGCTGGTCTCTGGGGAGAAGGAAACCCTATTTTTTTCAATATGTTTATGTCTCGGCTAGATCTGAGAAATAACTTAAGGCCTTATTCATAAAACCATGTGCTGTATAGTTATAATCTTCTCCTGGGGATCATGTGCAATGGCTTCTGTGGAGCTGTGCAAGTTGCAGAAAAGGTGCATAATTTTCTGTACTTTAATCTTAGAATAGAATCATAGAATGGTAGAGTTGGAGGGGACCTCCTGGGTCATCGAGTCCAACCCCCTGCTCAAGGCAGGATCTCCTAAACCATCTCAGACATCTGAGGCAACATACTTGCTAGTGTATAAATTGCTAGCACAAGTGTATGTGCGCACACACACACACGGACACACCCATTGTTCTTGGTGGTCAGCAAGCAATTAGATTAGCCAACAGCTCGTTCTAGATCTGCACAACACAATTACGGCTAAGTGGCAAAATCATTTTTCTTTATTCAAACCTGGCTCGCTTTTAGCGGTGTGTACAAATGCAATTTTCAGTATTTGATTTGATTTGAATATCCGAAGATTCATATCAATTCAAATGTTTAAAATATGAATGTATTCACATTTGATTCGAATATATTTGTATCTATTCACATGCATATTCATTTTGTACGTATCTGTATGCATTTGTACATATCCCATTTTTATCCTGTATGCATCCTGTTTTCGTGCCGTATGTATCCATACAAATGTGTATGGATAAAAATAAGATGCATACGGATACATATGTGAGCCAGTTTGGTCTAGTGATTAGGGAGCCGGACTCTGATCTGGGAATATCGGGTTTGATTCTGCCCTCCCCCATGAAGCCAGCTGGGTGACTTTGGCCTAGTCACAGCTTTCTTCTGAGCTCTCACAGCCCCACCTACCTTACAGGGTGTTCTGTTGTGGGGAGAAGAACAGAAGCTTTGTCAGCCGCTTTGAGTCCCCTTAAATGGGTAAGAAAAGCAGGGTAGAAAATCCAACTCTTCTTCTTCTAATCTGTATGTATCTGCACACATACAAATGTCTACATAATTCAAACGAATGATTAGAAAGATTCAAAATGTGTTTGAACGTTAAAAAAACCAAATGTGTAGACATTCAATTCAAATTCAAATTTCCAAATCAGATGAATTCGATCAAATTTTGAATGTTTCTAAGCACATACCTTCTCACTTGTCTTTTATGGATGAAATTTGCTTATTGGTGATGAAAGACACAGACATAGTCTCACACGGTATATGCCATGAGTCTGCAGAGCCTGCTCATCCCTGCACACTCAAGATGCACTGAGGATGCGTCCAGACATGTTTATACTATGCAGCGGAATGCACTGTCCGATTGAGGCGTCACACACGGCGATCGATGGGACTGCGTACTTACCTTAATGCTGGATCAAGGACACTTGCTGTGCAGAATAAACAAGATAATAGGTTTCCCTCCACTGAAAGCAGAACAGCAAGAGCAGGAAGGGTAGCTTAAATCTGATTGGCTGGCTCTACTTGCATGACACTGCACACCGACTCAGCTCTCGCAGCTCTGGTGGGGGAGCCATGGAGTTGCCTTTGGAGTCGGGATGCCCGGTTGTCACAGCGGAGTAAGTAAGTTGCACTTTTACCTTTAATTGCAGATTTATTTCACTTGTCTGGAGGCAGCCTGAGTGTGATGGAAGAGTAACAGGGCCTGTACAGCTTCTCATTAATCCAACACACGTTCCACCTTAATTGCTTATTAGAGAGGTGTAAAGCTAGAGTGGGAGGAAGCATTGTGCCTTTATTGTGCTCTAAGACTTTATTAAGGGGCATTTTATAATTATTATTTATTTATTATTATTTTATTTACTATTTGTATTTCTATCCTGCCCTATACACAAAGGTCTCAGGGTGGGTAACAACCTTTAAAATCCAACATATCGAACAAAATGATATATATTAAAACAATGAGAACCACAACAACATTTAAAATCCAGCATGTTAAAAAACAATGTCAATTAAAACTGTAGTGTTTGCAGTGGGGGAAACTTGGGGTGTTTTTCCACTGTCACTAGAAGTACCCATTAAGTACCCATTAATGGGTACGAAATGGCATTTTTGTACCCATTAATGGGTACTTCTAGTGACAGTGGAAAAACGCCTTTGACCAACATTTAGGCAAAGGCCTGAGCAAAGAGGTGCGTCTTCACGGCCTTAATGTAAACAGAGAAGGAGTCTGATGCACCTCAAGGGGGAGACTATTCCATAGCCTGGGGGCCATTACTGAGAAGGCCATCTTCTGGGTCCCCACCCGCCTCACTGCTGAAGGCAGTGGGACAACCAGGAGTGCCTCTCTTGCCGATCTTAAGGAGATTTTACACTATCCTGACTGAAAGCATCACAGCCGGGGAGCAAATGTTCCCTGGCTGTGATGTTTGTATGGCTGGGAATGACAGCAGGCATGTGAATGGAATGCCACCACTTTCAGAACAGCTCAACAGTTCTGGCGCTCTTCTTTTGTGCTGCATGGCAATAGTCTTTTTAGGGTGCTGCCAGTAGCAATTGTCTGGATCCTATCCAGGGAGATTGGAGGGAGGGAAAGAAGCATATTACTATGGCAGTACATGTGGTTTTCATCAAACTTCTCACAGTTCTGAGGCTGTGATGTTGCGTTCCATAGTTGTGCTTTGGATAGGTGTATGTTATCCATCTTCAGAGGATCTGACCGAAGAGTCAAGCACAACTGATGGTTTCATGGACTTTGTCACCCTTGCTATAAATGATGGCGAATGATGGTTAGGTTGGTTGTATGCAACTGTGCAGTTTTGCTTATGGCTGTAGTTGGTGGCATTGAGTCCTTGATCCTTTTCTAGTTGCAGTCCATTGGCATAGTCCTTGATGGTGTAGCTGTTTATGATGGACCATTCATTTGTTCCTGGTTTTTGTCCACAGCTTATATAATCCTTAGTTTGCACAATCTTGGTGAGTTTCCTTTGCTTCTTGAATTCAGCTTTGAAGAACTCATCCTTTTAGGTACTTGAGCCATTAGGCTGTTGAGGAATGAGTTTCCCACTATTGTCCTTGGAGGTGGAGCATAATTTGAGTTGAAGTCCAAAAGCAGCTTGAAGCTCAAGCTTTTCTATCTCTCTACTTGTGAGCTGGATGATTGACCATCTGGTGAAGATCCTTTAAGTGAACTTTGAAGGCAAGTTTTGAGTTGCTTTGAAAGTGTTACTGGGTTGGATTCAGTGTAGGTGGCAGGGGAAACAAAATCAACTGATGTAAGTAAAAGTTCTTGAATTTAGCCATGTGGGTCCCATCTACAGAAATTCATGGATGCCAGGTGTTTCAGTGACTACTAGAATGGATGCCTAGGTACATCCTTCAGACTGGGACACAGGCAGGCTGCATCTAAAGGCCATCTGCAATGATTTGATAATAGGTGAAGGTTCTGCTTTTGTGTTCTGCTTGAGATGCCCATAAGCAATTGGTGTGGGCCATTGCGGCTTGTTCCAGCAGGCATTCTATTATGTTCTTATGCTCACCTAAATTTTAATCCAGCTTCAATCCAACATCAGAGCAAGAGAACCCACCAGCAAAGTGACTCATCCTGAAGCTGGATTGAAACTTAAAAATGCTGTCCCTTCCAGTATTTTTAATGTAAAAACAGCTAGATAATGCAAAGGGGAAGAAACAAACTCTTTAAAGCAGCAGCAGTATGTGAAATGGCAAACACCCAAAATGAGTTTAAAGAGTTATTATATTTCTTTTTCAAAGCAAAATGCAGATATTTGTAGGACCACACTGCTAAATAGTTATTATGAGCCTCTGGTACATGTAGAGAGAAAAATAAGCATCTTATAAACCCCTTGGGATAGAGTTTTCAAAAGCCTGCTATTGGGTTCTTGACCCTATTTTCTCTGGGGAATTTTTTTTTCTGGCATTGCAGAAGAAAATTACCTTTTGCATCTTTATTAGTACTGACCAGAAAAGGGGATAGGGATTCTAAAAATCGCCACTAAAATGTTTGGAATCCTCTCCCTTCTACCACCCGGAATTTCCTGCAGCAGCGCAAACACTCAGCAAAATTGGATTGGTTACATGCTGTTCCATTCGTCACATTTTCTTTGGAAAGCCAGGTTCATCAATCAGGAAAAATGAAATGGAAGGGCTAAAAGCATCACTAAAAGATGAATACTGTGACAAAAGACTGCTTGAGGACTGGGAATGCAAAAAGAAGGAAGGAAGGAGATTTCTGTCTCCTCAAAAGTTCAAAATATTAAACTATGGTTGTTTATATTTCTTCTTCTTTCCTCTTCCTCCTCTTCCTCCATTTTCTCTTCCTCCTCCTCCTCCTTTTCTGATTTCAGAGTGTACATTCCTGAAGTGTGAATGAGACTGCCAAAATACACAATTACCTGCATGTCTAAAAATGGGTATTCCATGCTGGGCACATCTCTAATTAAAATTGCTAGCTTGAAAATAATGATGAGACTCATTAATGAAGCAATGTAAGATTGGGAGCTCTTTACTTTAACCTAGTTTTGTCAATGGAGATTCTTAATTTCTAACTCTCTCCAGTCTTTGTCCTTAATTGAAAGTGTCACTAGTTAAATAATTTTAATTTGTATAAGATGTACTAACTTGATCTCTCTCTTTTTGTTTGAATACCGCAAGCACTTTTGAATTGAAGAGGCGGGCATGTGGAAGCAATCAGAACAGTTCTGCTTGATACCTTCTGGATTTGATGCCATCCAGATTACCTTTTCAGCTGTCTTCCAGTAATCTGGGGTGCAGGGTAGAAAAAGCACCCACCTTCATTTGGCCTCCAACCTGGCTGAGCTCCTGAGAAATAGACCATGGACCTGTTTGCACCTTGCCTTTCTCTGGAGTATATTTCAGGATAGGGGTCTGTTGTCCGCATGCTAATGCAGACTCTTGTAGGCCTCACTTGGGGCCTGCTGTAGCCTGTAGAAGCATGTGGACAGTAGGCCCCAATTCCAGGATATATTCCAGAATAAAGCCAACTGTGAATAGGCCCCTTGTCTTAAGTCCATAGAAATTACTTGGGTTGCTGTGGGCCTTTTCACACTATATCTCCGTCAGTTAGGAGGTATAGTGCTAGTATGCTCTAAACATCTACACTTACTCTCTCTGGGTGTTTAACCAATGTGGTCTCTTAGGCAAAGGGTCATCGTGGAAGTTTTCTGTCCAGATTCTGCATATGTAATAAGTTTCAAATAACACTGCATCTGCCAGCCTGGGAGTGATCGGATGCTCAAATTCACCACAACTGACACATGGATAAATAATTATCACCCCAGCATTAGCTCTGATGATCTATTAAAAGAGTACCCAATGTTTTATTCTTATTGTAACCTGCCCAGGACCATTTGGTGAAGGGCAGGATATAATTTTTTTAAATAAATGAATAATGAATAAATAAAGCCCTTTGGAAAAAAATTTTTTGTCAGTTCATTTTTAATTGTGGTTTCTACTTTGCTTTTATTGTAACCTGCTATGGTGACCACTGCCCAACACTGTCCTGCCTAATAGTATTTTACCACAGAATCACACTTATTCTGTATACTATGGCTCAGCATTGGCAGGCATTCCCTACACTACCACCCTTCCTCCTTCTTCAGAATAGAAACAGGAGGCTTTTCTTGCCAGCAGGCTGCTGGCCTCCCTATATTGTTTCTATCGCACTTAAAGGCACAGTACTCCTTTACCAGAATACTCTGTTATTGTTTCAAATAAAAGCCAGCAGTCAAGCACACTTTAAAGAGAACAAACGGATATATGATTGATTGTAAAAATCTTCTTAAATGGCAAACAGTCTGAAACTTGATACACAGAACTCTGAAATACTTTATGTTCTTAAACAGAATACACCGTAATCAGGACTATATAACTAAGCTTCCTTAAGGTAAACTGAGAGCCCGGTTCCCCCCTGCCCGCCCCTTGGTGAGTTACTTCAGGCAAATAACCACCTGCTCTAGTTACAGATCCTTATATAGTCTCTGCCTAAGCTGACATCCAGTCCTGATTGGCTCTAGCACGGATTTAGCTTCCCCCGCCCTCATGAACTTAGCAAGCCATGCCCCTCAACCATCAAACAGCTGATAGCATGTGGCTAAATTTACCTACTCCTAACTTACCTTTTACATACGGTTGTCACACCTGCCTTGACACCTCAAAGTAAAGATGGGATAGAAAATTAAAAATGAATAAAGTAGAAGATGAAGATGAACATTGTGATTGATTCAATGGAAGCTAGACATTAGCAATGGAATGTAAACAGAGCTGCCTAATCCTCGTGACCCAGATTCTGAGGCTCTACATCGGCATATCTTGATTCAGCCAAAATGAATCAAGACGGATCTGGATTAAGAAGCCCTTAATCCAGATTTTTGGTGGACCTGTTTAATTGGGTCCACCGGAGGAACCAGGGCCTCATTTTGGGACATGTCAGGTATGCAGATATCGTGGCTCCATGTTCTGGGACTACAGGTGAGTGTTGTTCAGCAATGTGCCATAGTGCTCCACCAAAACAAAGGCCAGGGCTCTTTGGAGGTGTGGTGCGCAGCTGCAATGCTCATGGAGCAGATGGCTCTGATCCAGCCCACACCTCTCCTCAATCCAGTGGGCCCAGTTATTCCCGATCCACTGATCTTGATCTAGGATCAGTAAGTGCCGAAAGGGCTATTCCCTAATTCTGCACTCAGCACTCTTTCATATTACTGTTTATTAGCACTGAACATGCCATATTTATTTTTATTTTATTTATTTGCACCCCGTCTTATGCACAAAGGTCTATGGTTGGGTTCTAATAGTTAAAAACAAATATAGTATGAATCCACTAGAAACAATAACAGTGCCTGAAAGTGGTGGGTTGATATCTAGGAAGCTGTCAGCTGCTTTGTCTAGAAAATTCTGTTGCAGGAGAATGTAATGGGTGGGCGTATCTAATTCATACCCAATGCATTGTGCATCTACTTTATTCAGTTTCAGCTAAAATGAAAACAGACAAAATGCAGGCCAATTAGAATCTCAGTTGGCGTTCTGGCAAAATGCTCCCTATTCAGGTAAACGGGCAATGGTATTGGAGGAACCAGGGTTCAAGTGTTTCCCTGGATCTCTTTTTGCAAAAAGAGCTCTGAATACAGCAAGGTAATTGGCTATAAAATGTACAGATGCTTTATGAAGAGGCTGATCCCCCACCCTTTTGCTGCATAGGACAATATTGTAATAAAGCAGAGCGTGGTTTCAGGCAAGTCGGCAAAGGTTTATGAATGATATATAAAGTGCTTGCGATTCTCTTCCTTAAGCAGTTTTATGGGCCCGGAGCTCCAACCAAGATCCGAGTGTATTTAATTCTTGCTTGAGTCTGAACAATGAAAATGGTAAGGCCACAGCTGACAGTATTGCACTGCTAATGTTCTCAGGATTACTGGAGGCAACGCTGGTAAATTACTTGTCTATGTTAGGCTAGTGAAAAGTAATTTGAAAACTCAAAGAAGGATGAGGTGGTGGTGGTGGAGGAGGAGGCCTATCTGCACTTGGCTTCCTGGATGTGGAAGCTTTGGACCAAATGGCCTGGAATGCACTAAGCATCTGCATTTACAGGGCCTTTCTGCATGTGCCACCGGAAAATGGATCTCAAAGATCCGTTTTCAGGTGGAACGTTTTTTTAAAAAAATATCTGACCCATAGAGGGTCAGATTCTTGGAGGCCCCTTGCGTATGCACACGTGTGGGATGACGGCGGCATGGCCGGATGGGAAAACGGGTTGGGGTGGGTGCTGTGCGGATGCATCAGCACCCATCCCAAACTGGCCCTGACAGCGCATGCCCAGCTGTCAGAGAGGCAGAGTGCAGACTCTGCATCTCTGACAGGTGGGTGAGTCCGGCGGCCAGCTTTCCTGCCTTTCCCCTGGCAAGAGAAGCGGCGATTGGCTGTTCTCTGGCCAGGGGAAGACGAGTCCTACTCCCACCCCCACCCCACCCTCCACCTTACCTCGTCGTCACCGGCTCGATTCTGGGGCTGGCAGGGCCGGCACCAATCCCACATACGCGCACCACAGACTAGGACTCGTGGGAATAGGACTCGCCTTCCTCTGGCCAGAGAATGGACAATCACCACTTCTCTTGCCAGGGGGAAGGCCAGGAAACCAGCCGCCGGACTCGCCCACCTGTCAAAGATGCAGAGCATGTGCTCTGCCTATCTGACAGCTGGGCATGGGCCGGCAATCCGGCTTTTTCCCCACCGGTGCGGAAGAGTTCACTTCCAAACCACTTTAGGGGGAAAAGCCAGATGTAAGACCTGATTTTTTCAGGTCTTACATCTGGGTAGGATTCGACGGCAAAACCGGATTTAGCAACCGGTTTTGTGCGCCGACGTGTGGACGTGGCATCCTCAACGGGACCCTAATTGGGTTCCCTGTGCAGATGCCACGTCCAAATCCTTCCCGCATCTGGCTCTAAATCCATTTTTTAAGCCTGTGCAGAAAGGCCCCAGATACGTAGTGCATTGAAAGCCACTGTGTGGTGCGCCATGTCAGCATGCCTGTACGAAGTGCCATGTGCCCCTCCAATTGATGCAGGGTGAGCTCCGGCATGGAAGGAAATGGCTCTTTCATGTGCAGATCCTCCATCTCAGAGCTCACCTTGTGTCAACCACCAGGTCAAATGTGAATTAACCCCAAGAAGCCTCGTAATTGTAAGCAGTGCTAGAAAATACTTATTTATTCAAAAAGAAAAAGCTTTTCAAGGTTGCTGATAAGATTTTCTTTTTCTGGAATTTTGCTCTGTTTTGCTAACCATGGTGATACTCAGGGTTACATTTACTTTGATTTACTTGACCCTACTTTTTTAGCTGAACATATTCCCGTATCTAAGAAACTGTGTCTGTGGTCCTTCCTGCACAGGCCTTTAATTTAGATGAAAGGCCCAGATAGTATGCATCTAGGCCTCCAGATCCACAAATTAATGTGGGTCTAGGAGGCCCTATCATTGTGGGTTGCTTAGCCTGGTTTAGGTAGTCAAAATGGCTTTCTGGACCGGGGGCCTATTTGAACTACAGCTGTCAGTGCATGGTTAGTTAACTTCTGGGGAAGGGCATCTGCTAAAGCCTCCAAGTGTGCCCTGCCTTCTGAGAAGTCCACTAATTGTTGATTAGGTGCGGAGCATGAAATTGTGATCCACACCTTTAACAATGTTAACCCTAAGCTTACCTGGAGCATCTGGGCAGCAACCATTCACACTTCTTCCGGTGCTCCGGGGTCATCTGAGGTGCCGTGCAAGTGCGCCGGCACCTCAGATGACCATAGAAGTGACTGTGACTGCACATGTGTAGAGCATCTGCATCATCATGGTGATGGCACTGACACACGTGCAGTCATGGAGGGCACCACAGCCAAAATGGTGACACCTAGGGTTTGGCTCCGAATGGGCATGCATGGGACCAGGAGTGGGTTTAAGATCAAATCTTGCCTATCCCCATGCCATTCCCAGTAATGTGGGCTGGGTGTGGGCTGGGTGCAAATGCATCCATCCCCATGCAAACCGTGCCAAACCCTGTCATGGGGAAGCAGTGCCATCTTCTCTCCACCCCCTCCTCATTGGAAGCCAGATTGATGTCACCCCACCCCTGTGCCACCAGCTGCAAATGCCGCATCCCACCCCCCTTAGCAGCACAGAAGCCAGGATGGCACAGAAAAATAATAATTTAAGTTTAGTAATTTTTAAATATTTTTTAAAAAACCAAAGCTGCTATGAGATTTAGCAGCAATTGAGCAGTTGAGCAGTTTTGCGCACCTCGACTCCACCCAGGAACCGCGAGAACACCCAG
Organism: Aspidoscelis tigris stejnegeri; assembly: GCA_023333525.1. NCBI lineage: Eukaryota > Metazoa > Chordata > Lepidosauria > Squamata > Teiidae > Aspidoscelis > Aspidoscelis tigris. The sequence continues at coordinate 13,721,716 of JALMGA010000001.1, forward strand.
CAAGCTTAAAAGGGAGAAAATTCAAGTCATTCTCGTGCCCGTCTTGGTGATTGGGAAATGGGGGTGGAATATTTAGGAAAAGGGGCAAAAATCAAGCCATTATCCTGCCTGCCTTGGCGACTGAGATATTTTTACTCCCTCAAAATCTCAGTCGTTGCGATCACCAATGCACAGGGCAGGAATGGCAAGCACACCCCACCTCCCAATGACATGAGTGCTAATCTCCTCCCCAAATAGGCCGGGACCTTCCCCATGTGCAGGCTTGGCTTGCAAAGTGATGCATGCCGGGCCCCCCAAACCATGCCCAGACTTGTTTTTTTTGGTACCAAATTTGGTACTGGTCTGGTACGGGTTTGGGTGATTTGGTCCGTGGAAATCGGACCCAATAAAAAATGCATGGGGACACCCCTTGCCGAGCCCATTTTTGGTACCGGACCAAATGTGCATGGGGACACGCCCCTAGAAGAGAACTGGCTCCAGTATTGGTCTCTGGTGAGCGACTGATCATGCGGGGCTTAGGCTATCTTTATCCAGTGCTCCCAACTGCAAGAGCTAGTTAACACTGGGTCATCAAACTCCTTTCGTGACCAGCATACAAGAAAGGAAGTGTGAAAATGCCCTGGGATACTGGCAGGGCTTTTTAAAAATGGTAAAGAGACACACCTTCACTGCTCTCCTAAATATATAAAGTGAGGATGTCTGACACACCTCAAGTGGGAGACTATTCCATAGCTCGGAGGCCATCACCGCAAAGGCCCTATCCTGGGTCTCCACCCCTTTTGCTGCTGAGCCATTCTGTGCAATAATTAAAGGTGCAGCATTCCTCTTTCCCATATGTTAACACTAATTTTGCTCAGAAACTCCAAGTCTATGGAATACTACCATCAAATAAATTATGAACAACACTGGTCTAACATGTTACATGGAAAAAGGTCCCCCCCCCAAATTAAAAAGAAGGGCTAATATTTTTCCATTCTGAGCATTGGGGACATTTCCATCAGCAGCCCAAGGAAAGTCATCTGGATGCAGGGAAAGAGCCTCTCAGCTGTGCATATGTTTTGATATGTGAAGTTTTCTGACTTGGTGGCTTCCTGCTGCTGTTAATTGGCCAGATCCCAAGGTAGCAATTTCCTAGTGCACGAACTCCGTCACTGAGCATACTTATTCATGTGAGGACAATTTTATAGAACATCTAACTGAGGGCTAGAACACCAACTGTTGGGCTTCAGTGAAGTGTGCAACCTTCATCTGTACTTTATTTTGTTTTTATTGGTTAAGATTTGTTAACTCATAGAGAGCCATGTGCTTTGTAAACATACTTTTGAAATACACACACAGAGAGAAAGAATACAAAGGGCAGCAGGGATGAAAAGAGCCACATGGTTCTAGGATTTGGTGTCCTGTTCAATGTAGAATTCTGGACTATTGGATCAGGATGGTTGAAGGTGCTTCGTAGAAGATCCTTCACAAGAACGTTGTGTACAAAATTGTGCTGTTCTTCCTTAAAAATTTTAGAGGTCCTTCTGCACTCACTAGTAGGGATGTACATGAATGGGGGTATTATTACATTTGATTTGTATAAAATCGAATGTAAGAAAATTCATACTCATTGGAATAGATCCCCTTCGAATGTGGTAGGATTCTATTCAATACGAATATATAAAAGTATTATATAAAAGTATATAAAGTATATAAAATTATGCATGGTATAGAAAAGGTGGATAGATAAAATTTCTTTTCTCTATCACACAACACTAGAACCAGGGGGCATCTATGAAGCTGATGGGTAGGAGAGTCAGGTCTGACAGGGGGAAGTATTGCTTGTAGATTCGTATCTATGTATATGAATCTGCACAAAAATTATATGTATCTTGCGCTTAAAATACAGGATTAAAACGTGATAATACAGGATGCAGAAGGATTTTTACGGAATGTGCACAGATACGTATAACAGACACAAATGTTGTCAACACTTGTATCTTTAAATACGAATCTAACATTCGAACGTACAGATTCGAATCAGATTTTGTGACATTCAGATCTTACATATCTGAATCGAATTGGGCTTTTTCACATTCGAATCTACTCGGATTCGAATGACAAAAATACATTTGTGCACAGGACACAGTTCTGTGTGTGCAGGACTCGACGTGAGTATATGTGGATGTAGAGCAGTTCCCCTGCCACCAGGACAGCTCCCTTTGCACATCTTCCTGCTGGGAGAGGTTCAAGCACAGTTTGGGTAGGGGCGCTGCAAGTGTGCTTAACCCAGTGTCATCCCATCATTGCAGCAGTTGCATCATGTTGTTGCTGCAGTTCTGTGATCATCGCCATAACGTGAGGGTACCTGGTGAGGTTAGACACAGATACGGCATCCCAGATTGCAGACTCTGGAACTATCCCCCATCATTGCTTCTTCAGAGACGTGAAATCACTCTTAGTACCCATTCAGGCTGACCCTAATTATAATCAGATTTAAGTCATATTCTGGGCAGGGGAGAGAGACAGAAAGTCTGTTAGGGATTGTCAAAAAGGAATGAGTTCCTTCTTTAACAGTGTCTTATACTTTGGGAATAGAATGAGGACCTAATTGAACCTAAGATGCACTTAAAATGCCAGGCACTTTCATTTTAGATGTTCAGGAGATCACTGAAGACACACTTTGTTACCCATGCCTTTGACAGCGGAAACTACTCCTCTTTGCGCTTTCAGGCATTGGTATTGTGGGTTCATTTTATGTTTTGTTTTGATTTCTGTAATCTGCTCTGAGACCTTCTAGTATAGGTTGGAACAAAAATACATTGAATGAATGAATGAATGAATGAATGAATGAATGAATGAATGAATGAATGAATGAATGAAACATTCTCCCTCCATTTTTCCCTTTTCCCTTTTCCCTTTTCCCTTTTCCCTTTTCCCTTTTCCCCTTCCTTCCTTCCTTCCTTCCTTCCTTCCTTCCTTCCTTCCTTCCTTCCTTCCTTCCTTCCTTCCCTAACCTCTAATAATTTCGAAAGTATCTGAAAAGGTTATATGTGAATAAGTTGGGAAGTATAATAATAAAGCAGCCCAAAAGTTCATTTCAGTAAGATGCATCAATAAAGACTGTGTTCCTTATAAAGATGAAAAGGTGAGAACATAAATCACTGGGTGCCAAGAAACATGAGTGAGATATTCCCTGCTGAATTGATTTTTTTGGGAAGGTTTTAATTTGGAGTGACTCTTATTTCAGTCAGGTACAGTACATGAAAGGCTCTGCTTCCCAAAAACTGTGGGCATATCTAATCTATTTTGGTGGTCTGTTTATGTAGCTTTAACAAAAGCAGAGTCTCATTAACAACTACTTATTGGCAGGATACCCAAAACTTTGAAATAGGATTACCATATGTGAGAGATGAACGGTATACTACATATTTAATTACTGTATAAAAGAGGCAATTTCAGCAGGCGCTGCCTGTATTACAAGCCACACCTACTGAATAAGCCTTTTCTGATTTTGTTTGTTTGTACAGTCAGGAGGCCTTTTTGCGCAAGTGGTTTTCAGATGCATGGGGAGCATGTTGGGATGCAGAATTCGCTCTTGTGGGTGGCGGGATCCATTCCAGGCCGCCTGCAAGCGTCCCAACTTGCCCTCCATGCGTTCGAGTTTCAGAGCACTAAAAAGTGCTCTGAAACCGTCTCCGCGCATTCAGCGCGTTCCGAACTGTCTCAGAGAGAAAGCATTCACATGCTCTCTCTCTCTGACAGCTCAGCCCCTCCCCTGGGCTGCTCCCATTGGCTCCGATGGGTGCCTCCTTTCCCTGGCTTCCCGTTCACTCCCAAACCCCAGATTGGGCTCCGGGAGTGGGCAGGAGCACAAGCCAAAAGCCCCCAACCCATCCCCAGGGTCACGCGTGTGTGTGAACGGGCCTTACCTTCTCCTGCCAGCCCGATTCTGTGTAGCATAGGCCAGGCCATTCTGAGCATGCTTGAGGGGTTGGCTCCTTATTGGCTGGACACCCGCCTGGTCTCAACTGGCCATCTGAGCATGTGCGGGTGCCCAGCCAATGAGGGGCCGCACCCTCGAGCATGTTCAGAATAGCCCGGCCTATGCTACACAGAATTGGGCTGGCAGGAGAAGGTAAGCCCTATTCATTCGCGTGTGCGACCCTGGGGATTGGGTTGGGGCTTTTGGCTGGTGTTCCTAACCATCCCCAGAGACTGATCTGGTGTTCGGGAGCAAGCAGGAAGCCAGGGAAAGAAGGCACCAGGGCTGCTCACACTGGGTCCATTGGAGCCAATGGGAGCAGCCCGGGGGAGAGTCTTACCCCCTGAATGGATTGAGAACACTTTCCCATTCTCACTGGCAGGTAAGGGAGCTGTTCTCAAAGCATTCCTTACCTGCCCTCGTGTGAACGGGAAAGTGTTCTCAACCCATTCGGGGGGAAGCGTTCCGAGGCGTCTAGGGTTTCTCTCTGCAGGAGCAGGGATAAGGTTGTTGGGGGATTGGTGTTGAGTGATGGTGGAGTAAGGCAGAAGAAGAAGAAGAGGAAGAGGAGGAGGAAAAAGAAGAGTTGGCTTTTCTACCCTGGTCTTCTCACCCATTTAAGGGGGCTCAAAGGAGCTGACAAAGCTTTCTGTTCTTCCAACAACAGACACCTTGTGAGGTAGGTTGGCTGTGAGAGCTCAAAAGAGAGCTGTCACCCAACTGGCTTCATGGAGGAGTGCAGAATCAAACCCGGTAACTATGAGATATGAATCCAACAAACTGGCTCACCAAGGATGCACCAAAGCAGGGGCACTCAGTTCCAGTACCTTGCCCAGCTTGGCCACCGAGGGATCCACTTCTCTAAAGTGACTGTGCAGCCCAATGGGGCCACTCTGCAAAGCCTTGATGTGTGCCAGGTGCCGCTGGCTGTTCACAGCTTTCTTTAGAAGCAGTCTCTGCTCAGCTTCAACCAAAGCTGCTGCTTCAGTTTCCATTGCTGCTGGTAGCTCATATGGCAGGTTTCTGTGACCCAACTGGTTGCCCAGCCATAGCAGCCTGGGTCTGAGTACAGCAGGCAGAGTGGAAGGAGAAGAAGAGCTGGCTTTTCTACCTTGGTATTCTTGGCTCCCTAGCCACTAGACCAAACTGGCTCAAGGGGCGATCAGACACCCTTTTGCCATCCAGGCAAATTTGAGGCTCTCGGAACACAAAGAACATAGGAAAAATCACCTTAGTATACCCTGAAGCTTCTGATTATACGTCCTATTCTTGGATGGAAAATAACTCTCAGGATAAGTTAATTGGGTGGGAGGGTCCTCCTCCAGTTTGGTAGTGGTTAAGGAGCCAGACTCTTATCTGGGAATAACAGGTTTGATTCCACACTCCCCCACGAAGCCAGCTGGGTGGCCTTAGGCTAGTCACAGCTCTCTTTCTAAGCTCTCAGAGCCCCTCCTACCTCACAGGGTGTTCTGTTTTGGGGAGAAGAACAGAAAAGTTTTGTCAGCCCCTTTGAGTCCCCTTAAATGGGTGAGAAAAGCGGGGTAGAAAAGCCAACTCTTCTTCTTCTTCTTCTTCTTCTTCTTCTTCTTGATATGGCTTTTGAAAGCAGACTTACATTTAGTCTAAACGTTTTTCCAGAAGTTCATCAGCACTAATATGGAGTAGGACTACAAGCTCTGATCCTCCTGCATGTTGGCAGGTGTGCTGGTTTCAGGGGTCAGGCTGCAATGGGCAGTACTATTTTTGCCCCTTGCAAGCCCCTTTGCAGGATGCATGGCTTGCTGCCCATGCAAAGCCCTAGCAAACTGTGTTTGCAAGCCTCTTTGCAAGCCCTGGCTAGAGGCTGCAGAAAAGGGCAGGAAATCCTGTTCAGGTCCAGGTGCAATGACTGGCTGCAGGCGTGATTTGGAGGGAAAAGCTGTTCGGGGATCTGGGGGCTTGAGGAGAAGTTTCCCTCAGGACTTTTCACAGCAGTTTACCTCAGGAGTTTGCAGTTTCCCCCAATCAGGCTTTAGGGATGGGAAAAGTTTCCATCAGGAGTTTATTTCAGCAGTTTACCCCAGGAGGTGGCAACCAATCAGGGCCACAGGGAAAATGGCATAAATAACCTCTGAATATAGCAGACTGTGTCTTTTGTCTGGGTGATTTCTGAAGAAGACAATTGTGGAGGGTTGTGGCTCTGAGGGAGACTTCGCAAGCAACTGACCAAGACTGGGTGGTCGGGCAAGCAAGGACGGACTGGGCCTTGTGGTCATCCAGAGCTACGTTCTAGGACACTGGCTAGGCTTGGGCTGAGGCAGAGCTGGTTGGGGGAGGAACATGGAGAGGTTTGACTTTTTAACAGAACTATTTTCCTTTGGGCAAGGGAAGCTGATAGGCTGGGAAGCTTGTAACATTAAGAGACTTGTAGACTTAAATTGACAAATACCTGAACCTTATATCCCTTGCTAGTATTGCTTGTGTGTAATAATAAACCTGTTTACTGTTTAAAACACTTGCTACCAGTGTTTTGTCCTTAAACTGTAATACTCACCCAGCCGTTGCACGAACCCAGCATCCTAAAAGGGTCCAGCTACTCTTAGGAGGGCAGGCACTTACTGGACCGCTGGGGATCGTGGCAGCAGGCATCCTTCCTTCTGTTTTTTTAAAAGCTTTTAAAAAATATTGGGTAACAACAATGCACAGTTCCCGCACTGATGTTTATTTTGAGTTTAGTAATAATACACATAATGACTGAATCAAAATGCAACCCATTGAGGATATCAGTGAAGTCCTCTGCATATTTGCCTTTTAAAATTTTCTGCTTTTTATGTGCAAATCTTACACCCGTTTGAATATCTTGGTGAGTACATTTTTCCATGGGGGATATCAGAAAACCTAAGAAAAACAATGGAGAATGATAGCATTCGCAAATGCAACACTAATGCCATTCCTGTTCTCTTTTAATGCTTTATGTGTATTCTTTTCTATGCTTTTATCCTTCACTTCCCAGTTGTGGCTTAACATCCTAGAGGATGGCACTTTAAACCAAAAAAAATAAATAAATCACAAATCCTTCTGCCTCATATTTTTGGGAGTGCCTAATTGCCTACTATTGTCCACAAAAGACAAATATATTTTCATGGTGTGTTTAATTTTTTTGCTTCTGTTTGCAAGTCAAGATAGAATTCAGAATGTAATCACATGTGTAAATTATTATGCATGGTTTGGGTCTCAGCAAACAGTGGCCTACAAACATAATTTTAGAATTGCAAGCAATAAAACAGAATGTCAAGGGTTCCTTCAGTTCTGTTTGCACTAACTTCACATCACATTTTCAGTTTACAAATAGCTGAAGAGCTGGGAAAAAACAATGGTGGACTGGAAATAAGGAACGTATTATATTAATTCTGGTTGCCTCTTCATGGGATTTAATGTTCCCTTCAGACTCAATTAAAAAATGATGCTAAAAAAACTTCTATACCATTTGAATTGTAGCACCTTAGCAGATTATCCTTAATTTTTTGAGAAACAAGGTGGGTTCTGTGGACGAAGTAGTTACCATTAAAGATGTACAAGAATATTCAAAACATTCAAAATTCAATTGAATTTGTTCAAATTCGGACATTTGAATTAAAGTCTAATGTCTATACATTTGTTTCTTAACATTTGAAGAAATTTGAATGTTTTGAATCGTTTGTGCGAATTATTCAGACATTTGTATGCGTATGGATATGAACGGATTACACACTGTGGTGCCCACACTAAATTTTAGTGCTGGGAGAAGAAATTTTAAAAGTGTAATGAAAGTGCATTCAATGTGTTTTGAGGAAGAGAATCTAAACTGACAGCTTAAACAGGTAAGGAGGGGGCGAAGCCTCCCTAATTAGCATAGTGGGAGGGGGAGGAGCGCACTCCACCAATCAGGCGTCGAGTTTAGAATAGTGAGGGGTATAAAACCGCCTGCTAGAATAAAAGATTTGTCCTTGCTTTTGGGTTTTGGGGGAGAAGACAGGTTAGACTGTCTCTTTACCTCAGGGAAGGAACCAAGCATTGGGCCCGATCTTCTGAGCTGGAGAATAGGCCAGAAGGGGGAGGAAGGAAAGTAAAGGTCCAGTTAGGGATTTAAGAGGGCAGTTAAAGAACTAAAGAGGTGTGGCTTTGAACTGTCAGATGTGTATTCTTCTTCAGACCTTTGATTTTTATTTCCTGTTGTAAGAATAAAAACTGTTCATTTATTCCTTTGAAGAGTCTTTGCCAGCTTCCCTTTATTCAAACTCAGAAGGGGTTGCAGTAGCAAAGATCTCTATAGAGAACCACCAAGGAAGCTGGGAGGAGTTAAAATAAAACAGCAGCCAGAAGTTTATAGTGGCTGGCAAGTGAAGAAACGTAGTAAGCATTGTTGGTGTCCGCTTGTGGGGTGCGAGGCTAAAACCAGTATATAGACACTCTACTAGAAACATATATAAAACACGCTACCAAGATTCTAAAATTATAAAAGCCCCTTGACTGTGTTTAAAGACAGGGGTGAAGAGTGTAAGCTTGGCTCGCACTGGGGGATGGGCGGCGCCTCACACGCATATCCATACGCATCGTGTTTGTATCTGTACGCATATGTATGGATATGTATGGGACAAAAATGGGATGCATACGGGATAAAAATGGGATGCGTACGAATACTCTCAAGATGCATACAGATACATATGCGATGCCAATGTCTGAATTATTCGTACGAATAACTTGAAATATTCGTATTCATCCGAATACTAAAAAACAAATGTCTGGACATGCAATTCATATACGAATGCCCAAATTCACCCAAATTCATTCGAATAAGGAATATTTTGAATGCTTGTGCACTTCCCTAATCACATTCTGTAGCTTCATTTGGTGTGTGTCCTGGAGAGCTATGAGAATGACCTGCCCGCACTTAACGATACCATACCAGGCAGGTTCAGATGGAGCATGGTGGTGGCCATTTTGCCTTACAAGCACTGAACTAGCCCAGTCCATGGTCATTCACACTTGTGGTGAGAATGGGGTGATTCTACTCCAGGGCAGCTGCAGTGGCAGAGAAGTATGTTCTGCAAGAGGACAGAACTACTCTAGCAGGTAAGTGCAAAAAAAAAAAAAAAAAAAAGGCCTTGAAAAACAGAAGTGCTGAATTGTATAAAGTGTGTGAAATTGCAGCTGTCTGGCTGTTTGTCTTCCAGTGCAAAGGGTTTTTTAAAAGCACCAATTTATCCGACAGGGTCCCTCTATGCATGACACTGCTCTGTTAGCAGGCTAGAAGGCAGATGCTATGTTAATCTCTGCTGATTGCCTTCTTATTGCCAATTCAGTTGTCCTTCTTCAGCCATTTAAAATGGCCATCTGGGAAATCAGCAAGGAATACTGTTAGAACAGCAGACGTCAGCTACTGTATCTGTATGTATGTGCAGATATATTTTATGTTGAACTAGACAATGCTCATGCCTACCGGAATACACTGACAGAGGGTACAAATTATTCATACTCCATGCTAGCTGTTTTACAAGTGTACAATACAGTAGAAGAAGGGGGAACTCTGGCCCTGAAGGTAATATGAGGTTATTGTTCCTATCATCTCTGACCATTGACACAAGCTGAGCTACAACAACCTCTGGACAACCGTGAGTCCCCCATCTCTAACACAGCTGTTGAGCAAATGATTCCACTAAATCAGAATGCTACTATTACTGGCCAAATAATAAATCATTCCGACAGTGGACTTGACTGGGTGAGTATATTTTGGTTTGGAAATTAAGGGAGTAGTCTACCTACCCAAGAAATGTACATTACCCCCTTGTACACCTTAAGAAAGATCCAATAGGACTTTAGCAATGCTGTGAAATCGAACTTGTTTCACCATTAGAGTCCAAGATGCGCATGGCCCTGAGCACTAGGAGGATTGACTTTGCTGTTAATGTTCTTGATAGTGTTATAACAGCAGAGGAATGAGAAGAGCTTTGGTAGAGCTTTCCATTGTGCCCTTCTCCCATGCTGTCTGGACTTACCAGTTCACAGCACTCTTCATTTTGCAGAGCACAGGAAAATGAGGAGTTTCTATGCCCATTTCCTCTGTTCTGGAAACAGTGCTTGACAATGCAGCGAGCAAAGATTGCTCCAGAAATGAGCCCTGTTTATCTTGCAGGTTCTGCTAAACATGAAGGGATATGCACAAATGTTTTTTTTTTTTTAAATTCGATTCATATTGAATCTAATGCAAGAAAATCTGTATTCATTCAAATAGATCCTCTTCAAATGTGGTAGGATTCATATTCGATATGAATATTCCATCCCATACGAATCCCATATGAATGCATACAAATAGCATACAAATCCCATACAAAGCTGCATACGAAGCTTCATACAAATGTATCAAAACATTTGATTCAAATTTGAATGTCATTCTTCGAATATATCAACATTTGATTTGAATTTGAATGTCCAAATTCAGCTGAATTCAGCCAAATTTTGAATGTTACAAGAGTGCTGACAGGAACAGCTAGCCGGACGCATATTACGCCGGTTCTAAAAGAACTGCACTGGCTGCCAATTCACTACTGAGCCCAATTCAAGGTGCTAACTCTGACTTATAAGGCCCTAAATGTCTTGGGCCCCAGATATCTAAAGGAGCACCTTCTCCCATATAAACCTGCCCATGTCTTAAGATCTGCAGGAGAGGCCCTCCTGGTTGTCCCACCGCCTTCAGCGGTTAGGCGGGTGGGCACCTGGGAGAGGGCCTTTTCAGTTGTGGCCCCCAGGTTGTGGAATGGCCTCCCCTTGGAGGTGTGTCAGGCCCCTTCCCTGTTTACATTCAGGAGGGCGGTAAAGACGCACCTTTTCACTCAGGCCTTTGGCTAAATGCCCTCTATGCTTCCCCCTGCAAAAACTATTGTTTTTAAACTGCTTTTATATAATAATAATAATAATAATAATAATAATAATAATAATAATAATAATAATAATAATAATAATAATAATAATAATAATAATAATAATAATAATAATAATAATAATAATAATAATAATAATAATAATAATAATTATCATCATCATCATCATGCTGGTTTTTAAACTTTGTATGGATTTTAGCACAGTCTGATACAATTTTAATATGTTCATTTTTAACTGCTGTGAGCCGCCCTGAGACCTTTGGGTATGGGGCGGGATATAAATATAAATAAATAAATATAAAATAAATCCCTATGAAGGAGAGGTCGATATGAGTTTGAGGAAGCAAGGAAGCACTGCTTGTCTCACTCCCAAGTTTAGCCCTATGCCTCTGCATTGCTGATTTCCATGCATTAACTGCAACTATTGCAAAGGAAAACCTCTTGGGCATACAGGGGGAATAGAGCACCGTTATGGCACAGCTATGGGGACGTTGCCACACGTATCTGTGACAACCCCACCATAGACCCACCAGTTCTCCCATAAAACAGGCACAAAGTATTGCTGGAAAACCCAGTGCTGGTCACAGGTTTTCCAGCAATAGTGTGTTTATTTACTTTTGGCCAAAGCTGCTCCATCTACCATGCATGCGTGGAGGCTGAAACTGATGGTCATGCATGTGCAGTGGTGGTGACACACACTTCTGGGTACCCAGCATCACAAAATTGTGCAAAGACAGCACCAGCCATGGCACTGACTGAACAGATGGCTCAGAAGCAACAGCTGGTGCAGGATGCAGCTGCTAGACTGCTGACTGGAACATCTGGCCAGATGCACTGACTACCAGTTCACACTGCTATCGAATGCAAATATCCTGCAGTCACTGGAACTTAAGAGTACCTTTACTTTTTACCTTTTGAAGCCATCGAGGTTGATGGCATTCTTAAACCCCACAGTACTAATTCTCATTGTGTAGTGTTATCAGGCATTGTGTGAAGAAGGAGAAGGTGGTGGCATTTCCACCCCGCTTTTCTCACCCATTTAAGGGGACTCAAAGGGGCTGACAAAGCTTTTTATTCTTCTCCCCACAACAGACACAGTGGGAGATAGACAGGGCTATGAGAGCTCAGAAGAGAGTTGAGACTCACCCAAGGTCCCCCAGCTGGCTTCATGGAGGAGTACAGAATCAAACCCAGTAATAATAATAATAATAATAATATTTATTTGTATACCGCCCTGTGGCAACCCAATCCGGGCGGTTAACAACAATAAATATAATAAAAACATCATATAAAAATAAAACATTATAGTCCCTCCCCCCCTTAAAAGTATATTAAACAATATGACAAATTAAAATACAATATCAAAAACTATAAAACATAATTAAACAGACCAATAGCCCCAGTGTCCCTCTAAGATCCTCGACCATCACTAAAGATGAGGCTACGGGAGGAGTGAGGGGGTCAGAGAGCCCAAGCAGGAATGATTAATCTGGAAAAGTTAATCTGGAAAGGCCTGCCGGAAGAGATCCGTCTTGACAGCTTTTTTAAAGCTGTCTAATGATATCAACTGACGGATCTCATCCGGCAGGTCGTTCCAGAGTTTGGGGGCGACAACAGAGAACGCCCTCTGGGAGGTCGCCACAAGCCTGGCTTTTAAAGGCTGAAGTAAGTTCCTCCCAGAGGAGCGGAGAGCGCGGGGAGGATTGTACGGGAGAAGGCGGTCCCTGAGATAGCTTGGACCCAAGCCATTTAGGGCTTTAAAGGTAATGACCAACACCTTGTACCGGGACCGGAAGCTAATAGGCAGCCAGTGTAAGGACCTCAGAACCGGAGTAATGTGGTCCCTCCTAGATGTACCAGAAACAAGCCTGGCTGCCATATTTTGTACCAGCTGAAGCTTCCGAACCAAGTACAGGGGTAGCCCCAAGTAGAGCGCGTTACAGAAGTCCAGGCGTGAGGTTACCAGTGCGTGCACAACAGTTTCGAGGTCCCTTACTTCCAGAAAAGGGCACAGTTGGCGTATCAGCCGAAGCTGATAGCAGGCGCTCCTGACTGTCGCATTTACCTGATTTGTCATCAGGAGTGACGAGTCAAGGAGCACCCCCAAACTGCGAACGCAGTCACTGGAGGAGAGTGTGACTCCATCCAGGACTGGAGGTTGTAACCCAATTCTTGGTTTCGGGGCCGCTACCGTGAGCACCTCCGTCTTGTCTGGATTCAGTTTCAATCTGTTTTTCCTCATCCAGCCCATTACCGCTTGAAGACATTCATTGAGCGAAGAGATGCCATTGGAACTCGAGGCCGACGAGCGAGACATGGAGAAATAGATTTGGGTGTCATCAGCGTACTGATAACACCCAGCACCATAACTCCGTATTATCTCACCTAGCGGCTTCATATAGATGTTGAATAACATCGGGGACAGAATAGCCCCCTGAGGAACCCCACAAGTGAGGTCCCTCTTACTGGAGCTACAGTCCCCGAGCAGCACCCTCTGGGACCGACCCGAGAGGAAGGACCGGAACCACTGCAAAGCAGTGCCTCCGATACCTAACCCCCTCAGGCGGTCCAGGAGGATGCCATGATCTATAGTATCGAAAGCCGCTGAGAGGTCCAAAAGCACCAACAGGGTCATACTACCCCTGTCGATGCTCAGGCGCAGATCGTCGGTCAAGGCAACCATAGCAGTCTCAACCCCAAAGCCTGTCCTAAAGCCGGTTTGAAATGGGTCTAGATAATCGGCTTCATCCAAGACAGCTTGGAGCTGAAGAGCGACCACCCTCTCAACCACCTTGCTCAAAAATGGCAGCAGTGACACAGGCCTATAGTTTCTCATATCCAGGGGGTCCAGGGAAGGTTTTTTCAGAAGCGGCCTAACAGCCGCTTCCTTTAAACAAGATGGAACGTGTCCTTCCCTGAGGGATGCACCGATGATATCCGTAAGGAATCTCATCAATGCATCCCCTCCCTGGATGGCCAGCCATGATGGGCAAGGGTCGAGAGGGCAAGTCGTCTTCCTCATCTTGCCAAGTAGCTTGTCCACGTCCTCGGTACTCACAGATTGCCACTGATCCAGTATGACTACATCGGCGGAGTCACTGGACGCCTCGTCTATCGACTCTGTTTCAGTGGTGGCATCTAAGTCGGCTCTTATCTGAGAGATTTTGTCTGCAAAGAAGTTATTAAATGCGTCACAGCAGGCCGTCGTCGGGTTAAGTAAGGGATTTGGCGCAGGGGGTGCCTGCGTCATCTCCCTCACCACCTTAAACAGTTCTGCTGGACGAGACTCTGCAGACGCAATACGTGCAGAGAAGAAAGCTTTCTTAGCTGCTCGTATTGCCTCCCGATAGGAACAAAGGAAGTTCCTATGGTGAGTTCTGTCAGATAAGAGACGAGTCTTCTGCCACCTGCGCTCTAGCCGTTGTCCAAACCGCTTCATCCTCCTCAGCCCTGGCGTATACCAAGGCCTCCGATTAGGAGCGGGATGGCAAGGGCGCTTGGGAGCGATCATGTCGATAGCCCTGGTAAGATCGGTGTTCCAGGTGTTAACCAGAGCATCGACAGGATCCCTGGCATTCCCAACCATTAAACCCTCTAAGGCTTTCTGAAATCCGATTGGCTCCATCAGCCTTTGAGGGCGGACCATTCGAATCGGCCCGCCACCCCCAGAGGAGCAGGAATTGGCACACACAACACACATGAATGCAAACATGCACAAACACACACATTACATATGGGATAAAAATACATATAATAAATAAATAAAATAAATATACGTATATATACATGTATATATTCGGAGCCTTCAGTTATTTTCCTCTGTGTCCTTATAGTCAAATATTGTTCCTTTTAAGCCTCCTGGCAGTGCAAGAATTGGGTTGGAATACTGTAGTGTGTCAAAAGGATGGAGGGAAATTTCATTCTGTTCACATTTGAAGAAAAACAGATCTAATTTGCACCTTGCAGACAACTATATGAAGTGAAATATAATAATCATGTCACATTTCTTCAGCTTTTGCTACACAGTTCTCGAACCTGAGAGCTTAACAAAAACATGTTTTTAAAAGTATATTTTAAAAAGTGGACTATAATAATCATGTCACATTTCTCCAGCTTTAGTATATAGTTCTTGAACTAAGGAGCTTATCAAAATGTGTTTAAAAAGAATATTTTTTAGATGAAATGCAATTATCCATATGTGTGCAAGAATAAAATACTAAATATGAATATTACTTTGTGATAAACATTACATCCAGTAGTATTTGTAAATTTGCATGAAACATTCTTCTCATCATTTTCCAAACAAGTGACCTAAAGACCAAGACAAAAGGACTTTTTTTCTTTTTAAAGATAATTGGTCAAATTATAATTAATTTTTCTGTGTTCGAAAGAGGTAAATGCATAGAATTGTTGAACAATTGGGCTAGTCTTCGTTTTATCCACAGTTCTCTGACAACCTGCAACTTCTGTTTATTCTTAAATTTTGTAAATTGGTCTCAGCTGCTTTCTTGTTCTTTTGTTTTAGAAATCATATTAGGTCTTTGTTTTAAAAAAAACCTTTAGTTTTGTTTCTTCATTTTGAAAATATTTTTAAACCTCTTGTTTTTAAAGCACTTTAGTTTCATTCCTCAGAATAAAACCCACAGCTCATTTTTGCATACTGCTTTGTGATTTTTTTTAAAAAAAAAGAAGACAAAAAGGAAGAGTGGTATAAACAAAACCAATGCCTTTAAATGGATGTGTTAGGGGTGTGCACAAATGCAATTTTTGGATTTGATTTGAATAAAATATTTGAATGTTTGAATTCAAATGAATAGAGGAAAAGTGAATATATTCAAATATGAACCCATTTCGATACATTTGTATATTTACAAGGATATTCAATTCGTATTTGAAGATACGAATGTCGACATAATTCATATGTGTCTGTACACACCCGTATCTATCCGTACGCATCCTGTTTTTATCCCATATGCATCCCATTTTTGTCCTGCACATATCTGTACAAATGCGTGCATATATGAATAAGAAGCATACGGATGTTTGTAATGCATATGTATCCATGCACGTGCAAATATCCAAATAATTCATATTAATGATTTGAAACATTCAAATTTTTTCGAATGTTAAAAACTGAATGTATAGACATTTGATTTGAATGTCCCAATTTGATTAAATTTTGAATGTTTTGAATATTCTTGCACAACGTGTGTGTGTGTGTGTTTGTCCACCATTGCTTTTCTACTTATGATTTGATTGTTACTTACAGCTGGGATTTGTATTCAGCATTAATGATCGTAATATCATATGTGGAATTAAAAAATCCAAATATCAGTTTAAAAAATTAAAATGGATGGAAAATTAAAATGGATCTATTGGAAACAGATTGATTCATGCATTGTTACCAACAAGGTGGTAGTTGATGAGAAATGTCTAAGTTTTGCTGTTGACGGTTCCACTAACGTTCAGAATATTGTACTGGTTAGAGTGTGAGGCTGTGGTCGGATATGGCAGTGGAAAACCCCAGTAGTTAGGGTTAAGGTACTTAGCGCAGTAGTTCATGTGGGGACTGCACCTCATTGGAGCATATGCACTTGAAGGAGCTGTTTCTATACCAGAAATGGCTCCTTCCATGCAGGAGCGCTCTCTGCCTGAACTACATGTGGTGCAGGTTTAAGTGCCCCATGCGTGCACTTAACTTACATTAACACTGGAGACGGTAAGGCTCTGGATGCATTGTCCGTACCTCTTCCAGGTGCCAGAAGGTGCACATGATGTACTGCACCTGTGTGCTGAAGTGGTGCGCCATGCAGTTGCCTTGGTGATGGTGCTGTGTGATGGTGCTGGGACGAGCAAGGGAAAGTGATGGTGTCCAGGCACCTATCCATGTTTTGTTACATGTGTCTGGATAGGTTGGGGAAGGGCTAGTATGCTCTAAGCATCCATTAATGCAGATGCGTAGTGCAAACATGGGCCACTTTGCCCTTTGCTTTCCAGGGACGGCAAGCAAAGTTCAAAAAGATCCTGTGTCTGAAGTTGAAGTGTAGAACACACTACATTAAAAGGTCTAGATGGAGCTCAGGCCAGTCAAAGGAGCCAAAATGGCTGCCAAGGTTGGGATAATGGTAGACCTCTTTTAACAAGCCTAGCAGCTGTCCAACAGGTGCTAGGTTGGCCCAAGAAACATGTGGAAGTGTACACAAGTCTAGCAGAGGGACCTATTTCACTAGTGAACAAAATTGTGCTGCAATCTGAAGCAGGAAGTTTAGTTCCTAGTCATTGCAGAACATGGAGGCTGGATCCAAAGACGTGGTGCTCCGGGACAGATGTGGAAGTTTGGAAGGCTTGTTTTGAAACAGTCAAGCAATCCTGGTGTACTGAGACAATTTAGCCAGCTTGGCCTAGTGGTTAGGGGGCTGGACTATTATGTGGGAATACCGGGTTTGATTCTGCACTTCCCCATGAAGCCAGCTAGGTGACCTTGGGCTAGTCACAGCTCTCTTCTGAGCTCTCACAGCCCCACCTACCTCACAGGGTGTTCTGTTGTGGGGAGAATATTAAGCTTTGAGTCCTCATAAATGGGTGAGAAAAGTGGGGTAGAAAAGCCAATTCTTCTTCTTCTGAGTACAGAAACAACCTTACCACTGTTTGAAGAAGGTTTGAGGGGTTTTGGGGTCTTTTCGTTTTGTTTTGTTTTGTTTGGCTAAACTGATATATATGCTGACCATTTTGAAACCTCAAAATTTTCTCTTTCAATCACTTCTACAAAGGCATTTTGCTGAATTTTTCTCAACTTCCATTTGTTGGAATATCTGTCATGTTCCTGACCTAATATTCTACAACATTTCAGAAAGTGCACAATGCCAGTTTAGATGCCAACACAGCTGCTGTTCCTTGCATCAGCAAAAGGGGAAGTTCAGAAAGAAGTAAAAAGCTGCCACTGCTAATGATGATCATTCACCCCTAAACTAGCAAAGAAAGAAAGAAAGAAACCACTGAATGTAGGATTTCTTCTCCCAAGGAGAATATCAGGAGGTCCTTTTTGCTCAGCTGTTCTCTCGGGCATCTGGGGGACTGGAGCATGACAGAAAGAACGAAGTATGTCAAAAAAGAGGATTGCAGTTGTTACAAAGAAAGGGACAGGATAAGGGAAAGTTGGCAGAAACCCTGCTGAGATGTTCTGTTTGCCTTTTAGAAGCACCCTGGCTCCGCTCAGAACTGTTATTTCCATGGTACATTTAGCAACTGCTGAGTTATAATTGAATATATGTGAAACTGCATATTATGCAAATAGATTCATTATGATACATTATGATGCAATGAAGACTAAATGAATTGATTATTATGCGATACTTAAAATAAATAGGAGTATACTTAAACGAAGGATTTGCCTTTGACAATAAACATTTTGTTACTATTGGTATCGCAAACAATTTAATAAAGAAAACTGGGAAGGGAAGGAGAGAGGCAGATAAATAGGACTGATTATCTACATTTATAAACCATAGAAAGAATTGCCATAGTGCATATATGGGGCTATGGAGAAGCTCAGGGGCTCACAGGTTGCAAAATCCTATGATCATCAGACCGGCATCCCTGTGTCAAGGGACAGGAAGCGTCATCAGAAGGAGGGGATGTGCACAAATGAAAAATTAATGTGTGTTTTGTAATGGGATTGAATGTCCAAACATTCGTTTTGTTACTGAAATGTTCAATTCAAACATCTGAACATTTGCATTCACAGCTGACCATTTTTGTGGCTCCCCCCCCCAAAGCCTATCTTCTTCAGTAAAATATCATGAAAGTGCGAAAATTTGATCAAATTTTTCTATTCGCAAATCAGGAACATTGTTTGTTTTGTTCAAATGTCCAGATATTGGAATGTTCATATGTTTGTTTCAATGTGAAAATTTGTGAATTTGAATGTTTGCTCACCTTTTTAATGCAAATTCATTTGTGCATATCCCTATTCAGAAGCGCTTTTTGTGGGGAGGGGGGGATGAGAAATCACTCTGATGACCCTTTCTGCTACCCTCCAGTCCATACCCCCTGCTGCCAGACAGATGGACAGTAGTGGTTGTAGCAAGCTATTTTTGCATGTTCTGCCTGTGGTTATTAAGTGAAACACAGAAAATAGCAGATTTCTAGGGCCATCTCCTGTATTTCACTAAATGACCCCAGCACTAAATGACTTCCAGGGCCAAAGCAAGTATTCCAGCACCCAGAGCAGAAGAATCTACCACCATGGAGCTTCTGTCCCAGTTGTGCCTGAAAACAAATTGAAACCACGCTAGAAGTTCTAAAATTCATTCATGAGTAGGACATTCGATGTGTACAGTAATGCTTTCCAAAATAGTCAAGAAAAGCTCAGGATCCTTCCTTCCTTTCTTCCACCATCCCTCCCTCCCTCCCTCCCTCCCTCCCTCCCTCCTTCCTTCCTTCCTTCCTTCCTTCCTTCCTTCCTTCCTTCCTTCCTTCCTTCCTTCCTTCCTTCCTTCCTTCCTTCCTTCCTTCCTTCCTTCCTTCCTTCCTTCCTTCCTTCCTTCCTTCCTTGCCTGCCTTAGTTCTAAAGCTCTCCAAAAGTCACAGGGTAATTCTCCATCCCACCATTTTATTCACACAAAAAATTTCATTAGGTCATCCCAAACAGAGATGCAAATTCTGAAGAGGACAAAAATTGAAGCCGGAATTGTCAGTTCTGATATTCATTGCATTTTCATATCAAGTTGTATGAGGTGCCTACAGCTGCAACTCTAAGGCACCTACTGAAATAAAAAGGCGTTTAGCCCTTAATTGGCCTGGACTGCTGCAACTGGGATGGTTCTTACTGGGGTCTCCCATGCCGGGACCTTACTTCTGTGCATTAGAAGAAGAGTTGGCTTTTCTACCCCACTTTTCTCACCCATTTAAGGGGACTCGAAGTGGCTGATAAAGCGTCTATTCTTCTCCCCACAACAGAACACCCTGTGAGTTAGGTGGGGCTGTGAGAGCTCAGAAGAGAGCTGTGACTAGCCCAAGGTCACCCAGCTGGCTTCATGGGGGAGGGTGGAATCGAACTCGGTATTCCCAGATAAGAGTCTGGCTCCTTAACCACTAGACCAAACTGGCTCACTGGCACACATTAGACTAGTTTAAGGGAGGCCCTGCTCCCTGCTCATGTGCTCTGACAAAAAATGGTTTTCTGATCCAGAATACTGGTGGACATGTTTAAATGGGTCCACTGGCCTACTAGCTGGTGGCAAACTGGACCAAGGAGGCCTGCAGGAGGCCCATGACTCTGCATTTCAGTTTGCCACAGGGGACCCATTTCAGCACTGCAGCAAGGTCATTCGTTCCTGGTCACTGGAGTTTCACAGGTTGGTTCCAAAGCTTATGTGAGCTGTGGGACTGGCACAGGGGTTCTGTTGGGAAAAGAGGGTCTCAGTGCAGACAGCCTTGTTCTGAAAGTGGAATCTGTCCCAGCTTGGGACTAATTGCTTGTTCCAGACCAATAGATACGGATCTCCAAAGGGTAAGTGCAGAAACGTCCAGTTACAGCTTCAGATGATTGAATGATCTTTATGCACATGCATATGATTTTCAAAGCAAATGCGGAAGTGGCTTTTTGGGGGAAGATACTGACAACTTAACCGGCAGACTCCAGTTTTCCATGCAATTGCTCCTTCCAAGTTAAATCCTGATTAATTTTATAGCCTTATCTCTGATCTAAGGTAAACAGTCTCCTTTTTAAAACCAATTTCTGATTGAGAACCGGAGATAATATGTTGTTCCAGCTCTTAAAGAGCAGGAGAGAGGGGTTTATGGCTCTTAGATGCTTTTGAAACACATACCCATACCATGGAAACTGACAAATGGACAGCGTAGCTGGATTTACAGGGTTCTCCTAATAGCTCAAAGACTTACACTTTGACACCATAGGGATAAGAATGAAGCCCTGGTAACAAAATGGAAAGCGGGCCTCGTTCAATTGTCATCATTCAGTTGTGTATCTTTTAGCTGTTGTGTGGATATGAACTGTGCTGAAATCTACGTATTTGCACGATATCACTTTCTCCTCCTTTTCTTTCCTTGTTGAAAAACACATGGAAGGTCTGAAAAACCATATAATTTTTAACAGTTTGTTCTGAGATAAGAGATAGCTGACCAAATATATGTTTTCATTCTCTTTTTCTTGTTAGTTAAAACCCTAGAATAGAATCAAAGCAGTTTCTATACTGGGTAGGGGTTTGCACAAATGGTTTTTTATTTTTTATTTTTTTGCATTCAAGTTCAAGTCAATTCATATATCAAAACATTCAATTCAATTTGAATGTTTAAAATCTGAATGCAACAAAACCCAGTTCGAATCCGTTACATTCAAATCTGTTCATTTGAATGTTAGATATGAATTTGAACATATGAATGTTGACAACATTCATACGTATCTGTATGCATTTCATATGCATCCCATTTTATCCCGTATGCATCCTGTTTTCATTCCATATTATAAACATAAATGCATACAGATATGTAATACATACGTATCTGTACATTTGAACGATTCAAATCATTCAAATGCATGTTTCTAGACATTCAAAATTCATTCGAATGTCTGAATTCAAATGTGAAGACATTCTATTTGAATTTGAATGCCCACATTCAAACGAATTCGATTGAATTTTGAATATTTAGAACATATCGCTAATACTGGGTTGGTGGATCAACTTACGGTACTTTTTTTCTGAAAAGTACCCAAGATATTTTCCATTCTTGGTGTAGAATTGTCCCCTGGCACTCATATATGGTTCGTGTTGGTGGATACTGTCAAGTCACGGCTAACTTCTAGTTGACTGCATGGCAGAGATACAAAAGTGTTGATAGCACCAAATTGTTCAGAGTAGTAAAAACTGAAAGTCATTTTAAAGAGCTCCAAAGGGATTTCTTGTCATTGAGTGAGTGAGCAATGAAGTGACAAATACACTTCAATCTAAGCAAGTGCAAGATGTTGCATATTGGGGCAAAGAACTCCAGTTACACCTATAAACTAATGGGGGCTTTCTGTGACAGACCAGGAAAGGGGTCTTGAGGTTCTAGTGGACAGCTCAATAAAGGTGTCAACTAGTCTGCAGTCGTAGTGAAAAAAAGCAAATTCAATGCTAGGGATAATTAGGAAGTTAATGGAAAACAAGTTGGCAGTTGCCAAACGCTGTCTTTCAAGAAGATATTGCAACATAGGGCCTGTTCACAGTTGGCCATATTCTGGAAAATGTCTCAGGATAGGGGCCTGTTTATTTATTTATTATTTATATTTCTATCCCACCCTATACCCGAAGGTCTCCGGGCGGGTTAAAACCCACCATATCAAATAATATATAATAAATATATTTATTATATATTATATATTTATAAATATATAATAATATAGTCATCACAATGTCTAAAATCCAACATGTTAAAAAACCAACCAACCAACAATATCAATTAAAACAGTGGTGTTTGCAGCAGAGGAACATGGTTGAACATTTATCCAAAGGCCTGTTGTCCGCATGTTATTACAGACTCTGGCTGTAGCCTGCACTGGCATGTGGGCAGCAGGCCCCTATTCCAGGATATATTCCAGAATAAAGCTAAGTGACTACAGTCTTGAAAGGTGGCATTTAAGAGGTGAGCTGATTGAAGTGTATAAAATCATGCACAATGTTAGAACTGAGGGGCACTCAAAGCTGATGGGCAGGAAAGTTGGGGCATACTTTTTCATCCAGCAAGTCATCAGTCTATGGAATGTATTAGCAGAAGGCAGCAACCAGCTCGGATAGCTTTAATAAAGGCTTAGACAAGTTCATGGAAGAAAGATCTATTGATGGCTACTAGAAAGGATGCATAATTATTAGAGATGTGCATGAATGATTTTTTTTTTGACATTTGATTTGTAACAAATTGAATGTTAGAAAATCTGCATTTGTTCTAATAGATCCCCTTCGAATGTGGTAGGATTAATATGAAGATCCGATACGTATCCGATACGTATAAGTATCCAATGTGAACAAATACGTATCCGATAGGTATCCAACATGACCACATGCATATCTGATAGGTATCCGATAGGTATCCCATAACATGCCGCTCTGAAAGTGTCAAATCTGACCTGAATCCACTTTTAATCTGCTCTCGATTCATGTTGAATGCAATCTGGATCTGTTATAGATGGGACTGGCACAGCCGCTTCCCCACCTCCCCAGTTCAATGAATGCCCAAACTATTTGTACGAATGTTTGATGTACAAATGTCACAACATTCGATTCGTGTATGAATGTCTGAATTTTGATAAATTTGTGTGAATAATGAATGTTACGAATATTTGTTCAGTGCACCTCCCTAAACTATTTCCTCCAGGTTGGAGACACAGGGAGAATGCCTCTAAAGGCCATTTGCAAGGATTAAAGAAGAGGTGAAGGTTTTGGCCCTTTCCCCTTCTGCTTGGGAAAGCCCAGAAACAAGTGATGGGTCCCTGTGTGAAACAGAATGCTGGACTAGGCTGGCTATGGCCTGATCCAGCAGGGTTATTCTTTTGCTCTTAAGTGATTTGTCATTCCTTACTTCTGGGGAGAAGCTGGTGATTGAACTGGCAACACTTTGCTTTCCACGCACTCAACGCATGTACACACATCCATACACACAGAGAGAGAGTTAATTGCTTCAGCTACACACACAGCTAGAATCCAGTCTTTTCTTTGAGACAGGTGAGGTCAGCATATGGGCCTGGATTCATAGTTTGCCTTTGATATCTTTGGAAAGTGGCAAACAAGGAATATTTTTTCAGACGGGAAAAGGATTTCTTTATGAAAGTGCCATAATCAGCTGTTGAAAGGGCAGTTATATCACTATACCATTCCCCAGAAAAGAGGAAGGAAATAGAACAAGCTGATCTCTGTTCATCTGGGACTCAGCAGAACTGCAAGTAGCAATTTGTTCGTGTTCCTTGCGAAAGGCACTAAACTTTGTTTTCCATCCTTTCAATTTATCCTCATGCTGTCTCTGTGTGGTAGATTAGGCAAAGAGATAGTGACTAGCCCAGGGCTGCCCAAGGCTGCAGTGGATATGAACCATGTTCTCCCAGGCACTGAGGCTGAATATGCGTTTGATAAATTGACCCCAGGTTCACAACTCATCCCATGCTGGGATGGGTTGCCACTGGTGGCGTAAGGCTGTGCACACTGGGATGGTCCATCCTGCCTTAGCCCATTTCCAAAAGTGGACCAACTTTGGAGCTGTCACTGGAGCCTCCAAAAGCCAGGAAAGTTCCTGGCCTTTGGTGTTCCTACCCCCTTCATTTTGGTGGAACACCTTGATACACCTCTGCAATGCTCCCACCCCCAGTATCCCAGAATGGGGGGCATGTACCATCCATACACAACCCACTGTCCTGGACCAAGATCCTTAGCATGTTGGTAGACCTCAACATCAAGGTCTACTGCTAAAGTGGGATAGGGTGCCATTTTGGGCACCATATCTGCTCTGTAGTCAGTCCTGTGTGAACAGAGTGTGCTAAGAGAAAGTGGGCCCTCCCTTGTCCCATGTTAGCATGTGGAAGGGAGGCCCATGGGCCCTTTCCTAGCATTGGATAAGATCATGTGGAGGAAGGGCCCGAAGCTAGTTTGAGTGATCAGCTGAAGAGTGGTTCTATACCATTGAGCTGCATCAAAGATTGGCAACTTTCCCTTCTTCTTCTTCTAAGTTTCTGTGTTTCAAGCTAGACTGGTAAAGGGCAGGCCAATCTGTATGAAAGGCACATTCTCAGAAGCTCCAAGTTGATATGCTTTGAAAGCATGGGCTCTTGTGATATAATAAGATGGATAACAGAACTCTACCATAAGCATATGTTAATGTCAGGAACTTGTCTGAAATCTTAAAACCCCACATTTGGCTCATTTGCAAGTTCAGCATGTAGTCTGCCCAAGACAGGAGCTGCATCTGAGTGATTTCCAGGGCACGGGAAATTATTATCATGTCAGCACTTTGTGGTTTCCATATGATTTGATTTCTTCTCTTAAAACAACAACACAAAATATTTGGCATGTTAAAAACACAAGAATAGGAATGTGTGGAAAATGAATGTGTGTGTGTGTGTGGTTCCCCCCTCGCCCCCAAACTCCCCAAATCCTGTCAAAAATTGTAGCCAGGAATTTACAAATATTGCAGGAAATGTAGATTTATTTTTTATTTTTTGCAACCCTAACGCATTTGGTGGATCCTCAAAGGTTTTAAACAGACTGCTCTGCAGTCAGAAAGCAGCATTATCATGGCAAAAGGCTGCCCCAGCCAAGAGTGCTTAATTTGTTTTGACTCTCTGTACCATTGGCTTGACAGTGTGAGGGAAACACAGAACACGCTGTGGAAGGGAATATGTGGATTCCATGGGCATAAAGCGGCAAGGAGAACCATACATTTGGAATTTTGCAAAGGATCAGGACAGTTGCCTGAGATTAGGGGGCAGATGAACATTATTGCCTGGCTAGGAAGGCTCGGTGGCAAAGGTTATGGAACTTTCTACCTGCTTTCCGAGCCTCTTCTGGTTATTTCAGGAATTAAAGAATTGTGCACATCAGGTGTATCAGAGGCTATTAGAATGGATGTCTCTAAACGTCATTTTCAGGGATTCAAGAGCAGGTGAAGGTTTTGCCTTTGTCTCCTGCTTGAGAATGACCAGAACCAATTGGTGGGCCATTGTGTGAGACAAGATGATGGACTAAATGAGCTTTTGGCTTGATCCAGCAGAGCTCCTCTTATGTCCTTGCATACTAATTCATGGAGGACAGTTGCATCAATAACTACTTGAATTTATGCCTAGGTGCCACTTCCAGGCAGAGAGACAAGTAAGGGCCTTTCCGCACAGGCTCTAAAAACGGATTTAGAGACAAATACGGGAAGGATTTGGACGTGGCATCTGCACAGGGAACCCAATTAGGGTACCTTTGAGGATGCCACATCCGCACGTCAGTGCGCAAAACCGGTTGCTTAAACCGGTTTTGCCGCCGAATCCTACCCAGATGCAAGACCTGAAAAAATCAGAGGCCTATTCGCACTTGGCTGTATTTTGGAATATATCTCAGGACAGGGGGTTCTTGTCCACCTGCTAATGCAGACTCTGACAGGCCTCATCTGGGGCATCCTATAGCCTGCACTAGCATGTGGACAGCATATGCCTATTCCAAGATATATTCCAGAATAAAGCCAAGTGCAAATAGGCCCCAGGTCTTACATCTGGCTTTTCCCCTTAAACTGGTTTAGAAGCAAACGCTTCCACACCAGCAGGGGAAAAGCCGGATTGCCGGCGCATGTCCAGCTGTCAGAGAGGCAGAGCACATGCTCTGTGTTTCTGACAGGTGGGTGAGTCTGGCGGCCAGCTTCTCTGCCTTCCCCCTGGCAAGACAAGCGGCGATCGGCTGTTCTC
Organism: Aspidoscelis tigris stejnegeri; assembly: GCA_023333525.1. Classification (NCBI taxonomy): domain Eukaryota; kingdom Metazoa; phylum Chordata; class Lepidosauria; order Squamata; family Teiidae; genus Aspidoscelis; species Aspidoscelis tigris. The sequence continues at coordinate 13,748,006 of JALMGA010000001.1, forward strand.
TGGCCAGGGAAGGTGAGTCCTACACCCACACCCACCCCACTGACAGTCCTGCGTTCACACCCTCCACCTTACCTCGCCAGCGCCGGCCCGATTCTGGGGCTGGCAGGGCCAGCACCAATCGCGCATGCACATATTGTTCTGGGGTCTTGCAGACGCTCCTGGGTTATTTGGGGTGGAGCTTGGCGGCCGCAGTATTAGCGGGCAAAATTTCATCTCTGAGTACATGTACAGAGCTTTAGAAATAAACTAATAATAATAATAATCTCTGCTCCCTGTTCCTGCAGTCTGGTACCTGAATTGGGAGAAAAGTGCAGAAAGGACTCTTAAGGTGGCAGCAAGAAATCCATTCTAGTAGCTATTGATACATTTGGCCTCCATAAATTATATCTAATTCGTTCTTAAAGTTATCCAAGCTGGTTCCTGTGACCATCTTTTCACAGACCAATGACTCTCTAGGTGAAAAAAATACTTCCTATTGTCAGTTCAGCCTATCCATCCGTCCTTCCTTCCTTCCTTCCTTCCTTCCTTCCTTCCTCCCTTCCAAAAACTTATATCCCACCTTTCATCAAGTATTAAGACATAATTTAAAATATAACCGCCTCCCTTCCTAACAGGATAAGCACCCTGAGGAAGCTATTTAAATGGCAAAAGCCTGGTTGAAAAGATATGTTTTCACCAGGCGCTGAAAGTATACAATGTAGTCACCTGGCAAACCTCAAGAGGGAGGCTGTTCCAAAGTCTAGGGGCCACCACATAGAAGGCCCTCTTGTATGTCCCTATGCCTCATACCTTTGCTAGAGAAGAAGAAGAAGAGTTGGCTTTTCTATCCCGCTTTTCTCACCCATTTAACGGAACTCAAAGCGGCTGACCACACTTTTCTATTCTCCCCACAACAGAACACCCTGTGAGGTGGGTGGGGCTGTGAGAGCTCAGAAGAGAGCTGTGACTAGCCCAAGGTCACCCAGCTGGCTTCATGGGGGAGGGTGGAATCGAACTCGGTATTCCCAGATAAGAGTCTGGCTCCTTAACCACTAGACCAACTGGCTCACTGGCACACATTAGACTGGTTTAAGGGAGGCCCTGCTCCCTGCTCGTGTGCTCTGTCTGCACCAGATAGAGTGTATTATAGATTAGGGGACAAAAAATGGTTTTCTGATCCAGAATGCTGGTGGACATGTTTAAATATGTCCACTGGCATACTAGCTGGTGGCAAACTGGACCAAGGAGGCCTGCAGGAGGCCCATGACTCTGCATTTCAGTTTGCCACAGGGGACCCATTTCAGCACCGCAGCAGGTTGGCTCCAACCTGTGGGGAAGGGGGAAGGCAGAATTGAACCCAGTATTCCCAGATAAGAGTCCGGCTCCCTAACTACTAGACCAAACTGGTCTTGAAGGAACTGCAAGAAGGCCCTCTCCTTGAGATCTCAGTGCATGGTTCAAACCCTTTGTTGGTTCAAATACTTTGAATACTTTGAAAAACCTTGGAATTCCAATAGAACGGGATAGGTTCCTTTAAATTTAGATCTGTTTCCAAACAGGCAATGTGTTAAGTTTGAACACAAACCTTCCAAACATCCTTGTTTGATTTGAACAGTGCAAACTGGAACCAGTTTGGCAAATCCCTAATTACTGGACAACTGTAGGAAGGATGTTTTTTTTTAAATCAACTGCTGTCTCATTTTGCCGGCTCTGCTTCCCAGGTGTTTTACCAGCTGCTGCAGACCCTGTTGATGAATGGTAGTATGTTCTCATTCTTTCCTAGTATTAGCCAGGAATGAACTTCCCAGGAAGGTGAGATAATTATTCTATTAATAGGAGGAGCTGCAAGGCTTACCAGTTTAGAATTGTGATTATTGTTGTTGTTTAGTGTGTTGGTCTGGGCTTTTAAAATCAGCTTTCTTTAGCCAGTGTGGACATGTGTGAATTATTTTTATACCTAGCAGTATAGCTGGAGTTTCCCCCAATGAGTTGGGAAATCATAAAGACAAGTGTTACCACCAAATGCCATGATCCCCCAGGTAGAGATGTGCATGAATGGGTTTTTTGACATTCATCTCTTAATGAATCGAATGTTAGAAAATTTGTATTCGTTCAAATAGATCCCTTTCGAATGTGATATCTGATATGTATTCCATAACTTATCCATTCTTGGCCACAGTCATCCACGCCCTGGTAACCTCTAGATTGGACTATTGCAATGCACTCTACATGGGGCTGCCCTTGAAGACGGTTTGGAAACTACAGCTAGTGCAGAATGCAGCTGAGAGACTGCTTACAGGGATATCAGGCCGGACGCACATGACACCGGTCTTAAAAGAGCTGCACTGGCTGCCGATTGGTTACTGAGCCAAATTCAAGGTATTAACTTTAACATATAAGGCCCTAAATGACTTGGGCCCCAAATATCTGAAGGAACGCCTCCTCCCATACCAACCTGCCCTTGCCCTAAGATCTGGGGGGGGGGGGAGGCCCTTCTCGTTGTTACACCACCCTCTATAGCAAGATGGGTGGGCTCTCGAGAGAGGGCCATCTCAGTAATGGCCCCCAGGCTGTGGAATAGCCTCCTCCTTAAGTTGCATCAGGCCCCCTCACTGTATACGTTCAGGAGGGGGGTAAAGACGCACCTTTTTGCTAAAGAGACGCCTTTGGCTAAATGTGGCACAGTTTTTCCCTACTGCACATACTATTGTCTTATACTGTTTTTTTATATGGTTTTATTTTAAGTATTTTTGTCTTTTAAATATGCTGTTACCCGCCCTGAGACCCTAGGTTAGAGGGCGTGATATAAATGTAAATAAATAAATAAATTCTGCAAGTGTCAAACCCTACCTGAATCCGCTTTTTATCCACTCTTGATCCATGTCAAGTGCAATCTGGATCTGTTGCAGATGTGACTGGCGCATTCGCTTTCCCACTTCCCCAGTTTGAAGAACGTCTGAACTATTCATACGAATGTCCAGAACATTTGTATTCATACGACTGTTCTTGTATGAATATCAAAACATTTGATTCATGTATGAATCAATGGATTTGTACAAATATTGCAAATATTCATGCGTATCCCTATCCCCAGCTCTAATCTAGAGAGTAGAAATGCATGCAAGTTTTTTAAAAGTTTAATCATTGTTGAATCGTTTACTGGGAAGGATACCTGGGATATTCTGTCCACACCCCTGTGCTGCCTATGTCCTGGAGCTTCTAAATGCATCCTAGCTTGTTTCGATCCTCCATAGTTGCGAAGGAGTAAAACCTATTCCATAGCTTGACCAGGAGCATCTAGTATTCTATGTCTGGGATGGTTTAGGAATTCCTTCATTGAGAAAGGGGATGGACTCAATGACTCTGGAGGTCCCTTCCAACTCTACGATTCCGCTCCTGCTAGCCCACTCCTGGACCCCATCAGCAGGTAAGTCTTGCTGACAGGTGTCCACCAATGGGGTCTTCATGCCTGAGGATCCCATTGTAGACAACTTTAAACAGGTCCACATGAAATTCAGATTCAAGGGCCTGAAGGACCCATTAAATCCGGAATTTCCCTGCTCTCGTGGGGACAGGGTCTTGTGAATGGGACCTTAAATGGGGTCCATGTAGGGACAAGGCCTTCCTGATTGGTACCAATCACATACCAATCAGGTTCCAAAACGGTTCCTCAATGGGTTCCTAGCGCTAGTGCAAAAAGCACCCTATGTTGTGAGGGTCTACCAGCAGAGTGGTATATAGCACCATTTTGGCAATATATCCTGCTCAGTCTGGTCCCATGAAGATGGCATGTCTGATGGGGGGAATGGCCTCCAGCAAACCAGGTCAGCGTATGGACCATCTATTCTATGAGCTGCACTGGACTGTCCTGCTCTCGGTCAGTCCTTTAGATGCATGCCACCTTCAATAACAGAGGTCTTCATTTTTTTACATTGCAAATGCTTAATATTTTTATGTTATTTTAAATCCTGCCAGAAGCCTTCTTTTGCGCATACTGATCTATGATTTGGTCTGCAAAGGATCAAAGTACCATGTGATCATAACAACATAAGGAATTCTGTGCCCAATCAGAATTGAGGCTCCTTTTCTTACTGTAGCAACCAGCTGCACAAGGAAGCCCACAAGCAGGAATTGTGTACACGCCTTGCCCTCCTGATAAGTCTTCTATCTGTGCCTTCCCTGCAGTCACATAGCAGTCAGAACTAGTAACCTGAGCATTTCCTCATTTATCTGTCTTGAACCACTCTATCAGGCTCTGTTCTGTCTGGTGTGGTCTTCAACTGTTCTGGAACAAGATGCCCTGCACTTGGATGGCCTGTTCTGAGGTAGCCCCTGAGCTACTCTATGCTGCTCCAAAGCTTGCATGAGCTTTAGTACCTTCTGCAAGGACCTGAAGACTAGGAGTGAAGGGTCCTGGCCTCAAAGCTCCAAGGGGACCTATTTCATTAGTGCGGTTTGGTGTGTTACTGAAATGGATTCCCCTGTAAAACCAGAAAAAAGAGGCTTAAGCTTATGCCCTCCTGCACATCTCCCTTTTCCGTACCTTCTTTTTTTAAAAAAGTTCTACCAGTATCCCAGTCTAGGTGGCTGAGATAGGGCTACAATCTATTCAGTGTGGATGGAGAAGTCTAGCAGGGTGTGGGACATCTCTAGTCCCACCAGAGTGTGGAAAGGAGAGGTCTAGAAGGGTCTAGGCCTCACACTGAACCACTTTATAGGTAATTGTAGAAAGGCCCCTGTCTTCCATGAGGCTTCCAGGTGAAGCCTCTCCCTGCCTCTTCCATGGTGCCTATTTCTGAACTGCCACCACTGTGTATGTATGCACAGTATTTCAACCACATTTTATGAAGCCCTTGAAAGTGCTCCTTCCAGCTGTCCCGTTAGAGTTCCCCTTTCCCTGCTTTTCTTTGAGTTGTTCTTGTTGCTTTTTAAAAATAGCTTCCTCTCTTTTTTTTAAAGCGTAATTGAAAGGAGCAATGTTTTATATGATAAAAAGGCATTGATTTTAGAAAACTACTAAGTTTCCTTTGTTCAGCACTCAGTGCAATCTAAGTGCTGTGTAAAACAAAACTAACAACAATAGAACCCAATTCCATATAATTTTAATCTACTAGTCCTTAGCTGATGCCATACACAAAGGCACATATCCATAAAAGTCACTCTTTTAATAACCTTCATTTCACTGTTTATAGCACATCCTTGTATATTCAGCCTACATTACATTTAATGCTGATCATAGCTCAGACATCAACAGAGCTGCCGCTTCAATTTAAGCTTGATTGCAGATTTGCAAAATACCCATGTGAAGCCTGTCTCTTGAGTTGCTTGTCTGCTTTTGCTTCCCTTTGAGGCAGGGAAATGGACCAGCAGGTGCCTAAGTGAGAACTGCTATCTGAACAGTAGTTGGAATCAATCAATGAAACTAATTATTGGTAATTTGGGGGACTACAAAGGAGAATAGGCCTTTGTGCTAATGTGCAATTAACCTATGTCACCAAATGTGAAGCTCCAAGCTTAGACAGCTTTCTTAAAAAAAAAAAGAAGAAGAAGAAGCAGGACGAGCAGTTTGAAAAATTCATGGAAAATAAACCAGTGATAAATCAGAGAAATTGGTTATAAATCAGATAAATTACTGGGTATCTGGCTCAGATTGCTAAAAGATGACTTCCAGGTTCATTGGTAAAATGCCTAAAAATATGTGAAAATCAAAAAAAAATTATTCATGCTGGCAAATTCTCAAGCGGGATCCAGCGTGTCATGGTTGCAACAGAATCAAGTAGAAAGAAGAACCTGATTGACATCCATCTTGGATGGCTTTAAGAAAAGATTAGATTAGATAAATTCATGGAGGACAGGTGTATCAATGGATGTCTAGATACTACTTCCAGGTTGGAGAGACCGTCAGGATGACTCTGAAGGCCAATTGCAGGGATTTGAGAGTAGGTGAAGGTTTTGCCCTTGGTCCTTTCTGCACTTGGTAGGGACGTGCATGAATGGGTTTGGGGGCATTTGATTCTTAATGAATCAAATGTTAGAAAATTTGTATTCATTCAAATAGATCCCCTCTGAATGTGGTAGGATACTGTGGAATTAGAGAAGGTGGAGAGAAGGGCAACCAGAATGATTAAGGGTCCAGAACACCTCCCTTACGAAACCAGGCTGCAACATCTAGGCCTCTTCAGTCTGGAGAAACGGCATTTAAGAGGGGACCTGATTGAAGTATATAAAATTGTGCATGGTATAGAAAAGGTGGATAGAGAAAATTTCTTTTCTCTATCACACAATACTAGAACCAGGGGGCACTCTATGAAGCTGATGGGTTGGAGAGTCAGATCTGACAAGGGGAAGTATTTCTTCACCCAGAGGGTCATTGGTTTATGGAATGTGCTGCCGGAAGAGGTGGTGACAGCTACCTGTCTAGATGGCTTTAAGGTAGGGTTAGACAAATTTATGGATGACAGATGTATCAATGGCTACTAGAATGAATGCCTAGGTGCATCTTTCAGGCTGGGGGGGGGGGAAACCGGGGTGCTTCTAAGGCCATTTGCTGGGATTCTAGAGCAGGTATAGGTTTGTCCTTGTCTCTGCTTGAGATGCCCATGAGCATTTGGTAGGCCACTGTGTGCGACAGGATGCTGGACTAGATGGGCTGTGGCCTGATCCAGCAGGGCTTCTCTTATGTTCTTATGATACAAATGAATTCATATGAATTCGTACAAATATCCGATATGAATAGATAGGTATCTGATATGTATCTGATACAAACAGATACATATTTGATATGAACACATACATATCCGAAACAAATGGATACGTATCTGATACAAATGCATACATAACCAATACACATCCAAAATGGATGCTTATGCATCTGATACGTATTCAATACATATCCCCAAAAGTCCAAACTATTTGTGCAAATATTCCCTAACATTTGTATTCGTACAAATGTTAGTGTACGAATGTTGTAACATATGATTCATTTACGACTGCCCGAATACGTACAAATTCACATGAATAAAGAATATTATGAATATTTTTGCTCATCCCTTATCTCAGAACAGGGACCTGCAATCTACCTGTTAGTGCAGACTATGGCAGATCCCAGATAAGACCTGCCATAGTCTGCATTAGCATATGGACAACAGAACCCTATCCTGAGATATATTCTAGAATAAGGCCAAGCACAGAAAGGGCCCATGTATTCTGCTTGAGAGGCGCAGAAGCAATTGGTGGACGAGGGCCCTTTCTGCACTGGGCCTTATTCCATATTATATCCCATAATAGGGGGCTGTTGTTTGCACGCTAGTACAGACTGCAGTAGGCCACAGACGGGGCCTGCCATAGTCAACACCAGCATGTGGATGGCAGCCCCCTGTACTGGGATATAATCCGGAATAAGATCCAGTGCAGAAAGGCCCCAGTATGTCAGATGGAATGTTGGACTGTGATGTTCTAAAGCATACTTTTCTCACAACTCTCTTTATACACTAAAACACAGTATATTGTGCTAATTGATTTGCACATAACATGTATTATATATAAACAAAGAAGCATTTTATAAGCATAAACAAAATTGACCTGGTTAGTTATAAATAACTCAGAAACCTAATATCATGTAAAATGCAGCTCCATATACAGCCTTTTCTTTATCACTTCCTTCTGACAATTTTAAAAAAGTATTTTTATTTGGTGTCAGATAATTATTGGCCTTTAGTTTTCTTGTTTTTAATGCAATTAACTGAGTCTGCAATACAATACTGGTTGTTTCATCACACATATTGATATGCTTTTGAATTAGTTCAATTTGAATTGTGGCTTTTGTATATTAAATAATCTTATTATTATATTTACATATATCATTGTACGCTTGTCTCTTGCTTTGGATTCTTTGGTTGTGCTTGTTTACTATCGGAATCCCTTTATGTTCCAGGTTTTCTTGTCCCTATAAGGAATAGTGGGACAACTCGTTTTGCCATTGCTTCCCAATGGGATACCAGGAGCATTTCTAGCTATTGTCCTTGCTGAGACCAAGGGTCTTCCTGCACTTACCTGGCTGAGATCTGCACCAGTAGATATGGACCACAAAAGGCCCTGTGATCCAGATCATGGCAAGGCATGGTCTGGAATAGTACTATACCTATACGTATATTTATCTATCAACAATATTTCTATAGCTATTATATCTATTTATATCTAGGGCTGCATCCAGACTTCTTGATGCTGCACATCGGAAAGCACAGCCAATATCAAGCTCATGGTCACTCATGGCGGCTGATACTTTGCAGTGGTGTCGCTTTATAGCGACGCTATTGCGGGTTTACTTAATGCTGATATAGCAGCACTTGCTGCACAGCATTAAGTAAATTTGAAGCTTCTCATCAGTCTGGACAGGACAGCAAGAAGAGCCAACGAGAGCTGAGACTGCAGCTTAGCTCTCATTGGCTTCCCCATCCCACGTGACACACACTGCACCCCATGTGACTGCATGTGGCACACAGAAGTCTCGTAGCTCCCCTGGGAGCTGCTGCAGTCTAGACTCTGGACTGCCACTTCACAGCAGGTAAGCTGCAATTTTTTTTAATACTGCGGATTTAATCCACCATTCTGGAAGAGGTCTAAATCTATACCAATCTATCAACAATATCTATATACTTTATATCTATGACTATGACTATGTCTATATGTCTATGTCTATATCAATGTCTATGTCTATATCTATTATATCTATCTATATCTATACCTATACCTCTCTATCAACTATATATATGCCAATGACTATGCCTATGCCTATCTATATCTATATACTGTATCTGAAGAATTCTTATGATCTTAGCTGTGTGTTGCCTTAAAATGCTGTTTTGCTCTATAAGGAAGTGTAAAAATACTGACACATATAAATAAACGATAAATTATGGATCTGTTGAATCTATGAAGGTTCACACTGCTATAAATCATGTAACTGTTAAGGTACCCTGGGGGTTCTGGTTATGCCTGCTGGAAGAGGCAAACATTCTTGCTCTTTTTTTGAATCTATACTTTATGGACAGTCCGTGACAGTTACTAATGGCCCACGTTGCATGGGGAGACACCACATGGGCCTCTTAATAGTTTATTCCTTTTATTGTTGACCTGTGAGCATTTACTACTTGAAACGGGGGGCAGGGAAAAGGTGCATATAATGAGATGCTTTTGAGTTTGTTTCTGGAACAATTGTGATTGGTCATATTTATTTTCATAATTTCAGAAGCAGGCAATACACTGTGAACACATAATGGCTTAATTTCTGTAGATTACACATGGAACCACCTGTATCATGGTGCAGTGAATTCTTTCTTGGTGCTTTCTCTAAAAAAATGCTTCAGTGGCATCCACACAGATACATAAAGATGGTCTCCACTTGGTCCAGGAGCTTCCAAGATCAGGAACCGAGTTGGCAGTTCATTCAAAAGAAGGTTTATTGCTTGGTTACAGCATAGGTATAAACAAAGGACATGGTAGAATACTGGCTGATTAAATGCATGAATACATAGTTAAATGCATGAAAGATAGTTGTCATGAGACATATAAGTAAAAATATATGCTTGCAGATGGAAGAGAAAAGACAGAATGCATACATGTGTGTGATTATGGAAATATGTCAGGTGGCTTGTCACATCCACTCATGCTGCAGAATTGCTCCTGAAGTCATGTTGACCCTAATTTCTGAGGTTCTCACAACACAGCTGAATCTGCATAGCCATAAAAGAGACTTACAATAACAGAGTTACAATAACACAATCTGTCTTTAGCATATGGCCTTGAAACCAAGAAGCGTGAGACTTCCGTTCAGTGTGAGTGTGTGACAGCTGTGGCCATGACCACATCTTCCACATCCTCCACCACCATTTGCATGCTGCTCAGAGGCCCAAATAGATCTTCCATACGTGCTCCTCTGGAAGGCCTACTTTGGCCTTGGAGGGGTGTGTGATAGTGAGGGATAGAAGGGTGGGAAGCATCTATAGAGACCAGAAGATGTGTCACATTTGATTACTGAACCTATCCACGCCTTGTACACACTGTACAATCTGCTGACATGAGCGTGAAGCCACCCAGATATTGTTTACCTAAAAAATAAAGTTAGTGCTAACCAATCAGTATGATATCATCACGGAAAGGAATTCCTGGTGTCCCTGTGGCCCTTTCTGCACTTATCTGCTGTAGGTCCAGATCTGTGGGTCTGGAATAATTGGGCCCATGGATCCGAATTGCATTGAGGCATGGGCCAGATCAGTGCCATCTGCACAGACAGCGCTGATCTGGCCTACGCCTCCCTGTGGCTGCAAAACCCATACAAGCTTTGCAGCCCCCCACACCATGTCTCCAAAGGTTAGGAATGAAAGTTCCTAGCTTCAGTGTGTCAGTCACATCTGCAATGGACCCAGATTGCTTTTGACAGATTTATTACTTGATATGTATTGGATACGTATCAGATACATATGCGTTCATGCCAGATACGTATTGGATAAATATGCGTTCATGTGAGATACATATCTGATACATGAAACACCTCCCCTTCTCAGTTTATGTGTATGATTCCTCTATCTAGCATTTTTACTCAAATTTACTATTATTATTTTAAAAATTGATTGCATGAAGAAAAGCACACAAAAAAGGAAGAGGAGGTGGAGTTGGGGGATCAAGCTTAAAAAGAACCTCAAACACACACCCTCACCTCCCTTGAGTGACAAAATGGCATCCAAACAGAAAGATTTGGCACAGGTAAAGGGGTGGAGAGCCAAGAGGAGGCTCAGGTTGATCTCAGAGAAAGGTGTGACCAAGGTGGTCCAAGGTGGAGACAGCCTGAGGATGACCTATAATGATCCAGGTGTAACCAGCACTGGTACCACCTCAGTTCAAATTAAAGTATAGGCCGTCCTGTCTTAGACTTGTGTGATCAGGGCCATAAATGCAGAGAGGCCCTTGCTTTATCTGCATACAGACTCTCAAGGATTTGCAGGCTCAAAATTGTCTTAAGAAGATTATCCGGAAGTACAAAATGCCTGAGAGTATCTGTACCTTGAGGCTGATGCCCTGGGTTGTTGAAGTTCTCTGAGCTGAGTTTTGCTTTTGCAGACTTTTCCTCACCCAACTAGGTGGGTTCAGCCTCTTTAGCCCCCACCCCTGTTCACACTTTGAGGAAGCGAAGAGGGTCTGAGATGGCAGGACGGGCTGAGTCCTTGTCAGTCCTCTAAAAACAGGACTCCAGGTTAAGACAATTTAAATTAATGGGGGTAGGCCAGCTTGGAAAATGAATTAAATAAAAATAGTATGAGTAACACAACCTGAGGTTGACCTAAAGTACTTGTGTGAACAGGGCCTACTTTTAATCAGGATTATGATCCCTCACAGTCTTCTTCAGAGCCTCTTCTGCCTGCATATTAGTGATTACTAGGGGTTTTTTGGTCCACTGCTAGTACACTCTGTCCACACAGGGTAGAGTGAAATCCAGAGGCCCTTTCATGCTTGGCCTGCTAGAGCATGCTGGGGTAGTTTCACACCACCTGCACTTACACCTGGTGATGGTGCCATTGCATGCACAGTAGTGCTGATCTCTGAGGAGAAGACGGCAGCACCCAGACCAATGCTGACGGTGCCTGGACATGCTCTCAGATGTAGGTGAGTGTCCTGGCACATTTGGGTTTGGTTTGGCATGTACTAGTGTTTGCAAATGAGAATGTTAGTGCATGCCACTGGTGATGCACTATTCCCATCCCTCGGACAGGATCAGGAGGCTCCTAATTTGGATTACCAGTGGACCAGATTAAACAGGTCAACCAACATATCAGCTCAGGGCAGCCCAGGTCATAGGGGCTTGCAGAAGGCATGCCTCTGTTTTCTGGTCTACCTAGAGACCCCTTGGTTGCACACCAAAGTGTTTTACAGAAAGGGGTCCCAGAGAGGCTCCAAGGCTAGGAACCTTTGTGTGAGCTTCAGGGCTAGCACGGAGGCTGGACTGGAACAGTGTCACTTTGCAGACAGCACTGTTCCAGACAGAGCCTTTCCATGGTTGAGATCATTGGGCCGCATCACAGAAAGGTAAGTGCGGAAAGGCACTTAATCTCTTTCTCCTGCTTTCTATGCGAGATTGATTTCAGAATTAAATGCATGCAAGACACCACAAAATCCATGTAACATCCAACTGTTTGATAGTCTGTGCAAGTTTAAAATATTTATGAAATATCAGTTCCTCTCTTCTTCACTATGATTTTAGCAGGAGAGATGTTTTTATTTCTCAGTAAATATTGTTTGTCTTTCATTTCTGGTTTTTTTTTTTAAATGCACAAATTTTGTGTTATATTAAATTTAGTCTATGGGTGGCAGTCCTTTTCTAAGTTTCTTACACAACAAATGCATTATAGTGTTACCTAGTCTAAGCACACACAATTTGCTATTGAGAATCTCAGCAAAATCAGTGTTAATTGTATAATGTGAAGGCTTTTCCCACTCTACATCTGGCTACAACACGAACAGATGTTACGTGAAGGTTAACACAGTGTGTCATCTTTTAAACACTATCTGCCTACTGGGACTTCATAGTGGGCCAGTTGTATCATGTAGACACTTAATGGAGAGAATTGCAGGTACTGCAACGACTTTCAAAGATACACATTTCAAAAGACTCCAAGATCATAAGGGCATAAAAACATAAAAAGTGCCCTCTGGATCATGTGTGTGGCTCACCTACTCCAGGAATTTGATCTTATGGCTTATGTCTGCACTGGGGTGGTAGACCAGCCCTGGTGGAATGTGTCATCCACATTGTGGACGGGTCCACCCGGAGGCCACATCTCTAGTAGTAGAATACTATACCTGCATGAGATGAAGCCTTGAGGTGGCCTACAGTATGAAAATGGTGTCCTAGCCTTCTCCAATGGGACACTGATTTAAAATGGGGATAGACTGGACTAGCAACTTGTGTATGGTTGTGTGAGTGTACTGGTTTGGGGGTAGGTTGTCTTTGTGTGTGGGCAGGTGTGTGGGAGGGATTATGTGCCAAGACCAATTAAGAGGGGGAGGGGTGCAGGAGGGGGGCTCTATTGCTGTGGAAATGGGCTCCTTCTCCTTCTGGCATGCACAGAGACGCTTCTACTGTAGAAGTACCTCCACGCAATGCATATGCTCCATCTGGGAGCATACCCGGAGTATGCCTTTTTGCAAAGGCCCTCTGTTTCTTTTGGAATCCAAACAGAAATTGTAATTTCCATTGTCCTATTAAAAGCAATCAATTAGTTTTGGCAAAATGACCAGATCTATCTTTCAGGAGAGATGACATCATTGCAATGAATGTACACTTGTGAATATAGAAAGAGAATAGCTTTTTAATGATCAGATGCTTATCAAACATTGGAACCAAGCAATTATGTAGTAAATATAACACTTAACCAAGAAAGCATTTCATCTCATATCCCGACAGTGTGTCTAACTGCTGAGGGATTATAATATAGGCTTTTCTGAAGCTAATGGAAAAACTCTCACCAGTTTCGTGAAACTGAAGATATTATGCCAGGACACTCAACATAAAAGATAAAGCAAGAAATGGAAGCAAAATAGCTGCTTCCCTGATAATAAAGAAATGTACACATTCAGCAATGCATTTTAAAAGAACTGATAATAATGCATTACAAACATAAACTTAGTAACCTTTCTCCACTATAATACTGACTGCATCCACACACATTTTAAAAAGCAACTCAAAAGTAGCTTACATGTGATGGTGTGTGGATTCTAGTGTTCCCATTCCATCTTTAATCCACATTCAAGGCCAGATAATGAATTTTGGAAGTACCCTTTCTGGCCTTTTCTGGCAGTAGCGGTTCTATCTGTTCTATCTAGCAGTTTAATCTGTTAAAGAGTATGTGTGTAGATACTGCCACTGTATTGTTTCAGGTAGAAGGTGAGAAAGAATTTCCTTAACTATAACACAGATGAAGCTTTTTGAGCTAACAATGATCAGCATTTGCTGGCTTCAGTGCCCAGCGGTGGCCCATTATTTGGGTTCACCAGAGTTGTAGTGGGAGGCAGGGAGAAACTAAAGGGAATTGTCATTTTGGATCTCTCTGAACTGGGTTCTGATCTGCTGTGGATGGAATAGGTTGCCACAGGAGGTGGTTAGCTCTCCTTCGCTGGAGGTTTTCAAGCAGAGGCTGGACCTACAGTACATCTGTCAGGGATAGTTTAGGAAATCCAGCATTCAGCAGGGGGTTGGACCTGATGACCCTAGAGGTCCTTTCCAATGATTCTGTGAAAGCATGATTTCATGAAGGTCAAAATGAGGCCTCAAGTTCATCTCATCTTTTCTACATTAAAACTATGCAACCCTCAGAATAGGATGCACCATTTGTAGTCCTCCAAACCAGGCCTAGGAGGAATCTTTGTTGCTGGGAGTGGAGGTCTGCTTACAGCAACATTCCAGGAACCACACTGAAGAAACTGGCTACACCATTTTGGTCATTCCTGATGCGGTTACTGTTAACTCCTGCCTCAAATGCTCCTCTTTCAGGCTGCATGTAGATGCTGTTCAGGATTAGGGTGTGCACAAATGCAATTTTCAGATTCGATTTGAATGTCTGAATTCAAACAAAGAGAGAAAAACAAATGTATTCAAATTCAATTCTGATTCGAATACATTCATATCTATTCATACAAATATTCAATTCATATTTGAAGATACAAATGTTGACAACATTCGTACACACCCGTACGGACCTGTTACATATTTGTACACATCCCGTTTTTATCCTGTATGCATCCCGTTTCCGTCCCTTACGTATCTGTACAAATACATAAGGATATGAATAAGATGCGTACTGATATGTAAGTAATGCGTACATATCCATACACATATGAATGTCCAAATAATTCATATGAATGATTCAAGACATTTGAATTTGTATGAATGTTAAACGAATGTATAGACATTCAACTTGAATTCAAATGTGTGAATTCGAAAAATTTGATCGAATTTCGAATGTTTCTAATATTCTTGCCCATCCCTATTCAAGACAAGTGAGACACAAAACTCCTTGATATTTCATAACACATCCAAGTTCCCAAGTTTCTAAGATGACGTCATGTGGGTGGCCTTTTGCAGTTGACAGATGGTAGTCTTGTCAATGTTGAGCTGTTTTAAGTGTCATCCAAAGTCTTTTAGAATGGCAAACAGTGTGCCAGTCACCACAGGGACCATGGCTGCTGGCCTGTACCAGACTCTTTGGACTTCAAGTACTCATATTTTGTAATTTTATCTGTTTGTTTTACATTGATTTCCTGGTATCGCCGCAACATCAATGAGCCTCACTCTCTGTTTGACAGTGGTGATGTCAGGATGTTGTGTTCCAAAACTCTTACCAGTTTGTACCTCAGGTCCCATAGTATTTTTGCCTGTTTATTTTTTTGGGCTTATGATCCCACCAGTTCTGTGCTGCTGGCAGATGGTAATTGTGGCACAGATTCCAGTGGATCATTTTGGTGATGATGTTATGTCGCTGTTTGTAATCTGTCTGCATGATCTTTTTACAGCAGCTGAGTATGTGGTTGATTATTTCTTCAGCTTCTTCGCACAGTTGGCATTTGATGTCTACAGTTCATTTTTCTACTTTGGCTTTTATCACGTTGGTCCTGATAGCCTGTTCTTGTGTGCCTAAAATCATCATCATCATTATTAATAAAAAATATAATAATATTAATCAAATTATTGTTGTTATTGCTGTTATTATTATTATTATGTACTGATGAGAGTTAAAATGTTGCTTTTGTTGAAACCCTTGTAGACTGCATCATAAACAAAAATCAAAATATCAGACAGTAAGACACATAACTTCTGCAACCTTTCCTCCCGTTGAAGCATAATTATTTTTTTTTTGCAATTTTAAAAATTTATTTTCACAAAGCATTTTACACACATTTCAGCATAAATATTCCCCACATCCCATTATTACAATGCTTTAGAATTATCCGTGTGGCTTCCTCCGTTATTCAGACTCTTCTACTTATAGACTTTTAGTACTT
This sequence comes from Aspidoscelis tigris stejnegeri, assembly GCA_023333525.1. NCBI lineage: Eukaryota > Metazoa > Chordata > Lepidosauria > Squamata > Teiidae > Aspidoscelis > Aspidoscelis tigris. The sequence continues at coordinate 13,764,035 of JALMGA010000001.1, forward strand.
TGTTCCCCTTGTATGCCTTTTGTTCTTTTCCCAGGAAGATCAGCTGAAACCTTCCGTCGTCACCTCCAGATCCTGAAGATATTCGATAAAAGGACCCCAATTATTATTTTTTTATTTTTTATTTCTTTGCTTTTTAAGTCAAACGATAGAAAAAGTTCCATTCAGAGAGACAGCCATGGCTTTCAGAGCCTTCTGAAACAAGCTCAAGGGACATACTTGTAGATGACTAAGTGTCAGGGAGTTTCAATGCTCTTGGGCCCCTGTGGTAAAATCTCCACCTGTCCCATTTGTCATCTCACCAAGGAAAGCCTCAGCTCTGAGCTCTCTTTGGGAATTCTCTCAGGGATGACTGACATCGTGAAGCAGTGTGGTGGAGTGGCTAGAGGATCAGGCCCAAAAGATCCAGGTAAAAACCCACTAATTAAGAAGCTTGCTAGGTGAACACAAGCCATCTCCTACACCCCACAGACACTGTGATGGTTTCAGAGGTCAGGCTGCAATGGGCAGTAAGGTTCCCATGTCCCTTGCAAGCCTGTTTGCTGAAGGCAGGGCTTTCTGCCTAGGCAAAGCCCTAGCAAGCTGTGTTTGCAAGCCTTTTTGCAAGCCCTGGGCAGAGGCTGCAAAAAGGGTGGGAAATCCTGTGCGGGTCCAAGTGCAAAGATTGGCTACAGCTGTTATTTGGAAGGAAATGCTGTCCAGGGATCTTAGAGCTGGAGGGGCTAGAGAAGGAGTTTCCACCAATCAGGCGTGCGGGACAGGAACCTCTAGCAGGAGTCTCCAGCAGCATTTTATTCCAGCAGCTTACTCCAGGAGGTGACAGCCAATCAGGGCCAGGGTAAAAAAGGTATAAAGGAACTCAGAGTACAGCAGACTGGGTCTTCGTGCTGGGACTGATGCTGAAGGGGACAGACGAGCTGAACCTGAGCTGACCATTGGTCTTTTGGCTGTGTGATTTCTGAAGGAGACAATCGTGGAGGGCTGTGGCTCTGAGGGAGACTTCGCAAGCAACTGACCGGGACTGGGTGGTCGGTCAAGCAAGGACGGATGGTACCTTGTGATCATCCAGAGCTGCATTCTAGTACACTGGCTAGGCTTGGGCTGAGGCAGAGCTAGTCAGGAGGGTGGAACGTGGAGAGGTTTGACTTTAAAGGCGAACTATTTTCCTTTAGAGAAAGGGGAGCTGATAGGCTGGGAAGCTAGGTACTTTAAGAGACTCATAGACTTAAACTAACAAATACTAACCTAACCTTATTTTCCATTCTAGTATTGCTTGTGTATAAAAATAAACCTATTTTAGTTTACTGTGTATACCACTTGCTACCTGTGTTTGTGTTTTACACTGTAGTACTCACTCGGCCGTTGCATGAACCCAGTATCCTAAAGCGCCCTGCCACTCTTAGGAGGGCAGGCACTTACTGGACCGCTGGGGATCGTGACAGGCACTGAGGCCAAAAACAAGCAAAGAGGGAACCTTGAAAGCCTTCTTGAATTTATTGAAGGTAAGGCAAAGAAAAAAGGGAAAGGCAAATCATAATACATTATGGCTTTGTCCTTTCCTGGGGTCAGTGCCAAAATGTCTGCCATGTCATAATGGCTTCAGAATTCTGTCAGGTCACTTGTGTTGAAACTTCTTTACTGCTGAGACACGGAAAATATACTGCGGAGGGGGGGGGGTCCTCAGGATTTCCAACAGGATTGGAAAGTTTACTTACTACTGTATTTTCTGGTGTATAAGACTACTTTTTAACCCAGGAAAATCTTCTCAAAAGTCAGGGGTCGTCTTATACGCCGGGTGTCATCTTCTTATACGGCGAGTATATCCCAGACTCTATATGTTAACTGGAAAGTTGGGGATTGTCTTATATGCCCAGTCATCTTATACGCCGGAAAATACGGGTATATATAAAGGGTATTTTCCAATAGAAGAAAAAAAGGAAGAAGAGGGTACTATTTTTGTCTACTTGAAAGAGGTCATTTGTCTAAGCATTTATGAAGACACCATGTCTTGATGTACAAACCCTAGCTGTGAAGGCCCAGCAATACTCAGGTAGACCTGATCCCAGAGGCCTTTCCACACTTGGCCTGCTAGTCGACATGGGGTTTGCTCCCTGACAGAGCATCTGCGCTTGAAGGAGGCGTTTCCTAACCAGGAAATCCTAACTGGTTCCCTGCACCACCAATACACCTACGTTTACTTGTGCTCGAGTCAGTAAGGCTCCTGACAGGCCCATTTGCACATGATACACTGCATAGCTGCCTTGGTGCATCACATGATGTACTGCACAAGCACGCATATATGATGCATCATGGTTGCCCCAGCGACAGCACTGCCTGATGTATGCTGTGCTAACACTGGCAAACAAGGGGTGTTTTTCCACTGTCACTAGAAGTACCCATTAAGTACCTTAGTCACTAGGGTACTTCTAGTGACAGTGGAAAAACACCCAAGATGGTGGTGCCTGGACACCCATTCACTCTACACTAGGGATGTGAATAGATGCATTTTTTAAATACTGGATTCATATCAAATTGAATGCAAGAAAATTCCTATCCATTCAAATAGATCCCATTCAAATGTAGTAGGATTCAAATTCAGTACAAATGTTCAATACAAATTTGCATATGAATCCCATACGAATCTGTAATGAAGCTTCAAACAAATGTAGCAGATCATTCAATTTGAATTTGAAGGTCAATCTTTCAATATGCCAACATTTGATTCAAATATGAATGTCTGAATCTGGCCGAATTTGTACAAATTTCCAGTGTTACAAATATTCATGCACATATCTACTCCACATTTAAATGTCCAGACATGTGGGGGGAGGGGTCACATAAACTAAGCATTCACTAGTGCAAATGCTTAGTCCATGAGTGGGCAAGTTCACCCTTTGCCTCCCACAGATGAGAAGCAAAGTGCACATTTCCCCTAGGTCCCTGAAGTGTATGGGCAACCAACAGAAGTGGAACAGACCTTATGGCCAGGTGTCCACTTACTTTAGAAGCCAACTTCTGGTGTGGGGATCTGGGATGATCCAAGATGCCTGGGCTGAGGATGGAAAAATTGTGCCCTGCAGAACAGGTGCTTTGGATGTTGAAGATCCTGCAGATGGTTGCTACAAGGTGCCTTTGGCTGCCACAGGTGGAAACACAGGGCCTGTTCGCACTTGGCCATATTTTGGAATATATCTCAAGACAAAGGTTTCTTGTCCACATTCTACTGTAGACTCTGGCAGGCCTCACTTGGGGCCTACTGTAACCTGCACTAGCATGTGGACAGCAGGCCTCTATTCTGGGATATAGGATGTTTCCACATTGACTGTGAAAACTGGTTTAACCCCCGCATAGAACACATTTAAAACGCTTACCTGAAGATGCATCTGCACTGTAGACCTGTTTGGAGAGCCTGCGTCCATGTTTTGGTGCGCAAGACTGGTTTTTAAAACAGGTTTTGCTGCCGAAATCCGGATTAAAACTAAGACCTGAAAAATCAGGTCTTACATCCGTCACTTCCCCCTGGAAGGATGCTTCCGCACACAGCCAGGGGAAGAGACAGACTCCCTCTGCCTGCCATTTTGGGAAGGGTGGAAGCAGAACTGCCTGCTTCTGAAGCCCTTCTATTGCACACCGGGTGCTTTCAGTTTCGGGGCGACGCCCACGAGGTAAGGAGGGGAACTGCTGCGCTCCCCCCAGGGTGGGCTGGGGCAGGCTTTTGGGAAGCTTGCCCTGGCTCCAGAAGCGGTGATCCGCCGCTTCTGGTGCGAGGGCGAGCTGTGGCGGCGAGGTCCCCTGGCTCGCCAGGCTTGGCTCAGCAACCACCTCCCATCCGGATGTTCGCCACGTGTGCGGAGGCATGGGTGCAGGGTAGATCCGCATCTCTTAGATGCGGATATACCCTGTTAAACCGGATCTACCGGGCACCTGGAGTTATTAAAACCGGTTCCCCTGGGAAGCTGGTTTTAATAAATCCAGGTGCAAGGTTTTATTTTCCCCTGTGCGGAAGCACCCAGACTGCCGAAACACAGATCTTTTTCGATCCGCTTTTTGGTGCCCAATGCACAAACACCAATAATCAGGAATAAAACCTAGTGCAAACAGGTCTACAGCAACAAAAGTTTCATCCAGAGTTCATTAAATAAATCTACATTATATGGATAATCCAGAGCAATGCACATCCAGACATATTTTATTCTGGATTACCTATGCCTTATTCTGGATTATCCAAATAATATGGATTAAGTAAGTGCTGTCTGGATGATGCTAAATTGACTTCACCAAGGTGCCCCCATGGGTAAGTGGTAGGAATGTGCACAAATATTCATCACATTCAAAATTCATATGAATTCATATGAATTTATATATTTGCATTTGAATCAAATTTTGGCTACATTTGAAAATTGACATTTGAATTCAGAGTGAATGCTATTGTGCATTCGTTTGAAGCTTTGTTATATTCGCAAACATGGGAAGTTTCTGCCCAGTCACATCTGCAGTGGATTCAGAATGGATTCAGACTAGGTTCAGAGCAGGTTCACAGTAGATTCAGAGCGGATTTGAAGCGTTCACAGTGGATTCAAAGCAGATTTGGAGCAGATTCACAGGGGCTTCGGAAGGGGATTTGGAGGCATGAGTGGCAGCAAGGATTCAAATCGGATTCAAATCACATTCAAAGGACATTTGCAGTGTATTTGAATCCTACCATATCCGAACTGGCTCTGTTTGCACGCATGCAAATTTTGTTTGCATTCATTTTGCTGTGAACCAAACATAGAAAAAAAAATGATGCACACCCCTAGTAGGTGGAGCTGCGGCATTAGCTCCCATTTTTGAGATGATGATGGATCCAGCAATGAGAGGTGCAACCACAACACCATATCCTCACTAGCTCAGAATGCCCAAATAAGCCAGAGGTTCTATTTGCATCTGTTGGGCGCATAGCACAACCAGTGAGGAAACAGTTACAGCAACTTTACAGCAGAACTCTTTGGAACCCTGCCTGCCCGTGACTATAATAAATACGTTTCTTAATTAATTGTGTAAAGCAACATTGGCTGGAGAAGACGTTGCTCCATATCTCTCCACCCTCTCTTGCATATTAAAATGAATTGTGTTGCTTTCAGACATTGTGGGAGGGAAAGGATTGCTTAATCTTATTATTTTCTCGGAGAAGATTGAGTATCTCCTCGTGTGAAATCAGAATCCTCCAAGCTTCAGAGAGAGATTGCTGTTTAGAAATGTTCGGCGGAAAACATATGGGGGGTTTATTTTCCCTTTTTTCACCCCTGGTGTGAGTCAACAGTGATTTTTGAGCTTGTTTATCACGTAAATGTTACCCGGCAAATTATTAGACAGTTGCCATGGTAGCAAAGGCCTAGAACTGGTAGTGTGCTTTCCTGTAAGGAGTTAAGACAACAATCAGTCTTGCAACCATACCGCAAGACAATCGCCTCCCGAGTAGGGAAGTGACAGATAACATAACACTTAGTTTTTACCGATAACAAAGCAATTTAGAAATATTTATCAGACAGGCTTTTGCTGTTCAAGTGCATTTATGAATCTTATGTAGATAATGTATATGTACGACAAAATTGAAAGCAAATATGTTCTCATTTCATTTCCAGCAGGTTCACAAAAGTAATAGAGACATCAAGGTTTATCGGAACACAGATACAAGAAGAAGCTGGACGAACATCAAAGCTTTTTTTTTTTGTGTGTGTGTGTGTGTATGTGACTTCTCTTCCTATTAGTGAGTCAAGAAGGAAGACAAAGACAAAAGAAAATTGGACGAGAATCTAGAATCCTGTGGCCACCCTACAAGTTGTCCGATCTTGCCATGAAGTCATTCCTTTATCCAGAGTTTACTGATTCATCTTAAACAGGAGTCTACTGCAGCCTTTCTTTTCCCATCTGTAAAATGGGAACAAATGTGATTTATCCAGATTTTAGCCACGTAGTGGTAATAAAGGCCACTATGGTCTATTTTTAGGCCATGGCCCTTTCTGCACTTGGCCTTATTCTGGAATATATCTCGGGATAGCGGTCTGCTGGCCACAAGCTAATGCAGACCATGGAAAGCCGCACCTGGGGCCTTCCATAGTCCGTACTAGCATGCAGATAGCAGGTCCCTATTCTGGGATATATTCCAGAATAAGGCCAAGTGCAGAAAGGTCCCTTGTCAGACTAGGCCACTAAGCCTGATGAGGTGTGGTTTGCCAAAAATCAGTACAAAGCTCAGTGCCAGCCAAGGCCAAGGCTGTGCCCAAAGAGGGTGAAAAATGCAAGGGTAATGTACAACAGCCTTCTATTTGACAGACATGTTTAATGATTCTCTGCTGTAGCTGCACATTATAAACCCCAGGTTTTAAAAATGATAGTTTTAAGGACTTCTACTGCGGAGTATTCCATTACTCTGTGTTCTTCTGTTTGGTTGAACTGTGTGAGAGCTAATGAGAATTCACCTGAGAATGAGCAGACCTACCAGAGCTGAGCACATAGAGAGGCTGAGCATGCACATGGAAACATCTCACTGCTGTATCAGCCATAGGTCTATGCAAACCATTTCCCCTCCGGACCATCTTACCTCCAGTTTTCTTGTGACCCGTCCTCAAATGTAAGGGTATAGGACAGAATGCAAACATAAATATGACAAACCAGAATAAAACAAGATGTCATATACATTGTAGTCCCAAAAGGAGATTACCTAAAATATTTGTCACGTGACAGCAATAGAAGAAGAGAACAGTGAGCAGCAATATCACAATACCTACTAATACCAGGGTGCCTCCAGACACTGCTTTAAAACTTGCATTCTACCAATAGTCTGGAGTAAATTGGCTCTGAAGAGAAAACGTTTCACCTCCATTTACAGGTGATACTTGACTATTTACCCTTTTCCTGATGCCACAGTGGTGAGATTGTTATTTCATGTGTTCAGCTGTTCCCTTTGTGGATGGTGATTAGAAATCCCTTCCCAATGCTGTGATTGGCCCTTTCCGCACTTGGCCTTATTCTGGAATATATCTCAGGATCAGGGTCTCTTATCTGCGTGTTATTGCAGACTACAGCAGGTTCTAGTGAGACTTGCCATAGCCTGTATTAGCATGTGGACAAGAGACCCCTATCCTGAGATATATCCCAGAATAAGGCCAAGTGCGGAAGCAGCCATTCACTCCACAGTGCTGCCCAACAGTCTTGGCTTTATTAATTTATTGGGCAGGTAGGCCCATTAAATCAGGATCAATAAATCTGTTCAGACCTGAATGCCCCACTCGTTCATGTTCAGTCCCATGCAGCAGTGTCCAAGATGTGTTGAAAATCACACACAATTTGATTTAGAAATTTTCGAACTGCCAATAAAATATTTGAAACCGATAATGTCAAAGAAAGATAAGATAATGTAGACTGCTAATACTTACAGCCCAAAATAAGTAGTGACATTTCATCACGCTGCAGATAAGCTGCTTCTTTCCATTAGTAAGTGACAATGATTCACTGACTGTTGGATTTAAAACTCGACATAAGTTAGTTGTTAATTTCCATTTCTTATGCTATTAAATTAATTTGCTAATTCATACAATTTAAATGCATTTATTAAAACCCTCAGTGAGAAATGTCTGCAAAAGTATATCCAAGAATTCAAAAGAAATATTTTTAAATAATTTAGAGACAGCAGATTGCTTTTAGAAGGAACAATAAATTTTGGTATTCATTTTCTTTATCCAATCAGGGAGCACAAATTAATTCCTCTTACAGTAGCAGAGCATAACAAAAGTGATTTGCAAATAAACAACTTCAAGACCATCAGGACTGTAGGATATGAAGAAACGAGTTTTCACTGCAGGAGTCATAATAGGTTGACATACTGTCATAAGCAATTCCTAAATGCATACGTTTGCTTTCACACTCATGAATCTATAGTCTGAAGTTATAGGCCTTGGACAAAGCATTACCACTTCAGTTTTAAGGCTAAAAAATACACTAGGAAGAATTGTAACTGAACACCACCAAAGCCAATTGGCTGGAATAATTCTCTTTACAAGAAACTACGGCAGTAGTTTTACTTAAAAAGACCTGTTCGGCCGTGGTCACACCTTTATTTTAAACCATCTTCAGGTCTGTCTGCTCACACCATTTCATTTCTATCCATTTCATTTGTGGACTTTCCATTTAGGAAAGTGCAGATGGGGTGGTGATGAAAAGTCCACAAATAAAATGGATAGAAACGAAAAGGTGTGAGCAGACAGACTTGAAGATAGACTAGGAAGGTTTAAAGGGAAGGTGTGGCCACAACCTTAGTTCCCTTTGACTTTCCAGTGCAGACATATTTGATGGGAGCCATTTGATGGGAGCCATTTAGCATACATGAGTCTTTTGGGAGAGGGGTTTGCTCATTTTCAGTTGTAGCGACAAATCTAAGGCACTGAGAAATTCAAATCATAGAATCATAAAGTTGGAAGGGACCTCCAGGGTCATTGAGTCCAACCTCCTGCCCAGTGCAGGATTTCCTAAACCATCCCAGACAGATGTAGGTCCAGCCTCTGCTTGAAGACCTCCAGTGATGGAGAACTCACTACCTCCTGTGGCCACCTATTCCATTGACTGATTGCCCTCACTGTGAGGAAGCTTTTCCAAATGTCTAACCTGTACTGACTCCCTTGAGGTTTCATAACTTTGTTTCTAGTCCTCCCAACTTGTGCAAGTGAGAATAGGGAAAATCCCTCTCCACTGTGACAGCCCTTCAGATAAGGTGATCATAGGTCTTTTCACACTTCAGCCGAACAGCTGTAGTGCACGAAGGCTAGGCCACGCGGAGACACATTCCTCTTTCACATCTAGGTAGGTAAGGAGCACATGGGGATGCGTTCCTACCTCCCTAGGTGTGGATGCGGAACCCGTCCCCTTGTGGCCTAGCCCGAAAAGGCCGGTGCAGGATACCCCTCCCAGGCCTGTCGCCATTGGGTCAGGTCCAACCCAGGGACAAGCAGGGCTGTCTCATCCCTTCCCCAGTTCCTGTGTGCTCTAGGTGATGCAGTCGGGTCCCCTAAAGCCTGCAGGAACTCCCCCGGGCACCCACCCCCCAGGCATGGGCCTACCTGGGAATGTGTACACGTACACGCCAATTACCTCTTCGTCGCTGGGTTCAAAGTGGTGAGCCTGGCCAGCGGCGTTGTGCGTCTGCATGCACCGCCAGCTCTAACTGGCAAGCTACCCACGCCTGCGCAGAATGGCTGGGATTGCCCTCCTGAACAGCTCTGGGACGTCCTGGGATGGCCAGGAATGGGTGTAGAGCACGATTTCGTGCTCTACACCTGGAAGGCAGTAGGATGGGCTGGGGCGGTTCTAAACAGAACCACTGGCCCAGCTGTGTGAATGCTCCATCTCTGGACATCCTACACACGCTCAAGAGGCCCTCGTGCAAATAGGCCTCCAGTCGTCTCTCAGTCTCCTCTTCTGTAGGCTAAACATTTCTAGATCCTTTAACTGTTCCTCATAGGACATGCTTTCCAGACCACTAACCATTTTGGTAGCCCTCCTTTGGACTTGCTCTAGTTTGTCAATGACTTTTTTAAATTGGGGTGCCCAGAACTGGACACAGTACTCTAGATGAGGTCTGACGAAGGTAGAGTAGAGAGGATTTAGATATTTAAATTTAAAGATTTAAAGTGCAACCAGACACGTTCCCCCCCACCTCTTTTGTTGATGACAAAAAGGCATTCAAACAACTAAAAAAATAAGCCTACCTCATGTTTCCACACAGTGCTTTTCTTTCACCTTGAAGTCTGGAAAGACCTTCCTTACAAGTGCTCACGACTGATTAGCTGCTCACCTGCCTGTTTTTCCATGGTCCTGCTTTGGTCGCTCACTAGCAGCATTTGTTCCCATGCGTAATTTCCCTTATCTTTGCTTATAAAGCTTTTTGCACAATAAGGCTAAAAGAAAGAATTGTTCTCAGTGTTATTTTCCTTTGTATGAGGAAAAGGTGGCCATTCCAAGGCTTCAGGTCAGGGTATGGTAATTTTTTTGTCAGCCCTTAGAGTCTCAAATTCACCCAGTGGGCTTCTCATTTGGCATGTCTGATTGCACCCTTAGTTGATTCTTGACAATATATCGCTATATCTCTCTGTATATTTATGTCTATCTTTTTACCTCTCTTTATATTGTTCTAATGGGTCAAATCTCCAGCTACTGGATTGGTTAACATGCCAAATAATTTTCATTGCCACCCTAGGCCCAACTTTGCATTTCAAAATTAACTTCAAGCCTTTTTTTTTTTTGAGGTACAACACATTTCTATATTGACTTGAGCTCTTTTTTCCTCTTCAGTACATATATTGATTGGACACAAACGGAGAGGCTGGCTGGGTGGGAAATGTGCCCAGTTTGTCTTCTCCATGCATTTAGCAGATATTTTCAAAGCTTTACGTGCACATGGAGTAGTGAACACAAGACTTATATGCTCAGAGAGCCTATATTATCACAGGATAGCTAATTTCTTATTCTTCATATTTGACTAAATATTTAGTGCTTTAAGGAGTGAACAGGCCGGTCAAAATGTTTCCAGCTGCCTTTCTACAGCTTAAAATTTGTCCAAAATTAAACAGGGCTTTGTTTGCCCTGAGGCCTTTTCGCACTACTGCCGAATGGTTGTAGTGCAGTAAGGCTAGGACACGTGGGAATGGATTCCCCAGTCATACCTAGGCAGGTAAGGATGCCTAGGTGTGAATGGGGAATCTGTCCCCACGTGTCCTAGCCTGAAAAGGCCAACACGTGGGCCGGAATCCCCGCCCCCCGCTGCTGCCTTTGGGTTGTGATCGACCCAGTGGCAGGCAGCCAGGGTCCAGCCAGTGTTTGGCCTCCATGGGGGGCAGTCGCTTCGATTGAGGTGGCTGCACCCTGTGGAGGCCCCCCTGCCCCTCCACTCATGGCCTCATAGATCCATATTAATGTGCAGATTTATGTGGCCTAAAAGTATTCTACACGGACCCTTAATCTGGATTAAGGGTCCTTGCCGAAAGACCCTCTGTCCTGCTCTGTGTTGTTTGGGAGGATGGCATTGCCTGGTTAGTATGTTCTGTAGACTTAGGGTGAATCCCCACAGCAAGCTTATTTCACTTTCCCTAAACCGAAATAATAGAACCGGATGCAAACACGAATTTGCCTGTTCCCATTACTTTTAACTTAATCGCGTTCGATCCGGATTCTGAGGATCCTACGTGGCGTACGTGACTCAAGGGGGGACTCAAGTGGCTACTTTTTAGAAGCCACTTTGCAGGGCTGCTCTGCCCTCTTCCTCCTGGCATGGACGTGCCACCCATAACAGACCCCTTCACGGAGCCTAGCTGGGTGGCTGGGTGGCTGCCGCTTGCCTGGATAGATGAAAAACAGGCACCGGCAGCCAGCGATTCTTTCCCTTCCTCTCCTCATTTCCCAGGGCACACAGCAGCAGCAGCAACTCAAACCCCCTTCACAGCCACAGCCTTTAAAACAGAACCTCCAGGGCTTTCCTTTCCTTTCCCTTTTTTAAAGGTCAGAACTTTCAAAGAGCTAGAATTGCGCAAAACTGCAACCTTGTTATTAAGGTGTGAAGTGGCTAGATCGCTACAGTGGAGCTTTAAGGACTGGATTTTTATAGTGGCTGTTTTGAGGGTGGATTTTTTCAATGAAATCACTATCTTTGGAAGCAAGCTATTGGGGGAGGGAAACCCTAAACATGGATTCTCATCCCTTAACACGGTATGGTCCCCACAGTAAAAATTGTAAAACGTTTCAAACACACGATCCGGAGTGAGACCTGTTGAAATCAGGATTGAGATTCACCATGTGTTGGGGTGGTTTAACACGGAGAAAGTGTGTTAAGCCAAACTGCTTTGCGGACTCCAAGGATTGAAAACGTTTTGAATCTGAGATAAGGTTGCTGTGAAGACACGGCCTTAGTGGAGCCCCTGGTGGTAAGTCTCACTTTCTGAAAAATAAGAGACAATCAATCATCTTTTGCCAAATATCTTTGTAGGGGGAAATAGTGAGCGAGGAATACAAATTCCATGTATCTCTGCCTTCTTTGTCCCTGGCTCATCTCTAGCCACTGACTGTGATAAATTGACCATAGGTGATTACTGTGTTTTCAAGGCAGTTTTGCTAATTAAAAAAATCCCAACATCTCGAGATTTCTCCAGCAAGGTATTCATGGTTATAACCCAGTCATTACTTACTGTGCACTTGGCATCTTATTAATTTTTATGACAGATATGCCAAAGCACTTTGGAGCTTCAGTTGAGCTCAGTTCTTTCCAGAGGCACAATTGGGATCAGTTAACCATGAGCAGTGTGGCCATGGTCATAAATTAACTGACTTCATGAGTGCCAACTTCCACTGGCACCCATGAGAAGATTCCAGAAGAAGTAGGATGGCAGGTTGCAGGGATCTAGAGGGAAATCGCTTCCACAGAGCGACTGAGTATTTTTCTCAAATGTTATTGATCATTTGCACAGCAAAGCGAGATTGTAGGCACGCAGACACCACAAAAATATCGATTGTGAGGTACTATAAAATGAGTTATTGCTAATTCTTTGTATGAGGAGACATCAACAGGTGCACAGCACCTATTGATCAATGCCTCCTTTTGGGTAGCTTTTAAAGACAGTGTTTTTTTTTTTTTTAAGACAACTGCAATAGTAAATAGGAAGAGAAAGTCACTTACAGAAGAACAGGATCACAAGGAAGCTTAAATCTAATATGAGGGAAGGAGGTGCGCTAATCTCACTTCATATTGCTGGTGCAGTATCAGATGTGAATGTTTCTGTCACATTGTGCCTTGTAGGACAATTTTCATACAGAGCTGAAAATACAGAAGCAGTAGCTGAGATTCCAGAGTATTGTTGCTTCATGCAATTTTATAATATTGTTGTTGTTTGGAGAATAATGTACCAGGTTGGGGGAGCAGGAGGCTCAGTGCAGTTCTTACCATTTAATTTTCTAAGCAGGAAAGAATAGGGGAAATATATATATATTTCCTGGAATGCATCCTACAGAATCGTTGCATTTTGATTGTCACACCAACTTAGCAACTCAGGAAACAGTGAGGCATAATTTCTAGAGTGTATAAATTTGCGCACAGTTTTAAAAAATAAGCAAATAAATAAGCGCCTGGTGTGAGCTGACTTAGGGGTGGTTTCCAGGTGGAACGGTTCATATGCCAATAATAATAATAAGAGTTGACTTTTCTACCCTACTTTTCTGATCTGTTTAAGGTGACTCAAAGCGACTGACAGTTTCTATTCTTCTCCCCACAACAGAACACCCTGTGAGGTAGGTGGGGCTGTGAGAGCTCAGAAGAGAGCTGTGACTAGCCCAAGGTCACCCAGCTGGCTTCATGGGGAAGGGCGGAATCGAACCTGGTATTCCCAGATAAGAGTCTGGCTCCCTAACCACTAGTCCAAACTGGCTAAGACCCTGCCCCCAAACATTCTAGACTACAGAGGTTGATTAGAGGTTTGATAACATAAAGGCCACATATTAATGTCTCTAAGGCCATTTCCACACTCACTTTTTGTAGTCTGGATCAGAGCATCTTTCATTGGTCTGGGCTAAGTAATCAATCTCAGATGTGGATGGATCCTTCGCTGGACGGGAACAAGGCTGTCTGCCTTGGGATGTCAGTTGTGGGTAATTCCCTGTGCCAGCTCCAAACAGCCCGGAAGGCTTCAACAGCCAGGAATGAAAGTTGCTGACCTACAATGCTCCAAGGGACCCATTTTGGTGGTCCATCAAGATGTACTGCTAAAATGGGTCCTCCTTGGTGAACCAAACCATGGAGGTAGGCAGCAGAAATTGCCTCAGATGCCTTTGTACCACTCTTATGCCTCTTTGTACCACTCTTTGTACCACTCTTTGTACCACTCTTAGTCTGACAAGGACCTAGGGCCACCAACTTTGGGCCACCACTTGACCATGAAAATTCACTTCTTGGTTTTGGACCGGAGGCCTTTTCGCACTTCAGCCTGGCTTCTGAAGTTCACTAAGGCTGGTACACGTGAGGGACAGATCCACCATGTGCAAATGGATCCGTCCCCACATGTATCAGCCTGAAAAGGTTGTTGCCAGGGGTGGATGCCCCACCCCTGGGCTGCTGCCATTTGGCTCGTATTGGACCGTAGGCTGGCAGCCCCTTTCAGGGGTGGGTTGAGACTGGACCGGGGCTGTCCTGGGGTTACAATTACTGCTGCTGCCCTGATTGAGCTGGCAGCAGCCAGCAAGGGCCTCCTGGGTGCCCACTCCCACGCAGGGGTGTGTACCACCCCCCATTGGGATCGATCTGGCACTCTTTGCACAGGTATGCACAGCAGCAAACCACCCCCATGGTGATTTGACATCAGACCTGATGAATGAACACAGATTTTTATAAAAAATATGGATTAGATGAAATGAGAAAATGAGAATGTTCTTAAGAAAATGTTCTTAAGGTGTTTCTGAGCAGTTTTTAATTTGTTTTGCAGCCTTAAGGAAAAGGCAAACATAATGAAAATTTTGCCTGCTTGGTGCCATCTGATTATAGTTGACATATGGTTTGACTTCATCCAGAATGACTTATCTTCTATGATCTTTCTTCAGACTGCGATCAGACACAAGGGGGAAAAAGCATCTCTGAGGCGCCTCTGAGGCAACTTTGACATGGCTTCAAAGCGTGATTGTTCACACGTCTCCCTCCTCTCATGAGCATTCTGTTCTAGAAAAGGTGGATTAGAGAAGTTTGGGAACTCAAGGGCTACACACTGTCTCTGTCCCCTTTCTATATGTCTGAACGCAGCTATAGACTCTAAGTAAGCTTTGCATTGCTGTCATAACTTATTTGACTCACCTGCTAGCTGGCCAGACTCTTCTTCTTCTCTCCATCTTCCTGACATTTCAACATGTTTTAGGAAGAGTTTGGTCTTTCATTATGTGCCTGAAGCATGACACTTCAAACTTGGCATTTGTGCTTCTAATGAATATTTATGTTTTATTTGCTCTAGAATCCACTGATCGGTTGTTTTAGCTATCCATGGGACATAAGAACATAAGAGAAGCCCTGCTGGATGAGGCCACAGCCCATCTAGTCCAGCGTCCCGTTGCACACAGTGGCCCACCAAATGCTCATGTGCATCTCAAGCAGAGACAAGGACAAACCTTCTCCTGCTCTCAAATCCCAGCAAATGGTCTTAGAAGCGCCCCGCTTCCCCCGCCCCCCAGCCTGAAAGATGCACCTAGGCATTCATTCTAGTAGCCATTGATACATCTGTCATCTATAAATTTGTCCAACCCTACTTTAAAGCCATCTAGACTGGTAGCTGTCACCACCCGTTCTGGCAGCACATTCCATAAACCGATGACCCTCTGGGTAAAGAAATACTTCCCCTTGTTGGATCCGACTCTACTACCTATCAGCTTCATAGAGTACCCCCTGGTTCTAGTGTTGTGCGATACAGAAAAGAAATGTTTTCCATCCACCTTTTCTATACCATGCATAATTTTATATACTTCAATCAGGTCCTCTCTTAAACGCCTTCTCTCCAGACTGAAGGGGCCTAGACGCTGCAGCCTGATTTCGTAAGGGAGGTGTTCCAGACCCTTAATCATTCTGGTTGCCCTTTTCTGCACCTTCTGTACCTTTAAGAGTCCTCTCCAGTGACAAAGTCCAAAAGAGTCTACAAGTTTCTGATCTTATTTGTCATTGTCCCATTTCTGCATCCATGCAATGCAACACCAAAGACCGTGACATCAACCATCTGCTCTTTGGCTCAGTGCAATGATGTGACCCTTACATTTTTTTCCTAAACCTTTCATTGCTGCAGAAAATATTACCCTTGCTAAATATGCTTAAGTAAACCACACCCTGTGGATATCAGATGTATTCCAAGAGCTGAAGACTAATTCTCAAAGCACGTTGGAGAGAAAATCCAATATTATTAGTGTGGAAGGTTAGAAGGGAAATCACATGCAATGCAAAATGCCAGCAAGGCGCTGTGTTTCCATAGCACCCATATCTATAGTTATACCAGCCTACATAGCTGGAGATGAGAAGAAGCAAAAATCCATATTGCTTTCACTTAGAAGGGATAGTGCTCAATAGAGCACAAATTATTGACTTCCCTGGTTGGAGACGGTTGAAACTTACATGTAAGTAGCTGTTGCAAGTCAGCAGCATGGAACAAGTCACACATGTGCAACCTTCAATAGCCCATTGCTGTTTTTCCAGGAAGCCAGCAAGGGGGAGTCAGGGATATTTCTTTGCAGAGGCAATGATATCTCGGAACCCTGGCTACACCACTGTGTGAGGTCTTTTGTTAGCAGGCTGTAATATTTGGAGCTTTAGAAGGCTATACTTCCTACTATTTTGGTTTTCAGAAGGATATGCCATTTGTTCCGATTTTCTCCGAAATTAACTATATTTTGGGTCAATGCTCAGCAGCATAGTTCTTTGAGTAGCTTGCAGACAAACAAAAGCTTTCTCAGGATGCTGTCCTCTTAGGGAGGGAGGGGGGTGGGAGGAAGGGAGTTATATTTTTGATTATGTTTTACTATTTGATATGGGCTGAACCATTTGCACTTCAAGTGCTGGTGGTCCGGTCAGAGAGAGCACCAGCACGTTGAAGTGTGGCTGCCTCCCTCTGTACCTGATCTTCATCTCAGTGGGATGGTATGTGCCCAGATGCTGGCACCCAGCAGAGGGGGAGCCTAGTGATTGAACACAGGTGAGTGATCAATCACATGGGGGGGGGCTGTAAGTGACTAGTGCTTGCGAGTGTGAGCACTAGTCAAGGTTGGTTCACTGCACACTTGGTTATCCCACCGCCTTCAACGGTTAGGCAGGTGGGCACCCGGGAGAGGGCCTTCTTAGTAGTGGCCCCCAGGCTGTGGAATGGTCTCCCCTTGGAGGTGCGTCAGGCCCTTTTCTGTTTATGTTCAGGAAGGCAGTGAAGACACACCTCTTCACTGAGGCCTTTGGCTAAATGCTCCCTATGCTTCCCCCATTGCAAACACTATTGTTTTTTTAAACTGTTTTTGTATCATCATCATCATCATCATCATCATCATCATTATTATTATGTAAAAGCAGCAGTTACACACAGCAAACGAGATGACTATGCTGGATTTCGTATTGTATCACTAGTCGGGCACTTCCCAAGCACCTAGGACTGCGTGATGTATCGGCGAATTATGCGAGCAGACCCCAGTAAAGTGGCTTTTTGTAGTTGGCAGATGGATATTTTGTCAATGCCAATGGTTTTTAGGTGCCCGCCGAGATCTTTTGGCACCGCGCCCAGTGTGCCGAGGATGACTGGGACCACTTTCACTGGTTTTCGCCAGAGTCGCTGTAGTTCAATTCTCAGGTCTTCGTATCTGGTGAGTTTCTCCATCTGTTTTTCCTCAATTCTGCTGTCACCTAGAATAGCAACGTCGATGATCCACACCTTCTCTTTCTCAACAATTGTAATGTCAGGGGTGTTATGCTCCAGTTTTCGGTCAGTCTGAAGCCTGAAGTCCCAAAGTAGTTTTGCCTGTTCATTTTCAACAACTTTTTCTGGCTTGTGATCCCACCAGTTCTTTGACACTGGCAGATGATACTTTTGGCACAAGTTCCAGTGGATCATTTGTGCTACAGCATTGTGTATCTGCTTGTAATCAGTTTGTGCGATCTTCTTGCAGCAGCTGAGTATATGGTCGATTGTTTCATCCACTTCTTTGCAGAGTCGGCACTTTGGATCTTCTCCTGATTTTTCAATTCTGGCTTTGATGGCATTTGTTCTTATTGCTTGTTCTTGTGCAGCAAGAATCAGTCCTTCTGTTTCCTTTTTCAATGTTCCATTTGTAAGCCAAGACCAGGTCTTTTCTGTGTCCACTTTGCCTTCGATCTTCTCCAAGAACTGTCCATGCAGTGCTTTATTGTGCCAGCTGTCCGTTCGGCATTGAACTGCAGTTTTCCGGTACTGGTTCTTGGTTTGCTGCACCTTGAGAAGCTTCTGGTTGTTGACTTCAATCAAAGCTGATTCTTTGCTTTCTGCCACGTAATCTGCTAATGCATGCTTCTCTTCTTCCACTGTTTGCTTCACTTGCAAAAGTCCTCTACCGCCTGCTTTCCTGGGCAAGTACAACCTGTCGACATCACTACGAGGATGTAGTGCATGGTGGATCGTCATCAGTTTTCTGGTTTTTCTGTCTAAGTTGTCCAATTCGAGCTGAGTCCAGTTCACAATTCCCGCAGTGTATCTAATGACTGGTATGGCCCAGGTGTTTATGGCCTTAATGGTGTTACCGCCATTCAGTTTACTTTTCAAGATTTTTCTAGTCCTTTGAATATATTCTTTACTGACCACAGATTTCACATGGCCATGCTTAATGTTATCCAGTTGCAAGATGCCAAGGTATTTGTAGGCTTCTGACTGGTGGGACCTGATGGCTTGACCATTTGGCATTTCAATGCCTTCACTTTCAGTAATCTTCCCCTTCTTCAGTGCCACTGTGGCGCATTTGTCCAGGCCAAACCCCATACTGATGTCACTGCTGAATATTCGCACTGTGTTGGTCAGTGACTGGATCTCGATTTCAGATTTTCCATAAAGCTTTAAGTCATCCATGTAGAGTAGATGTGAGATTTTCTGTGAATTCCTGGCAGTTTGATAGCCCAGGTTTGTTTTCTTTAGGATGAGTGACAGTGGGATCATAGCGATGATGAAAAGGAGTGGGGACAATGAATCCCGCTGGAAGATGCCCCTTTTGATGTTGATCAGTCCGTAGCTTTCATTTCCAACAAAAAGCTCAGTCTTCCAGCGTTTCATCGCACTTTCTATAAATTTGGTGATGTTCTGACTGATCCCGATGGTTTCCAGGCACTTTGTGATCCAACCATGTGGCAGTGAATCAAAAGCTTTTTTATAGTCGATCCAAGTCATATGCAGGTTTGTTTTTCGGCTTTTGCAGTTCTTCAGAATCATTTTGTCAATCAGTAGCTGGTCTTTTGTGCCCCTGCTTCTCCGTTTGTTTCCTTTTTGCTCTACTGGAATGATGTTGTTGTCTTCAAGGTAGTCTTGAATCCTGTCTGCTATTATGCCTGTCAGCAGCTTGAGCATAGTAGGTAGACAAGTTATCAGCCTATAGTTTCCTGGTGTGGCTCCCTTTGCTGCATCTTTCTGTATTAAGTATGTTTTGCCAGTTATTAGCCATTCACTGATGTTTCCTGTTTGCAGCATTTCATTGAACAGTTCGGCCATTTTTGCATGCAGGCTGGTCAGGTATTTGAGCCAGAAGCCATGCAACTGATCAGTGCCAGGGGATGTCTAGTTCTTCACTTTCTTCACTCTTTTCGTGACCATTTCGGGTGTTATTTCCAGCTGCTGCATTTTGTTCTTGGAGAATTTCTTCTCGAAATCCTTTATCCACCCAGCACTTTTGTTGTATTCTTTTTCAGCCTCCCAGAGATCTTTCCAGAAGTTGGTTGTTGCTTCTTTCTCTGGCTTTTCCATTTTCTTGTCTACTTGCTCATGCAGGCTCTGGTAGAACTGCCTCTAATTAGACTGGAACATTTGGTTCTGCCTGTACTGGATGATTCTTGCTTCATATCTTTCGATTTTCCTGGCTGTAGCTGTTATCTGCTGTTTCACGATTTCCAAAGCTTCGTCAATTTTCCTTGTATTCAGCCAGTATTTTTTGATCAGATGTTCTTTAGTCTTCTCGTTGTTCAGTTTCTTCTCCTTCATGTTTTTTAGGTTGCTGGCATCTGATCTCAGGCTTCTCATTTTTAGTTCCAGTCGGACTTTCCACTTTGGTTTTCCAGTAGATTTTCTAATTGGTTTTGGCTGCAGTAACCCTAGTTCTTCTGTTACTATCACAGCTGTACTGTAGGCGAGCTGGTTCAGTTCTTTGATTGTTGCTACCTGAACAGTTACAAGGGCAGAGTTGATGTCATTCATCAGTGGGACAAGTCGTTTTCTGCCTATAGTTTTTAGGGTTGGCAGTCGCTTTCGCTCTGTACTTGATGCTGTATGAGCCATTATTCTGTCCTTCAGTTCCTGCTGTCTTTGAGACAATGTGCCAGGTGTTTCATCCATGACTTCATGTTGCTGTTCTTCCTCTTCTTGCAGAATTTCCAGATTTTCATCAGGTTCTAGCTGATCAGTGACTCCTGGTCTTGTTGGAGCTTCTGTTGCTGCCACAATAGGCTGCGGTGCTTCAGTTTCATTAGTTTTTCGTATTTCTTCAAGTTCAGCTTCACTGAACACTTTAGTCCCACTTATGAATCTTCTCTGATCAGCCAGCCGCAGTTCTGTTATCTTTGAGTCTGGGTATTCTTGTTTCCATAGCTGGTGCATCCGTTTTTGATAGCCTCGTTTTCCAGGTTCTGATTTATAGTAGCATTTCATGACTATACGATTCTCTGGCCTTGAGAATTTCTGCCGCTTCCTTGTTTGTGAATTTTGTTCCTGTAGCTCATTTGTCGATGGTTGCCCAGGTTCCTCAGCAACCACCGCGGTCCTTTTTATCCTGGGCGACGACCGAGCCAGTATAGACTTCTTTTTTATTTGTGTCTCCATTGTGATAAATGGGTTGGGTGCACTTAGTCTGGCTCCTCTGCTTTGACCACTCCGGCATTCAAGCCCCACCGCCACGACAAGGCCGCACCCATTGGGGGGATTATTATTATTATTATTATTATTATTATTATTATTATTATTATTATTATTATTATTATTATTATTATTATTATTATTATTATTATTATTATTATTATTATTATTATTATTATTATTATTATTATTATTATTATTAATTATGCTGGATTTTAAACGTAACAGTTTTAGTATAGTCTGATAAAGTTTTAATATGTTCATTTTTAAATGTTGTAAGCCGCCCAGAGACCCTTGGGTATGGGGCGGGATATAAATATAAATATAAATATAAATATAAATATAAATATAAATGAATGAATGAATGAATGAATGAATGAATGAATGAAATGAAATGTAGACTGAATCACTGGGACCTACTGAACCAGATTACAACATGGTAAGTGCAGAAAAGGCCCAGGTCACATGTTCTCTTCAGAATGCAGGTTGGGCTTTGTTTACTCATCCTTCTGAACAGTACAACTCTAGTAAGCATGGAACACAACATTTTTAAACAAATATGAGAAGCCATGGCTGATGGTAGCGCATGTACTAAATATAAGCAATTCCAGGTGTGCTCTTCAAAGTTGTTCTTTCAGATAGCGCACTAACAAGGTCCAGTGGGCACAGATACCCCAACCAGAGGAAAAAGAAAGCCAGTGAGAAGAATGTCAATATTCAAAGCAGACCTATTTGAGGGTAAATTGTGTCAAACTGATGCAAGCGCAGAGACTAGGAATTTTCATGGAGGGACTAGACCCATGGTACACCAAACGTAGCTAACCTCATTTCTCTTTTGGTTAAGCATTTCAAGACGAATGTTAAAATATAAGGGTATGCTTGTTGCTTTTTAATCTGTACCCCAATAAATATGTATACGATATAGTTTAGTAGAAAAAGAACTACGTCCACTGAAAGAAAATGATTTCGTAAAAGATGAGCTCTGCTATGATAGAGATTGGATTTTCATGTGCTTAGCATGCTTATGGTCTGGACAGGAATTTTTTCTTTATCATATTCAAATGAATGCAAAAAAAGTCAGTTTCTGGCTGCACAAACTGCTGATAACATTGTGTGTTTAACAGCCCCTATTGGATTAAAAGTTTAAGAGTGATAATACTTTTATTTTTTTCAGGAAGATAAATTTTTGATATAAGTATATGGGACTTGCAGTCAGCTTCACATTGCAACTAAGCATTTTAGATGGCCGATAACTTCTTAGCCCCAGTGACACATTAGTTTGTGATGGGTTTTCACTGTTTAGAGGTTCTAGAACAAGTGACGTAAGGAATCTTAAGCAGGGTTTTAGCATGGAAGCCAGAACACAAAGGTCGCATCCCCATTACAAGCTTAATCCAGTTTCCCTAAACCGAAATAATAGAACCGGATGCAAACATGAATTTGCCTGTTCCCATTACTTTCAGCTTAATCATGTTCGATCCAGATTCTGAGGATGTACGTGACTCAAGGGGGGACTCAAGTGGCTACTTTTTAAAAGCTGCTTTTTGGGGCTGCCCTGCCCTCTTCCTCCTGGCGTAAATGTGCCACCCATAACGGACCCCTTCACCGAGCCTGGCTGGATGGCTGCCACTTGCCTGGATGGAGGAAAACCGGCAGCGGGCAGCCAGCAATTCTCCCCATTACCTAGGGCACACAGCAGCAGCGGCAACTCAAGCAAGGGGGCTTTAAACATTCACACATCTCCCAGAATCTGCCCCTGCTTTCCTTTCCCCTTTAAAGGTCAGAACTCCAAAGAGCTAGAATTGCACAAAATTGCAACATTGTTATCAGGTGTGAAGTGCCTGGATTGCTACAGTGTAGCGGCTGCTGTGAAGGCTGGATTTTTACACTGAAATCACTGTCTTTGGAAGCAAGCTATTGGGGGAGGGAAACCCTAAACATGGATTCTTATCCCTTAAAATGGCAGGGTCCCAACAGTAAAAAACGTAAAACGTATCAAGTGCACGATCCGGAGTGAGACCCGTTGAAATGAAGGTTAACATTTACAACGCTTTGGGGTGATTTAACACACGGAAAGCGTGTTAAGCCAAACTGACGTGGGGTCTATGAGGATTGAAAATGGTCTGAAACTGAAATAAGCTTGTAATGGGGATGTGGCCGAAGACTCTTGCTCATAACTGCAGTCATAATTGGTCATTTTGGCACGTTTACAGCCTATTCACATGTCCACATGCTGCAGTGCTGTTGCTGTTCTTGAGTGTCCTGGAGTTCCCTCCAGCTGCTCTGGTTGTCATTAGCTGTGGACAAGTAAAAATATGTCCACAGTTTTACCAGGAGCAGCTGATGAGCTCCTGGATGCAGGGCTCGCACTGTCTTTGGGGTGTGAACACTGTGCGTGGGTGGGGCGGGGCAGCTGTGCAATTGTGTGTCACAGGCTGATCACCATGGCAACATCCCAGCACAAGCCAAATGCTGCTGGGGCCACTGCCATGGCGATCCAGCTTGCCTGGGCTGAACCAACTGCACTTCAAGGGCTGGTGGTTGGCTGCCTCACTCTGTGCCTGATCTCCGTCTCAGTGGGATGGTATGCGCCCAGATGGCGGCGCCCGGAAGAGAAGCAGCCCGGTGATCGAACAGAGGAGAATGATTGATTGCGCGGGGGTGGGCTGTCAGCAACTAGGGCTCTGTGAGGTAGGTGGAGCTGTGAGAGCTCAGAAAGAGAGCTGTGACTAGCCCAAGCCACCTAGCTGGCTTTGAGGAGGAGTGTGGAATCAAACCAGGAGACTATCAGTTAACTTCATTTAGTTAAGGTTAGTTCATTGCACATGTTTCCCATCCAGGGAATGGGAAGGGAAGTGCAGAATCACCCCTGGATACTGGTAGAACTTTTAAAGCATATCCTCATGCTCCACAGCCAAAGGTTCTTATTAAGACTCTGGAGAAAAAGTGTCTTTCCCCTCCTTTAAAAAATACTTTGCAATCAATACTCATGAAAAATAGTCTCTATGTTTTCCTAAGATATGCCAAAAACGTCATGGTGTGATGGTCTTTCTGGGAAATCCCTGGAAAAGGATAGTGTGGCTGGAATGGGGGTGAACATGACCAATGTGTGGACTGATGAGAGCATGCTTCTGGGTATTTTCTGCCGTCAGAATTCCTGGAAGTAACTGCTTTGCCATTAAGAAGGTAAGAGCATAAGAAGAGCCCTGCTAGATCCGGCCACAGCCCATCTAGTCCAGCGTCCTCTCTCACACAGTGGTCCACCAATTGCTTATGGGCATCTCAAGCAGATGAGGGCAAAAACTTCACCTGCTTTTGAATCCCTGCAGAAGGCCTTGAGAGGCATCCCTCCTGTCTCACCAGCCTGGAGGGTGTACCTAGGTATCCATTCTGGTAGCCATTAGATACACCTGTCCTCCATGAATTTGTCTAACTTTTTCTTAAAGCTGTCTAGGCTGGTGCAAACAAGCTCTTCTCATTTCCCTCTTGCTGTGTGGAGGCAGGCTTCATGGTTCAGAATAAAGGAAATCAAAGCAGATGGCTTTTCTGCATTTACCTGTCATCAGTTGGGTTCAGTGGGTCTGGAATAGGCAGGAGGTGAGGATGGGAAAACCACCATCTACACCAATGATTCTGATCCAGTTCAGGTCAGGCCAGGGATGCAAAGTTCATGAGAACCTCATTGCTCCTCCTCCACCACCACTTCTGAGAGCAAATGTTTCTAGGCTTGGGGTCAGGATGGAGTGCTTTTCGGTGCTGCCTCCTGCATGCCTCCTACGTTCTGGTTGAGGGGCACTGGTCTGCTGGCAGACCTTATTAAAGACCTCTACCAATGATCCAGATTAAAAGTCTCTCCAATCTGGATCATGCTCTTTCTAAGCCAGGCAGGATGGGCAAGTAGGGGGTAAGGCCTAATGGTTGTGGATCAATGTGCAGATCTATGGGGCCCAGATAGCTATCACAAGGATCCATAACCTACATTGAGGGTCCATGCAGAAAGGGCCACAGATTCTGCTGAACATGAAGAGTTCTGATTCAACTGAGCAACAGTGGTCTTGTCAGTTTGGTCTTTTGGTTAGAGTGTCAGACTCTTAACTGATAGTCTCTCGGTTCGATTCCACACTCCTCCACAAATTCAGATTGGTGGCTTGGGCTAGTCACAGCTCTCTTTCTAAGCTCTCACAGCCCCACCTACCTCACAGAGTGTTTGCCAGCCAGTTTGAGTCCCCTTAAAGGGTGAGAAAAACAGGGGTATAACAGCCAATTCTTCTTCTTCTTCTTCTTCTTCTTCTTCTTCTTCTTCTTCTTCTTCTTCTTCTTCTTCATTGGCCTTCAAGAGGCAAAAGCAGTTCAAAAGCTGGCACCTATGGAGGTTTTCTTATTCAGTTCAACATTTTTACTCAGGCAAAATCAAGCCAGGGTCGAGTTCTGCATTCTGTAGATGTTAATGGGAAACCTGCCTGTTTTCCTACTCTGTGTGCATGTTGGAACACAGAGTTTATAGAGCTGAGCACCATTCTCAGAAGAAAGCAAGATAATGCAATCTCTAGATTATTGCTCAAGATACAATTGTACAAAAAGGGCAAAAGGAAGAAGAAGAAGAAGCAATTTTGCTGCTCATTTAAATTAGACTATGCGTTGAAGATGATAAAAATATATATGTTCTATTATCTTTTGCAGGGGCATAAATTATTCATTATCGGTTTAATTAGCTTTGCAACAATGATATTATTATCTCTACAAAAATCTCCATGTGTGTCCCATTTGCACTGCATCTGCTAACAGCAGACAGCTATTATGCGAGACAAAGGCTGCAATCCACATTTCACTGATGTCAATTAAACGGCTCCCATACATCTCAATGGAGCTGGACAGCTCCCAAAACAGACAAGCATGTGCAGATGCTAGAAACAGCATTATTAATGCAGGAATTGAAAGAAAGAAAGAAAGAAAGAAAGAAAGAAAGAAAGAAAGAAAGAAAGAAAGAAAGAAAGAAAGAAAGAAAGAAAGAAAGAAGAGTTGGCTTTTCTACCCCACTTTTCTCACCCATTTTAGGAGACCCAAAGCAGCTGACAAAGCTTTTCTATTCTTCTCCCCACAACAGAACACCCTGTGAGGCAGGTGGGGCTGTGATAGCTCAGAAGAGAGCTGTGACTAGCCCAAGGTCACCCAGCTGGCTTCATGAGGGAGTGCGGAATCAAACCCGGTATTCCCAGATAAGAGTCCGGCTCCCTAGCCACTAGACCAAGTTAAAAATAATCTAGCTGAAGGACATAAAGCATTGGGGTGAAATATGCAGAATATATAAAGTGTCTATAAAATATAAAGATAGCTCTTTTTTTTTTAGTCATACACATGTATGCACAACTCTTGCAACTGACAGCTTTTTGTAGAAATTCTGATATTGAACCTGCCCACATTTCTTTTCTGTTGCTTAATTTTTCTGCCGTGCATTTTTCCCCCAAAGGCCATAAAGGTAAGGTCCCACAGATTACTGATGTTCTGAGTAGACATATTTAAATAATATTATCATTGTTTTAGCCCAACTCAGTAGGGCTGTGCAAGAAAAAAAAAAGCACATATTCATTTTCCTGGTAGTTTGTTTCATTGTTGAATCATTCAATCATTTATTTTTGCACTTTAAAATAATATATTTTTTTCATTAAAAAAGCCCTTTTCATGACCAAAAAGCAGGAGATTGCTTTGTTTCGATTGAAGCTTTGGATAGGCAAAACTGCAAATATGACTGAAGCTTTGGAATGTTTGAAGCCTCATATTCTGATCAAATACTGGCTATATTTGAAGACTGATATTTGCTTGCAAAGCAAAAGCTTTTGTGCCTTCGTTTGAAGCTTCATTACATATACGAAGATGAGGGGGAGGAGTCTACCTGCTGGTGGCATTTGGGCAGCAGCACCACGTGGCAATGTTGCTGCCAGTCAACTCTGGAGCGGATTTGGAGTGGATTTGGGGGGGATTCAGAAGCATGACTGGTGGTGGTAGGGATTCAGTGGGGGTGTCACTGTCAGCGAACACTGGCAAACATTCAAAGCGAATTCAAAGCTTAGCATGTTTGAAATGGCTCCATTCGCACTAATGGGAGTTTCTGTCCCATTTGCTTCCATGCAAAGTAGATGGGAAAAAAAAGTTTATGCACACCCCTATTCCCAGATTATGGAATGGTCTCCCCCTTGAGGAGTGTTAGGCACCTTCATTTTATATGTTCAGGAGGGCTGTGAAGGTGCCCTGGAGTTTGGCTAAATAATGAAGCAACTTTCAGGCCCTGATTTGGATCTAGAATGCCTGTTTTATGTTTGCTCCTTAATGTTGTACTCAGCCCTGAGATTTTCAGGTATAGGGCAGGATAAAAATCCAAGTGAGTGAGTGAGGGAGGGAGGGGGGGAAGGAGGGAATGAGTGAGTGAGTGAGTGAGTGAGTGAGTGAGTGAGTGAGTGAGTGAGTGAGGAAGGAAGGAAGGAAGGAAGGAAGGAAGGAAGGAAGGAAGGATCTAGGAACAAAAGATGATGGACTCAAAGCTGCAGGGGATGCATTTTAGTGACACAATTTGGTGTGTCACTGAAATGGATCCCCCTGTTAAGTAAGCAAGCAAGCAGGAGTGTTCACAAATGCTATTTTTGGGATTTGAATTGAATTGAATTGAATATCCAAAAATTCAATTTGATTCAAATCTTTAAAATTTGAATTTACCTACATTCGATTCAAATTAAGCAAATTCAAATTTGTCTGAATGTTCGATTTGAATTTGCACTTACGAATGTCAGCAACATTTGTGTGTACTCTTACGCATCATTACACATCCTGTACCCATCTTTATGCATCCGTACACATCCCGTATTTATCCTGTATGCATCCTGTTTTTGTCCCATATGGATCTGTACAAATCCATACAGATGCGGGAAAGATGCGTACAGGCAAGTACATATCATGTACATATCCATACACATACCAATGCCTGAATAATTCAAATAAATAGAATGAAAAATTTGAAATTAGTTTGAATATTTAAACCCAAATTTATAGACATTAAATTCGAATTCAAATGTCCAAATTTGAACAAATTCTATCGAATTTTGAATGTTTCGAATATTTGTGCACATCCATACAAGCAAGCAAGTATTTCATAACACTCGTCCTTCCACTTCACTGCAGTACAAGATACCCTCTTTCATTTACCATCTCTCCTCTCCTCATGTAGACAAATTCATAGAGGACACATCTATTAATGGCTACTAGAATGGATGCCTAGGTACATCCTCCAGGCTGGGGAGAAAGTTAGGAAGCCCCTAAAGGCTATTTGCAGGGAACTGAGAGCAGGTGAAAGTTTTGCCTTTTTTTCTGCTTGAGATGCCCATGGGCAATTGGTGGGCCACTCTGTGAGATGGGATGCTGGACTAGATAAGCTGCAGCCTGATGCAGCAGGGCTTCTATGGACTAGAACAAGAGGAACCGGTTAACCTTAGAAGCAAATGCTACACTTCTGTATAAGATCTCAGTGAAAGTGGAACATAATGCAACTATGTAATTTGTGCAAGTAATAAACAATAAACAAATGAAGTTATGAAAACTTTGGAGAATGTGAATGTTTATCCATTTGCAAAAACAGTCTAAGCAATGTTTGAGTACACTATGCAGTCAATTATCACACAATTGATTGATTTCTGCAATGGCCTCTACCTACAGTCATTTTTTACAATCTGTTGTCCTGGTTTTATTTTAGGGGAAAATGGGAAGAAGAAAAATCCCTGCACAGAAGTATTTAAGCCAGAGGCACAGTTCCTTGTCATTTTAATAAATAACTTTTCAAATAGGAATTTTCTGAAAGCCTCAGCAAGTTTTAAAATATTTTGCATTCAAATTTGCATCGGCTTGGGAAACAAAGAAACATCTGTGTTGTAATGTTATCCATCTGTCTTTAATAATGGCAGAGTCTTTTTCTAATTGTTTTAATTTACATGCAAGGCAGCTCAAATGTATCAGTGGGAGAAATCAGATTATAAAATATTGCTGGCTCTGCTGTTTAGAACTTGTTACTGAAATGGGATTAAGAAGTGAAGATGGGGGAGAAAAATCCATATGTTGGGAGCGAAATCCAGTATATAGTTCATTTTTTATGGACAAAAGCATTTAACCCTCTGGCTGATAAAAACTAGCCAGCAAGTTATGACCAGATGGATTCAGGAGGTAGTGAATGCATCTCTACAGGAGGGGTTGGTCGCACTGGCCCTCAAACAGGCTGTAATACACCCCCTCTTGAAGAGGGCTGCTTTGGGTTCTGAAGATTTAAACAACTATCACCCAGTGGCTAACATATTGTACCTTTTTTAGGCAAAGTTCTAGAGAGAGTTGTCACTGTTCAGCTACAGGCATGCTTGGAAGAAGCTATCTAGACCAGTAGTTCTGAACCTTCCTAATGCCGTGACCCTTTAATACAGTTCCTCATGTTGTGGCAACCCCCAACCTAACCCTAACCCCCAAACATAAAATTATTTTTGTTGCTACCTCATAACTGTAATATTGCTACTGTTATGAATCATAGTGTGAATATCTGATATGCAGGATGTATTTTCATTGTTACAAATTGAACATAATTAAAGCATAGTATTCACATCAACCACAACTGAATATAAAAGTGTCATTTTACCTCCAATACTGCTGCTTTCTACACAGTAGCTGCTCTCTACTGTATTTGTATGGGGTGTATGTGATGGGGTTGGCACAATGGTGTCATCACGCCAGGTACTAGTATGTTGGCATATCTGCATGTGGGTGGACCCACCTGGAGATGGATAGAGGAGCTGTGTCTCAGTTCCTATGTTGTAGTAATCGCAAAGGTTTGCATGGGTTTTCTCCTGGCTTCAGCCTGCCATTCATCAAGCCTCAGAGTAAAAGGAATCGCCCTGTCTCTACAAGCGTGCAGTGCACACTCAACACCAGCAGGGGCTGGACTCATAGCCTAAGGGCTTAATGGACGCTAGCCATGTGCTGCCCGCAGAAAACAGCCTTCTCTTCCTGTCTGCCACAGGATGTGACATAGGAGGGGCGTCTGACCTGCTCAGCTGATGCACTCCACCTATCAGCTCCCAGGATTTTCTCCTGAGATCACTTCCTTCCCCGCCCCTCTGTGGCGGGCTATTTAAAGCCCTGCACAGCAATAAAGGCTCTCTCTTCCAGCTGATCTCTGCGTCCTGCCTCTTCTCTCTCCCTCCCCATTTTCTAGCTCTCAGGGTCAGGCCAAACACATGGGCCTGATACCCAAATTATCTGGGCCAGTCAGGTAATTTGAAGACTTTCGCAACATCTGGCCTTCAGGTGCTGCAGCAAGCTGCTGTTGTTCCCCATTCCCCGGAGCCCTCGCATTTCGTGGCGTAAGCCGGATACGCCACACTATGTGTTTTCCGATGGTCTTAGATGACCCCTGTGAAAGAGTATATTGACCCCCAAAGGGGTCGCGACCCATAGGTTGAGAACCACTGATCTAGACCCATTTCAATCTGGCTTCAGGCCTGGTTATGGCACTGAAACTGCCTGGGTCACCTTGGTTGATGATCTTCTCCAGGAGGGAGACAAGGAGAATGCAATCCTGTTGGTTCTCCTAGACTTCTCATTGGCTTTTGATACCATTGACCACAGTATACCCCTGGAAAGGCTATGGAGTTTAGGACCTGGAGGCAATGCATGACATTGGTTCCGCTCCTATCTCCATGGCCGATCTCAGATAGTGGTCAAGGGAGATACTGGTTTGATACCCTGGGAACTCGTGTGTGGGGTTCCCTAGGGGTCAATCTCATCTCCCATGCTATGTAACATCTATATGAGGCTGCTGGGAGAGGTCATCAGGAGATTTGGAGTGAGGTGTCATCAATATGCAGATGATACCCAGCTCTGTCTCTCTGTGCCATCTGAGTCAGGAGAGGCAGTTGAAGTGCTTAACAGGTGTCCAGGTGGGCTGGATGGGGGCAACAAATTGAAGCTGAATCCAGATAAGACAGAGGTGCTGTGTGTCACAGGGTCTCGAGTCCATGTAGTTGGGAGACATCCTGTCCTTGATGGGGTTGTAATATCCTGGAAGGGACAGGTCCAAAATTTAGGGGTATTCCTGGATTCAGGACTGATACTTCCCAATTTCGATTGGTGCACCAATGAATGAATGAATGAATGAATGAATGAATGAATGAATGAATGAATGAATGAATGAATGAATATCCAAATCAGATCATGCTGTTTCCGCATGTACCTGTCTGGCCTGGTCTAGGAGGACCAGGCTAGGCTGGAGTGATTCCAATGTCAGGAACAGCCCTGCTGTCCTGCAACAAGCCCTCTCCTTTTGGAAGGCTGTTCTGGGACAGTCCCTGCACCAGCTCTGAAGATCACCCAATTTTCCTAGTGTTCCAATGGCTAGGAAGAAAAGACGATGGCCTCTGAGGGATGCATTTTAGTGGCACAATTTGGCGTGTCACTGAAATGGATCCTCCTGTTAAACTGCTCCACACTCCTCCATGTTCCATTCTACAGACTCCTGAATCACCAGTAGACCTGTTAAAACAGATCTATGATTTCTGCTGCCCAGACTGAACTATCCTATGTCCAAAGGAGGCACAGTGTTCTATCATGGGGTGGGGCCTCCCCTTAGCTGATCCACAGCGGGAAGCCTCTAGACCCCTTCCTGGACCTGCTTAAAAGTAAATGTGGGAAAGGCTTCTTCAAGTTACAACCCTAGAGCTGATTTTAAATGGAGATCTATCTATTGAAAAAAAAAATTATTTCCTTTATATACTTAATTTTCTCATGCCACAGCCATAGGGGATATGCAAACCCTTTGAAATTCTTTGCTTGTATTGCCCATTTTCATGGTTCATTATGGCCTTGTATTGGTTTTTAGCAGACGTTTGAGTGCATCACAGAAAGTGCAGGGTAGTAAACCAACATTCTCAACAGGTAAAGGCAAACGATGACTTGTTGTGGAGAAAGGAGAATGAGAGTTAAGAAAGGTATTGGGCTTTTATCTATGCTGTATCTGCGGCTGGTGCATTCATGGAACTATACCTTTCTCAGGCTATTTCTGTGTGTCACAGGCTATGGTGTGTTGGCCCAGGCCAAGTAGCCCATGCTAAGGGCTAACTACATTTTAGATAGCCCATTCTAGGCCAGCTTTGGAGGCTGGAAACAAAAGGTCTCAGCCTTTGAATTTGCCAACCAGAGGTTTTCTTTTGGCTGGGTACTGAGCAAATCTTCTGGGACCTGGCTAAAACGGAGTTGGATTTGGTATACTGCCCCATGATGGTACACTGTCCATATGCTGTCTGTGGACAGGTATATAGTCTGTGGACTGCTTCCAAAAACTCTAACAATGCAGGGGGTTACAGCGCCATTTTGGTGCTATGTGCGACATAGCTCCGTCATGTATGGATGGAGCATTGTAGTGCAAGCTGTGGCTGCATTTGGATTCAGGGGCTACCAGTCTTTTGTTGAAAGAACCTCAGTAATCACTCTGCTCCTTCTTTCTTTCATTTTGTAAGAAATGCATGCATTTTTAGATTTGTGTGTGTGTGTGTATAATACAGTATTAAGATTTCTGTAATTGAGATTCCCATTTTGTTGTTGTTGTAGTTTTGCAACACTCTACTTCAGAATCCCAGGGTAACTAATAGAAAAAAAGGACAACAATGTAAAATACCAACATGAAAAAAAGATAAATTCATGGATGACAGATGTATGGATGGCTACTAGAATGGATACCTAGGTACATCCTCCAGGCTGGGGAGACAGGCAGGATGCCTCTGAAGGCCGTTTGCAGGGATTCAAGAGCAGATGAAGGTTTTACCCTTGTCTTCTGCTTGAGATGTTCATAAGCAATCAGTGGACCACTGTGTGGGACAGGATGCTGGACTAGATGGGTTGTGGCCTGATCCAGGAAGGTTCTTCTTAAAACAACAACCACAACAAAAGAATAACCCTTTCTTACCATAAAATATGTCTTTCTGAAAGAAAGAAAGAAAGAAAGAAAGAAAGAAAGAAAGAAAGAAAGAAAGAAAGAAAGAAAGAAAGGTAATATTTGAGAACTGGTTCATGAAATTTAGGGAAGTGCGAACTACTATGGATACTTTCATTTTGATTCACCTATGAATTCTGTATTGAACCAAGATCCAAATTAGTTTCTTTTCTAATTGGCTTTCTTCTGTGTTCTGCAGCATCTGGATTGGTTCCTTGCTCCCCATTTGCCACTGTGCCTTCATGTCACTCTGAATCAAATGGTTCAGGCAAGCTGGGCCCTCATGGAAGAACGTGTTCATGGCAGATGGTCCAGTACTTTAGTAAATTCATCCCTTGGCAAAACGACGTGGAACAAGGAAGAGGCGAGTTACTGAATTTAGTGCCTGCAGATGGAGAATACAAGGGATGCTAAATTGCAGAGGTCTCCAGTACATAATTAATTGAGGAACTGCAATATGAGGAATGGTGCATCCCCCACCAATGCGTTACATGCCAGAAAGGAAAGCTCAGGCACATATTTTATTGTGGACCAGCGACAATGAAATATGCATGTTCTTAAATTATGTCAATAGCCCAACATAGCTCTGCCAAATGGCTTTTAGAGGATGATTGAGGAAACGTATTGAATTGTGGTGATTCACCAAACAGGTGGCCCATGCAGCATGTCAATTTGAATCCATATAATTTTTGAGGTATTAATTAGATGTTATGCTCCTATCACTGAACTGGGACTTGCCCTCCTTAATTTAACATAATGTTGCAATGCTTTCATATTGTTACAAATAGAGGGATCGGTTCTGTTTCAAACCAGTCCCATTTTGACGTGAATATATCCCAAAATCTCTTCCATTTGGTTGTGGTATTAAACTGCAGTTATTTAAATACCCTGTCCTTCATTTGTCAAAATTTTCATTTAAATCTTTACTTTAAGAATATGGAAGTTTTTTTGGGGAGGGGGGGAGGATTCACTTTCAGGCAGTGCGAAGATGGCAGACAGTGAAATTATAATTTGTACAATATTAAGGAAGGCATATTGCAGTCCATAAGGGCTGAATTCCTTAAGTACGTTAAGCTTTTATTGTAACTAGAAATCATGGAGTAGTTTTTTACTCTATCCTTATACCTTTCTTTTCTTTAATCTCATAGCCAGGCTTATTTGTTTACTTATTTATTGACCTTTCTGCCCTACCATATGGTTAAAAGTGTCAGGGTAGGCTATGGTAAAAACATTTGAAAAACCTACAGTTAAAAATTCAAACCATTAAAGCCCACAGATCATAGGAGCTTTCTTCACTTACCGTTTGAAAGATCCAGTTCTGGCGATCTGGTTCAAGAAATCCATCTGCAAAGTGGGGGGGGGGGATGCTCTTGACTGGAACAAAGCCATATGCATTGTGATGACCTGTTTCAGCCCAGCCTCTGAGCTAGTCCTGAAGATTACGTGAGCTTCAGAGGCAACGTCCTCAAGCTCCAACAACAGGAATAGATCCTGGCCTTGGAGTCCCTGGGGAATCTATTTCAATGCTGGGCTTTGGTGCACTGCAGAAATGGGTCCTCCTGTAAACTGAAACATGGAGGCCAGCAAATTCTGCACACCGCTGTGATCTAGATTAGGATGTGCACGAATGAGCTTTTTGCATTTGATTCTAATCTGGATCTCACTATATCTGGTGCAGAGAGAGTGCCCTAAGCAGAGTAAAGGCCTCTTTAATCTGCACTAATGTGCAGGCAGAAGTATCCCTGAAGAGGACCACAGGGTTCAGTAATCCAGACCACAGGTACGTGCAGATAGGCCCATAGTGACTGAAAACACAAGGACAGGGACCTCTTCCATCAAAGGTTAGAGAAAAGAATTGTATTTTTGGTGACAGAGCTGTACAGAGTCCTAGGGTGACCTGTATTGGTGATGCAATTCAATGTGTCACCAAAATGGACCCCCTTGCTACCCTGGAACAGGAAGGCATTGCACTCTTATTCATTCCCTCCCTTTTTCATTCCAAATGTCCCTGGACTGCCAGCAGACCTCTTTATAACAGGTTTACCAGTAGATGGGGCTATGCTGCACCCAGTCTGGATGAAGCTATGTTAGCAGGGGATGTGGTCTCTCTCTTTCGCTCCACAGTGCAGAACAGAGAGGCCCAGAAGTGGACTAAGCCTCAGAATATTCCATTCTACAGGTAAGTGCCCCTCAGGTTCAGCTGGCACAAACTGTTGGAGGACTAAACAGCAAATCTTCCATCCTGGCAATGTCTATCTGAACCCCTCAACTTCACAAACCATTCCAGGTTGGAAGAACATCATTAGCAGGCTTCCAGGTGGTCATTGTCAAGGTCTTTGTCACTCCCAGCATGGCTCTGAGCTGATAACAGTGGAAGGAGAGGGACTTTATGGAAACATGTTCTTCATGAGGCTGATGTAGTGACCATGCTTCCCCTCTTTCCAGCTCCAGCAGCAACCTGAAATGACTTCCAGATGCTCATTCCTGGGTGGTGGAGAAGAACTTGATGGCATTGGAACTTTTCTATACTTACCCATAGAATGGAATATTATGAGGCCAAGCAATGTCTAGACTGGTAAATTCATCCACCTGGTCCCCACTGTTGCCCATCCATCTGAGCAACAAGCAATTACTTGGGAATAAGTTTATTCCAGAGTACTACATAATAGCAGTTCTTTTGGCCAATGTCTGGAGGTGGCCTATATTTCTATGGCAAGACTCCATATAGGTAAACAAAGTGTACATAAGCCTAGAGATTCAAGATGTCCCTGTTTCATATGCCGCATTGGTATGCAGAAGCTACTTTTGCTATTACTTGGTTATAAAACTCTCTTTGTCTCAGTCCATTATGTTTGCAATGACTAACTACGTGCATTAGATTGTGAAATGGGATTTAAATTTTAAAATGAACATTGTTTTTAAATACAGCAATGAAGGAAAGGGAGGGAAAAAAGCAGTGCCAGCAGTGGTTTAGATTATGACTACAGGATGCTGGACATGGAGAAAGAGTGAATTTGAAACATGTATGATCTGGGTCTCAAAGAGTGAAGACCTTTCTCCATTGGGCAGGTCCTGGCATCTGTCTGCTAGCATGGATTATGGCAAATCTCAATCCCTATCATGGGATGGGTTAGAAGAAGAAGAAGAAGAAGAGGAAGAAGAAGAAGAAGAAGGAGAAGAAGGAGAAGAAGAAGAAGAAGGAGTTGGATTTTCTACCCTGCTTTTCTCACTCATTTAAGGGGACTCAAAGGCCGTGTCTTCACGGCATAGTTATCTCGAATTCAAAACGTTTTGAGCTCGCGCAGTTCAGACGGCACTTCGGATTAACACGGTATTTCCGTGTTAAAGGACCTTATCCCGATTTGAAATAAATCCTGATCTCAACAGGTCTCACTCCGGATCGGGCGTCGATACGTGTTTCCTTTTTAACTGTGTGGACAGTATGGTTCCGGGATGAGATTCAGTGTTAAGGCTGTCCCGCCCCCCCAATCGCACTGTAACCAATGGCTGAACGTATTAGAAGCACGTCATGTTTAGGGTTTCCTTCATTGAAAAAATCCACCCTCAAACACCCACTATAAACCTCCAGTCCTTAAAGCTGAAACACTGTATCAATCTAAGCACTTCACACCTTTAAAACAATGTTGCAATTTTGCGCAATTTCAGACCTTTGAAGGTTTGGAACAGTCACTTTCAGCCCCCTTAATGGTGAGAAGGCTTGTCAGCCACTTAGTCCCTTGAAGGGTGAAAACAGAATGTCAACCGCTTTTAGCCCCCTCTAGGCTACTTTGCCTGTGGTCACACCTAAGGTTTAATCCAGTTTCAGTTCACTTTCAGAGTGAGAGAATACACCAGCAAACTGACAAGCTGGTTTTCTTTCAGGGTTAATAACTCAGAAAATCCACCTTTAGACTAGATAATGTGGAAAGAAAACTACTGGTCACTTTGCTGATGTGTTCTCTCACTCTGAAGGTGGAGTGAAGCTAGATTAAACCTTAGGTGTGACCACAAGCCAAGGTTTTAATCCAGCTTCGGTCCCTGTGAGGTGGGGGGCGGCTGTGAGAGTTCAGAAGGGAGCTGTGACTAGCCCAAGGTTACTCATCTGGTTTCATGGAGGAAGAAGAGTTGGCTTTTCTACCCTGCTTTTCTCACTTATTGAAGGGGACTCAAAGCAGCTGACAAACCTTCTGTTCTTCTCCCCACAACAGAACACCCAGTGAGAGCTCAGAAGGGAACTGTGACTAGCCCAAGGTTACCCATCTGGTTTCATGGGGGAAGAAGAGTTGGCTTTTCTACCCTGCTTTTCTCACTTCTTGAAGGGGACTCAAAGCAGCTGACAAACCTTCTGTTCTTCTCCCCACAACAGAACACCCAGTGAGAGCTCAGAAGGGAACTGTGACTAGCCCAAGGTTACCCATCTGGTTTCATGGGGGAAGAAGAGTTGGCTTTTCTACCCTGTTTTCTCACTTATTGAAGGGGACTCAAAGCAGCTGACAAACCTTCTGTTCTTCTCCCCACAACAGAACACCCAGTGAGAGCTCAGAAGGGAACTGTGACTAGCCCAAGGTTACCCATCTGGTTTCATGGGGGAAGAAGAGTTGGCTTTTCTACCCTGCTTTTCTCACTTATTGAAGGGGACTCAAAGCAGCTGACAAACCTTCTGTTCTTCTCCCCACAACAGAACACCCAGTGAGAGCTCAGAAGGGAACTGTGACTAGCCCAAGGTTACTCATCTGGTTTCATGGAGGAAGAAGAGTTGGCTTTTCTACCCTGCTTTTCTCACTTCTTGAAGGGGACTCAAAGCAGCTGACAAACCTTCTGTTCTTCTCCCCACAACAGAACACCCAGTGAGAGCTCAGAAGGGAACTGTGACTAGCCCAAGGTTACTCATCTGGTTTCATGGGGGAAGAAGAGTTGGCTTTTCTACCCTGCTTTTCTCACTTATTGAAGGGGACTCAAAGCAGCTGACAAACCTTCTGTTCTTCTCCCCACAACAGAACACCCAGTGAGAGCTCAGAAGGGAACTGTGACTAGCCCAAGGTTACCCATCTGGTTTCATGGGGGAAGAAGAGTTGGCTTTTCTACCCTGCTTTTCTCATTTATTGAAGGGGACTCAAAGCAGCTGACAAACTTTCTGTTTTTCTCCGCACAACAGACACCCTGTGAGGTGGGTGGGGCTGTGAGAGCTCAGCAGAGATCTGTAACCAATGGGCTCTCCGTATTGTAGGCACATCATGTTTAGGATTCCCTTCCCCAATAGCTTGCTTTCAAATGATTTTATTGAAAGAATCCACCCACTACCTCCAAAGATACTGTAGCAAGTCGAAGTTTCACTTTTCCACAGTTCTGAACTTTCAAAATGAAAGGAAAGGGGAGTCCCCGGGGAACTTTCCCCACTCTCGGAGTTCCCTCCCGGCCACGGGGGGGAAGAGCAAGCGAGGAGCCCCCTTCGCCCTCTTGTCCACCCCTTGGCTCTCCTCCTCTGCGGGGCAAAGTGGCGGCAAAGCGGGGGGAAATCGGCGGGGGAGCCCCAGGGAGAAGCCGCTAGCGCCGCAGCGCCGCAGCGCCGCAGCGCCTGGATGAATGGATGGATGGATGGATGGATGGATGGATGGATGGATGGATGGATGGCGCGGTGGGCGCCGGAGCCGCCGGGGGGGGGAGGCAGGGGTGGCCCGGGCTGCGAGCGCGCTCTGGCAGGCCGGGCAAAAGGCGCCGAGAACGCGGCAGCAGCGGCGGAGCGGCTCTGCCACTGGGCAACGAGGAGCCCCAGGGCGAAGCCGCCCGCGCCGCAGCGCCAGGATGGATGGATGGATGGGTGGATGGATGGATGCTGCTGCTGCTGCTGGGAAGGGGGAGGGTGGAATCCCCGGCGAGCATGACGCAAAGAGAAGGGAGGGTGGGATCCTGGCAGGGAAAACCAATCACAGGAGAGAGTGTGGGCAACGGGCAGGAGGACAATGCTGCCGTGTGGACTCCGAGTATTGATCCCGCGTTAAGGCTGCCATCGGAACCGGATCAACTTGCAAGTCGTCTGGACAGCTTTGTTCCGTTTCTTTTATTTCGAATTCTTTAAACTGAAATAACACATGCCATGAAGACGCGCCCAAAGTGGCTGACAAAGCTTTCTATTCTTCTTCCCACAACAGAACACCCTGTGAGGTAGGTGGGGCTGTGAGGGCTCAGAAGAGAGCTGTGACTCACCCAAGGTCACGCAGTTGCCTTCATGGAGAAGAGTGGAATCAAACCCGGTATTTCCAGACTCCCTAGCCACTAGACCAAACTGGCTCACCAAAATGGGAACCAAATGTTGGCCTAACCTGGATTAATGGTAGACCCCAATGATGAGGTATACAACTGGCCAGTTTAGTAGGCCACAGATAAATGTGACTGTCACACCCCTACAGTCCAGTATATGACAGATGATGTTTTGCTGGTGCATCAGGAAGTGCCACTGGAATTGGGTGTGCTCCAAAAATAACCCATCCAGAAACTCTGAAGGCCAGGAACATTTGTTCCTACAGAACTTTGGGCTCTTTGGAGGTAGTGGTTTTTGGCATCAAAGGGAATGGGCCACCCAAATGCAGATGGCTCTATCCAAATTCAGCAGCAAGCCATCTCAGTGTGGAACCAAATGGAATGAATGGGGAGGAATATGCAAAGGGCCTAAGAGACAACGGCTAATTGCCCATCTCCACTGTCCAATGTCTGGTCATGTTTCTTGAGTTCAATGGAGTACACTTGAAAGGTAATCCAAAGAACATAAGAAAGACCCTGCATGATAGTGCAGACTACGGCAGGTCCCAAGTGAGGCCTGCCATAGTCTGGATTACCTTTTGGCCAGCAGACTGCTATCCCAAGATATATTCTAGAATAAGGCCAAGTGCAGAAAGGGCCCAAGTTTTGACATGGTTGCTGGGACGTTCCTTCCTTTGTTGTCTACCTGCCAAAGGATTTGTTACTCTCAGATGCATCCATAAATCTTCTGTCAACTTGGCATGATAAAGAGACATAGCTTTGCTTAATTTGCCTGGGAAATGTGAAGAACGGAATTGAAAACCTGAAGGTGCTTCCAAGTAAAATGAAATGGTAATGGCAGCATTGCCATATTATTAAGCATGATGATGTAGGGCATACCCTTGAAAGTGACTGACCTATATTAAAGTAATGAGATCAACAGGGGGAAAATGTAATCAACTCTGTGGTTTATTATATTCCAATAGCAAGAGTTGGGATTATTATTGTTGTGAGGGGTTTTTTTTCCTCTTCAATTGATGGTAATCAGTGGTAGTATTTTACGGCCAGTAGGGGTTTATGGTATTAGAAGGCTTATGGCAATGTTATTTCAGTGATATATTTGAAATGAATACTGGAAATGATTGGATTTGTAAGATAAGGGTAATGAAGACAAAGGCCATGAGAACATTTATTTAACCATGTTTTTGTTAAATGAGGTCTTTAAAATTGGGATTACGAAAAAAGAGCAGGAGCTGGCAGGGGAGTATAGATAGGAGAGTTGATGTTGATTTAATTTAGGGCCAAAATGGGCATTTATTTGAGCTTTGCACCAAATGCAGCTTTTAATGAGAATCAGACAAAAATAAAAATTTTACCTGCCATTCCCAGAGATAAGCAAGGCTCAGCAACCCGTCTGAAAAATGTTTAGCTTGGCATTTGGCAAATACAAACTACTTGTGCTCCTGTATAATTCTTAGACTGAAATACACCCTCCCCAGTCCTTTGTACATGGGTGTTAATGGTGTTAAGTCTTAATTGATGCTCCGGGGCTGTCATAAGACACAGCAAAAAAAAGAAAAAAAAAAGAAGTGTCTCTGAGGTTGCTGCCAGACCGAGGTGTTTAAATTTGCAGTTTAATGAAAAACTGCCGTTTACTTACAGCACAGGGAAACTGATGGTCCCTAGCTCTGTAGTTTCCTCTTTGAGGATGCACTGGAATTTCACGAGAGACAAGGCACAGTGTACCATCACATGCATTGGGGCAATCAGGTTTTTGAGGTGCATTTCCTTGTTTGGGGGTGTCTTGTCTGTCCTCTCACTGTGCCACCTGCATTTTTATTTATTTATTTATTTATTTATTTATTTATTTATTTATTTATTTATTTATTTATTTATTTATTTATTTATTTATTTATTTATTTATTTATTTATTTGGACCTTCACCAAATGATTCCAGGGCAGGTTACAACAAGAATAAAACATAACAAAAGAAAAATAATAATAATTAAGAATATTACCCCCACCCACCCTCCCTCCCTCCCTCCCTCCCTAACAGGACAGCATCCAAAGGAAGCTATTTAGATGGCAAAAGCCTGGTTGAAAAGATATGTTTCACCAGGTGCCAAAAAGTATACAATGTAGGTGCCTGGCAACCCTCAAGAGGGAGGCTGTTCCGAAGTCTAGGGGCTACCATGCGATGATATATAATACACATGATAATGCAATGTAATTAGATGCTGCACAGTGAGAATTCTTACTCTCCCACTAAATTTAATGTGCAGTAATGATCATCTTGTTTTATTTGTATTTCATTTTAATCTGTATTGCTCTCAATTTGTATCTTGTTTTAATTTATTTTTACTTGTTGTAACCCGCCCAGAGACCTTCGGGTATGGGCGGGATAGAAATGTAAATAAATAAATAAATAAAATAAATATACTGCGGCACAATGACAAAAGATAAATCTTCGTGTCTAATGGAACAAATTGGGACTGCACATTCCCTTTGCAGTATAGAACATGTCTGGACGCACCAGAGGGACTTTTGAGGTCACCTTAATTGCATCCAGGCATTGCTCACTTGTTGACTATATTTTATGGATGTGCACAAATGTTTTTGGGTGTTCGATTCAAAACGAATCGAATGTTTGAAAATCCATATTTGTACGAATAGATTGCATTTGAATGTGGTAAAACTGTATTCAATACGAATCTATTCATACATATTCATACAACCATTCGATATGTGTCTGATACGAATGGATATGTATCTGGGGGAACATATCGGATACGTATTTATTTGTATCAGATACAAATCCATTCGTATCAGATACAAATAAATACATATCTGATAAGTTTCCCCAGCTTAACGAATGTACAAATTATTTGTGTGAATGTCCAGAAACATTAATATTTGTTCAAATGTTAGCATGCGAATATTGTAACATTCTATTCAAGTTCGAATGTCTGGATTCAGCCGAATTCGGCTGAATTTCTAATCTTACAAATATTCATGCACATCCCTACTACATTTGAATATTCTGGAATAAAGCACAGATATTCCAGAATATCCAGGCTTTATTCTGGAATACCCAAATATAGTGGAATAAGTAACTGATATCTCGATGGAGCATAAGAACATAAGAGGAGCCCTGTTGGATCAGGCCACAGCCCATCTAGTCCAGCATTCTGTCACACCCAGTGGCCCACCAAATGCCCATGGGCATCTCAAGCAGAAACAAGGGCAAACCTTCTCCTGCTCTCGAATCCCAGCAAATGGCCTAAGGGAAGACTTTGAGTTGGGACTGTTCTTAACCTTGACCCTGACCCTCCTTCCTCTCCTGAACATTCTCTGCTAGAAGAGGTGGGTTTTAGAGGAGGGTTGGGAACACAAGGGCCACACACTGTCTCACTGAGGCACCTCTGGGACAGCCCTTTTGTTATGTCTGAATGCGGACCAAGAATTTGTATGTTGTGAGGACTGAGGCAGTGGGAATTAGCTAAATATTGATAAAATAGTTCAGGGTTGATGCGGCCATATAATCAGGCTACTGGTTCCCTAGGAGAGCAAAGTGGCAACTATGGGTAGCAAACTTTAAGGCATATTGCACTGGATGGAAATGTTCTTTCCCTGCTTTTTCATATTACACATAATAGGATGTCTTGTTGTAGAGTAGAACAGAGCTCTCTTTCAGTGGAAAAACCCAAATACACACAGTAAAATGATGCTTGTAGAATAGTAGTTAGACATTATGAATGATCAGTTAGAGAAAGAGTGGGGAGGCCCATCCACACATGGTGATGCTGCCATGGTCCCAGCATGTCCCAGAGTTCTCTTCAGCAGTCTCAACCTTCAATAGCTACCCTGACCTTCTATAGCCTTGGATAAGTAAAACCCTGTCACCAGGTTAGCAGCATCTGGACCCTCTTCTGGGTGCGAACAATGTGAATGGATGGAATGACTTGACTGCAGTTGAGCAGTCACCCAGTGTGGGCAAATCACCATGGTAATGTCCCAGTGCAAGCCAGATGTTGCTACGGCAATTGGTGTGGCCATCTGGCCTGCCCAGGCCAGGCCATCCACACTTCAAGTGCTGGCAGTCCGGTTGGAGAGTGCAGCGCTTGAAGTGAGGATGCCCTCCTCTGAACCCAATCTTTTCCTTATTGGGAAAGTAACGTTATACCACTCAACTGAGTTTAGTGTAAGTAGGCCCAGAGAGTTACAATAAGTACGACTGTTATTCCAGAGGAGAGTAGAACTGAGGAGAAAGAACTGGAGATCACAAAATATTAAAATCTACAAATTGAAATTCAAGAGCTCCAACAGTAGTACCTGTCATTATTAAATTCTTTTTTCCAAGAACTCTTTGAAAGGCGCCAGAATAGATAAAACAGCAAGTCCCCATCTAAAAAATAAAAGCACTAGTGATATTCTTCTAAGATCCTTTGACAATTCCTACAAATTGGTTAGGATTTGTCTCACCTAGGGGGCAAAGCTCTAGCTGTTACACCTGGAGGACTGTGTACTCAATACTAGGGGTGTGGAAATTCGTATAGAGAAAAAATGAATATATTAAAATTCGAACTGATTTGAGTACGTTCGTGTCTATTTGTATGAATGTTTGATACGTATTTGCTGATACAGATGTCAACAACATTCATATGTATCCGTACGCATCCGTACACATCTCGTTTTTATCCCGTACATATGCTGTTTTCATCCCGTACGTATCCGTACAGATGTGTACAGATATGAATAAGATATGAATGTCTGAATTATTCGTACAGGTCATTCAAAATATTCTTATTTGAATTCGAATGTCCGAATTCAGATGAATTTGATTGAATAATGAATATTTTGAATATTCTTGCACATAATGACACTTTCATTGGTTCAAGGTCATATAAAAGGTACCACAGTACCAAGGATGTGATACCACATTGTACCTAATGGAGGTGATGTGATCCGCTCTGATAAATCCTTAAAAGGTTAAAGATAAAACTATTTAGTCCATAAAATGAGGGCTTGATTACTTGTAGTAAAAAAACTGTTGCAAAAAAAACACAACACATAGGGCAAATGGGAAATAATAGAATATTTAATGGGACAATAAATAATCATAGACTCAATTAGACATCAATGTCCTAATTAGCAATAAATTATTTAGCATGAAATCCAAATGCAATTTGAACACTGAGAAATCAATCTGTGATCCTGCAAATGGAGTAAGTATGCCTTACCAGCTACTGACATCCCTATAGCAGACAATACTAATCTCTATAAGTGCATTTGTTTTAAAGTGATACACAATGAGGAGTAATTCTTTTTATCCATAATTAGTGGAAGGGGGGCAAAGAGGTGGTGGCTCATTACAACTGTTATTCATTTGGAAGGAATAATTTATATGTGTGTAACTCTAAGGCAAGGACGCAACTAAATGAGACATATTCAGAGCCAGCCATAATCACTTGGAACACTCCAGATAGCTTA
Organism: Aspidoscelis tigris stejnegeri; assembly: GCA_023333525.1. Lineage (NCBI taxonomy): Eukaryota > Metazoa > Chordata > Lepidosauria > Squamata > Teiidae > Aspidoscelis > Aspidoscelis tigris. The sequence continues at coordinate 13,808,369 of JALMGA010000001.1, forward strand.
GGACAAAGAAGATAAGTAGAGCCCTGCTGGATCAGGCCATCTAGTCTAGTACTCTGTCTCGCAAGGTGACCTACCAATTGCTTATGGATATCTCAAGTGGAAGACATCTCAGATCCCTGCAGCCTGAAGGCAGTACCTAGGCATCCATTCTAGATAGGAACATAAGAGGAGCCCTGCTGGATCAGACCACATCACATCTGGTCCACCAATTGCTTCCCAGCATCTCAAGTAGAATCAAAATGCAAACCCTTCAGGTGGTCTTGAGAGGCATCTTGTCTGCCTCTCCAAACTGGATATGGTACCTGGGCATTAATTCTAGTAGCCATGGATACACATATGAGGCTGTGTCATAGAGCACCATTGTCATCCTAAAAAAGGCTCCTGCTCCTGCCGTGTCTCCATGTTTGGTGGCAGTGGCCAACTTTGAAGTGATCATGTACACTGTTTTCCACACGACAGGATTCTTCCCACCCTGCTATGGGGAACAGTGTCTTACTTGGAGGTTGTGATCAGACACAATTTAAAAAAGCACCTCTGAGGTGCCTCTGAGGCAGGTTAGAGAAGCCTTTGATGTGGGCTTGTTCACACACTAGTTTGGCCCCTCACCTCTCATGAACATTCTATGCTAGAAAAGCTGGACTAGAGAAGGTCTGGGAACACGAGGGCCACACATTGTCTCCCCGAGGCATCTCTGAGGTGCCCCCTTATTAATGTTTGGATTACACCCTGAAATGGAGAAGATGAGGTGCTGTGGCAGATGGAGGTGTCTCCCCCATCCACCAGTAACAGAGCCACTTCCCCTCCCAGCGTGCCAAAGGAAGTTCCTGCTGTTGCCTAAGCAAACCATCTCACTAGGCATCTCATGGCAATTGCACCATCCCATTTCTCCAATCACAGGTGGAATCGCCTTTGTTGGGCTTCCATCCATTGCTGAAAAGATGCCTCCTCTCTTCAAAGTGGAAATGGATGAAGGGTGTTTTTCAGCAGCAGTTGTGGGCACGTCTCCCATGAACTTCATAACAAGCTGCCATGCCAGGTAAGTGGAGGCTTTCTTGTACTTTGCTTCCCATCCCTGGTGTCTGTGGTGAAGGTGTCTTTCTATTACCTTCAAAAGTTCTTCACCCTTGCTATCCAGATGCAGTATTCAATTGATGGGGACATTGAGCAATTGCATCAGGTGTTGTAGAAGAAGAAGAAGAAGAAGAGTTGGCTTTTCTACCCCACTTTTCTCACCCAACTAAGGGGTCTCAAAGCGGCTGACAAAGCTTCTATTCTTCTCCCCACAGCAGAACACCCTGTGAGGTAGGAGGGGCTGTGAGAGCTCAGAAGAGAGCTGTGACTAGCCCAAGGTCACCCAGCTAGCTTCATGGAGGAGGGCGGAATCGCACCCAGTATTCCTAGATAAGACTCCGGCTCCCTAACCACTAGACCAAACTGGCTCACCAAACTGGAAGGTGTTGTAAGCCAATTGCATCACAGTTTGGTGGAATGCAGTACATAAGCTGACTTACCTCCTGCAGGGAGAAAACATCCAGGTGTTTTCTGTTAAGGCTGCCTGATTTAGGAAATTATTCATTGAGTCTTGTAAGGGTGAGGGGGACAAAAAATGATGTTATGTCTATTTTATTTTTGTTTTTATCATTGTACGTTTTATATGATTTTATCTTTTGTAAACGTGATATGGTCATATGACTAATCAATAAAGTCCACCCACCCACCCACCCACCCACCCACCCATCCATCCATCCATCCATCCATCCATCCATCCATCCATCCATCCATCCATCCATCCATCACAGTTTGGGCAGTTTTTACAGGGGTAGTTCATGTCCACTGATGTGGAACAGGGCGCAGGCAGCTGCACCCTTTCACTCCTTAGCTTGCATTTGCTGTTGAATTTAGCTAATCTGCATTCACTAATATTTATTTATTTTTATTTGAATTTTTATCCCACCCTATACCCAAAGGTCTCAGTGAACATATAAAGTGAACATTAAAACCATAATGATCAACCTGCCTGTGCTTAAGATCTCTTGGTTGTCCCATCACCCTCAGCAGCAAAAGGGGTGGGCATCCAGGACAGGGCCTTCTCAGTGATGGCCCCCAGGCTAGGGAATAGTCTCCCCCTTAAGGTGCATCTATCTCCTTCACTGTGCACATTTAGGAAGTCAGTGAAGATGCATCTCTTTGCCCTGGCCTTTGGTTAAATGGGGCAAATGGGGGGGTGCTACTGCTTTAATACCTATTGTTGCTGTTTTAATGATATTTGATTTTAGATGTTGTTATCTGCCCTGAGACCTTTGGGTATAGAGGGGGATAAAATGTACACAAACAAACAAACAAATAAATAACAGTGTCTGAATGTGCGGAGGAAGCAATTTCCTGGTTTACCCAAAGGCCAGGGCAAAGAGGTGCATTTTCACTGCTCTCCTGAATGCATAAAGTGAAGGTGCCTGAAGCACCACAGGAGGGAGAATATTCTACAGTCTGGGAGCCACCACTGAAAAGGCTCTATCCCGGGTGCCGACCCCTTTTGCTGCTGAGGGTAGTGGGACAACCAGGATAACCTCCCCTCCAGATCTTACACACAGGCAGGTCAATCATTATGGTTTTGAGGGACTCTCAATGTCTCACAATGGCAAAGTATGTTATTGAATGTATGCCAAGCAAAGGAATTTTTTTTTCTCTTTCATGATTTCCTGAATCTCTCTTCCTCTGCGTGAGGAAGAAATCTTCTCCTTATCTGCTCTGTTTTTCCTACAACGTGAACTATTTTTATAATCTTCCACCTTATGTGACTTTTTCCAAGTTAATAAAAACACCAGGTAGAGTCATAATGTCTCACAAGGTGGCTGCTAGTTACTTTTTATAACCTCTCCCCACCCTCAGTTCTCTGCACAATCAAGGCAGCAAGTACTTCTGGGTAACTGAGATCCCATTTTATTTGTAGCCATAAGTAGATTTTTAATGCATAATGTAAACAGAACCATTAATAGTCTCCTAAATGTGCAAAAATATTACCGGATTTGCCTTTCAGCCCATTACCTTCCGCCGATCTGAGAACAGGAGATAAAGTGACAAATTCCCACATAGAGATATTGTTTTATGGAGATTTGTGTCCTAAATGAGTCCCATAAATTTGATTCTCAGAGAGAGAAAAAGAGCCAAAAAACAAAAACATAAAACACATGAATGTCAACGCACATTTAATTCCTGTGCCTTAATGAAAATTATAAAAGGAATTCACCATCTGAAATAAGATGCATCGGGCATCATTCACTGCTCTGTAGTATGTTGAACAATCCATAACCTTTGAAGAATGTATTGAGCAAATTTGCACTTACTTTCCTGCAGAACTCCAGGAACACTCCCCAAATATGGTGGGGCAGATTTGGACCAGTTGGGGTTGCTCCTGTCCCCTAATATCACCTCAAGAATGATGAAAGATCACAATCGCATAAACCCAAAGTAGCACTGCAGGAAATGAATTGGTGGCAGTCACCCTGCTCCTAGCTAAACCTCAAATGCACCAGTCACATCTGCAACAGATCTAGAGTGCATTTGACATGGATTGAGAGTGGATTCAAAGTGGATTCAGGGCAAATTTAGCACTTTCAGAGCAGATATGTTATAGGATATGTATGGGATATGTATGTGTTCCTAATCAATATTCATACGAATTTGTACAAATACATTCGTACCACATTTGAAGGTGATCTATTCGAATGAATATAAATTTTCTGACACTGTTTGATATGAACTGAATGCAAAAACCCCGATTTGTGCACATCCCTATTCAGGTACACACACAAAAATGAAGAGTAGCCCCCTTTCCCCACCATAGTCAAAGATCCGGATCTTCAAGATCTAGATCTTTGAGATGGGGTCTTCCTGGAGATCCAGATCTTGAAGATGTCTGATGACCCCATTGTAGACACCTTTAAACAGGTCCACACGAAATCCAGATTTAAGGCCCTGAAGAACCCATTAAATCTGGATTTCCCCTGCCCTCATGGGGACAGGGCCTTGCAGATGGGGCCTTCAATGGGGTCCAGGTGAGGACAGGGCTTTCTCGACTGATACCAATCAGGTACTAATCAGGGTCTTAATGGGGTCTTAGAAGGGTTCTAGGCCCTAGTGGGGAAAGTCCCTAAGTTAAGCTGACAGTTCCATGCTTCACAACTGCCAGTGGAATAATTCACAGAGTTTGTAATTTACTTTATCAAACCTTCTGAATATCACTGGGTCAAGAAAGTAAACCTAACCAACCCTAACCCTATTTACTGTTCCTTTTACTTGATGTATGAATATATGTATTTTAGGGGTGTGCACGAATTTTTTTTGGTATTTGCATTTGAATTGAATGTAAAAACATTCAATTCAATTCAAATGTTTTAAATCCGAATGCAGCAAAAACCAATTTGAATACAATCCATTCGAATGCATTCATTCGAATCTTAGATACGAATTTGAAGATATGAACATTGACAACATTTGTATATGTTATATGTATCTGTATGCATTTAGTTAGCACCCCGTTTTATCGCGTATGCATCCCGTTTTCATTCCGTATTATATGCACAAAAGCTTACAGATACGTATGATAATTGTACAGAGACGTATGTAACACATATGTCTCTCTACATTCAAGTGATCTGAATCATTTGAATGAATGTTTTGGAACATTCAAAATTCATTCAAATGTCTAAATTCGAATGTGAAGACATTCTATTCGAATTTGAATGTCCACATTAGAACAAATTCGATTGGATTTTGAATGAGTAGAACATTTGTGCACATCCCTAATGTATGTAAGTTAAGTATGTTACTGTCTAATAAATAGTTAACTTTTTTTTTTAAAGGATAAATCCAAAGAGTTGTGCATGCAAGGATGTTCTTTGGGGAAAGAAAAATTGGCACTAGCTCCATTTCTGTGGCAGCTTGTATGTTCTCAGTGGGCAGGAGACATTTGGTCAAACAATGGAAATGCATGAGGCTGGCTGTGCTTTGCAGGTATTTAGAACAGAACAGGTGCATGGCATACAACCAATGTCTGCCCCAAGCACGTAATGATTTCTCCATAGCAGCAATCAAGCTAGGGAAATAGAATTGCCAATTTGATGTCTATAGGTCAGGTTGCCATGAAAGAAGAAAGGAAAGCTTGGAAACTACCCAGTAACCACAAATAAGCAAGTACAAACAATGTGCTTCCTAAGACAGCTTTGCTATGAACTTCAATTTACTATTTGGAAGTGCTGTGGATAATCTGTCTGGAAGGAAATGGGGAAATGCTCAGGACCTTTTGGCACTTACCTTAGATCTGGATTAAGGAGCTCCTTAATCAGGATCTTGGCCCTCTCTGTTCACATGTTAATGCAGACCATGGAAGCCCACCCCCTTGCTGCTCTGATTCCATCTGCAGAGCCAGATTTGGATTAAGAAGCCTCTAATCTGGATCTCTTTGTAGATCTGAGGCCTTTCTGCACTTAGGTGATTAGGCAGTCATGAACTAAGGGTGTAAACTTCAGGTGTAGGGAGACCATTTGCATCTGCAGGGAGGAAAGCTTCCCCAAAGCATCCATTACCAGCTTGAAATGCAAAAGAGTCCATTTACCAGCCACTGCTGATGCATCCAGAGCCAGAAGTTTTGCCTCCTCGCTGCTGTGATTGGCTGCTTAGATGCCATTGCAAGAGAGGCATGTTTGATCACAGGCTAGCCTGTGATCCAATGCCCCTCTTGCAATTCTATAATCGATCACCACTCCTGGGCATGGGTGAGTGGTCGATCACAGTACAGGTGAGTGATAGACTGGCACCGGCACTACACCTGTATGGACACTGCATTCCCCATCCACCAAATGCAGCAAACTGGAAACAGAACAGATGGCCATGTTGCTGGAAACTTCAAGTAAGCTTCTACTTAACGTTGGTAAAGGTGTAGAGCACGAGTTCATGCTCCACACCTAATCAACAATTAGTGAGTTTCTGGGGAGGGAGGGCCCACTTGTAGGCTGTAGCAGCCTACAGTAGTCAATGTGTGTATGCTGTTCCCCAGACGTTCCCCATTTCTTCACTACCAGCCTAAGTGTGAATAGGACTTGGCAAGATGCATACAGGCATCCATGAATGTTGTTGACATTCATAAGTGCAAATTCAAATAAAAAATTTGAACGAATAGATTTGAATTTGCTTTATTTAAATCAAATTGGGTTAAATTTGAATTTTAAGCATCCAAATCAAAGTGAATTTTTGGGTACCTGATTCAAAATGAATTGAATTCCAAAAATGGCATCCGTGCACACCCCTATTCCAGACTCACTGATGTGGACCTATACTAGGTGGGTGCAGAAAGGGTGCCTGTAAGTATCTCATGCTTGGGTGGGTGGAGGTAGATTAGTGATTGGCAACAGGGAAGGGAAATTAAGGCAAGGTGGCAGGGGGAAGGAGATCCGGTGGCAGAGAAAGGAAGTCCCAGCAAGAGGGAGGGAGATTAGGATGATGGGGCAGCGGAAGGGTTGTCAGGGGGAAGGGGAGGGACAGGAACCAGAGCAGAGGCTTACATAGGTATCATTTTCTGGGCAGCCAGGGAGCTGGAATGGTGGCCTCTTGGAAGGCGATTAAAACTTTAATTTTTTGTTGGCTGAAATGAAAGTAAACCCGAATAGTGGGAGGAAAATCCAGGGGGAAAAAAGACTTGGCATTGAAAGATGTAACCAAATGGGCTGGAATTTGGGCTGAAGAAGAATTAAAGTAAAGGTGTAAACATGTCCCTAGTCTAGTCAGTCATCATCTTATGAAATCAGGTTTAGTTGAGGAAGTCAAATAACCAGACTCAGTGATGAAAAGAAAGAGTTTTGAAACCTGGATGCTGAAATCTATTGCACTGTGCAGAAGACAACAGGCAACTGGCTCCTCCCCCCCCCTTTTCTTTAGTGAGATGTCACGTAGGTCATGTCAGGCTTGAGAAGAATGAAAAGATTTCTGATGAATGTACAGACCATGAGGCTTCTTTGATCTTCCTTTCCACCTGACTGTTGAACTATGAGTCCAATTAGTAAGATGCTGTAAATCAGCTGTGCATGACCCTTCCTATTACTGTGGCCCGCTTACCATTTTTATGTGAAGTCTACTGATATAGTAGTTTAGGACATTTGTATGCTGCTACTTATATTAAAAATAAACCCTCAAAATGGTTACAATTTAATAAAAGAACAAGGGAGAAACATAGATAAAAAAGTACAAAAACAGTGATAAAAAGGTAGACAATTGAACCATTAATACTGAGTGAAAGATGTGCATGAATATTCAAAATATTCGTCATTCAGTTGAATTCGGACAAATTCAAACATCAATATACAAACTGAATGTCCAGACATTTGTTTTTTAGTATTCGTACAAATATAAATATTTTGAGTTATTCGTACAAATAATTCAGACATTGTACTATATGTGTATGGATCAAGATGTGTACGTATCACACACGTATCTGTGCGCATCTTGGGAGTATCCATACTAATCCATATGGATACGTATGGGATGAAAACAGGATGCTTATGGGATAAAAAATGGGATGAGTACAGATGCGCATGAGATTTGTATCATTGGATATGTATAGAATATTCAAATGGATATAAATGTATTTGTATCAGTTTGAATGTCCAGACATTTGTTTTTCTTTATTTGTATGAATTTGGATATTCAAATATTCAATTTGAATTGAATTGAATGTCAAAAATTGCATTTGTGTGCACCCCTAGTGTCCAGACTGGCGGGTACTGCACATTCTGATGCATGAGCATCACACCTGATGCCTGATACTTTGTGACTGCAGCACATTATACCAATCACTACTGTGGATTTACCTGCTGTGGAACGATTAACACTCACTCCACAGTATCAGGTAATTTTGGAGTTTCCCCGCCATCAACTATCTGAAGGGCTGTTGCAATGGAGAGGGTTGGTCCTTGTTCTCACTTGCCCAGGATGGAAGGACTAGAAACAATGGTATGAAACTTCAAGGGAGTCAGTACAGACTGAACATTAGGAAAAACTTCCTGACAGTGAGGGTGATCAGTCAATGGAATAGGTTGCCATGGGAGGTAGTGAGCTCTCCAGATGTAGGTTGGACCTACATCTGTCTGGGGCAATTTAGGAAATCCTGCATTGAGCAGGTGGTCGGACTTGATAACCCTAGAGATCACTTCTGGCTCTAAGATTCTAAGATTAACACCTTGAATTGTGTTTGGTAGTGAATTGGCAGCCAGTGCAGCTCTTTTAGGACCAGCATAATGTGCATCCCCCATCTGTACTAGTCAGCAGCCTCACTGATGTCTCCTCTGCACCAGCTGCAGCTTCTGAATTGTCTTCAAGGGTAGCCCCACGTAGAGTGCATTACAATAGTCAAATCTGGAAGTTAGCAGAGCTTGTAACTGCAAGAAGACACTCAGTATTTTGTAGTACCTGCACCAGGGTATACCCAATCAATCATAGAAATGTTGCCTGCTTATCCCAACTAGAGATGTGCACAGATATTTGTAATATTTGTCATTTGTACACATTTGTACACATTTGGATATTTGTATACGATTCTAATGCTATGACATCCGTACATTAACATTTGTACAAATACAAATGTTACGGAACATTTGTATGAATAGTTCATACATTCATTAAACTGGGGTTACATATTGGATGTGTATTGATACGTATGCATTTGTATAGAATATGTATCTGATAAGGATCCAATACATATGTGTTGGTATAGGATACATATCTGATATGTATGTGTTATAGAGGATCCATGTCCAGGATACATATGCATTTGTTTCAGAAGTTCATATCAAATAGATTCCTACCACATTCAAAAGGGATCTATTCGAATCAATATGGATTTTGTAACATTCAATTTGTTACAAGTTGAATGCCCAAAAACTATTCATGCATGTTCCTAATCCCAGCAATTAAATGGGCTCTCTACCAAATGTAATTCTTCCCCAAAACTGAGACCATCTACTTGCCCACTCATCCACAGTTCAAGGGTTCCAATCTAGCTATAAGTTGTAAATAGACCAAATATATTAATTTATCTGCATAAGGGAAAGGACATTGATAAATTAATAATTTAATATGTTTTTAAATTGGGTGACCTTTACAAGTTATGTCTGAAGGATCACAGCCTAAAGTAGGTATGCACCAAGACAGGAGGACTGCAGGAAATCTTTTAAGAGATTGCAAGGAACACTGGGCTTACAATGTTAAATAAAATAAACTTAATGCTTTATTTCATAAAATCTTTCTCCTATTTTGTTTTCAAAGTATAGCGTAGGAGTTTAATGAAGTTTGCAATACTCAACCTCCTGTGGAATCCAAAAATAATGCAGGAGAATTGTTTGAAAATTTGAGAAGAGGCAAAGCTTCTGAGGTTCTGGGCTTAAATGCAAAATTGAAAAGCTATTTATGACTGTAATATGTTTCCACAGAGTAGTGTTTATTCTGGCTAATTTAATCCAGATATTCTTTCTGAAAGAAAGGGTTTGTCGGTCCCCTTTCAATGTTTACATCCACACAGCTGGGTTGCTGCTATGCGCTTCCTACTATTTATGCCATGTCTTCCATTACCGGTGTTTTTGTTGTTGTTAGAATCCTTTTGTCCCCTCAAAAAATGGAAAGAACCTGGAAAATCAGAATTTCCCTCTTGGCCTTGTCACTGTTGTCCAAAGGTTTAAACACAGCATCTGGTAGTGGGGTTGGCTGCAGAAGCTGCAAAAAGATCACAAGTGGTCCAACAAACTGCTTCAGCGGCATTTCTCTGAATTTTCTGACAGGGTTTATTGTGGTAACAACAAAAGCTGCACAGCTTTTCCCCTCACTTCTTTTCTGCAGCCTTCCATTTCTCAAGGCTCAGAGTAAAAGGAGCAACTATTTTCCTGTCCCATAAACTGGTAGTACACACTCAGCACCACCAGGGAGTGGAATTCTTTCTACTTGATGCAGTGGCCTTTGGGCATTGTGGCATCTGCAAAGCACATGGCTTTAAAAGGACAACTCTTCTTTTCCTGTTTGAGGATTTTCCCCACCTCCGGCCACAGGATGTGACATCAGAAGGACCTCTGACCCAGAAGACAGCAGCTTTTCCTCCAATCACCTCCCCTGATGTTGCTTTGATGTCATTTCCCCCATGCCCTTTGGGATTGCTGAATAAAAAGCCCTGCGAGAATAAACTAGAGCTTCTTTTTCCACCTACATCTCTCTCCCGACTCTTCTTCCCCTCCCTGTATTTCTTATCTGCCATTGCTGGGCAACCACATGGGGAATCACCAGGGCTCTTGCTGGTGGAGCAGCCTGGCTTTAACTATCGCAACATCCAGCATAAAAGCAGCAACCCTTGCCACTGCAGACCTTCCTCCCTAGCCATTTTAGGGCACCTAAGCCAGATATGTGCAACAGTTTATTTCTGTAGCTTTTCACTCCAAGGTAGGCATGTGCACAAAGCCCATTTCCCACATTCGATTCAGTGTGAATTGAATGTGGGTAGATTCGGCTTTGGCCAAATTTCACTTACAGATACGACCAAATTCGATTGAATTTAGACATTCAGGTAAGTTCCGGTTGTGTGGGATAAGGATTGGTGAGCTTTGTGGTGCACGATGCCATGTACCACAGCCAGTTCATGATAGGTGAACATCTGGGAAGGCAGGGGGCACTTGTACACTGTAAGTGCCTCCTGCAAGTGCAGATACGCTTGCCCATGTCTAACTGGTCATGTCTAACTGGTCAGCTACTTGAGAATACAATGGAGAAATAATTATTTTTAGCTGCACAAAAGCTCTAACTCACATTTGATCAGACTCACAGCAGGGCTTCTGCCACGTGTGATCTAGCTGTCAGCCCTCCTGCTTCATTCCCCATAGCTCCATGGAATACCAAGGAATGACTGCATTTTAGGGATGTCTTATTGTGATTTCTGCTCCAAGGCAGATATAATGAATTTCTTCATGCTGGACAGAATTTTTTTTAATCAGATGGACATGGCATGATTAGATTTACAGCTAAAAAAGCAACAGTTCTCTCACCGAGTCCCCTTAGGCTCTTTAATGCATTGCTATTTGCTACTGAAAACTACTAGTTATGGAGAGCTAAAAGAGCATAACCACATCCAAGGAGCATGAACAGGTGATCAGAGAGGCCGATTTGAAGTTTTCCTGACAGGTCTTCAGCCATGCTTGGACTGGGGCATTGCTCTTGCTATGACATTGTGCAATTCTGTTATCACTGTATGTTGCCCGGGGGCAAACACGCTCATGCTCAAATGATCTCTAAACCAAATGTTGTGATCTTGCGGACTTGGGCACAGACCCTTAACCTGAAATAATGGTTCATGTAGAACAGTTCTAGGCCACATAGTTATTTTCTGCATGGAACCTTGTTCTGAATTACATCTCAGAATTGGTGCTTGCCACCCACACGTTGGTGACGTCCACAGCACATCCAGGAAAGGGGTGCCATAGCCTGCACTAGCAAGACAACAACAGACCCCTATTTTGAGATATGTCCAGAAAAAGTCCAGTGCAGAAAGGGCCATAGATCCACAAGTCAATGTGGTATTATGAGGCCACATACCCCTTAGTTCTGCTTAATCCGGATCTCTTATGGACCTGTTTAATTATGTGTGTCTCCATACTGGGGGATACTGTGCATTCTGATGCACAATTGGGGTGAGGGCATCACACCTGATGCCTGATATTGCATAGGCGCTGGTGCATTATGCCACCCTACTTCAAATTTACCTACTGTGGAACAATGAACACTCACTCCCCAGTGTCAGGTAAATTCAGTTTCTTGCCATCCTGACAGGACAGCAGGAAACACCCAATGAGAGCTGAGCCTGCAGCTCAGCTCTCATTGGCTGCCCCATCCCACGTGACCGGCACCTCACTGCATGCATCACGGAAGTCTTGCAGCTGCCAAGGAGGAAGCTGCAGACCTCCATTTGGAGTGGGGACAATAAGTCATTGCATCCGAGTTAGGTAACGTGCAAATTTTTATATAACTGTGCATTTTTATCTGCTAGTCTGGAAGGGACCCAAGTGCTGATCCAGCCCATGTCTCCACAAGATCCAGATCAGTGGGTCCAGTTAATCCAGATCCACTGATCCAGATCTAACCCAGGTAAGTGCAGAAATGGGGGTTGGTGTCACACTAGTATCATAACAAAGTGTAGATTAGGGATGTGAATGAATATTTGTGCTATTCAGAATTTGTACGATTTAGTATGAATTCCAACATTTGTAGACAAATCAAATAGGGCCTATGCCTATTTGTTCTTCAATCAGATTCTCCAGTATTTGTCAAAGCTTTGGTCAAAGCTTCAGCAAAGGCTAGATGCCCTTGTGGCCTCCCCCTCCCCCTGCAGTCTCCCATAGCCCCACTTTTCTCCTAAGCACTTCTGGGTCTGCGCACACAGCTCCTACCACATTGTGCGATCCCTGGATGGGGAGCTGCATGCGTTGACCCAGAAGTGCTTTTTGAGTCTCCAAAGAACACTGAAATGGTCCCAAAGATGCCACTGTAGCCTCCCCAAAGGTAAAGGAGAGCGCTGGAATGGAAGGGTAGGCTGTAGTGGCATCCCCAGGCCTATTTCGGTGCTCTTCGGAGGATGAAACAAGCCTTCTGGACCTGCACTCGCAGCTCTCCAGGGATCGCAAGATGCGGTGGGAGCTGCATGCACAGACCCAGAAGTGCTTAGGAGAAAAGCACTTGGTGTTGTTGGTGGCGGCAGCATGACGAAAGGTAAGTGGGGGCAGGAAGGGAGGATTGGAGGGGTTCACTTCATTTCATGCATGAATATTCCTATGAATATTCATGTACGAATATGAAGCCCCCCACATTTGCGGGTGGGGAAACTCCGGCTGAAGCCAAATATTCCCACATTGAATTCATGCACAACCCTAGTGTACATCTGTCCTTGGTAAGTGCCACGCCTCCTCTTTTCTTGAGGCAATAAACCTTTCTTCCCCAGCTTCTCTGTTTCTTTTCAGGATCCCACCCTTACTTCACTCTTTAAGGGCTTTTCTAGGGACCCGGCCGTTACCCTTACGGCTCCCTTTAGTTGATAAGATAATGAACAAAACTGTCACTTCTGCCCCCTCTATTTAAACCTTCTCTCCCACTGTTGTCGGTCTCTCATTGGTCAAGCTGCTGGAGCTCACTTGCCCTTCTCCTTTCTTAGGGCCTGTAAGCTCCACCCCTTGCAGGCTTGCATTCTCAGCTAATTTACTATACAATGCCTACCAAACTTACCTACTGCTTCAGCTTAGCCGTCACAAAAAAGCCACTGTAAAAAACATGATTCTGGACTAGATAAGGCTTTTAAAATATATATTCTCTGCTCGTACACAGAGTCTCCTCTTTTGTTTCAAACCCCTAAAAGAAAGATTTGTGATGTTCGAAGCACAATGAACAAGCAATTCACTTTCCAAAGCAGGCAACCGCTTTTCCTTTTTACAAATAGAATTCATTATACATTTCTTTGGATCTTGTATTAGTGACTTAGCAATGCACTGGTATTTTTTTCAGCATACAGGATATGAAAGTATTCCCTTAAGACAGAAACTTTGAAACCCAACTTTTTAGTACACAGATGGTTCAAAAGAAGAAGAGGAAGAAGAAGAAGAAGAAAAGAAACACCTTAACAGAGAGCAACTTCACATCCTTTAACTCAGACTGATGGTAATCTTTGCACAAGGCAACAAATATAAAGCCTATTTTCTTCAGCATAGGATGTTGGAGGCCGTAAAGCTTTCTATTACTGCCGAGTGCACATTCATCATGCATAAGCAATTTTAGCAAATGTTTGCACCAGGAATGAGCGTCCTCCATCCTCTTGCCTTGGAAGATCTGTGAAGGAGGGAGGGACTTGGAGGGATTGAATCAGACCATAAACCCTCTCCAAGTGAGTGGCACCAAAATTTAATCTCCGCCTTTATTCACTTGCTCAGCAAGGCTGTATTTACATCAGTAAAGAGATCATGTCATCAAGTTAAATATGCAATAGGTGAGGAAACTGGTGCCAGTTGCCAGGTGCCCTGATCATCAAACCTATTACTTTTGACAGAAAAATGACTCTAGAGAATGATGCTAGCACACACCACTTATGAGAAGCAGCCAGATTTTAGTGCTTATGTTAGCACAATAATTCATTGTTCATGGCAGGAGTTGATCATTTTGAACGACTCATAAAACAACCAAGGAATACAGTACAGATCAGGAGGTTGGCAAGCCCCCTTGCTTGCTGTCTGACAAGTGTACCTGAAATGCAGGTAGAGTATATCTTACTCCTGCCTTAGGCTGCATCTGAATGTCACTTATTCTGCTAGATTTGGATATTCTAGAATATCGAAATTGGATATTTGGACTTCTGGGGCTAGGTAATGGATAGGCAGCTGGATATTCCAGAATAAAGCATGGATATCCATATTCTAGAATATCCAAATCTAGCAGAATAAGTAAGTGACATTCGGATGCAGCCTAAGGCAGGAGTAAAATAAACTCTACCTGATCTATTCAAACATTATATTTCTTTATATTTTTGATATAGTACTCTTGTTTGGTTTTTTGTTTTTGGCATTTTTGGGTTCTTTTAGGGATTTTCGGTTGCTTCAGTATTTTGGAATAAAGCATGGATATCCATCCATCCATCAGTCTCTGAATGTACCAACATTTGATTTGAATTTGAATGTCTGAATTCAAATGAATTTGTACAAATGTTGAATGGGATGAATATGTGCATCCCTTCATTCATTCAGTTTATTTGTATACCACCTTTCTAATAAATTACGCAAGGCCATTTACAGCAACCATGAAAAAATACAATAAAAAGTAATACATCATCACATCAGAGAAATACAGCAAGTAAATACAGCAAGTAAAGAAATCACTTTCAGTAAATAACATCAAATGCGTATCATAAGCAATGTACAGAATTCTAATAAGCTATATAATTTAACAAAATACGGTACACAGTATCAAATTAAAAAAAACAAGACCAATTAATACAACTAAAAAATATCAAAGGAGAAACTCTATCCCTACGATAGCGCAGTGAAAGTTTTCATGGGATTTGCCTGAATTTGCTTGAGAGTATAGCTGGGCAAATTCTGATAGGAGTTCTGGCTCAGCCTCTGAATTCTTTTGCTTTCCTCTTAAATAAACTCAGTTCTGATTATTCCTCCACCCACCCATCCCAATATTGAACCTTTATTCTATTCCTCATTTATTCCACAAGCATTTTCATTGGCAGCTGTTGCATTGTTACAAACACCCGAGCAGTTCCAACCGCTGAGCATGTCACCAAACCGGCGGTCTTATTAAAAGGCAAACATGAAGATTCTTCATCCAGAAAATACCGCAGCTGCTCCCAATGCTGAAACATAATGTTGAACCGCCAGCCGTGAGAACTGTGTATAATGTCTGTTCGAGATGAAAGGCTGCAATATCAGAAAAAAGGACTTTCTCTGCATAAGAACATAGTTGTAAGACAAGTTTTTTTGGTTTTCCAGAAATAAATGTATTGAAAAGGCAAATTAATCCCCCCTCCCTTACTCATAAAGAGTTTGGGAATGGGGATATTTTACAGATGCAAAGGCGAATAATTCCTCGAGCTGAGCTTGGCTTCTTATGGATCCAAAGACACCCCCATGCTTTTTTCTTGGCACAGATACCGAAGTAGTTTGTAGCTATTCTGCCTTCTGTGGGTGTCTATTGTCAGGGGCTAATGGGAACTTCAATCCAAAATTTCTGGACAATGCCCAATTGAGGAAGCCAGCACTAAACCATTCCCCTTGTAGCCTAGAGACGTAATAAAGCAGACTGAAGTTGTTACATGGGACACCAGGAATTGATGTTTTCAAGTAAGCCTAGTCAATTGCAAAGCAAGCCAATTTTAAAACATTGACTGCCGAGTTACTTTTCAGACACCGATGATGGGACAAGCCAGTGAGAAGAGTTAGGCACATGGCCTCATGAGGGCTGCATCTACACCCATTTTAAAAAGTGGCTCAAAAGCAGTGTAGAGATGGTAGCATGCAAGGAGCTGGTTTTCTCATTCCCTTTGAGCTGCTTAAAAAGAACAACAATAAACAGCTCTATGTGGATGCATCCTGTGTCTTAGGCAGAACCCACACAGTGTCTTTATAGAGGTTTGAATGCAATGTACTGCCACAAGGTCTTCATGATACTGCCTCCTCATTGCATGTTTGATGTGCAGAAGGAATGTTTCCATTTGCATATACTCTATGCTCTTCTCCTGCCATGCACTGCTACAGTGCTTAAACTGCAGAGGGGATACAAGAAGTCTCAGCTTTTCATCCCACTTTCCCCTTGTGGTATTAGTGGTCCTGATGCTGCCACTGTTACCACCACTAAAGAGGACTCCTGGTCTCCTATGTGGAGTTACTTGTATTTGAATGCAGGAATCCATGCATCCATCCATCCATCCATGCATCCATCCATCCATCCATGCATCCATCCATCCATCCATGCATCCATCCATCCATGCATCCATCCATCCATCCATCCATCCATCCATCCATCCATCCATCCATCCATCCATCCATCCATCCATCCATCCATTTGAGTCTTTCTGCACTTGGCTTTCTGGGGTGGCCACACATGCCGTGAAACATGCATTTGCACACTGTGGAGCCACTTCCATCCTGTAGCAGCTCCCAGCATCCACAGCCATCCTTGATCTTCAGAAGCTGTGGAGCAGTGTTCACTAGGAACTCCTACAAAATTCCTAGTACAATTCTACATGCAGTCTTGGCATTGCATCTGTGTGAAGGTTGCGAGGTGGTGGGGCAGTGTAGCTGTAGTCATATAGTAGCGTGTCACATGATCTGATAATCATAGCAAGGGCCTGATGCTGGTGCTCGTAATGAGAATGCTGGCCACAATACCTGATGTTATTCATTGTTGAATAGTAAGAGTCAAATAGATATCACAGCTGTATCTGAAAACTCATGTTCGCAGCAGAACCATGGGACATGACATAACAACCCAAGAACTGCAACAAGTGAGATTGTAACTGAATGTGAAAGCCTATCTTCCACCAAGCAGTGAGCTCATTTAAGAAGCTGCTGGCAGATGTGAAGGTAAGTCCATGCTGGTGACTACATCAGAACCCATCCAGGACCTGCCATAGTCTGCACTAACACAGAGATGGCAGGTTTCTATTCTGAGATAAAGTCCAGAATAAGACCTAGTGCAGAAAGAGCCCATGATAGCTCCTTATGTCTGCCAGGGGAGAGGAAAAGGCCACCAGAAGAGCGTCCTTAGATCTTGCATGATCCCTTGCCATCCAGGGTAGAACATTTTTTAAAGATTTTCTCAATCTTCTTTAAACAACAACACACCACCCCGTGTTGCTATTTTGGTCTTAGATCCAGTGTGTCACACCTTTGTTTCATTTTAACTGTCTAGGGTGGAAGAAAACAACACTATTCCATCTGGTTATGTGACTTTGGCTACACACCAGTCTTCTATATGTAGATGATAACTAGGGAGACCCTTTTTAGAATCTGAGTTTAAAATTTGGCAGTAAACTCTGCCAAGGTTGTGGAAGATCAGCCTCTTCAATTAAAATTCTGCTAAGCAGCTTTTCCCAATGTCTTCCATTTATGGTTGCCACCACAGTACCTTCTCTCTGGCTGAAACATAATTATCTTCTCATTCATTATTTCTTGTTCCGAATCCCACCCAGGAAATAAATCTGAGCATTAAAACAGTAACTCATTATGGATTGTCACGGTGTGCAAAATGCAAAGCCAAATGCTGGTGTTTTACAAGTAAACTAGGGTGCTTCCGCACAGGCCCTTTAACACCCATTAAGCACACATCTTGTGACGCGCCTCTGCACATGCGTTGCTGTTACGGATTAGTAACACTTTCGTGGCAGCGCGTCCACATTTGCGGGTCCATTTAGCACACTTCCGGTTAGGTGCGCAGTAGAAGCCCCGGCCACTCAGGAGGCATGCAGGACGCTGGTGCACTGCATCCTGGGTTCCTCCTCTCAGATTCGGGGCGACGCCGAACAGGTAAGGAGAGGATTCCGCCGGCTCCTCCCCTGGTGGGCTAGGGTGGGCTTTAGGGAAGCTCACCCTGGCCCCAGAAGTGACGATCCACGGCTTCTGGGGTGAGGGCGAGCTGAAAGGTAGGAGCCCCTGGTTGGCCATGCTTGGCTCCGAGGAGCCAATCATGGCGGGCTGGGGGAGGGCCCCGGAGCACGGATGGGAGGCGGGTGCTTTAATCCGCATCTATTAGATGCGGATCTACCCTGTAAATCCGGATCTACCCAGGATCCGGATTTAGTAAAACCGGGTCCTCTGGAATCCAGTTTTACTAAATCCGGGTGCAGTAGACCCGGATTTATTTGCCCCTGTGTGGAAGCACCCCTACAGTTAGACCATGATCTGGCTCTTCCATGATTGCACTTGGGGGCAGGAGGATTAGGGGACTCAGAGGAGGACCTCTTAGGTTCTGGGAATTTTCTGGTCTGTGGGGTGACTGTGGGAGAAAGCAGAAGCAATGGATGAGGAAGCCAACCATGTGCAGGAAGAAGCACAAGAGAGAGCCTTGTGTGCACTTTGCCTCCTATCCCAGAGGAACAAAGTTGTGGAATGCTTTGGGCGTCCACACTTCTGGACGCCTAAAGCATTCAAAACCTATCCAGCACCTTACTAAGTGTTGGCTAAGTGCAGATCGCGACCATTATGGCAGTGATTGCTTTGCTGCAGCAACAAGGCCATTGTGCATGTGCAGTGCTGTTGTCAGGGCAAGCAGGCAACGCAGCGTGCAGTTGCACCTGTGCTGACAGTTATGTGCTTCCCCTGCACCTCTTCCACCTGGAAGAGGTGTAGATGCAGCATGCAGGGCTATATTAGCCCTGCCTTCTAGTACAAGTGTGGAGCAGTTTAAAGTGCTCCACACCTATACAAATGGCTCTGTGCACAGCAGCTCCATGCAGTGTGGATGTGCCACATGGTAGCGTCCCCTGCATGGTCCAGAAAGGTAAGTGTGGATTCCTTCTGAGTAGCAGAAGACAGCTTACTAGCCAGATTAGGGATGTGCATGAATGTTCTTTTTTTGTATTTGATTCATATTGAACTGAATGCGAGAAAATTAATATTTCTTCTTTTTGTGTGTACATAAGAGAAACCCTGCTGGATCAGGCCACAGCCCATCTAGTCCAGCCTCCCATCACACACAGTGGCCCACCAAATGCTCATGGTCATCTCAAACAGAGACAAGGACAAACCCTTTCCTGCTCTTGAATCCCAGCAAATGGCCTTAGAAGCAACCTGCTTTCCCTCCCAGCCTGAAAGATGTACCTAGGCATTCATTCTAGTAGCCATTGATACATCTGCCATCCATAAATTTGTCTAACTCTTCTTTAAAGCCATCTAGGCTGGTAGCTGTTACCACCTCTTCCGGCAGCAAATTCCATAAACCGATGACCCTCTGGGTGAAGAAATACTTCCCCTTGTTGGATCCGACTCTCCTACCCATCAGCTTCATAGAGTGTTTCCTGGTTCTAGTGTTGTTTGATAGAGAAAAGACATTTTCTCTATCCACCTTTTCTATACCGTGCATAATTTTATATACTTCAATCATCTGGGTAGGTGCATTTGAACTTGCAGGCATCTTTTACAGCCTAGAAACGCCCCCCAGATGTTAACTTATTGTTAACTAGCAGTGGTGTACAACTCTTACCATTCCTGGCCCATTCTTTACCAATTCTGTCCAACCCATGACCATTCACACCATTTCTGGAGTGAGGGGTCATCTGAGCTGCCATGTAAGCATGCTTGCACTTCAGATGGCTCCAAATGTGACTGCATGTGCACAGAGCATCATTGAGTTGCAACGGCGCACGCACCATTGTGCTGGGCTCTGATCCCAAGATGGTGGCACTCTGCCAGCGATCAAACATACACCTAGACACTAATATGCCTCCCGGCACATGGGACTTTGTTTATTGTGTACTAGCGTTTCCAGGTGCAAATGCTAGTACATGTCAGTCATTAACACATTTTTCCCATCCAGCGGATGGGAAGCCAAGTGCAAAATCTGGACCAGGATACACAACGGGAGGAAGCAGGATAGGGATGTAAATAAGTAATTAAATAAAGACAAGAAAAGAATACAGAACAAAAAAAGGAAAAAAAAACCCATCCTTTTATGCAAATACTTCACTATTTAAAATTTATCCTTCCTAATGATCCTTAGCACAAAATGTGCTTTAAGATCATGACTTAGTTTGGTGAGGGTGAGAATCACATCTCCTTTTACTAAAATTTATTGACATCTTTCTATCTATTGACATCTATCATCTCTCCATCTCTCTCTCAACCCCTACACATGCAGGACACTTAAAAGTGCCCCCGTTTTCTAAGTGAATTATGGGGAGGTTTTGCATAATGACTAAATGGACCTTGGATGATGCAGTTCCACAGAGGACAGATTATGCATTGTGTAAATGGTCACCTTGCAGGATAAAAGAGAACTGGGAAATGGAAGGATTTTTACTCCCCTGTATAAAGGTCCTTTCTGCACTTGCCAGGAATAATTTGGAATCAGTGGGCCTTTTTGCCCTTGACCAATTGGTCAAGGCAGGGAGACCTCCAAGGCAGTGCATCTGCACTAGGGGTATGCACGGATGCAATTTTTGGGATTCGATTTGATTCAAATCAAATATCCAAAAATTCAAATCAGTTTTAATCTTTAAAATTCAAATGTATTCACAATCAATTCGAATCAAATAATTTGAATCTATTTGGGTGAATTTTCAATTCGAATTTGCAAATACAAATGTCGACAATATTAGTATGTGCCAATATGCATCTGTACACATCTGTACACATCCCATATTTATCCTGTATGCATCCCATTTTTGTCCCATATGGATCCGTACAAACATGGGAAAGATGCGTACGGGCAACTATGCATTGTGTACGTATCCATACACGTACGAATGTCCAAATAATCTGCACGAATAGATTCAAAAATTCAAAATTTGTTCAAAGAAGAAGAATTGGTTTTTCTTCCCTGCTTTTCTGACCCATTTAAGGGGACTCAGAGTGGCTGACAAACCTTCTATTCTTCTCCCCACAACAGACAGCCTGTGAGGTAGGCAGGGCTGTGAGAGTTCAGAAGAGAGCTGTGACTAGCCCAAGGTCACCCAGCTGGCTTCATGGGAGAGGGTGGAATCGAACCCGGTATTCCCAGATAAGAGTCTGGCTCCCTATCCACCAGACCAAACTGGCTCACAGAGCTTCCCGCAGGCTTCTAGGATTCCTATGCTTCTGTAGCCATGGTACACATGCTAGACAAAGGATTTACCAGAAGGGTCCTTGAAGGAATTTGTAGGAAGGAAAAAGGTATAATATCAGTTGCTTCTGAGAAACAAATAAGTGTTTATGGGACTTGGGAGCTCTGAAAAGTGAGACAGCTAGCAAAGTCGTAGAGCTTATTTTAAGTGGAATCCTTCTGAACTTCTCTCCATCCAAATTTCATCCTGGATTTCAGACTGCTGTATGTGGTGGCTGGAGAAATCCATTTCAAGTTGATATTAAAAAGAATTGTGTGATTAAAAAATGACAACATGCCACCAGATAAATTGCACAGTGTGGTGAAAGTTATAGATTTTGCATTTCGGTTTTGATGAGCGCAATAAAAGTCATCCATGTAACGTACACATTTTAAATATAAAACATTGTATTTCGAAAAGCAAAAACGAAGTGTATGCAGTAAAATATTTACCCTATAAAGTTTGTAATGCAAACATATTTTTTCAAAATCAACAGAGAAATTGGGGTAGAAGGAACCTGGAAAATAATGCTGGCAAAATGTGGACAGTTACAGAATCCAGCAGTGTCCATGCTATCATTGAATTTTGGATAACAAAGGGAGGGAAAGTCTCAGATCAGAGGTACCCGGTAACGTTACCTCCACCCACGTTACCAGGAAACAGCAAGTTTGCACTCAAGCAGATGAGTGAAGGAGCAGAGCACAAGTGATTTCTTCTTCCGTTGATATCAGAGACTGACAGCTCATGTGGAGTAGGGGAGGAGAAGCGAGGATTGGGGCTGCTTTTAAAATTGTATCACTGCTCACCAATTCTTGATACAAATGTAGCACTCTGATCGTTAGCAGGTGCTAGAAATGTATCTCTCACTGGCTGGTGCTTAAAAAAAAAAATTTCTCCTCTTGTGATCATGTTCAGAGCAGGCATAGCAAGAAGGCTAGATTTCTGCCCCAAATAGTCCAGGAGTGTTTCCATTTGGGGGGAAAAATGCAGACTTGGCTCCAAAAGGAGGGTGACAACACTCTGGGTGTTTCCGCATTGCTGCAAAAACCACATACAAAAAACACATACAAGACTCATATAAGACTTACCTTCCGCACTGGAGGATGGATGAGGGACCCTTCCAGGCAGCTGAGAGCCATTCTTAATGGGGTCTCACCACCAAAAAATCCATCCTTCATGAAGTCCTTGGAAGATTAGGTCTTCAATCCGTCCCCTTGCCTCGATCCGTTTGGAAGCAGGATGCTTCCGCACACGGAGAGGCAAGGGGACGGATGTGCCGGCGGCTGCCATCTTGGGAGGGATGGAAGCAGGCCAATCTGACTCCGTAGCCCCTCCCCCATGTGCCACATGCCGGCGGAAACACGCGGTGACTGGCAGATGAATCCTCCAGTCCCGCGGCCCCAGGGGCAGCTCTTTAACCACTAGACCACCAGATCATGCCACTGTGATCAGTAGTGATGCCTGCCCAGCACCTCCAGCCTCCTGCCCTTCAATCTACAAGCTGCCACTGGTTCTCGGGCAGGGTGGGACCTCCCCTACCCAATAGGGATATGCATGAATATTTGTAACATTCAAAATCCATACGAATTTAGCTGAATTCAGACATTTGAATTCAAATCGAATGTTGGCCCATTCACACATTGATATTTGAATTCAAACTGAATGTTTTGATACATTCATATGAAGCTTTGTATGGGATTCGTATGCTATTCATATGGGATTTGTATGGGACTGAGCATTCATATTGAATACGAATCCTACCACATTCGAAGGGGAACTATTTGAAGGAATGTGAATTTTCTTGCATTTGATTTGATACGAATTGAATACAATCATCATCATCATCATGCACATCTGTACTATCCAGTGCTAGTGTGTAAAGCAGAGCCCCTTGGGCCCATTCCTAGCATGGAATAACATCAGTTGTGGAAAGGGCCAGAAAGTTCTCTCTGGAGATAGAGAAAGAAAGAGGAAACGGGAACAGCTAAGAGAAGTCTTTGATTTTCTAAAAACACACATTTGTTTTATATGCAAGAAGTTCTTTTATCAGATACCTGAAGTGTAAAGAAAAGGTGTTGGATATTGCATACACATGACTGAAGTGCGGAGGGGGTGTGAGAGAGAAATGTGTTCTACAAGGTTAGATTAAAAGATAAAGGAACCCTGCCTGAAAACAGAGACACCGTACTTAAATCAGCTGGCAGGCTACAATCTCCTGCTGTTTCCATTGGAACAAAAAAGGCCTCTTTTTTTTTTAGTTGCTTTTTTGCTTTTTTGTTTGCTCACTGCTTCGTTGACATTTGTTTACCCTATTATTGACATTTAATTACCCTGTTGTTTACACGATGCATTTACACAAATGCATTCGGGTAGATAATAGGCTAATTAAAAATTGGGGCTACGCACGTACCCTAAGCTTGATTGTTGTTCCTGTTCTTGAAACCAACATTTGGATAAAGGAGGGAGTAGAACTATCTAGAATAAGGCTGTGTTCAGACATAAAAATAGGGGCACTTTAGAGGTACCTCAGAGTGTGGTCTTGTATTCCCAAGCCTTCACTAATTCACTTTTTTTTTTTTTTTAGCACAGAATATTTGGGAGAGGAGGAGGGGTGGACAGGTGTGTGGACAATCTCTCCTCAAACCCACCTCAAGGGCTCCTCAGAGATGCTTCCCCTCCTTTCCTTGATGAGTCTGGTCACAGTCTTAGACTGAGGATTGACTAATAGGGCACCCTCCAAATGGGATTTGCCCGGAGATCTCAGGGTAGGCTGTAATTAATTACATTTATCAATTATATATATAGTAGGGATGTGCACAAATGTCTTTATTTTTTGAATTCAAATTAGAGTCAAATTGAATGTCAAAACATTTTTGAATGTTTCGAATCTGAATGCAACAAGATCCTATCCAAATCAAATACATTCAAAACTATTGGTTCAAATGTTAGATTTGAATCTTAAGATATGAATGTTGACAACATTCGAACTTTAAGATATGAATGTTGACAACATTTGCATGTGTTATACAGTATGTATCTGTACGCATTTTGTTCACATCCCGTTTCATCCCGTAGTCTCACTGCTATTGTTCTATCAGCAGATTAAAATGTTCCCTTTGGAATGTGCCTCTATGTATACATCTAAGGAAGGAGCCACCTGGCATGTGAAAGATTTCCTGGAAAAAAGCCTGAAGCTATGCTGACCACACTATGTCATCACACCCATCAGACCTACAGTTTGTGTCTGACAGTTGGCAAAAGGCCTTATGGAATTTGCTGCCAGAAGAGGTGGTAACAGCTACCAGTCTAGATGGCTTTAAGAAAGGGTTGGACAAATTTATGGATGAGAGATGTATCAATGGCTACTAGAATGAATGCTTAGTACATCATTCAGGCTAAGGGGGGAAGCAGGACACTTCTAATGCCATTTGCTGGGATTCAAGAACAGGAAAAAGTTTGTCATTGTCTCTGCTTGAGATGCCCATGAGCATTTGGTGGGTCACTGTGTGCAACGGGATGCTGGACTAGATGGGCAGTGGTCTGATCCAGCAGGGCTTCTCTTATGTTCTCTAGTCTTCCATGCAAAGCATAGGAATATAAGTGGAGCCATGCTGGATTGAGCCATAGACTGTCTAGTCCAGCATCCCGTCTAACAGAGTGGCTCAGCAATTGCTTATGGTCATCTCAAGCAGAAGCCAAAGGCAAACCCTTCACCTGCCCTTGATCTCCTGCAAATGGCCTTTAGAGGCATCCTGTCTCTCCAACCTGGAGGCAGTAGTAGCTATTGATACCACTGTCCTCCTTGAAAAATTACTCTGACCTTTCCTCTTTCCTCACTGCTCCTGTGTGGATGGATGGCAATAGTGCTTGAGTAGCCAGTCGTCCATCTAGCCAGGGGCATTAAGGGACATGGAGAAAAGTTCCTATGTGTCTCTGAAGGGCCCCAGTCAGAAACTTCATGCAGGAAACGTTCATTCTTTAGCTTGGAAGCTAGCACAGACAGGATATAGGTGCATGTGAAATCATGCCTTCTGCCTCTAGGGTTGAAGGACCTGGTCCATCCCACCAGGTGTTGTGATTGTCTGCTGTTGTACTGATCTGCCTAAGGGAAGGAATCATCATGATGAGCAGAGCTTGATGGCTCTGTATGTCTTTGCAGTTACAAATGCAGCCATCTCAGTCTCCATGGAGCAGGCACATCTTTGATGCGCTGTGATGTGAGAAATCTGGATTAAATCTAAGCAGGAACCTGTCATTTGCTATTTCTTGATGTTAATAGGATGTCTCATTTGTAGCAGTTTTTCAGCTGTTATGCTGTCTTCCAGGTTTCTTCTGAGAACCTAAGCTTTCATATATTGCTGCAATATCCATCTTCAAAGGATTTGGCTTTTGGAAGGGTCAAAAATGACTGGTGTCTTCCTAGCTCTTGGCCAATTCACACTTTGGTCCATAGTCAATAATCAGGCAATATCTGGGGAAGAGCATCCCCATTTAGAGGAGACTGTTACACCTGCAGGTGCCCCCTGCCTTCCCAGAAGTTGCCTAGTTATGAACTAGGTGTGGAGCATGAAATCATGCTCCACAATCTTACCAATCTTCCCCAATCACTTACATTTTGTGTCCAGCTGGGTAGCATTCACAACTCTGCTGGAAGTCAAGAGGGCTGACGTGACGGCGACTGCGCAGAGCATCAGCATTGTCATGGCGTTGGTGCTGACACACATGCAGTTGCAGAGGGCGCTGAACTCAAGTTGGTGGTGCCCTGAAGAGGACCGGCATGGGCTGTAAGTTATTAAGGATCACAAGTGTGAGTGTTAATTAAGGTTAGGTGATTGCATTTATTTCCCGTCCAGCAGATGGGAAGTGTGCAATCACCCCTTGTTTCCCTTTTTATAGATGTCTGCTGTTTGTTTGGCAGTTCTTCTTGTGTGAGTTGTTAATGAGGAATTGGTTGACTCTTATCCTGGCTATAATCTGTTAATGCTGTTTCCTTAGGTGTAGGTGTTAACAGTGGGTTGTTGAGGCTTTCCTGTTTGTTATGTATTAGCACAATCCCTAGGGGTGAGTGACCAGTGTGTCATGTGATTGTTGAGGTATGATGTAAATCCATTAATAGGTTGCTTTCAGATAAATGTGTATGAGCACAGAGTTATTCATTCCTCTTTTCCCCCACCTTTTTATGTCCAAATTCTTCTTTGCTGCACTCACACTCAAGCTGTGGACTGTGTGCACAGCAGGGAAGCAAGGACCAGTCTCGGGGGTGAGGGGAGATGAATCACAGTCGACATGGCTGTCTGGGGAGGCAATTTATATGGTTATTGCCTGTGTCAGCTCAAGAGATGTTGGTGTTTGCCCTTTTCTTTTTATGTCAACAGAATGGGAAATCTCATTCTGAGGGCAGGGTGCCCTCTTATATGTCTCAGAAGAAGAAGAGTTGGCCTTTCTACCACTTTTTTCTCACCCATTTAAGGGGACTCAAAGCAGCTGACAAAGCTTCATATTCTTCTCCTCACAGCAGACATCCTGTGAGGTGGGTGGGGCTGTGAGAGCTCAGAAAGAGACCTGTGACTAGCCCAGGGTCACCCAGCTGGCTTTGTCAAGGGGTGAGGAATTAAATCTGGTATTCCCAGATAGGAGTCCGGCTCCCTAACCACAAGACCAATCTGGCTCACTGATCCTCCAGCCTGGATCAGTGTGGGAGGGGGATGCAGATGCCCCTCCCTGGGTGCTTTTCCCAGTCACTCCCAGAATGATGTGCATGATACAGATTTTGTGCATGCACAGAGTAGGGTCTTTTTTCTAACATTATGTATCTATGTACTGTGAACTGATAGGCTCAAATCAGTCATCTGCATTTCTGGGTCTCACCTGCGAAATGGAACAGATCATCACCATATTAATGGAGAGCAAAGGCACCCATACTCAGCATAAAAGATGAGCCTGACCCAAGCTTGACACTTGGAGGCTACAGGGACAAATCCACTACTTTCTTCTTGGGTATTTTTGGACTTTTCATTCTAGCTTACAGTCCTGGGATTTCTGAGCAGCCTTTCATTCATTTATGAGATTTTAGCTTTCTGAAATCAGCCCAGGTTGGGAAGGTGCTGTTTCCTGCTGTGAGAAAACACAACCACATCTATGCTTTTAAAATGACTAAGTAATTAAAAGAAAAAGAACTTCCTCCCTTGTGCAAAATGTCAGAGTCAATGTATTATCTCTTCTTGATACGTCTTCTAACACCAGATTGTGGAAAGTATTTTTTATAGGGATGTGGACAATTTTTTTTTTTGCATTTGATTCAACTCAAACATCAAAACATTCAATTCAATTTGAAAGTTTAGAATCTGAATGCAATAAAAATCAGATTCGAATCTGAAGATACGAATGTCGACAACATATGTATGTGTCATACGTATCTGTACGCATTTTGGATGCAAACGCGTACAGATATGTTTGAGATGCATACAGACACGGATGTGTACGTTCGCATCTGTACATTCATATCTGTACATTCAAATGTTTTGAATAATTCAAACAAATATTTTGGAACATTCAAAATTTGTTTGAATGCTTACATTCAAATATGTATACATTCTATTTGACTTCAAATTTCCACATTCGATTGAATTCTATTGAAGCCTGCTTGCAGTTCCGGTGGGCCCCAGAAAAGGCCCACGTCTCCACTGGAGCTTGCCCAGCCACCTCCGCGGGGCCCACTTACCTGGGGTGTGAGCTTTGATGGCAACGTGGGCCTCTTCTGGGCCCTGCTGGAAGTGCGAAAGGGCTCCTTGGGGTAAATACAGGGCTTTGAGTAAAACTGGAAGGCCTATATTTACCCCGAGGAACCCTTTCACTGTTCCAGTGGGGCCCGGAGTGGCTGCAGTGGCAGTGTGGAGAAGGTGGTGCGGAGGTAAGGTAAGTGAGGAGGGGGTGGGAAAGGACAAGTGGATGGGAGGGAGTGGGAAATGATGGGTGGGTGGGAGATGGTGGGAAAGGAGAGATGGGGGGATTCATTCTGGGCATGGATATTCTATAGAATATCTGTGCCCGGGTCCAAACACCTCCACATCCGAGGCAGGGGTATTTGACTGGAGCCGAATTTTTCCACATTCTATTCACCACAAATAGAATGTGGAAAAATGGCTTTGTGCACACCACTGTTCAAATGCAGTAGGATTCAAATTTGATACAAGTGTTCAATATGAATTTGCATATGAATCACATACAAATAGTATATGAATCCATAGTAACACTTAGTATGAATGTATTGAAACATTCCATTTGAACTTGAGTGTCAATCTTCGAATGTGCCTACATTCGATTTGAATTTGAATGTCCAGATTTGGCTGATTTCATATGAATTTTGAGTGTTATGAATATTCATGCACATCCCTAATCTTGGGCCCTGTCTACACTTAGTTTAAGGGAGCAGTTCTGGATGCTCTAGGAGAGCTGCAAGTACGCACTTATCTGCTCCCATCCCAGAGTGCAAGTTGCTCCAGTCTTCTGTAAAAACATGTTCACATCTTTGTTGGGTCCAGCTGGCTCTCTGAGATGCCTCTTTTGTTATGTCTGAACACAGCCATAGCTATAAGAACACAAGAACATAAGAGAATCCCTGCTGGATCAGGCCACAGCCCATCTAGTCCAGCAACCTGTTGCACACAGTGGCCCACCAAATGCTCATGGGCATCTCAAGCAGAGACAAGGACAAACCTATTCCTGCTCTACAATCCGAGCAAATGGCCTTAGAAGCACCCGGGTCCCCCCCCCCCAGCCTGAAAGATGCATCTAGGCATTCATTCTAGTAGCCAGTGATACATCTGTTGTCCATAAATTTGTCTAGCCCTCCCTTAAAGCCATCTAGGCTGGTAGCTGTTACCACCAATTCTGGCAGCACATTCCATAAGCCGATGACTCTCTGGGTGAAGAAATACTGCCCTTTGTTGGATCCAACTCTCCTACCCTTCAGCTTCATAGATGCCCCCTGGTTCTAGTATTGTGTGATAGAGAAAAGAAATTTTCTCTATCCACCTTTTCTATACCGTGCATAATTTTATATACTACAATCAGGTCCCCTCTTAAACGCCGTCTCTCCAGACTGAAAAGGCCTAGACGTTGCAGCCTGGTTTTGAAAGGGAGGTGTTCAAGCCCTTTATCATTCTGTTTGCCCTTTTCTGCACCTTCTCTAGTTCCACAATATCCTTTTTGAGGTGTGGTGTCTACTGGTTCACCTTTATCCACGCGTTTGTTGACACTCTCAAAGAATTCCAACAAGTTTGTGAGAATCGAATGGCCTATCATTAAGCACTCCTAGTTTTCTTTGCTTTGCCCATTGAGTTCCCATACAGGAAAATAAGGGTTTAACTCTTATCTGGAGGCACAGTTAAATGAAAAGTGGGGAAGGCAGCTGAGAACATCTACCTACAGTACACACTGTTATTTTCTCATACATTGAATAAACAGCAGAATGCAGAAACAAAATAAAATGCAGCAGTGGGCTCTGAATAAAATGCTAGAGACATGTTTTATTAAATAGAGTCTTGAGTGTTGAAAACTAGTCTTGACAGTTCCCAAGTCTTGCTAAAACCCTGATCTTCAGAAACTTGGAAAATAAGATGTTGCCTTGAGCAAAGGTTATTGTTCAGAATATAAGGTTAACCAAGACAAAATAGAGGTCAGAGTAATGGCCTCACACTTAATGACAGAAGTTTTCAATCCCCTGAAATCCTTTCAGAGAAAAAATTAATAGCTGGAGGGACAATGCATTGAGAGCAACGTTAAACTTTGTGGGGCCAAGCGAATACTTTTTTCCTTTTCTTTCTCTTTCTTTTTTAAAATATCCATTTCTGACCCGCAGCTAGAGAAAGCGAGAGTTCCTCAGATGAGATTGCAGGTTGATTGTTTGGGTGGGGGGTGGGGATTGTGCATCAAATAATAGAAGGAGCCAGCTGTGATTATTAGAATTGCCATTATAGTTTCTGTCCATTAAAAAACACAGGCTGCATCCAGATGTCACTTGGATATTCTGAACTAAAGCACTGATATTCTAAATATAGGGTGCATCCCCAAGCAATTTAAAGTGTGCAAAAAATCTTCTTTTGCCTCTGAGCGCCCCCATGACAGGATTTTGAACGAGCTTCCAGCGCTACAAAAGCAAGAAAACCCGTGACAAAAAACCCAGTGTGCGGCAGCAGCAAAAAAAGCAAATTCAATGCTGGGAATAATTAGGAAGGGAATAGAAAACAAGTCAGCAAGTGTCATTTTGCCCCTTTATAAATCTATGGTGAGGCCACATTTGGAATATTGTGTACAATTCTGGTCACCTCAAAAAGGATATTGTGGAACTAGAGAAGGTGCAGAAAAGGGCAACCAGAATGATTAAGGGTCTGGAACACCTTCCCTTACGAAACCAGGCTGCAACGTCTAGGCCTCTTCAGTCTGGAGAGACGGCGTTTGAGAGGGGACCTGACTGAAGTATATAAAATTATGCACGGTATAGAAAAGGTGGATAGAGAAAATTTCTTTTCTCTATCAAACAACACTAGAACCAGGGGGCATCTATGAAGCTGAAGGGTAGGAGAATAAGGTCTGAGAGGGGGAAGTATTTCTTCACCCAGGGTGTCATCGGTTTATGGAATTTGCTGCCAGAATTGATGGTAACAGCTACCAGCCTAGATGGCTTATGGTAGGGCTAGACAAATTTATGGACAACAGATGTATCAATGGCTACTAGAATGAATGCCTAGGTACATCTTTTAGGCTGGGTGGGTGGAGCAAGATGCTTCCAAGGCCATTTGCTGGGATTCAAGAGTAGGAGGAGATTTGCCCTTGTCTCTACTTGAGATGTCCACCGTGTGTGACAGGGCGCTGCCCTAGATGGGCTGTGTCATGATTCAGCAGGCCTTCTCTTATGTTCTTAAGTACCGCGGAATGATCAACAACTGCTCTGCAGTTTCAGGTAAATGTTCCCGCCAATCCAGACAGGATGGTGAGAACAGCGAATGAGAGCTGAGTGCAGCTCAGCTCCCATTGGCGGCCCCCTCCTACATGATGTGTGCCTCACCATGTGAACCACAGAAATATTAAAGCTGCCGAGGAGGAAGCTGTGGGAAGGGTCCTCTAATCTGGTCAGCGCGTCGTGGCTTTGCAGCAGGTAAGCTGTGTATTTTTCTTATAACGGATTTTATTACACTAATCTCGAAGCTGCCTTAGTCTGATGGATTATCTGCATCTGGGATTTGAAAAGACAGTAAACACGATTGTTTCACAGTGACTTGGTTCCATGTTTTAGAAAACCTATAAGGATTGTTTTCCTTGATAACAGGAGGTTAATGTTTAGTAGCTACATTTGGAGATTTACTGCTCATCAGCTCTACAGAAAAATGTTAGATTGTACTAGATTCTCCCTCTAACCTGGGAGGCTTGGTACGGGAATTATGGAGAATTCCTGTTCAATTGAAAGTGTATTTTTAGATTTCCATTTTTATGATTTGCCATTTATATGGATAAATGTATGAATGCATAGGAAGGCAAGTAGGTAGGTAGAAAGAAGAAAGGGACTACCGCTCAGTATCACAATTGTGAATTCAAGACCCGCTCAATCTGAAGTGTATCTTTAGATATCCATTTATATGACTCACCATTCATAAGGCGCGCTCCCATTATAAGCTTATATCAGGTTCAAAACGTTTTCAATCCTCTCAGTTCCCACGTCAGGTTGGCTTAACACGCTTTCCGCATGTTAAATCACTCCAAAGTGTTGTAAATGTTAATCCTCATTTCAACAGGTCTCACTCCGGTTTGTGCGCTTGAAATGTTTTACATTTTTTACTGTGGGAACCATTCCGTGTTAAGGGATGAGAGTTTCCCTCCCACAATAGCTTGCTTCCAAAGATAGTGATTTTGCTGTAAAAATCCACCCCTTAAAGCAGCCGCTACACTGTAGCAATCCAACCACTTCACACCTGATAACAATGTTGCAATTTTGAAAGTTCTGACCTATAAAAAAGGGAAAAGAAAGGAAAGCAGCTACAGGTTCTGGGAGATGTGTGAATGTTTTAAAGGTTGTGACGGTGCTGGGCAAAGGGGGCTTGAGTTGCCGCTGCTGCTGCATGCCCTGGGTAATGGGGAGAGGAGGGGAAAGAATTGCTGGCTGCCCACTGCTGTTTTTCCTCTATCCAGGCAAGCAGCAGCCACCCAGCCACCCAGCTAGGCTCCGTGAAGGGGTCCCTTATGGGTGGCACATTCATGCCAGGAGGAAGAGGGCAGGGCAGCCCCGAAAAGCGGCTTTTAAAAAGTAGCCACTTGAGTCCCCCCTTGAGTCACGTGCATCCTCAGAATCCGGATCAAACACGATTCTGGCTGAAAGTAATGGGATCAGGCAAATTCGTGTTTGCATCCGGTTATGTTATTTCGGTTTAGGGAAACTGAATTAAGCTTATAATGGGAACGCGGCCATATTGATCTCTGGATTTCTGGATAATGGATAAATGGATAGATAGAAGATAGATGAGCCGATTGATAGGTAGGTAAGTAGAAGATCTGGAAGAAGAAAGGGACTAATTGCTTGATATCACAATTGTGGAGAATTTGATATTTGCTCAATCTGAAATGTATTTTTAGATTTCCATTCATATGGATTTCTGGACAGGCAGGCAGACAGACAGACAGATTAGATAGACAGGCAGGCAGACAGATAGATGATAGGAAGAAGAAAGGGACTCATTAAAAATCTGTGAGCAAAATATGACACTGATTTTTAGGACTTTTCCATCCCTAGTTGTGTCAAGCATCAGTCATGAACCACTGAATTCTGCTCAGCAACACTTGGGGCCACTAGCTTTGAAACTACTCCTGCTTCTGATGCTGGCTGTTGAATCACTTACAGGTGTACTTGGAAAGCTGGAAACTGTCCTGATGCTTCTCAAACTTAACATGGCTTGCAAGTAAATGGGAGTGGAGGAGAAAGAGTTCATGCCCGGCTACATTAGGATCCGAGATAAAGCTGCCCTTCAGGTTATGGAATTGGCATTCATTTAAGCAGTGCCTAGTTTTTATTGGCTTTGTCCATTGGGCTCCATCACTTTGATCTTTCTTAAAAATAAAAAAAATGTACAGTTTTGTATCATTTGCATTTCAAAGGGAAAATTGTTGCCAGGTTGGAAGGGATTTAGAGAAGCAGAGAAGGATGATGAATCTGAAGTGCTAGAAAATCTCATGAAACAAGCTCAGATTATGGAAAATGAAGGGAAGGAATATAGAAATGGTATCAGATTTGCAGATTGGTGCACAAACTGTTTTCTGAGGAAGCAGTCTTGCTGTTTCACTGTTTTCCTCCTTTATTATATTTAATCTTCCGTGGTCTTGTGTCACTGATAATATCCTGTCCTATCCCACTCCTTGCAAGCTGTTTGGAAGGTAGCTATAAACCAAGGAGGCAGTTTGCCCACCATTTCAGTTTAAAACGTTTTGGATTGGCATTGAAGTTGATCAATCAAAAGGGATTTGGAGCGTATATTGACCAATGAAAGTGCCAAAAACAGTATGAAGACAGGCCAACCCTTCTCACTTTATTTATTCACTGCTGTTTTTGGCCTTGGAAACCCATGGGTCACATGGGATTGGCAGGTTTTAGAGCTACTTTCAAGTTCTGGGCCAGTTTCTGCACATTGGTCAGTGTCCTTGAACAAGGAATTCAGTTCTGTGCAGAGGGATTTTAGATGTTGTAAGGGCACTGAATGGATTCTTAGTCATTTGACTGAGCAACTACTACTCCCATCATGGTAGCAGCTTGCAGCTCTTCTCATTTGTTCACTATCTGCATGCAAACAGAAGGCGATTTCTAGAATAAAACCAAGCCTATAACCCCACTAAAAGACTTCTGCTAAGGATGTGCTCATTCACATGGTCAGGGATGCCCCCAGGGTAGGGATGTGCATGAATATTCATAATATTTGTTATTTGTGTGAGTTTATATGAATTTGGACATTCATACACCAATTTGTAGAGACATTCATATGAATAGTTTGGACATTCCTTAAACTGGGGTGGGTAGGTGGGAAAGCGGCTGAGCCAGTCACAACTGCAATGGATCTAGAGTGCATTCAACATAGATTGAGAGCGTATTAAAAGTAGATTCACTTCAGATTTGAGACTTTCAGAGCGGATTTGTTACCGGATATGTATCGGATACTTATTTCAGATAAGTATTGGATACGTATTCATTCATATCCGGTACATATTAGTTTGTATCTGATATGTATTTATTTGTATCTGATATGTATTCATTTGTACTGGATATTCATACTAATTTGTATGAATACATTCATACTGAATAGAATTTTACCACATTTTAAGGGGATCTATTCATATGAATATGGATTTTCTAACATTCGATTCATTATGAATCAAATGCCCAAACCCACATTCATGCACATATCTACCCCAGGGTGAATTTGATATCCAAGGGACAGACAGAAAATGTAAAAAGAACACATACTATTTCCCTAAGCCTCCAACTGTCTAATACAGTGGTTCTTAACCTTCCTAATGCCACGACCCCTTAATGGAGTTCCTCATGTTGTGGAGACCCCCAATCATGGGGGCGGAGCAGCTGGGAGGTGGGAGGGAAGGACGGTGGGAGACTCGTCGCGACCCCTCTGAAAGGGTAGTTTGACCCCCAAAGGGGTCCCAAACCCCAGGTTGAGAACCACTGGTCTAATCCTTCCACAGATGAGAAAGACTTACTTTCAAGGTGAGTCCTCTTTGGGGCACATGATAGGAGAAGCTACAGAGATTCCTATAGCCAATGCAAATGGCTGCTAGGGGCTGACCAGTCAGGGACCTAGAAATCTGGTTGACGGCAGGCAACGAACAGTGAGCAGCACTTGTTGCTATGGAGGGGTGGACAGGCTTTAAGGCAAAGGAAGAGCAACATGAGGTAGAATTTTCTTTTATCAGTGTGAAAGATTGTTTTTTGGCCAGGTATACATGGGTCACATTATGTAAAAGAGTCACAGGGGGGAAAAAAAGTCCAGTGTGATCACCTTATAAATCTACAGGGATGAAACCACTGGATTAAAATGTTTTAGTAGGCAAGAGTAGAATTTTTAATTCATTTTTACAGATTTGTGAAGTCGAGGAACTGAGTTGACCCAAGTTCATATACTCATGGTCAGTTGTTTAAATGTAATTCCAAAACCCTTTTTCTATATTGTACATAGAGATTGCAACAACGGTTGTACAAAGCATTTCATGGGGTGTATATTCTAAGAGGCTATTGATTTGAAGCTGCACCTAAGGAGAGGAAAATATTATGGTGATTTAAAATATAGGATTTTTAATAATAAGGTTTTCATGGCTGTCTTCTACACTATTATTATCCCAGCCTGTGCTTTGTATCTCTACCAAATTTCACTCTATTCATGCATAGTACTATGTGAGTAAGTAAGCTAATATTCCATTTTCTCATGAATACTTCTAAGCAGTGGCTTTTCTTTTTGACAGTCTTTGTGAAGCACTTTGTCAATTCATTTATTTTGTCTCCATTTCCCTTGTGGCAATATAAAAGAATAGATTTCATGAATTTCTCTGTTGCCTATGCATTCTGAAGGATCAAAGCATAGACATCTGTAAGTCTTTCTGTGTCTTGCAAGGTTTTCTTCTAAGGATGTGCAAGAATATTCAAAATATTCGCGATTCGATCGAAGTCAGACGGATTTGGACATTTGAATTCGAATCAAATGTCTATAGATTCATTTTTAAATAACAAATATGAATATTTCAAATCATTCATCTGAGTAACTTGGACATTTGTATGTGTACCTGTATGTACGCATTACATACGTATCTGCACACATCTGTACAGATACGTATAGGATGAAAATAGGATGCGTACAGGATAAAAACGGGATGCGTACAGATGTGTATGGATACATACAAATGTTGTCTACATTTGTATCATCAAAGAAAATTTCTTTTCTCTGTCGCACAACACTAGAACCAGGGGGCACTCTGTGAAGGTGATGGGTAGGAGAATAAGGTCTGACAGGGGGAAGTATTTCTTCACCCAGAGGGTCATCGGCTTATGGAATGTGCTGCCGGAAGAGGTGGTGACAGCTACCAGTCTGGATGGTTTTAAGGTAGGGTTAGACAAATTTATGGACGACAGATCTATCAATGGCTACTAGAACGAATGCCTAGATGCATCTTTCAGGCTGGGGTGGGGGGAACCAGGGCACTTCTAAGGCCATCTGCTGGGACTCGAGAGCAGGAGAAGGTTTGTCCTTGTCTCTGCTTGAGATGCCCATGAGCATTTGGTGGGCCACTGTGTGCGACAGGATGCTGGACTAGATGGGCTGTGGCCTGATTCAGGAGGGCTTCTCTTATGTTCTTATGTTCTTAACTATGTATCAAATATTCATATGAATAGATATGAATGTGTTCAAGTCAATTCACATTTTAATACATTCATTTTTTCTTTAGTCATACGAATTCGGACATTTGAATATTCTGTTTGAATCAAATTGAATGTCAAAAATGGCATTCATGCACACACCTATTTTCTTCTTCTGGCCTTTCTACACTTACCTTTAATTTATGACAAGGTGCCATAAACTATCCTTCAGGCCCTCTTCTCTCTGCATATTATTGCACATTGGAGAGACCTGAACTGTCCTTGGTATTTTTATGTGCGCCGGATGGATCATGATCCAGATCAGGAGGACCTTAATCTGCACTACAGGTGGACCTGATTAGCAAGCCCACCAGTATACCAGCTCAGGCTGCTCTGGATCCTGAAGGCATGCACAAGATGCATCTATCTCCATTTCCCAAACTACTAGAGGACCATTTTGCTGGTGTATCAAAATGCACTGCCAAAATTGGTTCCCCACACCCTTCTAAAACTCTTGGCCATTAAAACCCTTGGAGGCCGTCTTTGAAGTTCATGTGAGCTGTGGGGTGGATGTAGGGCCTGGGGCCTTTCTGCACTTGGCCTTATTCTGTAATAAATCCTAGAATAGAGAACTGCTGTCCAGATGCTAGGGCAGGCTATGACAGGCCCCGGGTGAGGTCTGTCATAGATTACATTGGCATGTGGACAACAGGTCTCTATCCTGAGATATATTCCAGAAAAACGCCAATTGCAGAAAGGGCCCTGGCCAGGAACAGCAACACCATGCAGACAGTGCTGTTTTAGACCTGAGGTGAATTTGCACTTCAACCCATAGTATGCAATTAAGCAACATCTGGGCAGGTGCATCTGCACTTGCTGGAGGCATTTACAGGCTACAAACTCCCCCTGCCTACCCAGAAAGTTGCCCAATTGCATTTTAGCTGTGGTACACAAAATTATGCATCACAAGCATACCAACCCTCCATCCTGACCAATCCCTTACTTTTAGTGTCCAGCAGTGACTATCTGCACTTTTTTTCAATCGTGGGGGCCATCTGAGGTGCTGGGCAAGCACACTGGGACTTCAGATGACCCCCTGACAAAACTGTGCTAGCGCAAAACTGTGCTAGCATTGCCATAGCAATGGTGCTGGTGCATGCACAGTCATGCAGGATGCCAGGACCAAGATGGCAGTTCCCTGCGGAGGACTGGACATGCGGCCAATCCCAGGTAAGTAGCTGATCATGCATGGGCTAGGCTATTGTGGACCCGTGCTAACAAGTGTGAGTGCTAATCAACATTAATCAAGTGCAAGATATGCCCCAAATCTTGGTGCGATTTGGACTAGAGGGTCTTGCTGTTTCAGATTCACTGGACCAGATCATGGCAGTTATGTGGAGAAAAGCTCCAGAATTCCTCCCTCTCTCTCCTCACACACTTAATGTATACATGCACACACATTTAAGTAGGGGTATGCACAAATTCAGTTTTCAGCATTCAATTCAAATTGAATATCCAAAAATTCAAATCAATTCGAATGTTTAAAATATGAATGTATTCACATTTGATTTGATGTGAATACACTCACATCTATTAATATAAATATTTGATTCGTATTTGAAGATACAAATGTCAACAACATTCTTATGTGTCCGTACGTATCCATATGCATCTGTACACATCCTATTTTTATCCCGTATGCATCCTGTACATATATGTATAAATGTGTTCGGATATGAATAAGATGTGTACGGATACGTATGCAATGCATATGTATCTGTACACATACAGATGTCCAAATAATTCATATGAATGATTCAAAACATTCAAAATTCTCTTGAATGTTAAAAAATGAATGTATAGACATTTGATTTGAATCTGAATGTCCAAATTCAAATGAATGTTTCTAATATTTTTGAATGTTTCTAATATTTTTGCACATCCCTACATTTAAGATGTATACATATCACCAGAGAGTTAAATTCCTGTTCAGCTCTTAATGTGATTTCTCCTCCCCTTCTGATGATTAAATTAGATAACTTTCTAGGTATCTGCTGATTTTTCCCACTGTTTGCAGGAATCACGTGGCACATGAGATTAAATAAGGCTATCTATTATACAATGTGGTGGTTTTAAGAAGGATTTAGGTAGGGATCTTTAAGTCACAGTGGGATTGCTCTGGAGGCAAGATGGCCACATGTCTGTGTGACTGAAGAGTCCCCCTAGGAAGTTTGATCTTGTGTATCAATGGCTACTAGAATGGATGCCTACCTCTAGGTTGGAGAGACAAGTAGGATGCCTATGAAGCACTTTATTTGCTGGGATTTGAGAGGTTTTGCCTCTATCTTCTTCCTGAGGATGCCTAGAAGAAATTGTGGGTCACT
The DNA here is from genome assembly GCA_023333525.1 of Aspidoscelis tigris stejnegeri. NCBI lineage: Eukaryota > Metazoa > Chordata > Lepidosauria > Squamata > Teiidae > Aspidoscelis > Aspidoscelis tigris. Next base: position 13,847,514 of record JALMGA010000001.1, read on the forward strand.
GTGTGAGATAGGATGCTGGACTAGATAGGCTGTGGCCTGATCCAGCAGGGCTTCTCTTATGTTCTTATAAATCCTGTACCTTGGAAGTTCTCATTGACTGCAATCTTAGTAACTTCTGGGAGAGACTCTGAGAGAATTACCTCAGTTTTTTAAACAAAGGTGCAGTGCCTGGACTTACTTGGTACATTACTCTTCTTTTCTGAGGAGAAGGAAATGCCCAACTCCCATTGCCACTTCCTGTTCTCATCCCAGTTGCTCCCAGGTAGGAAAACTGAAGTGGGCAGCAAAGATTCCTCATTTCAGTGTTTCTCTTGCTTAGAGCAGCACAGGTGTATGAACAGCATGCGGCTGTTTCTGCATGTGATGGGGAAACTAAGTTTGCTCTAAAAGCAACCTTCTTTTACAGCACTGTTGGTGACTTCATACAGAAGTTACCTTAGTCTCCTGTGTGTTCTCGACAATAGGGTGTTTCCTAAAAGCATCCTTATGTTGATGGCCGTTGGAATCTTTCACATGATTTGTGGGCATCCATCATATTTTTAATCATGCATGCAAATTGCCTTTCCAGCTAAACAACTGAAAATTGTATTCCCTACATGTTTCGAGCAAAACAACAATCTATTGATATACTCCAATGTTTCAAGCCATGACAGCAATTTAATCATGGTAGTTATAAATTGACTTAACTCTGCTTTGGAGGAAAGAGGCTATTAATGCAAGTTATTACTGCCCAAAGGCATTAGAGTGCAGAGGTTACTCAAAACAAGTGTCAAATCAAACCTTTCCCACGGAGACAGAATAATAACCAATGTTCACCCCTTTATAAGGCAGGGGTTATCAGTGAACAAAGTAAAATCCAAGGCTCAAATGACATCTAATTGTGACAGAATAGAGAAGAGACATTGGTTTACTCAAAGAGACAGGTTGTTTCAGCCATATTCAAATTAGATAATAGTTCAGCTGGTATACAAATTCCTAATAAAATATTTTATCTCTTGCAATGTGGAAAAAATTGCTGTTGTTTGAAGTAAAGTTGCCATTGCATTTTTTAAAAAGAAAAAGAAAATATTATTGTTGGAACTTGATCCGGAAGCAATCACCACTCGGCGACTGGAACCTCATATAGAATCCTTAATTATATCTGAAAGCAGATTTTGCAGGGAATTTCCCTCAATATGATGCTTTAGTATGCTTCTACTTAATGTGCAGTTTTGTTTTTAAACTTATAATTACCTAAAACATGTCTTTCTGAGAACAGTTTTATTTTCTTTGGAGAATTGCACCATGCAATTTGAAGACGTGCTGTTTTTCTTAGGCCATTCATTTTGAAACCCACGCTATTGTGCCATTCGAGGTTGGATCAAAAGAGGACTTGACAGGGTGCATGGACTTTAAATGAAACCATCAAACCCCTTCTCGGTGGAGGAAAAGCTTCTTGCCACGCTCCTGCATGCCTGCTACTATTGAGTAACGGATGAGTAGAAAAGGCTAGAGAGGATGTGGTTTCACAGTGCCAATTTAATTTCCCAACAGGCCTCAGTGGAGTCAATAAGCCCGTTTCTGAGGCCACCTCAGTACCAGTTCAGGCTTTCCTGTAGGCCTCTTCTGGCTTCAGGTGGCCTCAGAAAGGGGTTTGATAATTCCATTGCTATTCCTGAGGCTACAACGTTGACGTCTTTGCACCTGTGCTTGGAGGACTTCCTCACCCTCCATGCATAGCCACAGAAATGTGGCCCATTTTGCTGTGGCAAGTGGCTCACTCAGTGCATGAGAAGCAGCTTCAGGTACGCTTTTCAGACATTGCCTCCAAACTGCACATATTAGCCATATTCTGTTGTTTCACAATTACTCACTTCCATGATCATTCTATACTGCCCCCACACAAGAGCAAAATAGCACTTATTAACCCTGTAAAGTATGGAAGTTATGATATCATGTTGAGAATCCCCTGCCCACATGACCCACCCCCTCCCCATATTAGCATAGCAACATGGAAAAACATAACAGGTAGCGATGGACTTCCACAACTTCAAAAATCACATTGAATTCTTGCTCCTGTTTTCAAATCATGTTGCAGAACCAATTCAGACTGGGGAACGTTATAAGAATAATGGAATTTTTTGCTATAATAGTTCTTTTTCCCCCTGCAATAGCTTTATTGAATTATATTGCTTTGAAATTTTGGAACCACTACATAAAACAGGTAAACACGTCTGGCAGTTCAATGACAATTCCATAATAATAATGCAAAAAACATTATGGGTGCTTCCGCACAGGCCTTGTAAGACGGATTAGTGATGGATTTGGGAACCAGCGTCCGCACACCCGTTGCTGTTTGGGACACTTCCTGTGAGGAGGGTCTGCACAGCAACACCCATTAAGCACACTTTCGGGCGTGCGCGTCCGCACAGTCAGACCTATTAAGCACACTTCCGGTGAGGTGTGTCCGCACCTATCTGTGCCTAAAGTGTGCTTAATGGGTGTTAAAAAGACACCACATATGATGTGGTGTTAAAGGGTGTTTTGCTGCGAAAACGCATCCGTTTAGGATGCGTCCGCATAGCGAAACTTTGCCTAGCCAGGTCCCTCGCCGCGATCCACCGCTTCTGGGGTGAGGGCGAGCCGCGACAGCGGAGTCCCCCGGCTCGCCATGCTTGGTTCCAAGGAGCCAATCATGGTGGGCTGGGGGAGGGGCCCCGGAGCACTGATGTGAGGTGGGTGCTGTGCATCCGCACAGCACCCACCTCACATCTGGATTTAATCCGTCCTTCCGCCGCGTGTGCAGAAGGATGGGGGTGGGTAGATCCGTATCTATTAGATGCGGATCTACCCCCCGTAAATCCAGATGTACCATGCATCCGGATTTAGTAAAACCGGGTCTACTGGAACCTGGATTTACTAAATCCGGATGAGGTAGATCCAGATTTATTTAAACAAATGCGGAAGCAGCCTATGTTTGGATACGACCTATGCGCCTTCATACCTTTTCAGCATGGAGTGCTATGGATGGGCAGACTTTTTCCAAGACTTTTGAATGCCATGTGGACATGTCGACAGAATATACAACTGCAAGGGCTGCACCCTTGGGTGTACCTGGAAGTATTTTGCATGAGTTGGTTGGGTTTATTTCAAACACAAATTGCATGGCAAATCTCTCTTTGACACAATGCATTTGGATCAAGAAGAACTTGCTGCAAAATTCAGCCTTTTGGGTGCCCTCTTAGCAGCAAAAGAGTAAAAAACTCAGGTAGGGTTTTTGACCCAATAAGTTTAAGATCTCATCACAGGTAGAGATGAAGGTTCTGATTTTTTTCCCTCATATAAGTAGCATCTGCAGCAGAGTTTAATTGTAATCAGGTGTAGAATAGTGACAGAATGTAAAATCATTTTCTCCTGCCATGCCTTGATACAGATCTGAGGCATTTCCGCACTGAATCGCGTTCCAGACGGAACGCGTTCAGGCGGAAAGCTTAAGCCAGCTTCGGGCGCTTTCCCCGTTCACACACAGACGCGCCAGAACGCGTGTAAACGCGTTCCGGAGCGTCTGGGTGCGAATGGTCAAAGCGCCCGAAGCTGCCTTAGCCGGCAAATGCCGGCAAGCGGCGCGCCGGCAGCCGCGGAGGCAGATCGACAATCAGCTGTTTGAGAAACAGCTGATTGTCAAAGCCGCGCGGCGTCGGAGGCGCGCCGGCAGCCGTTCGGGAGACAGAAGAAGCGCGAACGCTTCTTCTCCCGAACGGCTGCCGGCGGCTCGTCCGCGTTGGAACGCGTGTAGAGCACTTCGAAGTGCTCTACATTTCGAACGCGGAAAAGACAGGTGAGGACACGTCGGAACGCAAGCCGCGCGCGGCCAATGCGGATGACGTGTCCTCACCTGTCTTTTCCGCGTTCCGATCAGCCCCGTGCGAAAACGCCTCTGGTTTGGAGTTCTGTTATGTACGAGAGACGGGAAGCAGGAAGAGCCAGCTCAAAACTAGCAGGAAGAGCCAGTCAAGTGATTAATGTCACACATAGTTTGACACTTAAAATCCTAGGCAGCGGAACTGTGGAATGAGGGAATGTAACATGGGAATCAGTTCAAAGTGTGTGTCTTACTGTAGCCCTGAGTTGAAATGAAAAACGGTGCAAATTATTCATAGAAGCTGAAAATCAATTCAAGTGTTGTGTGGCTGATTTTTAGTGTGTTCCTGTGGGCAGACGTTCGAAAAGAGAAATAATGGTTTTGAAAAGCAGAAACAGATGACTGAATAGGGATGTGCACAGATTATTCATCAGATCTGCAATTCGTACAAATTCATGCAAATTTGAACATTCGCATTTGAATTGACTACTGGCTATATTCTAAGATTCAAATGTAAAGTAAATGCTTTTGTGAAGCAGTAAAACAGCTGCCCGGTTACACCTGCAGCAGATTTAGAGTGGATTCAGATCAGATTCAAAGCGGACTGGGAACAGATTTGGAGGGGATTTGGAGGTGTGATTGGCAGCAGGGATTTGAAGTGGATTCAAACTGCATTTTCTAGGTGGTTCTATTCACATGAATGCCAATTTCCTTCATGTATGCTTCACTTTAATGAGAACTGAACATGAAAAAAAAGTCATGTACATCCCTATGACTGACTCTTGGCCTTTCCTTCCTTCCTTCCTTCCTTCCTTCCTTCCTTCCTTCCTTCCTTCCTTCCTTCCTTCCTTCCTTCCTTCCTTCCTTCCTTCCTTCCTTCCTTCCTTCCTTCCTTCCCAAAGTTAAATTTCCTCTCACAAAGCAGAGTGGTTTATGAAAATATTAGAACATGCAGATAAAGGCTGAATTCACACCTAAAATTTAATTCAGCTTCACTTTCAGAATGAGAGAATATATAAGCAAAGCTCCAAGATATATATGTTGGCATTCTCCAACTCAGAAAATCCACATTTGGTTTAGAAGATGTGGAAATAAAATGGCTGGCTGAACAGCTGTTGTATTGTCCTATTCTGAATGTGGTCTGAAGCTGGATTAACATTTAGGTGTGAATGAAACCAAAGAGAGACACACATCAATTTGATGGTTTAATTAATGACATAATGAAGCTGCTGAAGCATGCTTCCAAAGCATAGTTAGTCAGTCAGTTAGTTAGTGGTTAGTTAGTTCTAGTTCTAGTTCTTTAGTTCTCCAGTTCTAATTCTAGATCAAGATGCCCTCCTAATAATTCCAGCCAAATAATAAGTCCATCACGTTTGCACCCTACAGTATCTTCACTTACCTGGCATATCCCTGTACAGGGTGGGCCACATCCTACCAGGATATCCAATCCATCCCTCCTTTACCCCATTTTCTAGAATCTACCCAGCTTAAAGAGGAATTTTTCAACATAATCTGAAATTTCATCTCATACCCATATAAAATAGTTCTTCTACTGCCAAAGTACAAGAACTATGGCTGCTCCTGGGATGGAAGGGAATAAAAGGTTACCCAAACCTTGTTTTGTTTTGTTTTTTTAAATCAAATGAGTGAAAAACAGTTTTCATAGAAACAAGAAGTCCTGCTTCTTGTGCCAAAATGCAGTGTTTGGAAAATAGGGAGGGGGGGGGAGGTCAAGGTTGACACCCACAGTAGACAATCATTCAATGACCTCTAGGTATTTTCTCCAGCAATCAGTTGAGCATTTAGCTTCCTTAGGAACATGCACATGGGCATGTACATGCACACACACACACGGACACACAGACACACGGACAAATGTTCCTTAGTGAGTCAGACTACAACATCCTCAGCTTTGAAAGTCACCATTTAAATGGTTACCTGAAGTAAATAAAATCATGCACAGTGTAGGACAGGTGAATGCTAAAACCAGGGGGCAGTCTATGAAGCTGTTGGACAGGAAAGTTAGGACGGACAGGGGGAAATATATTTTTCACCCAGGGGTCATCCATCTATGGAATTAACTCCCAGAAAAGGTGGTGACAGTGACCAGTCTGAATAGTTTTAAGAAAGTATTAGATAAATTCATGGAGGAGGAGGAGGAGGAGGAGGAGGAGAAGCAGAAGCAGAAGCAGAAGAAGAAGAAGAGTTGGCTTTTCTACCCCGCTTTTCTCACCCATTTAAGGAGACTCAAAGCGGCTGACAAAGCTTTTCTATTCTTCTCCCCCCAACAGAACACCCTGTGAGGTAGGTGGGGCAGTGGGAGCTCAGAAGAGAGCTATGACTAGCCCAAGGTCACCCAGCTGGCTTCATGGGGGACGGTGGAATCGAACCCAGTATTCCCAGATACGAGTCTGGCTCCCTAACCACTAGACCAAGCTGGCCCAAAGTTGCTCAAGGTGTATCAATGGCTACTAGAATGGATGCCTAGGTACTGCCTCCAGTTTAGAGAGACCATCATGATGCCTCTCATGGCCATTTTCAGGTAATAGAGAGCAGGAGAATGTTTGGCCCTTGTCTTCTTCTTGAGATGCCCAGAAGAAATTGGTGGGCTACTGCATGAGACAAGATGCTAGACTGGATGGGCTGTGGCCTGATCTAGTCAGAGTCCTCTTATCTTCTTACGTTGTTTCATAATGTGATTCAAGCTTCAGTCTCTGCCAGATGCCCAGATGTAAAGGACTGTGAATTAAATTGATGCTTTGCCAGTGCTAAATTTGCATGGAGAAACTTTTGGAAAAAAACACATACCACCCAAGGTCTGGTCAACAGAAACCTGTTTTCCCATGGAGTACTGCCAGTAGTCTTTGTGTCTGACAAACAAGACTGTCTATAGCAAACAGTCCAGGTAGAATGGCATGACAAGCCGTCAAGCTGAAACTTCAATTATTCATAATGTAATTATGAAATATTAATTATTCCTATTGAATGGGCCTGGAAAGACTTGAAACAATGCTGTAATTGATGGCACATGGTTTTCAAGTGGGCCTAAGAGCCATAAAATAAGTGGCAGAGGTAAAAGCATATGGTCCCTCATGAGCAATAACAAACACAAGAAGAACAACAGCAATAACAATAATCGATTCTGATGTCTTTTCTTATGGCCCTTTGCCTATTAGATTGCACTGTATTTGTTACAAGTTGACTAATTTGCCCTTTAGACCTTATATGGGTAACTTTGCAGGTATTATCCTTCAGTTATCTTTCTATTACAGTGAGAGGTATAGCTAGTTCCTCAGCTATGGAAGATACTCATCAGCTATAGAAGCAGAACCCAGTTTAGAGGCTGCAGGTGCTATGATGTGCATGAATATCTGAAACATGCAAATTCACTTGAATTTGGACATCTGAATTCAAATAGAATGTCCCTAAATTTGAATTTAAACATTCAAATGAATTTCAAATTTTCAAGTCTATTCATTCAAATTATTCGGACGTGTACAGATACATACACAATGCATACTTCACCGTACAGATCTTTCCCACATCTGTACACATTTATACGGATCCATATGGGATGTAAACAGGATAAATACGGGATAAATACAGGATGTGTATGGATGCATATGTGCAAATTCAAATGGAAAATTCCCATGAATAGATTCAAATGTATTTGATTCAAATAGAATGTGAATACATTCGAATTTTAAAGATTTGAAATCGTTCGAGTTTTCAGATATTTAATTTGAATTGAATTCAATCCCGAAAATTGCATTTGTGCACACCCCTAGTGGGCAGCTGATAAGTTGCAACTACAGCGAAACTGGCGATCAAGGAACATAATTTGCTCTTATCTTCGTTTCTCATTTTCACAACTATTTTCCCCTAAGAGGGACCCAGGGTTCATCCAGGCAAGAGGTGTGTTCTGCAGAGACTGCGGAGCTTCTGTCTAATGGCCTGGTGCTATGCAGCAAAAACCTCCATCTTACCTCAGCATTGGCTGCGCAGTTTCTCCTCCCTTTTCATTTTTCTGTGGGTTTGGGCAAGATCACAAAAGCTCTCCTGAGAATTCGCCCTCACAGAAAACAAGAGGCCTATCAGAGAGGTAGGAAATGATCACATGATCAGAAGAGCCCTGACTCCTGCTTGGGAGAATTGAGAGAACATGGAGACAATTTATTCTGTGAAACTTCTTTGCTTTGTACTAAGGATACCTAAGAACATAAGAACATAAAAGGAGCCCTGCTGGATCAGGCCACAGCCCATCCAGTCCAGTATTCTGTCACACACAGTGGCCTACAAATTGTCCATGGGCATCTCAAGCAGAGACAAGGGCAAACCTTCTCCTGCTCTACAATCCCAGCAAATAGCCTTGGATTTTAATTTAAGCCCCCTCCAATCAATGAGTTTCCATGGTGGAGAGGGGATTCAGACTGAGGGATTCCTGGGTCCTAGTCTAGTTCTCCTGACAACTGTGATGTTAGAGGGCATAATGTTGCCTCCCTTATCCCCCTTAGTTTTTAACCGGAGGTATCTTTGGCGAAACTCCAGCTTTCATAACATTTGTGGCTGTTGCAACTTTAATTTTCTTTAAATTTTTTAAAAAGAACTCGAGTTTGAGAGACATGCATTCATATGTCTGCACATTTCTCTGCTGAAATAACTTGAACTATATATTTAAAAATCAATAAAGTATAACTTCCATGAAGCCGGTGTACTTAACAAGCACAGCTCCAGAGGGAAGTGTACAGTCTGAATTCATTCAGCAGCGCCACCAGTATATCAAAAAACGATTATGAAAGGGTTTCCTTGACAGAAAGCTTTGTATCTGGTATTTGCTACCCAATTCCATGTTATCGGGGATTTGAGATATAACCGGAGAATCATTGGACTATTTCCCCCTGAAATAGTAAATCCTTCAAAAACTATATGTTCACTGCAGGAAAATATCTTATTAAAGTGCACATATATTGCTGACATTAACAATATCTGCTTTCAGTTAAAGTGGGTCTCATAGACACTTCTTAGCATTTATATGATACATAATGCAAGTAAGAAGGAATGCAAGTTCCACCCATGAACTGCCAATTTTCACCTTTCAGTGGAAGAAGATTCTAATAGAAAATGGCTCTATGCTTCTCTGGAAACAGTAACTAGAATTATCTATCTATCTATCTATCTATCTATCTATCTATCTATCTATCTATCTATCTATCTATCTATCTATCTATCTATCTATCTATCTATCTATCTATCTATCTATCTATCATCATCATCATCATCTATCTCTGAGCATCAGTGAGACAAACCTGACCAACCAGTTTGGAAGGTGGTATCTATTGCAACCAAGGGTTAACTGCCAGCTATTCCTGATAGTTGGTGGAACTGATAGTTGGTGGAACCTAGGTGGCTGCACCCAAGACTGTAGAGTGTGGAGCCAGGCAGTTTTTGGGCAGCAAAGAGCCAGGCCAGATCAGCTATCTTGAGAAAGGCTGACTGCCGTAGCTAACTCTTTTTGATGTTTCATTTAGGGATGTGCACAAATATTCAGCACATTCTTGATTTGCACAAATAGGTACAAATTTTGACATTTGCAATTGTATTCATGCATGAATCAAATTATTTGGTATTCATCAAAGCTTTGGTCAAAGCTTCAGCGAATACCAGATGCCCCAGTGGGCTCCTGTCCTCCCCAGGCCTCCCATCCCCCCCAGGCTTTCCATCCCTCCTCCTATCCCCCCAGGCCTCCCATCCCTCCCTGTAGCCTCCCATAGCCCCACTTACTTTGTGCTGCTGCCACGTGGCTTTGTTCTAGGCCTTCCGGGTTCTGCAAGTGCAGCTCCTACCACGTCATGCAATCCCCAAATGGGGATCTGTGCGTGCAGAATCAGAAGGCCTGTTTTGGCCTCCAAAGAGCACCAAAATAGGTCCAAGGATGCCGCTGCAGCCTCCCCTTCCTCTCCAGCATGTCTGGCTATGAAGACACGTTGTCCCCACTCCAAACAGAGGTACACAACTTCCTCCTCAGCAGCTGCGAGACTTCTATAGCGCATGTGCTGTGAGGCATGCATCATGTGGGATGGAGCATCCAATGGGCTGTTTCTCGCCATCCTGACAGGATTTTGGGAATCTTTGAATTTACCTGGTACTGCAGAGCGAGTGTTGATCATCCTGCAACAGGTAATCTGCAGTAGCGGTGGCATAATGTCCTACTGCTACGAAGTATCGCTCATCAGGTGTGATGCCCACACACCGACTGTGCATCAGAATGTACAATATCCCCCAGTGTGGACACACCCACAGATATATAAAAAAGAGGGGGAGGAGGAGGAGGAGGAGGAAGAGTCTCTAAGGCCCCAGTCACAAACTCATATTTTAGAAGGCTGGAGACTGTCTTCAGATCTCAGAGGCCACACAGCAAAGTGCATTCCTGGTTTTCTTTGTGGACTTTCCTTGCTGAAAGGGCCTATCCTGCAATTGGATAATCTCAGTACTGAGTCTGTTTCACTAGAAATGGACCCAGCAAAGCCTGTTGTCCAGCTCAGTAGCAGAGTGGAGGGCAGCCAGTGGGGAAGAGCTGCCCTGCCACCATCACCCTGATTCCCCCAGTCTGCAATGACACCCCAATACCCCTCTCCACTGCAGCTGTCACACCATGCCACACTCTGCAGAACCTTCATGGATCCCCTTTGGCAAAATGTAAGCTTCAGTGTGGTGGTGTGGTGGCTTCCTGACCCACTGCCACTGCCCCCTCCATCCCCCTCACCTTCTGCCCCCCCTTTACCAGGTGAAGGAGGTCCACATAAGCATGTTGGCATGGTAGGTATGAGTTCCCTGTCCATCCCTGGGTTGGACTAACTGGTTAGGGTGTGACCACAACCTAAATCCTTTGTTGGTAGATTGATCCAAAGATGGTCCAAAGATGGCAGTAGGGATGTGCATGGATTTATTTTTTTGCATTTAATTTGTATCTAATCGAATGCAAAAAAAAAAAGTATTTGTTCAAATAACTCCCCTTTGAATGTGGTAGGACTTGTATTTGATACAAATGTTCAATCCCATACAAATGCATACAAATAGAATACACATCCCATATATGCATCCCATACGAATGCCATACAAAGTTTCAAAGAATGTATCAAAACATTCAATTAGAATTCAAATGTCAATCTTCAAATGTGCTAACATTTGATTTGAGTTCGAATGTCTGAATTTGGCTGAATTTCGAATGTCACGAATATTCATGCACATCCCTAATTGGCAGCAGTGACACAAAGGAAGAATAGCAACTCACCAAAAGGGACTTTTCCCATAAGCTGCCTCTGCTCTTCAGCAGCAATTTGGCAGTCTGGAATTTCCCCCTCCCTTCTTTTTTTTAAATGGCCCCTGTGTTGCCAAACCTGGTTGTTTGGCATGCTCCCCACACCAGCAGTTGCTGAATATTGCAGCCCTAGGTCCAGTGTGGAGGCCTTCAGTCTTAGCTATCCTCTTCTGCCACAGAGTGACTATCACTTCTCTACTGAGCCAGTCCTGCAATCTTTCTGGACATCTGTGTGAGAGACATCAACCCCCATGACAGAGAAATGAGTGCCATCTGGACCAAAAAGCCCGTGGCAATTTGTGAGTAATGAGGTCGTGCCTCAGGAGTGAAATGTGGCACAAAACATGCCATTTTGTAATTTACTTATTTACTGTTTGGCCTATTTTTCACTGAAGTGTCCTGTGCTAGTTCAGACCACAGGTGGAAGTCTCTATGATTGAATGCTCCTCTGTAAGACACGGAGAAACCCCTCCAAATAGAAGAAGTATGTGTCAAGGGAGGGAGACATTCAATTTTCCTCTAATAGCTCAAAAATGATTTCTAGTATTAGACTGAAAAGAGAACATTTTAGCAAATTTGGGCACCTGCACTAATGGTCTCTGGCACTGGACCGTTTTCATGCTTATCTGCATTGGAGCAGGCCAAGGTGTGGGATAGGAAATCTGTGATAGTCCAGTATAGGCTTGGGCCAGAGTGCTCTTGACCTGCAACAAAGCCAGCTTGTCTCCAAAACTCACACCAGCTATAGAGTCAAATTCTGAAGGCCCCCAAGGGAATAAATGTTCCAGGGCTTCCAAGTTCTTCAGGGTGGAGGGAGTGAGATGTTGGTGGTGTGCCTTTTTGTGCTGCTCATATGGGTCCTCCATGCTACACTGGACCATCTAGTATGCCAGTAGACCCTGCAAAACAGGTTTCTTGCTGGGCAAGGCTGGGACTTTCATCATGTACAGTGTGGACAAAAGAGGCCTGAAGTGAATCATGAGGCGTTTTCACACTAAGGCAAAGACGCCTCGGAACGCTCCCCCCCCCCCGAACGGGTTGAGAACACTTTCCTGTTCACACAAGGGCAGGTAAGGAACGCTTTGAGAGCAGTTCCCTTACCTGCCAGTGCGAACGGGAAAGTGTTCTCAACCCGTTCGGGGGGAAGACCCTCCCCCGGGCTGCTCCCATTGGCTCCTATGGACCCAGAGTGGGCAGCCGGCTGCCTTCTGTCCCTGGGTTCCTGCTCACTCCTGAACCCCAGATCGGGCTCCGGGGGTGGGCAGGAACGCCACCCAAAAGCCCCCAACCCATCCCCAAGGGTCTTACTTTCTCCTGCAGGCCTGATTCTGTGTAGAAAGGCCAGGCCGTTCTGAGCATGCTCGAGGGGGCGGCCCCTCATTGTCTGGGCACCTGTCTGGCCTCTATTGCCCATCTGAGCATGTGTGGGTTCCCAGCCAATGAGGGGCCACTCCCCCGAGCATGCTCAGAACGGCCTGGCCTTTCAACACAGAATGGAGCCTGCAGGAAAAGGCAAGACCCTTTGGATGGGGAGGGAGCTTTTGGCTGGGGTTCCTGCCCACCCCTAGAGCCCGATCTGGGGTTCGGGAGCGAGCAGGAACCCAGGGACAGAAGGCAGCCGGCTGCCCACACTGGGTCCATAGGAGCCAATGGGAGCAGCCCGGGGGAGGGGCCAAGTTGTCACAGGGAGAGAGCATGCGAATGCTTTCTCTCTGCGACGGGTCGGAACGCGCAGAGACGGTTTCAGAGCACTTTTTAGTGCTCTGAAACGCGAACGAATGGAGGGCACGTCGGGACGCTTGCGGGCGTCCTGGAATGGATCCCGCCGCCCGCCAGAGCGAATGCTGCGTCCCGACGTGCCCTCCATGAGTTCGAAAAACCCCTGTGCGAAAAGGCTCATGATCTGTACCTCTTCAGTGCTATACTTGTGCCAGTCACATTGCTGTTGGTGTTGATCCGGAAGAGACAGAAAGCTGCCCTCACAATGGAGATGGCATCTGCTGTGCCTGTCTTAGAATAGGCTGGAGTGGCATTGTTGGAACACTTCCAGCAGGATGAGTGTGGAAACAGGGGGATTCATTTATTTCCACTTCCAGTACAAAATTTATTTCAATATATTAAAATTGTCTGAAAAGAGCATGAGAGAAGAGAGAGAACAATTTGGAGTTTTGTCTGATCAAACCTATTTTTATCCCAGATTCGTACTTTGCGCAAGACTGACAGGTTCTGAAAGTTTTAAAGGACTGTGAGACTCAAGGTTAGGTAGAGAGAAACCATTTATCATCTTTTTATCATGAACAGAACAAGTACCCAGCAGATGGAAAGGGTGAGTGTGTTATATACTCTTCGCATAAAAGTTGAGAGCAAAGTCTAGTCTATCATGATTAGAAATGTAGGAACTTGCATGGAATAAATAAGGCATCCCTGTTCCTATTGCTTCCTTTGTTGTTTGTGTCAGCAAAGGGTATCATATTTAAAAACATAACAGGCAAGCAAGTGTAAAGCTCTTGGAGTCAGCAAAACAGATCTGTGTTTATAGTGATTTTTCTTTATATATTGCAATCTCTCTGGCAATTAGTGGCCCTTTCTGTCCTAGGTTGGTAGACTGGGTCAACAGGCCCTTTAGAATGCATTTAAACACCTCACAGTAGACTGTTCCATCCATAACTGAGACATTAGGATGGGGAAATGGCATCATAGTCCACTCCAAGCACAGGCCCTTTCTTCACTTACCAGGCTCCAATCCTGGATCAGTGGGTCTGGAGTAGCCTAGTCTACTGATCTAAGTCACAGGGAGGTGTTGGCGGGATTTAGCGCTGTCTGCACTGACAGTGCAGAACTGGATTAAGTCATGCCGCAGGTGCAAAGTTTGTGAATGCTTTGCAACTGTGCCCCCATGCCTTTGAAGGCTAGGAACATTTGTGTGAGATCCCATATTCTGGATCTGGGTCTCCTGGACCCTCTGGTAGTACCAGAGATCCAGATTAAGGGCATCCTCTGGATCAGGCATGGCCTAAGGGACACAGGGTCTAAGGACAATAGGGGGCGGGGCCTCATTAACATGCAGATAGAGAGGCCTAGACTGTGTAGTACAGGCTACCTCTAGACCTGTGGAGTAAATCTGCAGTTAAAAGTAAAACCACAGCTTACCTACTGCGTAGTGACGACCGGCCATCTTGACCTGAAATGCAGGTCTGTAGCTTTCAGTCAAAAGCTGTAAGAGCTGAGTCAGCATGTGCTGTCACTTGGGTTGAGGCAGCCAATCAGATTTGAGCTCATCATGCTGCTCTTGCCATTCTGCCCAGACTGGAGGGAAAATTTGAATTCCCTTTATACTGAGCAGCGAGCGCCCTTAGATTAACATGAACTGCTAAACAGGTAAGTGCACAGTACCAATTGGATAATGCAACGCCATGACGATCCATCGATCACCGTGTGTGACACCTCAATCAGGTCTGTGCATTCTCCTGAAAGTATAAACAAGTCTGGACACAGCCATAGAGATTAGGGATGTTCATGAATATTCAAAATATTCATTATTTGTACGAATTCAGATGAATTCAGACATTTGTGTACTAATCAGATGTCCGGATTTCTGAATTTGAACAAATACAAATACTTCAAGTTACTTGTATGATTAGTTCAAACATTTGTATCTTTACAGGTACATATCCGTCACGTACATACCCGTATGCATCCCATCTGTATGCATTCATATGGGATGAAAACGGGATGCATACGAATGTGTATAGATGCATATAGAATACGTACGGTTTGTATGAGATGCATATGTACCCATACAGATATGAATCTCTGGATTATTTGACGAATACATATGAATTTATTCCTATAGATTTGAATGTCCAGCCATTCATTTTTCCTTATTTGTATGAATTCGGATTTTCAAATATTCGATTTGTTACAAATCAAATGTCCAAAATTGCATTCGTGTACACCCCTAATAGAGACCCTCAGTTAAGGATCTGTGCAGAAAGGGCCAAAGTCTCATGCTAGCAGGATCCCTGGATCACGTGTATTTTTCATTCCTCACTTTTCCTTGGACGTCACATCACCTAAGGCCTTGTAAACATGAGAAAGTCTTTTAAATTATTTTTTTAATCCCAGCATCTAAATGGTGGCCTCTGAGAATAAGCAGAGTGTCAGGAATTTCTGTAACACTTCAATGAACTGTTTTAAAGCCACTGAAGCTGATGAAGGTGAACTAAATCAGGAATTAGATTCTCTAGAATCTTCTGGATTTCAGTCAATGTTCCAATGTTTAGGGGAAGGGTTGAAACCTTTCTCCCCCTCCCCTTCCTGTCTTATATTTTTGACGGACATTCCTCAAAGCCAATTAAACAATGTCCCTGGAGTCTGGAAGTCTAGACTCTTCATGGCTCTGGTGTTTTTTCCCCGAATCCTCAGCATTCCTCTTTCGAAGAGTGCATTTGGAGTTCATCAAGGATTAATTTCAAATCTGTTAAAATGTAGCAGTGGAGACTTGTATCGCTTTTCTTTTCTAATGGCCGTCCTACCAAATGCAATCGATTCTTCATGACAGTGGAACAGATGGTCACTTTCTCTTAAATATTTGAAGAAATAAATGTGTTGCCTTGACCAGAATGCCAGATGAAATGAGAACCTCGTTTCTCACTTAAATGGTAATAATGGGCATCTGCCCCCTGTGGAAAGGGCTGGGCTCCTAACAGAGCCGGATTGATAAAGTTCTCTCAGTGGAAGTAATAAACAGATCAATAAGGACACATGGCCTGGGGTGATGAAGGTGTGACAAGCCAGCCATGTTTTTAGAACCTTGCTGGGATCCTTATTAAATTCATTTAGGGGACAAAAAACAATTGACACTTCATTGCACTACGTGATTTAAGTGTGTCCGTGTGTGCGTTTGCCAACTTTGCAAAGAAAAGCAGGAGAAATGTACTCTATAAAGCAGTTTGTTCCAGACAGTATAATTCCTATACTGGTCACCCAATTAGCATGAGATTTTGGGATGATTTGCCAAAGAAAGGTCCCTTCTGCACTTACCTGCCCTAATCCAGATCGGTGGGTCTGAAATATCTGGCCCCATTGATCTGGATCATGTGGAAGTCTGGGCTGGATTGGTGCTGTCTACACTGATGGTGTGGATCTGGCCCATGCTGCCCCATGGCTGCAAAACATGCTTGAGATCTGTAGCCATCACTCATGCCTTCAAAGGCTAGGGACAAAGCCTCAGAGATGGGGAGGGAGTGCTTTTTGACTAGTAGTTCTGGAATATGGAGACATCCCGTTTGCATGCCACCTATGTTCCAGAACAAGGCCCTTGGTTCACGTGGAATCTGGGGTCTTCCTGCACAGCGCATTCCCAGACAGAGCACATACACTGCAAGGAGCCATTTCTGACTCAGAAACAGCTCCTTCCATGCAGGAACACACTGCAGGTTGGCTATGTGTGCAGCATGATAAAGTGCTCCACATGTGCACTTACCTCAACCTTTCCCAATCACTTCCATCCTCTGGTGAGCCATCTGCACCTCTGTGGTGCATGGAGGAGTACATGGCACACTCTGCAAGTGTGCTGGTGTGACACATGATGTGCCAGTACCATGTGTGCGTGGCATGTCACCCTTATCCCCGTGATGGTGCCAGCATCAGGAATGAAGATGGTGGGGAAGACCCATCTGCACCAAGGTAAGTGTACGGACACATGGGGGGTTGGTTTGGCTTGGCTTGTACTAGCATTCACTAGTGTGAATGTGAATACATATGTGGGCAAGTTCGCCTTTCCTGTCCCCTAGATGAGATGGGAAATATGAATTTGCCCCTGGATTAAGGATCTCCTTAATCCAGATCTGGCTTTGCCTTAGTCTTTTTGTGCTCCACACCTAATCAATGATTAGTGTACTTCTGGGGAGGGATGGGACGCTTGGAGGCTGTAACAGCCTACTCATAAGAACATAAGAGAAGCCCTGTTGGATCAGGCCACAGCCCATCTAGTCCAGCATCCCTTCGCATACAGTGGCCCAACAAATGCCCACGGGCATCTCAAGCAGAGACAAGGACAAACCTTTTCCTGCTCTTGAAACCCAGCAAATGGCCTTAGAAGCATCCTGCTTTCCCCACCAGCCTAAAAGATGGACTTTGGCATCCATTCTAGTAGCCACTGATATATTTATCTAACCCTTCCTTGAAGCCATCTAGGCTGGTAGCTGTTACTCCCTCTTCCGGCAGCAAATTCCATAGACCGATGACCCTCTGGGTGAAGAAATACTTGCCTTCCATGTTCATATGCTCTTCCCCAGAGGTGCACTAATTATTGATTAGAGGCCATAGTGTGAAAAGGCCTTAGGATAGAAAAGGCTATCCAGAATGCAAAGAACAGGGAAGTGCAAAAAAGCCCCAAATTTCTATATCTGTACTACAACTAAAATTTTGCGGCCGTGGCTTGCAACCAAATGTGATGTATAAAAACAATGTAATGAAATCTGCATAACTGAAATCAAATAAACAACAGATTTTAAAAGTATTGACTGAGCGCTTTTACTATATTAAGATTTATTACTACTTTCTGCTTTCTATTTTTTTAAAAAAATATTTTCGATATTTGTGCAAGCAGGCTTGGAAGGCATTTGGAAAAGCTCAAGAAGATATTAAATCCCTGAATTTATATCCATCCCATCTATCCCCAAACCTCCATCAAATATAGCTTGGCACATAAGGTACCTACTTAATTGGTTTCTATGGTTGACTGATTCCGCACACACCCATTTCCAGCAGTTTTGGTTAGGATGCCATTCGTTGATCATTCGTGCCTTTCATTTGGCTTCTCTTCTAAAGATCTGTAGAGGGCGAAGCCACACTTACCAAACCCACAGCAGACACCTGCCCATTATTTTTATTGTCTTTGAACTATAAAAGCCACTATGCCCAGCATGTGGAGCTAAATGTTGAAATGAAAGATTGTGGTACACTGTGATGAGTTATATTCATTGATTCTCTTTGCCTCCCCAAAGAATTAGGCGATCAGTCCAGCTACTTTTATTAAGCTACAGGCTGTCTTTCTTTTCCAGTTGTTTATCATAAGATGGTTTTCCTTGCTGCTGCTCATTTTCTTAGATGTTGCAGGGAGTTTTTCAAAGGAATCCTCAGTTGTTCCATGTTTGTTCTTCTGATTATTTAATGATCTCATGGTATTACACCAGTTAGGAACAAACACAAAACAAAAATAAAAATCACATGCTTAGATGAGAGGTTAATTTGCATTGAATCTCTTCCTGCTTGTGGTTCACAAAAGCAATTAGCTTTCAGAATAAATCTAACATGATGGGGAAGCTAACGAAGGGGAAGCTTGGTGTCTGGCTGTGTAGGATAAACACGGTCCATATTATTTATTTATTTATTTTATTTATATTGATATCCCGCCCCATACCCAAAGGTCTCTGGGTGGCTCACAACATTTAAAACACACACATATCAAGAATGTATAAGACAATGCTAAAACTAGAACAAGATTTAAAAATCCAGCATAATAATAATACTGAAAAAAAAAAAAAAGAGAGAACAGTTTAAAAAACAGAAGAGTGTGCAATGGGGGGAAGCAGAGGGCATTTAGCCAAAGGCCTGGGTGAAAAGGTACATCTTCACCGCCTTCCTGAACATAAACAGAGAAGGGGCCTGATGTACCTCCAAGGGGAGACCATTCCACAATCTGGGGGCCACAACCGAGAAGGCCCTCTCCTGGGTACCCACCTGCCTAACTGCTGAAGGCAGTGGGATAACCAGGAGGGCCTCCCCTCCAGATCTTAAGGCACGGGCAAGTTGATATGGGAGAAGGCGCTCCTTTAGATATCTGGGGCCCAAGTCATTTAGGGCCTTATAAGTCAGAGTTAGCACCTTGAATTGGGCTCGGTAGTGAATTGGCAGCCAGTGCAGTTCTTTTAGAACTGGTGTGATATGCGTCTGGTTAGCTGTTCCAGTCAGCACTTGGGCGGCTGCATTTTGCACTAACTGCAACTTCCGAACTGTCTTCAAGGGAAGCCCCATGTAGAGCGTGTTACAATAGTCCAACCTGGTGGTTACCAGAGTGTGGATAACTGTGGCCAGGTCATCTCTGTCCAAAAAAGGTTTCAGTTGACGCACCAGCCGTTGTTGGGAGTAGGCACTCCTGGCCACGGCCTCCACCTGAGATTAAAGTGTTAGCGCAGAGTCCTGACGGCAACTTCAGAACCAGGAATAAACGTTTCTAGCCTCCAAAGGCCTTATTTGTACCTCTAGCGATCAGCAGCACTGGTTCCGCATGCTGCTACAGCCTCATCTGTCCCAAAGTGCACCAAACCCTCCACAGTTGACTGTGAAATGGAAGTGGATCAATGTGGTGCTTGTGCTCTGTGGAGGAGCATTCCTGGGCCAACCTTTTTGTCCATCCCATCCTGGAATGCTTTACCCACACAAATGCAGGATGGCCCTTATGTTTTTTGAGTGCTATCAGTGATTCTGCACTGGCGGGTATACTGAGCAAGCAAGCATACTAGGCTAGGGATGTGCATGAATATTTGAAAATTTGAGAAAATTCAATTTAAATTCGATGAATGTTGACATTCAAATTCGAATTGGATTTAATAACATACGAATTTATATGGATTTTGGATGTTCCAAAATGATTCAAATGATTTGAATGTACAGATATGTATGTATATGAAAACGTATCTGAAAACAGGATCCATACGGGATAAAACAGAATGTGAATAGTTACGTATATTTATTTATTTATATTTATATTTATATTTATATTTATATCCCGCCCCATACCCGAGGGTCTCTGGGCGGCTTACACCATTTAAAAACAAACGTATTAAAACTGTATCACACTATACTAAAACCAGTGTAAGGATTAAAATCCAGCATGATAATAAGAATAAGAATAAAAACGATAGAAAAACAGTTTAAAAAACAGTGGTGTTTGCAAAGGGGGGGGGAAGAGTAGAGAGCATTTAGCAAAATGCCTCAGTGAAGTGTGTCTTCAGATATCTTTAAATTCGTATCTTTAAATAGAAATCTAACATTCGAACGAATAGATTCAAATGTAACGGATTCGAATTGGATTTTTTGACATTCGGATTCTAAACATTCAATTTGATTCAAATTCAATGTTTTGACATTCGATTCAGCTTGAATTTGAATTAAAAAGAAATGTGTGCACACCCCTGTATTGGGCACCTTGGACTTCGGTGCAGTCTGAGAAGGGGCCTGTTTAGTTTTTTCACCCCAATGTTTGTCATATTCTTCTGAAAAACTTAAGAAACTCTCAGGCTGTGACTAGATCTTTCTCCTCTATGCATGTTGACATTTGGGGAACTGTGTTTGCATTTAAAAAAAACGCAAAGTCTTTTCTTTGAAATTTCAAGTAAACTTAAATCAATACTAAACAAAGGAGGCAAGTGTAACAGAAGAATTAAATAAACACTATGGGTATTTCAGTATAAACAGATGAAGGTACAGAGGGAGATTTAGAGTACAATTACTGAATATCTGATTTGACATAAAAAATATAACATAAAACTTCATTAAAATGTATTATCATTCTGAATCTTCAGTAGGAGTGACTAAACAATGCTCTTCAGATATCGTAGACTGGGGCTTCACCATTTGCCTACTGTTTGTGCAGGCTTGAGGCGTTTTTGTGAGACAGTTTGGTCTTGTGGTTAGAGTGCCGGACTCATATCTCATAGTCACTGGGTTTGATTCCACACTCCTCCATGAAGCCAGCTGGGTGACCTTGGGCCAATCATAGCTCTCTTTCTGATATCTCACAGTGCCGCCTACCTCACGGGTAGCTGTGGGGAGAAGAACAGAAAGCTTTGTCAGCTGCTTTGTGTGTCCTTAAATGGGTAAGAAATCAGGGTATAAAAGCCAATTCTACTTCTGCTGGTGCTCTTGCTGGTATTCCACAACAGTAAAGGGGTGCCTTTTTCCTAGGTGCAGTGATGCAAGACTTACCCAGGAGACAGCATGGGTGGTTCTGTACTGGCGCTCCGAAATATGGATCTATTAGATCTGTATTTCAGAAATCCATGTCTAGTAGATCCGTATCTAGTAGATCTACGGATCTACTAAGACCCCTTCCGTCCGCACCCTCAAGGGAAGGATGGATTTAGAGACGGATTTGAGGTGAGTTCTGTCCTCCCAAGGCCCTCCCCCCCACCTCCCTGATTGGCTACTCTGGAGCCAAGCATGGTGACCCAGAGGCCTCCTATCTTGGGGCTCCCCCTTGCCTCAGAAGCTGCAGACTGCAGCTTCTGGAGCCGGGGGGGGGGGGCTTCACCTACACCCCCACCCACCCACCATGGTACTAGTGCGTGTCATCCCTTCCTTTCCTTCAGGCAGTCAGGTTGATTCTGGCTGCTGAGGCCCAGTGCGCTTTGCGCGTGCGTGCAGCGTGCCTCCCTATTGGCCATGGAGCCATGTCCGGTTAAGATGTGGTTCTGCATAGTGTAGATAGCTTGCACAGGTGTTCCCCTCATCTTCACCTTTTCACCAAGTGTAAAAAGACTCAGAGATTGTAGGCTTTTCTGTAGGGCTTTAGCTGAGATTTTAGTCATAGTTAAGTTTATTCTCAATGGAGGTGATATGTAAAAATGAGTTTTGCTATAGGAACTAGGAAGCAGGACATCTTTTAGAGTACTGTACAGGGTTTTCTATTACCATTGAAAGGTTCTGGGACAATTAGCTGCTAATCTACAATCTTGATGTCTGCTTGATTTTTACACTATTTTCTGGTTTTTCATATACTTAAAAGTTTAGTTGATTTTGGAAAAATGCTTGCTCTGGATGTATTTTCATGTGTCATCTGTCTGCTTTTATGGGAATTTATTTTTCATATTTGAAAATTGTTCTAAAAGACCTTGTTGTCATGGGTATTTTAATTTCTGGGGTACATTCCAACTGATACATTATACCTAACAGCCATTGACCAAGGATGGCCAAAGTGTGCAGCATCAACACATTTAGCATTTTTTGCCAACAAAAGGAAGAAGAAGAGAAGAGTTGGCTTTTCTACCCCGCTTTTCTCATCCATTTAAGGGGACTCAAAGCAGCTGACAAAGCTTTTTGTTCTTCTTCCCACAACAGAACACCCTGTGAGGTAGGTGGGGCTGTGAGAGCTCAGAAGAGAGCTGTGACTAGCCCAAGGTCACCCAGCTGGCTTCATGGGGGAGGGCGGAATCAAACCCGGTATTCCCAGATAAGAGTCCGCCTCCCTAACCACTAGACCAAATTGGCTCACAAAGAAAGGGCATAAAATAGGGATGGGGAAAAAATGTTTGTCATCTACATAATTCACACAAATTGTGATGGTTTGAAACTTCGCATTTGAGTTGAATATTGGCTGCATTTGAAGACTGACCCTCGCATGTGAAGCGAGCACTTTTGTGCCTTCGTTCAAAGCTTCGTTGTCACACTCACAGGGGGTTCATTGGTGGCAGGGCTTTGAAAAGAATTTGAAGCCTCACAAATTCAAAGTGGCTCCATATACACAAATGTAAAGTTCCATCCATTCTCTTCGATGCAAAGTGAATGGGAGAAAAAAATTGTGCACATTCCTGGCTCAAAAACATAGACATTTTTAAGTTGTCTATCTTTTTTCCTGGTGTCCAGGGTATTTTATAAAAGAGCTAAGAGGGATATAGCGTGGAACAACATAGTTTCTATTGAGAATGCAGAAACCAAAGGACTCCGGAAAACCAGAGGGAAACCATATTCTAATATAAAGACATGCTCTGAGTTACAGGAAACTGTGTAATTATCTGATTCACGTACATACAGTATGTTTGGAAATTCATTATAAAACTTCAATTTGCCCATGAAAAAGAGGAACCCAACTTTATTCTCAATGGAGGTGATACGGAAAATTTAGTAATCTTGTGGTTTTAGCTGGTAACAACTATTGTCAAATCATCATATGCTATTTAAACATGTTGCACTTTGCATCAGATTAAGAGAAACATAGTTTCTCTTCACACTTCAGTGTTTATGGTATCTTAATAAAAGATCTTTATTCAGCCACTCACCGGTGTCCAGCAAAATTTCTTTAACACTATCTGTCAGAGTTTTTGAAAATGATATATATTTTCCTTTTCACGTCTGGGACTGCGGTCACCTCCCCATTGGCACCTGGTGGCAAAAGTAAAAACAAAAGTAAAAATCAGGAACCAAGTGTCTGAGGCAGGAAAATGGTGCTACAACCCTGGGATTCTGTAGACTTCATAGGCTCTAGCTACAGTGCATTTTCCATTTTCACTTCCCTTGCCATTTTAACAGCTACTGACCATAAATAGTTTCACTCCTCTGAAGCTCTATCACCCCTTTAGTTCTTCTGCCACCTGTTAGACAGCTCATCTGGGTTTGATTTATGACTATCATAACTTTAAAAATGAAAGAAAAAGAAGTGCAAAGCCACCTCAAGAAAACAGATGCTGGCGGTAGAGGAGGTGAGAATATAGGAAGGAAAAGGAAGGGCTCGAAATGGTCAGTCATCATGTAGTAAGAAAGTTGATTTGATCTGTGTGCCTATACACATAACGCATAGCATGTCAAGATATGCACAGATAGGGAGATTTTGCATTTCCCTTCCCATCTGCTGGATGGGAAAGGAGTGTAATCACCCAACATTAACTAGCACTCACACCTCTGGGTGCTAGGTAACTACAGCCCACACGCTGTGCGATTGGTCACTCATCTGTGACAATCCCAGGGCTGGTCCTTTTCAGGGTGCTGCCATTTTGTTTGCGGCGCCCTCCGCGACTGCATGTGTGCTAGCGCTATTACTATGACGATGCTGATGCTCTGTGCATGGGCAGTCACGTCTATGGTCGTCGAAGGTGCCACCGCAATCGTATGGCACCTCAGACAACCCCAGAGCACTGGAAAAGGTGTGAATGCTCACCACTGGATGCGGCAGGTAATTAGTTAAGGTTACTAAAGGTGTGAAGCATAATTAGGGAACTTCTGGGAAGGCAGGGGATGCCTGGAGGCTGTAACAGCCTTATCAAGATCCGGAAGCTCTTCTCCAGAAGTTCCCTAATCATGAACTACAGGCTGTAGTGCAAAATGGCCCATATTCCCCCCCACCACATTTGCTTTGCATAGACAGAAATCCACATTCATGTGAATGGAGCCACTTCAAATGTGCTCGTCTTCATGTACAGATCCTACATGATTGCATACCTATCGGATATGTATCCTATACCAACGCATATGTATCGAATATGTATCGGATATGTATCCTATATGAATGCATATGTATTGATACATATCTGATATGTATCTCCAGTTTAACAAATGTATGAACTATTGATACAAATGTTCCAAGACATTAATATTCTTACAGTTGTTAATGTATGAATGTCATAACATTCAATTTGTGTATGAATGTCTGAAACTTATATGAATAACATATGCTACAGTGACCAGGAGCCAGATGTAAGTCTGGCAACACAGCTACAATTGCTGTAACAACTACTCTAACAGACTTCTGCAGGAACCTCCAGTCACATCTCTCAATACCAGCTGTGTTGTGGGCTCCTGCAGTGCACCCAACGCCCTGGCATGGCAGCTTTATACCCATTCTGGATCCTGCACCTATGGGGCTTCAACATATGTTTCTGCCTCTTTCTTTTCATTAGATTTCTACCCCACAGTTTTGACCTTAACTTTCTCCAGAAAGGTCCCAGAGCAGCATAGAGCAATAATGTAATTTTTAAAAATATTATAACGCTAACAATACACATGCCAAATGGCACACCATCCGCTTTACTCCCAAAGGTCCCAAATCCAGCCCATAGCATCAGTTAGAAAAAAGGCAAAGGGCACTATCCATATGGTTGACTGAGCTTCTTTCCCTCTTGACCATAAGGAAGAGGTGGGCAAACAGAACAACAAGAAAATCAGAACAAAAGTTAACAAAGACAATTCAACCCCACTGCAATGTCTAGGCCTCTTCAGTCTGGAAAGATGATGTTTAAGAGGGGACCTAATTGAAGTATATAAAATTATGCATGGTATAGAAAAGGTGGATAGAGAAAATTTCTCTATTGCACAACACTAGAAGCAGGGAGCACTTTATGAAGCTGATGGGTAGGAGAGCCGGATCTGACAAAGGGAAGTATTTCTTCACCCAGAGGGTCATCAGGTTATGGAATTTGAAGCTGGAAGAGGTGGTGACAGCTACCAATCTAGATTGCTTCAAGGTAGGGTTAGACAAATTTATGGATGACAGATGTATCAATGGCTACGAGAACGAATGCCTAGGTACAACTTTAAGGCTGGGTGTGTGTGCGCAGAAGCAGGATGCTTCTAATGCCATTTGGTGGGATTCAAGAGCAGGAAAAGGTTTGTCCTTGTCTCTGTCTGAGATGCCCATGAGCATTTGGTGGGCCACTGTGTGCAACAGGATGCTGGACTAGATGGGCTGTGGCCTGATCCAGCAGGGCCTCTCTTATGTTCTTATGTTACAAATATTTGTGCACATTCCTAGTGCAGACAGAAGAGAAGTAGAATTGGCTTCTAAACCCTGATTTCTCACCCATTTGAGGGCACTCAAAGCAGCTGGCAAAGCTTTCTATTCTTCTCCCCACAGCAGAACATCCTGTGAGGTAGGTGGGGCTGTGAGAACTCAGAAAGAGAGCTGTGACTAGCCCAAGTTAACCTACATGGTGTCATGGAGGAGTGCACAATCAAACCCAGCAACTACAAGATATGAGTCCAGCACTCTGACCACAAGACCAAAATGGCCCTGAAGAGGACAATACTGTGAATTACAGATAACTGCAGGAAGACCCAAGACCTATAAATAGGTTCAAGAAAGTGGCAGAATCCACAAGGAGAAAACAAAAATAGGGCATAATTGTTTGATATTGTTTTGACAACATCTGAAGATGGAGCATGTTATCTTTTTTAATTCAGCAGCTGCAAAAAGCGATCTAATCACGGGTGCTTCTAATTTAAAAAGTCTCACTTCCTTTTTGCTTTTAATAGCTTTCACACAGGGAGCTGCTGAATGGGTCTATTTAGGCCAGTACTGTCTACATTGGGGGGACGGGGGACGGGGACTTTAGTAACTTTCAGGAAAAACAGTCTTAATGTTTTCTGCCTTTTTTCTGCTTTAATTGCCAGTTTCATTAGATTTCTTTTGGTGGCTGTATTGTGCAGGTTTTAATTCTGTCAGCGCTACTGTCTTTTGCTTAATTCTTTTTTTAGATTGTGCTATTCTCTGAGAAACAGTCTAAAATATTACAAACAAGTATTTATACTGCTTTCTAAAATATGTGGGAACAGGCTCCCCTCTGAGGTGCACCAGACACCCTCCCCGAGTGCATTTAGATATCTGGTGAAGATGAACCTCTTTGTCCTGGAATATGGGTTAGGGAACAAGGTCCCTTTTCCATATAGGTACAGCAATTTTATTGCAACCAGCTCTGAGACATTCAGGTATACAGCAGGACAGAAATACAAATAATACAATACAAAGGAATATTCACAGCAAATTCTGCATGGAACACTATGGTACCTAACGCTCTTTGGTCTTGTGGTTAGGGAGCCAGACTCTGATCCAACAATCTGAGTGTGGCGCCGCCCATCCCCCAGTGCGAGCCAAGCTTACACTCTTCACCCCTGTCTTTAAACACAGTAAAGGGGCTTTTATAATTTTAGAATCTTGGTAGCGTGTTTTATATATGTTTCTAGTAGCGTGTTTATATACTGGTTTTAGCCTTGCACTCTCCAAGCGGACACCAATAATGCTTACTACGTTTCTTCACTTGCCAGCCTCTATAAACTTCTGGCTGCTGTTTTATTCTAACTCCTCCCAGCTTCCCTGATTGGTTCTCTAAGGAGAACTTTGCTACTGCAACCCCTTCTGAGTTTGAATAAGCGAAGCTGGCAGAGACTGCTCAAAAGAATAAACAAACAGTTTTTATTCTTTGTAACAGGAAACACAATAAAAGGTCTGAAGAATACACGTCTGTCAATTCAAAGCCACACCCCTTAGTTCTTTAACTTCACACTTAAGTCTTAACTTCACAGTTCCTTTTCCTTTCTACACCCTTCTGGCCTTATCCCCAGCTCAGAAGTTCGGGACCAATGCTTGGTTCTTTCCCTGAGGTACAAAGACAGTCTAACCCGTCTTCCTCCCCAAAACCCAAAAGCAAGGACAAATCTTTTTCTTCTAGCAGGCGGGTTTTATATTCCTTACTAGCCTAAACTCGACGCCTGATTGATGGAGTGCGCTCCTCCCCCTCCCACTATGCTAATTACGGAGGCTTTGCCCCCTCCTTACCTGTTTAAGCTGTCAGTTTAGACTCTTCCTCAAAGCACATTGAATACGCTTTCATTACACTTTTAAAATTTCTTCTCCCAGCACTAAAATTTAGTGTGGGCACCACATTTGAGACAACCTTGATGACCGTATTTCAGAAGTCACAGGAAATGGCCCACATCTGGGCCATTCCTTGCATTTTAGCAAACAGACCCAGATAGAAACATCACAGCCGGAGAACAACTGAGATGTTTTCACGGCCCATAGCAGCGACAGTCATGCAAACAGTACAAGAATGCTTGAAGGAGGAGGAGGAGGAGGAGGAGGAGGAGAGTTGGTTTTCTACCCCAGCTTTCTGATCCATTTCAGAGGAGTCAAAGTGGCTGACAAAACTTTTTATTCTTCTCCTCACAAAAGAACACCTGTGAGGTAGGTGGGGCTGCGAAAGCTCAGAAGAGAGCTGTGACTAGCCCAAGGTCACCCAGCTGGCTTTATGGAGAAATGCAGAAT
This sequence comes from Aspidoscelis tigris stejnegeri, assembly GCA_023333525.1. Taxonomy (NCBI): domain Eukaryota; kingdom Metazoa; phylum Chordata; class Lepidosauria; order Squamata; family Teiidae; genus Aspidoscelis; species Aspidoscelis tigris. Next base: position 13,875,489 of record JALMGA010000001.1, read on the forward strand.
TGAACCCGGTATTCCCAGATAAGAGTCCAGCTCCCTAACCACTGGACCAAACTACTATGATAGTAGCACACTCCTAAGATTGGTCCTGATTCTGTCCTTTGTATTAAAAAAGAAAAAAAAAGAAATTTGTTCACACGTGCAAAGACAGTGAAATAGGAGTTTCTCCTGTTTGTTTCCTCAGTGGAGATTAGCAAGACCCTTGTATAGTCATAGAAAACTTACACAAGTGCCATATGATAATAGAACCTGCACTGTAAGTGAAGATTACTCTTTGAATGATCTTCATTTGGCAAGATATCACTTGAAGCAGTGGCAGTTAGGGATGTACACAAATGTTTTGGGGGCATTCGATTCAAAATGAATCAAATACTCAAAAATCCATATACATACATGCATTAGAATGTGGTATCTGATATGATCAGATACATATCTGATATGAATAGTTACCTGATATGAACAATTACGTATCTTATATGAGCAGATATGTATCTGATATGAATAGATACATATCCGATACATTTCCCCAGCAAAACGAATGTGCGGACTATTTGTATGAATGTCTGGAAACATTCATATTCATTTGAATGTTAGCATATGAATATTGTAACATTCAATTTACAATTTTTGAGCAGGGGGTTGGACTCGATGACCCAGGAGGTCCCCTCCAACTCTACCATTCTATGATTCTATGATTCTATGAATTTGAGTTTGAATGTCCAGATTTGGCCGAATTTTGAATCCTATGAATATTCATATACATCCCTAGTGGCAGTGTGCTGTTCACACACTTGCCACTGCTACTGGTGAGTGGTTCAGTGTTTCCACCCATTGGAAGTTGACCATATTCCTCTAGTTCTATTGTGGAACTAGAGAAGGTACAGAGAAGGGCAACCAGAATGATTAAGGGTCTGGAACACCTCCCTTATGAAACCAGGCTGCAACGTCTAGGCCTCTTCAGTCTGGAGAGACGGCTTTTAAGAGGGGACCTGATTGAAGTATATAAAATTATGCACAGTATAGAAAAGGTAGATAGAGAAAATTTCTTTTCTCTATCGCACAACACTAGAACCAGGGGGCACTCCATGAAGCTGATGGGTAGGAGAGTAAGGTCTGACAGGGGGAAGTATTTCTTCACACAGAGGGTCATCGGCTTATGGAATGTGCTACCGGAAGAGGTGGTGACAGCTACCAGTCTAGATGGCTTTAAGGTAGGGTTAGACAAATTTATGGATGACAGATGTATCAATGGCTACTAGAACAAATGCCTAGATGCATCTTTCAGGCTGGTGGGGGGAGGAATTGGGGCGCTTCTAAGGCCATCTGCTGGGATTCGAGAGCAGGAGAAGGTTTGTCCTTGTCTCTGCTTGAGATGCCCATGGGCAATTGGTGGGCCACTGTGTGTGACAGGATGCTGGACTAGATGGGCTGTGGCCTGACCCAGCAGGGCCTCTCTTATGTTCTTATGTTCTCTCTGCAGAATAATATGTCCTGACATTTTGACCCATGTAAACCTCTGGGGGGGTACTCTCTGAATTCTCCCCCAATGGTCCCCCATGAAAGCCGTCTTAATGGGCATGAAGGAAGCAGTGAGTGTTCCCAGAGCACAGGATCATGTGTATTCTGCACCCTTAGATAAGTTTTTGGCTGTGCACTTATGTGTGGAAAGTAGTCCCACAGAGACTTCAAGGCCCTGTGTAGATCTTGCCTCTAGAACATTTAAAGTTCCAGGATGTGGAGGCAATCATCTGCTTTCTTTTTCTTTTTGAGTTTTATTTTGGATGAGTGACAGAAGGTGCAGTTAAGTGAAAGCATGGCTAAAATATGCACAATATGTAGAACAACCCTCTAGATCCACACTGTTTGCACGTGGCCGTGTAAGGAAGGTGGATGCATCTACTGAAAGAAAGCAAAAGGTTTACTCTCCCTAATGTATATCTTCTCTGGAAACGATGAGGATACTTCATTTGCTCCATCCTCCATTCTTTTTAGCAAATGGAAGGTGCCTTTGATCCTGCAGCCATGTTTTTTTTTTCATTTTGATGATTTTATCATGAGTTCATGTTTAATTCATGACAAATTGATGTGCTAAATGGCAACACTCAAAGATAGATACACTCCCCCCCTGTAAAAATCAAACCGCATTCATTTTGAACTTCATATGAACCACTTCATCTCTTTGAAGTTGAAAATATTAATGAGAATATTAATATTACGAAAATGACACTCTTAGTCACATTCATTGCCCCATTTCAGAGACTTCAATAAGGGTAGGGGGCTCTAAGGAGACATTGGATGCATTATCGGGAAATGTTGCCTCAACAGCCCCTAATCTTTTCCTAATTGCTTAGTCTGTTCAGGGGGTAAGCAAATGGCTAATTGTTGTGATCAGATTTTCATTTTTTTTTTGGTCCATTGTTCTTCCTCTGTGTTCTTTGGAAATCACATTTTTTTTATGCCTGTATAGTGATGTGCATAATTTGAAGAAAGGGGAACAAGAAGGGGGAGGAGAGTACAAGGAGATGGAGGAGAAACCAAAGTCAATAGCTATTATTTCATAAATTCTCAGTTCTCTGCTGAGGAATCAAACAACTGTGGACCATATCTTCTGCTCGGAAACCTCTAAGCTATCTCCCTCCTCTTGGAGGGCATTCCTCTTAAGCCATGATTTTGAGTACTTCTCCACAGAACTACAGAATTTGCTCCTACCAGGTATGATGATGGCGGCCATTAACTTAAGAGGACAAGGCTATATGCTATCAGGTATAGTTCCCATGGGACATGGAAGGAACAGAACTATTGCTTTCACAGCCTGCTTAGGGACTTCTGGAGTTCTAAATCAGTATGACAGTGGCTTTGGCCTGTCTCTTGTGGGCCTTTGATTCCCATGTTCTGAAATAATGCAGTAATAATACTAATAGTTCCCAAGGGTATGTGAGAAACGAGTTGGGGGTGCAGGCTGGGCCCTATGGATATCAAAGGAAAACTGTTACAAATGTAGCATCCAGAAGCATTAGCTTGGGACAGCCTGCATAGCAGATTATAAAGTCATGAGAATCATATATTCTGTGCAGTTTATTATTAATAGTCAACTATGAACATCTTATTCACTGTTCTCATATAGTGGTTTATGGATTTATTTGTTTATCTATCCTGCTCTGTACCTCAGAGGTCTCTGGGCGAGTTACAATCTTAAAAACAAAATATAACAGAAATTTTGCAGAGGAATTTGGAGGAATAATTCCTCATGAACTGATAAGTTGTGGGATGGATCTTCTGGGTTTTGGAAGTTTGTTGGATGCTTGGTGTGTAGCTGTTTTCATTAATAGGGAGGGTTTGGTTTCCAAGCTGGGCTGAGTAAACAGATTGAGAGAGGCTCTTGCATACTTTGTCTGAGGCAAGAACTTCTCAAAACTCTTAACATTTCGGATTTCCTCAAAGTCCTTCTTAAAATCCCAGATTGCTACTTTGTATTCATTCTCCCAGAATTGATTTGTATTGGTTCTGCCAGAATTGATGTTTCTTTCTCTTCTCTTCATTAGGACAAGCCTTCCTTAAAAAAAGAAGCTTTTCTTGCTTTTAATGATACCCCACACTGCACTTGTAATGTACAGTGGTGTCCTCTTAGACTTGGCAGTACCTTTTCTTCTTTTAGGTATTCATTCTAACTGAGTCTCCATTATTGCAAATAGTCCCATGCTTTCTGCAGTGATTGCATTCTTTTAACTTTCCCATCAAATGTCCATTTTACTTGATTTTACCTACAACTTACTGTCTATTTTTAAGATAGATGTTATCACATTGTGGATCAGCCACAATGATCTCTTGTATGAGATCCTGAGCATTTCTTAGGATCATGTCCAGGATTCCCTTTTTCCTGGTTGGTTCCACAACTGTCTGCTTTAAAGAGAATCATTTAGCATTTCTAAGAATTCTCTCTTGTAAGTTGAACAAAGAGCTCATCCAGTCTCTATGAGGGTAGTCAGTCCCCCATTATAACTACCCTTTCATTTTTTTTTTGACATCTCCTTTACCTGTTTTCCAAATGTTGACTTCCGTTGCAAGTTTGATTAGGATGGAGATAACATGTCCCTAATATTAGGCTTGCTTTCTGGCTTGGTGTTCTTACTTTTAGCACTTCTGTGGATGGGCCAGATTCACCTAGACATTCCAGTTCATAAGATTATATCTCTATTTTAATGTACAAGGCTGCACCACCTGGAATTTGCCCTTTCCTGTCCTTCCTGTACAGTTTGTAACCTGCTGTTTCCAACAGCCTTTAGCATTCTCCTCCCTCTCATTAAGCGGTCAAAGCTGAATAAATGAAACATGACAGCGTTCCGGTGACAAACAAGATGATGTTAAATGCTTCACAATGAAGCTATCTTTAAAAGCAAATTAAAAGAGGGCTATCACACAGCAATTACAACTTAAAGAGAAGAAAATAATTGCATGTATATAATAGCTAAATTGGATTATATTTAAATATATGCAAATTTGATTGAACTTGAAATTTAATCTCCAGGCCTGTATTTTAATTTGTTCACAAGCGACCATTTCTCCCTTTTAGCTGAGAACAAATTAGTTATTTGGGAACTGGAAATGACTGAACTTGGTCAGAATTCCAGAAGGAAGCTTTAAAGTCCCACAGTTTTTCTTGATGATGTCCTTTTGTTTTGCGTTGATATGTGTATAGGTTGAACTGTAGAACAACTGCATGAAGCCAGAACTTAAGGCTTGTGAAGGAGAATTTAAGAACATAAGGATGAGACCAATGCACGATCCACTCACATTGCCAAGCAGATATACAAAAGAGGCCCACCAGCAGGGCATGCTCTGCTTCTAGCCTCCTGATTAGGGGTGTGCAAGAATGCAATTTTTGGGTTTGATTTTATTCGAATTGAGTATCTGAAAATTCAATTTGATTTGAATCTTAAAAATTACTATTAAACCAAATTTGATTCAAATTAAGCAAATTCGAATCTATTCATTCCATTATTTTTATTTGAATTACATAAGAACATAAGAGAAGTCTTGCTGGATCAGGGCACAGCCCATCTAGTCCAGCATCCTGTCACACACAGTGGCCCACCAAATGCTCATGGGCATCTCAAGCAGTGACAAGGACAAACCTATTTCTGCTCTAGAATCCCAGCAAATGGCCTTAGAAGCGCCCTGGTCCCCCCCCCCACCAGCCTGAAAGATGCATCTAGGCATCCATTCTAGTAGCCATTGATACATCCGTTGTCCATAAATTTGTCTAACCCTACCTTAAAGCCATCTAGACTGGTAGCTGTCACCATCTCTTCCTGCAGCAAATTCCATAAACCGATGACCCTCTTGGTGAAGAAATACTTCCCTTTGTCGGATCTGACTCTCCTACCCATCAGCTTCATAGAGAAATTTTCTCTATCCACCTTTTCTATACCATGCATAATTTTATATACTTAAAAATTAAACACCGTCTCTCCAGACTGAAGAGGCCTAGACGTTGCAGCCTGGTTTCGTAAGGGAGGTGTTCCAGACCCTTAATCATTCTGCACCTTCTCTAGTTCCACAGTATCCTTTTTGAGGTGTGGTGACCAGAATTGTACACAATATTCCAAATGTGGCCTCACCATAGATTTATAAAGAGGCAAAATGACACTTGGTGACTTATTTTCTATTCCCTTCCTAATTATTCCCAGCACTGAATTTGCTTTTTTCACTGCTGCCATGCACTGGGTTGACACCTTCATTGAACTGTCCACCAGAACCCCGAGATCCCTTTCCTGGTGTGTTGTAGGAAGCTCAGACCCCATCAGTTTGCACTTATGAATGTCAACAACATTTGTATGTGCCCATACGCATCGTTACGCATCCCGAACGCATCTGTACACATCCCATAGTTAATCCTGTATGCAACCCATTTTCGTCTCTTACAGATTCATACAAATGCGTATGGATGCAGGAAAGATGCAGATCTGCAAGTGTGCATCATGTATGAACCTGTACGCATATGAATGTCAGGATAATTCAAACAAATAGATCTGAAATTCAAAATTCATTTGAATATTTAAATTTGAATTTATGGACATTCAATTCAAATTTGATTAAATTTCAAATACCTTCAAATATTTTTCCACACCCCTACTCCTAATATCTGGCCCTCAGAAGCATCCCACTTCCTACTGCCATAAGGACTAATAACCATTGATAACCTTTGCTTCCACAAAGTGACCCAAACCCTTTTGGAAACCATCCAATCTGGTAGCCAAAACCAAATCTTGTGGGAGCATAGTCCAAAGTTTAGCTATGCTTTCTGTAAAAATATAAGAATTTTAAAAATCCCTTTCTCTTGTCCAGGAGATAGAGATTAAAAACTGCTTGTCCAAGTTATAGGGGGCATCTAGATGCAGATAGAAGCAATGAGGTGAATGGAAGCTGAGATGTGTCCAACTGACTGGTTCATGGATATTTACACAGAACTGAACATCCAGTTGTTTGAATCTCCCAAAGTGCAGTTGGACCAAACCAGTTGTCATGTCACAGGCCGGTCAAGCAACAGGCAAACACTTGCGCAGCTACTCAGTCCCAAGGGTTCCAGGTGTTCTCAAGGTCAGTTCTGGTGTGGGGTCTAGGAGTCCAGAAAGTCAGCAAGGGTCAGGCAGTCCAAAGGGACAGCAGGTCACAAGGAGTCCAGGATTTAAAGCTCAGATAACACGAGGCTGCTAAGACGTCTGCAGCAACTTGAGGCAAACTGAGCTTGTTCTTAAATAGAGGAGTCAGAGCCACGCCCATGGTGCAGCTGGGCTAATCACTCTGATCTCCATCTCACCTGCTTCTGCTGCTTAAGCAAGCGATGAGAGAGCCTTTGATTAGGCTCACAGCTGGTGGATTCATCACCAGAACTGTCTGGCGGCTCACCTGGGCCCGGCCTTAGCTCTTCCATGCCTGCAATGCCCTGCTGTGGCTGGTCCTAAGCCTGTGGTCGCATTGCAGGCATATCCTCCTCTTCTGATGAGGCTGAACAGGGCATGACACCAGTCTCCCATTCGTGAAAGAATCATCTGATGGAACATTTATGTTCATCTTGTTTTTGCCCTCAAAAAGAGCTTGTTTTCAAACTAATTTGAAACTGAACATGAACAACCATTTGCTTGATTATCTGGTTTGCTGTTTAACCAAACAAATAGGTGTCTAGATCAATGGTGAAACAAAAACCAGATTTTTAGTTTGTGTGGGTCCATAAAGTAGATTTGGGGGATATTTATTCTATTCTCATTCATGCACCCGTAGCAGCAGAAATCTACGGATGTTCTTTCTTTTGCAAATGTCTGAGCCACCAAGTCCTTAAGGTATCTTTTTTTAAAAAATGTGTATGCATATTTTACACAATGCTTGTGTCTCTACACAATATGAGGGAACCTGCAGTTTTTTCAGAAACTCTTTGAGGGGGTCACTTAATAACAATACTGAGACATGCCATATGGACAAGCTTCCAAAAAGCCCATTGCAATTCTATAGCAATACCACAGTCTCCCATCCAGGGTTATAGTGTGAGGGTTAAAAAGATGCTAAAATGGAGGCAATGTGGCTTTAAATGGTGTAAAATGGAAACTTAAAAGGAAAGTGGCTTTATTATGCTTTTAGAAGGCTGTCTCTGGCTGAAATGTGTGTGCGTGTGTGTGTCTAACCTTGAAGCAGAGTAGAGCTTGTGAGTTACAAGAAATAATCTATTCTGGAGAAGCAAAGGTAGAAAGTAAGCTATATTATGATCCCTCCTTCCTGACTGGCTGATATGAATGTTTTTTTTTGTTTGTTTAAATTTGCTCTTTGTGGCTGCAGAAATGTGTAAAGACTACACTGAATTTCGGCATAGGATGGCTCTCCCATTTTGAATCTGCTTTTTTGGTCAACAAAACAATAAATTGCAGTTTTGCCTTGTTTATTTATGCTTCAGTGTTCTAATGTCCAATAAGAGGCTTCCAGATACTGGTCTAGACTTATGGCCTTTTTGAACTTAACTTCAGTGGGCTACCATGCCTGTGAAATTAAGTGCAGGGACATTGGCTGGTGTTCGCACTAGTATTGTATCCAACTTACCTAGTGTCCCCTGCAGTGCAGGTGGCCCATCCTGATGTGTCAGCATGACCATAGCAATGTCCATGGCCATTATGTGCACCTGGCCATAAGTTTGGTGATCACAAGATGGTGCCTGACTGTGTAGATGCAGCTGTGTCAAAACACATTGTCCTCAGGCAGCTCCTGCACCTGGAAGTGATGTGAAAGCTGCATCAGGGAGATTACTGGGAATGAACTAAATGTGAACTAGACAGTCCTTGTAAAACTGGAACAATTTTTACTGCTCTTGGCCATTCTGGGATGGGAGCAGCATCACAGGGTGTGTACAGATCTTCCAAGACAATTCGAGATCATATTGATTGCACAAGTACAAAAAGGTATTTATTTTCTGTGAACTTTTCCCAGTTGGTCTATTTCTACTGGTGTAGTTCACCAGCTGGAGTAGTGCTCCACACATCCCAGAGTCAATACAGATTAGATATTAGGAAAAACATCCTGACAGTGAGGGTGATCAGTCAGTGGAATTGGTTGCCACAGGAAGTAGTGAGCTCTCCTTCACTGGAGGTCTTCAAGCAGAGGCTGGACTTACATCTGTCTGGGATGGTTTAGGAAATCCTGCATTGAACTTGATGACCCTAGAGGTGCCTTCCAGCTCTATGATTCTATGATTCTACAATTGTAAACCATTCACATTTGAATGGCTGTTCTGGCACAGTCCCTGCTCTCGCCTCAATGCCTGCATGAAAGTTCCTGACCTTGGAACAGTTTAGGATGAGGACAAGGTCCTCTGATTTGTAGCAATCGCTAGGCTGCCCAGCCTTTTTCCTAGTTTCTCTTCCCACCTTGACTTTCATCTGCATTGGGAAGGTCTATCCTTCTCCAGGTCTGACACCTGCCTCCAAAGAGTTCATAGAGGCAGTGATGAATCTCCAAAGACAGGAAATGACTCTTCTTCAAATCTGCTGTTTCAAGGCTGTTCCTTCTCAGTGGTGGGCCACTTCTGGCAGCACTTTCTAGAGTGATACTGAAAGTCCTCCATAGTATACTGGACCATAAGGGTGTGTGATCTGCATGGCTTTTGTGGTCCGGTATACCAAAAGGGATCCACTTGTAGGACACTTTGGCATCCTGCCACAGAACCCAACCTAGTTCAGAGTGGATATGCTGTCCGTGGTGGTGGTGGTGGTGGGGTCTTTCAGTAGCATGAGGACACAAGCCCCTGGATTGGCATACCAAAAAGTGCCGAGAGGGTGTGAATAACTTTTATTCTTATGAATTGCTCTTTTTATCTTGGAGATGACTAAGCATTCTGGTGTCTTTTCCAAAATCAATATAAATGTACATCTCTGGGCTGCATTGGCCCTCCTTATTTTACAATTTCTTGGCAATCTGTAGGTCAGATATTAAGAAAACACAGTTGTTGTAACTAAAAACACTCTGTGCAAGGTTATGCATGGAACACTCTGAGTTTTGTTTCTGCTTGGAGCTAAATTCAATACTGTAGTATCTGAATATATTGAGGGTTTCATTGCAGCAGTCAGCTGCTGTGATAAAGCTTCTAGAAGTTCTAAATGTTCTTCCAATAAGGAAAAATGGGGGACCTGTTTTGGGTCTCCTGTTTCCTATGGGAGGGGGAGCCTATGGAGCCCCAGGTGGACCGAGGGGCAGGGCACAGGGTTACTCAATCAGTCAGATTTAAAATGCAACCCTTCAGTCACTCAGAAGTTTGTATTCTACATGCCTTCCTGCTGATTACTGGGATTTTCCAGGTGTCAGGTTTGCTGCCAGTAAGAAAATAAATGAGATCTTTTCTTTCTTTTGGGATAACGACCCTAATTGATGGTGCTCTTGCTGCCTTCTCCATGTCTGACCATTATCTGATTGCTTAGAAAGTTGGAAGAAAAGCCTCAGCGTCTTTCTGCACTTGCTCTGGTGGGATGGCCAGAGGTTGCTCCACATGAAGCATGCTCAGTGCACAGAGTTGCTTCTATCCTAGAATCCAGGGTTATCAAATGCTACATTCATACCTCTTCCAGAAAAGTAGAGCCTTGGGAGGGATGGGGTGGGACAGACACAGTTGGGTGTCCCACCACATCATCACTATGGCAATAGTGCTGCCATGTGCCTGGTGACATGCTGAGACAACTCTTGTGATCACACCCATGACTTCTGGAACCATTGGGCATTGCAGGGTGTGGACCCCCAATGCATCCCAGAAGTTCACTGGCCTGTATGCCTGAGAGGGTGCAAAAAGGCCCTCAGTCTAGGAACTGGTCTAATTTCATCAGAGCATTTTCTTCTGGAGCAGGTCTCAATTTTATTTGAACTTAAAACAAGGCTATTTTTGGAAAGGTGTTGTGTTCAGAGTTTTGAACACCTAGTATTTTGCCTTTTTTAGTGCGGAGCTGTTCATCTTAAGAGCTGTTCAGTGTGGAGGTACTTTCACCTTATACCTCCTTATATCTCCACTCCTGTGTTCCCATTATAATGTCTAAAACTAATTAAACATGATAGCAATAGCATGCTTTCCTATGTCCATACTATTCCAGGAGTCATTATTTCTCACCAAACTGGTAAGCCACTTGGGTCTAGTGGTTTGGGAGCTGGATTCTTATCTGGAATACCAGGTTTGATTCTGCACTTCTCCATGAAGCCAGCTGGGTGACCCTGGGCTAGTCACAGCTCTCTTCTCAGCTCTCATAGCCCCACCTACCTCACAGGGTGTTCTGTTGTGGGGAGAAAAATAGAAAGCTTTGTCAGCCGCTTTGACTCCCCTTAAATGGTGAGAAAAGCAGGGTAGAAAAGCCAACTCTTCTTCTTTTTGTTTTACTAGAATTTACCAAGAAAGAAGTATAGAATATCAAGGGTTATTGCTTTTAACGTTAGCTAGTTCCTCTTGGTAACATCTAGGTACTTTTTATAAATGTGCTTTGAATTCAGTTGTCTGTTGGGAAACTTCTAAAATTCTTCTTACCGGAGGAGAAGATACATCATCAAATTTTTAAGATCAAAATTCTCTGATCACACTTCTGAAGTAGAGTTAGTTGTTTTCTATTTTTTCCTCTATACCTAGTTTCTCTGGGTAGTGGTCTGAACTGCTCCAGTTCAATGAAACTGGTATATAAGCATTGGCTGGCACAACAAGACAGACTGCTGGAGTTTTATTTTTTGTTTTTGTTTTTTTTGTGCAGTTTTAATAGTGCCAGTTAAGAAAGCAGGGAAGAAACTGAAAAGAAAGAACAAAATACTGAATGGAGCTAAGCATTCTTCCATTTAGGAATTAGGTTTTAGAAATAGAGTAACATATACATAATTGAATCATAGGAGTGGGTCACTGGTCAGAGCAACAGAACAAAGGAATAATGAAACTAAAGATTGTGGGGAGGGAAATCTGACAATTCCTGTACTAGGTATGTACACAAATATTCAAAAATTCAAAAAAATCTGATTCAAATCTGACAAATGTTGACATTCAAATTCAAATGGGATTTAATAACATTTGAATTTAGACATTTGAATGGATTTCAGATTCTTTGAAATGTTTGTTCAAATGGTTCAAATGTACAGATACGTATGTACAAATATTATGCGTATTTGCGCTTATAATATGAGATAAAAACAGGATGCAAACAGGATAAAACGGGATGCATATGAAATGTGCAAAAATACGTTGTCGACATTTTTATCTTTAAACACAAATCTAACATTCGAAGAAATAGATTTGAATGTACGGATTCAAATTGGATTTTTTGACATTTGGATTTTAAAAATTCGAATCAAATAGAATGATTTGACATTTGATTCAACTCATATTCGAACATAAAAAATCAGCAATAGCAAAACATGCATGGGCAGAAAACCACAAGATCTTATTTGAACAAACAGAAACCATAGCCAAGGTAAAGGGAAAACAGGAACTGGCTACCAGAGAGGCCATTGAAATACAACAACATCCCCACAACTTTAAAAGGAACCAAGGCCTGTTTCTCAGCAACATCTAGAAACCTCTGTATAGAAACAAGCAAAACAGACTCACACCTGGTTTCTGAAAACACAGAAGCCACTGGTCCCTCACCCCCAGGGATTACACCAATACATAATAAACAAGTAAGCCTCAACGACCCACCATTAACACTTCCACCCAAGGAAACAATGCCAACAGAGTACAGCCAGGAAAAGACCAATGGCTCATCAGCAACTCGAACAAAGGAAGAATTGACAAACAGCAGACATCTATAAGAAAGGAAAGAAGACCTAGGAAGACACCAGTTGCCTTTGACTTGGAGAAGAGTGAAATCCTCTGAAGATGGATATCACAGCTATATCCAAAAGCTTAGGTTCACAGAAGAAGAAACCTGGAACATGGCATAACAGCACAAAAACTGCTACAAATGAGATTTAATCCAGCCGTGAAAGCCTACATACAGCTAATTCCTGAACTCTTTTCCTTTCATATTCTTCTAGCATCCTGGTCCAAAGTGAGGCCTGTGAAATCAGTGAGGTTATAACTGGATTTTTGGGATCAAGTTTGATCCTACTGGCTCTGCACATTTGTTAATGCATCAGTGATTGTAAGCCATACTTCCTAATGCAGTTTATTTTCCTAATTGGCTGCCTGAGCTTGCTGAAACCTATCTCATTAAGGGGAAAAATCCAGTTTCATTTATATATACTCAGTTATACAAAACTGAACTGCTGATTATTTAGCCTAGGAACAGTATTCTCTGTTTAGTGAGAAAGGTAGAGATGGTGTTTGGGTCTGCAGCTTAATAGAATTCCTAATTCACACCTCTGAGTCCAAGTCCCTTTTCAAATTGAAGTATTTTTTTATACGCCAGGACCTCTGACCTGCCTGCCTGCCTCCAGCCAATCACCTCCCTGGATTCTCCTCCTACATCATTTCCTCCACGCCCCTATTGCCTACTGTATTTTAATGCAGGAAAATTAAATTATTGGTCTTTCTGCCTGAACTTCGTCTCCCAAGTCTTCCTTCCCTCTCCCTTGTTTCTTATCTGCCGGGTCCGCCATTAAGCACATGGCAGATCACCAGGGCTCTTGCTGGTAGAGCAGCCTGGCTTTTCTATTGCAACATCAAGTATAAGAGCAGCAATCTTTGCTCCTGCAGATCTTCTTCCCTGGCTGTTTTAGGGCACGTAAGCTGCATATGTGCAACAAATGTAGAAATGAAAATCCCAATATAAAAAATGTGGTAAATCATGAGCATTTGCGTGTAAAATGCTTTTGTACATTTTAAAAGCATAAATTTCCAAGAGGCTTCAGTAAATAAGTGTGTCATAAATATTATTATAAAACTGAAATACTGCATTAGAGATGTTCAGATTTGCTTCAGATTTGAACTAGTTTGAATTGAACTGGGTGGTATGAAGCAGTTTGAATTGGACTTAACCACCACCACCCATGTTTGAGAGGTGCAGATTTAACTCACACCAAACTCAGGGATGTTCAATCAAACAGGTCAAACCAAGCAGTTTATTTCAAACCGGTTCAATTACATCTCCATCAGACCCCTTAAAAAGAGCTTTTCCCAAGCATTTTTATTGTATTTTTTTACAATTGGTAAGTTTGCAAACTCTTTGAGATTTAATTTAAATTGGCTTGAGCTTCCTTGGCCTGAGACCTTTTTACACTTGGCCTTTATCCTGGAATAGGGGCCTGCAGTCCACATGTTAGGGCAGACTATGGCCGGCCCCAGGTGAAGCCATACCCCGAGGTATATTCCATAATATGTCAGACCCATATCCTGACTCGAGGTATATTCCATAATAAAACTAAGTGCAGAAAGGACCCTGGTTCCAAACTAATGAATTTTCATTTGTGTGTATCATTATGAAATATTACTCTTTTAAGGTAAATTGTGAAACTCTGATGCCCTAACCAAATTCACATGTTTTAGTGCTCTCTGTAAGTGAAGTTTCAGCCTGGCCCTATGATGAGAAGGTTGAAATCATGCTCTTTTTGCACTGATTGCCTTAGCACGATCTGTTCCAAGCTGTTATGGTTGCTTTGGCTTCCATTTATTTTGCAAGTCTAATGTCGGGGAGAAATCATGACTGAAGCGGGTGTAGAAAACATAAAAGAAGGGCAATTTCCCCCCTTAAATTAAACAGGGCTACTAAAATATTGCACAGTCATAACATGGATAGATGGATTGGCTTCTGATTATAAGAGAGTAAGGGCCTTCCTTTGTGGAGCCTTAATCTGGATTAAGGATTGGTGTAGAACACTTCTAGGACTAATAGATCTTCACATTAATACGATCTATGAAGCGATATCCCCTGCAGGTTGCTCTGTCTGAATGGGACAGGGATAGATCCAGATTAAGGAAGCCCTTAATCGGGATCTTTTGTAGATCCAATTAATCAAGTCTACATTCAGACTAAGAGATTTGATCCAGATTATGGGAGGTGTGCAGATAGCATGCCTCTGTGAACCAGAGCTACAGGAGCTGGCTTTTCAGTAGCATGCCATCGCATTCTGCCAAAAAGCCTTATCACCTCCCCCCCCCCCCGTGACATTAAAGTTCATAGCCATCAAGGCTGGTGGGGGGGGGGTGCTATTCAGTGTTGCACCATAGAGTGCAACCAAAAAACATCCCAAGGCTCTAAGGCTAGGAGCTAGGGATGTGCATGAATATTCACACCATTTGTTATTTGTATGAATTCGTCCAAATTTGGACATTTATACACAAATCAAATGTTACAATATTTGGACATTAACATTTGTATGAATATGAATGTTTCGGACATTCGTACCAATAGTTTGGACATTTGTTAAACTGGGGAGGTGGGAAAGCAGCTGCACCACACATCTGCAATGGATCCAGATTGCATTCGACATGGATTGAGAGTCGATTAAAAGCAGATTCAAGTCGGATTTGATGGTTTCAGAATGCGGATTTGTTACAGGATATGTATCGGATACGAATTTGTTCTTATTGGATACGCATTCATCCATCTCCAATACTTATTGGATACATTCGTGTCAAATAGAATGCTGCCACATTTGAAGGGATCTATTTGAACGAATACAAATTTTCTAACATTTGATTTGTTGTGAATTGAATGTCAAAAAACCCATTCATTCATATCTCTAGTAGGAACTGTTGTTCTTAGCCTTCAGAAGCACAGCTGTGAAAATCATGCAAGCTTTGCATCTGCATGGGGAAAGGAGGCATGGGCCAGATGGGCACTGTCATACGCCCCCACAAGATCTGGATTAGGAGGTCTGGCTAATCCTACTCTAATCAAGGTAAAAACAGAAAAGGGGCAAGACAAGGGTGTTTTACTTGAGTGCAGAATATTTAATATGAAAAAAGATGAACATGGCTTTAAGATAGGTCAGAGAAACATTAACAACCACAGATATAAGGATGACAGGAAAGGCAGAAGATTTAGGGATCTTACTAGCCAGAGGCAAAGAAGAGAATGAGAAGATGGGTTTAAGCATAAATCTTAAGAAGATGAAGGTCACGCCAACAGGACCTATCACAAATTTCCAATTAGAGGGTGAAGATCTGGAAACAGCTGATGACTTCTGTCTCCTGGGATATTATTAATAATAAAAGCTTTAGCACTCAGAAAGTACACCAAAGAAGATTTTAAAGTGTTGCAAAATCAACTGAAGACAAAGATTGATATTTTATTTATTTATTTATATTTATATCCCGCCCCATACCCGAGGGTCTCTTTGCAACTCACGACATTTAAAAACAAACATATCAAAACTATATCAATCCTAAAAACCAATGCAAAGTTTAAAAATCCAACATTAAAAAATAATAATTAAAAAAACAGTTTAAAAACAGCCGTGTTTACAATGGGGGAAGCGTAGGGAACATTTAACCAAAGGCCTGAGTGAAGAGGTACGTCTTCACCGCCTTCCTAAACATAATGGTTAACAAGGTTGCCTCCTTTTAAAGTCACATTATTGAAAGATCTGCATTGTCTCTGAAGAACTGCTTACAAGGCATCTGGTCAAGTGCCTTCTGCCACTGTGTCTCCACTTGTGGTGGAAGTGGAAACCCTGTAGCAATTGCGCTACTCCATTACCAACCATGATCACCATTTGAGGTGCCATCTTCTAAGGGCATGATTTTGCTGCTCTCAATGAAGATGCCACAATCCCCACCCCTAATATGACACCTATTCACTTGCAAATGGAGTTGAGGAAACATAATTTTCATTGGTGGCTATGACATGTTGTGGTGCCCACACTAAATTCTAGTGCTGGGAGAAGTAATTTTAAAAGTGTAATGAAAGTGTATTCAATGTGCTTTGAGGAAGAGTCTAAACTGACAGCTTAAACAGGAAAGGAGGGGGCGAAGCCTCCCTAATTTGCATAATGGGAGGGGGAGGAGCGCACTCCACCAATCAGGCGTCGAGTTTAGGCTAGTGAGAAGTATAAAATCCACCTGCTAGAGGAAAGAAAGGTCCTTGCTTTTGGGTTTTGGGGGAGGAAGACAGGTCAGACTGTCTCTTTACCTCAGGGAAGGAACCAAGCATTGGGCCCAATCTTCTGTGCTGGGGAATAGGCCAGAAGGGGGTGGAAGGACAAGTAAAGGTCCAGTTAGGGAATTTAAGTGGTGTGGCTTCAAACTGTCAGAAGTGTATTCATTCTTCAGAACTTTTATTGTGTTGCCTGTTTCATAGAATAAAAACCTGTTTATTTTTTTTCCCTTTGAAAAGTCTCTGTATTGTTGGTGTCCGCCTGAGGGTGCGAGGCAGAAACATATATAAAACACGCTACCAAGATTCTAAAATAATAAAAGCATATTAGCCTTACTGTGTTTACAGACAGGGGTGAAGAGAGCTAGGCAGCTTGCACTGGGAGATAGGCGGCGCCACACATGTCTTCTGTTCATCCAAGAATAAACTGCCACCATTTTAAAATGGAGACATGAGCTCAGGCATGGTCAACAAACAGCTCTCCATGTGCAAGCAATAAGTGCTTTCTACCATAGAAAAAAGGTCAAAGGGGGCTTGCAGCTGGTAACCACCACATATTATCTATCTGTCTGTCTGTCTGTCACATCCTCTGCCATCTTCTCCTTTTGCCTTCAATCTTTCTCAGCACCTGTGCCTTTTCCAATCAGTCCTGTCTACTCATTATGTGACCAACGTATTTGAGTTTCACCTTCAGTATTGTCCTTCGAATAAACAGGCAGGGCAGATTTCCTTGAGTACTGACTGATTTAGTACTCATCCTTCTTTATGGTCCGACTCTCACAGCCATATGTGGGAAAACCAAAGCTTTGACTATATAGACCTTTGTATGCTAGTTTTCCACAGCTGCTTCTCCCAAGGAACAAGCATCTATTAATTTCATGGCTGGCAGTCACTGTCTGCAATGATCTTTGAGAACAAGAAAATAAAATCTGGCATTGCTTCCATTTCTTCCCCCTTTATTATTTGCTGGGAAGTGATGGAACTGGTTGCTATGGTCTTAATTTTTTTTAATGTTCTCTCATGCTCAGCATATAGGCTGTTTCAAGTTACTCAGAACAGCATTTTACATACCTCTATAAGAAAACAGCATGAACGAATAAATACGTTCTCCAAGAGTTCAGGATGTCTCCCTCTTTGCCTGTTGACACTTACCTCTCAGAGATGCCTCGACATAGGTATGTGCATGAATATTCAAAAATCTGATTCAAATCTGATGAATGTTGACATTCAAATTCAAATTGGATTTAATAACATTCAAATTTAGACATTCAAACGGATTTTGAATGTTCCGAAACATTCGTTCAAATGATTCGAATGTACAGATCTGTACAAATATTATACATATTTGCGCTTATAATATGAGATAAAATGGGATGCATACAGAATGCGCACAGATACGTATAACAGATACAAATGTTGTCGACATTCATATCTTTAAATACAAATATAACACTTGAATTAACAGATTTGAATGTTACCGATTCAAATCAGGGTTTTTTGACATTCGGATTTTAAACATTCAAATTGAATTAAATGTTTTGACATTCGATTCAACTCAAATTCAAATGCAAAAAAACCCATTTGTGTACACCCCTATGTCAACATATTCTGGGATGCACCATTCACATGTCACAACACCCCCTCCATTCCAGAGCATCGAAGAGCCTGCAGGAGCATCCATGGTCCTCCAAAGCAGTCGAGCAGAGGTTGGGGTGTGCCCAAATACAGTGTTCAAACCTACTTCCAGTGGAAATGCTGGATGGGGGGATGGGGTGAGGCGGCTGCACAAATGCACACCGTGCTGCAATTGCCATGGCAATGCCTGAATGTGGGGCAGAAAATGCAGGGGGCATTGTAATATCGATGTGGATCTAGGGCAGGTACCAATCTAGGGCAGATACTCCACACTGCAAGTGCTGGTAGTTACGTTGGGGACAGCACCAGCACTCTCTGTGCAAATGTGAGCCACCATTCATGTACTTAACTGAACTGGAATACTCATTCCGGGTAGTTAAGTGCAAACAGGCTCTTTATGGAATAATATGATAAATAAGACTATTATCTAGAAATGAACAAGAATATTCGAAATATTCATTATTTGTTCAAATTTGGCTGAATTCGGACATTCAAATTCAAATCTAGACATTCATTTTTAATATTCAGACAAATATGAATATTTTGAATTATTCGTATAATTTGGACATTCGTATGTGTACGGATACATACACATTACATACATATCTCTACGTGACACATTACATATGTATCTGTATGTGATGCAATCTAGCTCTGTGCCTGATCTGAAGGCTCTGCAAAGTGGGGAGCAACAGCTGATGGCTGCTGCCCCTGAATGCTGGGTTTTACGAAAGGTATTTCCGATTATCTGACTGGCCCAGATAATTGGGGATCAAGCACATGTAATGGCTGACCCTGAACAGGCTAGAAAATGGGGGATTGGGAGGAATAAAGAGACATGAAGACAGGAGGTGTAGAAAGGCAGAATGATATCGTTTATTTCCTTGCAGAGGTTTAAATCTGCTGCCAAAAAGGGGGCGTGGAGGAAATGACATAGGAGGAGAATCTGGGGAGGTGATTGGCTGGAGGCAGGCAGGCAGGTCAGAGGTCCCTGGCGATGTCACATCCTGTGGTCAGAGGTAGGGAAAATCCTCAAACAGGAAGAGAAGGGACCAGGTACTTCCTAACACCATGTGCTTAGCGGACTCTATATTCCCTCAGAGCCCTTGCACAAAGTGGAAAAATTCCAGCACCCTGGTGGCGCGGAGTGTATACCATGTAAGTCTATGGGAGAAAATCTCTCCTGGCTCATTTTATTCTGAGTCTTGACTTTTAGCTCTTTATACCCTGAGGGTTGGAATGGGAGCTAGGAAAAAAGGCTGGGCAGCCTAGCGCTTACTACATGTATGCATCTTATTTGTATCTGTACGGATATGTGAGGGATTAAAACAGCATGGGTACGGGATAAAAACGGGTTGCATACAGATGCATACAGATACATACAGATGTGCATGGGTACATAAGAATGTTGTTGACATCTGTATCATCAAATATGTATTGAATATTCATATGAATAGATACAAATGCATTCAAACCGGTTTGAATTTTAATAAATTTGGTTTTCTCTCTATTTGTATGAATTTGGACATGCGAATATTCAATTTGAATAGAATCAAATGTCAAAAATTGCATTTGTGCACACCCTAACACCATCTGAAAAGGTCCATAAAAGAAATAGTACAGGGCAGGGATGGAGAGAGACAATTGTGGGATCTGAACAAGCCCCTTCATTTTCCTCCCACTGTCTGGAGGCATTCACCATTTATAGATTCTCTTCCCAGAGCTTTGACATAGGAAGAGTGACAGAACTTTGTCTGTAGTGTGCAGCAAGAGAACACGACTTGTTATTGCTGTAGATGATTCTATTGTTAGGATGAAAATTAGATCTGTCTGAAGGAAGCACCAAAACCATAAATATCCTCTGATTTCCCAGGAATAATATGGTTAACCTCCACCTTAGATATTGCATGCATCGGTCAAGGCTATGTAAGGGGCATCTGGAGGCCCTAAGCTGCCTCTAATAATGAATCTAATAATACAGAGGTCAAGCTGAAAAAGACAGTGTATCCTTTGTGGGTCTTCTGTCCCTACATCTTCAGGTAAGTCTAATAAACAGGAAAAAGGTAAAAGGAAATTCTATCCAGTTGCCAGCCTATTATCAGTGTCTACCGAGCAGATTTCTGCTTGAACAGACTTTTTCCATTTGTGTAGAATTCCACCAGTGTGGCTTTTCATCCTCCATACAAAATCATGAAATGCAAATGCATTTTCATGTTGTTTGCTCTGAGTCCCCATGTACTCAGCCATGCACGTTAGGAGTGAGCACAGAGACAAGTCAAGATGGGTCTGCAGAAAGATCAATCAATAAATCACATGGATGGAATTACATTAAAAGGGACAAAAGTTGCAGAAATAAATTTATCACAAGCTTTTCTACACTTGCTGGTAGTAGTAATCCTGAATCAGTGGGTCTGCTTAACAAGCTGCCAGCATTTCTACAATAAGCCTCTCGAACAAATTATTAAACAACACATATGTCAGCATTTGGATAGGAATTCAATAATTAACAGTAGTCAACATGGGTTTGTATCAAACAAGTCGTGTCAGACTAACTTGATTTCATTTTATGACAAAATCACTGAATGGGTTGATCAAGGAAATGCAGTAGACATAGTATTTCTTGATTTCAGCAAAGCATTTGACAAAGTATCTCATGCATCCTCACTGAAAAATTGATCAAATATGGGTTTGACAAGGCAACTATAAGGTGGGTTCAAAACTGGCTTAGTAATCGTACTCAAAGAGTGGCTTTAAATGGCTGCACATCCAAATGGAAGGAAGTGTCAAGTGGAGTACCACAAGGTTCTGTCCTGGGCCCAGTTATGTTTAATGCTTTTATAAACGATCTGGACGAGGGAGTTGAAGGGAAACTGATCAAATTTGCTGATGACACAAAGCTAGGGGGGATTGCAAACACCAGAGAAGAGAGAGAGAGGATTCAAAAAGATTTAGAGAAACTCGAACAATGGGCCGCAACTAATAAAATGGTATTTAACAAAGAAAAATGCAAGGTTCTGCACCTGGGCAAGAAAAATGAAAAAAGCACATATACAATGGGAGGAATTCGGCTGAGCAGCAGCACATGTGAAAAAGACTTGGGTGTCCTGGTAGATCATCAACTGAACATGAGTCAACAGTGCGAGGCAGCTGCAAAAAAGGCAAACGCAATCCTGGGGTGTATTAGGAGAAGCATAGAGTCCAGATCACGTGAAGTTATTATCCCCCTCTACTCTACCTTGGTCAGACCTCATCTGGAGTACTGTGTCCAGTTCTGGTCACCCCAGTTTAAAAAAGACGCTGACAAGCTGGAGCAGGTTCAAAGGAGAGCTACCAAGATGGTGAACGGTCTGCAAACCATGTCCTATGAGGAACGGCTTAAGGAACTAGGAATGTTTAGTCTACCAAAAAGAAGACTGAGAGGAGACATGATAGCTGTCTACAAATACCTCAAGGGTTGTCACAGGGCAGAGGGATCAGCCCTGTTCTCACTCTCTCAAGGAAGGACTAGAAACAATGGGGTGAAACTGCAGGGGAAAAGATTTAGTTTAGATGTTAGGAAAAAATTTCTAACAGTAAGAGTGATCAACCAGTGGAACAGGCTGCCACGGGAGGTGGTTGGTTCCCCTTCGATGGAGGTCTTCAAGCAGAGACTGGACAGCCATCTGTCTGAGATGCTTTAGGAGATCCTGCCTTGAGCAGGGGGTTGGACTCGATGACCCAGGAGGTCCCCTCCAACTCTACCATTCTATGATTCTATGAATAGCCCAGCCCACTGATCCAGATCACAGGGGAGGTGTAGGTGGGACCAGCACCGTGGTGCTGGTCTGGATTAGCTCATGCCACAGATTTGTAGCTCATGTGAGGTTTGCAGCCACATAGCCATGCCTCCAGAGGCTAGTAAGAAATGTTCCTAGCCTCAGAGCCTGGGAGGATGTTTTTGGGTGGTGGCACACCACTGAAGAGCACCTCTTAGCAAGGGATGTGCACACATTTTTTTTTTGCCTTTGATTTTTATTGAATTGAATGTAAAAAAATTTGTATTCGTTCAAATAGATCTCCTTCGAATGTGGTAGGATTCTATTAAATACAGTGGTACCTCAACATACAAGTGCCCTGACATACAAGTGTTTTGAGATACAAGCCACTGAGCAAGTGATATTTTGCTTTGAGATGAGAGCAAGATTTGAGATACGAGTATGTAAATACAGTATAGTACATAACAAAAACAACTGAGGTGGTGTTTTGGGAGCTGGAATGGATTAATGGGAAAATTGCTTTGAGATACGAGCGATTTGACATAAGAGCAAGGTTATGGAACGAATTAAACTCGTATGTCAAGGTACCACTGTATGTAGGAATATCCAATACAGACATATACGTATCCGATTCGTATCCCATAACATATCCATTCTGAATGCATTAAATCCACCTTGAATCCACTTTGAATATGCTCTCAATCCATGTCAAATGCACTATGGATCTGATGCAGCTGTGGATACTAAAGCCTACATCCAAGCTACATGAGCCCTTAATCTAGACTAAGGGCCCATGCAGAAAGGGCCATAAATTCTGGTGAACTGTTGCTTTTATGACTGGGGAATGAGAGTTCCGTAGCACTGAAATGTCTATCAGGGTAATGACCCAGAAATAGGTACGGGCAAATAATCTTCATCACCTTCACAATGTGTACAAATTGCAAAGATTCAAAACTTTGCATTCAAATTGAAGGTTGGCTATGTTTGAAGGCTGACCTTCACACATGGAGCAAAGGCTCTTGTGCCTTCATTCAAAGCTTCAGATTGGATTTGGAGGTCCGACTGGTGGCAACAGAGTTTTGAAGTGAATAAAAGTCTAGCACATTTGAAGTGGCTCTGTTCGCATGAATGGGAAGTTCCATTCCATTCGCACGGAAGCAAAGCAAAAGGGGGGGAAAAAGTTGTGCACATCCCTACCCAGAAATGGTCTCAGAAAATGGCAATTTTTGGAATTTTGCTTCAGAGTGGCAGGAAGGACAATTCTGCTACCTCTGTCCTTTAGTCTGCACTGGATTTACAAAGTGATTTTTTTCTGCTATGCTAATAGAACATTTGGGAGTAGGTTGTGCGAATGTTGCATTTATTTATTTATTTATTTATTTATTTATTTATTTATTTATTTATTTATTTATTTATTTATTTATTTATTTATTTATTTATTTATTTATCCCACCCCATACCCGAAGGTCTCTGGCCGGGTAACAATGGATTAAACAACAGATTGAAAACAGGATACAAGTTAAAACAAGATACAGA
Source organism: Aspidoscelis tigris stejnegeri (assembly GCA_023333525.1). NCBI lineage: Eukaryota > Metazoa > Chordata > Lepidosauria > Squamata > Teiidae > Aspidoscelis > Aspidoscelis tigris. The sequence goes on from JALMGA010000001.1 coordinate 13,898,941, forward strand.
TTAAAACAAAATACAGATTAAATCAAGATGCACATTTAAAAACACCTTAAAAATTCAACAGATGCAAAACCTTAAATTCCATAGTGCATTAATAGCGACTGTAACTGTAACTGGGGAGGGAGAATAAATCACCTCAGCCAAAGGCCAAGGCCAACAATTATGTCTTTACTGCCTTCCTAAATAAATACAAGGAAGCAGCATGGTGCACCTCAAGGGGGAAACCATTGCATTAGTTTGTTAAGCACTTTCCCCATTCAACAGACAGGGAGCTAAGTGCATGAAACACCCCTGGTATTTAACTGTGGTTCAGATATTCAGAAGAAACAGGTCAAGTTTTTGAAAGTTTGGTGAAAATTTCTGAAGCTTTGACAAAATGAATATTTAATCTTGAACTGGATAAGCATTGTCTGAGATCCAATGATCCAAGATAAGATGCATTGTATACTTCATTCTGCCCTTTTTAACTGTCTCAGTAGCCTTTTACCTTTTGCATTGATTGACTACATGAATGGAATATTTCTTTTCCGGGTGGAACACTTCTGCGATTCACAAAGGAACACTCTTGACCATCTCTTCTCCACAAAGGCTGTTATTTGGGATCTATAAAACGAACAATTTCTTCTGCTAGCTATGGAGTTTCAGCAATAGGAAGAAATTCACCTTACTTGGAAATCCAAGCAATCTCTGAATAAGGTCAAGCACAGCCTAGGTGCCGGTAAGAAATGAAAATAATCCAGGTAGTTTACTAGGTCTATTCAGTATGATATGTGAAAGTATAACACTCCATGGCAATCAATTGAGGGCTGGTATAATAGATGATTGCTCCAGCCAGCATAATTGGCATCTATATAATATAATGCTGAACACCAAGGGAACTGCTTCTTATTGTTATGAATAATTGCCATGCTTATTATAAAAGATTGGCATGTGCTGGTAGAAAGTCAATTAGACTATTGAGACCCTGAGCTTACTTTTACAGTGGCTTTGGTTAATCACCTCTTCAGTTAACAGCTAACTATTAACTAACATAAAAAGAACTCATTGTGCCTAATTCCTATGCATCACCATTTCAAAGTTACTCTGGGAAAGAGCTTACTGAATATCAGTGCATCCTAGTTACCTGAGAAGCAAGGATCATCCTATATGACCACAAAACTGCCGGGCAAACTTTTTTTTTTTTTTGTCATTTTATCATGAGTACAGAGGGATGAATTGGTTAACTTTCCAGGCTAACTCATCTGTAAGCCGAGCATAGTAATGTCTGGTTTCCATATTAATCTCTCTCTCTCCCATTCCTTCTCTCTGCGTATGTTTTTTTTTAAAGATAATCTGCAAATATTGCATTTAAACATGCATTTTAGAACGTATTTTCTTTCTTGTAGCATCAGAGGTTCCCAAACTTTTTTTTCTCGTAAACCACTTTCAAAATTTTACTGATTTTGGTGGACCCCCTGCTGCTACCTTTCTACCATATTCCCGAAACTCGTCAAAAAATGTGAAGATTAGATCTAACGATGGAAATTTGCGTTGTGGCTGAGTTCCAACCCTAAATTCGGAGTGGTAAACATAAAAAGAAAAATAGTATATTTTCTTGTGTTCTATTTATTAAAATAATATGATTACAGACTTAATAGAATTAAAATTAAACATTGAATATGCAAGTTTTTACAAGTAACAGTCGCTGACCTTCTTAAAATATTATCTGCCTACATTGATAGGTAAAGCCAAGCCAACATTTTTGTTCTTTGCTATCGAAACCAGTTACATTTTCGTGGACCCCCACTTACAACTTGTGAACCCCTATTTTTTTTCACGCCAACGTAGAGCCCCGCTGAGTCTCCCATGGACCCCTGGGGGTCCACCTGGACCACTTTGGGAATCACTGCTCCAAATGCTGTCTATGCCACCTTAGTTGCACCTCTTCTCAGTCTACATATTAACCAGCCATCCTGCACCAGCCCAATGGCCAACATTATTAGGGCCTGTCCAACTTGAACTCCCATTTTGGTCTTTTATCTCCTACTTCCCTTGCTGTGTTAGTGGGAATGGGGCAGCCTATGTCAGAGTTTTATGAGGTTTCTATTCCACTATAAAATATTTCACGGTGACTGACACCTGTCGTGTCCTGGGGGGCCAGGGTGCGGAGGCAGACACACGCACGCAGCTCTGCCCTACGGGAATGGCTTACTCAGGGTCAATGTCCGGTCCGGGTGGGTACAGATTTCGGCAGGTCGGTGAGGCGGTCCAGAGGTCGGGGAAGTCCGGTCAGTCCAGGGTCAAACACAGCTCAGGGAAACATGGCGAGGTTGGACGACGTTGTCTGCAACAGAGTCTGGGCGCCGCCCGATCCCTTAAGAAGGGGAAGCTGTGTCACGCCCTCTCCTCTGCAGGTGTCTAAGCCTAGATGAGCGGCGCGTGACTTGCTTCTCCCTGCGCAACACCTGTGGGAGGGGGCGAGCCGCTCCCTCATCGCTCTCACCTGGGGAGGAGTTCACACACTCCTCATGGGCAGGGTCCTTGGTGCTTGGGCCGGCATCGTCTGCCCCTGTCAATGTCGGGGGTGCAGGCGTGGGTGTGGGTGTGCCTGCCTCCTCCTCCTCCTCCTCCCCTTCCGAGGAGCTGGAGTCAGGAGACACGGCGGGGGGCATTACAACACCTGCTATCAATCACATTCATTTCTATGATGCTTTTACTCAGGTATTAGGGAATGGCTGTGGGCAAATAAGCTCTCTTCCTTGCTTCTTGACTCAAGGGAATTGGAGTTCTGATCCTTGCCTTGCCAACAACAATTTTGTGGGAGATGCAATTTTCCATTTCAAGTCGCGTTTTGGGGAAATATTTGGCAACGCTTTGTCAAGAGCCATACTAAATAAGATGAATAGAAGTGCATGCTAGGGATTGGAATGATTGGCACTGCATCTGCTAGTCACAGGCATATGCAAATGCAAAAGTAGATTGTTAGAAATGGTCCTCGGTACTTTATCAAAGGTGGTCCCAAAGGAGTAGTGAAGTTGAGTCTTCTAATTTCTTGGTTTCAGGGAGGAATCCTAGCATTGTCACTTCTAGGAGTGTGCGTGGATGTAATTTTTGGCATTTGATTCGAATCGAATGTCTGAAAATTTGAATCAATTCAAATTTTTAAAATACGTATGTATCACATTTGATTTGATTTGAATACATTCATATCTATTTGTACGAATATTCAATTTGTATTTGAGGCTACGAATGTGTCCCTATACATCTGTACACTTCCTGTTTTTATCCCGAATGCATCCCATTTTTGTCCCATATGTATCTGTACAAATGCATACCAATACGACTAGGATGCGTATGGATACTATGTAATGCATACATATCCGTACACACACGAATGTCCGAATAATTCATATGAATGGTTCAAAAGATTCAAGATTCATTTGAATGTTAAAAAATGAATGTATAGATGTTTGATTTGAATTCAAATGTCTGAATCCGAACAAATTCAATCAAAGTGCAAATATTTCAGATATTCTTACACAGCTCTAGTCACTTCTACCTAGAAGCCTATTCTCCGAGGGGACCATTTTCATTTCAATTATCTCTTTGGATCTGCTGAAACTTCCTTTATTGGGTCCACTGTCAGCCCGAGCAGAGGTGTACAAGACCAGTGTGCCTCTCACCTTAGAGGCAGATCCTACACTCCCAGCCCTCAGGTGCCTTTTTGGCACTTCACTCCCACCCCCACTGAGCCTACCTGTGCCTTATGTGGGTGCTATAACTTATATCTGTCAAACACTAGATTTCACATGTATAAATTTCACATGCATAGGCTATGAGGCACATAGCTGAGGCCATTCCGCACTTAGACCTCTTCTATGCAACCAGGACAGCTCTGGTAAAGAGGATGTGCACTCTCACTAGGCTGCTACAGCCTAGAAGCATGCCTGCCCTCACTAGAGCTGTTCTGATTGTGGATGAGATCATGCTCCTGATTGTGGAGCATGAACACATGCTCTGCCCCTATCCCAAACTTTACCTCAGACTTACGTGGAATGTCTGGTGGCAAGAGCATTTGCTCTTCTTCTGGGGCTGTTGCAGGAGTCCCTCCTCCTGGCAGCCATGATTTGACCAGGTAGCATGCCTCCCCACCCCTAGAACACCTTCTGCGTGCTGTCCTCTCACTGCAGCAGTGCCGGGGGGCGGGCGGGCTGGATGTTCCCCTGCCATCCTCCCTCCCCCCTCTTGGTGATATCGCAGGGCTTTCCCCTGCAATATCATGTGAAGTGGGCAGCGCTGGTCAATCACACCAGTCAGAGGTGGGGCTTGATGGTGGTGTGGGCTGAATATGCACTGGGTACAAGAAGACCATTCACACTTCTGGCCAGTTAGGAGTATCCTCACCAGCCAGAAATGCGTACGGTCCTCCTGTACCCGGCTTATAGCACTACCCGGCTTATAGCACTACATTAGGCTGTAGTGCAAAAAGGCCTCTGGTTTGTTATAATGAATGAGCCACCCATAAGATACATTGAAAGTTTCAAGTCCTCATTCATCATGTTTCCCTAAATGTCCTCTGCAATTACATGGGGTTGAATTCCTAGACTGTTTCAGTCAGGAGCCCTAGAAAAAGTTACCCATCAATATGAAAACCACTTTCTCTGAGGCCTTGATATGTAAACACTGCTGCTGATCCTAGCTCTTCGCTTTTCCTTCTCAATGCGTATCAGCTAGTTTGCTTTTTTATTCCAAACATCTAAACAGCTTGCACGTCTGTAAATCTGAGCACGGTGAAGGGTACAGTTGAGAATAAAATAAGTCTGCATCACACATGAGCAAGTGCTTCGTGTTTATTGCAAAACTCCTTTGGGGCCCCCCAAGCATTTCTGTGAAATTCCTCACAAGCTTTGACAAGTTTTTCCAGGGTTTCCCGAGAAAATATACAAAGCCTACCGGACTCCTAGCCATCTTTCCTTATTCTCTCTTCATCACACGAAAGTCCCTTGGTATTTATATTTGTTCAAGATTCAGAAACGCCTGAGTCTTCATCAGCTCCAGTCAGCTTGTTAGCTGCAGCTTGGTAAGATTTATTCATGTACTTCTTTCAGAGGATTAAACCACTCCAGTGCACCTGCCAGCAATCTTAAATGTTTCTTCTCAGTAGCAGCCAGTGTCCCAAGATGTGCCTCTTCCACATGTCATGGGTTATCCTGTGCTACGCCGCCCTGCACTAGGTAGTCCAGCCCACACTGGACCATAAGAACCTAAGAAGAGCCCTGCTGGATCAGGCCACACCCCATCTAGTCCAGCCTCCTGGCTCACACGGTAGCCCACCAATTGCTTCTGGGTATCTCAAGCAGAAGACAAAGGCAAATTCCTGCTCACAAATTCCTGCAAATGGCATATAGAGGCACCCTGTCTGTCTCTCCAATCTGGAGGAAATACCTAAGCATTCATTCTGGCAAGCCATTGATATACCTGTCCTCCGTGAATTGTCTAATCATTTCTTAAAGGTTCCTGTCCCCACCACTTTTGGTAGAAAATTCCATAGACGGATGAAACAGCAACAAAAAACTTCCCCTTGTCTGATCTAACTTTCCTACCCATCAGCTTCATACAATGCCCCCAGATTCTAATGCTGTGTGATGGATAGAAGAAAATACTAAATTGAGCACAGGTTAAGGACCATGGATAGCCCATCTGGACCCAGCTTCAGATGGTGGCTTTGAAGACTGGATCCAGCTTTGAAGTTTATGTCCCAGCCTTCAAAGGCCAGAAAGAAAGGTCATTTCAACACTTAACTTTAAAATGATTTAGTCCTAGGCTTCTCTGTCCGTATTGGATGGAGCGTAGCTCAGTCTAGGTGGTCAAAAAAGCCATGTAGAGTAGACCTTTCTAAAAAGTTCTATTGGTTCTATCTGTAAGGCTTTGTTTGCTAAGCAAACCCTAAGAATCAGTGCATGACAATTGTGGGTGTATCTGGTCTGATGAAATGTTTGTTGCCATCTCTGTTGCTTCTTTGCAATTTCTGGCTCCTGGATCTTTGTAGAAGTGTGACCATCTAATTGTATGATATTTACTGTTTTATTTTAGGCTTCAGTTTAGGATAGATTTATTAGATCTTGAGATCCCTATATGTTCTAGAACCTGGTTATTTAAAGCAAAATGGGGAACTGCTCTGGTAATCTCCAGAATGGATTATTGTAATGCACTTTACATGGGGCTGTCCTTGAAGATGGTTCGGCAGCCGTAGCTGGTGCAAAATGCAGCTGCTAGACTGCTGACCGGACAGCTGGTTGGATGCACATCATGCCAGTTTTAAAAGAGCTACATTGGCTGCCGATTCGCTACCGAGCCCAATTCAAGGCGCTAACTTTGATTTATAAGGCCTTAAACAACTTGGGCGCCGAGAATCTAAAGGAACACTTTCTCACATATCAACCTGCCCATGCCTTAAGATCAGGAGGGGAGTCCCTCTTGGTTGTCCCACCACTTTCAGTAGTAAAAGGTATTGGCACCAGGGAGAGGGCCTTCTCCGTGCTGGCCCCCAGGCTATGGAATAGTCTTCCCCTTGAGGTGCAATCAGGCCACTTCACTGTATATATTTAGGAAGGCCTTTGGTTAAATGGGCCTTTGGTTAAATGGGAATGTACTGTCTTTTCTCATTTTACAGAAACTGTTATTGTTTTTATAGATACTGTTGTTGTTTTAATTTATCTTTGATTTTAAATGTTGTTACCCATCCTGAGACCTTTGGGTATAGGGCAGGATAGAAATACAAATAATAAATAAATAAATAAATAAATAAACTGATGACTTTTCAAGTGTTGCTGGACCATAACCCTCATCATTGCTGACTAGTAGTATGCTGGCTGGAGTTGATAACCATCAGTTTTCCAGAAGCCTCTTTGCATTTAGTCCTCTGGGATACAATTAGAACAGCTCTGGTACGCAGCATACATGCTTTGATTAAGCCACTTCCGCCTAAAAGTGCCCCAGCTAGTCCCAGAGCTGTCCTAACTGTGGCTGAGCTGTGGAGCATGAAATCGTGCTCCATACCCGTCCCAAGCTATCCTCCATACTTACCTGGACCATCCAGTGCAGAGAGCATTCACACTATTTCTGGGATGGCTGAGGGAATCCTGCCCCCTGGCTGGTGCGATTGACCACTGCCAGTGCATCACAAGTTCCGTGATGCCCCGGCTGCTGGCAGGTGCCCACTCAGATCGGTCCCAGGGAGAGGAGGGATCTGGGTGCCTTCCCACTCATGGATCTCATCCCTGTGCTGCCCTCTCACCTCAGCATCACCTGTGGGGGTGTGCCTGGATCCCCTCCCCCCCGCCATCCCCCTCTCCCCTCTTTGCCGTCTGTGGGCTGTTTTTTGCAAGGCTGGATTGAACAGACCGGTGATATAGCTGAGAGGGGAGAGGAAACAGTTCACAGATCATGGAGGGGACAGGGGAGGATGACCAGAGGGTATCTTGGCACCCCCTTGGCAATGCCACAGTGAGAGGGCAGCACTGGGGCAAGATCCAAGGGTAAGAAGGCACCCTGCACAGCCAGATTGATTCCTCCCCTCCCCTGGACTGATCTGAACAGGTGCCTGTCAGCAGCTGGCACATCACCAAATGTGTGACGTGGGCAGTGGCAGTGGCGATTAGGGCAGCTAGAGGCAGGACTTTTGGCTTTCACAGAGGCGGTACAGACTGGTACACACCAGGGACAGGATGGCCATTCGCACTTTGGCCTTTAAGGGACACTTTGAGTACTCTTCCCTCCCTGGCCAATGCGAATGATCATCCTGTCCCTGGCGTGTATCAGCCTTAGTACACTACAGCCTACTGGCTGTAGTGTGAATAGGCTCCTAGTCCTCCAGTAGAGTGCCATCTTTGTATCATGCTCAAATTAAGAACTTTTCTTCCTCCTCCTCCTCCTCTGTTTCTTTCTTTCTTTTTGCATTGACTCTCTTGGGTTGTGTGATCTGATTATTTGCACAGCTCTCACCAATATGAGTTCCTAAAACATGATGCTGTAAGATGGAGGGTGGATTCAGGCACCTTGGACCTGTTCACACTTACCCTGCAGGGATGTCCTGTCCACACAGTATACAGCTGCCTCTGTCCTGGAGCGTCAGTGAGTGTCTTCAATCCTTTGAGGCTGTGGAGCAATCTTCACTAGGGGCTTCTAGGCAACTCCTAGTGAGCTCCTGAATGGAATGTTTGCATCTTCTTCCTTTGTAAACACTGCATGTGGGTGGGATGGGACAGGACATCTGCAGCTGTGCGGATGCACACCATGTCACAATTGCCATAGCAATAGCCATGTGCAGAGAAGGAGTTGCCATGGTCATTGTCGTGGCCATTCAGAGAGTTCAGGACAGACTGTTCACACTGCAAACGCTGGTAGTAAATTTAGATTTGGCACTGGCACTTGTGATATAAATGCAGACCACTGTCCCTGAACAGTGATAGAATGATGTAGTTATATCACTCTGGGCAGTTAAGTTGTGAACAGGCTTCTTGTTGCAAGTTATGTTGGGAGGTTATGACTTGCTCAGGATCACCCATATTAGGGATTTGAACCTCCATACTTCTTAATTCTGGCCTGCTATGTTGATTACCATATTAACGACTTTTCATAAGCTAATTACTTCCAAATATCATTTATTTTGTGGCCTCCTCCATGATTTGCTTTTATTTAGGAATATCATCTCCCTTGTGTTCTAACATGTCCTCCACAGATGCAGATAGATGGACTCTATACACTTCATTAGAAAGCATCACATAAGATGCAGATTCCTGGGGATGATTTTTATGCATGAAATTTCAGTTTTAGCATTGTAAAGATTGCACTCTGGCACTTCAGCAACTGACAGCAATCAGACAGCACATTAATTTGTGTTGCTTGGCTCTAGAGTAAAACTATGCCATTTGTCTGGGGCCTTTGGGGTGCAGCACAACAGCCTTTATTACTAGATGTACTGAGCCGTTCGATATTTCCACCCAGGAAAGAAAGATGGCTTCCTTATTGTCTCAAAGCAGCTGGGAATTCTAGGTACATTAGCAAGAATACATTTACTCAACTTGGACAAGAGCCAGGGAGAAGGACGTAATACTTGGGAAAGTCACCTGGGACCTCCTGACTATGATATTTTGTCCAGATCTTGTTCTTTGTAAAAGCTGGTATTTGACATTTAAGGAAGCCCCTGTTTACCCCACCTTCCAAAAGAAATATCACTGGGGATATGTTCTGCCTCCTACCATAGTTACCTGAAACCATGAATAATCACAAACAGGCCTTCCAGTTCTGGGGTCATGCAACCTCAGAATCAAAAGTGCTTTTCTGGCCTCCAGAAGGCCTATTCTGGCCTCTGGAGAGCATTGGAATAGGTGTGTGACACCACCAGACACCTCCTGGCTACCTCCCATGCGCCCCCTTACATTTTGGGACAGACTCCAGTGGCATCATGTGCCTATTCCAATGTTCTACGGTGGCCGAAAAAGGCCTTCTGTAGGCTGAAATAGGCTTTCAAGTTCTGGGTGTTTTTTCTTTATGGAGTCCACAGGGGGTTGGGTGGGACTAATCTGGTAACTGTGGTCAACTGAAATCGTGGCTACTGAATCAGTGCATTCATGGGTCCAACTGTATAAATGTGCCACTAAAGTTTCTCTCAAAAATTAGAAATTAACTTGTTTGCATCATAAGGTTTCAAGAGAGGGAGAGAGAACCTCATACTCTCTTGGAGATGAAGAAATTGTTTCCTAGCAACAGAAATGTATGCAAACTCTAGGAATGTCTTTCTTCTCATGCAGGTTTTCCTCCTCTGCCCATTTAATGCTTTATGTTCTTATCAGCCTCAATAGGTGGAACCAAACCACCAATATAGGTTTGAAAGGGAAGCTAAACAGAGTGGAGTAAACAAGGCAAATGTGTTTCCAGAGCTTTCATATACTAACATCAATTATGTATTGAAAAATTAACTCACTCGGATGTATCTTTTCCCCTTCAGAAATGCTTCACGGCACTGTCAAAACAAAAGAAACAGATGATTTAGCAAAGTGGATTTGCAACTTTTCAGCCCAAAGTGTTTTCCTGGCATAGCAACAGAACTAGAGAGGTTTGCATATACTAACCGAAGAGGTGAAGGCAAGATGCATGCTGGACAACTGGAAATCAGTTTCGCACTAGGGCATTTTCTCAGCTTAACACTTAGTTGATTGGGTTAAGCTGAGAGCAAAATGGCTGTTACACATCATTTGATAGAATCAAAACAAGAGAGAGAAGGAATTGATTTCTAGCCAGGCAAGCACATAGTGCCATAAAGATACAAGGTGTCCTGCTGGAGGAGACGAGTATCTCATTTAGTTCATCAGCCTGTTCTCATGAGCAACTTCTGCATGGTTCTTGTTCACGTGCACCATGAACCAGGGGCATCTGCATTGCTTCAGCCTGTCTTGGTCCTTCTTTGGTGGCAAGGAATGAAAGTTCCCAGTTCCTGAAGCTAGCACTCACAGCTGATTTTGTGGGACATCCAGAAATGACATCTAGACTCCATGTGCAGGAAAAAGTTCAGACTTGGATGGTCTGTCCCAAGACAGATCCCACCCTGTCCCGAAGCTCACATGAGCTTTGAAGCCTGTGAGCCTTGGAGGCTATGGGGTTTATTTGGCAGGTGCAATTTGATCATTCCTGAAATAGGTTCTCCTGCTAACCCAGTCCATGGAGCTGTTTGCTATCTGCTCATGTTCCTGGTCTAATCTAGCAGGACCACTAGTAGATCTGTTAAAACAGGTCTACTGGTATTCTGATCTAGGCGACCATTTTGGCCACCCTAAATAAGGTTACACTATTTCTTATGCAGGCACATAAGCCTACCAGAGGGCGTGACGTCTCTAGTCTACATGAAAGTGTGGATGAGAGAGGCCCAGAAGTGGACTATGTAGCACATCGGACTGTTCCATAGTTAAGTGCATGAGATAAACAAAGGTTAGAATATCTACAGACCTGAGCTATGGAACTTTCCAGACTGGATGGGGCTTTGCCCCTTCCTGGAGCTTCATCCAGACAGCACTAGCTTAATCCACAGTATCTGGATAATCCAGAAAAAAGCATGGATAATCTGGAATAAAATGTGCTTTCCTCCAGATTATCCAAATAAAGCAGTTTAAGTAAATACTCCCTGCATGGACCTCTTGCTTTGCATTCTGGGATGGAACAGAAGAGTTGCCACACCTGCTAGCTGCTCTATCCTTCTTGAACAGAACATAGCTTGTGCCCATCAGATATAGACCACTGTAGTAACCACAAAAGCTGCACAGCTTTTCCCCTGGCTTCAGCCTTCCATTTCTCAAGCCTCAGAGTAAAAATAATTTTCCTGTTTCCATAGACTTGTAGTACACGCTCAGCACCACTAGGGTGCTGAGTCCTTTCCACTCCATGCAGTAGCCTGAGGCCATTATAGCATCTGGAAGCACACAGCATACAGCTTCTCCTCCTGTGACCACAGGATGTGACATTAGAAGGACCTCTGACCCTGCCCACCTGCCCGAGCTCCACCAATTACCTCCCTGGATTGTGCCTTTACATCATTTCCTCCACGGCCCTATTGACTGCTGTATTTAAACCCGGGACAATTAAACTCTTGGTCTTTGCTGCCTGATCTCTTCCTGAGCCTGATCTTTTAACATCACAGCTGATGGTCCACCATTACACACGTGGTGGGCTGGGAAGGGCAGGGATCACAGACTGACCATCGTAGCGGCTCTTTAGAGCTGCTACTCCTGCATCGGCAGCCTGCGGTTGCCTCCATCAGCGGCAGCTATGTTGTCGCCTCCTGGGCTGCAGTTCACTCTGCTGCTCCCAGCTGTTCCCCAGGGCTCCCAGACATCAGCTGCAGAGCTAGACTGCGGCTTAATTCAAGAGGCCACATCTGCACTGGTCCTTATTCCAGACTATATGGTGGAATAAGGGTGTGCTGTTCATGTGCTGGTGCAGACTACAGCAGTCCCAGTGGAAAAGGCCATAATCAATAATGCCCCATGCAGAAGCGGCTTCTCTCTCTGAGCCTGTTTGCACTGAACTCAGTGGGATGGAATAGCAATACCATCCCCCTGAAATGAAGATCAGGAAAAGAGGGAGGCATCTGGGCTTCAAATGCTGGTGCATTCCCCATCTGGACCATCAGCACTTAAACTAAATATTCCCCAGCCTGGGCATAGTGGATCTCCATGTCAATGACTGTGGCAACATATGGCCTGCTCCAGGATATTTGCCATTGCAGCTGTGCCACCCTAGCCACTTGTAGCGTTCACACTTGGAAGAGGTTGCAAACACTGCTAACCTCACCAGCTGCTTCTGGTGAAGCCATGGACAGGTTTTTACTTGTCTACCGATATTGTTTGTTTGTTTGATTGATTGATTGTATTTCTACCCCACCCTATACCCAGAGGTCTCAGGAGGGGTAACAATGCTCAAAAATTCCACACATTAAAACAAAACAGTGTATATTAAAACAGTAATATCTACAACAACATTTAAAATCCAGGATGTTAAAACAACCAAATATGTATTAAAAACAGAGCTACTTAAAAGTGTGTGTGTGGGAAATGTCACCACATTTAGCCAAAGGCCAGGAGGTGCATCTTTATTGCCTTCCTGAACATGTAAAGAGAAGGAGCTTGATGCACCTCAAGGGAGAGATCATTCCATAGCCTGGGGGCCATTACTGAGAAGGCTCTCCCGGGTCCCCACCTATTTTGCTGCTGAGGGTGGTGGGACAACCAGGAGGGCTCACCAGATCTTAAGGCACGGGCAGGTCGGCATTGGAGAAGGTGTTCCTTTAGATATTTGGGGCTCAGTCTTTAGATACTGAAGATCTGGGCAGTTGGGAGGAGCTCCTGGACACTCTGGGATCATTTGGGATGGAGGCAGCAGCGTGATCTGCAGATGGACTTCCTCTGCAGTGTCTAGAACCACTCCAGTGGACAGACCCTCTGACACACACACAAATATAAAACCCACGAAATCCAGAGACATGTATAACTTAGGGATGTGCATGAATATTTGTAAAATTCTTTATTCATAAGAATTCATCCAAATTACGACATTCGTACACGAATTGAATGCTAGGACATTTGTACATTAACATTCATATGAATACTAAGAGTTTGGACTTCCATATGAATAGTTTGGACATCAGTTAAACTGGGGAGGTGGGAAAACAGCTGCGCCAGTCACATCTGCGATGGATCCAGATTGCATTTGACATGGATTGAGAGTGGATTAAATGTGGATTCAGGTTGTATTTGACGCTTTCAGAGCACATATGTTATATCGGATACATATCAGATACATATCCGTTTGTGTCGGATACGTAGCTAATACATATTTGTTTGTATCGGATATTCATATGAATACATTTGTATCAAATAGAATCCTACCACATTCGAAGGAATCTATTCTAATGAATACAAATTTTCTAATCTTCAATTTGTTACAAATCGAATGTGAAATAGAGACTGTCTTCTGATCTAGACATAGGCATAGAAGTCTCAGATAGGATTGCTTTGTTGGAAAAATGCTGGCGGGAAGGATCCCTTCTTTGACCCACTCACTAAGTCAATAGAGGCTGAAGAGCCCAGACTCACACTAATCCATTTGCACCATGAACTTCAGAACTGGTCCATCGCCTCTGTGCTGCAGCAGGACTCTCGATTTCAATTTTAAAAGCCACAGCAAAGCAGAGGGACTCAAGAGAAGCAAGAGCGGAGGTCTATTAATTTTAGTCCTGATTTTGCCGTTGGCACCATTTCCTTGTCATGGGGAAAAGCATTCAGGGATAGCTCAGGAGGCAGGAGAAAGGCTTTTAATGAGGTGTACCTTGAGGCTGATAATGTATGATTCTATGGTCAAAACTTTCCTTCTTTCTCCAGGCAGAGCACCTATTGAGCCAATGCACGGTAATTGAATCAGAGCTGAATACCTGCTGTATTGAGCAGAGGTGTTGCCAGGCTTCCACATTATGAAGCTCGGTTTTCAGAACTGCTTCACACAACCTGCTGTGAAGCAATTAGCCAGATTCACCAAAGCCGCGGAAAGGAGGAGGAAAGAAAGGAGGAAACCTTATTGTGCCGTTCTGATTACTGTATACATTCCTTCCAGCACATGACTTGGTGTAATTCTCCTCATGATGAGGAATGGAAAATCCCTTTTCCTGGCTGAAGGAAGTTTAAAGCAAAGGTGTGACCACGCCCTATCTTTTTCCTGTCAGCCAAAAGTTGCCAGTGTGTATTTTTATCAGAGTGCCAGGAGCCAGAGAATGCTTATATATTTTAAAATTTATCCCTTATCTGACCGTTAACTTTAAGCAATTGATTATAAGCAGCTGACTTGGTGAAATGTAACCATTATACTGTTGCCTTATGTTGAATGTAGGGACCTCAGTGCAAATACTGGCTGGTATGATGAAGCTGGGTTCTTTTGTTTTCACCAGAAAAAGAGGCAGCTCATCTATCTATCTATCTATCTATCTATCTATCTATCTATCTATCTATCTATCTATCTATCTATCTATCTATCTATCTATCTATCTATCTATCTATCTATCTATCTATCTGTCTGTCTGTCTGTCTGTCTGTCTGTCTGTCTGTCTGTCTGTCATTCATTTATTTGTTTACATTTTTATCTCACCCTATACCCGGAGGGTCTCTGGGCTGGTAACAACATCTACAATCAAACATCATTTAACATCATTAAAACATTAAAACAATAACAGCATCTGCCAGTGGGAAGAGAAAAAGGGAAGGCCAGGGTAAAGAAGTGCCTCTTTGCTGCCTTCCTAAACATGTACAGTGAAGGTGACAGAACCACCTCAAGGGGGAGACTATTCCATAGCCTAGGGGCCATCACTGGGAAGGCCCTCTCCTGGGTGCATACTCCTTTTGCTGCTGAAGGTGGTGTGACAACCAAGAGGGCCTCCCTCCAGATCTTAAGGTACGGGCATGTTGATGTGGGAGCAGACATTCCTTCAGATATTTGGGGGGAAATCTCATATAGCTTGACCAAGCAAGCAAGCAAGCGAGTGAGCAATTAATTAATTAATTAATTAATTAATTAATTAATTGATTGATTGATTGAGTGAGTGAGTGAGTGAGTGAGTGAGTGAGTGAGTGAGTAAGTAACATTATGATGCCTGTCCAGAGTACATAGCTTAAAGGTTCCACAGCTAAAAAGTAAAGCTAATGTTAAGTAAAGCATATGTTGACTTTGCGCTTCAGGTTGCTAGTCAGAAGATGCAGGAAAACAGAAAATTGACAGACTTTATAGCTCTCCTCAGAGTGCACTGGATTGCAAAAAGCATTTCAACAGCTTGCCTTCTGAGGAGAAAGGAGAGAACAATACTGAAGAATTTGATAAAAGAGAAAGACAACCCAAAGCAACCAAAATGTATAATAAGTGTCATTTTCAATTTAAAAAATTAGAGAGCCAGAAAGTGAAGATGAGCCAAAGTAACCTTAATGCTTTTCACTGAAATACACTGCAGATAGGTTTTGTGTGAAAAAAGGTATGTCCCATTATAATTGTACAATGCTTACAATTTGTTAAGAGCTGAGCAAATAGATCACTTACTGTGCTCTAGAAAGTGGTGTGTTCGTCATAGCTTGCTATGAATATTGTTACTGGAAAAGTAATTAATGCCATGAAATCCAGGTAAATATGGTCAGAGAAAAGACTCATGAACATTTTTAATGCTGGATATTAGGGATCTGCATGGAGCCAATTTCCATGAACAGAACGTGGGACCATTTGGCTATAAGCAAATCCCCCCCCCCAAATGATTTGATTGATTAATTTGTTGGAATGTTCTGTTTAATGATATGATTATTGGTTTGTATGTTTTCGCTATAGTTTGTTCCTGTTATATGTTAAAATAAAATAAAAAATAGGGGGAAAAGAAGACAAATGTGTCAGGCAGGACTAGCTGCCTGCCATAATATTTGAATGTAAGATCTCTGCCACCTATGTGATTCTGTATATACGTATATAGTAGCTGCCTGTTGTTTTGGAAGTGACAGTTGACTCCCCCCGCCCTGCTGGGGTCGAGTGATACATTTTGGCTCCAAGTTTAAACTAGTTTTGAAAAATAGTTATTGTTCGTTGGTTGAAGGCCAACCCCCCCCCCCCAGCTGTGAAACATATATAAACAATATAAATATGCTGGGCTTTCTGTTCCAAGTTGCTCCCAACAAGAAATGTACTAACGCTGAGCTGAAATAAATCACAGTTCATCTTTTTAAAGAAAGAGTTTCATGGTTATCCTTTGCCAGCCTGACAAAATGTCAGCTGTTTTCCCCCTCCATAAGATGAGCCCTGCTGCGTCAGGCCACAGCCCATCTAGTCCAGCACCCTGTCCCACCAATTGCTTATGGGCATCTCAAGCAGAAGCAAGAGCAAAACCTTTGAATCCCAGCAAATGGCCTTTTTCTTACCTGCTGTATTTCAGGAGAAATACCACAAAGAATGGGATCTTGAAAGACTGACACTTCTGTATTTCCATCTCAGCACATTAAGTGAGGGTGTGATTTCAGTGTAGGAATCCACATGGGGGAGATAAGTACTGATCTGTATGGTTAGGAAGCAGGGCTTCAGCAAGCATGAACCTGGAATGACTTTGGCCATGTTTCTTCTGCCAGAAACATTCCCAGAGCTCTAGTTTTGCATTTACACCCTAATCTGCTTTCTTGTCCGACGCTTTTCTGCTGTGTGGGCAATAGGCATGGGAAAATGGTTTACCTTTCTTCTCCCTCCTCCCTCCTCTCCCATAATCCTTTAATTATTGCCCGCTCTTAGGTTTCTATAGTGCGCATGTGCGCATGCACACACACACACACGCTTCAATGCATGTGCCTATAATGAACTTTGACTGCACTTTGAAACCTTCATGCGCAAAGGAATGGATGGTTGGATGGCAGCAGGAATTATGTTCCTGCTTCTAAAATAGGGATGTGTATGAATATTCGTAACATTCAAAATTCGTATGAATTCATGCAAATTTGGACATTGTCAAATTTGTATCAAATGCTTCAGAATATTTGTATGATGCTTTGATACAGTCGTGAACCTGGGGAGGTGAGAAAGCAGCTGCACCAGTCGTATCTGCAACAGATTCGGAGTGGATTCAAAGAGGATTGACAGCAGATTCAAAGTAGATTCCAGGTGGTTTTGGTACATCCAGAGCAGAAACGTAGGCGATGCGTATTGCATATGTAGGGGATTCATAGGGGATATGTAATGCTAGGCTTTCCATATCCCAGTTGATATTTCATGGCAAAAAAGGAGGCTGCTTTCTTCTTCACCTTCCTCTTCCAGTGTCTGCGGCTGGATGATGTTCTGCCTAAATCAGCCAGGCAAAAGACAGCTTGCCGATTGCTAGTGTAATTAGAGTAGGAAGTGCCTTTTGTGTCAACCATTGTCCAGTGCTAATTCAGATTTTGAAAAGTGTACTACTGGCAATGTTGCATGAAACTATAAGAATAAATGCAGATTGCCTCTAATCCTATTTCACCCTGCAAGGTGGATGATAACAAGAACACTGTCTGCCTGAATAAGCTAAGCAAACATGACATGTAAGCCATAGAAGAGCTGTGTCTATGACCCATCAAGCTGTCATTCTGATAAAATGACATTTTTCACAAGAGTACCATGCGCTGAACCACTGTTGTGATTAGCAACAGTACATCTCTAACACAGTGATCATGCTGGTGTAAAAATAATGTTTTCTGATGTCCACAACCACCATTCTTGGCCCTTTCTGCACTTACTTGCCATTAATCTTCATAAGAACATAAGAGAAGCCCTGCTGGATCAGGCCACAGCCCATCTAGTCCAGCATCCCGTCGCACACAGTGGCCCACCAAATGCACATGGGTATATCAAGCAGAGACAAGGACAAACCTATTCCTGCTCTTGAATCCCAGCAAATGGCCTTAGAAGCATCCTGCTTCCCCCACTCCCAATGGGTCCAGAATAGCTTGGGTCACTGATCCACGCCACAAGAAGGCATTGTCCATATCTGCGCCATCTGTTCCAACAGTGCGGATCTGCCTATGTTGCAGCCAAACCCCCAAACCTCTGAAGGCTACCCTTGGGGTGGGTGCTTTTTGGCTATGTGCTATGGAACACCATTAATGTTGCCTTCCAGTAGTCCTGAATGCAAGAGGTTTTCTACCTGCATGTGTCCCATGTTCTGGATCAGGGCCATGCTGGTCTGCTGGTACAACTGATTAAACAGGTCTGCCAGTGATCCAGATTAAAGCCTCCCTTTAATCATACTTTGTCTAAAGCAGATAAAGTGGATTAGCAGCATGTGTAGCCTCATGGACGCACATGAATGTGAAGGTATTTGAGGTCTAGAAGGTCAACATGGTCTATATGGACCTTTAAGGATGTCTGCAGAAAGGCCCTTAAGATTTAACCTGGCACATAGAAGAGTTCAACTCTAGGGCCCTTTGAAAGTGCTAGGCTTCAAATTTGTTTCAAATCACCTCTGAATCTGCTCTGGGTCCACTCCAAAGTTTTGAACGACGGCACAAAATAAAGTTTTGAACCTTCTCAATTTGTATCATTTGTGAGAGTGTTGAACATTTTTTACTCATCCCTATCCAGCTCTAAAGTTACTGATGTAGAAGAAATCTAAATCTGTTGTTGATATTATGTCATAAGAACAGAAGAGGAGCCACAGCTCATCTAGCTCAATTCCTGTCTCAAACAATGACCCATCATTGGCTTCTGGATGATCTGAAGTAGAAGATAAGGGCAAAACCCTCAACTGCTCTCAGCTCCCTGCAAATGTCCATCGGAGACATCCTACCTGTCCATAAGAACATTTGCAATTCTAGACCAGCAAATTTTGTTCATGTGGTCTAATATTTAGGATGCCCTCTTACATGCCTCAGAAGAAGAGGAAGAGTTCGCTTTTATACCTTGCTTTTATCACCCATTTAAGGAGACTCAAAGCACCTCACAAACCTTCTTCTCCCCACAACAGACACCCTGGGCAGTAGGTGGCACTGTTCAGAGAGAAACCTGTGACTAGCCCAAGGTCACCCAGGTGGCTTCATGGGGGAGGGCAGAATCAAACCCTGTGAATCCCAGATAAGATTCCTGCTCCCTGACTATTCGACCAATCTGGCTCACCACCAGCATTTATCTAAAGGTCTAAAAGGATCCCTGAAATATGTAAAGGAAATCTCCTCCCATATAGACTCACCTGTGCCCTAAGATCTGCCAGTGGGACCCTCTTGGTGGGTCCCTTCACCTCAGCAGTTACAGATGCGGGAATGCACGGAAAGGCATTCTCCATTGTAGCCCCACAGATTATGGAATAATCTTCTTTCTGAGGTGTATCAGATACCCTTCTTGAATGTGTTCCAAAGATTGATGAAGATGCAGCTCTTTATCTTGGCCTTTGGCTACTGGAAGAACACTCCCTCCCCAAACACGCATTGACATTGTTTTAGTCAAGTTTTCAATTGGAACCCACCCTGAAAGCTTGAGGGATAGGGCCTGATAAGAATAGAAATAAGTAAATAAATAAATTTGGAAGACTGGCAAATTTTGCTTTGTTTTGCTTTTAGTGGAGTCTCAGTCAGTACAGAAGGATTATAGGTGGGGAAAGGGGCATGTAAAGCCCCCTAAGCAGCCACCAGGGCAGGAAACAGTTAACCTGCTGCTGCTGTTTGTTTGATTGACATGCTGAGGAGGAGGAGACTCAGCAAGCTCCATTTTGCCCACCAAAAAGCAGGACTCTCCAGCCAATGAGCAGCCAGGATTCACGATGAATATTAGCTGCTGTTTAGACTGCTAGAGGGGAGTCTCTGCTGGTGTTTGAGAAGTGATGAGGGCTGCTCAGTGCGCCTGTGTGTGAATGTAGGCCTCACCTCTAAGTTAGAAAGAGGGAGAGAGCCAGTCAAGTTGAATTTAGCTTTGTTGGCCTGTGGGCAACAGAAAAAAGAAGTAATTAGTATCAAAGACTGAACAGTGGGCAGGAGGAAAGTGTTTTTTTCCACAGAGATTTTTGACAGGCGTAAAAGGAGAGAAGTTGAAGGATTTTAAGAGATCGACACAGAAGTTCTTTTGGGGAGAAAGAATTGTCAAGAAGGGATGTATAGAGAAAGTATTGAGACAGAACACTAAGATAAAAAAAGAAGAGAAAAACAAAGCTGTATCAAAACAGAGGGATAGGGTTTAAAAGGGCTAGAAGTTATTAAGAGGCTGTGGGTGAGCATATGAAGTTTTCCTCAGACTAAGAGAGGGACAGCCCTTTTCAGTCAGTAAACCACAGTATTTCATGACAATTGTTGCTAGGTGTATAAGCAAAGGACTTTACTCTGTTCCCTTACCATTTTAGTTCCTTTTACATGGACTATAGGACTCATAACTGATTCAATCATACATTTTATTCCTTTTATTCTATTTACTCTGTAACAATAAACCTTTGAGTTTGGTTAATTAAAGAGTCAGTATTCTGTTTGTGGTAACATCTAGAACAGTCGTTCTCAACCTGGGGGTCGGGACCCCTTTGGGGGTCGAACTACCCTTTCAGAGGGGTCGTGATGAGTCTCCCGCTGCCCTTCCCTCCCACATTCCAGCTACTCCGCCCCCATGGTTGGGGGTCTCCACAACATGAGGAACTCCATTAAGGGGTCGCGGCATTAGGAAGGTTGAGAACCGCTGATCTAGAAAGAAGTAGCAAACAGAGGGCCAGTGAAGATCCAATTTGTGTTGAGGATCTAAGAGGATCTGGCAGAGTGAATGGGCGCCTGGGCTGTCTGTTAGCCTGCCAGGCTACGCTAAAAGGAGGCAGGTGGTACCAGAGCTGCCCGAGTCGTCACAGGGCACAATAAAAGTTTTGGTATAAAAAAGAAACCAGCAACCATCCTAATGTCCAGGACTTAGTAGCCAGTTATCAGCCTGCTCACTTGCTTTTATCTTAGGCTATGTCTCCACTCCTGGGGTGGGGACATGTTCCCAGTGGCCTCATCACACTATGTAAGGCACTCATATGTTGTCATTTTTTGTGGCATGAGGTGTCAGAATGTGTTGCGGACTGGGTGCCTGTTCTCCTTGTGGTTTCTCAAGTCCTTGGGCCTATTTGCACTCAGGCCTCTGGTACGCAATACCAGAGGCCTAAGTGTGAATAGGCCTCTTACTGTATCTCCAGCTGCCTGTGGAGTATGTTGGACACTTATTTATTTATTTATTTATTTATTTATTTATTTATTTATTTATTATTTATTTATTTACATTTCTATTTCACCCCATACCCAAAGGTCTCTGGGTGGATAACAACCTTAAAATAGATTAAAACAGAATATACATTAAAAGACTTTAAAAATTCAACAACTCTAAAGCAATACACAGTATGTTTAAAATGATAGCGTCTGTCCTGGGGGGGGGGGGGGGATATAATCAGCTCAGCCAAAGGCCAGGGCAAAGATGTGTGTCTTCACTGCCTTCCTAAATATATATAAGGAAGGGGCATGACGCACCTCGAGGGGAAGGCTATTCCATAGTCTGGGGCCATCACAGAATAGGTTCTCTTCTGGGTGCCCACCAACCACACTATTGAAGGTGATCGGACAACCAGGAGGGCCTTACGGCTTGATCTTAAGGCACGGGCAGGTCGATATGGGAGAAGGCATTCCTTTAGATATTTGGGGCCCAAGTCAATTAGGGCCTTATAAGTCAGAGTCAAAACCTTGAATTGGGCTCGGTAGTAAATTGGCAGCCAATGCAACCCTTTTAAAACCAGCGTCATGTGCATCGGGCTAGATGTACTGGTCAGCACTCTAGCGGCTGCATTTTGCACTAGCTGCAACTTCTGAACCATCTTCAAGGGCAGCCCCATGTAGAGTGCATTACAGTAACCCAGTCTAGAGGTTACCAGGGCATGGATAACTGTGGCTAAGTCATCTCTATCCAGAAGAGGCTTCATTTGATGGACTAGTCGTAGTTGGGAGTAGGCACTCTTTACCTCAGATGGGCTCTGGACTGGAGGTATCCCTCAAGTAACAGTGAGACACGGCTTGAAATTCAGGTCAGGATTATTCTTCCATCATTGCTGTAGGCCTTTTTCAGAGAAGTAAATGTGCGCTGGCAGACATAATGAAGCATTAGCAAAGTGCTTAATGAAAAGAAAAGCACACACCACCCTTAACCATTCCATAGTTACCAAGTAAGCTTATTATCCCGCTTTGACAAATTACGTTTAAAAAAATTTTAAGGTGCCCTTTGAGAAACAAACACAGAGAGATAAATGTCTGAAAACTGAAGGACGCTTGGAGGACACATTTCAGTAGAGCACCAGCTTCTGCCCTCAGCTGATAGACACATACTTTATGAAACTGTCTAATGCTGAACTGCCAAAAGGTCAATCATGAATGCACTTTCATAATGTATTCAACCTTCTGCATGCAAATCTATCATCATTATAAGGTTAGCTCCAATGTGATGTCGAGCATGTCTCTCTTTCTAGACGTTTGTATTTTTATAACAGCAGTATAGTGGTTGTAAGGCAAATATCTAATCAGGAGAGGCCTTTGAAATATGGATGTCTGGAGGTCCTGGGTCCCTTTCAAGTTGGGTCAAGTACCAGGTCTCACTGCCACAGAAGTTCTTTGCTGCTTCCTAGCTGTTGGATGATTCATCTGCCCTTTTCCTTCATCCATGTGGCTTCATCCACATGGTGAATCACAGGAAGTCAACAGCACGCGTCATTACTTGCTTGGATACTTTGCAAGTCAGATAACCATGAGTAACTAGGCAGAGTTTCCATTATAGATATTTCTATGAATAAAGTTAAATGAATAAGTTGTGGCAGAAGTCATGTTTAACGTCCAAATTAAGTTAAGAAGAAGAAGAAGAGTTGGCTTTTCTACTCCACCTTTCTCATCCATTTAAGGGGACTCATAGTGGCTGACAAAGCTTTTCTATTCTTCTCCCCACAACAGAACACCCTGTGGGGTAGGTGGGGCTGCGAGAGCTCAGAAGAGAGCTGTGAGTAGCCCAAGGTCACCCAGCTGGCTTCATGAGGGAGGGCGGAATCAAAGCCGGTATTCCCAGATTAGAGTCCAGCTCCCTAACCACTAGACCAAACTGGCTCACAACTTCAAATAACTTCAAATGCATAAGCGGTGGCAGCTTGTGAATTTATGGCTGGGAGATGGGAGGTCATTGGTTGCGGGAACTTTTCCTTGTTGCACCAATGCATTACTCGCCCATGAACATCTTTTCATGGCCAGCAATCTCCCATTTGACACTAGCGATCACCTGGCCTTAAAGCTATAATCTGCCACTGTGTCCTCCACATGGGGGGTCGAAAGAGACTCCCTCACAGAGGAAACAGCCTTGGTGTGCTTTGTCCTCCCCTGAGGTCTGTCAAACTAGCAAAACCTTGGCTGGCACAGGGGCAATGCTTTACAGTGGCTTCAACGCCTTTTTATCCCCAGTCCACGGTTTGTGGGTACAGCTCTGAGAGGAGAGTCAGTGCAGCCAGCCAAATTGTTCCTTGGGGGTCACTGTGATGAGACAGAATGTTCTTATATTAGGAAATCCCATTCTCCCATCAGGCAGCCCTATTAGCTGCTTTAAAGTGAGACCTGGGGCTCTGAGGTACTAAATGTTCAGCTAACCTGCCCTGGGTATAACAGTCTATTACCCCTAAAGCTGCATTTGGTCTAGTGGTTAGGGAGCTGTTTGATTCCGCCCTCCTCCACGAAGCCAGCTGGGTGAACTTGGGCTAGTCACAGCTCTCGTTCTGAGCTCTCACAGCCCCACCTACCTCACAGGGTGTTCTGTTGTGGGGAGAGGCATAGAAAGCTTTGTCAGCTGCTTTGAGTCCCCTTAAATGGGTGAGAAAAGTGGGAAAGAAAAGCCAACTCTTCTTCTTCTTCTTCTTCTTCTTCTTCTTCTTCTTCTTCTTCTTCTTCTTCTTCTAGATATAGCCTGTCTCCCTCAGGCCCCAGCATCCTGTCTCACACAGTGGCTCATCAATTGCCTCTGGGCATCTCAAGTAGAAGGCAAAAGAAAAACCCTCACCTGCTCTCCACTCCCTGCAAAGGACCTTTAGAGGCATCCATCCTATCTGATTCTGCAACCTGGCAGAAGTACCTAGGCATCCATTCTAACAGCCATTGATACATCTGTCTTCCATGAATTTTTCTAATCCTTTCTAAAAGCTATCCAGGCTGGTTGATTCTTTCCTCCTTCCCATTCTTCTTGATTAATGTCTTTTGAAATACAAATTACTGTTTTCATTAACTTTTTATCATGAGAATGATTTAGTTACATATTTCTTTTTTAGCATTAATGTGTTAACGGGAACTTTTTAAAAAAGGAAAACAAAACCTGGCTAGGAAGCTTTTTTTTTTTTTAAATGAAGTCTTCCTAAAGCCTAAATGATTAATTGTCATTCAATTATTTCCTAACTATGTTCAAATTAGGAGATAGGCTGACTTAGATCAATGAGTCTAGTGTTCTGTCAGGAGCCAGGAGCATCCCTGATAATGATAGAAATGAAAAGATCAATGTGATCAGCTGGCCTACTACCGTACCCTGCAGACAGCTGAAGGGCCGAAGTGTCCCATGAAGGCATTTTATCTACCTCTCTTTGCATATATTACTCCTTGGAATATATCACTGAAGAAAAGGAAGTTTTATGGCTGGTTTTTAGCATTGGCATATGTAACATGACATCATAGAATCATGACTTCTTCCTTCCTGGAGGAAGAAGAGGAGGAGGAAGAGGAAGAAGAAGAAGAAGAAAAAGAAAAGAGTTGGCTTCTATACCCCACTTTTATCACCCTTAAAGGGACTCAAAGTAGCTGACAAACCTTCTGTTCTTCTCCACGCATCAGATACCTTGTGAGCTAGGTGGTGCTGTGAATGCTCAGAAAGAGAGCTGTGACTGTCCCAAGGCCACCCAGTTGGTTTCTTGTAGGACTGTGGGATCAAACTGGGAAACTCCCAGAGAAGAGTCTGACACTCTGACCACAAGACCAAACTGGCTCACTCAGCTATCAGCTACAAACAAGTTGTTTACTATACAATTTTATCAAATCTGTTTCAGTTATTTTTCAGTTCCAACTGAAGGGTGATCACTTAAGGAAGTTTATTGCAGGTCAGCTCCATGTTTCTGCTGAACGTTTCTGCACTTACCAGTAAACCAGTATAGTGTGACTCCTAGTCCCATTTCTGATTATGAACTCTAACTTCTTATTTAAACTTCCTATTTTAATTGTTAGTCCATGTGTTGCTGTCATCGAGTGAATGAACGAATCAACCAACCAACCAATCAACCCACACTCCATCATGGATCACAGTGGTCACACCCCCTCCTAGCATGCTCTGATCTCATTGAACAAAGCATAGCCTAATATACGTGAACTAAAATATCCACCTAGACTAGAAGAGTCTAGTGTCTTCTGTTCAAGGTGTATTTTATAATGCATATAATGTATTTTGTGTTTGGTTGTGGGTTTTTTTTTATAAAAAATTGCAAAGTTAAAAAGACTGGAAAAGTGGGAAAGTCAGGGGCAGCCATCATGACTTCTTCTGCAGAGCAGTGGATGTTATCACTCAGCCAACCAACAGGAATAAACAAAAGAATAATATAGGAACTGTGGATGATGCTTTCAGCATTTTGCTAGTGTAAAGTGTAGGCTAATCGATGATGCAATTTTTAAATCTGATATGACAGTCATGCTCCATACCTGCTGCTCTTGATTGGATGGGAAAGAAGGTAATGCCTTCTGATTCTCCCCAGACTACTGAAGCAAAACAGCAAATGTGAAAGTTATTTATTTTTTTATTTATTGTGCTTCT
Organism: Aspidoscelis tigris stejnegeri; assembly: GCA_023333525.1. Lineage (NCBI taxonomy): Eukaryota > Metazoa > Chordata > Lepidosauria > Squamata > Teiidae > Aspidoscelis > Aspidoscelis tigris. Next base: position 13,924,798 of record JALMGA010000001.1, read on the forward strand.
ACAAATTATTATTATTTCTATTAACACACACAAGTACACAATCTTTTAAGAGAGGGAGACTGTGTGCATCGAGTGGGAAAATATAATCTTTGGAAAATCAGAATGATAGTGAAATCACAGTTTTAAATGTATTATTTTTTATAAAAATAACAAAATACATGTGCTGCAAGGCATGCATGTTTTGTTGCTTTTATAACACTATCGCAAGGGCCTTATACGACATGAAAATAATTGGTTACACAGCAAAATACTATATGGATTTCTAGGCAAAGAGTGAAAAAGGACTGATCTATAATTGCTGGTGGTGTTATTGTTTTAAAGAATGAGGTCGCCTATCAGTAAATATTTTTTTTATTCTTTCTTAAGGAATCAGATTTTCCTGACTCAATTTGGAATGAAATATTAGGCATGAGAGTTGCACATTGTCAGCTTGTCCACAGTGTTGCCATCTTCAAAACCCTCTCACGTGCAGCCTTCTCTCCCCACTTTAACTACAGAGGCTGCCTTTCCATTGTGTTGTGGTTGATCTCCGTGAGTCTTGGTAGCACTCTGTTGTGAACCACCAATTTGTTATGGGAACTCAAGGTTAGTGTGGTGTGGACATGATCTGGGCTGCTGGAATCAGGCAAGAAAGGGTGTTGGAAATATAGACTGAACGGAGCTATCCTCTTTGTGATCTACTATCCAGAAAAACCATGCTGAGTAGAGATGTGCATGAATATTCAAAATATTTGTTATTTGTACGAATTTGTACAAACTCAGACATTCGTATATCAACTGAATGTCTGGACATTCGGATTCCTGAATTCGAATAAATATGAATATTTTGAGTTATTTGTATGAATAACTCAGATGTTCATATCTGTACAGGTACACACTCATCTTTTTGTACCCATGAGCATCTTGTATGCATTTGTACACATCTGTATGCATCCAAATGGGATGAAAATGGGATACATGAAGATGTGTACGGGGTGCCTATGGATGTGTAAGAGATGCATATGTAGCTGTAGAGCAGTGGTTCTCAACCTTCCTAATGCTGCGACCCCTTAATGGACTCATGTTGTGGAGACCCCCAAACCATGGGGGCGAAGCAGCTGGGAGGTGGGAGGGAAGGGCAATGGGAGACTCATCACAACCCCTCTGAAAGTCTTGTTTGACCCCCAAAGGGGTCCCGACCCCCAGGTTGAGAAGCACTGCTGTAGAGATACAAATGTCTGAATTATTTGAACAAATACATACAAATGTATTTGTATAGATTTGAAATGTCCAGACATTCATTTTTTGTTATTCGTACGAATTCAGATTTTCTAATGTTGAAAATTGCCTTTGTGCACTTCAGTAATGCCAAATATAAAGCAGCTACCTGCATGGAAAATGTTTTTGACACAACTATCCGATTGGCCGTAGACAATCCAAACTTGCTGCATCTCAGCTGTTTTGATTATATACTGGCTTTCCATTGAATGTTCAAGGCAAGAAAGAAGTTGCTCAGGATCTGAACAATAAAATCCATCATTGGTCAATGTGCCAGTGAAGAATAATAATGAGAAGCAATACTGCCTGAAGTGGGCCCTAGTTCAGTGCCCAAGATGCCATTTTACTTGCAAATTATGCCAGATTCACTTTCTAATTACTTCAGGCATGCCTGGAAAGCATCCCTGCTAAAAATCTAAAAGGATGGCTGCCATCAATGACCTGAACAGATGAATTCTGTTTGGTATCTAAATTAGTTTTTTTATATTTCTGTGTTTCCTCATGCTCCTTATCATATATAAACATAAATAGGAAAATAGATTTCATTCCGGAGGCATTTCATTTTGGGTGGTGGTGGTGATGGAGATTATCATTTTCTTTAAATCTAGAACAAGATGAGATGTATTTTGCTCAGAATATGAGGAGTCTGGGGAGGGCTGGCCACTTTAGAGTAGGAATGTGCACTAATATTCATATTACTCATTATTTGTACTAATTTGTATGAATTTGGACATTTGGGGCCTTTCTGCACATGCCACCGAAAATGGATCTATGAGATCTGTTTTCCGGCGGAACGTTTTAAAAAAGAATCTGACCTAAATAGGGTCAGATTCTTGGAGGCCCTGCACATCTGCACACATGCGGGGCGGAGGCAGCAGGGCCAGATTGGAGACGGTGCTTGTGCGGATGCACCAGCACCCATCCCAATCCGGCCTCTGGAGGCCCTGCCCAGCTGTCAAAGATGGAGAGTGCATGTTCTCTGTTTGACAGCTGGGGCCGCCAACCAGTCTTCGTCATTGGCTCAATCAGAGGCACCATGGTGCGGCTGGCAGCCAGGTTCCCTGGCTTCCCCCTCGCAAGAGAAGGGCCAGGGGAAGCCACGGCCAACCGCCCCCACCACGCCTGGGGACACGCGCTCATGCTCGTGTGCTTACCTGGTGACTGGTGGCCCGATTCTGAGAGTGGCAGGGCTGGCATCGATTGCACATTTCCCAGGAACCCTCACAAGGGTGGCTGGCCCCTTCCCTCATGACGGCTGCTGGGAAATGTAGGCCACGGCACGCGCATGTGCAATTGACACCAGCCTTGGCACTCCCAGAAGTGGGCCTCCAGCGACCACTTCTCTTGCATGGGGGAAGCCAGGGAAGCCAGTTGCCGGTCTCGCCATGGCAAAGCTAGGCATGCACCGGCAATCCAGCTTTTCCCCCTGATGCTTCGGAAGCATTTCCTTCCAAACCAGTTTCAGGGGGAAAGCCAGATGTAAGACCTGATTTTTCTGGTCTTACATCTGGGTCGGATTTTGGTGGCAAAACTGGTTTAAGCAACCGATTTTGTGTGCCAATGTGCAGAAGTCGGGCCCTCAAAGGGACCCTAATTCCGGTCCCTATGCGGATGCCATGTCCAAATCCTTCCTGCACCTGCCTCTAATTCTGTTTTTAGAGCCTATGTTCAAAGGCCCTTGTATACAAACCAAATCTCCAGACATTCTTTTTTTAGTATTCAAATGAATATGAATACTTTGAGATATCCATACTAATTCAGACATTCATGTGTGTATGGATACATACACATCATGTACGTATCCATATTGTGTGTAACTGTACACATCCATATGGATATGTATGAGAGGAAAATGGGATGTGTACAGATATGTACAGGTGCGTATGGATGTGTTTGAGATTTTTATCATTGGATACGTATCGAATATTCGAACGAATAGATACGGATATATTTGTATTGGTTGTATTGTCTAGACCAGTGATGGCGAACCTTTTGAGCTCAGTGTGTCAAAATTCACAAGAAAACCTAGCTTAACTCAGGTGCTGTGTCACATCTTAAAATATCCATAATTTTGTGCTATTTGTGGCTCTAGTAAAAAAGATATATTTTTGATGTATGAATTTTATTAAAAGCAAAAACAAATAATTCTTTACATTAGTGACTTTTGTTGCTGAATCTTCAATTGAAAGTTGGTATTTTGTACACTTCAAGAACAAGCAAGCACTACACACCCAGGTGCCAGGGTGGCCATGTGTGTCATCCAAAAGGGCTTAGTGTGTCACTTGTGACACGCGTGTCATAGGTTGGCCATCACCGGTCTAGACATTTGTTTTTCTTCATTCATACTCATTTGGACATTCAAATATTCAATTTGAATCAAATCAAATGTCAGAAATTGCATTCATGCACACCCCTACTCTTGAGCAGACTAGGGGTGTTTTCCCACTGTCAGAAAGTACCCATGTTTGCACCCATTAAGGACCCATTTGGGTGTGAACTGGATGATCCCATTTCCACCACAGCACCCATTTGGGACCCGATTGTTTCAACTGCCGCTGGGGAAATCTGGATCAAATGGGTACTTTCTGGCCTTTAATCCAGATTTTCTGTAGACCCCATTAATGGGGTCTTCAGGCAGAAAGTCCGGATTAAAGAGAGCCTGTTTCCGCGATTGTGTGGCAATGGGGTCTAGAGGAGGCAAGGGGGAGGGGGAACCCATGGGGGGGAGCCCCAAAACCTAAGCTTCGAAGTCATTTCAAAGTCATTTTGAAGTCACTTTGATGTCTGTGCAAAATACATCCAGAGCGTCTTTGAAGTGTGTGCTGATCTTCAGAGTGAAATTCAAAGTGACTTCGAAGTTCACTCTGAAGATCAGCACAAACTTCAATGGAGCTGTTTTGCACAGACTTCGAAAGGACTTCGAAGTGACTTTGAAATGACTTCGAAGCCACTTCGGAGATTGCACCTCCTGTCCCCCCAAACACCTGGGGTGACAAGCAGATCCCTTATGGGTAGATCCGGATTTCCAAATGGGTGCTCCGGTGTTTCCATGGCAGGGAGGCTAGCACCCATTGCTATTGGGTGCTAGACCACCCATGGAAACACATTGGCTACTTCCCTTAATCCAGATCTACTAGATCCGGATTAAGGAATGTACCCATTTCTTAGATCCGGATCTTCTTAGATTCGGATTAAAGGAGCGTGGTGGAAAAACACCCTAGAAGTATCCTATGGATTAGGGTAAGGGTTAAATTTTGGGTTAAGCCCCCCTTAATTATTGGATATGTTAAGGGGTGTGTATCAGATACGTATTGAATACATATGAGTTCATGTCGGATATGTATTGGATACATATTCGTTTGTATCGGATATTGGTATGAATACATTCGTATCAAATAGAATCCTACCCATTTGAAGTCGATCGATTTGAATGAATACAGATTTTCTAACATTCGATTTTTTACAAATTGAATGCCGAAAAACCTGTTCGTGCGCATCCCTACTACTGTGTATAAATGTTGATTTTTACTGTTTGAGCAGAAAATGTTTCAGAAGGCCTTATCATTAAATCATAAAACATTTCTTCATATATGGGAGATGTAGGGTGAAGGAGAAGGAACTTGATGATTTGAATAGTTCAGTTTATTTTTAGCAACAGTAACCTCTATGATTGGTGCCAGATGCCAAAGATCCTAGGCAGGCTGGAAGAAAATAATGAACTCATCACAGCTGATTGACAACAGTCATAAAAGCTGCCTGAATCCAGTGCTGAAAAACAGCGCTGGGTGATGGCTGCAGAATATATGGGAGACAAATGAAATAACCCACTTCAGGTAATGGCAATTAAAACAAAAATGAGTAACAGAAGATGATAAGTGCCAAGTGGAAAAGAAGCAAAAAATATAAACCATTTGCAATAGGCATTACTAATTAGCTAAGCATTTTTCAGAGAAAAAAAAATTATATATTTCAGGACATGTTCAAAGGCAGTTTGCATTATAAAAATGGAAGATGGATACATTTGTCTAGAGGCAATGGATGAATAGGGTTTTTAAGAAACAACCATGTTTCCAGAAATATTTTCTTAGCAGTGTTATTAACTTAGAGTTAGGGAAGGGGGTTATAAATATCAGAGAAGGTCCAGGCAAGCTGTGAGACAAAGACTCTTTCTGCCCAGGACATCATCCTATGATAAGAAGGGGTTTAGATGCTTCCCTTCTGCATACCAGTGGGGATTGCAGGAGGCCCTGCTCTCCTCCTAGCATGCTCCATCCATACAGGGTAGAGCATGGGGGCCTATTCACACTTTGGCCCATAGTTTACAATTAGGCGACATCTGGGCAGATGCATCTGCACTTTCAGGAAGCGCTTACAGCCTATAAGCATGCCCTGCCTGCTCACATGTTGCCTAATTGTAAACTAGCTGTGGTGCATGGCATTGTTCACCACAAGCAACCCAGCCCTCCCCGATTGCGAGTGGGAATTTACCTTATGTGTCCATTTGGCAACCATCTGCACTCTGGCTGGCCGAGGAGGTCACTGGAGCTGCCACACTAGCCTGCTGGCTGCTTGCATGAATCCTTGACGCAACTGCGACTGCATAGAGCATCAGCGTCACTGTAACAACAGCTCTGACATGTAAGCTGTCGCACAGGGTGCCACACTCAAGATGGTAAGGTCCTGTGGAGGATTGGCCCAGCGATCTAACACAGGCAAGTGTTTGACTAGCACTTGCAAGTGCACGCACTATTCAACGTTCATTCATTGCATACCTTTCCTGTCCATTGGATGGGAAGGCAAGTGCGAAATCGCCCTAGGCTAGGGAATCCAAATGGTGCCCCTAGTCCAGTTTGCCAGTAGATCTTGATGTCATGGTCCCAGTGCACCAGGAGCAGTATACTAGACTAGGGAAACCTGTACAAAATTCAAAATGTCCAAATTTACCACTCTGAGTTGTAAATTAAGGCTAGCAGAATTTTGTAAAATTATTTTTGCATGGGGTGACCATATTTTGGTGCATCTGAATATACATAATGTGCTCAAAGTAGTTCATGCAGATGATCTAGGACAAGATTATATATGTACAAAATTGGAAGGAGTCTTAAAAGTCAATCTGACAGTGAACATCCTCTTAATACATGTGCAAGGTTGCTGTGCCCTACCTCCCATCATTTCTTACTAGAGGCCAAATGAGAGTTTTGGTCTGGAACATCAGAAGCAGGGGGTTGGCTCCATGGAGATGCCCCCAGTGATCCCAAATGACATTTCCAACTCTATGGGGTTTCTCCATTTCTTCTGGATCATGATAGGGCTCAGTATAGAACAGCACTGAATGGATAGCAGTAGCCTCCTGGACTAGCCCCTCACCAGCTCAAAGCTCACACAGACTTTGGTGTTGGGCTTTGAGAGTTCTGATGACTAAGAATTAAAAGATCCTAGCCTCAGAGCCATTTGGTGCAACACCAAAATGAGTCCTCCAAGTCTGGGAAATGGAGGCATTCTTTCTGCATGGCCCTGGTCACACCTTTAGTTTAGGTTGACTTCCAGTCGTCGTCAGGTTGAGTTACATTATTTTTATCCAATTTGTTTTCAAGCCAGCGTATCCCATTAGGTTGTTCTAACCAGAGTCCTCTTTTCCAGATGTCAGGCCATCTTCTCTTCCTCGGTGTGAGCAGGAGGGATGGGCTAAAGGAGGCTGAACCATGCTGTGATGGGTGGGGTGCAATCTTTCCTTTTGGCCAATGTCCAGGAGAGGGTGGCACATGTGGAGTTCATGAGGCACCTCCCCTTCTCCCCTTAGTTTATGTGTATCATTCCTCTATCTAGTGTTTCTTCCCCAAATTTATTGTTTTTTTTTAATTAAACACATGGAGAAGAAAAGCACATAAAAAGGAAGGGGGACATGAAGGTGGGGGAGCACAATTTAAAAATGAGCACAAACACACACACTCGCCTCCCTTGAGTGACAGAATGGCATCCAATAAGAAAGGAGATAGAGTTGATGCAGCAAAAGGGGTGAAGAGCCAAACGTTCCATGGAGGAGGCTCAGATCGATCATGGAGAAAGCTGTGAGTGATACAGCTCAAAGTGAGGTGGATGACCTATAACAATCTAGGTGTGAACAGAGCTGGTGCAACCTCAGTTCGAATTATGAATAGGATGTCCTGTCTCATATAGGTGTTATCAGGACCCATGTTTTTGTGATCTGGACTGTCCTGAGCTGGGACACTGCTGGGCCTATCTAAACAGGTCCACTAGCAATCTAGATCAGGAGGTTCTTGATCTGGATTATACTCCATCTGTTATAGCTGAAGCATACCAGAGGTGGATGGGGCTTCTCAAGTCCTTATTAACATGTCAACAGAAGAGGTCCTGAAGTGGACTTCATGGCCTCATGCTCCAGAGCTAAGATGAGTGCAGAAACGCCATATGATTCCATTCAGTAATCATTTCATTCTCATCCATACGGTCACTGGTCACATATCCATGCCTGCCCATTTCTCACTATGAAAATTATATAAATACACAAAGCGATTAAAAGAAAAGTTTTAGCAATTAAAGTAAAAGTAAGCCTCAGCACTTTCTATGCTGCCTGGAAGGCGTGTCAGAAATGAATGCCTCTGCCACATTTACTATGAAATTGACTGAAATGGAACATGATTCTTGCGAGTTCTGAAGTGATTAAAATGCTCTGTCTCATCATGATTGATTAAATACAAAATAAACCCAGCTCTGTAATTCGCTGCATCTGTGTGCATTTCTACCCAAAAGAGATAAGCGCACAGCAGCTCACAGCCCACAGTACGCAGTAAAGGCATTAGCATGAGAAGCCATTCTTTTCTCATTTTCTTCTCCATGAGGTATTGCATTAATTGGAATGCTATACGGGGGTAGATTCCATGCTATTGGGTAATCACCATTCTCTCTGGCTTCTTGCACAAGCATCTTACCATACAGCATATTGGGAACTACAATTCACTTCCCATTGTGTCTGTGCCAGCCTACTGAAGTAAATTAAAATTAATTTATCTTACTGTATCTTATGTACTTCAGCTTGAGAGGACAGTGTGCATGCCTTGTTTTTTTAAATGCTAATAAATAAACAGCTTATGTAAAAAAATCATTTTATTTATAGGTTTATAGTTCTCTTGTAGATTGTTTTCATGGTAAGCAAAGGCAGTTAATAAACAAGCAATAAACAATAGCTAAAACAGTTTTCGAAGGAGATCTATATAAGGGATATGGCACAAATATTCAAAACTTTTGAAATTCATTCTAATTTGTTTGATTTCACACATTTGAATTCAAATCTAATGTCTCTACATTCAAATTTAAACATTCACACCAATTTCAAATCTTCTGAATCATTCGTTCAGATTATTCAGACATTCATATGTGTACGGATATGTATGCATTACATATGTATCCGTATTCATCTTATTTATACCAGTACACATTTGTATGGATACGTACAGGACATAAACGGGATGCATAAGAGATAAAAATGGGATGTGTACAGACGCATATGGATGTGTAGGGACAGGTTCAAATGTTGTTGACATTCGTATCTTTAAATATGAATTGAATATTTGCATGAATAGATACAAACATATTTGATTCAAATCGAATGTGAATACATTCAAATTTTATACATTCAAATTGATTTGAAATCTTCCGATATTCAATCTTAATTGAATCAAATGCTGAAAATTGCATCTGTGCACACACCTAATCTATAGGTTGAAGTGGGGTTCCTTGTATTTCATTAGACACAAGTGAGAAATTGAGCATATAATTGAGGGGGAAAATCCACTTGAAATACCCATGGCACACAATATAAAACTTTCAAGATTTATGAGATGTGTATTGTATTTTGAGAATAAAAAATAAAAATTTAATGAAAGCAAAAAAAGCACACTCCAATTAAAATCTCACCAAAACACTTAAATGAAAATCCAAAGGCCTTGTACATAAAGAGATTAAAAACCCCCCCAAAAAACTAGTTTACAGAATAAAATGCCAAGACTGTGAATATCGTTATACAAGAATATCTGGTGAAAGAACAACAGGATATATTCATAAATGTGAACTACCTGTTCAAAAATATGATGGAGCATCTTTAATTGCAGAACACAAGAGATGAATGAAACTGTAAGTTCAACTAGGGGCCTTTTTGCACTTGGCCCTTGGGGAAGACCTGGGGACATTCAAGCTTGGAGTGTCCATGCACTGCAGAACCACTTCCATTTTGGAGTAGCTCTCAGTATGTCCAAAGTCCCCATCTTTGGTAGCTTGTGCATCCCTGGACACAGCTTTTGCACCTAGTCTTGTGTAAAGACTGCATGGGATGGGTAGGGCCAGCTGTGCAGTCACATGCCGTATTGCCGCATTGCCATAGCAATGGCTGTCCACGCAAGGTCATTGCTGCAGCAAGGCAGACCCTGCTCGCCCTGCTGAGCTGATATATTTGTGATGAGGCCAGCATTTCTGATATGAATGGCAGTCTCCATCTCTGATCTTAACTTTCCTAGGACACTGTCCAGTGGTCTACCTTCCACATGCTACTGTGGGACAAAGGAGTCCCTTACACATCCTAGTATACTTCATCCACATTGGAGGAAGCTATTGACTAGGGTAGGATGGCAAAATGGTGGCCTATCCTAGTGTTGCAGTAGACTTCAACAATGAAGTCTACCACCATACTTCTCTGCCTATCCTGGACCATGAGAGAAATTAGAACATGCACACCCTTAGTTGAGAATACAGCAAGGTGGCACCAGAGATCAGCGCACATGCACACACCCACCCAAGGTCCAAACAGAAATGTTGACATCTGGAACATAAGTCCCCAGTAGGGATGTCTACGAATATTAGTAACATTTGATATTCATACGAATTTGGATGAATTTGGACATTCATGTATGAATAGAATGTTACAACATTCAGAGGCTGAGGGCCAGCTTAAGGGCTTGATCCAGCCTTCTGAACAAAAGACCAGACTTGGCTGGCACAGGTAATCCAATTTGCAGGGGACCCTTAGCCTGCATCAGAGCTTGTCTGGCCCACCATCGGCTGGGTTACCTAGTATGGACGAACATGATAATTGAATCTATCTTCTGACTATTTTTAGGATGATAAAATGAGAGAGAGGACAGAAGCGAGTGTCTGCCATTACTTTCTTGGAGAAAAAACACGGTATAAATTGAATGAATGAGAATGCCGTCATCTTTGAGTTAAAACCACCCTTACCAGCACTTTTTAATTATTTTCTGGTTGAGGTACTGGAGCAGGATTGAAGCACAGAGCCAGATGACTCAAAAGTCTTTTTCAGCTCTATGATTCCACGGACTTCCTTGAACAAAAATAGATTATTTTGCTCCAATGAAAACGTTATCTTCCATATCTGGCAGGGTGATCATGTGGCTCCTATGGTTTGCTCTCAATAATACCCCATTAATGGAGCCCAGCATGGTGTTGGCTCCATTGGCAATGTGAGCAGAATTCTGATTCACCTTCAGTTGGCCATCTGCTGCCTTTCTATCTCCAGACAGATGGCTACAAAAGTACCCAGTTTAGGCATCCATTTTCTCTTTCAGAATTACTATTCTTCCAGCTTTCTACCTTTTCTCCACCTGTTCACATCTCGTCGTTGCCAGCTTGAATGATTTTGCTATATGCTATCTGTAGGCTTGTTATTTATTCTACTCTGTGGTGGACCAAGGAAACGAGAAGAAAAAGATACTAACAAAGCTCTTAGCTCTTTCTACTACAAATGCCTGAGGCTTTGACAGGTTTTGATATCCCCCCCCCTTCAGATTGTTGCTTCCCTTTCCTTCGGAGTATGAGAGAGATCTGGCAATATTTATCTCCCTACCCTTTGTTTTCCAAGATGGGTGCTGAGAGCATACAATTTGTCATCTCCTAACAGTTGTAAAAAAAGAGGGGGAAGAATTCAACTTGTTTTCTGGACCTTTGAAATTATTATTATTACTATTAATTATTATTAATAATAATTATCACCACCACCACCGCCATCAACGCTGGACTAGATAGGCTGTGGCCTGATCCAGCACAATTCCTCTCATGTTCTTATGTTCTTATCATCATGTTTATCATTATTAAACCAGAAATGAAATACAATAACATCACAATGCACAGAAAATGAAAGTTTAAAAAAAAAAAAACTTTAGCCAGTCAAGGAGCAGCCCAGAAGATCACCAGCTGGAATGAAGCAAGGTTATGGTGGTAACATAGCTTTCTTTGGCTATATCTCCGTTGCACAGCTAAATGTGCCCTTCCTCTGAGGGGTGCATTGAACCATGCGCTGCAGAGATGGGGAGCCTTACACCCCTAAGGTAGGGTAAGGGGGGGGTCAAAGTGCAAATAATGAGTCTAAAGTCACAAACTTGCCCTTGGATCATCTTGCTAAATTTTGTGGATACACAGCAAGACAACTTATGGAGTCTGTCCACACCTGAGCCCAAAGGTCAGCTCATGAGGAGGCTGGGAATTTGGGTTTCTGTGGGCAGGGATCACCATTGATCAAAGCAACTGGACCAGTAGTAAAAGAGATGGTGTGCCACACCTCTAGGTCATGCTAATGTCTTAATAAGATGACAGGGAACAAGAACTTTGTGTACTTGCACATGCATGAATTTGCACATTCATGTTCATTCATGCACATATAGAGCCATAGGTGAAGGGAAAAGAGAGAGAATATAGCAGTAGAAAACAATTGGTCTTTCTGTGATTATTTCTGCTCTAATAAGATTTCTCATGGTCCTCTTCAGAGCCTCTTCAGTTCCTATGTTAGTGTGGGTCAGTGAGGCCACACCTACCCTGAGATGCTCCATCTGCATAGGGCAGAGCATAATCCAGGACAGGGGACCCCTGATCTGGATTACTGGTAGCTCTTAACATTCAAGAATATCTGTGTATTACCTCCAGCAGATATGAACACGGAGGCTTGCAGAAGGCACACCTCTGTTTTCTAGGGTACCAGTGGACCCATTTGGGCTGTTCACCAAAATGTGCCCTTGAAATGGGTTTCTCAGATCCACTTTGATTCCCAGCCCTTCACAGCCCTAAGAGGTCTGCCCCAAATTAAGTTTAAGTACTGCTGGGGGTTAGACCATGCTGTGATCATGTCCAGTGGGTTTCATTTGTCCAGACTCACTGGTCCAAATCATAACATGGGAAAAGCAGAAAGGATCTATGTGCCATGTTTCCAGCCAGCGAGGCACAGAGAACACGCACACGCACAGAGGAGTAGCAGAAGCAACAGTCAGCAATGGCAAAAGTCCAAGTGAAGGTACCTTGGGGGCTCAAGAGTTAAATGCACGGTCAAAAGAGTTCCAGGGTCAAAAGTCAGAGCGTTCAGTAGTGAATCAATAAGCGAGGTCACGAATGCCAGAGTTGCAGATTTACGAACATTTGTCTGCAACAAATCATATCAGAATGTGCTGCCTTAAATAGGCTAATCAGTGTCATGCCTCCCTCGCTGCATGAGACAGGCACAGATTCTTTCTGATCTTCAAAGCTGTGCATGCTGACACCTTAGACCGGTTGGCGAACGGTGTCGCCCGGCATCTTCTGACTCTGAACTGCTGTCATCCTAGCTCACTGGCTGCTTGTGTCAGAGATTCCTCATTTTGTCTAGCTGGGTAGCCTGCCTGAGCTTGGCCGGACACTGTGACTGCCCCTTCATCCTCAGAGGAAAGGGCACTGACAACAGGGGCCATGACACTAGGGACCCTTCCATGCTTACCTGCCAGGGGAACTCGGCGAGAAATCTTGCACAGACCATTTGCATTGCATGTAGCTGCTGCTTCCCCAGACACAGCTTCATGTGTGTATGACCTTCTCCTGGAGTGTGCAGATGCAGAGCAGTTCTAACTGTGCAAGCCAGCATTAGTCCTCTCAGTTGTCTTTCTCTGCAGAGCACCAAGCCTGATGAAGATCTCTGAAGACCATCAAAGGTTTCTCATACTCTGGGGACCTTGAAGTTGTTCCCTTTGAATTTGTTACCTTGCTGTAAACCATGACAATAACAAAAGGAATGTGTTGACTCCTGTGCTTAGGAAACACACAAAAATCCATCTGCTACAACTGAAACACTTGCACAATTCTGCCCTTGGCAGCATGTAGCACTCTAATTATTAACACAAAGATGCAAGGCATCTGAAGTTGGCAATCTCAAATTTCTCACTTCGTTCTCTCCTCTCGTATTCCCCCCCCCGCCAGCTAATGAGTTCCTTGACACCTTCTCTTAATAGGTTCCTGCTTAGTTTGCCCTCAGAGATTTGACACTAATTTCAGCTTTCCAAAATGCAAAAATTGTCATGATTGTGTCTTGCCAGCTAACTGACCTGCTGATTACAGATAAAAAGAAATGTAAGCCCAGTGCATTCATCACCTTAATTAATTTAATTGCTTCATTAAGACAGCTTGCACCAAAATACTGGACAGAATGGCATCCCACTTGTGGTAAAGGATCTTGCTTAAATTACAGCACGGTCTTCGTATAATAATGAACTTCTGTGCTTCTTTTTTAAAAAAGTGATTGGACAAATACAAATATTATTATGTAGAGAGCTGTAGGACTTTATGAAGTCTAAAGAAATTAGGGCTGCATCCATATGCGAGTCAGAAAATACCTGGTGGAAGAAGAAGAGTTGCGCTTTTCTACTCCGCATTTCTCACCCATTCAAGGGGACTCAAAGCAGCTGACAAACCTTCTGTTCTTCTCCCCACAGCAGAACACCCTGTGAGGTAGGTGGGGTTGTGAGGGCTCAGAAGAGAGCTGTGACTAGCCCAAGGTCACCCTGCTGGCTTTGTGGAGGAGGGCAGAATTGAACCCAGATAAGAGTCCGTCTCCCTAACCACTAGACCAAACTGGCGGAGGTGCAAAGGGCACAATATCTGCATCCAACCAGCACCCTTGGGCCTGTGGCACTCCACCAAGGACATCTGAGGTCTTGCAAGGACCCTTCAAATGTATCATGATTGAAGGCTGAGATGGTATGGCAGGTATAGGTGCAGTGGAAATTCTCCGTCTCCTTGTCTTATTTTAGTTATACTACTTCTGAACCAAAAGCTGTCCCATAACCGAAATCTTGCGCTCCCAGTTCTCCGTGGAAGGCTGTGTTCACACCTAAATTTTAATCCAGCTCCAGTCCACTTTCAGAGTGAGAGAATGTAACAGCAAAGTGAAAAACTGCTTATTGTGGAAAGAAAATGATCTAGTCACTTTGCTGGATTAAAACCTAGATGTGGAAGCAATCCATGGATGGAAAAAGCACGATAGGATATCTCAAAAATTTCTCTGACTTCTGGTTAAACCTTATATTTACAGTGTTTGGTGAAGACCTGAGGGTGTCCCCACGCATGCAGTACTCCAGTAAGGAGTATCTTTACCACAGAATGGGGAGTAGAAGAAGAGGAGGAGGAACATATGCATTGTGTAGAGGTGCTTCTGTACTAGAAGTGTCTCTGTGCATGCCAGGAGGAGGAGGACAGTTGGCTTTTCTACCCTGCTTTTCTCACCCATTTAAGGGGACTCAAAATGGATGACAAAGCTTTCTGTTCTTCTTCCCATAACAGACACTGTGTGAGGTAGGTGGGGCTGTGAGAGCTCAGAGGAGAGCTGTGACTAGTCCAAGGTCACCCATCTGGCTTCATGGGGGAAGGCAGAATCAAACCCAGTATTTCCAGCTAACAGTCCGGCTCCCTAACCACTAGACCAAATGGGCTCACATATTAGTCATGTCCCCATGTGTTTGTGTTGCCACTGTGTTTGGGTCACCGACGTGCAGTCCAGGATTCATAGAAGAGACATGAGAAAGAAGAGGAACTTCCCAAGGGTCGGTCCACTCATATTTATTCATCTGATGCTACAGCTATGCAAATGTGTTCAGATTTTCTAATTGATCCGGAGAATGATGAAAATGGATCAGTTATTACTGGAATAAGAAAGCCAGTGGCATTATGGCAAAATATTTTATTACAGAATATAAGCATTACAAACCACTATTTCCTCCCATACTACTGGAGAATTTTTCAACGACATTATTTTCCACTGTTTGCTAATGTCTTTTGTTTACGGTTTGCGTTTTTAATTACCAAATTAAAAACAACAACATGCATTATGTTTTGCCAGTGCATACAAATGCACAAACAGCTCTTAAATTTGCATACTTCAATAAAAAGGCAATGCACAAATCATCTCTTATTGTCCTACATAGTCAATTACTTTTCGCGTCTCCATAAAAGGGTATCATTTTGTCTCTGGATAGTAGATATACCTGAAATGATGGAAAGTTACCAAATTGGGGGGAGGAAAAAACAGAACAGTGATAGTCACCTCTCATCCCAGAAGTTTTCCAGTGTCTCTACCAAAGGAAGAAAAGGACGCAATTTTAACTAAGTTAGGCAAGAGCTGTACCTCAGGGGAGGGGAAAAACTATTACGGTAGTGCTTTCCTCCTTGTACATCAGTGCTGCTGTTCTTAAAGTGATTGCATTCTAGGGATATGCACAAATATTTGTAGGCATTCAAAATCTGATCAAATGTGCCGAATTTCGACATTCAAACTCAAATCGAATGTCCCAAAATTTGAATGTAAACATTCAAATCAAATTTTGAATTTTTGATCTATTCATTTGAATTATCCGGATATTCGTATGCATAGGGGTTCATACACGAAGTGTACTTGAAGATCTACATCTTTCCCGCATCCATACGCATTTGTACGAGCCCATATGGGACGAAAACGGGTTCCATACGGGATAACTAGAGGATGCATGCGGATGCGTACGGACGCGTACGGATGTGGGGAAGATGCGTACATGCACATACGAATGTTGTCGACATTCGAATCAAAAATTCAAACGAATAGATTCAAGTTTGGTAAATTTGAATCGAATCTTGTTACATTTGAATTTATAAGATTCTAATTGAATTAGATTTCCAGGTATTCGATTCAGATAGAATGTCAAAAAAATAATAATTGTGCACATCTCTATTGCATCCTGTTCATATCCTGCGCACTGCCCCAGATTTACCTTGTGCAAGCAGTGATCCAAGGTGAAGGGAACCAGAGACTGCTTCAACTGGAGAAAGCAGTCCATTGGACTGCAAGTGTCACTTAGAAATCTGGCATATAATTCGCCTATAATAGGCAGAGGGCTTACAGACCTGTAATTGGAACTAGGGATGTGCATGAAGATTCATGTTATTTCTTGAGCAGTTTAGGCCTGAGACAGTTCATTCTGGCATAAATGCAGCAAACTGGATGCAAGTTGGTAATTGTAATTTGTAATACAAGTTCTCCAAAACACAGAATCAGAAATGCCTTTCCATTCGGAAGGTGCTTTATGGCTTAGTTGCAGCATATAGCAGGATATACAAGAACAGTTTTTTAAAAATGCTAAATTTATATTATTATATTATATTATATTATATTATATTATATTATATTATATTATATTATATTATATTATATTATATTATATTATTATATTATACTATATTATATTATATTATATATTATATTATATTATTATATTATATTATACTATATATTATATTATATTATATTATATTATATTATATTATATTATATTATATTATATTATATTATATTATATTATATTATATTATATTATATTATTTATTTATTTCCATTTCTATCCCACCCCATACCCGAAGGTCTCTGCATATATATACGGATAGATGCATGACAGGAGAAAGTCTGAAAGAAGAATGAATACTTGTACATGCATGAATAGATATGTTTTTCAATACACAACATCACACGACTTCTCATGACCAATTAGGCTACAAGATTTGCTTCTGGTGCCAGGCTGACCCTTTCTCAGCAGCTAAAAAGTTTATCATAACACCAGTGGTCATAAGATGCCATGTTTAGGCTACAATAACAAAATAAAAGCAGACTTAGAAAAACAGCACCTGTTGATAATATTTCTGGGCAAGCCCAGCATCTGATTTTGCACTGAAATTTCTTATTCATACGAATTCAGACATTCGGACGTGAATCAAATGTTTGGACATTCAAAAACTGGCATTCAAATTTGAATCAAGTGCTCTGGAACATTTGTACGAAGCTTCATTGCATTTGTGAAACTGGGGAGGTGAGTATGGACACGTACAAATGACATGGATTCGTATCTTCAAATATGAACTGAATCTTTGTATGAATAGATTTGAATGCATTTGATTTGAATCAAATGTGAATACATTTGAATTTTAAACATTCAAATTGACTCAAATCTTCATATATTCAAATTGAATTGAATGCTGAAAATTGCATTTGTGCACTTCCCTACCCTAGAATAATCCAGCTATGGTCTGCACACATGTGTCTGGATCCTTACCAAATGGTACCCCAATGTCTACTAACATTAGTGCACAAAATCGTGCACCACACGGGTCCTAACCTTTACCTTTCCCAACCAGAGGAGCAACCATTCACACCTCTGCCAGTATCAGGGTCATCTGAGGTGCTGCACAAGCACACTGGTACCTCAGATGACCCCAGAAGTAACTGCTCATGTGCGAAGCAGTGTCAACATGGTGATGATGCTGGTGGGTGCACAGCCATGCCAGGCTCTGTGTGGAAAATAGTGGTGCCTGGACATGCGCCCAGACCCAGGCAAGTCTTTGGGGACATGGGGCTTGGTTTGGCATGCACTAAGTTTCACAAGTGTGAATACTAATGCACAGCATTGGGAGTGCACTATTCCCATCCCATGGATAGGAATCAAAGTGCAGAAAGGTCCCATCATGGCAATGTGAAGCCTCTCATTAGGTTTTGGGTGTTTCTGCGCACCCAGGCTGTTAAGACCCCATTAAGCACCTGATATGGCACACATTTTCAAGTTACATTCCACACAGTGGGACAGATTAGGGCCCCTTCAAGGACACTGCTTCCACATGGCCTCACACGAGATCTGTCTCTAATGGGGTCTAGAGGTCTTCAAACCGTTCCTGCTTGTAGATTCCGGATCAAAGGATGATGGGAACGCATGTGGGCTGGACTGGAAGTCGCCATGTTGAGCACAGCCAGGCAGCCACGGGATCTCAGGCACACCACTGATTGGTGGGCAGTTTGTCCCTGAAACACCGACACAAGGTGGAAACAAGCGGTGACTGACGGTTGAGTGCTCCAATCATGCAGCACCTTGGGCGGCAGGGCTGCAGAGAGGCCTGATCCTTCTGGCTACCCTTGCTCCGGTGTCTGCACAAGAAACACATGATGTGTTCCTTGCAATTCATGCTTCCCACATGAGTGCGGATGTGTTAGGCCTCATTTGGATCCACCCCTATTTCAGAAAGATCTTCCCAGGGACGGATTTCAGAAATCCAGATTTCCTTAATCTGGATTTCAAGCGGTAAGTGAGGAAACACCCTTCGTTTCAGACATTGCCTTGGCAACCTCAGCAGTTCTAAGCTGACCATTTACACTTATAACTGCTGCTGGCTAGCGTAACACTTGTAGTGCAAATGGTCACCTGGCATAGTATTGTTATACAATACCAGACTAGCAAGTGCAAATCCAGCCTCTGTTTCTCTTGACCTATTTTAGTCTAGGTTAACCCCTTGTTCTGGAGACTGAATGAATCGGCATAGGAAGGCTGAGATTCAATGGTCCTTTTCTCAATAGGAGATTCTGAATAGGGAGGTAGGTTATTGCTGGGCTAGACGTGAAACATAACCTCAGGCAGCACTTTTGCAAGTTTTGCATGCTGCCCCTTGCTTGGGTCATATGGCCAATGGTATCACATGCTGGAAGCTGGTATTCAGCAACACTTAGAGAGTTGCACAACTTTCCCCATTGTGTTTCTCAAATGTTTTGGACTAGAGGTTTGCACCGTTTGGCTCAGGTTCAAAAACTGGACCAAATAGTTCTTATATCCACCTTGAACCTAACATGTGGTTGTTCAATTATCAGGAAATATGATTAGGATATGAGGAAATTTGATTTATCCAACCCAAGTCACAAACAGGAACTATTTGATCAAAGAATTTCATGTTTGCTGTGTTTTTGTCCACAAAAGGGGCTTTCTTTCCCCAGTGGGAAGATTGGTGGTCTTTTTGTTTGTTTTTGAAACTGAACATAAACAATTTGTTTGATTAAACAGTTTGACAGCAAAACTCTGAAGTCTCTCCGAAGTCATTCTGAACTTGCCTTTGGAGATTAGCACAGGATCTGCATAAAAACCCCTTCAGAGCCTTTGCTAATCTCCAAAGGCAACTTCAGAATGACTTCGGAATGACTTTGGAGAGACTTCAGAGTTTTGATTTCGGGGCACCACCCACGGGTACCCCCTCCCCCGAGCCTCCTCTAGACCCCATTGCCCAATTGCAGTGGAAACAGGCTCCCTATAATCCAGGCTTTATGGCTGAATACTCCATTGTAGACCCCTTTAATGAGGTCTACACGAAATCCGGATTATAGGTCCTCAGGACCCATATGATCTGGATTTCCCTGGCTGTGGTGGAAACAGATGTGTCCCTAATGGGGTCCGTAGTGGCAATGGGGTCATCTGGCTCTCAGCCAAATGGGTCCTTAATAGGTGCTAAAATGGGTACTTACTGCCAGTGGAAAAACATCCTAACACATACCTAAGGAAAGAAAAGTGAACCTTTCATGAATCAATATTTTTTGTCAACCTGGATGAAGGTCAGAATGGCTTTTGGCAAGTTTTGTAGTAAATGTCCCACTGTGAGAGCCACCGCTCAGCTATTTAGCCTTCTGTCCTGGTCCTCCCGCTGGATCCAGCGTTCCCTTGGCAACCACCCTAGCTATCTGTCTCTTCACACCACTATGGTCTTGGTCTTGGGCAGGAAGCCCATGGGAACCAGATACGCCTGCAGTTACTAGAAATAGCCTTGTTTTGCCTTCACACCCTGTCTTCTGCTATTAGCTCAATAAACGGAAGAACTTGCTTCTATTACACATATGTGTGTGTCTGAGAATTTTGAATAATTCGGGGCTGGAGGGCTGCTGGTGGGCAATTCTGACACCTACAGAAAGGAGAAGGCAGGGCAAGGCAAGGAGTGACTCAGGCATGGAACAAAGAAACCCAGTTGTATCTCTTAGCTGCTAGATATTGTTCTGCTATTCTTTTGCTTTACATTTTCTTTTTTAAAAATTGTATTGTTCTTAACCAAGATGATTACATATTTTAAACAATCTAAGGAACTGGGAATTAGTCAGCTTTTTGTTTTGTATTCCGAACTGCCTTGGAATTTTAAAATTTTAAATAAATAAATAAATTAGGATATCCCTTCTTCCCTTCTCTCCCTCCTTCTCCTTCCTTCCTTCCTTCCTTCCTTTGAATGAAGGGCACATTAGAAATAACAGGGAAATAAATGGAAATGCTGCAAAAAAATCACTCCTACTAGAAATATTTGTTGTTGTTCAGAAGTTCAAAATTCCTTTTATCATAAATGGATGGATGGATGGATGGATGGATGGATGGATGGATGGATGGATGGATAAAACATTTCCGAAGGTTTTCATAATTGCAAGGCTTTTCATTGTGGACTCTTAAGCCATCCTCATCACTACTATGAGTTTATTTGTGGGCCACTTTTGCAGAGCTAACTCAGATGGGTTTCAGAAGAAACTATTACACTGTCAAAATACAGAGGCAAAATGCAGGAACTAAATACCTATATGATACTAAAGAACTATATGACAACCCCCCTCTGAAATCCTCATTTTCTATCCAGATCAAAAGAAGATGATGCCTGAAATAGTTAAATCACTGCAACTCTTTGCAAGCAGATGCTAACATGCAACTTGTTTTCCTCTGGGCAAACAGCCTGGCTCTGTAATAAGCAAGAAGCCAGTGTGTAGGAAAGAAAATAAGTGAAAAAGCCTGTAATTTCCTTTCTCTCATCCACAGAGACATTGATCTCCACTGAACACACTCTAAAGAATGGCTGTCTATGCATCAGATACCTCAATTAGAACAGCATCATGCCAGCTAACAGCTGCATTTCATTTGGATCTGAATTAGAACTAGGCCAATGTCCCTTGCTTTTCATTTCCACCACCACAGGTAAAAGTATCTCTTCTATGGCAACTGTAGTGCTCCAAATTTAATGGGGAGAATATTGTGTATGGAGCGGGGGGAGCCCATTCTTACCAATATCGACTCAGACTGTGACCAGACACAGTAACAATATAAATAAATAAAATTAAAAACACACACCAAAACTCTGTCCACACACTGATTTTCCCCTCCCCTCTCCCATGAACATTCTGTGCTAGAAAAGGTGGATTAGAAGTCTTGGGAACATGAGGGCTACACACTGTCTCTCTGGGATACCCCTTTTGTTATGTATGAACACAGCCTTGCATCAGCAAAGTGATCAGCTGCTTTCCTTAGTGTTAAATAACACAGACAATTCATCTTCGCGATGTATAACGTGGAAAGAAAATGACTGGTCACTTTGCTGATGTGTTCTCTCACTCTGAAGGTGGACTGGAGCTGGATTAAACCTTGGATGTGACCACAGCCCTGGCATCAGATTATAGAGTTCCCAACCAATCAGAGACTGAATATGTGCCGAAGTCATAATGCTACTTTATCCTTAAGAGGCACACGGAGTATATTTAAAAACAATGGAGAGGAAGTAAGGGTGGGGGATTCCAGCTATGTGGAAAAGTGGCCCTTAATCCTTTCCCAGACCAGGGACCCACTGAATGCAGAAGCAGCTTTAGATTGCAATCTGGATTTTCTCAATTGCCAGTTATCCATAGATTTCAATTACTTATATAACATCAGCTTCGATTACATGGCAATTTGTGGGAAATTGAGGCCCTTTCACACTTGGTCTCCTAGTACAGATTGGGGTAGCTCCTGGGAAGCACCATCTGCCCTTGCAGGAGGAGTTTCCACACCAGAATCATCTTCTGCTATCATAGAAGCTACCACATGCCCACAAGCTTACCTGTTGTGGCCAGTGGAAAGAGCATTCATACCTCTTCTGGTGCTGGGGGCATCATCTCAGGTGCCGCACAGGTGTGCTGGCATGTCAGATGACCTGGGATGCTAGTCTGTGTGTACGCCACATCATTGGTGCCCTGGTGATGCCTCTGGTGCACAGGCAGTTGCGCCGGCAGCCAGGACAAAGATGGTAGTGCCCAGACACATGTTTGCGTGTGGGGGAGGGATGGCCTGTGCACTAGCTCTCTTAAATGTGAATGCTAGTGCACACCAGTGGCAGTGCACTATTCCTGTCCCCTAGAAATGAAATGCAGAAAGGCCACCAGTTACAATGATAGTCAAAAAATTAATTCTACTAGCCTGAAGACTAGGAATCATTTGGCATTCGCTCAGCCTGACCATCAAGATAACTGTGAGCCAGTTTGGTCTAGTGGATAAGGAGCCAGACTCTTGTCTAGAAACATGATAGCAATAGCATGCTTTCCTATCTCCATACTATTCCAGGAGTCATTATTTCTCACCAAACTGGTAAGCCACTTGGGTCTAGTGGTTTGGGAGCTGGATTCTTATCTGGAATACCAGGTTTGATTCTGCCCTCCTCTACTAAGCCAGCTGGGTGACCTTGGGCTAATCACAGCTCTCTTCTGAGCTCTCACAGGCTCACTTACCTCACCAGAGACGTTTTCGCATTACTCCTGTTCCATTTGGAACGGGAGTAGGACGGGAAGATTAAGACAGCTCACGACGCTTTCACCTTTCACACACAGGAGCGCAGGAGCGCGTGTAAACGCGTTCCGGCGCGTCTGTGTGCGAATGCTCAAAGCATCGTGAGCTGTCTTAGCCGGCAAAGGCCGGCCAGGGGCGCGGAGACAGCCGCGGAGGCAGATCGGCAATCAGCTGATTGTCAAACAGCTGATTGCCGAAGCCGCGCCGGCGTCGGAGGCAAGCCCGCAGCTGTTAGGGAGGGAGAAGCAGGCGCGAATGCTTCTCCTCCCGAACGCCTGCGGGCGGCTCGTCCGCGTTCGAATGCATGTAGAGCACTTTAAAGTGCTCTACATTTCGAACGCGAGAAAGACAGCTGCGGACACGTCGGAGCGCAAGCCCCGCTCGGGCAATGCGTATGCCGTGTCCGCAGCTGTCTCCCACGCGTACCGTTCAGCCCCGTGCGAAAACGTCTAAGGTGTTTGTTGTGGGGAGAAGAATAGGCTTGTCAGCCCTTACATAGCAGAGTAGAAAAGCCAACACCTCTTCTTAATTTGGCCTCCTTCTCTGTTAGCATGGAGCATTTATATCTTTTTAAAATTGCCACAATAATAAAAAAAGATAAAGCTTGAAATATCAACTCCTGCTTACTCGAGCTGGAAACCATTACCTAAAGAAAAACTAATAATGTACTGCTAAGTGGTTTGGCCTAGAAACCCCAAAATAGGTTTTCTCTAAGTGGTGGTGTGCTTTTATAGCTGTGTAAGTGTGAAGTACTTTGATTTCAGCTACATTTAGCTCCTCTGAAACAACTGAGGATTTCATCTTCTCTAACCCTTTAGCTGGCATGTTTCTCTCAAAAGAAAAAGAAAAAAAACTGCAACAAAATTATACCTATTAAATGGGTACAGGATTTAAGGACCTTTTTTGTCTTATAAAATTGGATTGAGCATAAGAAGCTTTTGGAGTTAAATGGACACAAAAGAACAAAGAGGTCACAAGCAGGAAACATAGGGTGTTTTTCCACTGTCACTAGAAGTACGCATTAAGTACCCATTAATGGGTACAAAAATGCCATTTCGTACCCATTTCGTACCCATTAATGGGTACTTAATGGGTACTTTTAGTGACAGTGGAAAAACACCCATAGTCTCTTTGGCTCTTTGGCTCTTTCTGCACTAACTGGTGATCCAGTTTAAGAAGCCTCTTAATCCGGATCACTGATTTTCTGAGCTGCATGTTCATGCTAGGGATGTGCACAAATATTTTTTTGGCATTCAATTTTTGGCATTCAATTTGTTTATATACTGTAGATCCCCTTCGAGTGTGGTAGGATTCTATTTGATTTGAATATATTCATATGGATTCATATGAATATCCACTAAAAATGGATATGGATCCTGCATATGGATCCTGCATACATATCCTGAATGCGTATCCTGCGTACATATCCTATACAAACAAATATCGGATATGTATCCTATACTAACACATACATATCAGATAAGTATTGGATACGTATCCTATACGAACGCATAAGTATTGATACATATCCATTATGTATCTCCAGTTTAACAAATGTTCTGAAACATTCATATTCATACAAATGTTAATGTACAAATGCCTCTTCTGTGCAGGAGTGTACTGCATGCATGCAAACTATGTGTGGAACATGATTTCATGCCCCGTACACAGACCTTGCTATCTCTGGTGCAGCCCATTCACACCTCTATGGTCCTGGGTGGGTAGCACCTGAGATGGCCCATAATGCAAGCATGCATGTGCAGGGTGATGCACTTTTCCTGTCCCATGGATGGGAAGCAAAGTGCAGAAAGGCCTCAAGCACTAAGATCTGCTGGAGATGTCCTGCTACTAATGACCTCTCTTTCAGAAGCTAAAAAGATAAGCACCTGTGAGAGGGACTTCTCTGTGGTGGCCCCCATACTGTGGAATCACCTCCCTTCTGAAGTTAAGCACCATCCTTGAAACTGATGAAGAATTTTAAAGCTCGATCGAATGCCTGTTTTTGAAGAGGCACTTCTCCTCCTCTGGGTACTGTACTGTTTTATATTTCTTTAATTCATTTAAATTCTTGTTTGTTTTTTGTCACCTACCCAAAACATCAAAGCACAAATGAAAATAACGAATGAATAAATAAGTAAACCATCTGGGGGATTTTCTTTTACTCATTTTATATGGAAACCTTAAGAACTTGATTGCAATTAAGAACTTGATTACAACCAGGAGGGCCCCAAATACCTAAAGGAACGCCTCTTCCCATATCAACCTGCCTGTGCCTTAAGATCTGGAGGGGAGGCCCTCCTGGTTGTCCCACCACTCTCAGCAGCAAAAGTGGGTGGGCACATGGGAGAGGGCCTTCTCAGTTATGGCCCCCAAGCTATGGAATAGTCTCCCCCTTGAGGTGCATCAGGCTCCCTCACTGTATATGTTCAGGAGGGTAGTGAAGATGCCCCACTTTACTCTGGTCTTCAGTTAAATGAGGACACACTCTCCCTTCCCACTTGCAGACACTGTTGTTTTAATATATGCTTTTATCTGTTTTAATATATTTGATTTTAAAAGTTGTTACCAAGCCCTGAGGCCTTCAGGTATAGGGCAGGATATAAATATAAATAATAAATAAAATAAAAAGGAGGCTATGTGCAAATGTGTAAATGTGGTACTGATAATATGAATCTTCATAATCTATATGATGATGGAATATGTGAAAGAGGAATTTCATCTGCCATTTTTTCCACACCCAAACAAAACTGTTTTCATTTGGAAGAGTCTTTCTTCTAGTATTCTCCTTCAGGCCCCGAAATTCCAGAACAAGCTTCTTTCTTTAAAATTTTTATCTCCAAGTAAAATAGCTTACTCTACAGAAGCTAAGACTCCAGAACATTGATCATTTTTCAAAGTGCTCTTTGACATTTCATATATTCTAGGTAGAAATGCCAACACTTTACTGTATGTTGGTCCAGAAAAAAAAAAGTGGTGTAATTCAGCTTGACCTTTCTGGGACGTATACAACATCTAACATTAACTAGGCCAAATCGTATGATTTTTAATTAATTTGAAGCTTTCCTCCCTCAGACATCTTTTTTCCTCCTATCCAATATCTTAATGCAGAAAGGCTTTCAAGCAGAAAATGGATCAGAATAATGAATTAATCTGAGAAATGCAAAGCAGGTTGGATGACAACATAATACGCTATCATCAGCAGTAGAGAAGTGTGCAAACTTTTTTCCCCCTCATTCAGTTCTGTTTGATTCAAAGTGAACCACACATGATACAAACAAGTTCAAATCAAATTTCAAACATCTAAAAGCAGTTTGAAGTTCAGATCAAATGTTTGATGAGCTGTTCATCACAGGGAATAATGAAGGAAAGCAAGAGGGGGTTCTGTTCTTCTGTTTGTAAAACTATGGGTCAAACTGTGTGGTTTTAAATCAAGGGCGCATCCAACATTATGCCACTGTTCAGCAGCCTCCCTGCCACATCCTTGGACCCATGTGCTGATTTTGAAGGGTCCAGCTCCAGCTCAGTGGCCCTGGTCACACCTATATAAGACAGGCAGTCCTATTCATAATTCAGATTGAGGTCGTACCAGCTCTGTTCACACCTAGTTCGTTATAGGTGATCCTCAGGCTGCCCTCGATTTGGGCTGTGTGATGACCCAGCTCAACCCTCTCTTCTTGCCCTCTGCAGAGCTGTGCAGAAAGGAAGCAGCAGCCAGGTGCCACGGCCCAGTGCCAGGTATGATAGGGCTGTATGCCAACTAGTATCCCCAGCCCACTGTCGTCCTACTTTACATGTCTATAAGACAGACTCCTCTAAAGCAGCAAGCATACACTGTTGTAAACCAAACACTCAAAGTTTATCATTACAACAAGTAAAATAAAGAAGCAAGGTTTGTAAATAACTTAAATGTTCAACAGTTGCTTGAAAAGAAGAGTTGGCTTTTCTATCCTGCTTTTTTCACCCTTTTAAGGGGACTAAAAGCAGCTGACAAAGCTTTTCTATTCCTCTCCTCACAACAGACACCGTGTGAGGTGGGTGGGGCTGTGAGAGCTCAGAAGAGATCTGTGACTAGCCCAAGGTCACCCATCTGGCTTCATGGGGAAGGGCAGAATCGAACCCAGTATTCCCAGATAAGAGTCTGGTTCCCTAAACACTAGACCAAACTGGCTCACATCAATAATATGAAGTCTTGTTCCCTATATGGACCTCTCCTGTAAGCTAGCAGAGGTTTGCCACGCCTTACAGCAAGCCCTTCTAATCTTCAGTCCTTCCCTCTGAGATTCCCTTTATCATTCACTGTGATAAATCCCCCTAATGACAGAGTTGGGCTCAAGGCAATGTTTGCCCTGCCAGACCCTGCTCCACTTTGGCTCCGTGTGGAACCGTCTGTCCATGTACCTGCTTGTCAGTGGGTGCGCACTGAGATCTCCCTCTAATCAAGAGGCAAGACCTCTCTTCTACCCTCTTCCATCTCCCCTGAGAGAAAGAGGCCTAGATGACATGAGGGTGTAATGAACCCTCTCTGATCCCCCTTCTGCTAAAGCTGCAAGACAAGAGACAATGGGAACACTGGGCTGCTGCTTTTTATAGTCCTTGATCTGGTTGTTCCCACTGGTCCATTTTCGGTGGGATCGTGAGGCTCCTCCTGCTGCTCTGCCTCCACTGTCACTCAGGCTGCCAAAAAGCCTGCAAAATGGCCCTGTGGCTACAGCCTGCCTCTTTGAACGTTGCAGGTTGCACCACTCACACCTTTCTCCATGATCAATCTGAGCCTCCTCCAAGGAACTCTTGGCTTTCCACTCCATTTGCTGTGCCAAATCTATCTCCTTTCTTATTGGATGCTGTTGTGTCACTTAAGGGAGGTGAGGGTGTGCGTTTGTGGTTGTTTCTTAAGTCTGCTCCCCCACTTCCAGGCCCCACTTCCTTTTTTATGTGCTTTTGTTCTCCATGCAATTAATTTTTAAAATAATAATAATAAATTTGTCAAAAAATGCTAGATAGAGGAATCGTACACATAAACTGAGGAGAGAAGGGGAAGTGCCTCATCAACTCTGTGCATGCACATTGGCTGAAAGGAAAACTGGGCCCACCCACCACAGCATGGTTCAGCCTCCTTTAGCCTGTCCCCCCACTCACACTGCAGAAGCAAAGACGGCTTGGAATGCCAGGATGGGCTGAAGTCCTATGGAAAAGAGGACACTGGTTAAAATGGTCTAACTGAGGTAGGTTGGTTTGGGAAATGAACTGAATAAAAATAATGTGAGTAAGGCAACCTGAAGATGGCCTGAAGTCATTCTAAACTAAAGGTGTGACCAGAGCCAGTGACATCCAACTAGTAGGGGTCAAAGTTGAGCAAGGTTTGAGATGGAGCCTCCATAGTTTGCATGGGGATCTGCAGGACACCAGAAAGTCTTCTGCCAAATCTCAGGGAATTTCACATTTGTTCCTATGGAGCAGGCAGGAGAACTCCAGAAAAAAAAAAATCATGAAAAAAACTGAGTAGCCTCCAAACATCATGCTGGTTCCCAGAGACCTTCTTGTCTCTGCCCCCAAACTAAAGCAAGCCAGTCAGGAACCACCCTCTTTGAAGAGGAAACTCACATACTGCAGCAGGTCTATCTCCGAAAAATTTCACTGAGGTGAGGCAAAAGGAAATAATGCAATGTGTGGATGCCCAAACCATTCCAGAACTTCACTTAGGTAGACATGCAAAAAGGTCCTCAGCCCACCACTCAAGCGTGGAGGCCAAAATTGATGTCTGTTCATGTGCAGTGGAGGTTATGCACACTTCTGGGTATCCAAAGCAGACTGAATACCCAGATTTGTGTGTCACTAAAAAACCCAAAGACAGGGCTGTGGTGGGCACTGTTTGACTAAGAGGCGATAATGTCCGGGGAGCAAATTCCCACATTTTTGCTTTCTAATGGGTTGTCCACCTGCCATCTGGAGGTGGCCATAGTAAAGAACTGTGAATCGTCACTGTCATTTAGGTAAATTTCTTACAAATTGTATCCCTGATATTTCCGGCTTCTGAAACAGCTTCCATTGCTTTAAAAGAGTGCCAATTTCAAATAGAACATGGAACTTTCTGTTGGAAAACTATCTGCATCACAAATGCATGAAACGGCTCCAAAAGAGAAGACAGAGAATGTAAAATACTGGGCAACTGGTAATATGGCTGCTAATTTCCACCTCTGAGGGAATGAGTGTCTTAAATTCACTTTCAAGAACTGACTCCAGGGTCATCTTAGAATCTGAACTCCGGTCATCAGAACATTTTCAGACCATTAATATTATTCCAATACTCCATTGTTGAGAATTAAACATTAATGAGATATTTAGCAAGAGCCTGCTTCGAAGAATGAGAGGCCAGGAGGTATCACAAGGGGCAATTGTAATATCTAAAGGTGGATCCTGGAAAGAAATTATCCGCAAGATATCTTATTTGCCTAGGTTAGTGAATGGTAGAACAATGGGAGATCAATATGGCTGCTGTCTTATTTTGGAAATTTGATAAGTCTGTTGCAGGGATGGTCAAAATTGGCTCTTAATCTTACTGAGATTGATCACTGGCATTTTTTGCCCAAAGCTATATTCTAATTTTTTAATACTTACTGTTATTGTTTTAATAATGTTTGGTTTTAGATCAGAGACCTTCGGGTATAGGGTGGGATCAGTCAGTCAGTCAGTCAAAATGGAGGAGAAATTCTGGAAAAGCAAAACAATGAATTCAACAAGATGTTTGCAGAATATGAACATCATTTCTATGGGGGCACAGTGCCCCCTCGTTGGGGTTTTTATCAGTATTAAAAGAGAGACCAGGGGCCTGATCCATAGGAGATGTACAGAAGGGCCATCTCTCTCCTCCGTTTGGAGGTTAGGGATGTGTGTGAACGAGTTTTTGGTATTCGATTCATAATGAATTGAATGTTAGAAAATTCATATTCGTCCGAATAGATCCCCTTTGAATGTGGTAGGATTCTATTTGATACGAATGTATTCATACAAATTTGTATGAATATGCAATACAAATGCACACAGATCCTATACCAATACATACACATAGGATACATATCCTATACCAATGCATACATATCCATACATATTCGATAAGTATTCCCAGTTTAACAAATGTGCAAACCATTTGTACAAATGTTCTGAAACAGTATTTGTATGAATGTTAATGTACAAATGTCTTATCATTCGATTTGTGTACGAATGTCCGAATTTGTAAGAATTTGTAGGAATAACAAATGTTACGAATATTCGTCCATATCCCTCCTGGGTGTGCTTTGAAGTGGCACTCCTCCTCCGAGGCTAGGAAATTTTGTTCCTAGTTTTCAGAGATGTGGGGATATGGCTGCAAAGCTCACATCAGATGGACCAGTGAGGGCAAGACCTGATCAGAAGAACCTTAACCCAGATCACCAGTGAGTGAAGAAAGGACCTTTGTTTTTCCCTTGGGCCACTCAATTTTTAATTTTTATCATTGTGTTTACCATTTTTACCCTTGTTTTTAGTGCTCTGTAGCTGCTTTGATATTTTTGATGGAAAGCAGTAAGAATGTTCTAAATAAAATAGACTAAAATAAAATAAATCCATGCAGTTAGTTTTTGCAACAATGCAAAAGTTGTTTTCCATTACCATCAGCCTTTGTTCAGCTTCCAGGTCTAGCTTTATTATTAACATTAACTCCCTACTTTGTAAGAGATTGTATTTACTTATTTTTTTTTAAATCACGTCAGATGATGTCCAGTCTCTGTTTGAAAATTTCCAGTGAATGAGAGAGCACCCTTCCCTAAGGTGTCATGGCAAATATTAAACCTTTTCTTTCTCTACAAGGTACATTTTGAAAAGAGAATTGAGTAAAGTACTTGGCAGCTCGGAAGGCTGGAGATAAGCTAGAATATAACTGAGCTAATTATGTGCCAAGGCTAACTTCAGGAGACTTTTCTTTCAAGCAAACCCAAGTTTTGGAAACTCGCTACTACACCATATATTCTGGTTGCTTAATTTAAAATGTAAGGAAGCGAAAACACACACACACCAAAGAGTAATCAAACAGATAATTCCAGGCAAAAAAACAAAAACAAAAAGCTCACCCTCATTTTTAATCTACTTTCATTCTAATACTAACTTCATTGCTTAAAAAGACACAGAGAGAGAAAACAAGAGAGATCCACTGCATGGAAACATTGCTTTAAAAACCCTGGACAACAGAACAAAGGCTGTGATCTCTGGAGAAGAGAAAGTGGTCATTTGCAGTAAGAAGAAGAAATAGATCTTACACTTGGCATGCTAGGCTGATAAAATGTGAGGGAGAGAGAAAGAGAGAAAGAGAGAAAGAGAGAAAGAGAGAAAGAAAGAAAGAAAGAAAGAAAGAAAGAAAGAAAGAAAGAAAGAAAGAAAGAAAGAAAGAAAGAAAGAAGTTGCCAAACTATTCATATGAGATTTTCTTTCACTCGACCCTGATGGCCATAAAAACATTCTGAGATACTGAAAAATGCATATTGCTACGGGCAAACAAGCTTCCTTCCTGGCATCCTTTGTTAAAGATTAGAAGCAACTGTGAATGGAATAAAAATACTCAGTCACATTGATATTTATATATGTATTTGTGAAATCAAAGCAGGAGTTTCATAGGACAACTTTTTAAAGGAACCTAGCCATTACGTGAACCAAAGCCTTTTCAAAAGAAAGCATAGGATAAAACAGTTTGTAAGAGGGAGGGAAGGAGGGAGGGAGGAATGAGTTTAAGCCAATTAAATTTATCCCCACAAGAATAATCTCTCTGGGTGGTTCCACACTGGACCTCCGAAATACAGATACAATAGATCCGTATTTCAGAAATCCGTGTTAAGTAGATCTGTATCTAGTAGATATGGATCTGCAACCACCCCTTCCGTCTGCACCCGCAAGAGCGTGACGGAATTAGAGATGGATTTGAGGTGGGTGCTGTGTGGAAGCACAGCACCCACCTCAATCTGTGCTCTGAAGGCCCTCCTCCCGGCCTCCATGATTGGCTCTTCTGGAGCCAAGCATGGCGAGCCAGGGGTCTCCTATCTCGGGCCTCTACCTCACCCCAGAAGCCATGGATCACGGCTTCTGGAGCCAGGGAGGGCTTCATCTACATCCACCCTATTCCACCCCAGGGGGAGCGCGCACAATCCCCTCATTACCTTCAAGCAGCCAGGCCGATTCTGGCTGCCGGGGCCTGTCGCGCTTTGCGCATGCGTGCAGTGTGCCTCCCTATTGGCCAGGGCCATGCGCCTATGCAGAGGGCCTCCTGAAGCTCTGTACTTGATGCTATATGAGCCATTATTCTGTCCTTCAGTTCATGCTGTCTTTGAGACAATGTGCCAGGTGTTTCATCCATGACTTCATGCTACTGTTCTTCTTCTTCTTGCAGAATTTCCAGATTTTCATCAGGTTCTAGTCGATCAGTGACTCCTGGTCTTGTTGGAGCTTCTATTGCTGCCACAATAGGCTGCGGTGCTTCAGTTTCATTAGTTTTTCGTATTTCTTCGAGTTCAACTTCACTGAACACTTTAGTCCCACTTATGAATCTTCTCTGATCAGCTAGCTGCAGTTCTGTTATCTTCGAACCTGGGTATTCTTGTTTCCATAGCTGGTGCATCTGGTTTTGATAGCCTCATTTTCCAGGTTCTTATATGTAGCAGCACTTCATGACTTTATGATTCTCTGACCTTGAAAATTTCTGCCTCTTCTTTGTTTGTGAATTTTGTTCCTGTAGCCCACTTGTCGACGGTTGCCCAGGTTCCTCAGCAACCGCCGCGATCCTTTTTATCCTGGGCGATGACCGAGCCAGTATAGACTTCTTTTTTGTTTGTGTCTCCATTGTGTCAAATGGGTTGGGTGCACTTAGTCTGGCTCCTCTGCTTCGGCCACTCTGGCATGGTTGAACCTGCCAGTAGTTTGCACTACCGCCAGCCCAGCTCTCAGCTTCATTGAAGCACTCAAGCCCCACCGCCGCGACAAGGCCACACCCATCGGGGGGATGATTGATGATGATGATGATGATGATACAGACTTTATTGCAGACTAAAATAAATCTTTTGATTACAAGGTTTCATCTGCACAGTTAGAACAGAACAGATGCAGAACAGATAAAATGTTCTGCATCCTAACACATCGTGCCATCTGCATGATACCTGGGGACTACAAGAGATGTATGACTCGACCATCATATATCTGCATGGAGGGATCCAGAGGTCTCCCATGCAGGTTAGACTGGGACTTTGTTCATCCTTATCCAGCCTAGGCCCTATTTTAGACCCTGATGGCCAGAGCAGCCCAGGGTCCATTCCAGATTCTGATGGTGGAAGATGGTGTGTCTATGTGAATTTCTTCTGCATTTGCTTCAATGCAAAGCGAACATGAAAAAAAATTTATGCACATCCCTAGTGCTTTATTGGTCCGAGCTTTGCCCTGTCATGTGCAGAAAAAGCCTACAAAGAGGGGACAAGGCATCTTTTATTCCACAGTAAGGATATGCACAATTTTTTTCGGGGAGGGGGCGGATTCGAGTCATATCAAATCAAATGCAAGAAAATTCATATTCGTTCAAATAGATCCCTTTTGAATATGGAAGATTCTAATTTGATCCCAAATGTTCAATACAAATCCCCACTACAAATCACATATGAATCCCCTACGTGTTTGATACGTATCCCCTCTGAATGTGTCAAATCCACCCTGAATCCACTTTGAATCTGGTCTCCATCTATTTTGGATCCACTCAGGATCCGTTGCAGATGTGGCTGGTACAGCTGCTTTCCAGCCTCTTGAGGCTCACAGAAGTAACGAAGTTTCATATGAATGTAACAAAGTGTACAAGAATTTGTACAAATTCATATGAATTTTGAATGTTCATGTGCATCCCTCTTCTACAGTACTGTGTGGAAAGGAGGGCCCTAGACCCTTTTCTAGCACAGGACAATTTTTAGAAAGGGCCATCAACAGAGGGTAAGAATAGAGATCAAGCCCAAGAGCCAAAGCAAAAATGCCTGGACTTCTCAATGAGCTATAGTGATTAAATAAGAACATAAGAATGTAAGAGGAGCCCTGCTGGATCAGGCCACAGCCCATCTAGTCCAGCATCCTTTTTCACGCAGTGGCCCAACAATTGTCCATGGATATCTCAAGCAGAGACAAGGGCAATCCTTCTACTGCTCTCAAATCCCAGCAAATGGCTTTAGAGGCATCTTGCTTGTCTCCCCAGCCTGAAAGATGTACATAGGCATCCATTTTAGTAACCAATGATAAATCTGTCATCCATAAATTTGTCTAACCCTTCCCTGAAGCCATCTAGGCTGGCAGCTGTTACCATCTTTTGGTCATAGACCAATGACCCTCTGGGTGAAGAAATACTTCGCTTTGACTGATCCAACCCTCTTACCCATCAGCTTCATAGAATACCTCTCCTTGTTCAAGGAAATTCTGTGGCTCTTCTTGATTACTGATTCAAAAAAGACAATGTTGCCTAACAGTAACTGTGCCCTTGGTTCACCATCTATACTTAAACTTTATTCCAGCATCTGTCCAAATAGAACATGTATAGCACAGTATTTAACAACAATGTAAGACTGCACCAATATGTTATTTGCTATATTTGGTGGACATTTAACCCAAGAATAAAACACATATTCTAAATTAGTGTATAGATGGTACTTAACACCAGATAGACTCTCTAAATAGAATAATAATCTATCTCTTCTGTGATGGAGAGGATGCCAAGACAGAGGAATGCATATACACCTTTGGTAAGTTTGCTCGATCATAAGAAACTTTTGGAAAATAGAGGTAGAAATAATACTATTGTAATATTTTTGAAAATGAATGGACAACTGGTCCTCTTATTGATATCTGACAACACAAAGATTTGGAAAACTTAGGGCAAATCCCCACAGCAAGCTTATTTCGCTTTCCCTAAACCGAAATAATAGAACCGGATGCAAACACAAATTTTCCTGTTCCCATTACTTTCAGCTTAATCGCATTCAATCCGGATTCTGAGGACGTACGTGACTCAAGGGGGGACTCCAGTGGCTACTTTTTAAAAGCCACTTTTCGGGGCTGCCCTGTCCTCTTCCTCCTGGCGTGAATGCGCCACCCAGAACAGACTTCTTCACAGAGCCTGGCTGGGTGGCTGCCGCTTGCCTGGATGGAGGAAAAACGGCAGCAGGCAGCCAGCGATTCCCCTCCTCTTCCCATTGCTCAGGGCACGCAGCAGCACCGGCAAGTCAAGCCCCTTTCGTCCATCACCGTCACAGCTAAACATTCACACATCTCTCCAAACGGCAGCTGCTTTTGTTTCTTTCCCCTTTTTAGAAGGTCAGCACTTTCAATGGCAAGGTAGTTATCAGGTGTGAATTTCTTGTTTGCTGCAGTGGATTGCTTGGTTGGTATTCGGGCTGCTGCTGCTTTTACAGCTTGCTTTGGAAGCAAGCTATTGGGGGAGGGAAACTCTCATCCCTTAACACGGAAGGGTTCCCACAGTAAAAAATGTAAAAGGTTTCAAGTGCACGAACCGGAGTGAGACCTGTTGAAATCAGGATTGAGATTCATCATGCTTTGGGGTGGTTTAACACGGGGAAATCGTGTTAAGCCAAACTGCCCTGTGGACTCCGAGGATTGAAAACATTTTGAATTCGCGATAAGGTTGCCGTGATGACACAGCCAAAAAGAGATACAATTCTTAATAAGTGCTACTCAGTCATTAATTGTAGCCAGGTTGGAATATGAAGAATGGATTTCTATGAAGAATGGCATGGAAAATATTAATAGTAGCATTTATTTCCAGACCAGAGGCTGATCATGGGTGGCAGAATGGTAAAAGTAGGGAGTGAGGAGACAGAACAGTAATTTGTTCAATGCCATTCCTAGAATTAGAACAGCTTGACTACCACCATCAAAGTTAACTTTGTCCTGGTTGAAAAAGGCTTGAATATAATTAAGTAGACTTGTTATAATTAAATATAGTAATTAAGGCTAATATTTGGTGAAAGGAATTGAGGACAAATTATAATCTTTTATTGCACAATTTAAGATTTACTTTGACTTTGTCCTGGAACTGTTGAGTTCTGTTTGCTTGCTCTTTCCCTCCCTCCCTCCCTCCCTTCCATCTAGTCGGGCTTAAGGCAAGAAACATGCTAGCTGCTTTTTCTCCTGTGCAGCTTCCAGTAGTTCCTAACTGAAGTCCACACTGCCCAGGCCAGGCGGCTTTTAGCTTGTTGGCAAACACATTCCAAACAGTGCTTGTTAAAATTAAATCTACTGAGGGCGCGTCCCCATAGGGGCTAAAATCTGGAGTGGATTCAGATTCAGCATTGGGGGGTTTCCATTAAATCCTCCAGTACTCCAAATCTACTCCGGATTTCCCAGGTCTGTTCCCATGCCAGTTTTCTTTCCCCAGATCTTCCCCAGAAAATCTGGGGAAAGAAAACCCATGTTTAAACAGGGGTTTTCTGGCTGATTTGGATTAAAGGAGGACAGCCGGCAGCTGGGGTAAGTGAGCGAGGGAGTGAGAAGAGGGGAGGCCGCCCCTCAAAATGCGGCAGTGTCGGGCAGCAGGCAGGAGGCCTGGGGAGGGATTCCTTATCCTGCCCCCCCCCCACGAAAGAGGAGAGCCAGCAAGTGAACAAGCGAGTGGGTGAGCATCGGGGGGGGGGGTTGCGTGGCTGCCTTCTGTCCTTTTCCCTCCCCCCCACCTGCTGCCCTATAGCGCCACATCTGAGGGGTGGCCTCCCCTCCATGCACCCCCTTGCTCACTTACTCTGCTTGTCCTGGCAGCCAGCTGTCCTCCTTTGTTCGGGGATGTTAGGAGGAGGAGGAGTCTGTGCCACACCACTTGCAGGTGTGCTTGTGCCACCTGCGGGTTCTGTTTGGAAACAGCCCAACGTGTGCTCGGCTCTGTTCCCAGCCTCCAATCCTAACCCACAGCAGAACCCAGATTACTCTGGATCAGAGTAATGCGGGTTCTCTCTGGGTTCGCTGTAGGCGGGAATGTGGCCTGAGCCTGTGATACTGACTTTTGAGAGTTCTTGCTTGGCAGCACATTCCCTTGATTTTTACAGAACCAATTTCTAAGCAAAAGGAGTTTGGGCTACATGTAAAGGAATTCCACGTGCTATAATATTTCACCCCAGAGTTCTGTGCTCTTCATACTGCCAGCCTGATATCTGTTCTGAGCTCCTTCCTTCCTACCTTTTGCACCTCTTGTTAAATCATTACGATTAACAAGACTGTCACAACACGTTATTATCTCGATTTTCCCTTCAGTCTGTTTTGCTCTCTGCGCGCACCAGCCTTTTTGCTTTCCAGCCTTTATTTTGATTGCGGTTGCAGGATACTTTGTCAATTGTGTTTTCACTCCTCAGCAAAGAAAAGGACTTATTTATAAAATGGAAAACAGCATCTTAATATTTCTGCTGGTGAAACTATTTAAAGAGTGAAGTGGAGAAGTTTTCCAGCTCTCTGATTAAGACAATAGCAGAAGCCGGCTTCAGAAATGGCAGAAACTGTGTTCATTTGGGAGTTGAGAATGGGCTTGACAGCTTGCTCCAAGCTCATCTAGGGCCTTTCTGCACAGGCTCTAAAAACACATTTAGAGCCTGTTCGGGGAGGGATTAAGACGTGGTTTATGCCACGTCCACACATCAGCGCGCAAAATCAGTTTCTTAAACCGATTTTGCCACCAAAATCCTACCCATATGTAAGACCTGAAAAATTAGGTCTTACAACTGGCTTTTCCCCTGAAACCACTTCGGAAGTGAATGCCAATGGGAAGGGGCCAGCCATCCTTGTGTGGGCGGCTGGCCACTGGGGGCTGTGGCACATGCACGTGCAGTGGAAGCCGGGTCCCTGCTTCCAGAAGCTGCCGTGCTGTGACCAGGTAAGCACGGGATGGGGAGCACGTGGCCATGGGCAGGGTGGGTATGGCAGCTCTGAAGGAGCCAATGGTGAAGGCAGGTGGGTGGCCCCAGCTGTCAAACAGGGGAGCATGCGCTCTCCCTGTTTGACAGCTGGGCAGGGCTTCTGAGGCTGGATTGGGGTGGGTGCTGGTGTGTTCCAATCTGGCCCTGCTGCCGCCGCAGCCCCACATGTGTGCAGATGTGTGGGGCCTCCAAGAATCTGTCCCTCTTTCGGTCAGATTCTTTTAAAAAACGTTCCACCAGAAAACGGATCTTATAGATCCGTTTTCCGGTGGCATGCGTGGAAAGGCCCCTAGTCTCTTAACATCCAGCACATAGAACTATCTGCAAAAGGAAACATTCCCAGGCCTCATTTCTGGGCCTCTTAGAAAATGGGATTTTGGATTAGGGATGTACATGAATTCCTCCCTCCCTTTTCCCTTTGCACTGAAGTGAATGGGACAGACCTTTGCATTCATGCAAACAGAGCCACTTTGAATATTCTAGACATCTAATTCATTTTGAATTCACTTCAAATCCCTGCTGCCATGAGTCACACCTCAGAATCCACTTCAAATCTGCTTCAAAGCTTTGAACAAAGGCACAAAAGCTTTTGAATATAGCCAATATTCAATCCGAATTCAAAGTTTTGTACATTTTTCTCCCATTCCTACTTTGGATTTCTGCAGGGCCTCTTCATCTCCAGGAATACCCTCATTTCTGTGGCAAAACAAGGGGCCTTTCTGTACTTGGCCTTATTCTGGACTATTTCCCAGAATAGGAACCTGCTATCTTCATGCACATACATACTATGGAAAGCCCCAGGTGGGGTCTGCCTTAGTCTGCATTAGCTTGTGGCAAGCAGACTGCTATCCTGAGATATATTCTAGAATAAAGCCAAGTGCATAAAGGAGCACGATCTCTCGTGCTGCAGAAATCTGCCTGCATGACACCATTCCCATGGTGACAGGATGATGTGTTACTAACTGCGTCTCCAATGCCCCTCTCAAGGCACCATTAGCAACAGGAAGTGTGTGTGGAGTCACACTAGGAGGCAGGTAGGATGGGCATGGGGACTTGTGCATGAATGAAACCCTATCTGGTTAAGGCATATGGACCATGCAGGAGTTCCCATCGTTTTCACCTTTTTTGCCAAGTGCTAAATAAATTTGAAATAGAGTGAAAGTTGCCTTTCAGTGATGGATCTGGAGACAGGTATTATGAACACATGTGCCCCAAGAAGAACAAACAGACCAGCCTTGGATCAAGTCCAACCTGATTGTTCCATTTGGTTGATGACCTTTGAGCAGAAGGTTCATATAATTTGAGAGTGTGAAGCAAACAAATGAGGAGCCAGGTGGTGGGGTAGTGGTGGAAGTGTTAATCTTGGCAAGACTGAAGGAAGCAGAAGAAGGGGAAGAGGACAGAAAAGATGGGTGGAGGGAATCAACGAGACTATTGAAATATCTTTGGAAGAGGTATGAGATTTTCAAGGGGCAGATCAAAACGGCAAGCAAGGTGCAAGTGTTCATACAGTTACCAGGAGCTGCATGTAACTTGATGGCACTTTTCAGTGAAGGTATAGGGACTAGGGATTCATATTTGTATGAATTTGTCTGAATTCTGACATTTGTACACAACATTTGTACGAAAAGGAATGTCTCGGAACATCCATACGAATAGTTTGGACATTTGTTAAACTGGGGAGGTGGGAAAGCGGCTGCCAGTCACATCTGCAATGGATTCAGATTGCATTCAACGTGGATCGAAAGCAGATTAAAAGTGGATTCAGGTTGGATTTGATGCTTTCAGAGCATGGATGTGTTATGGGATTTGGTTTGGTCTAGTGGTTAGAGAGCCGGAGGAAGCTATTTAGATGGTAAAATCCTGGTTGGGAATACCAGGTTCGATTCCGCCCTCCTCCATGAAGCCACCTGGGTGACCTTGGGCTAGTCACAGCTCTCTGTCTGAGCTCTCACAGCCTCACCTACCTCACAGGTGTTCTGTTGTGGGGAGAAGAACAGAAAGCTTTGTCAGCCGCTTTGAATCCTCTTAAATGGGTGAGAAAAGCGGGGTAGAAAGTCCATTCTTCTTCTTGTTCACACTGGATACATATCAGATATTTGTACGAATTCATACAAGTACAGTCGTATTGAATAGAATCCTACCACATTCAAAGAGGATCCATTTGAACAAATATGGATTTTCTAACATTTGATTATTACGAATCGGACGTCAAAAAATCCATTTGTGTACATCCCTAAGAAACTACTGCCTTGGACCAGTGGCTCACCTTGGCCAGTGATCTGTTCACACAGTGGGTAAGTAATCCCTGTTGTGCAGCTTGTAAACAGAACGTAAGCACAGAAGGATCTTCTCTTTCTTTTGTTCACCTGGCAGTACGGATGTGCATGAATAATTGAATATTCAAAGATTTGATTCGAATCTGATGAATGTGAATGCAAATCAGATTTTCAAAAATCCAAATTTGCACATTTGAACTTGAATATGGATTTTTGAAAATTCAATACGGATTTTTGAATAATTCAAATGTGTAGAGTCGTATCTGTTGTATACGAATCTGCTCAAAACTTATATGTATCTTGCGCTTAAAATATGGGATTAAAACAGTGTTAGGGTTACAGGATAGTACGGGATGCATACGGATTTTTATGGAATGCCTACAGATATGTATAACAGATACAAATGTTGTCGACATTCATATCATTAAATATGAATCTAACATTCGAATGTACAGATTCAAATCGGATTTTATGACATTCAGATCTTAAATGTCCGAATTGAATAGGATTTTATGACATTCGAATCTACTTGGATTCAAATGTCAAAAATACATTCATGCAATCCCTACCTGGTAGCTCTGATATTGTATGAACCTTCACAGCCATCGAAAATTAGTGGCCCTTGATAGCCCGAGTTTACTGAATTTGTTAAATCTCCTATTGAAGCCATCCCAGCTTGGAGCAATCTCGGCAACCTCTGGTTTAAGAAAGGAAAAGAAAGGAATGAAGGGGGGAGAAATATACAATTTGGGTGCATTTCTTTGTGAAAGATCAAGAAATGTATTGGAATGGGGACCTTTGCAGGTGAAAGACGCAGTAGCAACCCAACATCAGATGGTGATTTGATTTATTATTATTTTCATACGAGGTGAAAACTGTAAGCTATAGAGAAATATAACTTCAGTAACTGCTTCGGGTCACTGAGAACAAAGGGATTTGAAAGCAAAACTAATGCTTCCTGGAATGAGTCAAAGAGACAACTGAGAAGCAGCCAGCAAATAGGGTGAAATGAGCAGAGTATCTACTTAAGTTAGATGATGTGGATCCTCCCTAACTTCCATCAGCATTAGGGGTGTGCACGAATCTTTGTAACATTCAAAATTCAACCGAATTCAGACATTAGAACTCAAATCTAATGTTATGATACTTGTATGCTAACATTTGAATGAATATGAATGTTTTCAGACATTCATACGAATAGTTCAGACATTTGTTAAGTTGGGGAAACAGATACGTATTTATTTGTAAAAGATAGATATATGTTCGTATGAGATACCTATTTGTTCATATCAGGTACATATCTACAGTATTTGTATGAGATACAGATTTATTTGTATCAGATACATATCTATTCATATCAGATGCATATCTATCCGTATCAGATATGATTTGTTCATATCAGATACATATCTACTCATATCAGGAACGTATCTATTCCTATCAGATACATATTTGTTCATATGAGATACATATCTATTCTTATCAGATATGTATTTGTTTGTATTGGATACATATACATTAGTTTCCAATATGTATCGATTGTTCATACGAATACATATGAATAGATTCATATTGAGTAGAATGTTACCCCATTCAAATCCAATTTTTTCATACAAATACGGATTTTTGAACTTTCAGTTTGTTTCAAATTGAATTCCCAAAAATTATTCGTGCATATCCCTAATCAGCACGTCTCTGTGCACTCTTTGACCCTTTTTCCATCCTTATATAGACAGGTGTGGGACAAGTCCCACACGGCATGGTGCCCACGGCCTCCAACTGCCCCACTTTTCCTGTCACCCTGAGCCCTTCTCAGTCCCTGTGCTGATCTTCTGAGCTGGCAACTATGAATCCAGCAGCCAGGAACGAAAGGCCTAGGGGTTGCATTTTGGTGGAAGACCTTGTCTAGACACAGTCCTCATGCTACAAAGGAGGCACAGACAGATAACAACTCCAGTCATTTCATGGAGCAACCACCCCCTGATTGATTCCATGTTCCTCCCTGGATTAGCTTCCAATCCCCTTTATGTACCTGCTCTCAAGGAGACAGGCCATGTTTGTATAACTTTCCTCAGGGGAATGTTATAATAATACCATGCCAATGAGGTGGGGGTCAGGTGCAGAGGAGGCATCCACACTTCAAACATTGGTGTATTCACCAACTGAACCACCAACACTTGCAGTATGGATGGCCCATCCTGGGTAGGCCAGTTTGCCACAGCAACAGCTGAGGCAACATCCAGACATTGCCATGGCAAATGCCCTGTGACGCAGAAAGCTGTCCTGCACTCTCACAGCTTTGCACCCAGAACAGGGTGCAAATGCTGCCAACTAAGAACTTGCTAGCTCCTCCCAATCAAGCTGTGGATATGTTTTTCTTTGTCCACAGCTAGTGAGCTCTGGGGAAGCCACAGCAGTGCGGTTTGTGGACGCTGGACTGCAGTGGCTGGAACCATTGCTGCTGGTAAGGGCAAACAGGCCCACTGGTATCCTGGCTCAGATATGTTAGAAAGTACAGCATTATTTTTGTTGCGATGAGACTGACTTGTACCAAGTAGCTTTAGTCAAGTGGAATTTGATGTGAATGCAGAGGCATTTAACAAACCACTGCGTCTGTAATTGTGGGCAGCAGAAAAAAAAGTCAGACTCAGCTTTCTCTTGGGTTTTTCTCTGTTAATGTTAATACACAGCCATTAAATCTTCTTTCACCAAATTACAGGGAAGAGATCACATTAACTGTTAATCCTTTGCAACAGATGCACATTTCCTTTCCTTACTTGATTAGCAAAAATAGAAATTGTAGGTTTATATATATGTATTTAAAAACTTCATATAAACACATAATTTAGTAGTGGCAAATCCCAGCTATTAGAAAATACATATAGGGTTCGGTAATGTTATCCTTCAGGAAACATAA
Source organism: Aspidoscelis tigris stejnegeri (assembly GCA_023333525.1). Taxonomy (NCBI): domain Eukaryota; kingdom Metazoa; phylum Chordata; class Lepidosauria; order Squamata; family Teiidae; genus Aspidoscelis; species Aspidoscelis tigris. The sequence goes on from JALMGA010000001.1 coordinate 13,967,915, forward strand.
TAGGCAAAATATCCCTTTGAAATCCTTTTTCTGCAGTGACTCAATGGCTTTCTGTCTTACCATCAATAAGTAAAAGTATGAATATCCTGTTCTATATTTTACTGAACATCTCTTCTTTTGATTGATACAAACTATTCTTTAAATCACACCAATATATAGCTATTATTATTGTATTGAGTTTTTATAGCATATCACTTTTATACAGTTTTCTTTTAGTTTTGGTTTGCTCACTTTATATTTTCCTTGTATTGTATTAGGGCTTTGTCCGCCTTGGGTCATTGGCTCTTACCTAGGGATGTGCAGAAAGCCAATTTTCCACATTTGATTCAATGTGAATCAAATGTGGGAATATTCAGCTTCGGCGAAATCCCTCCCCCCAAGTGAACCATCCCACTGCTCCATTCCTGACCCCCACCCACTCACTGGCCTCTGCCACCACTGTGCACCACTCAGAATCTGCAATGCACAGATGAAGAGCATTGTACACAGACCTGGACCTGCTGTTTTGGCACCTGAAGAGTGCCAGAATGGCAGCAGACAATGTGAACCCCCCCCCCATTCCACTACTGCATGTTTCCTTACATTTACGGAGGCCACAGTCGCATCTCCCGGTCCATTGCAGTGCTCTTGGTGTGCAAAACATCATTTTCAGTTCTGTGCATGTAGCTCCCACCTCTGTTGCACAATCCCCAGATGGAGACTTGGAAATGCTGTTCTGGCGCATGAAGAACACCAAAATGGGCCCAGAGATGCCATTGCTGCCTCCATATGAGAAAGGGAGCATGGCAGAGTGGAATGGGGGGTTGTGGTTGTGTCATCCAGAGGTGAAACAGCACTCTCCATCTGGGGATCTCTGGATAGAGAGCTGTGTGCACAGAACTGGAAGTGCTGTTTCAGTGCCTGAAGAGCACTGAAGTGGGCCCAGAGATGCAACTGGTAAAGGAGCATGCAGTAGTGGAATGGTGGGGGGCAGGCAGTCACACCGTCTGCCATCATTTCAGTGCTCTTCAGGTGCCAAAACAGCACTTCCAGGCCTGCGCATGCAGCTCTCCATCTGGGGATTGCACTATGGGGGGTGGGAGCTGTGCACACAGAACCAGAAGACCTACTTCAGCCTACGGAGAGAGTGTGCATTGGTGGCCGAGGTTGCACCCAAAGGTAAAAGGGGAGAATGGAAGGCTGGGGGGGGGGGCTCATGGCCATGGGGAGGATCTGATCTTGGCTAAAGCTTCGAATGAAGCTTTGATGAATGCCAGATAAATCTGATTCACAGATGAACAGGGCCTACAAATATAGGCCCTATTCGATTTGTCCACTAATATTATTAGGGATGTGTAGGAATATTCAAAACATTAAAAATTCTATCCAATTTGTTTGAATTCGGAAATTTAAATTTGAATAGAATGCTTATACATTCATTTTTTAACATTTGAACAAATTCAAATGTTTTGAATCATTTGTATGAATTATTTGGACATTCGTATGAGTACGAATATGTATGCATTACATAAATATCTGTATGCGTCTTATTCGTATCCGTACACATTGGTGCAGATACATATGGGAAGAAAATGGGATGCATACAGGATAAAAGACACACCTCTTTGCCCTGGCCTTTGGCTGAGCTGATTATATTTCCCACCCAGGTCAGACACTATCCTTCTAAACCTAATGGGTATTGTTTTAGAGTTGTTGAATTTTTAAAGTCTTTTAATGTATATTCTGTTTTAATCTGTTGTTTTAAGGTTGTAACCCGCCCAGAACCTTTGGGTATGGGGCGGGATAGAAATGTAAATAAATAAATAAATAAATATGGACACATACAAATTTTGTTGACATTCACATCTTTATATATGAATCAAATATTCATACAAATAGATACAAATGTATTTGAATTGGTTCAAATTTAAATACATTCATTTTTTCTCTATTTGTACAAATTTGAACATTTGAATATTTGATTCAAATTGAATCGAATCTGAAAATTGCATTTGTGCACACCCTTAGTCATTATTCCTATGAATTTGAACGAATAATGAATAGTAGGGTATTTTTCCACTGTCACTAGAAGTACCCATTAAGTACCCATTAATGGATACAAAAATGCCATTACATACCCATTAATGGGTACTTCATGGGTACTTTTAGTGACAGTGGAAAAACACCTGTATGAATATTCGTGCACATCCCTAGTTGACCAGCAAGGTCTAGAACATGGCACAGTGTGGTCTGGGACAGAGGCGTCTGCGTGATGCTGCTGGTCCAAACCAGTCCTTGCATCAGCCCAAAGCCTTCTGTGAACTCCAAAGGGCTGTGAGTTAAAGTCTGTCTTCAGTTTGAGAATACCCAGAAGGACCACTGTGTAAGACAGAAAGCTGGACTAGATGGGCTGATCCAGCAGGGATCCTCTCATGTTCCTATCTACACTTCTGCAGCCGCTGTCTCAACTATTGTTTCATTGGTCAATGGAACCACCTCCAGGCAAAGAAATAAGCTGATGGTAATAAGGAAAATGCTCTTAATACCAGGAAGGAGCAAGGCATCCTCCATTTGTTTTCTGCCTCGTGCCAACCTGCCCAGCTTTTAACAAACAGCTTCCAATCTTCTTTAATTTGAATAAGATTAAAAGCCTGCTTGCTTTCTTGGTGATGGCATATTGGACGTACTGTGAAGTGCGCTAGCAAGATGCCTCTTAAAAACAGCTTCATTATGCTTCCTTCAGGTAGAGGCCATAGCTAGAGGCAAAATCCTTCCTGAGATGGATCGCTGGCCTGATCTGATATGGCAATTCCTGTGTTTCCTGTGTTCACAACGAAGATAAGATTTTAACCAAGCATAAAGGTTTCACAGCTGGATGGAACAAATCCATTTTACTGTTACAGAAAAAGGAAGAAGGGGAAAAATACATTTTTAATCAGAGTTTACTGACATTAGTCAAACAGTTGCTTGCAAATCTGATGTGGTGCTGGGAGGAGAAATGTACTCAGATCAATGGGGAGACATCAAGTTTTGGCAAATGGCAATGCTTAAAAACCATGTTAGATCCGCAAACCTAACATGAATGTCACAATCAGGGACTGCTGGTAACTATAAGTGTGGGTGTTCACAGATGTGGGCTGGGCAACCACTGGTTGTGGGGTCATGCACTTTTTCTTGGCATGTAAGAACATAGGAGGAGCCCTGATGGATCAGGCCACAGGTCATCTGGTCCAGTATCCTGTCGATCACAGAAGCCCATCAATTGCTAATGGGCATCTCAAGCAGAAGACAAAACCTCTACTTGCTCTCAAACCCATGCAAAGAGCCCTTCCTAAGGGCAAAAACACAGCAGACATGGAACAGTTTGATCAAATTGTCTGTGAGCAGGGGAATGGTTTGGTTTGCTCAAATTTCTGAATATACAAACCACCACATCCATGACTATCCATGTACTTTCACGAACACGACCTGTTCAACTGAATTTTCAAAGAAGAACTGAACTTTGAACTTCCTCAGACATCAACTTTCATTCTCTGCCACGCCTCTTAAATAAACCTGCCATTTGCCATGTGAGTGAGAAAGACTTCAGGCAAGGAAGGGAGGAAGGGAAGAAAAAGAAAGACATATTGAGATTTGTAGAAGTTGCTTGCTTAAAGAGGTGAGGGCTTACATGCCCAAATCTCTGATGGCTGTACTTTGCCAAGGACAAATGCTTCCTTTGACAAGTTGTGATGAACGACCCCTAGTGTGACATCCTGCTGGCCTTTCTGTCACTTCTGCTCATCATCTTCTACATTTAGGCTGCCTCACAGCTATGAAACTTGAAGGAAAGTTTCTGCCATGGAGCCCTAGCAAAGGAGGTGGCATTCGCTCAATGACATTTCTTGCCAGTCTCTTGTCCTGCTTCTGAATTGCCCACAAACCAAGTTTGCCATCCTTGCCTCTCTGTCTCTGTCACCTGACCCCAATTCATTTTTCTCACATTCAACTCTTATGCCCAATAAAACCTGGGCAATTTATGTCTGTATGGTGATGATTATTATAACAAAGTACTGACAATAGTATTAACAGTTTATCTAAAGCTTATCTTTTTCTTTCCTTGTGTTCCAGCAGCAATTTGGCCCTGGATTCCTTTTCATAATTGCTTCTGGTATCAGTTAAGAGAAAAAGAGTGCAGTGCATTAGCTATGGTTTGGTGCACTGGTAGCTGCAACTGCATTTGCCCATAGGGTGAGGAAGAAAGCTTTCACTGTTAGAGAAATACAAAACAGATCTGAAGAAAATGGAGGTGTTCAAAAAGTTCAATTTCAAACCAAGACATTGTCTGTTCAAATACAAAGCTTGAATTGCAACTCAACAATTAGGTACTCTAATGAACCTAGCGAATACATGAGGCCTTTTCACACTAGGCCTTTTGGAAAACATGAAGGGCATGCCAGGATGGAGCATTTGTTCCGCAGGGTAGGTGGTTTCATTTGGAACTGCCCTAGCCTGTCTCAGAGTGCCCTCAATGTGTTCCGGGTGCAGAGGTCATAGTTGGGCTCTACACCCGGCCTGGGGTGTTCAGGACCATCCCGAAGCTGTTCAGGGAAGGAGGCATTCAAACGCCTCCCTCCCTAGCAGATGCAGGCCCCTCCCCAGGCCTGCCCAGATTGGGCCCAGCTGGACCCAAGGGCGGGCAGGCCTAGCATGGTCTTAATCCTGGTTCCTGTGGGGTCTAGGGGACATGACCAGGACCCCTATGGCTCACAGGGACCCCCATGGGCACCCACCCTCCCAAGCCTGTGCCTAAAGGGGAATACACATGCATGCACACATCCTTGTCCTCGCCGGCTCCCGAAATAGCGAGCCAACTGTGCCTGCGTGCGCCGGCTGCTTTCTGATTGGCTAGCTAATCAACCCACAGTGCACTCTTGCACAGAAGGCGCTGAGTGAGAAATGGCTCCTTGTAGTGCAAATGCTCCATTTGGGAGTGCACTGTGGGTCAACCAATGAGCCAAGTGTGGAAAGGCCCCAGATTCTGTTTCTCCCAAAGGGAATCAGCTGCCCTGAGGGCCTGATAAAGGTGGCAGTCCTCATCTAGGACAACAGGCCCCTGTTCCAGAACATATTTCAGAAAAAAAGCCCAGACCACAAAGGACTCAAAAAGGCTCCTTGATTCAGTTTACCAATTGTTTTCAGAGTTGTGCTGAAGTGGCAAAGCCATGTTTTACCAATCATGTAAAAGGGGGGAAATGCTATAAAAGGAATTATGTTCTGCAAGGAAAGAACTCTACTTCCCAAACTCAAGCTCAAAGGTTTCAAAAACAGCTTTCTTTCTAGAGTCTTCTGACCATCAGGCAAAAGTGATTGTGAACCATTTTCATTAGTCTGTCTATTTTATCTTCTTCCACTAAAAATTCTTCTAAGCCTCTTACACAGAAAATAGATTCCACACCATAGCACAACAGCAAACAAATTGCTTCAAAACAGAAAGTATATTGCATTACTGTTATTGTTTTTCCATACCTACTGTAAAGTAACTGTATTTACTTACAATTATTTTAAATCTGATATAGTCTTCATTTTTCATTATTATTGGAATTGTGAAGCCCAAGTGCAATCTTATTGCAGACTGAAGCCAATTGGTCCTTATAGAGAGATTATAGTGAATTGCAAATGCATTTCAGCTAGCTGAAGATCTTTTAAGAATGTAGGAAGTGCCCCACTATATCAGACCCATTGGCCGGCTAGCTCAGCGGTTCATCCTCACAATGGCCAACCAGCACAAAGATGACCTCCAGCTGGCCTTCAGAGATTACCACCTCCTATTGCTTCCAGTGCTAATAGTCATTGATAACCTTGATTTCCATGAATTGGTCCAAAACCATTTTGAAACCATCTAACCTGGTGGCACATACCATAATTTACTGCAAAGAATTTCAAGGTTAAACTGTGCATTGTAATATAAAACATGGCCATGCTCTATGCTTTTCACCAGATGAACCAGTAATTTATATCCTGGGCAGTTAGGTGCAGGATGAATACAGTCTTCGGTGAACTGAGTTGTCCGACCCAAGACTGCCTTGTGCATTAAGGCATGCGGAGTAGCGGTGTGCACGAATTCAATTTTCAGGATTTGGTTCAAAAATTCAATTCAATTTGAATCTTTAAAATTCAAATTTAACCAAATTTGATTCGAATTAAGCAAATTTGAATCTATGTGTTCAAATTTTTGATTCAAGTATGCACTTACGAATGTCGGCAACATTTGTAAGTGCTCATACGCATTGTTATGCATCCCATATGCACATGTTCGTATGCATCCCATAGTTACTGCGTATGCTACCCATTGTTGTCCCGTATGGATCCATAATAATGCATACAGATGTGGAAAGGATGCATATGTGCAAGTATGCATTGTGTACAATCCCATACACATGTGAATGTTCAGATAATTCAAACAGATCCAAAACTCAAAGTTCATTTGAATTTTAAATTCGAATTTATGGATATTTGATTCAAATTCAAATGTTGAAATTTGGATGAATTCAAATTGAATTTCAAATACCTTCGAATATTGGTGCACACCCCTAATGTGGAGCAGAAACAGCTATATATTCTCATCCAGCATTGACTTTATCTATTCTGACCCTTGGAAACCCTTACTTTTGGTTGTCTGGCCTTCTACTGCATTAGCCATGACTGCCTCCAACCCCCATTGACAAGACCAAGAGCCAATCCCTGGCATTTATAGATCTGGAACCCAACAATAAAAATGCAATGGCTTGAGAATGGGGTGGTTTCAGTGACTAATTTGACTAGGACAGTTTGGTCTTGTGGTTAGAATGCTGGACTCATACCTCGCAGTCATGGGGATTGATTCTGCACTCCCCTGTGAAGCCAGCTGGGTGACCTTGGGCTAGTCACAGCTCTCTTCTGAGCTCTCACAGCCCGACCTACCTCACAGGGTGTTCTGTTGTGGGGAGAAGAACAGAAGCTTTATCAGCCACTTTGAGTCCCCTTAGATGGCTGAGAAAAGCGGGGTAGAAAAGCCAACTTTTATTCTTCTAATTAAAAACAGCCGTAAATATATTAGTGTCTTGTTTCCAAGTGTGTGAGGCACATCCCTTCACCCATATAATATATCATTTAACTCAAAGACAATACTGACCTAAACAAATCTATTATCTGAATTGAGAAAAGGTTGCTATTATCCTGGCTCAGATCTAAGGCAGGGGTAAAAGAGAACACCTGCCCTGAGTTGGAACTTCATTAAGATGCCAAAAACCACACAAAAATAACATTGGGGGCAGCAAGTCAGGAAACAACAGGTCACCACCACTGCCCACATTTTTTTTTCTAGATCCAATGTTGCCTGTGATAGGGATATGCATAAATATACTAAACTTTCGAAATTCGATCAAATTTGTTTGAATGTGGACACTCAGATTCGAATAGAATGTCTTCACATTCGAATTTAGACCTTCGGATGAAATTCAAATGTTCTAAAACATTTGTTCGAATGATTTCAATCATTCTAATGTACGGATACGTATGTATTACATACATATCTTTATGAATATCATACGTATCTGTACGCATTGCGCTGATAATACAGAACAAAAACAGGATGCATACGGGATAAAACGGGATGCATACGAAATGTGTACAAATACGTATAACACATATGAATGTTGTTGACATTCGTATCTCCAAATTCGTATGTAACATTTGAACGAATAGATTTGAATGTATCAGATTTGAATCAGTTTTTGTTGCGTTCGGACCTTAAACATTCGAATCAAATCAAATGTTTTTGCATTTGATTCAACTCAAATTTGAACGCAAAAAAATAAAAAATCCACACCCCTAGCCTGTGATTTATATCTGGATATCCATCACATTTTCACTGTTTGTGTTATGGCCTCTTCTGGAGGAGATATATCTGGTTTCCCACAATTATGAAATTTCCTTCTTTAAAGACTCTTCAGATCAACAAAGAGAGTTCATGTAATAAAGTGATCAAGCAAGATGTATCTCTGTCAGCAAAATTGCTACAGGGAGTTCATGCTGTGATAGCTATTAAGAGAGTGGAAACTGATTAAATTAAGGAAAATAAAGTAGTTTTAAAAAAGAAGAAAAGGAAGAAGGGAGGAAGAAGGGAGGGAGGAAAGGAAGGGAGGGAGGAAGAAGGAAGGGAGGGAGGAAGAAGGGAGGGAGGAAAGGAAGGAAGGGAGGGAGGGAGGGAGGAATTACGGGAGGTGGAAAGGGAGGACATCATCAAAATGCCTCCTCTGTAAGTGACAGAATAACCCAGAGAAGGTGACAAAAGAGCCTGCATTGACATATTGCCAATGAAGTATTTCCATCAGGCACAGAACCGAGAGCTTCCTAAATAAACATATACACCTTGAAAGAGACTTATCAGCACCACATTTGACTCTACTAAACTCATAGATATAGTTATCAGGTGATAAGTGTAGGGTCATCAAAATACTTCTCCACTTCCCGCCAACCACACCTTCGCATTGTGATAAATGGCCTTTCTGCTTATATTTTCTCCACACCTACATATATGGTAGCTTTTGCTCTCATTAGAAAACATTGCCTATCACCAATGCTTCCTTTCTACTGCATGCACTGTGAACAGCTTGTGAATCTTTAATGCAAGATGGAGATGCTATTCAAATTAGTTCCCATGTGTCTTCATTCCTTTTTAATTAAAAGTAATGAGGTTATTGATTCAAAGAGCATAACCCAAACTTCCTCTGTCTTTTTTTTAAAAAACAAGCCTACAGATGATAAATATGTTTGTCAAGGGTAAGACCATAAACTGATGCTCTCTGATGTAAGTGATGCTTGTTGCAATGAAATCAGTACTTGTTAGACATTTGGATCGGGTTTTCAAATTGAGCCTGAGCAAGGAATATACTTTCTGTGTAGATCAAAGGCATCTAAGTCATCAAATAGTTTTGATTGTAGGCTTATTCTGCCATTGCCACTCTTTCATAAAGATTCATTCACCCTTCTTCAAATCAGTGAAAAAACACGGAGTTCCATTTCTTTCCCCAAATGGAAATAAGCTAATATTCACAAAACATTTTGGGGGAAAAATGAAACAAAGGGTGTTTCCACACTGGCTGTGGAAACCCCATTAGGAGTTTGTATGTGACATTAAAGTCACATACAGAACACATATAAGACTTACCTTCTGCATTGGAGCCCAGATCTGGGACTCTTTGTGGTGGCCGCTTTGGCACTCCAGCACGGGAGACCCATTCTTAATGGAGTGTCACCGCCTAAAGATCCGGCCTCTGAGAAGACCCCAAAAATTAGGTCTTCTATCTGGCCCCTCACCTCAATTCATTCGGAAGCAGGATGCTTCCACACGTGGAGAGGCCAGGGCCTGGATGTGCCGGCAACTGCCATCTTGGGGAGGGCAGAAGCAGGCCAGGCTACCTCTGAAGCTCCTCCCCCACGTGCCGCATGCTGGCGGAAACACGCGGTGACTGGCAGCTGCATGCTTCAGTCCCATGGCTCCAGGGGTGGTGTTGGTGGTGTGGAAGGCTGGGTGCCCTTTGCAGTGGGTGCTGTGGCCTCCGCACAGCACCCAGGGGATCCAGCCGGCTGAATCCATCGTCCCCACATGTGTGCGGATGCGCGAGGCCTCTGAGGATCTGTCCCTATTTCGGACGGATCCCCAGGAGGACAGATCACCTGGAAATGGATTTTCTTGAATCCATTTCTCAGGAGCAGGTGGAAAAGCATCCAAAAACAAATGTTTTAATTTTTGGCAGTAGCCTACTGTTAGGAGTAGAGATGTGCATGAATACTTGTAACATTTGAAATTCATCTGAATTTTGGCTGAATTCAGACATTTGAATTCGAATCAAATGTTGGCACATTTGAAGATTGACATTCAAATTAGAATTGAACATTTGTACAAAGTTTCATTATGGATTTGTATGGGGTCCATATGGCATTTATTTATTTTATTTATTATTTATATTTCTATCCCACCCTATTCCCGAAGGTCTCAGGGTGGATAACAACCTTTAAAACAACAAATTAAAACCAATATCAAAACTAATAATATACATAAAAACATTTAAAAGATTCAGCATACTAAAATACTAAAATAATAGTATCTGCCATGGGAAGTATGGCATTTGTATGGGATTCATATGCCATTTCTATCAAATTTGAATACTACCACATTCAAAGGCATTTATTCAAATGATTATGCATTTTCTTCCATTTGATTCATCCATCTCTCGTCCCAAGAAGGAATGGTTTGCTTCTGACATAGGTCAAGGCCATCCTCACTGGGATAACCTCTCCTTTGCCAGCCCCTATCTTGACTCTGCAGCATTAAGGGGAAAGTTACACAATAATTTGTCTCAGGAAGCAAACTGCTGATTATATCTGCATTTACAAAATTGACCAAGGCAGAAGGAATAATCCCATCAGTTCAGTTTAGTCACTGTCTAGAGAAATTATTTGTCAAAACAAAGTAGGAAATAGAAGCTCTTTTGCAACAACCATTTATTTACAGTAAATATCTGGAGGTCTCCTTTCAGGAATGCTGAGCAGGATTAAAGAAATTCCCATTAAATCTTTCATTCTACTTGATTAGCTTGTTGTTCTGAATAAAACCAGATCATCAGTTCAGATATGGTGTAATCAGAATCCCCTTTAGTAATGCATCCCCTTTGTTTCCTTCCTGCCATTTACCTAGTCCCTACTTTCTCCATTCAGATGAATGGAAATTTCAGCCCCTGCTTTTAGGCTGCACTCTTTCTTTGTTTAATTTTATTGCCCAGATTTTTAATTGGGTTTTGGGCTGGGCTTTAGGACAGGGTTTCTGCCCTGCCCCCAGATTAGGAATATATAAAAAACAGTAACCGGAGAGGTATAGTATGGTTCTTCATTACTACTATGGTATGGTCCTCTGTTACCACAGTAGTTATCATCCCAATGGTTACCCATCAACTGTCACTACAGTGATTCTTTCCCATTGGCAGGTTTCTTCCATGTCTGTGTCTTTGATCCTTGGTTCCTTTTCTCCCTGTGCTCATCACTACTTTGATCCAGTCTTCGAAAAGCAGTTCAAAGCTGTGGGTATACAGCTCCCGGTGTTTGCTGTCCCAAAGCTTGGCTGTTCTGCAAAACTCTGTCTCCAAAGCTCCAACATTGCTGTCTAAAGGAGCATTGGGCTCGTCCTCTTCATGTTGCTGAGGGTGAGAACCTATTGCTCCTGGCTGGTTATTAGCGGAGGATGCTACTCTAAAATCCCTCTTATTTTCTTTCCTGCCCTTTTTACTTGTGATTGCCAAACGTATTAAAATTCCCTTTCTGATTGATAATTTCAGGTGCCAGTCTACCACTCCACATTTGGCCAAGCCTTGTGCCTACATCACTGCTGGGATTCCTTTCCAATTGTATTTTTGTTACATTTGACAGTGCTCTACCCAGAGCAACACTCAAAATTGCTGCTTTTCTCTTTTGCTGCAGCTTTCTTAATTAAATTGTTACTTATTTGAAGAAACGGTCTCTGAAGTGTATTTTAACAGAAGCATGTGCCAATTTATCATAACACCAGGAAGTGCTGAAGTTCCCTTTACAGTTCATGGCTGGGCCAGAGACCTTTTCACACTTTGGCTGGTAGTCAACAATTAGGCAGCTTCTGGGGAAGAGCATCTGCACCTAGAGGAGGCTGTTATGGCCTCCAAGAGTCCCCTGTCTCCCCAGAGGTTGCCTAATTGTTGATTGGGGTGGAGCATGAAATCATGCTCCACAAGCTACCTAACCATTACTTGCTGTGTCCAAAAGCTTTCCTGGGACATCCAGTTGTGCAACCATTTGCTCTACTTCCAGTTCCTGCTTTTGGTGGGTGGGGATCAAGTTGTCTGTGCTGGTGCAGTTGCGGTGGTGACCATGTTCAATCGCTGACCTCTGACATGACTAGACTTCAGATCTCCAGGTCCGCCCCGGCTGTGGTAGGAGTGGCATCCGGTCATAGAGTCATGAGAGGGGCATTCAATCAGTGACGGAGTAGTGGGCACTGTGTGTTCGATCACAACCATGTTCCGTCACACCCCCTGGTCACAATGCATCCCTTTGCTCAAACATACTCCTCTACAACAGTGGCCAATTGTGGCAGCAAAGAGGTGAAACTTCCAGCTTCAGACACGGTGGCATGGGCTGGTAAACGGGAGGACCATGTGCACTTCTGTCTCGTAATGGATGCTTTTGGGAAGTTTTCCTCACTGCAAATGTGAATGGCTCACCTTTACCAGAAGTTTACCAGCCCTAGTGCATGGCAGACTAATTAGGTAAGTGCAGAAAAGCCCTAGATTAATTTCCCCACACATTACATGTGTCCAGATCACATCCCATAACAGTGCATTGTCTGCAGGCCTCTGTGGTCAGTATGCTTAGTATGCTGATAAGCCTTGATTTTGATGTTTATTGGTAATCTAGACTAGGGTACCATTATTTTGGGTTCCCTAGTTGGTTTTTGCACCATCCTGTGCAGACATAGTGTACTAGGGGTGTGTATGAATATTCGTAGGCATTGAAAATCTGATCGAATGTCCTGAATTTCGACATTCAAATTCGAATTTAATGTCCCAAAATTCAAATGTAAATGTTCAAATCAGATTTTGAATTTTGGATCTATTTGTCCAAACCCGTATATGTAAGAGTTCATACACGATGCGTACTTGAAGATCCACATCTTTCCCGCATCTGTACACATTTGTACAGATCCATAGGGGATAAAAATGGGTTGCATATGGGATAACTACAGGATACATACAGATGTGTACGGATGCATACAGATGCATATGGATGTGGGGAAGATGCGTATGTGCAGATTCGAATAAAAAATTCAAACAAGTAGTTTCAAATTTGGTAAATCTGATTCAAATCTTGTTAAATTCGAATTTAAGAGATTCAAATCAAATTGGATTTTCAGGTATTCAATTCAGTTAAAATAGAATGTCATAAAACCCTCCCACATTTGTTCACATCACTATAGTGTACTGGGAAGGAGACAGGGCCTCCCTTAAACTATACTACCATGCAGAAATGAGACCCATGGAGCCTTTCTTTTCAGAAGACAATTTCCTATATGGAAAAGGCCTAGATTCTATTATTTAGTTCATCTGCCCTGCATTTATTGGCTACTACAATTGTGGCAGGCCGATTGGTCCAGAGATGGTAACCTAACCCCATTGTCCCAACACAACAGCCCAGGTCCTTGACCCATTCTCCCAATTCCCCTTCTCGTATTATGGTCCAGGGATGGTTAATGTGTTTAGTGGGGCTACCTTGTGTTTAATAATGGATAAGTATTATTAATTGACATAATATTATTTGGAAAATAGTGATGAATGAGTTTGTTCTGTGTATGCAGAAAAGGATGAGTGGTATAAGCCACCAGCTTCTATATATGAAGATCTTTATATATATGATGTATGGCAGCCACATGGATGGGGGCGGAGGCTTGGGGCTTGCAGGATATTATTTGTGTACCCCCCTTTTTAGGATGTTGTTGTACTTAAGTCCTTATTTAAATTGTACATTTGTAAAATTATTTTTTTGCGGGGGAGGGGGAATGAGGCCACTCCTGACCTGTGCATGATGAAGAGAAAGCAATATTTCAGTAACTTATTCCAATGCCCCCCCCCTTGCTGGATTTCTTGAGTAGGAGGAAGTTGCATCTGGTGTGCATTTACCTTCCCTGCTCCCTTGCTGACAAGAGGCTGACCTTTTGGCCCTGTCTGGATAGGACCTTGATTGGTATATTTAATCTGCATCCATAGTGTGGCGATTTTGCCTTTCTATTTATGGAGAACCACATTAATGAGGACATCAGTTTCTCACTAGATACATCTTTATAAAAGTTCCATGTGGCTGAATACAGCAACAAGTTATTACATAATGTATCCTAAGAGTATTTCTCATTGCTAAATATACCGAAAGGCTGGTGGTCAAATGAATATATGAAGCATTTTAGAAGAAGAAGAAATGGATTCCTTAGCTGCATATGTTATGTAGTATAAACAAAGGATCTTTTAAAAACTGCCATTCTACTTCATTATACAAAGAGTAGAGATGTGCACAAATATTCATAATATTCGATATTCATACACATTTGTACGAATTTGGACATTCATACATGAATCAAATGTTACATTTGTACATTGACACTTGTATTCATATGAATGTTTTGGAACATTTGTGAACCGGGGAGGTGGGAAAGTGGCTGCACCAGTCACATCTGCAACGGATCCAGAGTGTATTCAACATGGATTGAGAGAGGGTTCAAAGTGGATTCAGGGTGGATTTAATGCTTCCAGAGCAGATATGTTCCAGGATACATATCAAATACATATACATTCATATCGGATATTCATAAAAAATTTTACGGATACATTTGTATGAAATTGAATCCTATCACACTCAAAGGGGATCAATTTGGATGAATATGAATTTTCTTACATTCAATTTGATATGATTTGAATGCAAAACAAACTCCATTTGTGCACATCCCTAATGAAGAGGCAATGGTTTTTCTCCTGTGTATTACTTTTTCTATATTGCATTATGTATTTATGCATTGTGTTGTAAGTTGCTATGATAAATCAGGGCATAGGGGTGGGATAATAAACAAATAAATAAAATGTTATGCCTATCAGGATCATGTTGGGGGCATACCATGCTTCTCAACATTTTAGAACTGGAACCAGAGGACCTATTTGCACTTGGTTGATTGGGATGGCTGCACACACTCTGGCATGGTGCATTCACACACTGCTGAGACCTTTTCATTCCAGAGTGTCTCACAGCATGTGCCACAGTCCTAATCTTCAGTAGTACAGTCCCGTACTGCATGGGTGTGGGGCAGTGTGGCTGTAGTTACGCTGTTGCGCTGTTGTGCTCTGTGTTGCTAATTGCCATAGCAATGGCCCAACTGTTGCTAAGGTGAGGTGCATGGTTCTGGACAGGATCTTCAGCTGTTTAAGAACATAACATAAGAGGAGCCATGCTGGATCAGGGCACAGACCATCTTATCCAGCATCCTGTTGCACACAGTGGCCCACCAAGTGCCCATGGGCATCTCAAGCGGAAGACAAGGTCAAAACCTTCACCTGCTCTCAAATTTCAGCAAATGGCCTTAGAGGTATCTTTCCTTTCCCTCCAAAGCATCCCACCGAGAAACACTCCCCCCCCCCCGAGCCCTGAGGCTAGGAACCTTTATTCCTATCCATCAGGAAGGGTGTGGAGGGGTGACTGAAAAGTTTGCATGAGCTTCACAGATGTGAGGGTGTACGGGATGTATCAGTGCCACCAGTACAGACGGTGCTCATCTGGCCTGTTCCTCCATACAATCCAGATCAGCAGGTCCAGTTTTTTCTGGATTCCCTGATCCGGCTCAAAGTGAGGTTAAGTGCAGAAAAGGCCTTGATCTATTTCCAGTACTGAGTGCTGAAGAAGTTGCTCCATTTCTCCCGCTCCCACCATAACGTAGATATATTTGGCCTCATTACTGAATGATACCAAATGAGATTTTGTGCTCCGTAAGAAGCAATATCTTTAGCTGCGAGAGCAAGGATACCTCTCTACTCAAGGTGCCCACCCTCAGCACTGGTAAATGAAAAGCTGCATCCACTGATTAATTTTCTTGAATTCAAAAGCATGCTATCAGAATATTTTTTTAATTCTCTCTCTCTCTCTCATTTCAGAGTGTTAAGACTTCATCTCCAACTCAATGAATGTTTTTAAAAAAGGCAGAGGAGGAAGAAGAAGGTTTCTTCAATTGCTGTATTCCAGGGTTGATGAAGAATCTCTTGCTTGTGAGATAAAGCTGCCTGCCAGCTCACTGAGCAGAGAATTCCTTGCTCAAAATCTAAGCAGATGAAAAGTGGCGACTGCTCTCATTAACACCCATCAATTGCTTTTTTGCTTTGACTCCAACACATATTCACAGAAAACATTACGTTTGTGAGTGAGTGAGCGAGCACATTTATTTATTTATTTATTTTACTTATTTAAGAATTTCTATCCTCCTCTGGATGTGCCTCAATATGCATGCTATTCAAAATGTGTACGAATCTGTATGAATTTCAACATTGCGGGTGACTAGAAAGGGGCCTACATTCATCAGCCCCCATTCACCCACACATCAAATGGATCTGGCTTTCGTAGAAGTTTTGATGAAGGCCGGATCTCTCCACCCCCAGCCTCTTGTACTCTGGACCATGCCCCCTTATTCCTATTTAAAAATCATTTTTTATTGTTTTATAATACAACCATAGAACTTCTGGGTTTCCAAAATAAGATCTTATACATTTAAATTATATTATTTAGTTGATTACTATTAATGCCATTTTTCTGAGTCTCAAAATGAGGCTGCAACCACGGCCTCCAGGACCTCTGTGGCCTCCACCACCATTGTACACTCCTCTGAGGTCCAACTTTCTTGGTTTTTGTTTTTATTTTTTTATTATGAGGGTATGGAAAAAAGGTCTTGGAATGTATGGAGCTGTCCTGATCATCTAGTATGTTTGTTTGTTTGCATTTTTATCCCACCCTATCTGGACCCATTTCAATCTGGCTTCAGGCCTGGTTATGGCACGGAAACTGCCTTGGTCACCCTGGTTGATGACCTTCTCTAGGAGAGAGACAGGGGGAATGCTACCCTGTTGCTTCTCCTGGTCCCTCAGTGGCATTTGATACCATTGACCACAGTATACCTTTGGAGAGACTATGGAGTTTAGGAGTGGGAGGCAGTGCTTGGCACTGGTTCTGCTCCTATCTCCAGAGGAGATCTCAGATAATAGCTGTGGGAGACACTGATTCGATACCCTGGGAACTCACTTGTGGGGTTCCTCAGGGGTCAATCTTATCTCCCATGCTATTTAACATCTGTATGAAGCTGTTGGGAGAGGTCATCCGGAGATTTGGAGTGAGGTGTCATCAATATGCAGATGATACCCAGCTCTAGCTCTCTGTGCCATCTGATATCAGGAGAGGCAGTTGAAGTGCTTGACAGTGTCTGGAGGTGGTAATGGGCTGGATGAGGGCCAATAAAGACAGACAAGACAGAGGTGCTGTGTGTCACAGGGTCTCAGATCCATGTTGTTGGGAGATACCCTGTCCTTGATGGGGTTGCAATGCCCTGGAGGGCACAGGTGCATAATTTGGGCGTACTCCTGGACTCTGCACTAACTCTTGAAGCTGAAGTGGAAGCTTTGGCCATGAGTGCCTACTTCCAACTACAGCTGGTACATCAACTGAAGCTTTTTCTGGATAGAGACATCTTGGCCACAGTCATCCATGCTCTGATAACCTTTAGGTTGGACTATTGTAATGCACTCTACATGGGCTGCCCTTGAAGACGGTCTGAAAGTTTCAGCTAGTGCAAAATGCAGCCGCTAGAGTGCTGACCAGAACATCTAGCTGGATGCACATCACACCGGTTTTAAAAGGGTTGCATTGGCTGCCAATTTACTACCGAGCCCAATTCAAGGTGTTAACTCTGACGTATAAGGCCCTAAATGACTTGGGCCCCAAATATCTAAAGAAACGCCTTCTCCCATACCGACCTGCCCATGCCTTAAGATCTAGCAGGGAGGCCCTCCTGGTTCTTCCACTGCCTTCAGTAGTGAGGCTGGTGGGCACCTGAGAGAAGGCCTTTTCTGTGATGGCCCCCAGACTATGGAATAGCCTCCCCTTCCTTATATATATTTAGGAAGATTTCTTTGCCCTGGCCTTTGGCTGAGGTGATTATGTTCTCCCTCCTGGTTACAGTCACTATTAATGCAATACGGAGTGTACTGTTTTGAATTTGTTGAATTTTTAAAGTGTTTTTAATATGAATCTTGTTTTAATCTGTATCTTGTTTTTAATCTGTTACTTAATCTGTAGTTACCCACTCAGAGACCTTCGGGTATGGGGTGGGATAAAAATGGAAACAAACAAACAAACAAATCTACCCAAGGGTCTCAGGGCAGATTACATTAAAACCATAACTTATTAAACATATTAAAACTATGACAGTGACTTAATGTGGGGAAGGAAAGGCTGTTCCTTCACTTAGCCAAAAGTATGATTCATCTAGTATGTGCCATCTGGTATGAGTCCAGTAAGTTCCCAGATGCAGTGTTTGCACAACTTCCTGGTGCAAATGCTGTGAAAGGGCAGCACATCCATCCACACTGCAAGTGCTGCTAGGTAGGCTGGGGACAGTGCTGGTGTTTGCAGTGAGAATGCCAGTCATTATCCTTGAACTTTACTTCAGTGGGATGGTACCCTACTGAGGTTAAGTGGGAAAAGGCCCAAAGTAATGGACTCAAACAGAGGTGGAGTAGTAAATTTGCAGAGTAGAAAGAAATAACTGCTACAGGGGCTTGCTTTTGGTTGCCCCTTCTTTAGAGAACGGTTTCTCTAAAGACTCACAGCTTGCACCATCTGCCATCTGTTAGCTTTGCTCTCAGTAAGGACATTTTTATTCCTCCATGCTTCAGCTAGTTGATGGATGATTTTATCCCTGCTCAGCCTATGTTAATGATTTCCCCCCTTCCTGGCTCAGCATTTTGCAATATCTTTTTTCATGAGGCTGAAAGGTTAGTGACAAACAACCAGCAGGAAGAGTCTTCTTTTTCAACATAAACCACTCGTATCTGGAAGTTAAAGACAATTAATGTACTCTCATCAAGGTTATGGTGGACAGAAATTCACATGGATAAGCATCTTGGGAATAGCACAGTTGTGGGGCTGTGAAAATGGAGACAAACTTAGAGATCATCTAGTCTATCTCTCTGTGAAGTGGAGAAATAATGCAGGACTCTGTAATTACTTTTTCTGTGACAGAATGTGAGCAGCTAACCATGGTTCTTTGCAAATAAAACTGTCATGGCTGAAGACCGATAGATTAAGTTGATATATAAGCTGGATGGCTGAGAAAAGTGTTGATTGGTGATCTTTTACTTTAGTCACTTAATCAGAAGTCAGGTGCTGGTCAAAAACCTTTAGGCACGCAGCTCAGATAGCACGTTCAAAGGACAAAGTAGGAATTATAGATAGTAAACAGATCCAGAGTCAAGATACACAGGAAAAACTGCTTTCATGTATGGAATCTAGGTACTACAAATGTTGTTTCCAGAATCTGGCCGGAGATGCATCCACTAATTAGCTCATGTCCAGCTCATGGTGGAAATACATGAGTCAGCAGTCTCTGCTTCTGTCCTCTTTTCGATACTCAAGAGTAGGGATATGCATGAATATTAATAACATTCATTAGAAGATGGTGCTTAAGAGGGGACCTGATTGATGTATATAAAAATCAGGCATGGTATACAAAAGGTGGACAGAGAAAAAATATGTTCTCTATCACACAATACTAGAATCAGGGGACACTCTGTAAAGCTGATGGGTAGGAGAGTCAGATCCGAAAAGGTCTATGGAATTTGCAGCAACCAGCCTAGATGGCTTTAAGGTAGGGTTAGACAAATTTATGGATGACAGGTGTATCAATGGCTACTAGAATGGCTGAGGTGACAAGCAGGATGCTTTTAAGACCATTTGCTGGGATTTGGGAGCAGGAGAAGCTTTGCCCTTGTCTCTGCTTGAGATGCCCATGGGCAATGGGTGGGCCACTGTGTGAGACAGGATGCTGGACTAGATGGGCTGTGGCCTGATCCAGCGGGGCTCCTCTTATGTTCTTATGGAAACTACAGGCCCATCAGCACTGCACATGAAGGGTAATTCATAAGGAGGTAAGAAACCTCACCCTCTGGGCCTCCAAAGCAGTTGTCAGTGTGGCCTGGCTGATGGCATTTAAAAGATTCCAGCACATCAGCCAGTTCACTCTGGAGAAGAGTAAACGAAGATGTGGCCAGGAATGTCATCAGAAAGTCCAGTCTAGGAACTCTTGGAGTCATGATCCAGGCTTGCATGTGGAGGATTTTCTCAAATGGACCTAGAGAGACATCCTGGATATCTTTAAGAAAGGATTAGATAAATTCATGAAGGACAAGTGTAACGATGGTTACTAGAATGGATGCTTAGGTACTTATCCCAAGCTGGAGATACAGGCAGGGTTTCCTGACTCTAAAGACCATTTGAGAGCAGGGAAAGGTTTGCCTTTGTCCTCTGCTTGAGAATGCCCAGAAGCAACTGGTGTTAGATGGGATGCTGAACTAGATGGACTGTGGCCTGATCCTGCAGGGATTGTCTTATGTTCTTATGACAAGGATGTGTCCTTGATCTCCAACCTGCTGCTGTCTGCTGACTCTGATTCACTTTCTGACATACCTGCCTATGGCTGTGTTTGCACTGAACTAGCTCAGGAGTGCAGAAATGGAGCAGTCTAATAGAGCCATCCCTCACTTGAAGGCTCTGTCTTGACCAGATGTAGTGGACCACAACACAAAAATGCTGCCATATCCTTCTCCAACCATGGACCACTTGCAAGAAGTTCATGGAGAATTCTAGCTGATATATTGGACCAGTGGGCCATGTGTGGACTGCATGCAGGTGATGACCCAGTATACCAAGCTAAGTGCTGTTTCACTGACCACCTGGAAAGTGAAGCCCAGCTAAAAACACCACAGCGTTTTGATTTTGCTCTCCCCCACAAAGCCAGCTGGGTGACCTTGGGCAAGTCACAGCTCTCTTCTGAGCTCTTTTCTGAGCACTCACCTCACAGGTTGTTCTCTTGTGAGGAGAAGAATAGAAAGCTTTGTCAGCCACTTTGAGTCCCCTTAAATGGATGAGAAAAGTGGAGTAGAAAAGCCAACTCTTCTTCTTCTTCTTCTTCTTCTTCTTCTTCTTCTTCTTCTTCTTCTTCTTCTTCTTCTTCTTCTTCTTCTTCTTCTTCTTCTTCTTCTTCTTCTATTAGACTGTTGGTAAAGTGGATCAGATCCATACTAAGGGTGCATTAATCTAGATTAGTGGTGGACTAGATTAATTGATACCACAGCCATATTAGCACTGTTCAATCAGGACTAAGAGATTAGGCATTCACATGGTGGATGGATCAAGAAGATCATAGGTGTGTCATTGAGGAACATGGACTGTGACAGGAAAACTGAGAAGACACCTTCAGAACAATGGCTGAATTAACAGCAGTGAAGTCTTCTTTGCTTTGCCAGTGAAGACACCTTGCCCCAGCTACTGGATGCAGAGTTTGACCAACAGGGACATGGGCCAATTGTATCATGGTTTGGGAGATGCTATCAGTAGTATTTCATATCCACTAATAACTGAAGTTATTGCATCCACATTGCTTTCCCTATACTGTATTCACCACAGTCCAGCCTTCTTAATGCAGATGCCTCCTGGTGCAGTTGATCTGGATCTGGCTAATCCAGATTCACTATTCCAGATTAAGCATTATAAGCACAGAAAAAAATCCATGATTTTTCCTTTCTGCTTCATCAGCTGTCTATATTTCTTTACTTTACAATATCTCACTCCTGTAATTCACTGAACACACTACTAATCCTGTCCAGAGAATTCCGTAGAATTATTCTCTGCCATCCAGTTTTTCTTTTTTATGTATCTTTCATTTCTTCCCCAACACTGAGAAAGCAGTAGTCAATATGCAAGCTCAACTCTTGGCAATCTCAATATTTAATCACTATTTTATTGCTGTAAACATGGTTATCAACAGATAAATAGTCCCAGAGGGACATAACCAAGAAGCCACAAGTATATAAACTGCCTCATTAACATTTTCTGTTTCAGCTAAGATGTTAAATAACTGATCCTCACCATCTCCCAGTAATGTAGAATATAAAAATGTTTGAATATATATCTAGAATAATTTAATTATTTTGTGTTATTTGGTTGTTCTCTTCTATCTTCCCAAGATCACAATGCAAAAACAAACATCCAGTAAAAGAGGCAAAGGCAGTTCACATGCGACGAAAAAAAAGCGTTTCCAAAACACCATAGAGATGGGATGAAAACATGAGTGCCACACTTTATCATCTCCAAATTTTTTTCTAGCTTGGTGTGTTGGAACAAAAGGAAGTAAGACAGGCTCTGCTGAATTGGGTCACAGCCCATCTAATCCATCATCTCATCTTCCACAGTGGACCTTCAACTGCATCTGGCATTCTCAAACAGAAGACAAAGGTACCTTCACCTGCTCTCTAAGGATGTGCGTGATTTTTTTGACATTCTATTAGAATCAAATCGAATGCCCCAAAATCTGATTTAATTCAAATCTTTTCAATTCGAATTTAACAAGATTTGATTCGTATTTACCAAATTTGAATTATTCATTCGAATTTTTTATTCGAATCTGCACATATGAATGTCGACAACATTTGTATGTGCACATACGCATCTTCCCCACATCCATACACATCCGTATATGTCTGTATGCGTCCCATAGTTATCCCATGTCCAACCCGTTTTCATCTTGTACAAATGCATACGGATGCGGGAAAGATGTGGATCTTCAAGTACCCATTGTGCATGAACCCATATGAATTTCCGGATAATTTGAACGAATAGATCCAAAGTTTGAAATTCTATTCAAGTGTCTACATTCGAATTTCAGGACATTCAGTTTGAGTTCAAATGTTGAAATTCTGGTACATTTGATCAGATTTCAAATGCCTACGAATATTTGTGCATATCCCTACTGCCTGAAAATGGTCTTTAGAGGTATCTTGTCTGTGTTTCCAGCCTGAGGCATCCATTCTAGTAGCCACTGATACAATTGTCCTCCATTAATTTGTAAAATCCAAAGGACAACCCTTTCCCCGTATTCAGCATGAACATTACTCACTTTATTCCACAATACAAATTGACAGCAAATACCATTCTAAAGAAGTATACATGGCATTCTAGTGCAAGAAAAAAAAAATACTGGAAATCCCTGTAAGGAAGATACCTATGGCTTTTCTCTTTTCTCCCCATGCTGTTGCCTAGTATTCATATGTCCCCATTCTGTCAAAATTCTTGAAGAGTGGAGTACCCTGGAAGGGCTGTCCTCTTGAAGAGGGGCAATCCCTTCTTGGCTCTTGGCTGCCCAAGAATGTTGACAGAATGAGAACATTGCTTCTTGGTCAGCTTCCAACTTATTTTATATGTTTGGGTGTTTATATTTACGTTTGTATACCGCCCTACACTTGACAGTCTCAGGGTCATTTACATCAAACATACAACAGTTAAAATTGTCAAACTAACAAGTATAGCACCAGACTGATAGAAGGAAAACTAAGAACCAAATAACAGCTTGGGATCCCATGCCAAAGGCTCTGACAGTCAGGGGTAAACTGCTTAACCTTTAATTCCTCAGGGGACCTAGTTCTGAAGGACGTATTTTGCATGGCAAAACCAAATTCCCTGTATTATACTGAACCACATAGGTGTGTGCCATCTGCACCCGTGTGGTCTGGCTTACTGGCACTAGTACGTTGGCAGACCTCTTTAAAGAGACCTACCAGTATACCAGATTAAGTGGTCATTTTGGGTCTCCTATAGGGAAGTGCAAAAATATTCAAAATATTCATTGTTCAATCAAATTTAGCCAAATTTGGATATTCGAATTTGAATCAAATGGCCAGACATTCATTTTTTAAAAAAAATTGAATGAATATGAATATTTTGAATCATTTGTTTGAATCATTCGAGTATTCGTATTTGTACAGATACATATGCATTATTTTGTATCCATACACATCTATATGGATACATATGGGATGAAAACAGGATGCGTATGGGATAAAAATGGGATGGGTATGTTATTGACATCCTGGGGTCATCTCATCATCATTATGGTAACAATTTGCACCTCACCAGTGCTTCCTTAAGTGCTGGTGAGGTTAGGGATAGATCTGGATTTCCAAAGTACGGAAGCTGGAAGTACGGAAGTTTTCCCCAAGGAAGTGAAGGTGCGAAATCACCCCTCAGACTCTAAGGCAGGTTCCGCATGACAGCAGAGTCACTGCTGTAAACAAAGATTACTCTCTGAGAGATCTTTATTGGTCTCATTGCTTCCAGCGGTGATGGTGCACTATTTCTACACGTGCCACCTCTCTGAGCAGAGGAAAAACAGAAGCAGGCAATTTTTGTTTCCTAGTTCATTGTTTCTGCCTAGGGTGTCCTTGGTGAGCAGATGAAGTGGCTGCAGAAGCCATCAATTTTTCAGCACTCACTGACAAAGAGCGCAGCAGGTTATGGATAAGTCTGAACAGTGCAGTCTGGTATTGTTAGGCCACGTTCCCACCTATAGCCAGTCTGGAGCGAATCCGGATTACTTTGATCTGGAGTAATCAGGGTTCTGCTGCAGGTTAGGAGTGGAGGTTGGGAACAACACTGACCGTGCATCGGGCTGTTCCCAAACAGAACCCACAGGTGTGCACAAGCACACTGGCAAGCAGCGCATCACGGCAAGCTGCCATCACCAGCCTCCTCCTCCTCCTCCTCGGCTGCCTTCCTTTTCCCTACCCCTGTTTCAGCAGGGGGAAAGAAAAGGTTTGGCCACCGGCCGTCCTCCTTCGCTCAGCTTTCAACGAAGCCAGCCTTTTCTTCCCCCTTGTTGAAACAGGGGAAGGGAGAAGGAAGGAAGGCAGCCAAGGATGTTAGGAGGAGGAGGATGCCTTCCTTTCCCCTCCTCCCCTGCCCGCCGCCCAACGCTGCCGCATCCGAGAGGGAGAGGCTGGCTCAGTTTAAAGCCAAGCAAAGGAGGACAGCTGGCAGCCAGGTAAGTGAGCAAGGGGGTGTGCAGAGGGGAGACCACCCCTTGGATGTGGCGGCGGCGGGTGACAGGCAGGAGGGGAAGGAAAAGTATAAAAAGGTCATCCTTCTAAAGGCAAAAGAAGTGTTGAGAAACCAGAGGCCTATTCACATGAGAGCCTATGGAACTGCCCCATCCCATCCCAGGGGACCCACTCATGTTCTGGGTGTAGCAATTCCCAGCCATCCCACAGCTATTCGGGAGGGAGTGCATTCACACACTTCCTCGCTGACAGCTGCAGGCCCCACCTCTGGCTGCCCCCATTGGGCAGGCCTGTCGCATTCCATCTCCAGTTCCTGTGGGCTCTAGGGGACCAGATCGAGTCCCCTAGAGCCCTCAAGTAACCCCTGAGGCACCCCCCACCCCAGGCTGGGGCCTAGCAGGGATGAGCACATGCACACACAACTTACCTCATCGCCACCAGGTTCTGAAGTGGCCAGCCTGGCTGGCAGCATTGTTTGTCTGTGTGTGCCACAGGCTCTGATTGGCCAGTACCAAGGGGCTTCTGATTGGCCAGCTACCCAGTGGCAATGAGGTAAGTGCCTCTTGCACATGTCCCTGTGTAGGCCTGTACCAGGGGGAGGGGGTTCCTGGTGGCTCAAGGGGACCCGATCCAGTCCCCTAGAGCCTGAAGGAACCAAGGAAGGAATGTGACAGGCCTGCCTGCCCCTGGGTCCAACTGGACCAAATGGGGGCAGACCTAGGTAGGGCATCCTGCCCCTGCGCCAGCCTTTTCAGGCTAGGGCACATGGGGACAAATTCCCCTTTCGCACCTCGGCAGGTCGGAACATGGGGACGTGTTCCTTACCTGCCTAGGTGCGAATAGGGAATCCGTCCCCACGTGGCCTAGCCTTACTGCACTACAGCCATTCAGCTGTAGTGCGAAAAGGCCTCAGGGCCACAACCTGAGGCCCATTTAGTAACATTTGACAGCATCGTTAGTTAAAACACCAAGGTAGTATCCCCAGAGAAATTTTTCTAGGCTTGTTGAAACTCCTCATACATTTCACCTAAAGAATAACAGCGGCATTAGCTTTGACGTTTCCTTTAGAGTGGCAGCTTTAACTGTAGGTTTAATCCCCCTGTTTCTTCTAAATGTAGAGCTTATATTTCTGAAGAGTCACTTCACATCAGGTTGCTCACTATGTGGAAGACGTATGTCACATTGAGTTTTATTTTTCTTTCCTTCTTAGTAGCCTGCTTTAAACACTTCTCTGCCTAGTTAAATATGTCCATTTATCAACAGGAGTTTGCTAGTAAGTTTCAACTCCTGCAGGAAAGAATGACATCAGCAGGAAAGTACAAAAACCAAACATCGCTATAATGAGCAACTCCATAAAAATGTCTAAATTCTGTTTGGGATGCACATCAGACCAGCTTTAAAGGAACAGCACTGGTTCTGTTTAGACCAATTTGCTACCCAGCACAATTCAAGATGTTTATATTCATACACAAAAGCCCTACATGATTTAGATCCAGTGGCATCTGGTTTCGTATAGACCTTCCCTTGCCATAAGATTAGAAGTGAGGAGCTTTTTCGTTGTTCTGCTACCCTCAGAAGTGTGAGGGGTTGTGGGATGTGAGATGGCCTTTTCTGTGGTGGCTCTTTGGTTTTGGAATAACCTCCCAGTGGTGGTATGCCAGTTTCCATCTTCATGCAGTTTCCAGTGCTTGGCTGAAACATACCTCTTCACCACCCTGACCCTTTGATGCGTAGCTTCCTTTGAAAATAGTTCTGCCAGAGTGGAAGGGATGAAGCAAAAGAGGGCAGATGAGTAATACTGTAGATTTATTTTAATGTTCTATGTTTTATCATGTTCTGTGATTTGTTCAAGTGAAGGGTAGAATGCAAATATAACTAACAAATTAACTGAGGGCAAATTCACATTTACCTCACTGGTGAGCCCTGGGGACACTCAGACACTGAATCCACTTTGAATCTGCTCTCAATCCATGCAGATGTGATTGGTACAGATGCTTTCCCGCCTCCCTATTTAATGAATGTTCGAACTATTCACACAAATGTCCAAACTATCCGTATGAATGGCTGAAACATTCGTGTTTGTACAAGTGTTAATGTACGAATATTGTAACATTTGATTCGTGTATGAATGCCTGAATCCATACACGTTCCTGCAAATAATGAATGTTATCAATATTTGTGTACATCCCTATAACCTCTTCTGTTGGATTAGTTCATCTCAGTTTGGAACTCTAACGCAGAAGGCACACCTCCATTTTCTGGAGTACCAGAGGACCCATTTTGGTGGCGTACTCAAGATTGCCACCATGTTTGATTCCCCCGAGGGTCCCAAGGCTAATACAAGGCTGATCTGGACTGGCATCAATGTAGGCCATGATCTGGACCAATGGGCCTTGCTTATGTAAACCAACTAATCTAAATCATGGACTTCCAGTGCAGACAGGTCCTTTGTTTCCTTTTTTGGTGTTCCATGCCTGACTAATGAGAAATTACCCCCTATACACTTGCTGTTGCATCTAAGATTTCTGGGCATTTTTGAGAGAAGCAGAAATTATTGCTTCATAGGGATATACTGTTTTGTATTCCCTTTCTACTCTGAGTAGAATGGACTTCACTTTTTCATGGCTTCTATTTCACTTGTATAAAATTTGATTATTTTGGCTTTATCTGGATTGATCTCATGATACCCAGAGCACATGTCAAGAGAAAAAAGATGGCATTGCAGACACCAGAGAAGGTAATAACTTGGATTATAATATCACTTGGCTTTGCACTGCATACATTTTGTAACTAGCCAAGCATTTCATTTCTATCCATCCTTGTAGAACAGTTTTCAGACTTAAGACTTTTGGTGGTCATCATGCTTTAGAAGATTTATAGCAAAACTTACAGAAGAGCCTGGCAAAACAGTCTTTATAATAAAAGCATGCATGCAGTGCTAGTGATCCTGCAATTGAAGCCTGACACTTAAATTCCCTGCTTCAGCTGACAGCAAGACTGAAGAGTGGGTCAAACGGGGATATTTGAGTTGCTATCTCTTGAGTTTCAGAAAATAAGGAGAAAGAAGAGGCTGAAAAATGAAACAAAAACACATTCCGCTTCCTTGCTTTCATTTTAAACAGGCAATGGGATTTGATCGCTGGGATCAGGAGAGATGGGAGAATGTTATTGATTACCCAGACTGTCACATGGGCAAAGGCTGTTCCTGGTAACCATTCTAGCAAGTGCTGGCTTAACTCAACTCATGATGTCTTCTTTGCTCTGTACTAAGCCCATGGCTCCAGCTTTATTTTTGAGATGGTGGATGCCAGGGGTGAGGCTGAACCAGATATAAGAAATCAGACTTAGGAGGCAATTAAAAGTATGGCCTTTGGGGGTCAGATAGAGAAAGGTGAAGCTCCTGTGTCTTTAACAGCTGCACAAAGGGAGAATTTCAGCAGCTATAAGTCATCCATAGGGACGTTCATGAATGTTTTTCCATGTTCAATTCAAATCAAATTGAATGCAAGAAAATGCGAATGTGGTAGGATTTGAATTCGCTCCAAATGTTCATCAAATCTTTTTTGCAATTAATTTTTATTAATTTTTAATACTAGAATAATACAACTTCAGGGTTCATTGTCACCCCTTTTTTACAACTGTCATATAATCGTCTATTTTTCACAACTGACTTCCTCTGTTTTTTCAGGATCTTATATTATCGTCCTAGTATCTTCCATTTCCACTGGTCCTTAAAAAAGGAAAAAGAGCCAGTCAAATCCAGCTGTTGTTAGTCCTTCTTCCTGTAGAAATTCTATATAGGGTCTCCAGTCTTTTAGATACTTCTCTGTTGTTCTTTCTTTTAAGAAATTCATCAGTTTGTCCATCTCAGCAGCTTCAGACAGTTTAATTAACCAATTTTCCACTGAGTGTTTTTCAGGTTCTTTCCACCTTTTTGCATAAATTATTCTTGCTGCTGTAACCATATACAACATTAACGTATTCAGATTATCTAAATTGCTATCTCTCATTCCCAGTAAAAAAAAATTCTGGTTTAAATGGTATAACAGTTTTTAGTATATTTTCCATTACCAAGTGTATTTGTGTCCAATTTTTTTTTTTTTGCTATTTTACAGGTCCATTACATGTGATTAAATGTTCCTATATTCGTTTTACATTTCCAACACTTATTAGACATGCATTGGTAAATCTTTGACAATTTATAAGGGGTTAGATACCATCTGTACATCATCTTAAATATATTTTCTTTTAACACAGTACACATAGCAGATTTCATAGCCTTTCCCCATAGTTTCTCCTACTGACCCATATAAACACTGTACCCAAAATTCTTTGCCCACGTGATCATACGTTCTTTGACCTGTTCGTGTTCTGGGTCCATGTGTAGCAATACTTTCTATATCACCCCAATTGTTCCTCTTTCAGCTGACTTTAATTATAGTTCCCACTTTTGTTTGTCCCATTCAAATCTGATTCAAATCGCTATTAGTCAAGCCTACAAATCCCCTATGAATCCAACCTGAATGCTTCAAATCTGTTATGAATCTGCTTTGAGTCCACTCTGATTCTGCTTTGAGTCCACTCTGGATTTGCTGTAGATGATAGGCAACCCTGCTTAAATTCCTGTTTGACGTAACCATGAGCTGTGGTCAGACACTACCACATCTTGGTGGCATCCAACAGCAGCAGCAGCAGCAGCAGCAGCAGCAGCAACAATCCCAGCATTAGTCCTTGCTTCTTAAGCTGTGTTCAGAGATAACAAAAGGGGTAGCTCAGAGAGACAGTGGTGAGGCCCTAGTGTACCCAGCCTGTCTCTAAGGGTGCTTCCGCACAGGGGCTTAAAAAACCGGATCTCCGGCACCCGGATTTATTAAAACCGGCTCCCCGGTGAACCGATTTTAATAGCTCCGTGTGCACGGCAGATCCGGTTTTGCGGGGTGGATCCGGATCTAAGAAATCCGGATCTACCCCGCGCCCCTGCCTCCGCACACATGGCGCTGATCCGGATTGGAGATGGGTGCTGTGCAGACTCAGGGGACCCATCTCTGAACCGGATCGGAGGGCCCTCCCCCGGCCCTCCGCGATTGGCTCGCCGGAGCCAAGCATGGCGAGCCGGGGGACCTCGCTGCCGTGGCTCGGTCTCACCCCAGAAGCAGCGGATCGCTGCTTCTGGAGCCAGGGCTAGCCTCCCAAAAGCCCGCCCTAGCCCACCCTTGGGGGAGCGCGGGGGTTCCCCTCCTTACCTGGGTGCCATCGCCCCAAAACTGTAAGCACGCACGCCGGACGCAGGAGTGCTCTGGGCAGGCGCACTGCCAGAACTTGCGTGCCTGCCAATCAGGCGGCGTGCAGGACTCAGGCGTGCTATGTCAGGCGCACCTGCTTTCAGTTTTGGGGCGACGGCGTCCAGGTAAGGAGGGGATCCGCCACGCTTCCCCAAGGGTGGGCTAGGGCGGGCTTTAGGGAAGCTCGCCCTGGCTCCAGAAGCGGCTATCCGCCGCTTCTAGGGCAAGGGTGAGCCTAAAGGTAAGAGCCCCCTGGCTTACCATGCTTGGCTCCGAGGAGCCAAGCATGGCGAGCCGGGGGTGGGTCATTTCTTAGCACACTTGCGCTGTGTGGCCACATCCGAAATGGATGCGGATTCACAGCGCAAGATCACTAAAAATGTGGTGTGCAAGAAACACCCATTAAGCACAGATTAAGCATGGATAGGTGCGGACGCACCTACCGGAAGTGTGCTTAATTGCCCCTTCTAATGTGGCCACGGTGGAACCAAAGTAGTTTTGCTGCCGAAATCCGGATTAGAAATGGGCTCGCTGTGCAGACACGCCTCGCCGGAAGTGTACTAAACAGCGGCCCGTGTGCGGAGGCGCACTTTCGGATCCGTGCTTAATGGTTGTTAAAGGGCCTGTGCGGAAACACCCTAATCCACCTTTTCTAGCACAGAATTTGCAGGAGAGGGTGGAGGAGCAGACTGGTGTGTGAACAATCCCTCCTCAAAGCCCTCTGTAAGCTGCCTCAGAAATGCTTTTGTGTGTGTGATTATGGCTTTAGTGATAGACAAATCTTCCTAAATGATTCTTTGATGATTCTATAATCACAAGCCTATGCCAATTAAGTGCAACATTTTGTCAAGGATATGCACGAATAAATTTGTATTAGAAAATTCAATTGAATTTTTGGATTCACAAATTTTTCTATTGACAAACATGCAAATGTCTGGAGATTTCAACAAATCAAGCAATGGTCCGTGCTTGTGCATACAAAGATTTGATTGAATTTTTGCACTTTTGTAATATTTTACTGGTAAAAATAGGGTTTTCTTCAATGCAAAAAAGCTGCTAAGATGTTAATATGCTAATGCGAAAGTTCAAACATTAAAACAAACAAATCGAGAAAGGAATGAATTTCCAGAAGTTCATTCTGATTGTGATTCAAGCATGAATTTTTCATTCATGCACATCCCTACTTTTATGTTTCTGATCAGAATCCTTCCTTGCACGCCATGTTGCCCACATACCAATGTTGCCCACAGGTTGGCACATTCCATACACACACACGTGACATATCTCAACTTATCAGGTGCTTCTACAAGTTAAAGAAGACACCTGCCACTGTTCCGCCTTCATTTTTGGTGGCAGTGGAAGCCTCACTATGACTGCGTAGGATCTTTTTCCAACTTTATCACTAGCAGAGTCATCTGTTTTGCAGCGTGGATTCTCCAACCCTTCACAGAACTATCCCCATTCTGCTATACCTCCTTGCTTCAAAATGGAGACAAGGAGAGTGCATTCTTTCTGTGGTGCCTCCTCCATCTTTGGTGCCTCCAACCAGAAATGGAGACATGACCATACGTTGTTGTCCAGGGAGAGGGAAAGTGGCAGGAATAAAGTTCAGGGGGAAATGGCCTTTACCAGGCTAACATTCTAATATTCCAGTCTCTTTCATACATCACCCAGATGTATCTGCTTGTACTTCTGTTCTCAACCACACCAGCGCAATGGTCTGCTAGGCTTATGCATTTCAGCAAGCACTGGAAAAGGCTAGGGGTCTAAAGACAAGATTGACAGAGGGTGCCATCTTATAGAAGAAACCTGTCATAATGTTAAATTTTGTTTTTATCTACTGTCTTGGGAATGGTGTTAGAACTTTTGTTCATTTTAACAGTGTTGATTTCCCTAATTTCCATGGTGCTTCTGTTGATGTGGACAATATTTTTGGTGTTTGCTTCCTACTCTTTCTGTCTCACAATATTTTATTAATGATGTTTGCACTGTCTTTTATTTGTCTTAAGTACATTGAACTTAGCGGCAAATCAGGCTAAGAGGGCCTTTAAATTAATAAGCAATACCCACTAAAGGGCATATTTTCTTAGCCTTGATTTTCTGAGTGGCTCTGACTGGCAGGAAAGGATTGCAGGCTTTGCGTAGAGAAGAACCAGCTTTGAATCTCCAGCAGAGCATTAGCTTACATAATCTTGGGCCAGTCAGGAAAGAAGCAGAAGATAAAGCAAGAAGCATTAACCATTTGGTTCACTTTGTGTACTGGACTAGTTTTGTGCAGGTGTTCTCAAACATGTAACCCACACTGGAAGTGTGAACCATCAGTTTCAGCATGGCTGGATCACCACGGCAACAGCCATGGCAACTTCCGGTGTGCACGGGGCTGTTGCCGTGGTGAGCGTGACACAGCATGCATTTGCACAGCCACAGCCAGACTGCCCTGTCACAAACACCGTTCACACAGGAAGAACAGGAAAAACTGTCCACAATAAAAACTGCTCCACAGGTTTGGAGGATCAGGGAAATACTTTTGCATGCTCTGAGATGCTCTGGGATGGAGGCGGCGGTGCAGACCATCCTGGAATATGCAAGAGCATCCCTGAGAGAGGTAGTTGTGAACTGAAGGATGGCAGTGTACCTTTCATTTGGTTGCAATGCTGCTCTAGATCTCGTAAAACTGTTTCAGTGTGGATAAAATGCAAACAAATATATGTGGGTTCCTACACCCCCACCCCCAGAATGCTATCCACCTTATCATAAAATGTGCAAGCAGAAAATATAGGAAGCGTGATTAAAAACTGTAAAATGGAATGCCCAAAAGCTGGAGTTAGGTGGGAATAGGTGGGTGATTATTTATTTATTTATTTATTTATTTATTTATTTATTTATTTATTTATTTATTTATTTAATAAATCCATAAAGGTCCTAGGGCAGGTCATGAAAATGAAAAAGATAAAATATATAGAGTATTCTTAAGTTATATTTAAAATATAACCCATTTTCCCTCCCTCCCTGGCAGGAGAACACCCAGAAGAAGCTAAGCATCAAAGGCCAGATGAAGAGATATGTTTTAACTAGATACTGAATAGGGATGTGCACAATTTTTTTTTCATGTTCATTTTGAATTAAATTGCATGTGGTGAAATTAACATTCATTCAAACAGAGCCCCTTTGAATGTGGTAGGATTCGAATTTGAGATGAATTTTCTTTGAATGCTATTCAAGTCCGATCTGAATCCCTGCTGCCAGCCACAGCTATGGACCCCCCAGAGATCTACTAGAGATCCCCTCTGGATCTGCTCTGAACACATCAAATACACTCTGAATCCACTCTGGATACACTACAGGTGTGACTGGGCAGCTGCTTTCCAGCCTCCCCATGTTCACGAATATAACAAAGCTTTGAGCAAGTGTATAGAAGCATCCGCTTTGCATCTGGATGTCATTCTTCAAACAGCCAACATTCAGTTCAAATGTGAATGTATGGATTTGATTGGATTTTGAATGTGGTGAAAATTTTTGCTGAAAGTAATGTAACGTAGGCATCCGGTGAAATTCCAGAGAAAGGCAGCTGCAGAGTCTGGGGGCCACCACCGAAAAGGCCCTCGTGCATGTCCCAGTCCCTTATATCTCTGAAAGAGGAGGAACTACAAGAAAACAGAGTTACATCACCACCCCTGCAGATTCCTTACTGTTGGCACTGAAAACATTCTTCTCATTTACTATTTTAGTCAACGTTTGAGGCATACAGCTCCAACTTCCATTAATAGGGTATTACACTCTTATATACAGCACTGCAAGAAACAGGGAGATTTATACCCATAAGATCATTGATGTGGCTCAGTGTCTTTTGTTTGTAGAATCTGAGAATAGGTCTGAGATGTTCAGGACAATTACCCTGTGAATTACAGGGCATAAAAAAACATTACTTGCTGGCACTTGAAAATTTTTGTTTTTCACTTGCTGGATTTCCAGCACTGTGACTGACTTCTGTCATCATCAGCAGAAATAATAAAAATAAATAATAACCTTCCCATCCCACAGATAAAGAGAATTTATCCAGCTTGAAACTGTTACAGGGATTACTAGGGTGGCAGGAGCGCCTCCTAGTCTGTAATGTGCTCCCTGACAGCATGATAGTCGGCTGGTCTTATTGTCAATGATCCCATGAAAGCAAAGCCATTGGTTTTCAAAGCTGATTAAGCTGGTTTGAAGCCTGTAAGATCAGGCTTGAAAATAAACACCTCAAGTGGCATCTCAGACCATGTAACCAGCAAACATGCCCTAAATATTAAATATTAAATACAGCAAACACCTAGGCCTGAGTCAAACTGCATTTAGAAGAAGAAGAAGAAGAAGAAGAAGAAGAAGAGTTGGCTTTTCTACCTCACTTTTCTCACCCATTTTAAGGGGACTCAAAGTGGCTGACAAAGCTTTCTATTCTTCTCCCCATAACAGAACACCCTGTGAGGTAGGTGGGGCTGTGAGAGCTCAGAAGAGAGCCATGAGTAGCCCAAGGTCCCCCAGCTGGCTTCATGGGGGAGGCAGAAAGGGCCATGGATTTACATTTACCAACTATGTGTGAATGGTAGATGTATCAGGTACATCTTTCAGACCAGGGGGGCGGGGAGCAGGATGCTTCTAAGGCCATTTGCTGGGATTCGAGAGCAGGAAAAGGTTTGTCCTTGTCTCTCCTTGAGATGCCCATGAGCATTTGGTGGGACACCGTGTGCAATGGGATGCTGGATTAGATGGGCTGTGGCTCTTATGTTCTTATGTGTGTTTACTCATGCTATCTGGACTATCCCTGCTGTGCAATGCTGTGTATGAATGGGGATCTAATGCTGTATGTGTGTGAATTAGGCAAAGAGCTTGTTTCATGAAATTAAGAGGGGCTTTCCTTGATCCATGCGTTTTCATGCATGAGACTTTTCACAAATTCACCGTAACACGAACACTTTGGCTGCCTGTGATGCTGGCGATGCCGGGACTAGTTTTTGATAAATGAGCCTGTGTTCCATGCTCAGTTCTCTTGCCAAAATCTCATCCAGGAGATTTGTAGGTTCATTCATCACTATGGAGACTGGGTTACTGGCTCACCTAAAATAGCACATATAGGCTAGGTCATCTTGATAATTTTTCTCTTTTCTTATTAATGAAAAGCTGGAACGTCCTAGCAGTTCTTTCTGTCCTCTTCCTTCTTCCCTCACTTGCACACATGCACAGACATGCACATACACCCACAAAGATACAAACTGACCCTAAAATTTAAAACGAAAAAGTTGTGCTGCCGAAGGAACTGCCAAAGATTGCAACTGGGGGTGGGAAATCTACTTTAAAATCACCATTCAGGTTTATAGCTTCATTCAAGGCTTTGGGCACATTAACATTTCTCAGTCTAGATCCATTATATCACAGGACCTCTAAAAAACAAATTATTCCAGAGGCGTATTTCTGCACTTCGCGTCCTGTCCACTGGACGGCAATAGTGCATTCCTCACTAATGTGTACCAGCATTTGCACTAGTGAATGCTAGTACATGCCAAACCATGCTCCACACGCTGCAGACTTACCTGGGTTCAGGTGCATGTCTGGATGCTGGCAGCACATGTATGCAGACCACCATCTTTTTTGTGGAGCCCTGCACAGCTACAAGTGTGTCATTGCTGTTGCCAAGCTGGTAGTGACATTCCACACACGTGCAGTTGCATTTGGGGTCATCTGAAGTGGTAGCATGTGTGATCATATCAGATACTCGTAGGAATTCATACAAATGCATTCATATCAACTAGAATCCTACCACATTCAAAGGAGATATATTCAAACGAATATGAATTTTCTTACGTTCAATTTGTATTGAATTGAATGAAAAAAAATGAGCAAATCCTTAGTTTGTATGGCATAATGGAGTTATAGGAATGTGCAGAATACATTTCTCAGCTTCAGATTTGCATGAAAATTCAAAGTTTTGATACTTTGTGTGCGAATCAGAAGAGGTTATATTCATAGCATCCCCTTCACACGTATAGCAAATGCATTTGGCATTTGTTGAAGGATGGTACTTCCCAGTTAGAGATGGGTGAAAAATATTTATCATATTCACAAATCATACAAATTTCAAAGATTTGAAGGTTGCATGCAAACCAAATATTGTTTTTTTTCAAGAATGACATTCACATGCAAAGGGAATGCATTTGTGCATCCATTTGATGCTTCAATATACTTGCAAATGTGCAGTAGCAGCAAAGCGGCTGCCCAATCACTTCAGGAGCAGATTCAGATAAGATTCAGAGGCAATTGGGAGGGAATTCAGAGGTGCAACTGGCAGCAGGTATTCAAAGAACAGTTGGCTTTTCTACCCCACATTTCTCACCCATTTAAGGGGACTCAAAGAGGCTGACAAAGCTTTTCTATTCTTCTCCCCACAACAGACACCCTGTGAGGTAGGTGGGGCTGTGAGAGCTCAGAAGAGAGTTGTGACTAGCCCAAGGTCACCCAGCTGGCTTCATGGGGGAGGGCGGAATCGAACCCGTTATTCCCAGATAAGAGTCCGGCTCCCTAACCACTAGACCAAACTGGCTCAAAGTGAATTCAGAGAACATTCAAATAAAATTTCCACATTAAAAGTGGTTCCATTTGCACAAAAGTGAATTTCCTTTGCACTCACTTCGATGAGAAGCAAATAGGAAAAAACCATCTTGCACATCCCTATTCCAAGGTTATGTGAATGGCAATAATAACAGGCAATAAAGAATGATGAGGTGTCTGGTTCTGGGCACCAAGCTGTTCCCTGATGGAGAAAAAAAAGTTATATGGAATGTATGGAGCTTGTAGGCTGTTCAAATGTGGTTTCTAGGGATGTGCACGAATAAGAACGTAAGAGAAGCCCTGCTGGATCAGGCCACAGCCCATCTAGTCCAGCATCCCATTGCACACAGTGACTCATCAATTGCTCATGGGCATCTCAAGCAGAGACAAGGACAAACCTACTGCTCTTGAGTCCCAGCAGATGGCCTTAGAAGCGCCCCAGTTCCTCCCCCCCACAGCCTGAAAGATGTATCTAGGCATTTGTTCTAGTAGCCATTGATACACCTGTCATCCATAAATTTTGTCTAACTCTACCTTAAAGCCATCTAGACTTGTAGCTGTCACCACCTCTTCTGGCAGCACATTCCATAAACCGATGACCCTCTGGGTGAAGAAATACTTCCCCTTGTGGGACCGGACTCTCCTACCCATCAGCTTCATAGACTGCCCCCTGGTTCTAGTGTTGTGCAATAGAGAAAAGAAATTTTCTCTATCCACCTTTTCTACACCGTGCATAATTTTATATACTTCAATGGGTTTTTTGGCATTTGATTTGTAACAAATTGAATGTTAGAAAATCCACAGTCATTCAAATAGATCCCCTTCGAATGTGGTAGGATTCTATTCTATACAAATGTATAGAATTCTATCCTTTGAATTAATACAAATACCTGATCCTAATGCATACAGATCCTGCATATGGATCCTGCGTACAGATCCTATACAAATGCATACATATCTGATATGTATCCTATGCCACTGCATATGTATTGATACGTATCTGATATGTATCCCCAGTTTAACGAATGCATGAACTATTTGTACATTAGTATTCATACAAATGTTAATTTACAAATGTTGTAATATTCAATTTGTGTTCAAATGTCCAAATTCTTACAAATTCAAATAACAAATATTATGAATATTTGTGCACATCCCTAGTGGTTTCTTATAACCATCCTATATGCTTGTTCCATAATAAAGTAAATTCAACCATTGTTCTTCCTTGTGAATCCAGGGAGCCAAGTTGACGTCTCTTATAGTCTTTGATTAGACAAGAGAGTGAGGAAGAGAAAAAGGAGATAGAACATCATTTCCCCTTTCTTTTCTCCTCCTTCAAGCTTTCTACATCCAGTCTCAGAAAAGAATAGAATAGTTTCAGCCATTTATTTATTTCTACTTTTATCCTGTCCTATATTCAAAAGCCTCAAGTTGGGTTGCAGTAAAGCTAACGAAAACACAATTAAAATGAACAGACTAGAACAACAATAAAAGCTCCTGAGACAGATGAGGAAATTAGTTTCTTCAGCAATTGGGCAAGATTGCATGGCAACTTCTTTCAGAAAGCAGCTAAATTCTGTCTTCATCTAGAAACTAACATGGTTAGTATGCAAAAGAATGTCAAAGGCCAGTTTCTGCGCAAAAATTTGTGACCTCCTTGACTCTTATATTTCTCACGTTTATGACTCTTTGAACACTGTTGTGCTGATGCACAATCATGCACTTTCCTGCTAAATCACTCACAGTTTTAGAATTTCCTATTGGAGATGTGCCAAACTGGTTCAGGTTGAAATGGATTGAATCAAACAGAGGATGTTTGAAAAGTTCAAAAGACAGCAGAAATGTGCTAAATAGCTTTTGAATTGTGAGCAAATATGGGAGTTTCAGTATTTCAACATGCTATATTAGTCAATGTCCACATATTTTTGATGGGCCCGTATTCTTTGTTGAGCTCTGCTTCGCTGTAGTAGTGTTCCAATTTCATTTCATTTTCATTTTATTTGTATACCATGTTTCCAAAAGAAAATTTGCCCAAGGCAGTTTACAACAAACAGAAAACAGACAATGCAAAATAATAATCAAAACTTTATAGTAAAAATGCATGATAAAAATCTTACATCATACAAAACATTGTAAAATAAGCCAAACACACACACACACACACACACCCAATGATTGAGGCATCTGAGGCCAAGTGGAGTCCAGAGCAGCTGACCAAAAGCCACAGTCCCACAAAGAATAACCTCCTTCAAGATGCCAATGCCCAGCCAGGCTGGACAGTCACTCAGAGGGCAGGAGGGATGGCATAAGCAGCTATCCTTTATGGTCTCTGGTGTAGCTGAGACCAGGTGGAGTCCAGAGTAGCTGACAAGAAAGCCCAGTCCTGAAAGGAAGCAGCTCCAAACTGTCATGGCCCACTGAGGCTGAAGAGTCATCCAGAGGGCAGAATCGTCTAGGCAGCTACCACTAGACCACCCCCAAGAGAGATGGCAAGGTTCTCCTCCTCCTCAGGCAGGGCTTCCAGCAGCTTAAAGCCATAAACACCTGTCCTTTATGCTCTCTTGTGTAGCTGAGACCAGAGGGATTTTCGCACTGCAACGCGTTCCAAACGGAACGCGTGCAGGCGGGCAGCTTAAGACACTTCCGGGCGCTTTCACTGTTCACACACAGGCGCGCCGGAACGCGTTCCGGTGCGCCTGTGTGTGAACGGTAAAAGCGCCCGGAACTGTCTTGGCCCGGCAAAGGCCGGCCAGAGGCGGGGATTCGGCCGGCAGCGCTGCCGCCCATTGGGTGAGAGCACCCAAGGGGCGGGCAGCGCTGTCAAGCCGCCCGCCCCGTGCTTCGTGCCAGCTCTACGGGCCCGGATCGGGCCCGCGGGACCTGGCACGAAAATGCCCGGGCACCCGGGCACCCATCATGGGGCCCGGGGCAAGGCCCCTATGGGGCAGGACCCCTTTGAAGATCAGAGCCCCTGGCTCTGATCTCCAAGGGCTCGCCCCGCGCCCCGATCTCGCCCATCTACGGGCTGCAGGCGCCTGGATCTAGGCGCCTCCAGCCCGCAGATGAGTCCCCCGCCCCCCCAGTCCCCAAAACCCCCACCCCCAACCACCCTCCGGCCCGGATTGGGCCCATCTTCGCTCTGTGGGTGCCTACATCTAGGCACCCACAGAGCGAAGATGTTTCCCCCCCTCCCCCAGGGCCCTGGGAGGACGCGCGCACGAGGAATCACCTACCTCGTGGCCGTCCAGCGTCCGACTGAGGGTGGCATTGTGGGATCGCGCAGGACGCAGCCCACCTAGGCCCCCTATTGGACAAGCAACTTTAAAGTGCTCTGCATCCGGAACGCGTGGAAGACAGCTCCGGACACGAGGCGGCGCAAGCCCCGCTCGGGCAATGCGAATGCCTCGTCCGGAGCTGTCTTCCACGCGTTCCGGAAAGGCCTGTGCGAAAAGGCCTCAGGTGGAGTCCAGAACAGCTGACAAGAAAGCCCAGTCCTGAAAGGAAGCAGCTCCAAACTGTCATGGCCCACTGAGGCTGAAGAGTCATCCAGAGGGCAGAGGGGTCTAGGCTGCCACCATTAGACCACCCCCAGGAGAGATGGCAAGGCTCTCCTTCTCCTTGGGCAGGGCTTCTAGCCATCAGTAATTGATCATTGAGTTTGAGTGACTGCTTCACTAGCATGTTGGCTGCCTTATTTACCTTTTTCCCCCCTGGTGCCAGGGAAACAGGTATCCTTTCACTATTTTGAGAATCTGGATGGGAGGGGGAAACAAGGAGATTCTTGTTTTTTGCTTTGCTTCAAAACCGTCCTGTGGGTTTTCTGTAGGGATGTGCACAAATGGATTTTTGGGGTTTGATTTGTATCAAGTGAAAGAAAAAAATGCATTCATTTGAATAGATCCCCTTTCAACGTGGCAGGATTCGAATTCAATACAAATGTTCAATGCAAATTCAATACACATCACATACAGATCCCCAACATATCCCCTATGAATCCCCTATGCATCCAATACATATCTTAGGTATCTGACCCAAATGTGTCAAATCTGTCCTGAATCCACTTTGAATCTGCTCTCAATCCACTTCAGATCCACTCTGGATCTCTTGCGGATGTGACTGGTGCAGCCACTTTCCCATCTCCCCAGGTTCACGAATGTAACAGAGCTTCATACAAATGGTCCAAAGCATTCAATTTGAATTTGAATGTCCATCTTCGAGAGTCCCAACATTAGATATGAATAGGAATTAACACATTTGGACACATTTGGACACATTTCAAATGATATGAATATTTGTGCACATCCCTATCTTTGTGGCTTAGTGGTGGTATTGGTCCAACTCTGATCCTGCTGATGGCTCTGGCTGCGATGTAGTGAATTTTCCCCTTTCCTTGATAGCAAGAGAAGAGTTCTCCTTCTTTCTCTTTCTGTTGTATCATTGATTGCTATTGTTTTAATTTGCTTCTAAATGTTTAGTTTTATTGCTGGTTTTAATTTGGCTGTTGTGTGTGTGGAACATTGCAGAGGAGGGGGGTCTTCTTTTTTTTTTTTTTTTGAATCCTTTAAAAAAAATTTAAATTCTTCTTCTTGTTGTTAAATAGTATATTTTCACTGTTTATTTCTGTGGATTTTGCCTTATCCTTTTTACAGCTTAAACTACTTTAAAGGAACTGTGTAAATTTAATCCACCCTTAGTTGCTTCGTGTGTGAAATTATATTGTGCTGCTTTCCTTTTTGTGTTACTTTTGAGAATCTGGTAGTGTGAGTGGGCACTTGTGGGCACTTTATTTTTGTAGAAGCAATAGAATATTTCCCATTTATTTCTGTGGATTCTGCTTTTCCCTTTAAGAGCTTCAACTAGTGCAAAACAAAACAAAGCAAAAACCTGTGTAAATTTACTTTGCTCTTACTTTTTTTTGTGTGGAATTACTATATATTGTGCTATCATTGTTGTGTTACTTCTGAGAATCTGTGTTGCCAGCCACTCCAAATGTGTGAATGTGAGCAGCTTTAATTTTATAGAAGCTGTTTGTTGTAAGGACTTTTCAAGTTCCTGAAGGGTTGACATAAATATATATTATTTAAATGGAACAATGGGAGAAATTATGGATAAAGGATAAGAAATTTACTACGTGTACTGTGTTAAAAGAAAACATGTTCAAGATGATGTATAGATAGTATTTAACTCTATATAAATTGTCTAAGATTTACCAAAACATGTGCAATAAGTGTTGACCATGTAAAATTAACGTAGGAACATTTAACCACATGTGGTGGATCTGTCAAATAGCAAAAGAAATGTTGGCCATAAATACATATTGCAATGAGAATTATACTAAAAATCAGTGTACCATTCAAGCCAGAAATGTTTTTATTGGGAATAATAGATGGCAATTTAGATAACATGAACCCTTTAATTATGTACATGGTCAAAGTGGCAAGAATAATATATGCAAAATAATGGAAAGAACCTGAAATTCCTTCAGTGGAAAGTTGATTAATCAAGTTGATTGAACTTACTGAGAGGGACAAACTGACAAACTTTTTAAAAGAAAGAACAACAGATAAGTATGTAAAAGACTGGAGACCCTATATAGAATATCTACAAGAAGAAGGAATAACAATGGCTGGATTTGATTGATATTAAAGAGGTCAGTGGAGATTGTTTGTCTCCCCCTTGAGGGGTATCAGGCTCCCTCACTGTATATGTTCAGGAGGGCGGCGAAGACGTACCTCTTTACTCTGGCCTTCAGTTAGATGAGGACACACTCTCCCTTCCCACTTGCAGACACTGTCATTTTAATATATGCTTTTATCTGTTTTAATATATTTGATTTTAAATGTTGTTACCCACCCTG
Organism: Aspidoscelis tigris stejnegeri; assembly: GCA_023333525.1. Classification (NCBI taxonomy): domain Eukaryota; kingdom Metazoa; phylum Chordata; class Lepidosauria; order Squamata; family Teiidae; genus Aspidoscelis; species Aspidoscelis tigris. The sequence continues at coordinate 14,010,349 of JALMGA010000001.1, forward strand.
ACACCTCTGGGTATAGGGTGGGATAGAAATATAAACAAATAAATAAACAAATAAATTGCCAGGCAGAAAGGAAGTGAAGGTTACTGATGGCCATGGCTCGCAGATGTCTGAGGGGCCTACTCCTTGAGTCTCTGTTACAAAAGAGGCCCTTGAGAAGGCATTGTGTAGGGCTGACTTTTCCACCTGGGGAGCTGGACCTGAGGTGCCTGCTGTTGCCCATGAGTTTTCCTCAACATTAGGGCACCAAAGCATCTCTCATGGTGAAGAACCAGAGGTTCCTCCAGTAAGAGAGGAACTAGTGACAGTTTCAATTACCTGGGCAGATGGTTTCCTGTCTATCTTAGCCCCTGGTTGAGGGGCTGATGGTTCTCCTCTCCAGAGGTTGAGTCAGGTGGGCTTTCTTCCCTTTCTTCCCAGCTTGACCTAGAAAAATCCCAACAAAAGAGTATAATGCTTTTAAAATCACTGCCGATTTGAGGGGAAGGCCGTGCCAGGGAAGTCACTGGAAAAAGTGCCTTTTTTGCAGCAAATGGGTCGTCATTGTGCATTGCATCTGTACCCAAGTTTACTGAAAGGAAGACACTTTGTGCAGTCTGCTGGCTTCCTCCTGATAAACCACAATTCACCACCCATGGCTGATTCTGAGCTGGCAGGATTGTTAAAGGCACCAGGCCATTATGTTGGAGGCTATGACTATGGAACCGTTTGTTACCTCCAAGCTTCCCTAGTTTTATAGCTTTCACTCCCTCACCTTTCCTACACTTGATGTCCAGGAACATTTTAGAAACAGCCATTAGGGATGTGCACAGATTTTTTTTTTTTTTTGCTTTTGAATTTGAGATGAATTGCATATCCAAACATGTGATTTGATTCAAATGCTTAGATCCGAATGCAACAAAATCCAACTTGAACACATTCGAATGTATTCCTTCAAATGTTAGATTCGAATCTGAAGATACAAATGTTGACAACATTTGTACACATTATACTAATCTGTATGCATTCCGTACACATCTCATTTTATCCCGTATGCATCCCATTTTCATCCCATACTATTTGAATCATTTGAATGAATATTTTGGAACATTCAAAATTTGTTCAAATCTTTGAATTTGAATGTGTAGACATCCTATGAATTTGAACGTCCACATTCGATCGAATGCAATCGAATTTCGAATGTTTAGAACATTTGTGCACATCCCTAACAGCCATTTGTGTGCATCACCTCAAAGGACCCTTGGAGGGGTGCAAAAACTCTACGTTGTGCATTTGTGCGTTGTGTGTTGTCCATTGGTGTAGTGGGTGAGCCAGTTTGGTGTAGTGGTTAAGGAGCCGGACTCTGATCTGGGAATACCGGGTTTGATTCCGGCTTCCCCCATGAATCCAGCTGGGTAGCCTTGGGCTAGCCACAGCTCTCTTCTGAGATCTCACAGCCCCACTACCTCACAGGGTGTCTGTTGTGAGGAGAAGAATATAAAAGCTTTGTCAGCCACTTTGAGTCCCCTTAAATGGGTGAGAAAAGTGGGCTAGAAAAGCCAGCTCTTCTTCCATTGCTACAAATGTCCTCCTCAAATATTGGATCAAAAAAAGACCGGATCTCCTTGAGATGCTTCAATTCTCTGTCAATATGTCCCAGCTCTCCATTTTCTTTGCCCTGATATTTGTTGGGGTTCATCCCAAGCATTTTGTTCAACCTCTTATATGACTTCTCCCAGCTCCTCCTTTTCCAGGAACCTTTACTGAATCTGTCTCTTCCTGGGTCAGCACTTCTGTCAGAACCTGGGGGCACCTTGGTTGTTATTTTTCACTTACAGGCTTCTTTCTCCCTTTGCAGAATACCCTCCATTTCTCTCAGATATTTATTTTTATTTAAAAACCTCGGTGTGTGGCTTAAGCTCCCTGGTGATATATGCATCCAACTCTATTCCACCCTCCCCTCCCCACCAAATAACAATTTCATAAATCTTTTCTCTTTCTCAGTGTGATATGGAGCAAGGCCAGACAGTAGTTCTTTGCTTGTCTCTAGGGGTAGACATTTCAGAAAAGAAAGGGGGGGGAGAGACTTGGAATCCCTCCTTTTAAACATGCTCTGATGCTATGCAGACAATGTGAGATTTGCCTTAAGCTCATTTGTCAGCCAAATTCAATCCCTTTGAGAAAGTTATGAGCAGGAAAAAGAACCCTACTGCCCTCCTGTCTTTGTTGTATTTCCTTTTACTGCTGTGCTTTTAAGGGAAACTTTCTTCTTCTTCTTCTTCTTCTTCTTCTTCTTCTTCTTCTTCTTCTTCTTCTTCTTCTTCTTCTTCTTCTTCTTCTTCTTCTTCTTCTTCAGAATCCTCTTCTTGCAGTACTGCTGCAAAAATTGTCACCTCATTTCAGCTACTACTATCTGCTGAGGCAGAGATGTTTACACTCCTTACTGTGCATATCAAGGCCACCTCTTGTCTTACTTTTTCAGCTTCCATGAAGAACAGAAAACAAAATCTGGTTAGGGGTATTTGATTTGCTTTCCGATGTTAAAGAAAACAAAGGAATGGCTAGATCTCAGTGTTGGGCCCTTTCTCCAAAATGTTCCTAGCCTTAAGGCCCCAGGTGTGTGTGTGTGTGTGTGTGTGTGTGTGTTACATAAGAACATAAGAGAAGCCCTGCTGGATCAGGCCACAGCCCATCTAGTCCAGCATCCTGTCACAAACAGTGGCTCACCAAATGCTCATGGGCATCTCAAGCAGAGACAAGGATGAAACTTTGCCTACTCTCGAATCCCAGCAAATGGCCTTAGAAACACCCCGCTTCCCCCCTCCCCCAGCCTGAAAGATGCACCTAGGCATTCATTCTAGTAGCCATTGATACATCTGTCATCCATAAATTTGTCTAACCCTACCTTAAAGCCATCTAGACAGGTAGCTGTCACTACCTCTTCTGGCAGCACATTCTATAAACTGATGACTCTCTGGGTGAAGAAATACTTCCCCTTGTCGGATCTGACTCTCCTACCCATCATAGAGTGCCCCCTGGTTCTAGTGTGGTGTGATAGAGAAAAGAAATATTATCTATCCACCTTTTCTATACCATGCATAATTTTATATACTTCAATCAGGTCCCCTCTTAAATGCTGTCACTCCAGACTGAACATTGCAGCCTGAATTCATAAGGGAAGTGTTCCAGACCCTAAAAAGCATCCCCTGGTACTCTCAGAACAAGGCTCTTGCCCTGATTAAATGGGTCCACCAGAGATCCATATTGAAGATCTGTTAATCCAAATCTGTCTCCACCTGGTGCAAATGGAGCCAAACCAGTATATGTGTGGGTCCTTGTCCTACACTATGTGCAGATGGGAGCTCCAGAATGTAGACCCCTTGATCCAGATCTGCAGCAAGTGCAGGAAAAGCCATGGGATAGCTACTTTGTATGAAGATGGTAAATCCCTGTCCTCCCTGTGGAAGAAGGCAATGAGAAATCACTTCTGTGTTATTGGCAAGAAAGTTGCATAGATCCATCAGCAATCAAGCTTGATCCAACAAATTCCTTCCTTTTCCCTTATGAATGAAAGTAAAGCCCTTCATTTGGTGCTGCATGATATTCTGAGATCAGTGGCTGGAGGTTGGTTAGTGGTAGCAAACGAACCACAGTCCTAAGCAGAGTTTGGGGAAATCTTTGGACTACAGGTTTCATGGTCTTTTGATACAAAGGCTACATTATAGGTCAGTGGCTGTGTAATTCTCCACAGGCTCACCAAGGCTGTAAATATGAGTTCATTTGCACAGCAGTGATAGAATCACAGAATCATAGAATTATAGAGTTGGATGGGACCTCTAGGGTGATTGAGTCCAACCCCCTGCTCAATGCAGGATTTCCTAAACTATCCCAGACAGATGTCTGTCCAGCCTCTGCTTGAAAAGCTCCAGTGAAGAAGAGTTCACTATGGTTGCTGCCTGTTCCATTGACTGATCGCCCTCACCGTCAGGAAGTTTTTTCTACTATCTAATTTGTATTGATTCCCTTGAAGTTTCATACCATTGTTTCTAGTCCTTCCATTGTCTCCAGTCTCATATAAGTGAGAATAGGGACAATCCCTCTCCACTGTGACAGCCCTTCAGATACTTGAAGATTGCTACCATGTCTCCTCTCAGTCTTCTCTTCTGTAGGCTAAGTATTCCCTAGATCCTTCAACTGGACATGGTTTCCAGACCACTAACTATTTTGGTAGCCCTCCTTGGGACGTGCTCTAGTTTGTCAATGTCTTTTTTGAATTGTGGCATCCAGAATTGGGCACAGTACCTCAATGAAAAATGGAGCCAGGTTCAGAAAGGTACTATCTCTACTGAACATGCATACAAGGCAAGGGAGGGCATGTGTGTGACCATCTGGAGATCACTCAGTTGCTATCATCTCCAAGCTGTACAGCACATGTTTTACTACTGGTAAGAGTTGGCAGTCAATACCATCTTCTTGCCCATCTTCTGAAGACTCTGCTTTAAACAGTGAGGGCTCCACTGCCCATCTCTCTGTGGTACAGATGGAAACATTAGTGATGCGTAATTCAAACAAAGATTGGAGACTTCCTTCCAATTGTTTGAAAATTTATGTCAAATCACAGAATGTGGGAATAAAATGCTCCATATAATCAAGAAAGAAAGCTGTCTAGAAATTTGGAAGCCAGTGCTGGAGGCAATTCCAAGAATTAAAGTGAGATACCTCCTGGGCTAGATGACTCTACAGATGATTAAATGAGGTTTGGAGGAGAAAAATCATGAGACTGAGTCTGGGTTATAGAACTCCGGGCAGTAGGCAGGAAATGTTTATCAAAAACATCTATTTACACATGTATCAGTGCATGACTATAAGCTCTTTTCTTATTTTTTTAATTGATAAAAGCTACAAAATGCTCTGTAATGTATTTAATCTTATGAAGAAAAATAAGTAAATAAAAGTGATTGATTGATTGATTGATTGATTGATTGATTGACTGACTGACTGACTGACTGACTGACTGACTGACTGATTGATTGATATTGATTGATTGGTTGATTGATCCCCTCCCCATGCAGGCACTGTCACTTTTTTAGTTATGCTTTTTAATCTGATTTTATTATTATTTTATTATGAGCTGCCCTGAGACATTCAGGTATAGGGTGGGTAGAAATATAAACAAACAAATAAATTGATATATCAGAATTAATCACATGGTATTCACTCCTGGATTTAAACTGCTTTTTAGTGAAGACTAAAATACAAATATTTAAGATTGAAAGTGGACTTTAGATTGTAAGCTTGAGGGCAGGGACCTGTCTAAGATTAATATAATACGTAAGATGCCCTGAGACCTTTGGGTATAGGATGGGATAGAAATTATAAATAAATAAATAAATAAATAAATAAATAAATAAATAAATAAATAAATAAGAATGGATAAAAACAAGTGTGAATGTAGTACTGGTTCAGTCAACCCCTTGAGATTTCTAGGAAGCTAAAGATGGTAATAATTATGACACTAATGAGCATTTTGTACAAACTACTTCTGACCATGGTTAAGAAATGCCATGTGTACTGTATATCATCAGTGTGGCAATTGCTGGTGATAACAGAGATGAGGAAACATGGCTGGAAAAAGATCGGATCTTATATTCATCTATGGTGGTCCTGCTGGAATATAATTATAAATCTGAGTTAAAGACCACCCTGTTTAGGGAAGCGTTTCCAGACTTTGTGTGATTTGCTTTTAACATGTACTGTTATCGATGCTGATGTTATTTCCTTTTGTTTTTCATTTGTCTAATTTATTATTTTTGTTTTATTTGTAGATTGTACGCCATGGGTAGGTTTCATATGTCTTATTGATGTAATTATTTCCTTGTACAGCGCTGAGTACATGTACAGTGCTATAGAAAAAAACCATAATAATAATAATTGGAGAGATGTTACTGAATGAAATAGGAGTACTTATCAGTAGTGCTGCAGCTCAATTGTTTTTTAAACAAAATTACTATGCAGTTTTCTATTGATATGTGACAACAGGATGGGTGATTTTATTTCAGACATAAGTAAGGGAGAAAGAGGGGAAAGACCTGAAAATGATAGTTGATAGATGATAGTTGTGCCATGAGTTATAGGTACCCTTGGTGCAATTAAAAAAAATGGAGCAACATCTTGACACCGTGGACACTGACAGAAGAAGAAAAAGAGGAGCAGGTTTCCATACCCTGATTTTCTCACCCTTAATTGGACTCAAAGTGCCTGACATACCTTCCATTCTTCTCCCCTCCATTTCCTTAAAAAAATGTGCTGTTCTACCTAGTCATCCTTCTGAAAGAGAGAAGGGAATGGTGACAGCACAGGGAAAAAATAACTCTTTAAAGCATTTGGAGGCAAGCAGACTGAATGTCTGCTCACCTTGGTTGCCACTTACAACTTGTACACTCCAGAATAATCCCATTAACAGCAATTTGTTTCCTCCCTATGTGGCCCTTTGGATCTCAGCCAAGCAGTCTGAAAACATAACGTCTCATAAAAAGAAAAAATAAAATAAAGGAAAATAGCTGCAACCAAATTTCACAGTTTCTCTTGCAGCTACACTGGACCATAACTGCCCCTGGGCAAATTAGAATCAACTTAGCAAGATGCTTTTCCTGCCTTGCCCCAAATTAATGAGCAGGTATTTTGCTACGCAATTCTCATGCAGGCTAATTTAAATTAATTGCTTGTCTGTGTTGCCCAATCAAAAATGAAGAATCACAGGAAGTCTCTGGCTGTATTAGTAACACACCGTGCACTGTTTATTACTCGAAGTTGCCCTTCCAGAAATTTAATTCTTCTTGTTCTTCTTGTTCTTCTTTTTCTTTTTTTTGGTCTTCCAACTTTCTGTTTGCTGACACATACCTTTTGAAAGTAAAAAGAACATCAGCCTCTTCTCATGCCTAAAAAGGATGGAAGAGGAATTCTTCTCTTCCACTTTTTACAGTACATTCATACTGTTACACAATCTACCTTTTTCCGTGCACAGTCAAAGATCCGGATCTTCAAGATCCAAATCTTTGAGGTGGGGTCCTCCTGGAGATCCAGATCTTGGAGATGCCTGAAGACCCCATTGTGGACACCTTTAATCAGGTCCACACGAAGGACCTCTAAAATCTGGATTTCTCCTGACATTGTGGGGACAGGGCCTTGCAGATGGGGCCTTCAGTGCGGTCCAGGTGGGGATAGGGCCTTCTCAATTGGTGCCAATCAGGTGCCAGTCGGGTTCCTAATGGGATCTTGAAGGATTCTAAGGGTGTTTCCACACTGGCTGCTGAGAAACGAATTAAAGAAAATCTGTTTCCCGGCGATCCATCCTGCCAAGGATCCGTCCAAAATAGGGACGGATCTGAGGAGGCCCCCCGCGTCAACACACATGTGGGGAGGGTTGATCCTGCTGGCTGTGCGCAGGCTGCAGCACCCATTCCAAAAAGCAGCCGGCCTCCCACGCCAACACCACCTCCGGAGCCGTGAGACTGGAACATTCAGCTGCCATTTACTGTGCATTTCCGCCAGTGCGCAGTGCACCTGGGAGGGGCCCCAGAGGCAGACCGGCCTGTTTCCGCCCTTCCCAAGATGGCGGCTGCCAGCACATCCACCCCCTAGACTCTCCATTTGTGGAAGCATCCTGCTTCCAAATGGATCGAGGTGAGGGAACAGATTGAAGACCTAATTTTCCAGGTCTTCCTGGAGGCCGGATTTTTTGCTGGCAAGACCCCATTAGTGTCGGAACTAGCGCGCCAGTGTGCAGAAGCGGCCACCTCGAAGGGTCCCAGATCTGACCTCCAGTGTGAAAGGTAAGTTTTCTATGTGTCTTGTATGTGATTTTAATGTAGTTTTATGGCTAGTGCGGAAACACACTAAGCCCTAGTGGAAAAAGGACCAATAACAGAATAAATGGCTCTTTCTGCACTGGGTCTTATTCTGGATTATATCCCAGAATAGGGACCTGCTATCCACGTTCTGGTTCAGACTACAGTAAACCCCACCAACATAAAGCTTCTCTGCTCTGCTCTTTTCACATAAAACCAGCATTCTCCATCAGTTCTGCAGTGTAAATTGGCCAGCATGGGGTCATGTATTCCTAAACCTCAATGCCCTTCTTGCTTGTAATTACAAGATCTCTCTGTTTGAAACTGCCAGGTTGCGACTTCTTCCTATAAGTGCCATGTTCCATAGGTGTTATTGGAATTCAAGGCACACGCACCTCAGCTTTTGCCAGTCAGCATTTCTGTCTTAGCAAATAATACTCTCACAGCCAGCCCAGGCTTTCTTGGAATATCAATAACTGACTAGAGTTTCAAGTGCTATCTATCAAACTGTTTGGATTTCCAAGTTCTAAACATTCTTGTTTTAGATTGAATTGGAGCAAGGTGAAACTCACCCTCATCCACAGTGTGAGTTTGTCCAGGTTCCTAGGGTTTTTAAACCAAGGAACTCATTTGCTTCTTTGCTTTCTCAACACTGCCCACAGAAAGGTCTTCCTTAACGGAAAGCATTGGTGAGCCAGAGTTAACACCACCATTACAGGCCCAGCTGGAGGAGAGACAAAGACACAAATGCAGCAGCTCGACCGCTGACTGGAATCACACCAGTCTTAAAGGATCTGCATTGGTTACCTATTCACTATTTAGCTCAATTCAAGGTGTTGACACTAATGTATAAAGCCCTAAATGGTTTGGGCTCTGAGTACCTGCATACTGACCCAGGAAGCATACTAGAGGCCTATCTGTAGGACATATTCTGGTCCTCTTTATCTTAATGCAGATGATGGGGGCCCCACATGGTCCAGCTCCATCTGCATTGTTCTGGTGGTATTGTTTAATTGCTACCACCAGAAGGACTTGGGCCCTGATCCAGAAGATGGGAGGCATGCAGAAGGCTGCCTCCCATGTTTGGGATTACTGGGGGATAGTTTTCAGCATGCTGCTGACAAGCCCCCCTGACATACCTGGCCCAAGGTTTGAATCTTTCATTCCCAGCCTTTGGAGGCATGGGGGTGGTGATGGCTGCAGAGGTCGTGTGAGATTTTCAGCCCTGCATAAGCTAATACTGATCGGTGCTGTCAATGCAGACTTTACCAGCATGTGGGAAGGAGTCTCTTAGTACGCTCACTGGTCCATTATAACAGCCAGTGCTGAATTGCCTATATACTTAAATATCATCCCTTCTAATTGCTCTTTTCTCCATGATCTCTGTATAGATATTCTTAGATACTCTCCATCTTTGCATCACCTAGCCTTGGAAGCCAAAGCCAACCACTAACCACCACTTCTAATCTCATCATACCAAGCAAATGCTGGATCCGTGATGTAACTTAGAAGGGAAAGCCCAGTTCCAAGCAGAGAACAAAATGGCAGAACCAATGGCCATCCTTACACCTAAATAGTCAGTTCACTTGGCAAAGCTACTATAGGTCACTGTAGGGTAAATGAGAGTGGAAAGGATGCCAGCTTTTATATACAAGCACCAGAACAGAGCGAGTAATATGCAAGCACACATTTCCTGCTAGCATAAGCAATGCTGATGTTGGCAGAAGCTGCTGACCTAAGTGAGGAGGTTATTCAGTCAATAAGATCACACTTGCGTATGGCTAACTTCTGCACTCTCTAGGCTTCCATCAATGGCAGTCACAGAATAGGGGAGTGCAGGGATGCAGTTTTTGAATTTGATTAGTAAAGAAATGAATATTTGAAGATGCAATTGTATCTGAAAAATGGAAAAACCAATGTCCAAACATTCAATTTGACATAAATACATTCATATGTATCCTGTACACATCTGTATGTACCCGTACACATCCGTATGCATCCCATTTGCATCGCTCGTTCATCCCGTATGGATGTGTATGGGAAGCGTACATGTACGTACGAGATGTGTACATACCCGTACAGATATGAATGTCACAATTATTTGTGCAGAAAACATGAGATAGTCATATTCATTCAAATTTGGAAATCTGAATGTCCGGACATTCAGTTCATATATGAATGTGCAAATTTGTACAAATTTATATGAATAACAAATATTTTGAATATTCGTGCACATCCCTACCACAGATCACTTTGGAGTGGGAAGTGCTTTCTGGAGCTTGAAATCACACCATAGCAATAAGAACTTAAGAACACAGGAGGAACCCTCCTAGATCAGGCCACAACCCATCTAGTCCACCATCTTGCCACAGTGGGCCACCAATGGCCTCTGGGCATCCTTACGCAGAAGGCCGAAGTAATGAGTTTCGACCCTGCTGGCTCCTGGGTCTTCTTCAGTTCCCACTACAAAGTGGAGAACCAGAAGCTTTGCATTTTTTGGCATAGCTGCTTCCCATCAGCCAGATGGGACACTGTGTCACCAGCAGCAGGAGCACAACAACAGCGAGTAAGTGTGAAGTAGGGATGTGCACAAATGAGCTCTTTTTTAAAATTCATTTTGTATCAAATCAAATGTAAGAAAATTTGTATTCATTCAGATAGATCCCGTCTGAATGTAGTAGGATTTTATTCAATATGAATATATTTGTATGAATTCATACGAATATCCGATACAAACGCAAGCGTATCTGATACATATCCAATACATATCGGATACATACCCCATAACATATCTGCTCTGAAAGCATCAAATCCACCCTGAATCCACTCTCAAACCATATTGAATACAGTCTGGATCTCTTGCAGGTGTGACTGGCATAACCGCTTTCCCACCTCCCCATTTCACGAATGTTCCAAAGCTTTGTATGAATGTTCCAAAACATTTGTATTTGTACGAATGTCGTAACATTCGATTTGTGTACGAATGTCCAAATTTGTACAAATTTGTACAAAGAATGAGTGTTACAAATATTCGTGCACATCCCTAGCATGCAGTAAAAAGTTGCTGGTTATCCGCCATCTTTTTACTTCGCAGGGTAGGGGAAGGAATGCTGCACTTCTACTGCACATGGATGGAAGCACCAAACTTGCTTCACTGCTTCCGTCCTAGTTTGGAGACACCCTTAGTGCGTTTTGGGTCCTATTTCTTAACAAGACAATTTCAGCAAGGTGGAGATACAATACCCTAATTGTAGCAATTGCAAATTTGCCCAGGTTTTCCCCACCAGCTTCTCAAGCCTCAGAGTAAAAAGAATCTTCCTGCTCTCCTAGTTTGCAGTACACACCCATCACAGCAGGGTGCTGGACGTAGCCTGAGGGCTTAATGGAGGATGGCCACATGCTGCACGTAGAGTACAGCCTGTTCTCTTCCTGCCTGCCACAGGATATGACCTCAGAAGGACTTCTGACCTGCCCAGCTGATGGACTCCACCTATCACATACTTGGATTTTCTCTTGAGGTCACTTCCTTCCCCGCCTTCTGGTGGGGGATATAAAAAGCTTGGCACAGAAATAAACTCTCTCTTTTCCAGCCCATCTTGTCTCCCGCCTAACTTCTTTCTCCTGTGCTCTCTGTCTTTAAATCACCATAAGAGCACATGGTGATCCCTTATAGCCTGCCGGTGGCTAATAAGGGATTTACTTTCGTAACACCCGGTGATCGTACCAGTCTACTGGTACCACGATCGTTGCAGCCCATTTGGGTTGTAACCACGTATCGCTGTGGTCTCAGGACTGCAGCCACGATCGAGGTAGTCAGAAACTACCTCCCCCAGGTTTCCCAGAGCCAAGGATTCAGGTTGCTTATCCGGAAAGCGACAACTGGCGCCCAACTCGGGGCTTTGAACCAACGAACAGCATCTTGAGGATCGAAGGGGCGGAAATACCAGTGAAAAAATCCACGTCTGAGCCAGCGGAGAGGTGGCGTGGTGCTGCATCCCGTGGAAGGAACGACATGGAAATTCCCCACAAATCGGTGCAGTATCATTTTTCTATATCTTCTCTTTTCTTCTAATCGTTCCATCGCAAATGGGAAACCAGAAAAGTAAAACTGCCTGTCTTCAGCAAAATATAAACTCGCTGTTGCTAAGACATGAAATGAATATACCCTTCTCTGTCCAGATTAAGCTAGCCAAGGCTATTGTAAAACGATGGCCAGAAATGCCTCAGAAAAACTTAGACCTCGCCACATGGGAAGTTTTAGAACTCCAGTTCAGGAAACATCCTTCCAAAAAATTGGAAATAATGTCAGCCTTGCAACTGTGCGGAATTGCCTTAAGATTAGAAGCACATGCAAAGCAAAGAGAGAAAACTGGCCACTCTCTTCCTGATGCCCTGCATACACCTATCTCTCCAGCGCTCTCTAGCAGCAATTTACCAGAGTCTCAGTCTCCTCTTCTATCTCCTGCATGCAACCCAGTCTCTGATGACTCTATAGGAGACCTTATGGACACTATGTCCCCCAACTGCTACATGGCTGCTCCAGATGAAGGTATAATTCCAGATTCTACAGCTGCCTGTAACCACCTGAGTGACCTAGGCCTGGAATCAGTGGAAGCCTCTCCTGCCTTGCAGCAAGAAATAGATCCAGCGCCATCCTCAATCAGTCCTGGAAAAATGGGGCCCCTCTCTTCCCAATCTGTTGTAAGGCCGGGAAATGAAGCTCCCAAGGGTAAAATTTTATCTCTCAGACCTTTTGCCAACAAGAAAGACTGCTATCAATGCAATGATTCCACATACCCTGCGCCCAAATCTCCCAGGGTCTGGAAAAAGCAGTATAAACCTCACGCTCTCTCTGAAGAGCCTTACACCGCAGGCCCGCATTGCAAGAAACCATTTCAATGGGCGAAAGAGATTGTATTTTTGATTTTTAATTTCTGCATGCATTTTTGGATTCATCCTTACTGCTGCTTCCCAGCTTTTTGAGCGCAGCAATTTTTTTCCTCAAACCATCCCCATCCGAGTTTCTCTCAGATCAGAATTGTTTTTATCATATTAAAAATCCTGCCTCTTTTGTTTTTGCTATAACTCTATTCTACCCACTTCCTGGCCTAACCTTCTTGCATCACAGAGAATAACCATGTTTTTCTACTTGAGACAATATTAAGCTGCAACCAAGCCTCATTAGCATTTGCCAACCACAGCGTTGCCAGACAGTAGAGAATCAACCCTTTGAACTTTCTATCAGCTATTCACTAGCCCTGGAAGAAGCTACTCAGAACTGCTGTAGTTTGCAGTTCCAAAACACCTGGACAGGCGGGCACCGCGGAATATCCTGCGCTGGACTGAGAAACAACTTGTAAGTGACTTGCTATGCTTCCACCATTGATCCCTCTTGTATCCCAGCTTGAAATTCCCAGCTAAGAACCTGCTGCTTGCAACCAGATTTATGCCCTTTGTGGGCTAGCATTTTGCAGGATCACCTTCCCCCCACCAGGCCCAACCTCCTCCAGGGCCGCAGAAAAGAACTATCTTTTTTTTCTAAATTTTAAGATTTTTGCCACAGAGCATATTGATTGTTCTTAAGTATTCTTTTTGTCTTTGTAACAATGCTGATCTAGCCCCCTCAAAAACCTGTTTTTCTGGTCTGGCTGTACCCACCAGCACATTTGCATTTCTATATTGTTGGTTACCCTCTCTGCAGCGAGAAAGAGGGGACCTAAAAAAGCAAGCCTTGTTTTTTGTTTTGTTTTATATTGTTTGTCAAGATTTTTAAATTGTTATATTCATTCTCAGTTTAATTGCCTTGCAGTAGCAAAAGGGAGAATGGCTTTGAACTCTCTTCATACCCACACACTTCAGGAAATGCATTTTTCTTATTTTTCTATTGGAACTCTGCACATGCTCAAGAGAACATTTCCCTTTTTGCGACCCCTACTGGCAAGTTTTTAGAATGCACCTTTTCTTTTTCTAATTTAGATATGTCCCTTTTGCTTTTTAAAACAGTTTTTTTCTTGCCAAATTTTTATCTTTGATTAAGGCTTAATTTAGATGCTAAGAGGAGGAGCGAACTCACAAATCCTTTTGTTTACTGAGTCACAGTTTTAAGCTAAATCTACAAGCGGTGATCTACCTTCTCTGAGTCTCCTTCCCAGCTCTTACCAGCTAATGATTGTGCATTCAAAGGACTGCATTTCTTACTACATCTCTCCAGCCTGCAGACAGAAAAATTCCCTTAAACAGCCATTCTACCTAGAGATACCAAGCATTTCAGCTACCAGCCTTTCCGGCCCTTCAAATGGAGGTACCCTGAAGACATCCTGCTATGTTCCATGATTGACATCATCCCAGCAACAACGGTCATCAACCAGCAGCCTGGCTCCAAGATCCTGGTCGAAAGGACGAGAACCACAACAATACCAGCGCTCCAATTCATGTATTAAGACAAGGATTCCTTGCTGCACGCCTTGGAAGCTACAGCAACCTGCCAAGACCTTTCAACAAAGGAAACCAGAAGGCAGACCCCAGAAGGATGTGCCAGCCTACTCCATCGCAGATTGTGCATTCCCCCAGCAGAGCACCAAGGTATTATGCATAAGCTCATCTTAACCGAAAGAACATTTTTGAAAAACATTTAAATCTATTAATCAACAAGGAGGGATAAAGAGAAACATCGTATCCAGTTTCAAAACACTCCTATTTCAAAATTTCCTCATTGAGAGACATTTTGGATAGCCAGTGGCAGACAAGCTCACTAGAGAATCTACGAGCACCTCTTGCCTGCATCCTTGGAGAAGAACCAACCAACATGCTCCTCACTCAAAACTTAATCTCTTTTTCTATCCTTTTATATCTTTTGACTAATCTCACCAATTCTAAACTTACTTATGTTAACCTTGAGTCTTTAACCTGGCTAAGCAGCTAACAGTGACACCTTTGGGGAACCTCAAAAGGCACATGCCCGGAAATTACTCAGGAATTTTATAAGTGCCAGTCTGCGAAGTTGCTGCAATAACCCCTAAACACTGCTACTAAACTCAACTCAAGCTTCTCTCTATTTCTGAACAAGCTATTATTCTTGATGTATGTCTCCTATCCTTTAGTTTCTAGCTACTTCCATCTTGGTGGTAAGAAAACCTTTGAACTTTACCTACTAGCCTCCCTAAAGGCACTATTTGCTGTCTTAGCCGGAAGGGCCACATCCAGCCCTGGAAGAAACACTGGGCTTCAAAGTCCTTTCACTCTCTCTCCTCTCTCTCTCTCCTGACTGACCATGGTGCAAACCTTACCTTGCTCAAAACTCCATCTAAGTCTCTGATGGAAGTTCAATCTATAGAACTCTCTGATCTTTTGGCTACCAGATTTCTCCTAGTTAAATTTTGATAGTTTATTATGCTGTTACATGTTAACCTTGTCTGTCATATCTCCCACAGCATCCAGGAACCTTCTACTCTCTCCTTTGTCCTTCTACACATGACATTCACACAACCATATAGAGATGGTTTTGTCTAACTTATTTGTACAGTTTTAAATTTTAGGTAGTTAGAATTAGTTCAAGCCGGCTTGTAGGTAGTTAAGATATATAGCTATTATAGACATTTATAAGTTTCCTTTCATTGGTGGCCACCAAATGTATTGTGTGTGTGTACATGTGTGTGAGGCGCGCATATTGAGTGCAATTTTTGTTCCTTGTTACGTTCATTGTCTTCATTTGTTGCTATGGTCATTGTTTTGATGTGTCACTACTGTAATTATGTTAATATGCCCTACAATTTATTGTCATATGTAAAAATTTTCAAATTTTATATAAAACAGAAAGATGGTATGTAGCAATTGCAAATTTGCCCAGGTTTTCCCCACCAGCTTCTCAAGCCTCAGAGTAAAAAGAATCTTCCTGCTCTCCTAGTTTGCAGTACACACCCATCACAGCAGGGTGCTGGACGTAGCCTGAAGGCTTAATGGAGGATGGCCACATACTGCACGCAGAGTACAGCCTGTTCTCTTCCTGCCTGCTACAGGATATGACATCAGAAGGACT
The DNA here is from genome assembly GCA_023333525.1 of Aspidoscelis tigris stejnegeri. Lineage (NCBI taxonomy): Eukaryota > Metazoa > Chordata > Lepidosauria > Squamata > Teiidae > Aspidoscelis > Aspidoscelis tigris. The sequence goes on from JALMGA010000001.1 coordinate 14,026,207, forward strand.
TCTGACCTGCCCAGCTGATGGACTCCACCTATCACCTACTTGGATTTTCTCTTGAGGTCACTTCCTTCCCCGCCTTCTGGTGGGGGATATAAAAAGCTGGGCACAGAAATAAACTCTCTCTTTTCCAGCCCATCTTGTCTCCCGCCTAACTTCTTTCTCCTGTGCTCTCTGTCTTTAAATCACCATAAGAGCACATGGTGATCCCTTATAGCCTGCCGGTGGCTAATAAGGGATTTACTTTCGTAACACCCGGTGATCGTACCAGTCTACTGGTACCACGATCGTTGCAGCCCATTTGGGTTGTAACCACGTATCGCTGTGGTCTCAGGACTGCAGCCACGATCGAGGTAGTCAGAAACTACCTCCCCCAGGTTTCCCAGAGCCAAGGATTCAGGTTGCTTATCCGGAAAGCGACACCTAATAGCTTCCCAGGGAAGCCTGAATAACCATCTGTTTAGGGTTTCCAATGCTGGCTAAAGCCCATCCTAAGTATTCCTCCTCCTTTTTATTTATTTCTCTGTGTCTTTGATTTATAACCTGCCCTTCACTGAATGCTCCCAGGGTAGGTAGGGAACTTTTAAAATAATTACACATCATTTTGCTTTGGTATTCCATGCCTGCCCAGGAGGACAGGAATTCCTTAGAAGGATGTATAACCTGCAAGTGTTTATGGCTGGCGCTTTATTCAGGTGTAAAACTTAAATGTAAAACATAACATTACAACTCTAAGAAATTAATGGGAAAGAAAAAATAATGGGAAGCCCTGTCCGAGGAGGAGGAGGAGAACCTTGTCATCTCTCGGAGGGTGGTGGTCTAGTCGTGACTTCCTAGACCTCTCTGCCCTCTGCATGAATCTCCAGTCTGGATGGGCCCTGATCATTTGGAACTGAGGGAGGCTGTCCCACCTGCTTCATAAGTTTTTTTTTAAATTATTACATAATGTATTATTTGTTATAATATGCAATGTATTTTTTACTTATGTAAACTGCCGGGCAAAAAAATGTCTTTGATTTAAGTTGTTGATTATATTTGCTGTTATTCTTTGATGTAATGATTGTATTTGCATTGTATTTTTTTTTCTATTTGTTGTAAACCGCCTTAGGCAAAATTTCCTTTTGGAAAGGCGGTATACAAATAAAAATGGAAATGGAAATAGAAATAGAAATGGAAATGGGTCCCTCTTGTCAGATGCTCCGGACTCCACCTGAGGCCTTTCGCCCACGGGTTTTTGGAACACGTGGAAGACAGCCCGGAATGCGGCATTCACATTGCCGCGGCCGGGTTTGCATCCGAGCCCGTTCCATATGCAGAACACTTTAAAGTGCTCTGCATTCATCCGTGCATGTACGAAGCGCCCCAGGCTGTTTGGGGAGGGAAGCCACACAGCACCCACCTCCAATCCAGATCTATTCCACCCTCCTGCCGCGTGTGCGGAGGCACGGGGAGGGGGGTAGATCCACATCTATTGGATGCGGATCTACCCTGTAAATCCGGATCTTCCGGGGATCCGGATTTAGTAAAACCGGGTGTTCTGGAACCTGGTTTAACTAAATCCGGGTGCAGGAGATCCGGATTAATTTGCCCCTGTGTGGGAGCACCCTTCTTTCCTTAAGGATAAATTGCTCTGGCTTTGGTGTTTGGGATTAGCAGAGAGAGTAGGGAGATTGCTTTTTAAAATAAGACTTCCTGCCTTCCCAAAATGTGTGCCTCCTTTTGATTTAAGTTTTAATCAGTAGTTAAAGCCAATTTTGAGACGTTTTCGCACGGGGCTGAACGGAACGCGGAAAAGACAGCTGTGGACACGTCATCCGCATTGCCCGCGCGCGGCTTGCGTTCCGACGTGTCCGCAGCTGTCTTTTCCGCGTTCGAAATGTAGAGCACTTTAAAGTGCTCTACACGCGTTCCAACGCGGACGAGCCGCCCGCAGCCGTTCGGGAGGAGAAGCGTTCGCGCCTGCTTCTGTCTCCCGAACAGCTGCGGGCGCGCCTCCGACGCCGCGCGGCTTTGACAATCAGCTGTTTGTCAAACAGCTGATTGTCGATCTGCCTCCGCGGCTGTCTGCGCGCCCCTTGCCGGCGTTTGCCGGCTAAGCCAGCTTCGGGCGCTTTGAGCATTCGCACCCAGACGCTCCGGAACGCGTTTACACGCGTTCTGGCGCGTCTGTGTGTGAAAGGGGAAAGCGCCCGGAGCTGGCTTAAGCTTTCCGCCTGAACGCGTTCCGTTTCGAACGTGATGCAGTGCGGAAATGCCTTTGACTTTTCTTCCCTTGACACGTTTTATCTATTTATTTTTTTCCAATTTTATGATTTTTCTTTTGCTTTTAAAGGCAAATGTTTTCTGCCTTTCTTTTTCTTGTGTGTTTTTATTGATATTTTGGAATCAAGGGGAGAGTGATCTCTTCTTTCTTTTTATATTTTTGATGCTATTTTTCCTTATTATTCTGTGTGACTTGGAAAGACAATGAATTTCTTAACTTTTCATAACATAGGAGTTAGATGCCCCTGCAAACACACATCACATGCATTCTTTTTTTGGAGAAAGATCCAGATGAGCAGTCCATAAGGGGAAGACAGCTTGCGTTCCAGATTTATCCAAGAGTCAGAGTGACATATAGCGTCTATATTTCTATAGCATCTTGTCTCGCAATACTTCTGCCTCTTTGGTCTAGCAGTTAAGGAGCTGGATTCTTATCTGGAAATACCGGGTTTGATTCGACACTCCCCCCATGAAGCCAGCTGGGTGACCTTGGGCTAGTCACAGCTCTCTTCTGAGCTCTCACAGCCCCACCTACCCCACAGGGTGTTCTGTTGTGGGGAGAAGAATAGAAAAGCTTTGTCGGCCGCTTTGAGTCCCCTTAAACGGATGAAAAACGATGGGTAGAAAAGCCAACTCTTCTTACTCCTCCATGAAACCTGCTGGGTGACCTTGGGCTAGTCACAGCTCTCTTCTGAGCTCCCACAGTCCTACCTGCCTCACAGGCTGTTCTGTTGTGGGGAGAAGAATAGAAAAGCTTTGTCAGCCACTTCGAGTCCCTTTAAATGGGTAAGAAAAGCGGGGTAGAAAAGCCATCTCTTCTTTTTTCCTCATGGAGGCAAGCAAAGGAGTGAAAGAAGCAAAGCCTTAAAGGACATTGCTGCCAGAGTCTCCAATTTTACCTGGATTTTTCTTTAACAAACATTACCTTTTGCCCTGATATGTTGGAAGGTGTGCAGTGGATAAAAACATCTTTGCTTCAGGGCATAGAGAAGAAGAAAGTCTCTGGTCCAAGACAGGAGAAGAAAATAATGCACTGCACAGTGCAAGTACCCTTTATACGCTTCCTTTCCAAGCTAGCATTTGCTGTAGAATTTACATTCTTAGCAGCCTGCTTATGCAGTTTGCTATGATTCTCTATATAAGCCAGCCGATGTAATTTTGCTTTGCTTATTCCCCTGGAAGTGAAGTAGGTAGATGTTTGAATAAGTATAGCATCACATAAGCTTGAAAGAAAGGTCAGCTCTTTGCCTTACTTCTGACCTTTAATTTGGCAAATTCAAATGCATTATGTGATCTCTTCTGTGTACACAAATATATGTGCAGGTGCATATGTGTTGACACAAATACACACATGCGTACACAAATATTTTATTATTTAGGGGGAACAGCTTATCATACATCCCTCTGCTGATGACTCCCCCCCAACTTTCTCCTCTCTGTCCTGATCTCAGAAACAGAAATCAGTAGTAATACTTTTAACAAAGGATTTCTTCCCTAAAACTCTTGTACGAAGCTGCCACATCCCACATGTTTGCTGTATCGAGCATGTCCCAAAGAACATTGCCTTTCCCATCAATACATCATATTTCTGTATTAGGCCTTGAAAAGGTCATTGGTCTATGAGGAGTGAAGAAAACCTTGTAAATTTCCATTTCTTGGCTCAGTGTTAGCAACTCACTTATCAGTGCCTTTCGAGACAGAGTTGAGATGGTGTATAACAGACTCCTTGGTTCTTTCCTCTGTGGATAAAATACATGTACATACAGTAGTGATATTGCACATTCATTTTCCTAGTGGCCAACATGCTGAACTTGAGATGGCTCAGCAATGCCATGTGAGGCAGCCGATCCTTTGTTGAGAGTAAATTGTGAGAAATGTCCCATTTAGTTTGGTCTTCAGATACATCATGAGCAAGGGGACAAAGTGAATATGTGACTCAAAAATCCTATAACCTCCAAATTTTGAAATTCAGAAATGGGAAGGAAAATAGGCAAGCAGGCGGATGATGATGATGATGATGATGATAGATAGATAGATAGATAGATAGATAGATAGATAGATAGATAGATAGATAGATAGATAGATAGATAGATGATAGATAGATAGGTGAGAGAGAGAGAGATGACTTTGGAAAGTCTAGTAGCTATGAGTTCCTGAAAAAGTCATATTAGGAGTAGGGACGTGCATGAATATTTAAAAAAATCCAAATATTCAATTTGAATCTGATGAATGTTGACATTCGAACTCAAATCGGATTTTTGAAAATACAAATTTGCATATTCAAACTCGAATACAGATTTTTGAAAATCCGATACAGATTTTCAAATGATTCAAATGATCTGTCGTATATGAATCTGCAGGAAAATTATACGTATCTTGCGCTTAAAATACAGGATTAAAATGGGACATGTACGGGATAATATGGGATACATACCCCTGTTCCCTCCCACACCATTTTCCTTTTGTATCTTGTCTCTTTAGATTGTAAGCCTGAGGGCAGGGACCTGTCTAAGATTAATATAATATTGTAACCCGCCCTGAGACCTTCGGGTATAGGGCGGGATAGAAATACAAATAAATAAATAAATAAATAAATAAATAAATAAATAAATAAATAAATAAATAAATAAATACGGATTTTTATGGAATGCACACAGATATGTATAACAGATACGAATGTTGTCAACATTCATATCTTTAAATATGAATCTAACATTTGAACATACAAATGTCAAAAATAAATTTGTGCATATCCTGACACCCCAATACCCCCTGACAAGGGTTATGGGCCCAGGATGTTAACCCCGCGTGTGCTGGTTAGGAGCATCCATTTTGATTCTGCACCTGGAAGCAGCCTCCAGGGCCTAGAGGAGAGTAAAAAGAATAATCCTACATAGTCCATTTCAGGCGCAAGTGGCTGCTAGGAAGCATGATGCCTATCCCAAGTTTGGGCCTATAATAATCAGGATTTGGGCATGTTGACTAACCTTAGTCCCATGTGTGTATGGAGGTGGGAGCCAGCTGGAATGGGGAGCCAACTCAGGTGTGACGTAGGTGTCTAGGAAAGTATTTTTTGGCCCCCATGTCAGTTGGTCATGCCACACAAATACAGGTACAGACAGTCCCTCTATTGGGCTCAGAGCAACTAAACAATGTCTATGTACCTGTTTTCCACATCAGTTCACTGTGTCCTGCCTCATGTACCCAGTGATAGCTGAGAGCTTCCTCCTGACTTGCAACTCGACAGGGAGCACAAATTCAATATGTTCTGCAGGGTGTATAAGAGGAATATGTAGAAGTGGTTTTCATGTGAAGCCAGCTGGGTGACCTTGGGCTAGTCACAGCTCTCTTTCTGAGCTCCCACGGCCCCACAGGGTGTCCGTTGTGGGGAGAAGAAATAAGATTTATCAGCTGCTTTGGGTCCCCTTAAATGGGTGAGAAAACTGGGGTATAAAAGCCAACTCTTCTTCTCCTTCTCCATCTGTCTCCACAGCTATTGAGGATTGGAACAGCCTTGTATGCACTTGACTGCTCTGGGATCATTCCAGAGTGTACAAGGCCATTGTGATCAGGTAAGTGTGAAAAGGCCTTCTGATTCCTGGATGACTGTTTCCACACATTTATGCTTTTATAGTCAGAGCAGAGACACGACTTGTATTAGCCTGTGAAGGTCTTGGTCTCCTCTTCCTCCTCCTCCTCAGCTTAAGGAAGGCCACCATTCTTATACTTGTGAGCCAGTTTGGTCTAGTGGTTAGAGTGCCGGACTCTTATCTGGGGATACCAGGTCTGATTCCTCCCTCCCCCATGAAGCCAGCTGGGTGACCTTGGGCTAGTCACAGCTCTCTTCTGAGTTCTCTCAGCCCTGCCTACCTCACAGGGTGTCTATTGTGGAGAGAATAGAAAAGCTTTGTCAGCCGCTTTGAGTCCCCTTAAATGGGTGAGAAAAACGGGGTAGAAAAGCCAACTTGTCTTCTTCTTGAGCCTTTTCGCACAGGGGTTTTTCAAACGCGTGGAGGGCACGTCGGGACGCAGCATCTCGGCGCGTTCCGACCTGTCGCAGAGAGAAAGCATTCGCATGCTCTCTCTCTGTGACAGCTCGGCCCCTCCCCCGGGCTGCTCCCATTGGCTCCCATGGGCACCCGCACATGCTCAGATGGGCAATAGAAGCCAGGTGGGTGCCCAGACAATGAGGGGCTGCCCCCTTGAGCGTGCTCAGAACGGCCTGGCCTTTCTACACAGAATCAGGCCTGCAGGAGAAGGTAAGACCCTGGGGATGGGTTGGGGGCTTTTGGCTGGGGTTCCTGCCCACCCCCGGAGCCCGATCTGGGGTTCAGGAGCGAGCAGGAACCCAGGGACAGAAGGCAGCCGGCTGCCCACACTGGCTCCATAGGAGCCAATGGGAGCAGCCTGGGGGAGGGTCTTCCCCCAAAACGGGTTGAGAACACTTTCCCGTTTGCACTGGCAGGTAAGAGAACTGCTCTCAAAGTGTTCCTTACCTGCCCGTGTGTGAACGGGAAAGTGTCCTCAACCCGTTCGGGGGGAAGCGTTCCGAGGCGTCTTCGCCTTAGTGCAAAAACGCCTCTTGTCTGAAAGAAGGTACTCTCTGTGGCCCACAAAACAAATTGAAGCACAAAAATGGTGCCAGTGTACATGTCAAACACCCACTCATCCCGAAGTCCTGACTGAGGCACCTTATAACCTCTCTCATTTAGTTATGCTTTGCTTCTATTTAAAGGGAGGAAAAAACCAAAAACCAAATCCATCCTTTCAGGATATTATTTAGCTGTATCTTCCTCTCCAGAGACTGGGCAAAACCCTACACTTGAAATGAGTAGAAACTCGGATAGTATGTTTGCTTTGTGTGGAGCTCAATTCTGATTTTATTTTATTTTTTTAAAAAAATCCAGATAAGCTGATTCAAGTATGTATTTGTCAAGCTATTCAATGTTTAGTAGGGAAAGTGGCATTCAGAAGACAAACATCAGTGAGCTGTTACCAGATTGGCACCACCTGAATACCAATCCATTCTCTCCAAACTGCTTTTTGCCTTAGATTCATTCTAACTCATAGTCCTTAAATCACCCTTTCCCCCCACAGAGGATGGAAATCCATTTTATTTTTCAAGGTCATTGGCAATCTTCTTGGGTCATTAGCTGCTGTTTAGAAAACTGCAAGTACACACACACACACACACACAGAGAGAGAGAGAGAGAGAGAACATGGTAATGGTTCCCTTCACTTTTGACTTTGTTTTTCTTTTCCTCTTTCTCTTCTTGCTTTTTGGATCTGGGTGTAATGCACCAGGTTTGTTTGTTTTCCAACATGAAACTTAATAGGCACAGACCAGGGATTTTGGTTACTCAACACTTTTGTTATTTTAATAGCAGTCTACCCTATACCTTCACTCTGAACAACAACCCCCTGATTAATTAGATAATTCAGCAGAATTAGAATCTTTCTGCATTCACAAAATGTGAGTTCAAAATCAGTGGGCCTGGAACAGCCAGGACAGCAGATTGCAATCACAAGAAGGCAAAGGTGAGATCAGTGCTGTCTACACAGTGACACTGGTCCAAACCAGTCTCTGTTGTAGCCTTGAAGCTCACACAAGCTTTGTGATGGAACTCCCAGCCACCGGTGTGTCTGAAATCTGTCCCCCTGTGATCCTGAACATGGGAGGCATACCTTCTGAACACACCTCCTGTGTCCTAGATCAAGTCTGCTGGTCCACTGGTAAACCCAATTAAATCGACCTACCAATAATCCCCGCCAGGGATTATTGATAGGTCAGGACCTCCCTGCTCAGAGTCCACTCCATCTAAAGCAGATGGAGCTATACAGGGGGAGGTTGGGCTTAGAAAGGCAGATTAACAAGCAGGGGCATTTTGGCACTTTGCTTCCAGGAGTGCAATCAACTCACGTTGATTAATGCTTGCACTTTTGAACACTAGTCAATGTTAGTCTACACACACACAACCGTGATCAAGCACATACCTCCATTCAATCGCAGGGCCAATCCTCTTCAGGGTGCCACCGTCCTGAGTGCGGCATGCTCCATGACTGCATGTGTGTCAATGCCATCGATATGATGCTGCTGACACTCTGCACAGTCACAGTCATGTGAGGAGGTCATCAGAGCTGTCAGTGCACTTGCGTGATGGGACTGCTCACCAGCTGGACATGACAGGTAAGTTTCTGGGGAAGGTTAGATAGCTTGTGGAGCACATTTTTGTGCTCCAGAGCTAGTTCTGGAAAGGCAGGGGATGCTTAGAGGCTGTAACAGTCTCCTCTAAGTGCAGATGCACGCCTCCAGATGTTCACCTATCTACTGGTCAAAGTGTGAATTGGTCCCAGATCTAGTGGCTCTTAATTTCGATTACACTATGGTGTGCCACTGAAATGTGTTCCCCAGTATCCCTGAACACAGGAGGTGTGTCTTCTGAATGCCTCCTGTTTTTTGGATCAGGGCCACTGGTCTATTGGTAGAACCAATTAAATGGATCTACCAGTAATCTCAGTCAGGGTCTCCTTAATCAGAGTTCGCACTCTATCTAAAGCTAATCGCACCATACCAGTGGGAAATGGGGCCTCACGGATCTGCATTAAGGCACAGAAGCCTATATGATTACTACATGCTCCCTTAATCTGGATTACTGTCCCAAGACTTTAGCTTGAGCCTTCCTTGTTACCTGGTCCTATTTGCTATGACAGATGGGGTGTTTCCGTACTAGCTGAGGAAACCGGTTTAACCCTCCCCCCAAGACAGTTTAAAAACACTTACCTTGAGTAGCTTCCACACTGCAGACCGGATTGGAGACACTGCAGAAGCCGCTTCTGCATTTTGGTGCACAAGATCCATCTTAAAAATGGGTCTTGCCACTGAAATACGGATTAAATATGGAGGATGCTTCCTCACATGGCCAGGTGAAGGGACAGATATTTTGCTTATTTGTGTGTACCTGGTTTCTTCTTGCCCTCCATTTCTACCATGCTATTGGCTGTTCACCAGAATCATTAGTAACAAGCCTTCAGTGTTTGGGACAAACTTAGCAATGAAGACAGAAAGGGTGAATTCCCATTACAAGCTTAAAATGGTTTCAAAACGGTTTCGATCCTCGCAGTCCCCATGTCAGGGTTGGCTTAACATGCTTTCCGCATCTTAAATTGCCCCAAAGCATTGTAAATGTTAACACTCATTTCAACAGGTCTCACTCCGGTTCATGCATTTGAAACATTTTACATTTCTTACTGTGGGAACCGTACCGTTTTAGTGGGATGAGAATGCATGTTTAGGGTTTCCCTCACCCAACAGCTTGCTTCCAAAGATAGTGGTTTTACTGTAAAAATCCACCCCTTACAGCAGCTGCTACACTGTAGCAATCTATCCACTTTACACCTGATAACAATGTTGCAATTTTGCACAATTCTGAAAGTTCTGACATTTAGAAAGGGAAAAGAAAGGAAAGCTGCTGCAGTTCTGGGAGATGTGTGAATGTTTTTAAGGCTGTGGCGGAGATTGGGTGAAGGGGGCTTGAGTTGTCACTACTGCTGTGTGCCCTGGGCAATGGGGAGAGGAGGGTAAAGAATTGCTGGCTGCCCAGTGCCATTTTTCCTCCATCCAGGCAAGCGGCAGCCACCCAGCCACCCAGCTAGGCTCTGTGAAGGGGTCCGTTATGGGTGGCACATTCACGCCAGGAGGAAGAGGGCAGGGCAGCCCCAAAAAGTGGCTTTTAGAAAGTAGCCACTTGAGTCCCCCCTTGAGTCATGTACGCCATGTATGATCCTCAGAATCCAGATCGAACACGATTAAGTTGAAAGTAATGGGATCAGGCAAATTCGCGTTTGCATCCGGTTCTATTATTTTGGTTTAGGGAAACCATATTAAGCTTGTAATGGGAATGCGGCCAAACATTGAGAAGCAAAACAAAAAACAAAGTGTGCTTTTCTATCACAGAAGGATTAACCAGTCTGTTTCTGCACTTCATCCCGTAGTATGCAATTAGTCAACATCTGGACAGGTACATTTGCACTTACAGCCTGCCCAGAAGGTGTTTACAGCCTGCAAACATCTCCTGCCTGCCCAGAGGTTGACTAATTGCATACTAGCTGTGGTGCACAAAATCATGCACCACAAGCACACTAACCTTAACCTAACGCAACCGGGAACTTACCTGGGAGCATCCAGCAGCAACCATCTGCACCTTTTCTGGTGTGAGGAGTCATCGGGAACTGTTTCACAAGCACGCTGACAGCTCAGATGACCCCCTGGGTGTTTCTGCACAGGCCCTTTAACACGGATTAAGGACGGATTGGGAAATGCGTGTCCACATTTATGTGCCTATTTAGCACGTGTCCGCATTTCGCTTCCTTTTCTAATGCGGATTTCAGTGGCAAAACCGCTTTGGCGCCACCGCGTCTGCATTAGAGTGGCTAAAGTTACACACTTCCGGTGGGTGCATCCGCACCTAACCGGACTTAATGCGTAACTAATGGATGTTAGTTACACACCACCTTTCAAGTGGTTTTGCGCCGTGAAAACGTATCCACTTAGGATGCATCCTCACGGCGCAAGTGTAACTAACGAAGGCCCTCCCCCCGCCCACCATGATTGGCTCCTACCTTTCGGCTCGCCCTGGCCCCAGAAGCAGTGGATCACCACTTCTGGGACCAGGGCGAGCTTCCCAAAAGCCCACCCTATCCCACCCCGCTGGGAGCGTGGACGATCCCCTCCTTACCTCGTCAGCAGCGGCGTCGTTCTGAGGGTCTTCGCCCAGGATGCCCTCAGGAGCGTTCTGAGCAGGCGCATTGCAGTTAGTAGGCAGCATGCCTGCTCAGAACGCCTCCTGAGGGGTGGGCTAGGGTGGGCTTTTGGGAAGTTCGCCCTGGTCCCAGAAGCGGCGATCCACCACTTCTGGGGCCAGGGCGAGCCGCAGCAGTGAGGTCCCCCGGCTCGTCATGCTTGGCTCCAGTGAGCCAATCATGGCAGGCGGGGGGAGGGCCCTCCATCCCGGATCGGAGCCGGGTGCTATGTGTCCGCACAGCACCCACCTCCAATCCGGATCAGCGCCGCGTGTGCAGCAGCAGCGGTGCGGGGTAGATCCTGATCTCTTAGATCTGGATCTACCCCGCAAAACTGGATTTACCCTGCATATGGAGCTATTAAAACCGGTTACCCTGGGAACCGGTTTTAATAAATCCGGGTGCTGGAGATCCGGGTGTTTTTGCCCCTGTGCGGAAACAGCCCCTGAATGCAACTGTGGCATATCAGGCATGTGCACCCAGACCAGAGATGTGCACAAATGCTCTTTTGACATTCTGTTCAAATCAAATTGAATACCCAAAAATCCAGTTCGATTCAAATCTTTTAAATTTGAATTTAACAAGATTTGATTCACATTTTGCCAAATTCGAATCTATTCGTTCGAATTTTTGACACATGCACATCTTTCTCATATTCATACACATAGTTACACATCCATACACATCCGTATGCGTCCCATAGTTATCCCGTATGCAACCTGTTTTTGTCTCGTATGGATCCGTACAAATGCATCCAGATGCAGGAAAGGTGCAGATCTTCAAGTACGCATCATGTAGGAACTTGTACACCTACGAATGTCTGGATAATTGAAATGGTGAATAGACCCGAAGTTCAAAATTCTATTTGAATTTTTACATTTGAATTTCAGGACATTCAATTCAAGTTCAAATGTAGAAATTTGGTACATTCAGTTGACTTTCAAATACCTACAAATATTTGTACACATCCCTAGACTGGACCCAGGTACGTGACTATCATGGGCAAGGCTATCGTGTATTAGCCTTGCAGATGCAAGCACTAGTAAATGTTTGTCTATCATGTACCTTTCCTGTCCAACGGATGGGGAAGCAAGTGCAGAAACACCCCAGTTTTATGTAGACAACTTCCCTTAGTCAAGGTCAGAGATAGCAGAGAATTCTAGACAAAGAGGAATAGCAAAGCTGAGGACCTCAAGACATTAAACTTGGAAGGTCGGCCCGGGCGACTACGAAGAGGAAAAAGTGAAAATAGAAGAATAGCAAAGTGGGCTGCAAAACTATTAGCAGACGGGAATTGACCTATTGTTTTAGATAAGAAGTCGTGTTTTGGGCTGCTGAGATATATTTCGTATGATTACAATGGCTACTGACTGTGGAAAGGATATATTGGGGGATCATATAAGCTGTACAGTTGCCATAACTAATTCACTAATCACCAGGTTCAGTGAACGAGGGTAGACTGTGCCAAAAAAGCAGCTATTTGAGAGCAGTCTCCATGCAATAGACTCAAATTCGATGGATTTCACAGTTTTAATATTGGCTGCTTCTAAGCTCACTGAAACACCTGCAATGCTAAGCTGCAATGGATTAAAACGATCTGCCTTTTCCCCATTATTTGCTACACACACACACACACACACACACACACACAAACGTCCTTCTTGCCAGAAGCACCCTGTGAATGAAGAACTGTCATCTTAGATGAACCTTTATTGTATGAGAAAGCAAGGAACAGCTGGGTTATACAGTTTTAGGAGCCCCTTTGGAAAAAAAGAAGGACCATCTTTTTTTCTCCCGTCCTTTGTCCATTCTGTGCATTTCTGCTTGCTTCTTTGGGCCTGCTACTGTGACAAACAAGAATGAGAGATGTAGCTCTCCCCTTTGCTCCCCATTAGCGAAGATTTGCTATTTGCTATTCAGAACAGCTTTCTTTTTCTCTGAATGTGTGATGCTTTCCATCAAGGTGGAAAGCTCTGTGTAACTTAGGTTGATTGGGTAGCCGTTGCTAGACTTGTGTTTCCCATGTGCTTTGGGCTATGAGTCACATCAGGTATGAGCTAGCCTGACTGTGTTTGCAGGACTCTATGAGAACAGTGGTTATAGGGAGGTCACCAAGTTGAAGAAAGCTGGTGTAGTTGTTGTTAGATATTTACTCCGTTAACTGGATGATTCTAATGTAAGACTGGCTAATTTGCTCCTGGGATCAATTCAAAGTCCTGACATCACTGTTGAAGAAGAAGGAGGAGGAGGAAGAGGAGGAGGAGTTGGCTTTTTTACCCTGGTTTTCCCACCCATTCCAGGGGACTCAAAGTGGCTGGCAAAGCTTTCTGTTCTTCCCCACAACAGACACCCTATGAGGTAGGTGGGGCTGTGAGAGCTCAGAAAAGAGCTGTGAGTATCCCAAAGCTATCACTGGCTTTGTGGAGGAGTGCAAAATCAAACCTGATATTCCCAGATAAGCATCTGGCTCTTTAACTACTAGACCAAACTGGCTCAAAAGGCCCTAAATGAGTTTTTTTTTTTTAACCAAATGTACTCCATACAAATCCCATATGGCTTGGGCCCCGGTTATCTGAAGGAGCATCTTCTCCCATTTAGACCTCCTATGTGCTGAGATATTAGGGAGAGGACCTTCATGTAGTTTCTCTTCTCTCAGGGGTACAGGGGGTAGGGACACACAGGAGAGTCTTTTCTGTGGTGTCCCCTCCAGACTCTGGAACAGCCTCCCTCTTGAGGTTCATCTGGCACCTAGATTGTCGATATCTGGTTAAAACATACCTCTTCACCCAACATACCTCTTAATCTCTGAGTGCCATCCTGCCAGGGAGGGTGGATGGTGGAAGGGTGGGTAGGTTGTATTTTATTTATTTATTTATTTATTTATTTATTTATTTATTTATTTATTTATTTATTTATTTATTTATTTATTTATTTATTTATTTATTTATTTCCATTTCTATCCCGCCCCATACCCGAAGGTCTCTAGGCGGGTAACAACAAATCAAACAACATATTTAAAAACATTTTTAAGAACAGAATACAAATTAAAACATATTAAAAACACAATTAAAAACACAATACAAATTAAAACAAGGTACTTGGTTAAAAATTTTGATATAAGCTGCTCGCTCCATAGTATATTCATAAGAACTATAACTGGGGAGAGAATGTATCTCCTCAGCCAAAGGCCAAGGCAAAAAGGTATGTTTTTACAGCCTTCCTAAATGATAACAAGGAAGGGGCATGGCGTACCTCACGGGGGAGACCATTCCACAGTTTGGGGGCCACCAACCTCACTACCAAAGGTGGTGGGACAATGATTTTTTTTTTCTGTTGTGACTTGCTCTGAGACCTTTTGGTGAAAGTGATACCTTTTGGATGGGGTAAGGTGGGAAATATATAGTATGAACAATAATATTTTCATGTATTTCACATCATATACTGTATGGAGAATAAAAAACAATAAATTCTCCAAAAATGAGAAGAATTCTTGTGTATCTCTACTCCTCTCATCTCTTTTGGAAATAAGTCCTAAGGTTTTTCTGTTGAACTTTGTAAGTACCCACGCCAGACTGAAACAACTGTGCCTATCTTTCATGTACTATTGTACTTCCAATTGTATAGTAGCAGTCGTTTATTGCTTATCCCCATTATTAGACAAAATACCCAGTACAACTCATGAATTTTATTGTCATTTTCCCCCATCAGATATCACAAATGAAATCAGCTACTAGGTGGCTAAGTTCTTAGCTCAAGCTATTACAACAAGGAAAGAAATGTTCAAAAGATCTTAACTTTATTACTTTTTAAACCTTATTACTGTCTAAATTAAAAAGGGCACTATGATAGCAGGCAGAACAAATGCAAAGGGGCAATCCGGAATGCTAAGAAGGATTTTGAGGAACACGTTGCGAAAGACATCAAAGTAAATATTAAGAACTAGGATAGAAATAAGAAATAGGAATCCAACCAGGAAAGCAGTTGGACCATTAGGTGACAAGGGGTTTAATCAAAGAGGACACAATGATTGCTGAAAGAGGAAGGGAGTCTGAATAATTAAATTGGATAGAAGTAACTCGGTCGTTGAATGTCTTGATGCTGACAAATCTCCAGGACCAGATGGCACTCATCTGAGCATTCTTAAAGATCTCAAATGTGAAATTGATGATCTTCAAATATATAATCTTATATATAACACCAGTCTGAAAAACAGGATCCAGGTGATCCAGGAAATTGCAGACTTGTCGGCTTAACATCGGCTCCAGGAAAGGTAATGAATGAAAAAACAATTAAGGATTAAATCAGTGAACAGATAGAGGAGCATCAACATGGCTTCTGCAAAGGCAACTTGTTATCATTCTTTGTAATTATCAGTAAGCTTGTGGATAAATGTGATGTAGTTGACATTGTCTAGATGAACTATCAAAAGTCCTTTGACAAAGGGCCTTCTCAAGGGAAAGTATCCCACAGCATATAAGATTAGGGATGGCACCTGGTGTTCACATTGCAATTTGGATAAAGTGAGAATGGTCCCATCTGGGTCTGTATGCCTTGGTGTAGCAATGGGCATGGATTGGGATAAGCAGTGAGCAAGTAAATTCTGCTGGTGACATCAGATTATTGAGTGTAATAAAAACTGAAAGAAATTGTGAAGAAAAGCTCTAGAAGGACTACTTGACAAAGGGTGAACTGGCAAGCAAGTGGCAAATGTGCTTTAATCTTAGTAAGTACAAAGTGATGCACATTGGGGCAAAGAACCACAATTATACTTATGAACTGTTGGGGATTGAAATTTATGTGAAAGACCAGAAAAGAGATCTTGGGGTTCTGGTGGACAGCTTAGTGAAGGTGTCAACCCAGTGTGCAGCATCAGTGTTAAAAGCACTGGCAAATTCATCAAGGACTTCCCTTCCACATGTTAGTGCAGAATATGGGAGACTCTTTCCACTGCTGATAAGCGCTGACCACACAGGATGGAATGTATTTCACATCAGGAGGCTAATGATCTGGACTACTGGGCATGCTTCGAGGCTATAGCAGCCTCATCAAAGTGCAGATGCTCTCCACCAGAAGTTCACTAATCATGCAATACTGGCCATAGTGCGAATAGGTCTCAGGGATGCAACATCTAGATCTCTTCAGCCTTGAAAGACAGCATTTAAAAGATGACCTGATGAAAAGGTGGTTAGAGAAAAAATATTACTTTATCACACCAATACATTTCACATTCTGTGAAATAGATGGGCGGGACAGTTAGAACTGAAAAGGGAACGTATTCTTTCACTCAGCGGGTCATTTTCAGTCTATGGAATTTACTACCAGAAGAGGTGGTGACAGCAAGTACCCAGGATAGCATTAAGAAGGGCCAATGCATTTTGAACTTGTAGTCCTCTATTTATAAAGAAGAAGAAGAGTTGGCTTTTCTACCCCGCTTTTCTCACCCATTTAAGGGGACTCAAAGTGGCTCCCCCATGAAGACAGCTGGGTGACCTTGGGCTAGTCACAACTCTCTTCTGAGCTCTCACAGCCCCACCTACCTCACAGGGTGTTCTGTTGTAGGGAGAAGAATTTAAAAGCTTTGTCAGCCGCTTTGAGTCCCCTTAAATGGGTGAGAAAAGCGGGGTTGAAAAGCCAACTCTTCTTCTACTCTTCTTCAGTGTGGGCTGGTAAACAGGAGGACCATTCATACTTTTGGCTGATAATGGACATTTTGGGGAAGCTTTCCTCATGGCAAATGTGAATGTTTCACCTTTACCAGAAGTTTACCAGCCCTACTGTACAGGAGGCCAATTAGGTAAGTGCCGAAAGGCCTCTGCTATAGTCTCCACCAGTGTGAAGATAGCAGGTCCCTATTCCAAGATATAATCCAGAATACGTCCCAGGGCAGAAACGGCCTAACATTCAAAGCTCCTCTGGTACAGCTGTCTTTCCTGGGCATGGGAATTGGCAGCAGTCCAAATAAATGTATAAAACACCAAATACATTTTAATTCTATTATTAATTACTGCAAAATAACAAGTCAGAATGCACTGGAAGACCTTGAGTTTCTATCAATAAAATCCGTGTGCCAATCTGCCTCAGAGTCACCGCTGCAGAATTTATTATAGCTCAACTAGATACATTATTAGGCAACTCAAATGATACATTTTACAAGAAGTGGAGTCGATTTTTAAAATGCAAAAATTTATTCGGATTTTTTGGAAATAAAATATTTCCACCCACGTCAGCTTTGGATTCAGTCTGGCTAACTCTCTGACACTCTACAACACCAACAGCAGTGTGTAAAGAATGATATTTAGAAAAGCAAAGAACTGAATTTATATTCTCTGAGCTGGTAAGATAGGAAGGAGTTAAATATATACATTCAAGTTTGTTAATTTCATTCCAGATCGTCGTCATGGCTTGGCTTTGCGAACAAAGATTAAGGAGGGCTCGACCACGTTTGCTGCATGCGCGTTGGTGGCTAAACAGACCAATGCGGGAAAGGCAGGTCCAGTTGCAGAAGGTACAGGGAAAGTACCTTGATGGCACGGTTCGTCCTGTGTTGTCTTTTCTCCCGAGACTGGTTCTGTGTGCATTCTCAAAGGGGGCAGCAGCGTTGTGGATGATGTGTCTCCATGCCTCTCGGTTTGACTCGGTCCCATGCATTCCGATCCTGCTCCAAATGGCTTGCATGGGGATGCAGCCCATGAGAATTTCAGGGTTGTTCACAAACAGAACAAGGGATGTGGGTTGGGATGGATCTGCAGTGTGGATGGTGTGAGATGCCTACAGACTGGGCCATCATCTCCTGGAGCAGTCAAAACTGTCCCCAAGCCCAACTGTCCCCAACCCTGGCCTAGTGTGGAAATGCGCATGAATGCCATGCCTGGTCTTCTCTATACCTATGCTTGAACAGTCTCTAGGCCCGGTCTTCCTTGTTGCCCAAGCTTAGTCCCATTTGTGCCATTCTGTTTATGCAGTGGCACCATGAGTCCAAGTTCCAGAAAATGGGCCACCTCCAAGGACTTTTCCAAGACCACAAGGAAACATCCTTGGGCTGCAACACCAACAAAGCTGGAAATCTTTCCCACCTGTTTTATGAGCTACATGGGGATGGGGTGGCTGCCCTGAAGATAGCCACCAGCATGCTCTGCATTGCTGCATCACAATTCTAGCCCAATTGGCCAGGAGCATCCTCCACAATGTGTACCATGGATGTGCGTGTGGAAATCGCCAGTGATTGTTCATCTGAAGTCTTTCAACATCAGGGATGTTTATAACAAAATGAATGAATGGATGGATGGATTGATGGATGGATGGATGGATGGATGGATGGATGGATGGATGGATGGATGAGAAAATCCTCCTATTCTTACAAAGATTCTTGTTGGGAAATGCATCCAATGTATCCTAAAAGAGTTCATTATTTTGTCTTATTGGCAAGAACAAATAACAAAGCACAGCTGTAAGAGCTGAAAATATCTCACTTCTTGACAGCTGCACATATTGTGTTAATCAGCCATTGTGGAAACCAGAGACTGCTCAGTCCAAAGACTGTCTATATAGCAAGAATGTGGGCTCTTGCTCTGGCAGAGAAATTGGTACCCTGAATGTGGTGATCCCAGGAGAGGTAAAAGAACAGACATTGGTACAAGATGTAGCTGTTAGCAGCCTATCCCAGAAATACTCTTGAAAAGGGCAACCCAGAACAACAAAGTATAGATTATGTGCTATTTATTTAAGGATATCATCTCTTGGTATTTAATCAGGGTAAGTTTCATCAGTTTTTGGGTGAGAAGAAGCAGTATGTCTTGGGTCCATTGTAGTTGGTGGGATGGAAGGCAAGGCAACAATGACAACAAAATAGAGCTAATGTCCAAGGTGCTAATGTGAATTCTGTGCAAACCCACATCAAAACTGGTGTCAGCAAAAACAGCACATGATGCTCCAGCCCGGATTGCAACATTTGTGAAGAAGACCACATCTTCACTTTGCCATGAGGTGCCCTTCCTCCAGTTCTGGAGTTGCACACTTCTCCAGGTCCCTCCACTGATGCTGCTGGGGACATTTGGCTGATTCTCTAGGGTGTCTTAGCTACAAGGTGGCTGTTTTCAATTCTAAAGATGCCTAACACTTTAAATAGTCTTGCAGCATTTTGCAGCAGCACTGCAATCATTCACAGCATTTCTGGTGCTAGGGGTCATCTGAGGTATCACAGTGACCAGCATGAAGAAGATGGTGGCAATCAGACACATGGTCAGACACAGGTAAGTCTCCAGGGCAAGTGCAAATCCTAGTACATGTAACTTAGTAGGAAATGGATCTTTCCTGTACACTCTCTCTGTGAGTGGATGTGCATGGATAGGAATGTGGTGTGCAAAGTTGCTGGCTTGGTGTGGGTCACCCAGTGGGAACTGTGAGAAAACAGTACATAATCAATATATTTCAAATGGAGTGGGCCATTATTTAAAAATCACCACACCTGTCAATGGCCTTTTCTGTACTTGGCCATATTCTAGACTTGTCGTCCTCATGCAAGCACAGGTTACAGCAGTCCCCAAATGGTGCCTACTGTAGCCTGCATCAGCAAGCAGATGATTTGGTCTCTATTCCAGAATCTAATCCAGAATAAGGCCCAGTACAGAAAGGGCCATGGACACGCAGGAGTTAACCATTGTAAGAAAAATGTGTGCCCCCTTTTGCTGTTGAAGGTGGTGGTACAACCAGGAGGGCCTCCCCTGCAGAGCTTAAGGCATGGGCTGGTCAATATGGAAGAAGCACCAAAGTGAGCTGCCAAAATGGATTTCCTGGGGGTTCAATGCACCTCAGAGGCCAGCTCCACAAATCCTGTGTGCTTCCTAGCTGGTGCGGGCACTGGGCTGGACCCGTGCCACCCTGCAGATGGCATTTTTCCAGACCACATTTTCCTTGTGGTGTGCATGAGAGGATCTTGCTGATCCAGATCCCATTGGGTCAGGGCACAGCAAGGTAAGAGCAGAAAGGACCTAAGTCAGCTAGCCCCAGCGTGCCTCTTTATAAACCTGTGCTGAGCCCTCATGTGGAATATTGTGTACAGTTCTGAAAGGATATTTTGGAAGGGGTTGGGGGAATGCAGAATAATTAGGTAGTTGGAACTTCTTTGTTAAGAAATCAGGAGTCAACATCTAGACCTCTTCAGCCTTGAAAGTGTGTGTGTGTGTGTGTTTTAAGAGAGAGAGGAAAACTGGAAGAGAATGAGAATAAGGGGGGGAAAGACAGATACTTCCCAGCTGAATTTTGTTCAAAGCAGGCAAGCACTGCCAGAAACTGCCAAAACAATGAGTAAAATGGCCTCTTCTGTCCTTCCTTTGTCTTCTCTCTCTGTGACTCCAGAACAAAAGAGGGAGGCGCACTGGCGAACTGGAAAGTAAGGAGAACACTCCAGAGGCACCTCTGTATTATGAAAACAGGTTGGAGAAAAAACGCTGTTCCAGGAAATGAGTCTATTAAATATAGAGTCTATTAAATCAGAGTCCATAAACTTGAGTTCTCACTATATTTATATAGAAAAAAATTAAATAGAAGAAAGCCACCATCATGAATACTGGCCGATCTGCAAATATAGCTAATTGTGTAAAGATAAAAAGTGGCCTTTAAGTCATAACTGAAGATTGAGGCCATGGCCCTCTGTGAAGCCAACTTGGTGGTGAAAGTGAAGTCACTTCAGAACCATCTCAGTGTGCTCTGACGGAAGGCCAAGTGCTGGCTCTCAGAATAGAGTGAGAGCCCTCTGTTCTATTAGTGGCAGAGTTCACCTTCTCCTGGACTAATTTTGGTTGGCACTGGGGCAGGAGAAGAATTGCAAAACCATGTCATTCCCATGGCAAGCAAGATACCTACCTCGCACTAGTCTTTCTGCTTCTTGTAGCTAACGCATGACTCATCTGGGAACTTCTCCAAGCAGCTCTTGCATTTAATTTAGAACACTTTGCAATTCATTGCTATTCCTTTCGCTTCTGAGATTAGAGAGTTTGGCAAAGGAGGCCAGCGTGGGGGGTGGGGGAGGAATGCCACCTAAGTTCACAGTAGCTGGACATAGTAACATCCCCAAGTCAAAGCAGCAGTGGGGGCAGCAAACCTGCATTCCACCCACAAAACCCTTGAATAATGAAAATTCATGTTGTGCAAGTGTTTGCCTACTTTGGAAAACTGAGAGTCAGCAAACCACAGAGGTCTGATTTGCAAATGTGAGTTAGTGTCACCACAGAGTTGACACCAGTGGAAGTCAAGGGTACCATAGACAGGTGAACCAGGGCCTGTCTGCATTTTGGTGGTGGAGTGACCCAAAACAATTGCTGGATCACTCCATTAGCACCCAGGTGCTGCATCAATTCACCTGAAGCTGCCATAGCCCTCTCTGAAAATGATCCAGCTGTGGATTGTTAAAAATGCTGACCAGGAGCAGCTGGATTGCTCCTGGATGGCAGCCTTTATACACTCTTCCAAGTGTAGCATGGTAAGTGGGGTCCCTGTGGCTGCACGGTCATGCATAGCTGCCAGATCACCATGGCAACATCCAACCATGCACTGAATGCTGGTTCAGACACTGGACTGATTTGCACTTCAGCCTGTAGTTCACAACAGGTGAACATCTGGGCGAGTGCATCTGCACTTGCAAGGAGGTGCTTACAGCCTACAGCCTGTCTTCCCAAATGTTCACCTACTGTGAACTAGAGGCGGTGCATGACATCGCACACCACAAGCTTTTCGGCAGAGTGACCCTGAGATAAATCACTAAGGCACAAATGCAGCCTTACCCCATGTGACCAGAACTTACCCTACATGTCCAGCTGGTGACCATCTGCACTCTGTCCAGGTGAGGAGGTCAGCTGCAAGCATGCTGGCAACTCACATGACCTCCTGACACTACTGTGACTGTGCAAAGCATAAACACCACCATAATGATGGTGTTGATGCATGCGCAGTAGCGCAGGACACTGTGCTCAGGGTGGCCATGCCCCGCGGAGGATCGGCCACACGACTGAAAACAGGTAATTGATCGATCACGTGGGGGGTAGGCTGTCGACTACTACTAGTGGGTCCTACTCCAAATTATGGAGGTGTGCAAAAGATGCATGCCTCCATGTTTCAGTTTACAGGGGACCCATTTCAGCAGTACAACTTATTGAAATGAATTCCTCAAGGGGTTCCTGGCTTTTTGAGCATGTGGAGGCCAACTACAACACTTGCTGCAGCTTTGGGACTGGTGTGGGGCTGGAATCGGTTAGCCCAATTGTTCCAACCCAAAGTGATCCATACCAGCTTTGGAATGGATCACTTTGTTCCAGATCTACTGGAACCAACTTAAGGAGTAAGTGCTGAAAGGCCTTGGATATCCTTTGAGAAGGTAGAGAAAGGTGCTCTTCATGCTAGGTACCTGCTATGGCAATCGTGTCTTTGGGAACACACTCATCATGCAGCACTTCTTGCCACCCCAAATGGAAATGCGGCAGCTTGTCTTAATTGCTAAATAGTGACTTGGCCTACATAACTGATTATGGTCTCAGTATTGTTTTGTGATTGTAACATTTCATGACAGCTCTACTTTTTCTAAAGGCAAAAGATGCCTTTCTTCTGAAGTTTTTTTTTTCTGGCTAAGGATAGATGGTCACAATTCAGGGAAGCTATTACAGTTTCCTTCAAAGATAAGCATCCGTCCTCAGGGAAAATACTGCAGCTTCACTGATATGCAGCCATCCGCCTGCATTAAGGAAAGCCTAATGAAGGAGAGTCCACCACATTTGGAGCCTATTTGTTACACTCTCAACCCACTCACACTGTTGGGAAATTCTATAGCCATTTTCTTGTAATTTGAGTCCATTGGCCTTGCCTTCTGGAAGAAAACAAAATACATTTGACTCATTATCTAAGCGACAGCCTTTTGGATATTTAATGGTTATTGTCTTTGTTGAGAAAGAGTGCCACCATCCATGCTATGAAAGCAGGCAATGGAGAAAGACCTTGAAATGGGTCTTCTAGAGAGGCTCAGTTGTGAACAAAGAAAGTATTCCATTAAACAAAAAATAATACAAATATTGATTGATTGATTGATTGATTGATTGATTGATTGATTGATTGATTGATTGATTGATTGATTGATTGATTGATTGATTGATTGATTGATTGATTGATTGATTGATTGATTGATTGAAGTGTGGTAATGGCCACCACCCTGGATGACTTTGGTGAAGGACAAGGAGCTCTATCGATACCAATCAATTTGTTACTGAAAACAACAAGTTTCTAATGGAGAAATATAAGCATGCAATGTGATTATGCTGAGCCTGTAAGTCTTCCATTGGGATCTGCTCAGTCACTGGAGTAGATGAGCCATTGGACTAGTCCAGTAGGTCAGATCTTACATGTTTGCATCAGTAGCATCCTTGCAAACACAAAGAGACCCTGTGGATGAAGGCTGCCAAATAGAAGTACACCCTTTGGCAAACGGAAGGGGGACTCTGAGGCTGCGGTCACAATGTAGCCTTTCCTGCAATGCACCCAGGGATGGACGAGGAAGGCAGCCATACCCAGACTATTTTCATTCTAGCATGGCCTATCCACACATACCTGCTGCTGTTGTAGCCTGGCCCTTCCAAGTCTTCATATAAAAAGGTAAGCCTCAGCTGATGAGGGGACAGGGGGCTGCTTAGTGAGATAAGGAGGTGTTGCGGGAGGGTAAAGGGGTGAACTCAGTAGTGGGGTGGCCATTGCAGGAAAGTGAGGGGGCAATGAGGGTGGGTGGGTTCAGGCACTGAGGGGGCAACATAGTGGGGGCTGTTTTGGGGGGGAAAGGTTTGTGTGTCAGTTGGGCAGCACAATTGGTGGTTTAATGGGGGTTGAGTTTGCATGTTGTGAGGGGTGGGTTTGCACTCTGCAGAAAATGCAATGGGCGCATTGAGGCGGTAGGGGCTGGGTTCACATACTGAGGGAGTAACACAATGAGGGGCATGGCAAGATGGTGAGGGGGTGCTGGTATGTGGGTTCACTTGTGAAGGGAACAACAAGATGGTGGACAATGTGGAAGGGCAAGGGGGCAGTGGGGGCTGGGTTTGCATATCAAGGGGGAGGGCAGTGCAGGAAGCTGGAAGTTGCTGGAGTGGCGATGGCTCTATGTTCCAGGGGGTGATGCAATGGGTGGCATTGAGAGGGAGTGCAGGGGTGTGGGTGTGGGTGCAGATGGGGAAAGCCCCCCTCACCACTGCCACTGCCACTGCCTTTGCCTCTGCCTCTGCCTCTGATGCCACATTGAAACTTTCCAGGTGAGGGGAACAGCATGATGATGGCGGTTGCAGGTCTTTGCCTGGCCCTAGGTCCATTTCTGACAAAAAATGAATCAGCACTAGAATTATCCAGTTACAGGCCAGGTTTCTGGCCAAGAAAGTCCTTCTGGCTAGGAAAGTATTTGAAAATAAACAGTTGTCCACTTTGGTGTCTTTTTTCTGAGGAGTGAAGATGATCTCAGTCCTCATAAAAAGTGAGGTCTGACCTTGTTCTGAGGCTCTGGAGAAGCACCCTAAAAGATGAATTCTGCAGAGGGAAAACACGCATTCCCACCTACAGCCAACCTGGAGTGAACCCGCATTACTCTGATTCGGAGTAATCCTGGTTCTGCTGTGGGTTAGAGGTGGAGGCCGAGAACAGCACCGACTGTGCATCAGGCTGTTCCCAAATAAAACCCACAGCTGTGCACAAGCACATCTGTGCCCGCTGCCAGCCTCCTCCTCCCAACATCCTTGGCTGCCTTCCTTCTGGGTAAGTGTGGCCCAGCTCCCGGCTGTCCTCCTTCACTCGGCTTTAAACCGAGCCAGCCTTTTCCCCTGTTGAAACAGGGGGAGGGAAAAGGAAAGAAGGCAGCCAAAGACATTAGGAGTAGGAGGCTGGCAGTGGCTGTCTTCCTTCCTTTTCCTTCCCCTGCTACCTGCTGCCCGACACCGCCACATCCAAGAGACTGAGTGAAGGAGGGCAGGCGGGTAATTAAGCAAGGGAGTGTGTGGAGGGGAGGTTTCAACAGGGGGAAAGAAAAGGCTGGCACGGTTTAAAGCCAAGTGAAGGAGGACAGCTAGCAGCTGGGCCACACCCCCTCGCTCACTTACCTGGTTGCCGACTATCCTCCTTTGCTCGGCTTTAATTTGAGTCAGCCAGAAAACCTCCTGTTGAAACAGGGGGTTTCCTTCTCCGGATTTTCCCCAGAACATGGGAACAGGGGGCTAAAATCCAGAGTGGATCCAGAGTACTGTGGGATTTAATGGGAACCCTCAATGCCAAATCCGAATCTACTCTGGATTTTAGGCCCTATGAGGATGTGGCCATATTTAACAATGCTTTCTATCCCCAAAGTTCAGGAATCCTACAGAAATCTTTCCAATCCTTTTCACCTTCATTTCCTCCCACATCCTGTATGCAGCAGGCCCCTTCAGTGATTAGAAAGCCTCCACCTATTTACAACAAGAGAAATGCACTTTTGTGCAGTGTGAATGTTAAGCAGAGACATGTCTCTAGCAAAATGTTCTCTGCTAGTTATGCTCCTGTTCACTGGCAAATGTCATGACCTGTATTACTCAATATGCATTAAAGAAGCTGTCAGCTGAAGCGCATTTGGGGAAAATAATACCAGCTTTTAAATCTGTGTGCTCGGATTCCCCCTCCCTGTGTCTTCTGGCATTTTGTTCTGTTACTGCCATACTAAGACGATGCCCTCTTGTCTGATGGCATCCATGTATGTGGTCAGCTGTCTGACAAAACTAATGGTGTAAATTGCCTTTGAGGCTTCCACCACAAGGTGCCAAAAAGGAATATCTGAGCATTGGGTGTCCAGTCCTGGAGGGGGGCGATGTGCCACCTATTTGCCCTCCCCCTCCTGCCTTTCCAGATCTCAAGCATGGGAAACAAAACTTTCTTGCCCTTGAAGTTTCTGCCCAGACTCCCCCCAAAACAGGAAATGTCCCAGGAGTAGGAAAGCCACCTCTGCTTTCACTGTCCCTCTACCCAGCAGCTTCTGTGCGTATCTGTACGTATCCCGTACGTATCCGTACAGATATGTATGAGATGAATATGAGATGGATATAGGATATGTATGGGGTGTGTACAGATGTGTACGTATACGTATGGGATGCATGCAGATGCATATCATCGAATTCGCATCCGGATGTATAGAGTATTCAAACGAATATATATGAATACATTCATATTGAACTGAATGTCTGCACATTCGAAATTGCATATTCGTGCAAATACCAATATTGGGGCATTCGGTTAGTTATGAACTGAATGTTGAAAATCGCATCTGTGCACATCTGTAATATGAGTGAATGGGGTGGGAAACATCATGGGTGGGTTTTTCTGCCCTACAAAAATGCCCTGGAAGGTAGGTGAGGCAGCATCCATTCGTTATTTATTTCATTACATTTGTATCCTGCCTTTTACCCAAGTGTCCCAGGGCAGGTCACAGCTTATAATTTAAAAAAAAAATTAATATAAACAGAACAAAAATATCTTAGAAATACCTCTTTGTAATACCCTTTCACTAAACAAGGACTGACTTTTCCTCCCCACATTCAGGCAATGTTATGGTTTAATATGTTCATTTAATATGTTGTTTTTGAAGACATGACCAGTTTATATTTTAGACCAAAATGTGTGCTTTGACCTGCTGGATTTTGATTTAGCAAGAAGCAAGGGGAACAGAACTCTGAGAAGAACTGGAGTCAGCAGTTGTCTGAAGACTGGCAATGTGTAGAAGCGAATTCCCAAGAGGAAGTCTTGCTTTCATGGAACTAGTCGATTACACAATATAGTAAGATATAAAGGACATAACACTGAAAATAAGAAAGATCTGTAGTGCTACTTCTGCTCTCACAGGCAGGCAGAAAACCAAAGTCATTCTGTCTGAAGGAAGAACTATGAGCCAAGAATAATGTTGTGTCTCAAACAGGTGGCGTTCTGTAAGCACCCACATGCGTGCGTGCACGCGCGTGCCGGGATAGCAGTTCCAAAATTCTTGGGTGACCAAGAGTTAAAGAGTGGCCAGAAATGCCGAGTTCAAATTACCAGAAGGTCTGCGTTGTCATAAATCAATCCCAGGATCAGGAATGCTGAGAATACAGGAA
Organism: Aspidoscelis tigris stejnegeri; assembly: GCA_023333525.1. Classification (NCBI taxonomy): domain Eukaryota; kingdom Metazoa; phylum Chordata; class Lepidosauria; order Squamata; family Teiidae; genus Aspidoscelis; species Aspidoscelis tigris. The sequence goes on from JALMGA010000001.1 coordinate 14,053,389, forward strand.
CCGAGATTGCAGGGAAAAGAGCTGTTGTCTGCAACAGTGTATGTTGAGTTGGGCATCCTTAAGTAGGAGAGGGCACCTCTCCAGTGCAGGTGCTATGCAAAAGTGCTGAACCTCTCAGGTGTTCTCATTATTGTCTGAGATGGGCATTGGCTAGTGTCTGAGTCTGAAGTGTCTCCATCACACTCCCCTGCAGTGTGTTGTCTTCACTTTGAATAGCAGGGAAGGTTGCCTCGGGTTGGCTGGCTTGGCCAACGAGTGCCTCTTCCTCCTCCTCGGAGGTACTGACGGTATGAGTCATGACAATGACTTTTTAGAGTAATACAGACCAATCCACTTGGTCATTCTGGCCAAATGGTGATAGGTGGATGAAAGTTCATAATTTCTCCCTCTATCTTGTGCCATTTTTATCCTTAACAAAGGACAATATTGATATCAGACCGCCTGCCTCCCAGGAGTGTGACATGCCAACATGATTCCAACGAAACCCTATGGAAATTTCTTCTCTGGACCCCATGTGTGTAAATCTGCCAATTGTGCAATGGTGTGATATATAAACTAGGGCCAGACTAGGTGCTTAGTGGCATGCAAAGTAATCAGAGTTTTTCAGTACTCTGATCTTACTTCTGATTGTATTTTAATTGCATCAAACAAAGACAGACATTACTGTTTCCAGTCCATTACTGTTTACTCCAACTTCTGTCATTCATGTAATTTCCTTTGCAAGTGTCAACACTACTTCTTGTAACTCTAGCCCTTCTGCACTTATTGTTGATTCGGATTAAGGCGCCTCTTAATCCAGATCATGAGCCTTTTCTCTGAAGTGGATGTCACCCATTATGCCAACTTCATACCTTTATGCTAGCAGAGTTCTATAGACATAATTAGGGATGTGCATGAATATTTGGCACATTTGGAATAGGGTGTAGGCCCTATTGGTGTGCAATTTGGATAGATCCAGGAGTCAACAAAGTTTCGTCAAATATTTATGAACATTTGGGTGATATTTGTGCATGAAACTGAAATCCCAGCCGCATTTGGGGTTGGGATTTGGTGATTTACCTCAAATCGAATGGGGGAATTTGGCTTCATGCATATCCCTAGACAAAATCCCATCTACAACACATGCCAAAAGGAAGGAAAGGCCATATTTAGATATCCCTTCCCAGCATCTTCTCTTCTTCCCTCATAGTTCCTGCCACAACTTGCCCATAGATTTGAGTTATGTCATGTGGAGTTTCCATCCCCTGAGTTGGACAACCCCAGGATCCAGGTGTACATAAAAGTGCACACTTAGGCTGTGGTCACACCTAAGGTTTAATCCAGCTTCAGTCCACCTTCAGAGCGAGAGAACACATCAGCAATGTGACCAGTAATTTTCTTTCCACATTATCTATGCCACAGTGAATTTTCTGAATTATTTAACAGAGCTTATCACTTTGCTGATCTGTTCTCTCGCTCTGAGGGTGGACTGAAGCTGGATTAAACTTTAAGTATGACTGCAGCCTAGGAGCAGCTTTCATCACCTCCAATCCATCCACCCTCCAAGCTGTTGCCTTCTGGGATTGCTGAGGCATTGCCACTGGAAGATCATTTTCTCTCCTCTGAGCTCCACTGTGCTTCATTTGCTGCTTGCCTGCTATTTCCCTGCTTCAATCCAAGGTGGACAAGGACTGCATCTCAATACTATCCTTGCTTTGGCTGAGGCATGGAGCTAAGAAGCTGTAACTCTATCATTCTGCTAATACTGCAATGCATCCACTGCCTAGGCGGGTGAGGAAACTGGATGCTCCTGGCAGAGCGACATTCTTTGGGGTAGTGCGGGATCGTGTTGCACACGGATATTCGAAAACTCAAATATCCTATTCGAATCCATCGAATGTTGACATTCAAACTCTAATCAGATTTTTGAAAATCCAAATTTCCACATTCAAACTTGGATCGTATTTTTGAAAATCCAATACGGATTTTTGAATAATTCGAATGAGTAGATTCGTATATATTGTATACAAAACAAAACAGAACACGTATTTGTACAAATAATATGAGATGAAAACAGGGAAAACACGGGATGAATAAGGAATAAATACATATTTGCACACATTCGTATTTCGGATACGAATCTTATTGACATTCGTATATCCGTATACGAATCGGATTTTCAAAAATCAGGATTTTGGAAATTTGAATCGAATCACATTTTTGAATATTCAATTTGACTCAAATTCAAAAGCCAAAAGTACATTTGTGGGCATCCCTAGCACAGAAAAGGTTTTAGGTCTGATTTCTCCCCTTTCCTCTCTTTCTTATAGTAACTTGCCATTTCTGCCATTCCATGCCTTTTTAGAGTTCTGTTTTTAGCAGTTTTTATTTTGCACTGAAGTGTTTGGACTTTGAAATCATTTCTCTGCTGTCTGTTTGCTCTTTTATGAACACTCTTCCGGTTGATCGAAGTGTGCAAGACCTTGCATTTTTTGAGCTTGTGGCTGGGCCGAGCTAAATTTCCCCCAGTTAAACTAGTGTCCTAGACCATTGCTTGTAACATGGGTTAACAAGGGTTAAAGCCACTGTCCTAAATGAACATCCATGAATATATCAGTAAAATGGATGAACTGCTAAAAGGATGCCTCAGACAGCTGCAGGCAAGGTGCATGAATGAAGAGCAAGCAATGGAGGTGCTTTGGGAAAACAAATCCTTTCACGGAAGGTACCCTTGGCAGATCACGGAAGTGGCTCACATGTGCATTATTAAAATCGGTCTTACGTACCCTTCGTGAGCCAGTTTGGTCTAGAGGTTAGGGAGCCGGACTCTTACCTGGGAATACCGGGTTTGATTCCGCCCTCCCCCATGAAACCAGTTGGGTGGCCTTGGGCTAGTCACAGCTCTCTGCTGAGCTCTCACAGCCCCACCTGCAACCCAGGGTGTCTGTTGTGGGGAGAAGAATAGAAAAGCTTTGTCAGCTGCTTTGAGTCTCCTTAAATGGGTGAGAAAAGTGGGGTAGAAAAGCCAACTCTTCTTCTCCTCCTCCTCCTCCTCCTCCCCCCCAGTCTCCCTCCCTCCCAGGTACAGCAGTTGGATAGGGATGTGCACAAATGACATCCCCCCCCTTTGTTTAATTTGAATCAAAGGGGAGGAATGTTTGGCTTTGTGCAAAGCTCCCCCACCATGAATGTGGGAAGTTTCATCTTTGCATGTGAGCATCCATTGAATGTTCACATACAAAGGGAACCACCCATCCTCTCCCTTGCCTCCCACCTCCCACCCATTCATCTTTTCCCACCACCACTGCCCCTGCTGCTGCTGCACCTTCCTCAGAGGTTCAAGTCGGCCTTCCAGAGGTGTCCACACACTTGGACTGGCCATCTCCATCTGGTCATCCCCTGATGGGGGTGGCCATTAAAGACTGTTCTGTGTACAACTTACACTGAAAACAGAAACTGGGAGCGAATTTATTTTATTTTATTATTTGTTTATTGTTACAATTTCTATTCCACCCTATACCGGTAGGTCTCAGGGTGGGTTACAAATTTTAAAACAACAAATTATTACCTATATATATTAAAAACAATAATATCCATTACAAACCCTTAAGAGATCAAACATATTTAAAAGTATATACTAAATATTTAAATACTAATATCTGCAGTGGTGGTGGTGGTGGGGATATAGTCACATTAGCCAAAGGCCAGGACAAAGAGGTGTGTCTTCACCACCTTCCTATATGTATATAGAGAAGGAGTGTGACACACCTCGAGGGGGAGACTATTCCATAACCTGGGGGCCATTACTGAAAAGGCCTTTTCCCGGGTGCCCACCCGTCTCACTACTGAGGGTGGTGGGACAACTAGGAGATCCTTGCCTCCAGATCTCAGGGCATGGGCAGGTCGGTATAGGAGAAGCTATTCCTTTATATATTTGGAGCTCAAGTCATTTAAGGCCTTGTAAGTCAGAGTTAACACCTTGAATTGGGCTTGGTAGTGTAAACCACATTTACTAATATTGATTATCAGTCTCTCCATCTGGTTCCCTCAGAAGCCACTGCCCTTTGACCTGATGGCCATAGAGTTGAACTGAACTTGTTCCCCCCTTACAGAGCAGTTTTAACGATCTTGGGAGGTACCGAATTTGCACGTCATCCCTAGTGCACAATGCCATGCAGCCATTGTGGCTCTGTGCTCTTGGGGCACATAGCCTGATGTGGCCATACAAATCTTACCACTGGCAAACAGGGGCCGCCTGGAATGAAAACGGAAGCATGCTATCCTTCCTGTCTGCCTCCCAAATTTCATACAGATTATCCGAAATAATTTTGGGAATATGGAAAACCTTCAGACAGCTGGCATTGGGCTGAGAAGAAGATCTAGAACTATCTTATTTTTTCTTCCTTTGAGAAAACCTTTCTGTGTTTCAAAAATAGATACCTTTGTGTGCACACATTTTCTTTTTTCTTTTCTCTTCTCTCACTCTTTTTTTTATTTTTTTAAATCAGGAATAGATGGGAGGTAGAACATCCCTCCAGAAGGATCTGACATTAGCAGCAAGTGAGCAATTGTATGGGATGGAATTGAAGAACTCAATGGAGAAAAGTGATAAAAGAAGAGGAAGAAGGAAACCTGAAGTATCTATTTGGAGAGAGAGAGAAAAGGAAAGTGTTGGCAAAGTGTGAGCTGTGGGACCCAGAGAGATTATAATATCCACTTCTCCTAACACCCTTCCACAAAATTATGAGTCTAATGTGCTGAGCTATTCCTCATAAATCCAGATGAAACTGGAGCTTCCAGGAGAGGTTTTCTCATGTGGAACCAAAGGCACTAACTATAAATATCGATAGTGAAGATAGTGGGAATATTTCACTTCATGTGCTCACAGCCAAATGTATATGTGTCATTGCTTCAAATTATTTCCATGTGTTCTTCGTAGGGGAACAATAGAAGAGATTTGAGAGAGAATGCTCCTTGGAGATCTTTCAGCTTTTCTTCACTTACCTTTGGGTTGGAAAACAGTGTAGACTATGGACCTACCATCTGCACCATACCCCAGTCCAGTGGTCAGCAAACTCAATAGTCAGCAGAGCCAAATATCAACAGTACAACAACTGAAGTTTCTTTTGAGAGCCAAATTTTTAAAACTTTAACTATATAGGTAGGTACATGGTTATTAACTTAATTAAGGTACTCCGAAGCTGGAAGAGCCACACTCAAGGGACCAAAGAGCCGCATGTGGCTCCCGAGCTGCAGTTTGCAGACCCCTGCCCCAGTCCAAGGTAGGTCATGCCCAGTGCTGGTATGCTTGCAGGAAGGAACATAATCCCAATCAGGGAGGTCCAGGTCAGGATTACCAGTATCTACTAGTGAACCGGAGAGCCCTAGTTTAGAACATGGAGGTCTGCAGATGGCATGTACTAGGGATGGGCAAGAATATTCCAAACATTCAAAATTCAATTGAATTTGTTTAAATTTGGACATTCAAATTCAGACATTCTTATTTGTACAGATACGTACTCATTACACAGGTATCTGTACACATATGTACGGATATGTATGGGACGAAAACAGGATGCATACGGGATAAAACCAAGATACATACGGGTGCGTACAGATGTGTACAGACACATAGAAATGTTGTCGACATTCGAATCTTCAAATACGAATTGAAAATTCATACAAATATATTGATTCAGTTTGAATCAAATCTGAAAATTGCATTTGTGCATACCCCTAGCATGTACTGGTGTAGTGGACTACTGGGGGACCCATTTTAGCAGTGCACCAAAGCTTACCACCAAAACCGATCCTCTAGTCACTCCAAGGCTAAGGGGTGTGCACAAATGCAATTTTTGGGATTCGATTCAATTCGAATATCTGAAAATTTGAATTGATCAAATTTTTAATTTTTAAAATATTTGTGCACATCCCTACTCTTAGCCTTTTGAAACTCTCAAAGACTGGTCCTAAAGCATGCATAAGCTTTGGGGCCAAGATGGGGGCTGGTCTGGATGAGTATTCTCATACAAATTGTAATGAGATCTATACTAATGGATTTCACTGGTTGAGACCCATTGATCTAGATTGTGGCTTCTCAGTGGAGAAGTGTCCTGTGTTCTCTTCCCAGTATTACTGGAAATGACAGAGAAATTCAATTGTTCCCTCCTGGTTTGTCAGTAAATCAACTATTCTCAGCTGTGACTCAGGTTCAGAATGCAATCTTTCCTTTGTGTTTCTAGACCTCTTGCATCCATTCTGTTTCAGTAGAAATGCAGTACGTACAAGAATATATAGAGTTTAGAAGGAATATGTAAATTCTTCCTAAGCAGTGAGAGAAAGTCACAGCAGTTGATGCATTCCAGCAGCTGAGCATCAAAGTAATGGTGTGAGAAGCCCAGAGCAGAAAACTCATTTAACTATTGAAGAGAGCATAATGCAATCCCATCTCCCACATAAATAAATAAAGCAGGTATGAAACAAAGTCCAAAATAAAAAGCTTAGTTTGTAGTTAGTAGAGAAAAGTTTTTTTTTTTAAAAAAAAATCAAAATCTTTGAGAATGCCTAATTAGCTAATGCAGTGTTTCCCAAAGTGTGGTACGCATACCCCCAGGGGCACGGGAAGAGTTTGGTGTGGGTACATGTGAATGTAACAAATAAATAAATAAATAAAAATGTTTTGATTTTTATTAAAGCATATGTTTTTTATGAGGGGTACTCAGTGTTACAAAAATTATAGAAGGGGTACACATATGTCAAAAGTTTGGGAAACACTGATGGTTGTGTGTCTATCATGCAGCAAAGGAAACTTAAGGAAGGACAGTTGCTGTTATTCTTAATGGAGACCAGTTGCCCAGAGGACCTGATTAAGATGCCTTTGCTGCATACGGTCCTTCCACCATTCCTTGCAATTTTCCAGATAGGTGGAATATCATCCATCCATCCATCCATCCATCCATCCATCCATCCATCCATCCATCCATCCATCCATCCGGCCAGCCATCCGGCCAGCCAGCCAGCCAGCCAGCCAGCCAGCCCATCGACGAGGACGAGGACGAATGAGGGGACGAAGCCCAGTGTCTGTCTATCACACCTGCCCCAGGAGCACAAAACCCCAGCCACACCCAGCCCTAACACTGGCATGGACGAGGGGAGGGAAGCTTGGGGATCTCTGTCTCACCTGCTTTATAGGTTTCTTTATTATTATGAAATTTATTACTTGTGATTCCATAATGTATTATTTATTATAACATGTGATGTATTATTTGAAGCTGGATTTTTTTCTCTATTATGTAAACTTAGAGAAGGGAAAGGAGGAGGACCTGGCATTATTGCCCATTTTCCCCCTCCCCCAATGTTTTGTATAATTTCATAGTGTATTATTTTGTTTATATAATTTTTTTACATATATTTATTTAATGTATGTTGTATTCCTTTGCATTGTACTTTTCATAGGTGGTGTAAACTGTCTTGAGTAATTTATTATAAAGGCAGTATACAAATAAACTGAACGAATGAACTGAATCCATCCACCCATCCATCCACCCACCCATCCATCCACCCTTTTTGGGCTAGGACACACAGGGATGGAATGTGGCCCTTACCTGCCTAGGTGTGAATGGGGAATCTGTCCCCGCATGTCCTAGCCTAACTGCACTAACGGCTGTGGTGTGAAAGGCCTCAGGTCCCCAAAACCCAGGTGTATCAATAGCTACTATAATGGATGACTCGATAGTGTCTCTGGGTTAGGAACAAAAGGCAGGATGTCTCTTGAGGATTTGTCTGGAATTGGGAACAAGTAAAGGTTTTGCCTTTGCCTCCCACTATGCTGCCCAGAAGCAATTGGTGGGCCCTCTGCATAAGATGCCTGCCAGACTAGATGGGCTGTGGCCTGATCCAGCAGGTTCTTCTGATCTCCTATTCCAAAGCCTGGAAGTTGCCACAGAGAAAGCCCTCTGAGTGGCCACCAACCTTTGGTACCTCTAAGCTTCATATTACTTAGTGTTCAAAATTATGGGTAACATTGTTACTAATAATAACAATCCAGTAAAATCTGACTGGTCCTATGAGGTAATGACAGAAACTGACATGCTTTGGGCAACTGCTGTGAATGAAGAAGAAGAAGAGTTGGCTTTTCTACCCTGATTTTCTCACCCATTCAAGGGAACTCAAAGCAGCTGACAGAACTTTTTATTCTTCTCCTTACAAAAGAACACTCTGTGAGGTGGTTGGAGGTGTGAGAGCTTAGAAGTGTGACTAGCCTACGGTCATCCAGCTGGCTTCATGGAGGAGTGTGGAATCTAACCCAGTATTCCCAGATAAGAGTCCAGCTCCCTAACCACAAGTTGCCCCATTTATCAGAGACCTGATCAAATTTGGATGTGACGCAGAGGCACTTTGGCAGCTGATGACACCCATATTTCACTATTTGCTAGAGATGCACCTAACTGCTTTGACTTTGAACTGGTTCAGATCAAACAGGGGTGTTTGAAAGGTTCAAGTTCAAACCAACCTCCCTGCCTGTTTGAAAACCACCTTCGGATCTGAACCAAACACATGGATGTTCTAACAAACTTAGTGAACACACCCTGCTCGATCTGAGGCCTGAAGGTGATCTAAGGTGTTTGATTCAAACCAAACACCCTGCTGTCAAAAAATAAATACGTGTTTGGATTCAAACTGAACAAAAGGATGTTTGTTACTGTTCACTGTGTGGCACTATTAGATTAAACAGGGAACTTGGCAACGTTGTTAACATGCTGTGGCTAACTTTCAGGTAAACTCTAGAGCGAGTGGACATGCTGATCTAGCATAGGGATATGCAAGAGTGTTCAAAACATTTGAAATTTGATCAAATTTGTTCAAATTTGGATGTTCAAATTCCAATTGAATGTCTACGTTCATTTTATAACGTTTGAACATACGAATTATTCAGGCATTCGTATCTGTGCGGATTCATACGCATTACATACGTATCCATATGTATCTTATTTGTATCTGTACACATTTGTACAGATATGTACAGGATGTGCACAGGATGCACACATGATAAAAACAGGATGTGTACGAATGCGTACAGATGCAAACAGACAAATATGAATGTTGTTGACATTTGTATCATCAAATACAAGTTGAATATTTGTTTGAATGTATTGAAATCGGTCTGAATTTAAATACATAATTTTTTTCTCTATTCATACAAACTCGTGGATACCCCCAATCTGGCACATGTGTACATATTTGTTGTGATCTCTTCTCTTTTAAGGCAATTCAGCTAGGCATGGTAAGGGATGGAGCGATAGGGTACATCCTTACATATTTAATTTCAATAGTGGATCAAACTGCATAGTTTGCGTTTGCTTTTTTTTTTAAATAACCATTTTGAGTGGCTTAAGCAAATCAATAGGTCAAATTGTCATGAAAGAGATTAACTTGCTAGTGGAAGGCAGTGCACTTAATGAGTTGCACGGTGGCTACTTTCCTAATAGTACTGTTATTTTGCTCGGATATTTATTATTATCATTATCTTCCACCAAGCGCCGGGAAGCTGCCTATTCATCACTGAGAAAAGAGAATATACAATATATCACGCTGCTACTTTTTAATAAGCTCTGGAACTGTTGGAATATGCACAAAAATTGATAATTTGATGAAAGTTCCCCTGTAGAATGGGCATTTTTCATTCTCTCTCTCCCTAACTCTTTCTCCTTGTCGACATCAGACTTTACCTCAGATGGCAGCTGACTCCATCAGCTTCTGAGAAATAGCCTTGCTTTGATGTTCTGAGATTCCCCAAGACCATTTTTAACCAAAACATGACCAAGCAGCCCACTTTATACTTTCCTCAAAGAAGAAAAAGAACAGAAGTAGACATAATAGGAGAAGTTTCTTTTTGACAAATAACTGAAATATGTTTGAAGTATGTCCCAGGATAGGGGTCTGCTGTCTGCATGCTAGTGAAGCCTGCCATAGTCCACATGCAAACAGCAGAGCTCTGTTCCAGGATCTAATCCAGAGAAGAAGGAGGAGGAGGAGGAGTTGGCTTTTTTCACGCATTTAAGGGGACTCAAAAGTGGCTGACAAAGCTTTCTGTTCTTCTCCCCATAACAGATACCCTGTGGGGATGTGAGAGCTCAGGAGAGAGCTGTCACTAGCCCAAGGTCACCCAGCTGGCTTCATGCGGGAGTGCTAAATCAAACCCGGGATTCCCAGGTTTTTTCCCCACTTTTTTCATTTCAATTTTATTTGCATACCACCTTTCCAAAAGAAAATTTGCCCAAGGAATTTTACAGCAAATAGAAAATATACAATACCAAGTAATAAACAAAACATTATAATACAAATACATAAAAGAATTGTATGTCATAAAAAATATTGGAACATAAGCCAAAACCCACACACATCCAAAAAAATATATATAGAGAGGTAGTTGAGGCCAAGTGGAGTCTAAAGTAGCTGACAAAAGGTCCCAGACCCACCAAGAATCATCTCCACCAAGATATCAGTGCCCAGCCAGGCTGGGGAGTCATCCAGAGGGCAGAGGGGTCTAGGCTGCCACCACTAGACCACCCCAGGAGGGATGGCATAAGCAGCTGTCCTTTGTGGTCTCTGGTGTAGCTGAGACCAGGTGGAGTCCAGAGCAGCTGACAAGAGGGGCCCAGTCCTGCAAGGAAGCAGCTCCAAATTACCAGGGCCCATCCAGGCTGGGGAGTCATCCAGAGGGCACAGTGGCCTAGGCTGCCATCACTAGACCACCACCCCTGGAGGGATGGCAAGGTTCTCCTCCTCTCAGGCAGGGCTTCCAGAGTCCAGCTTCTTAACTGCTAGACCAAACTTGTTAAGGCTTTGCATTTCCTTGCACCAGTTAATGACCCTAGTCAGAGAATTCAAAACCAGGGGATGATATTTGTGAGGACAGGAAGCAGGAGGTGTATGAAGAGTTTGCCTTCCATCTCTGGCGAAGGACTCACCTCTGAGAAATGGAAATTCTGGGAATGCCTGAGAAACAGTGATTAACTCAAGGACGTTCGATGACGTTTAATAATAAATGGAAGAGCCACTCTTAACTGGAATGTGGTTAGCTGAAAATCAGCCTGCACATTTTATTATCTCTTGGGACATTTCTCAAGGCAGGGTTGGAGAATCCATGCTGGTCTGACATTGCTGAACTTCAGCTACCATTGTCCTTGCCCACTAACCATGGTTGCTAGAGATGATGAGATTCTGAATCTAAGAACATTTGGAGGGACATAGAAGCATGAGAGGAATATAAAATACTTGTTAGCCTTATGGGAAGAACGTTTTTAGCTGCAAGTGTAGAGTGTAATATGTTTTCCCGTCTCCTTATTCCCTCCGCTCATCTCAGCCTCTTCTCTGACAGCACAATCTTATTTTATGTTATCTGCTGAGTGGGTGCTTTGGAACAGTGGTTAATATTAGTAATTTATCCCATTACTTGCATTTATGGCTAAATCCATTTGGAATTGGATTCCATGTGCCACTAATGCAGAGTCGTTGATAACCATTCTGTTCATTAATTTAAACATAATGGGTGCTAAAAGTAAGTGTAATTGCAGCCTCAATGTGTTGTTTAGCAAAGAATTGTTGCTAAAAGAGAAATGCACATCTGGAGTCCCAGGTGGCCTTGCTTAGAGACAGGGGTAATTTTGGGGAAAATCCCTGTGGTGGAAGGATGGCTTGAAGAAGAAAAACACACTGGTTGGATGTTGGTGACAGGTCAAAAGGAGGAAACGGAACCCAAGAGCATTCCGGAGGGTGAATTTCTTGGATTCCATTCAATCTTTAGATGGTGTCAGAACAGACTCTTGGATTTGGTCTCCCTGAAAGATTCTGATTCCCATCAGAATCTATTCTAGTGGAGGGTTCTGTAGATTTCAGTATCTTCTATCCGGGGGACTCAGGTACTTCCATAAGTACTCCAGGATCCTTTCTGCATTGAGCCTTATTCCAGATTATATCCTGGAATAAGAACCTGCCATCCTTGGGTAAGTGCAGATTATGGCAGGCCCCGCAGATGGCAGGCTCCTATTCCAGGATATACTCTGTAATAAGACTCAGGCAACGCGCCTGCTCAGAACGCTCCTGAGGGCAAGGGCTGCCAGTAGCAGCCCCAGCCACGCAGGAGACGTGCAGGACGCAGGCGCGCTGCATCCTGGGCGAAGACCCTCACAATGACGCGGACCCTGAACAAGTAAGGAGGGGATCGGCCGTGTTCCCAGCGGGGTGGGCTAGGGTGGGCTAGGGTGGGCTTTAGGGAAGCTCACCCTGGCTCCAGAAGCAGCAACCCGCCACTTCTGGGGAGAGGGCGAGCCGCGGCAGCGAGGCCCCCCGGCTCGCCATGCTTGGCTCCAGCAAGCCAATCATGGCGGGCGGGGGGAGGGCCCTCGTTAGTTATACTTGCGCCATGCGGACGCATCCTAAATGTATGCATTTTCATGGCGCAAAACCACTGGAGATGAGGTGTGTAACTAACACCCATTAGTCACGGATTAAGCACGGGTAGGTGCGGACACTCCTACCAGAAGTGTGCTTAATTGCCCCCTCTAATGTGGACGCGGCAGCACCGAACCAGTTTTGCCACTGAAGTGCGCATTAAAAAGGGACATGCAATGTGGACACGTGTGGCCGGAAGTGTGCTAAAAAGGCACATAAATGCGGACTCGCATGTCCCAATCCGTGCTTAATGGGTGTTAAAGGGCCTGTGCGGAAACACCCTTAGTCTGCACTTCAAGCCCTGTTTTGTGACAAAAGATCTCTTTCCTGGAACAGTTTGCTGATGCTTGCTGTATTAATGAGGGACCTTCTGGTGAAGGGTGGGGTATGAGTGAATGAATGAATGAATGAATTTTTTGCTTTTACTGCTGCTACATCCATAGGAAATGGATTTAAATAGCACGCTTCCTGCCTCTCACGTAGGGATGGGTGTGTATGTGCTTTTCAAAATTTGGTTTGTAACGAATTGAGTGTTAGAAAATTCATATTTGTTTGAATAGATCCCCTTCGAATGTAGTAGGATTCTATTCAATATGAATGTATTCGTATGAATTCATATATCTGATATCTGATACATATCCTGTTACAAATCCACATTCTGAAAGTGTCAAATCCGACCTGAATCCACTTTTAATCTGCTTTTGAACCATGCCAAATGAAATCTGGATCCGTTGTGTGGCACAGCTCCTTTCCCACCTCCCCAGTTTAACAAATGTCCGAACGGTTCCTATGAATGTCCAAAACATTCATATTCATATGAACGCTAATGTATGAATGTTGTAACATTTGATTCATGTCTGAATGTCCAAATTTGGATGAATTCATACGAATAATGAATGTTCTGAATATTTGTGCGCATCCTATTCTCAAGTGCCTATTTCTTCCCTCTCTGCATGGGCCAACCTAAGCCCATTCTGGCTATCCCAGATCCACGGATTCCAATTACAGGCTTTTCGGTGCAGAAAGACCCTATATTATCAGCCTCTACTGCATTACAAGATGGCATCACCATACCCAGAGCAAAGATTCCCACTACCGTAAGCTATTTACAGTTAATATAACAAGAGCTGGGTTAAGTCCATGTTCCATTTAGTTCAGCAATCTGTTTTTATAAGTTTAACAAATGTCCATGGGGCACCTGCATAAAAGTATGAACACCAGAGTGGTTCAGTGCTAATTTAAAATGTGTCTTTGAGAAGCACACAATACTGGTGGGTATGCTTAATCGTCTGCTTCCTTTATATGCAGTAGCTTCCATTCCAGGACACAAGAGACAACTGAGCTGGGAACCCATACAAGAATTTGATTGTTTCTGACATTGTGCAAATGATCTTTCTATTCTCTCTCTATTTTCTGCCTTCCTAGGGGTTTGGGACACTTTTTTCCCCACGATGTTTTTGCATGGGACAGTGATACACAAATGGGTCTTTTCTGTGTTGGCCCCCAGACTCTGGAACAGCCTTCTTCTCAAGTATGTCAAACACCAACTCTGTCTGCATTTCAGCACCTAGCTAAAACACACCTCTTCACCCAGACTCTGCCAAGGAGGGAGGCAGGAAGACAAGGTTATGTTTTAGTGCATGCTTTATTCTGCTTTATGGTTTTCATCTTTGTGTTGTTGTGACTCACCCAGGAACCTTCAGGTGAGGGGTGAGATATAAATACTCAAATACATAAATACATAAAGTATTTCAATATTTTGGTATTTGATTGCCGTAGATCAGGTGGTGGTGGTGATTGATTGATTGATTGGTTGGTTGGTTGATTGATTTAGTGGTGGTGATTATCAACAAACAGTGTTTTCACAACCAATCTTGACAAGTTATTCCACCTGTAATCCAATTTAAATTCCCAATAATGCATTTTTGAACTGTATTTTTTAATAGCGATGTGAACAATTCCCCCCACCCCCCTGGTTCACCTTGCATCAAAGCAAATGGGACAAAACTTCAATTTGTGAGAATGGAGCTGCTTTGAATGTGCTAGGCTTCGGATTCACTTCATATCCCTTCTGTCAACAGGTGTGCCTCTGAATCCATTCTGAATCCGCTCAAAGGTGTAAAAGCTTTAGCTTCACATGTGGTCAGTCCTCAAATATATTTGATTTGAATACAAAGTTTCAGACCTTCGCAATTCATACTAATTGCAAAGACAATGAACATTTTTCACCCATCTCTATTTTCTAAGGCAGATGCAGATATTACCACCCTTAAGTTGGGAAGTTTAAAAATAACAATAAAAAATTTTTTTGTGGGTGGAGCCCAGTAGTATATGATTATCTAGAGGTGCCCAGCAGTGTTTTTACTGGTAATAGAGTTGTTGGAATTGTTGCCATTTTAGACAGATCAAATTCTTTCTTGAACTTTTGCACCTAATACCCCAGTAATCACTGGTAGCACTAATGACTTCCTTTTTCATATTTTTTACAATTTCTATTTGCAAATCTCAATATTTTGGAACCTTCTCCAGCTCTTTATCACTGGCTCGCAGAATGCCTATGTGAATAAACCAAACATGATTTCTTTCGATGGCAGTAATCTCTGGTGTAATAAGTTCTAGATGTCTGCCAGTCTGGATTTTGAAATCACATAAAACTTTTGTTTGGCTATTTCCATTAATTTTGTGGCTGCATATTCCTAGTCGTTCTTATTAAGTGTGAAACCATAAAAAACAAATGTAATATTTTGACAAATCTGTTCCTTTTCTAATAGTCAGTCTGTGCATTTCTGCTGCCTTCAATTAGTGTATATTTCACTGTGTCCTTCTTATCTCTTCACAATTGGCACTTACTAGCATAAGCAGTTATTCCTATTTTTGCCTCGGTGACATTTTTGTACAGTGCTTAATCATAAGTAGCAGAAACCATTCATTCTTTTCCCCCCTTTTTAATGTACCATTTTTCAATTCATATCTGTGCCCCATTGTGGTCCACTTTTCCTTTGTCATCCCAATGATCCCTACACCACCAGTACTGCTGTTTGTTATTATTCTAAGTGTGTCATCAAAGCTCATGGAATCCATTATTTTACATGCCATTATTCAGGTCTGTCCTAGTAGATATCAGTCAGATTTGGCTTGCGCTTATCAGCTGTGGAATTTAGTATCTGTCTGCCTGTGAAATTGGTCCGTGACACCAGGTGAAGCTCCAGTCATAATGGTGAAACTGCAATTGCCTAGAAGTTCCCTAATTTGGTCTTTTGCTCCTGGATTCCTAGCAAAAGACTAACGCGACTGATCTTCCTGAACCACCTTTACTGGTCCTCCAGAATA
Source organism: Aspidoscelis tigris stejnegeri (assembly GCA_023333525.1). Classification (NCBI taxonomy): domain Eukaryota; kingdom Metazoa; phylum Chordata; class Lepidosauria; order Squamata; family Teiidae; genus Aspidoscelis; species Aspidoscelis tigris. The sequence goes on from JALMGA010000001.1 coordinate 14,069,151, forward strand.
ATGAATTATCATGTCATTGATTTCTTTGCCACTTAAGCAGATCCAATTATTTTCTAACACATCCATGATGGATATACATCTAAATTCAAATAAGGCAGCTTGAGGTTTTTGTCTATTGTAATATTTTACTTTACCTGACTATTCATAAGGTGTTTTTTTTAAAAACCTTCTAGATACTTAAATGAAAATCTATCAATTTAACCCAGTTGGTTTTCCTCCCCATCTCCTCTCTGTAGTCCTGGAGAACAATGGACTGCCATTGTTCTCTTGCAGATAACCATTATGTGTTTGAAACCTAGACCATTAGCAACATAATTTGGCTCTGCATTTATAGCAGATTAGACAGTCAAAACCCTTTGGGAAGCTACAAAAGACATAAAGGAAGGGTGAATATTAAGGCTGAGACAAACGTTCTATGGCTAATATTTTTTGACACAGTTAATATGGCTTTAGCAGCAGGGATGGCTAGAAAGACAAGTGATATTATTTTACTTCACTCCTCTCCATTCTTTCTTTAGAATAACATCATCTCAGGCACAAGAGACTGTGGTTTCACCTACAACACTGATAATGGACTATCCTAGCATGTCCCTGGGGCTGAACAGGTGAACCTGCTCACCCCCATCAAACCTATAGGCAACCCCAGGCATGAAATACATCTGTGGGTTAGCAACCTTTACCCAGAGCACAGTAAACCACTGCAAGGGTGGAGAAAGAGCTGGATCTCATGCTGCAGCTGTGAGTTTGGAGCCTGTGCTATGCCCCTCCCTCCCTCCCCCCGATACTCATAAAAACCATTGCTGCTTCTGGCTGGGGTGGAGAGAAATGAAAAAGAACCGGGTTCCACACTGATTCTGTGAGTTTGGAACCTTGAACATAAGAGCATAAGAGGAGCCCTGCTGGATCAGGCCACAGGCCATCCATCCAGCATCCTCTCCCACACAATGGCCCACCAATTGTTTCTGGGCATCTCAAGCAGAAGACAAGGGCAAAACCTTCATCTGCTTTTGAATCCCAGCAAATGGGCTTTTAAGGGCATCTTTTGCCTGTCTCTTCAGCCCCAAAGATGTACCTAGGCATCCATTCTAGCAGCCATTGATACAGCTGTCACCTGTGAATTTGTCTAACCCCTTCCTTAAAGCCATCTAGGCTGATTGCTGTTGCCATCTTTTCTAGCAGCAGCTTCCATAGACTGATGATCCTCTGGGTGAAGAAATATTTCCCCTTGATGATCTGACTACCCACACCATCTTTCACAAGTCCACAAGTTGGATTTTAAACTGTAGCTGCTTCTGGCTGAGGTGACATGAGAAAATACTGGTTTCCATGCTGCTGCAGATATGAGTTTGTGCCTCTAGGTGTGTGTTCTGGATGCTTCTTTCTCGTTTACTGTCATTTTTGAATATAAGAACATAAGAGAAGCCCTGCTGGATCAGGCCACAACCCATCTAGTCCAGCATCCCATCGCACACGGTGGCCCACCAAATGCTCATGGGCATCTCAAGCAGAGACAAGGAGAAATGTTTTCCTGCTCTCAAATCCCAGCAAATGGCCTTAGAAGTGTCCCCCTCCCCGGCAGCCTGAAAGATATACCTAGGCATTCATTCTAGAGTATTATTATTATATTAATTGATTCTGTGATTGTTTTAATTTTTCCTTTCACCCTATACTATGTACTGTAGTTTCTTGTATTACATAGCTTATTGGGCAAAAATTGCTGGATATTGTTTCTTAACATAGGATCATAAGCACACAAAGAATATTTCTTTACTTCTTTATTTACTTTGGAGTATACTCCATACTGTACACACAAATGCATCCGTTTGTACTACTTAGGGTGGTCACCGGTAAAACTCATGAGTAAAAGATTCAGCCATAACATGCCAAGTCCAAATACAATCTGAGAATTGGCCACACAGTTTGGGGCTATAGTTCCTGTGTTTTTATGTTACCTGCTCATGGATATCTGTTGACTATGGACATGAGATAACTCTGCTGGTGGAAGGAAAAAAGTAGGGATGCACATGAACAAATGTACAGTCAAAAGTTCAATCAAATATTCAAATTCACAATTTTTTTGCATCAAACGAACGTACAGAAAATAGAACATGCAGACATTTGAACAAAATGACCAATGCTCCTGGTTTGCAAAGATGAAAATTCAATTGAACTTTTGCACTTTGGCAGTATTTTACTGATGAAAATAGTTTTTTTTTTAATAGAAAAAAGTCATGAAGAAATGTTTGACAGCAAATGCAAATGTTCAAACATCTGAATGAACAGGGCAATGAAGAAACACATTTTCAGATGTTCATTATGAAATGCGTATTAATATTTTGATCAGGCCCATTCTCTAGAAAAGAAGTTATCTCCTTGCTCCCTCATCACGTACAGGAAAAAAGGTCTGATGGAATATTAGCTGGACTTGCCTGGAGAGAAACAGGAATCTGTTAAGTGAAGTCATTGAGGTGGCTGGCAGCTGTCATATGTGTGCAGTGACAAAGGGAAAATGTCAAATGGTGCAAATCATCAATCATTTGAAAGTCCCACTATCATCTGTCAGCAGTAGAGTAATACTTCGTCAAATGGCAGAACCTTTAAGTGAGAATATTAAGCCAGGAATACCATTCTGGATTTCTCCTATGCTCTAACATTGGTCATTGCATAGCATCACATATATTTACATTATAAATGTGCTTCAAATAGATGGATAATAGAGGACGTTGAACATATTGGATACATTATTATTATTACTTCTTGCTCAATATAAAGGAGAAAGGAAAGGGTTGCTGTTAAGATCTACAGCAAGTATTAAAGGAAATTAATAGATTTGATATTGTCTACATTTTTCAAGAATGTGCTTTCCCTTCCCTCCTCCCACAGTTTCCCATGAAATATAGCCATATAATCTCTCCAAATATGGGCTAGACAATACATTATTAAGATGGATAAAGATCTACTTTAAGAGTTAGAAGATCAATCTTGGGGCAGAAGATCAATTCAAGACATCTATCATTCATGTGAGAGGATGGAGCACCACAGGCTTCCACACTTTAATTCATCATTTTCTGTGGGGATCTGCAAAACCGAGCAAAGACAACCCTCAAATGTTACTCCTTTCATCCTTTCCTCTGTTGACTTAAGGGTATATCCACAAGGGTATAAAGAGTATACACCCCCATGAGTCCCAGAGACAGCTGTATCCATCCCTGTATCCAGATGTATCCATCCTTGGCAGATATTCGTGTGCATTGTCGGCTATATTTGAAGGCAGATACTTTGCGCATTTGTTTGGAGCAAATTTTTTACATTCATGAAGGTGAATTCATGGATTCTTAGTGGATTTGGAGCAGATTCAGAGACGCAGCCGGTGGCGGCAAGGATCAATGAAGAACATTCAAGGCGAATTCAAAGCCTAGCACATTTGAAGTGATTCCACCTGCACAAGCGCAAATTTACATCCTATTCACTTTGATGTAAAGTGAATGGGGAAAAGAAAATTGCCCAGATCCCTAATATGAGGGACAATAAACTGAATGTTCACACTTGTAAGGAAGAATCCTGAAAGATAAGAACAAACGACCATTTGTCCCAACACAACTCTTTGAACGTACTTTGATCTAGTGCAGTGATGGTGAACCTTTTGAGCTCAGTGTGTCAAAATTCGCAAGAAAACCTAGCGTAACTCGGGTGCTGTGTCACATCTAGAAATATCCATAATTTTGTGATATTTGTAGCTCTAGTAAAAAAGTTACATTTTTGATATATGTCCTTTATTAAAAGCAAAAACAAACAATTCTTTACGTTGGTGACTTTTGTTGAATTTCATTTGCTAAATCTTCAATTGAAAGTTGGTATTTTGTACACTTCAAGAACAAGCACGCACTACACGCCCAGGTGCCAGGGTGACCAGGTGTGTCACCCAAAAGGGCTTGGCGTGTCACCTGTGACATGCGTGTCATAGGTTGGCCATCACTGATCTAGTGTTTAGGGAGCTGGACTCTTATCTGGGAATACCAGATTCAGTTCCGCCCTCCCCCATAAAGCCAGTTTGGTGACCTTGGGCTAGTCACAGCTCTCTTCTGAGCTCTCACAGCGCCACCTACCTCACAGGGTGTTCTGTTGTGGGGAGAACAGAAGGTTTGTCATGCACTTTGAGTCCCCATAAATGGGTGAGAAAAGAGGGGTAGAAGAGCCAACTCTTCTTCCTTCATGAAGCCAGCTGGGTGACCTTGGGCTAGTCACAGCTCTTTTCTGAGATCTCACAGCCCCACCTACCTCACAGGGTGATATGTTTTGGGGAGAAGAATAGAAAACTTTGTCAGCTGCTTTAAGTCCCCTTAAATAGATGAGAAAAGCAGGGTAGAAAACCCAACTCTTCTTCTTCTTTCTTTTTCTTTTTCTTCTTCTTTTCCTTCCTTCCTTCCTTCCTTCCTTCCTTCCTTCCAACATTCAGTACACAGTCCATAGCCACTGGAATTCTTAATTTTTGCTGTTCTGCTTAGAAGATTCCTCTTCTTTTGGAAACATGGGAGCTTTTCTGAGTTTCTTAGTACTTTTCCTATCCTTTCCACTCCCCATGTATACAGTATATATATGTGCATGAGCGCACCCGAGCATCAGTAATATAGAAAGACATCATTTTCATTGTCCTTAATAAACACAGACAAGGTCCTGAATTTAACAGCAGCTCAAAGTCCCTATCATACTTAGTTATTCAGCTGAACACAGAGGAATCTGGGACTGTAGGAAGCCACACTCACTGAAAAGAGAATATATAATTCCCAGCAGCAGCCCACTCAGCTCAGAACTGTAGAGGTGGGGAAGAGTCAAGGGTTTCTTTGAACTCCCTGAACTACAGTCTATCCCACTGCAGACCAAAAGGCAGTTCGGATAGATTTAAGAGAGGCTTCAAGTGGAAGCTCTGCCCCCCTACCAAAGGCCTTTTCTGCACTTACCTCCATTTTGATCTGGATTAGTGGATCAGGATTAACTGGACCCGCTGATCTGGATCATGTAGATGCATGCACCAGATCAGGACCATTTGCACCACATACCCCCAATGACTAGGGATGAAAGTTCCTACCTTCAGGTTTTGGGGGGTGTTTTTTTTTAGCAGTGTGCTATGGGCATGGCATTGAAAAGAACCCCCCTATAGTTCCAGATCATGGAAGCATGCCATCTGCTTGTCTCTGGAGATCTGGAACAAGGCCCTTTGTCCTCTTGTGGTCCTGATTAAATGGGTCCATGAGTGATCCAGATTAAGGGCCTTATCAATCTGGATCTAGCTCCATCTTGTGCATATAAAGCAAGATCAAAGGGAGGCATAGTCTTATACGTCTACATAAAGTATGGATCTACGTGGTCTGAATGTGTTCTCCATGGACCCTTAATTTGAGGTGCTTTCACACTGCTTTCACCAAGTGGCTGTTGTGAACAATGGCTAGGCCACACGGGGACAGGTTCCCCTTTCACATCCAGGCAGGCAAGGAACTTGTAGGGATGCGTTCCTTCCTGCCTAGGTGTGAAAGGGAAATCAGTCCCCAGGTGGCCTAGCCCTAAGATGCCAGTGCGGGGGCGGGATGCTCCTCCCAGGCCTGCTGCCATTGGGTTGAAATCGACCCAGGGGCAGCCAGGCCAGTCCTGTTCCATCCCTGTGGGCTCTAGGTGACCCGATTGGATCACCTAAAGCCTGCAGGGACCCACCCTAGGCACACATGCACATGTGACTTATATCGTCGCCACCAGGTTCGAAGTGACGGGCCCAGCTGGTGACACTGTGCGTCTGCAAGCGGTGGTGGCTGGGCCCATCACTTCAAACCCAGCAGCAACTAGGTAAGTGCATGCACATGTCCCTGGGTTGCCCCTGGCCCGCGGGGGATCACAGGGGGTATCTGCAGGGGCTCAGCTGCCTAGCTTTAGGTGGCTGAGCCCCTGTGGAGGCTGAAGATTCTACCTCAAGCAGCACATCACCCCAGTCAAAGACATCACCAGTCCAGTTTTGCCCCATGCTTAAAAGGGAAGACTGAGCTGAGGGTTCCCTGGTGTCCTGTAGACTGCTGCAGTCCTAACCAGACTGCAGTGGCTGGCGGTGACCCCCGTCCGTGCATGGCAACTTACCTCATTGGGCCTGGGGTGTTCCTCATGTGGCCTGAGGAGCGATGTGCCACAGTCTGCAGTGTGCACTCCCGGTAGCTCAGCCCCATGCTCACCTGGCTTGGCAGCATGGGGTCGGTCTACCGGAGCGCACACCTGCACAGAGAGCAGCAGATCACTCTCCCGGGCATGCAAGGAGCACCGTAGGCCTGGCAAGGTAAGTTAATTGCACGGGCCTGCTAGCTGTTGAATCATTTTTGGCCCAGTAGTGGCAGCGGGGGGTAGGCCCTACAGCTGTGCAGGACAGAGAGTGCGAATGCTCTCCTTCCCGTACAGCTGTGGGATACTCTACACCTGGAACGCGAGTGGGCACCCTGGGACGGGCTGGGCAGTTCCAAACGGAATCACCAGCCCAGCAAAGCGAATGCTCCATCCCAGGGTGTTCTACTTGTGTTCAAGAGGCCCTCGTGCGAATAGGCCTCTGGATTAAGGGTTCACACAGAAAGCCTTACAGAAGCAGTCCACAGGGCATAGTTCACTGCTTGCATCCACTATGTAGGGTTGCTCTTGAGATGGGATCAAGTGCAGATTGGAGCAGTAACAGTGCTGATAGGGGTCCTGGAGGCATGCATGCCTCAAAGCTCCTGACAAATGCAAAATGTTGACTTTTACATATAAAGGTCTAAACCAGTGTTGTGCCAAACCAGTTCTAATTAGACACAAGCTGGAGGGTTTGTATGGTTAGTTCAAACTTAAGTCCAAACCAGTTTGAAATAGAAAATGGTTTGACAATGTTTCTGTCCCATGCTAGGCATTTTGCAAGATGGAAAGTATAATAAACTGGTTTGATGAACCACTGAGAGTCAAAACAAATGTTTATTACCTTTGAAGTTCAACTGAATTTGAACCAAACCACCACAAGGAGGTTCATGAATGACCCTCCTCTATGCAGGTCCAGACCTTGAGGGCATGCTGAGGGCTGCTTAACAAAACGGTTTTCAAAAGAGATGTGTATGAATATTTGTAACATCCAGAATTCATACGAATTTGGCTGAATTCAGACATTCTAATTCAAATCGAATGTTGGCACATTTAACGATTGACATTCAAATTCAATGTTTTGATACAATTGTATGAAGCTTCATATGGAGCTTTGTATGGGATTTGTATGCATCTGTATGGGATTTGTATGGGATTGAACTTCCATATCAAATACAAATCCTACCACATTCTAATGGGATCTATTCGAATGAATATGAATTTTCTTGTATTCAATTTGCTACGAACTGAATGAAAAAAAAAACTATACACATCTCATAGCTGACGTAAATATGGGCTGCATCCAGACATCAACAGCTTATTCTGCTGTATATGGATATTCCGATATTCTGAATTAACTAGGCTTTTCTTGAACATCTACCTTTGAACGTGGTAGGATTTGTATTGGATAAAAATGTTCAATCCCATATTAATCCCATGTGAATGCATACAAATAGCATACAGACCCTACATACGAATGCATATGAATTGCACACGGATCCCAAACGAATGCGTACTTCCCCATTATATTTTCATCTACCATTTGAGTATGGATGGAGACCAGGTTATCTGTATTTTTTGGAACATCCACAGGACCGGAGGCTATTTACTATGGCAAGATGTAATGTTGTCCCCTCCAGTGTTCTATATGGCAGATTTAGCAAAGTAGCAATGGAGAGAAGAGTATGTGTCTGTGGTTCAGGGGCTATCGAATTCTACCAGCACATGTTTCAGTACTGCATATGGTACCAAGATTTGTGGCCGCGTCTATCTGAATTTTTTCTCTTTGATCTGGCTGGTCAGTCCGATCCAGGGAAAATCCCTTATCTTTTAAAAGGGTCCAATAAGGAGCTAACAAAGATAGTAGGTATATTGAATCTGTTATTCGGAGTAGAGACAAAAAGATGTCTATGTGTGAGGCCTAGATTATGGATGCTGATGTATTTACCTATGTGCTATATCAAGTCTTCATCTTTAATTATTAATCAATGGCTTTGATTGTATAAAGGGATTTTAACATTTGTATGTTCTTTTATGCCAATAAAGGTTTTGAATTTGAATTCGAAATGCATACAGATAGCATACGGATACTACGTATGAATCCATATGAATAGCATACAGACCCTATATACCAGCGGTTCTCAACCTTCCTAATGCTGTGACCCCTTAATGAAGTTCCTCATGTTGTGGAGACCCCCAACCACGGGGGCGAAGCACCTGGGAAGTGGGAGGGAAGGGCAGCAGGAGACTCATCGCAACCCCTCTGAAAGGGTAATTCGACCCCCAAAGGGGTCCCGACCCCCAGGTTGAGAACCACTGCTATATACAAATGCATACAAATAGCATATGAATCCTATACGAAGCTTCATAAAAATATATCAAAACATTCCGTTTGAATTTGAATATCAATCTTCAAATGTGCCAACATTCAATTTGAATTTGACTGTCCAAATTCGACCGTATTTCAAATGTTGCAAATATTCATGCACATCGCTAGAGTAGATGAAAGTTTTGTCCCCTCTGCCACCCATTTTTTTTTTTTAGAAAAATCTGCTGGGGAATAAGATGAAGCAGACCAATTTCTCAAATTATTTATATAGCTAGGAGAAAAAAGTGATAAAGAAAACAGAGGGAAGTATTTAGACCTCAATTAGCAGCTGGTATTCAAATCTCAGTTTGATCTAGTTTTTGAAAATAACACCTAGTTACAATAGGTGCTATTCGTTCAGTGGGGAGGGGGAACATAAGCCATCGTGATCTGCAGGGGGTGTCTGAACTTTAAAGACCCTATTATGGTTGCAGGTGTTTGAAGTGGAGGCTGATAATGTTTTATGCATGATCTCAAGGTGTTATATTCCAAGGTACTGAATGATGATTCCAAAGCAGCAGTGAAGGTGACTGGCACCTACAGGCAAAATAGAGCATAATAATTACATTTGGAGACAATGAAAATTGCAATATTTTCAACATTTTATAGAATAATTGTTTAATTCCAAAGAAGTATTACATTTCAGACTCAGGCCCTTTCTGCTCTGGAAAATGGCCTAACCTATGGGCCTAACCACGCTTCCGTCTTCCACGCCTTGGTGCAGTTTAGCAGAGGCCATGCCACATCCAGAATCCTCTGTCCACACTGGATGGAGCTATAGGACAGGATACAGAGCCACACCAAGCTCCACGGTAGATCTGTTAAAAGTAGTCCATCAGTGGACCACTGACAGTAGACCAGTTCATAAAGGATGTGTGGACAGCATGCCCTATGTGCTGGTATACCAGGTCCAGCCCTGTTCAGTTGGACATCCATAAGTGGCACAACAAAAGTGCTACTCTTGAATACGTGGTTTAAATGTCCCAGCAAGGTACTTTGAAGCCTCAGCCAGCAACTTTGATGGCTGGGAATTCCCATTCCTGGCCTTCAGAACTGGAATGGGATAGGCTGCCTGCAGTGCAGACAAGCTTTTGAGAGGGACATGTAGCCTGGCCCAGCATAGCCCATGCTGTGTGGAAAGGGTTTTAATTTATCTTTATTTGGTGAAGTGACCAGGTAAGTTCTGGAATAGATTTGAGGCCTTTTTGCATGAGGCCGTCTTGAATATGTGGAGAACACACAGAGACAGAGCATTCGCATCGCTGGGGCGGCGGTTCCATCCCAGCCAGTCTCGGTGTGTTCTCTGCACATTTGAGATGTAGAGCAGTTAATTCTGCTCTACATGTGTCTTCCCACGTTCCAAGGGTCTCCGGCCATCCAGGGAGGGAAGCCTTCACAGATGCTTCCCTCCCTGACAGCTGCGGGCTCACACCCTGCCATGATTGGCTGAAAATTGGCCAAACAGGTGGCGGGGTGCAGAATTCACTTACCTTGCTGGCTCCGGGGTTGCCCTCTGTTGTGGTCTGTGCAGGCGTGCTGACTCTGGTGGATGGGACCCACAGGGCCCTGTCTACTGGGAGCACGTGTGCCTGCGCGATGGAAACCCTGGGCTGGCTAGGTAAGCAAGCACCACATGTGGGGGGGGGAGGTGGTTTGCTCCCGGCTGCTGCTGATCTGGGTGTTGGGGAGACACCCAGATCAGCTTCCACACACCACGATGGGCCAGGGGATGTGGGACCCTTTGGTAGACTGGACCCACATCCCCTGGCCCATTGTGGCAGATCGCCAGCCTCTGCGGGGTTGAGCCACCTCGATCAAGGTGGCTAAGCCCCACAGAGGTGCCCCAGCACCCCCCCACCCCCCAATCCAGGGCTCAGGAATGCAAGCACGTCCTACCTTCTCGCTGTCCTGGGTCTCAATGACCCAGGGCAGTCCGGAACGCACACCATGTGCATGTGGCACAGCATCCGGTTGGGCAGACTGCCCACGTGGTCTTCTTGCCTTATTTGTCCAGACTAAAGGTAAATACTATGGATGTGCATGAATGTGGGTTTTTTTGTTTTGTTTTTTTGTTTTTGTATTGGATTCGTATCAAATCAAATGCAAGAAACTTCATGTTCATTCTAATAGATCCCTTTTGAATGTGATAGGATTCAAATTCAATACAAATGTTCAATATTAATTCAGTTTGAATTCCCACTATGAATCCCATGTGAACAGGCCCTTATAGTTGTTCACAGTCCAGGTTCCATATTCAGATTATATATTCCTCTTTCTTTTAGGATGGATTTTTGTTCATTACATTTACCTTATTCCTGTTTCCTTCCGCCTTTATGACACCAAGTATATTATACTTCCAATTTTCAGAGAATACCAGAAAACAGCTCCCATCTTTTACCCCCTCAGATGGCTAGAGCCATTTTTTTTTAACTTCTCAGCCTATTCAAACTGATAGAAAGCTGTGAAGAAGAGACATACAGGGTGTTCTATAAAGAGCCAGCAATCTCCTGCCAACAGAGTTGTTATGATTAATTGCCACCTCAACTGAAGGTAGGATGTTTTTGAAGCAAGGGAAAAAGATAAAAATGGCCTCAAAAATTTAAAGGGTCAACCAATTTAACTGCCTAGAAAATAACCAATTAAGGCAAAGGAGAACATGTTAAAGGTGAATCGGTTCTTAATGACATGCGATAATGATGGGTCGGAGAGGTGCTCTTGGGATCAAGAAAGATTGCATATTTTTGTGTCTCAATGTATCAATATGAAAGAGAATAAAGAATCGTAGCAATCACATTAATTCATAAATGGCAAGTTTTGCGAGAAGGGTTCATGCATATGGATGAACATTTGAGCAACAATAAACTAGATTGGCATCGTTTGTCTTGGAGCCACACACATATCTGACAGCAGATTGAGATATTTAGTCTGATGTGGTAACTAAGATTGGAAATAGCCGTTATAATATATTCTCAGCTGTCAGGGGGGAAACAGGGGCAACATCTCCTTAAATGTTGCTATGAGACTCTGACATTCTGCTTATTCTCAGAGGTCAACCTTATATGGGAGCGTGTGTGTGAGAGGGAATTCATGAACTGCCAGCAATCAAACAGTTAAACAGAAACATCACTGACCAAGATCAAGGAACATGCCCAGCTAGAATTTCTTGGTACAATGACAACATTACAAAGCCAATTTGTTCCAGGAAAAAAAAAACAACCAGCAAAGAAATGGAATCAAGCATAGATTTCATTGGGCTTCATAATTCATTATAGGTTGTGGTCACCCCTTCACTTTGGTCACCCCTTCACTTCAGTCCATCTTCAGATTGCAATGTTCTCACACTTTTTTTCATTTCTATCCATTTTATTTTTAGACTTTCCACCTTGGAAGAAGTTTAAAGTGAAGGTGTGACCACCAGAATCGAAGGAATAAGATCTTTCTTGAAAACAAAGCTCTTTGCTGACCTGCCTGGGCATGGCCTCAAGCTTTGAAACAAAGGCTTCATCCTCCTCTCTTGGAAAAGCCCCACGATCTCCAACAGGAGGGAGGGAACCTGGCAGGGGGGCATCCAGGGGGATGCCATGGGGGATGATGCATCGAGAAGGGGCATGGGGGGCACAATTCAGGGGTGGTGAGGCATGCCACTGGGTCAGATTGATCTCCCTCCCGGATTGGCTGCCTGCCAGCCAGAGCATCATGGAACGTAAGATGCGGGTGGTGACAGCCAATCGTGTGAGCCAGGGGGTGGGACTTCCGCAGCAGCCCTGGACTAAGAGCAAATGCTGTCACTGCTGGGCACTCCCAGTAAATCTGGGGTAAAGGTTAGGATAGGTGCTCCACACCTCATCCTCAATCAAGACAGCTTTGGCGAGGGCAGGCATACTTCTAGGCTATAGCAGCCTAGTGAGCGTGTGTATGCTGTTCACCAGAGCTGCTCTGATTGCATACCAGAGGCCTAAGCGCGAAGGAGCCTCTACTCTAAGACTTGAGAACAACTGGCTTTTAATATTTTTCCCGCTTCTACCTGGCATATTTTATGGCAAAACAAAATTATGCATCAAGAAAGTCTGAAATTTTATGGGCTGAAACTAGACAGAGGGCTCACTGCAGTAAACGATGAGAAATTACATATACTGGATTTTTGCTGGAATCTAAACACACAAAATGCAAACAAGCATGCATGAAACTCCAGCTTTATATACCTTATAAGCCAACTTCAATTCAATATGGAAATGTAATATTATGGAAATGATCTAATCAAGCCACAGAAAAGGGATTAAATTCTTCTTCTTCTTCTTCTTCTTCTTCTTCTTCTTCTTCTTCTTCTTCTTCTTCTTCTTCTTCTTCTTCTTCTTCTTCTTCTTCTTCTTCTTCTTCTTCTTCTTCTTCTTCTTCTTGTGAGCCAGTTTGGTCTAGTGGTTAGGGAGCTGGACTCTTATCTGGGAATACCGGGTTCGATTCCGCCCTCCTCCATGAAGCCAGCTGGGTGACCTTGGGCTAGTCACAGCTCTCTTCTGAGCTCTCACAGCCCCACCTACCTCACAGGGTGTCTGTTATGGGGAGAAGAATAGAAAAGCTTTGTCAGCCACTTTGAGTCCCCTTAAGTGGGTGAGAAAAGCAGGGTAGAAAAGCCAACTCTTCTTCTTCTTCTTCTTCTTCTTCTTCTTCTTCAGGAGGAAGGAAAGGGAAAGGAAATCACCAATAGAGTAAAATTCTGAGTCTGCCATTTTGAAAACTGTATCTCCTGGGACAGATTATTACTGCTGGTGCTACAAATTATATTCTTTGTGGCCACTAAAGTATGTTGAACGGAGCCATGTAATCATATAAGGCTGAATCCCCATGCACTCTGTTTACTTCGGGATGGATTCGGGTTATTCCCAATACAGAGTTGAGTTCCAATTGACCCATCACCGTGTGATTGACGAAAGCGTGGGCTCAAGTCGAATACAACTGTCCCCGTGCAAACTGCACTAAACCCCTGTATCGGGAAGCCACATTTTTTTTCCTCCACCCCCTCTCTCTTGATAGGAGTGAGGGCAGGGAAATCCCACCCAATGCCCCTTCCCTGATTGCAACTGCTGGGCATTAAACAGTGATCAAACAGAAATGAGTCTCTTCTCTCTGTGATCTGACTGCCAGTCAAATGTAAAAGAACTGATCGCCCCAGTAAGATGCAGTGATGAGGGAGTCATCTGGCCCTCGCTGTTCCACAAGCCTCTTCCTGCAACCCTTATTCCACCCCCCCTCCCCGATTGCTGGCAAGGAACTTCTGAAGTTAGAGGCAGTTTTCACCCCTGCTCCCTGACAAGCAGTTTCTGAAGTTTGCCAGCTAAAAAGCTAACAAAAGCCACTACAATATTTAAAGGCAGTTTAACTCTCGTAAACTTCAGAAGCTGCTTGCCTGTCAGCTAAAAAGCTAACCAAAGCTGCTACAACGAGGCACTTTGAATTCAAATGTCTGAATTTGGATGAATTCAGACAAATTTCAAACGTGATGAATATTTGTACACGTCCTTATTAATACTACTACTTCTTAAGGGTCTGTGGAGAAAGGGTCAGTTTCTAATACAACCTGAAATGATTATAATCACGATGATAATTATAATGACCAAGATTGTGGAAGATCTGAAAGCCAGGCTCTGCGAAGAAAATTTGAGAACAGAAAGGACATCCATTTCAGTCAAGAGTCAAAATGATAGCAATCTTCAGATATTCTCATCATTTGGGTAGCAGTTACTGCTTGGTGCTACAATGGCTGCATTATCTTGCAGGGCCATTGCAGTAGAATATTTTAATACAACAGTATTAAGAAACTATGAGGACAGAAATGAACCTCTTTGTTGTGGAATACAGAATAATATTCAACTGAAGTGTGGCAAGAAAAAAAAAGCTATAATCACTGGGGGGAAAGGACGGAACAGCAGACTTGTGGGGAAGAGAGTATAAAGGAGCTAAATACTGCACAGCAAAAATAGCAGCCACTGAGGAATTAGCAGGGCATTGAAGTCTGAGGATATAAGAGCAAGCCTTTCCTTTGCATTAAATTGCTACAGCTGATTTGCTACAGCAAGACCAAAGAGCATTATGCCCTAGTGTGCAAGCATGCATGTCCATGTAGGTGAAAAGTAACTTCAGTATTTACCTTACCAAAGTGCTTCATAATACTGCAATGGGAAAACAACTATTAAAGATTTCAACTGCTAATGCAGACTAGAGTGTAAATGAACAAATTCAGGTTGTTTATGGCATTTATATCCCAACGTGTCTTTTAAAGGCTCTGAATGGTGCAGAACATATTTTTCTCTCCATTGTATCTCCACAACAACCCTGTGGGGTAGGCTGTGAGCCAGTTTGGTCTCGTGGTTAGAGTGCCGGAATCTTATCTGCAGGCCTCCTGGTTTAACTCCGCACTCCTCTATGAAGCCAGCTGGGTGACCTTGGGCTAGTCACAGCTCTCTTTCGGAGCTCTCACAGCCTCACCTACCACACAGGGTGCTTTTTGTCAGGAGAAGAATGGAAGATTTGTCAGCCATATTGAGTCCCCTTAAATGGGTGAGAAAAGCAGGGTATTAAAGCCAACTCTTCTTCTTCTTGAGCTGACAGGTTCTGATTGGTCCAAGGACACCCAGTAAGCCTTCACGGCAGAGTGGGGCTTTGAACTCAAGTACTCCCAGGTTCCACTCTGGTAAAACAAGCTGCTAGAATGCACTGTATGGGTGCTTCCGCACTTACCTAAATAAATCCGGATCTACCTCATCCGGATTTAGTAAACCCAGTTTTGAATACATCCAGATTTACTAAATCTGGATGCAGGGTAGATCCAGATTAACAGTGGTAGATATGGATCTACCCCCCCCCCATTCTTCCGCACACACGACGGAAGGACGACTTAGATCCAGATTTGAGGCGGGTGCTGTGTGGATGCATAGCACCCACCTCACATCCGTGCTCCAGCCCTCCCCGGCCCACCATGATTGGCTCCTACTTTGCTGCTTCTGGAGCCAGGGGGAGCTTCCCCAAACCCCTCCCTAGCCCCCTCCAGGGGAGACCCCGCGATCACCTCCTTACCTCTTCGACGTCGCCCTGATTCTGGCAGGGGTATCCCAGGAGGCTGCTTAATGGGTGTTTAAGAGCATGTGCGGAAGCACCCTATGTCTTTGATTAACGAAGGGGTGAAACCAAATTTATTTTATTTAAATATTTATATACTGCCCTTTACCCAAAGGTCCCAGGGAAGGAATGTGCATGAATATTCATAACATTCAAAATTTGGCTGAATTTGGCCAAATTCAGACATTCAAATTTGCATTGAATGTTGGCACATTCAAAGGTTGACATTTGAATTTGAATCAAATGCTTTGATACATTCGTATGGAGCTTCATATGGGATTCATATGCTATCTGTATGCATTTGTATGGGATCCGTATGCTATTCATATGGATTCGTATATAGTATCCATATGCTATTTGTATGCATTTGTGTGGGATTCTTATGGGATTGAACATTTGTATCGAATTGAATTCTACCACATTTAAATGGGATCTACTGTATTTGAACAAATACAAATTTTCTTGCATTCAATTCAATACAATTTTTTTTAAAAAAACCACATTCATTTGCATCCCTGTCCCAGACTGAGTCCCAACAATCAAAGGATACAATACATATATATGATGTAGCCTTCCCTCCATTCTTGGCGGGATGACACTCAACATGAGGATAAAGGTTGGGGCACTGAGATGTTTTCCCTCAAATCTGGCAGTGGGGAGGGGGGTGATTGCAAGGGAAGGGGGGAACTATGGCAGATAGGTCTACCTCCCAATCCATGTCAAAGCCCAAAAGGGAACGTGCAACTTTCCTGCGGCCATTTGCACATTAGTTGGTTGCCTAAAGGACCAGAAATATGGCCAGAAGGATGACAGAATAGTGTAGAAACGATGTAGCCACGAGGGAGGTTCCATTTGCAGGTGTGATATGTGGTGGAGCACCAAGTGTGTCAAGACAATTTCTGAGGCTTTTTCTGCACCGTCGGGCAGAAAATCCAGATCCATAGATCCAGATTCACCTGTGTCTACTGATCCAGGTCCTGAGGAGGTGAGGTCTGGATCCATGCCATCTGCACAGATGGTGCTAATCTGCACGGGGATCATGCAGCACTGACCTAGAAGGCCTGTTTCTTCAATGGGAGAGTGCCAATATAGGCCCTGGGATCCCACCGTTGCCTTCTGCCCCCTCCTACATGCCCCCTTACCTTTGAGGGGCCTGTTGTGGCATCCCAGGGCCTATTTTGGCCCTCTCCAGAGGCCAACAAAGCATTTCCGGGGTTGAGCACACAACTCTCCATTCAGGGATCATGATCTGAGCATATGGATTGATCACAGGATGAACATGAGTCAACAATGTGATGCAGCTGCAAAAAAGGCAAACATCATCTTAGAATGCATCAAGAGGAGTATTGAGTCTTGATTGTGAGAAGTAATTATTCCTCTTTACTCTACCTTGGGCAGACCTCATTTAGAGTACCATATCCAGTTCTGGGCACCCCAATTTAGAAAAGACACTGACAAACTAGAGCAAGTCCAAAGGAGGGCTAACAAAAAGTTTAGTGGTCTTGAAAGCATGTCCAACAAGGAATGATTGAAGGATCTAGGAATGTTTAGCCTACAGAAGAGAAGACTGAGAGGAGACATGATCACCGTCTTCAAGTATCTGAAGGGCTGCCTTAGTGCAGAGGAATTGTCCCTATTCTCACTTGCACAAGTTGAGAGGACTAGAAGCAATGATATGAAACTTCAAGGGAGTCAATACAGATTAGATATTAGGAAAAGCTTCCTGAAAGTGAGGGCAATCAGTCAATGGAATAGGTTCCCATGGGAGGTAGTGAGTTCTCCTTCGCTGGAGGTCTTCAAGCAGAGGCTGGACCTACATCTGCCTGGGATGGTTTAGGAAATCCTGCAATGAGCAGGGGGTGGACTCGATGACTCTGGAGGTCCCTTCCAACTCTATGATTGTTCTACCACTTTGTTACCAGGAGTACCTCTTAGGGCCCTTGAACTGTAGAATAGACGAAAGAGCTAGAGGAGACTTTCTTCTGTTCAATGACCCCTTCCAGCTGTCAAGATCAAAGCCAGGGAATAAATGAGAGGACACTGCTGCTTTAAGAATAGCTTTCCTCTTATTTTGTAGAGGAAAAAAAAAACTTTCCTCCTTCTGCTGTTACTTCCTCCAATGTCAGTCTTTCCAGTGGCTTATTTTTAGGAGCGGGGGGATGAAGGCAAAGGTGTGCAACAGCAAAATGAGAGGGAGAAAAAATAAAATGGAAATTTAATGTCAGAATGCAAGACAAAGCCAGAGGGAAGGGAGAGAGCTAAGAACAACCCAGCGTGCCCCAGAGGACGTGATGTATATTTTGAAACAGATATTAAACAGAGAGCAGGCAGACTGGGAAATAAAAAGTTTTTATTAAAAATGGTCCAAGTTTATTACATGCTGAAATAAACTAGGTGCAGGATAATGCTCAACATTATAGTTTATACGGAGTGCTATAATGCAGGTAATTAGGAACTGTATTTGCATCAGAGAGATGAAGCAAGGGGTGGCTAAATGCAGAATTCCAATGCAAAGCAGGGAGAGCTAAAGAAAGCTATTGGAAGAAGTGCTGCAAAGAAATGGGAAAAAAGAAAATGAAAAAGGTCACACTAGAAAGATTTTTGCCTTAATACAGAAAACACAGACAGCATTCACTACCTGAGAAGGATCAATAAAGGGGGAAAGAAGGGAAGGAGCCGCACGATCAGAAGCAAATTAAAAATAGGTGGAAAGAATATACTAAATAACTGTATATCAATCATAAGGGCTGTCTAGAAACATGAAACAGAGCCTGGCATGTTGGAAGCTTAGCTAACATGGGCAGTGAATAGCTACCAGAAAGAAAAGCACCACAGCAGAATTGCCTAAATATGTACCTATTCGGGATGTGCATGAATAATTGTAACATTCATTATTCGTACAAATTTGTATCAGTTCGTACATTCCTATACAAATGAATGTTTTGGAACATTCGTACAAATGCTTTGGAAAATTTGTGAAACAGGGAGATGGGAAAGCGGTTGTACCAGTCACATCTGCAACGGGTCCAGAGTGTATTCGACATGGTTTGGGAATGGATTCGAAGTGGTTTCAGGGTGGATTTGACGCTTTCAGAGTGGATATGTTACGTATCCCATATCGGATGCATATCTGATATGTATCAGATATGTATGGGTTCGTATTGGACATTCATATGGATACATTCATATTGAATAGAATCCAACCACTTTCAAAGGGGATCTACACTAATGAATACGAATTTTCTTACATTTGATTCATTGAGAATCGAATGCAAAAAATACTATCCAGCAGTCACCAATTTGTGTCCAAAGATCTGGCAAACTACTAGTTTGGAAAAGGTCTGCGTTTACACCAACTGCAAAGCAAGGCAACATGTGTGACTGTTATAACTGTGGCTATTTTTGCACTTCGCAGAAAGGGGAATTCCTGCTACGCCCCAGCATGAGGCGAATGCACCACACAGAGATGCCTCTATCCTGGAAGTGTCTTTGCATGTGTGGGAATGTCACCCAGCCCAGATAGCTGTGGAGCAGATCCACATTGCCATAGCAACAACCATGTGTGCTGGGCCATTGCTATGATGATCAGGGACCCGCTGCAGCCATGTCTCATAACTCCCATGTGGCATTCACATGTGAAGGAATGAAAACACCTGCATCCGATAGGTGTCCAAGAGTGCCCTAGTCAACAATCAGGACGGCTCTGGAATTTCTTCCAGGTTATATCCTGGAATAGGGACCTGCTATCCACATGCTAGTACAGACTATGGCAGTCTCCACCCAAGGTTTGCCATAGTCTGCACTAGCATGTGGATAGTAGGTCCCTGTCCCAGGATATATTCCAGAATAAGGCCTAGTGCAGAAAGGGGGCCTGGTAGGATTCCTCCCTGTGTGCTGAAGGTGCTTTACCATCAGGCATCAGTGACTCTGGGGGGAACTGAGAAGGTACCTGCCACTTGTGATGTGAGTGCCACAATCTGAAAATGGGCTGAGTCACAAACAGTTCATCAGTAGAATATATTGCTAGTACTGAATATTCTGGAATAAGGCATGTCTTTTCTAGAAAATCAAACCTTTATTCTGGAATGTCCAAATATACTAGAATAAGTAACCAATATCTTTATGCAGCCATTCATGCCTTAAAAAGTGGATCCCTACGTTTTTTTTAATTTAAAAACTCACAGACTCCTTAAAGTCCCATTTCAAAGGCAGCTTAGACATCTTTCTGATATTGCTAAAAATTAAAATTCTGAAAAAACATATTGAGCAGTTGTGAAAAGTGCCCCTAATTTCTATAACAGAAACCATAGTAAAAATGAATGGTGAAAACAAAAATCCTGGTGTTCCACATTGATACTTTTAACCGCTTCGGTGACATTATTATTATTATTATTATTATTATTATTATTATTATTATTATTATTATTATTATTATTATTATTATTATTATTATTATTATTATTATTATTATTATTATTATTATTATTATTATTATTATTATTATTATTGACATAGCACAACAGTAACCCACAGCAAACAAGATATTTATGCTGGTTTCACTGTTATCACTAGTCAGGCCCTTCCCAAGCACCTAGGACTGAGTGATGTATTGGTGAATGATATGAGCAGATCCCAGCACAATGACTTTCTGTAGCTGGCAAATGGATATTTTGTTGATGCCAATGCTTTTCAAGTGCCCAGTAATTACTATTTATTAATATTATTGATAATAATTAATAATTACTATTATGATGATTATGTTGTTGTTTTGCTGTTGTTGTTAATCATCATCTTTGTCATCATCATTATTATTTTAAAAATAAGTCTCTGAATGCACCGCAATCATTTTCTATCCTCCCCCACCCCCCAAAATGGAAAAAGCACTGCATGTTTGAAGAAAATTTTAATTTAGATCCAGATGCCTTCTGGTGCACTAAAACACTGACATTTGTTTCTCTGTCATGTTTTGGATAGCACATTTTCCTGGCAATCCCAGGTGTAAGCATGGAGGGAAGAGGAGATCTGCTGCTTGACTAAGCCAACTGTGAACAACGTAAGTAATTGAATCCCCTGGTATTTGATTCTGTGCTGGAAGGATTCAGTCACGTTTTAATGGATTTTTAATGCAGACACAGTTTTGTTTAAATAAAACTGTTGGCATAAAATATCTATGCATTTGAGTGATTTCTTCCCACCAAAAGCGTGAAAAGACGCCCCCTCCCTCTCCCTTTAACAAAAGATCCCACTGTGGTTATAGTGCTTGTTAAATAAGGTCATGGGTCAGGGGAACATCAGCCATTTCTGGATCTCTGCTCCATGCACAATATTTTGGACATGCAAAACTAGCATCCTTTAAGGAAGGAGTGGCTAGAAGTAGGTGGTATCATCCACATACTATTGTCTTTTTTTTCTGTATATGTTTATTTTTAAAACATACATAAAACATACATCAAATTCCCCAAAGGGTCATTTAACATATATCCATATACCTCATTTCAAAGCTTCTCTTGTATTTCTTATATATTGCCCCTCTTGTCTTGTTGATGATACTAAATTATTTAGGGTAGTAAAAACTGAAAGAGATTGCCAAGGGCTCCAGAGGGATCTCTTAGCATTGGGTGAGTGGGCAACCAAGTGGCAAATGTGCTTTAATCTTAACAAGTGCAAAGTAATGCACATCGGGGCCAAGAATCCAAATTATGTCTATGAACTGATGGGGTCTGCAACACATCAGGAAAGGGACCTTGGGGTTCTGGTGGACAGTTCAATGAAGATGTCAACCCAGTGTGCAGCAGCGTAAAAAAAAAAAAGGTAATTCAATGCTGGGAATAATTAGGAAGGGAATAGAAAACAAGTCAGCAAGTGTCATTTTGCCTCTCTATAAATCTATGGTGAGGCCACATTTGGAAAGAGGGGTGGTCTGCCAAGTGCCCAGATAAGGGAAGAAAAGTAAATTATCCCACAAAGCAACCAGCTGGTTTTGACTTACCATGACTGCTCTGGAAAACATTAAATAGGATCTGTACATATCATGGTATCTGCCAAGAGTCATTGTAGGCAAGGGGTAAAACATCTTCCCCCCATTGTGATTGTGGAACCGCACATCAGAGTGTTGAACACATCGCGAGCAGCTGTGAACTGAGGGCTTATACAAGATTGGTGTCAGGATTTTTTGAAACAACAAATACAGCTCTGCGATGGATGAGTGGCCTTGAAGTTGTTATATGGGCTCCCTTTAACTTATGAACGGTGACTTCCTATTTTAACTTCCTCTTTTAGTTATTATTAGTCCATGTGTTGCCGGCATATGATAAATCCTCTTTCCATGATGTGGTGGAATCTTAGATGGTAAAAGTCTGCTCGAACAAGACCTGAAGCCTATTCACACTGAGGCCTCTGGACAGAATTAGGACAGCCCTGGGACAGAGCATTCACTCTGTAGGATGGGTGGTTCCATCCAGAGCTGTCCCTGCCTGTCCGAGGGCTGCCCTAATCAGGCTCCACACCTGGCCAACCCAGCCCTGACCTTCACAGAGCTGGGTCACTCTCCCTGCTGGACAGTTCTGGAGCCCTGTCCCAGGCTGCTGCTGTTGAGCCATACTGGCCTGTAGGCTGGCAGACCCTTTCAAGGGTGGAGTGAGAGTAGACTGGTGTTGTCCCGGGGTTTCACTGGTTGCAGCCACCCTGATTGGGCTGGTGGTAGTCAGTGAGGGCCTCCTTGGTGCCCACCGACCAGCTCCCCATGATCCACTTATCTCATTGGACCCATGGTTCAATGTGATGGGTATGGGCTTACTGGCACAGTCTACTGCACTCTGTGCAGGCATGCGTGATGACAGAATGCCCCCACACTGGCCTGATGCTGACCTGTGAAAAGCCCTCTGATTTCAGCTCTTGAGATGCAGGGTGGACCCAGCAAAAGCCAGAGACCTAGTGGACTTTGAGATGCTCACGAACTGCCCAAAGACACTGAATGACTGCTCATTTTTATATCCCAAATCCTACTCTCAGGACAAGCAAGAAACCAGGCTGTTTTAGTGGGCAGAATGAAGTAAGCAAGGATGTTTGTCAATATTCAGGCTGTGCAGATCACATAAACAGGCTACTTGAGTCCAATCGTGCATTCAGTTTGTGCACCCACATTATTATGCCAATCCCAGAGCTGCTCTTGCCCAGGCCATGAATCCTTTATAGCTTAAGTGTCATCTCCCTGCACCTGGCTGACAGGACTAGTCTGTGGCACAAAAACAACCCTTTTAACAGGAAAAAAATAAGTCGAATAGAAGATTTAGTATGTAGGTGAATGCTTCACTACAGGCTACTATTTCCCGTGATGGGATCCTGCCCTAGATACATGTCTCATTGCTGAAAATGATCCTTTTGCTCCATCTGGTCCAGGTCCCAAGGTTGTGATCATGGCAATAAGTTCTATATATAAAAATGCTTCCCCTAGTGGTTTAGCAGGGTTGCAGCATGAGGTCCTTCTTGATCTGGGGCATTTTCACACTTCCCTTTCCGGCCGCTGGACAGGAAAGGAGTGCGATTAACCAACGTTGACTAGCACTCACAGTTGGAGTGCTAGTCAACTTGGGCAGTCCCCTTCACCCATGACCGAATACTTAACCATATTCGATTTGGGGCCCTGTCCATCTCTGTTGTGACAGTCATGTCCATGGTTGTCTGAGACACCAGCGTGCTTGCATGGCACCTCAAATGACCCCAGAGTGCTGGAAGAAGAGTGAATGGCCACTGCCCAAGTGCTTCAGGTGTCTGGAAAATGTTGGTTAAGGTGTGGAGCACAATTTCATGCCCCACACCTAATCAACAATTAGTGAACTTCTGGTGTGCCAGACCATGCTTGGAGGCTGTAACAGCCTACTTCACATCAAGATGCTCTTCACCAGAAGTTCACTAATCATGCACTAGAAGCCACAGTTCTAATTCAGAGAGCACAGGAAAATGATCAACTTCCATGGACATTTCCCGTATTCTCCATGGAAGACCCCAGGCAGAAAAACAGAATCAAGGGACAAAATTGCTCCATGTTCCCTTTGCATGAACCAGCAGTAGGCTTGCAGATAGCATGCCACTGCTGTGGTGAGCAACGCCTCACCAAATAAAGAGTCTTTTCATAATTGGCAAAAAGGCAAACTCCTGCAGGCCTGTCTATATTGCATTAAGCTGTGTCTTAACCAGGAGCACCACATGTGTAAATGTAGAGCAATTTTAGCACCATTCACAGTTCTTCAGATCTATCACCCGAATTTATTTCTCTGAGATGCTGCCCTGAGGAAGTGAAAGTGCAAAAGGCCCAAAGATCACTCAAGGAGGGATCTTTGTTTACAACACAGGTTCTGCCGTTGTGCAGAAAATGCCTTTTTTGTATACCAGGGCCAGGCACAAGGGCCACTGAGCATCCCTCTTCTACTCTTACCAAAATAAGGGCCTACTTACTTGCATTCCTGTTAGATCTGGGAGTTTTTCCCCCTTTGCTGTCACAGTAGTCAAAGCAACAGATGGGAACTGTTGTCTCATTCCTGTGCAGCAGAAAAGATCTTGACACCCAATGGATGGGAGCAGATCTGTGGGAGACTGCTTCTGGTAACAAAAGTCATATACCCTGAATTGCACCCAAACCCAGTTTTTTTTATATTGACAATAAATGGAAGAACCTGTTAATGATCAGTTCTGCATTAGCAAAGTCTGCATTATCCATTGCAGCTAGACAGCTGCAACTCTATCCAGAACTGTGGCCGAAAAAAAGGTGATTGTAACTTGGATAGCAGTTGGGTGGTTTTCTGGATGCACAGACAAGAGCACTAAGGGCCTCCCTTCTCAATGTTAGTGCAGAATGGAGTCTCCCACCTCTGATAGTATGCCCCATCCACACAGGACAGGTCATAGTCTAGATCAAGAAGCCCATGATCTGGATTGCTGGTAGACCTAAAACTGAGGTCTACTGATATACCAGCAAAGCCTAATCTGGAACACAGACGCATGTAAAAGGTCCACACCTTCTTGTTCCAGTTACAGGGGACCCATTTCAGCAGCACACCTTATTGCACTGCCAAAGTAGGACTCCCATGCCAAGAACTTTCATTCCTGGCTGTTGGAGCTTGTGCAGGCAACTTTGAAACTTGTGTGAGCTTCAGGTCCAATGCAGAGGTCAAACTGGAACCTCCCCACTGTTATGCAGATGGCAGTTGACATTCCAAATGCATTTTAAAAAGCAGTTCAAATGCAGAAGTGGTAGCATCTCAACACTCATGTTCCCATTCCACCTCAAATCCACATTAATAGACAGATAATGCATTTTGACAGTGCATTGTCTAGTTTTTAATTTGGATTAAGACACTAATTTCTGTTTACTGAAAAATAATGTTGTGGATAATTTGCTAAAATCTGGAAACCCTTTATTGACTTTTCTGAAAGAACTGGAAAATGCATTTATAATTGCTGGATTTGAAGACTAGTAGATCAAAGAAGACATACATGAAGACCAAGTGAATAAGAACATAGGAGCCCTGCTGAATCAGGCCACAGCCCATCTAGTCCACCATCCTGTTGCACACAGTGGTCCACCAATTGCCCATGGGCATCTCAAGCAGAGACAAGGGCAAACCTCCTGCTCTCAAATCCCAGCAATTGGCCCTAAAAGCATTCTGCTTGTCCCCCCAGTGACAAGATCTACTTAGATCTACTAAGATCTACTTAGGCATCCATTCTAGTAGCCATTGATACATTTGTCACTCATAAATTTATAGATATATATTTCTATCTCGCCCTATGCCTGAAGGTCTAACCCTTTATCTAACCTGTCTTTAAGGATTAGGAAGATCATTGATTCTCAGTTAAAACTTCTTTCTTGTCCTCTCTGCCTTTTATGATTTTGCCCCCAAATGAAGCTGACTCCATGCTTGCAGCATATTTTTCCCTTTGAATTTAAAATAAGATGCTTTTTTTTATATAGAAAAAAGGGTTTTCCAAATTTAATCTTAGATTTTAAAGTATCTAACCATATGGCTTGCTTGTTCTATTTAGTTCTATGATGCATTCAAGCATAGAGACATACATATATGCATACATAGAGCTAAGAGGGTAGACATTTTGGCTTTTGTTCTTTAGTCTTATTTCCTCAGAGGCCTCCCCATGTTGCTATCACATCTGCGCCTGTGTGGGGAGTATATGGGCTATTTTTACAACATGTGCTGCTTTACTTTGACTCCTGTGAAAATCATCTGCCATTGTGATTTCCATCCCTTAGTGCCTCCTAGCCCATCTGGAAACTTCTCTGGCCCCAGTGGCTGAGTTCCTTTCTAAGCAGCTCTTCCTATCGTGTTTCCTGAACCATTGTTCTTAAACGTGCTAATCTGATTCAATCCCCAGATGCAGTTCCATTTTATCTTTATTTATAT
The DNA here is from genome assembly GCA_023333525.1 of Aspidoscelis tigris stejnegeri. Classification (NCBI taxonomy): domain Eukaryota; kingdom Metazoa; phylum Chordata; class Lepidosauria; order Squamata; family Teiidae; genus Aspidoscelis; species Aspidoscelis tigris. The sequence goes on from JALMGA010000001.1 coordinate 14,095,182, forward strand.
ATCTGTCTCTTGGCTGATATTCTTCTTGCAGATGTATTCAGTTCAATGCACAATGATCAGCATGTTACAGTTCATTTCTATAAGTGTATCCTGCGGCTTGCAACAGGCAAAGAAGAACAGACAATTTCATGGGTTCAACAAAAGTGGGCCCATTAGAGAGCTATCACTGCTAGAGTATCTTAAACCATTGGGCCAAGGACCTTTCTGCACTTGCCTCTTCTTGATATGTACCAGTAGGTCTAGAATAGCCTGGTCCACTGATCCAGATCATGGGAACGCATGGGCTGGATCAGCACTGGGGGTGTGCACGAATGCAATTTTCAGGATTCGATTCAATTCAAACCAGTTATCTGAAAATTTGATTTGATTCGAATCTTTAAGATTAGAATTTAACCAAATTCAATTTGAATTAAGGAAATTTGATTCTATTCTTTTGAATTTTCTATTTGAATTTGCACTTACGAATCTCGACAAAATTTGTATGTACCTGTATGAATTGTTACACATCCCATACACTTCTGTACACGTTCATATGCGACCCGTATTTATCCCCTATATGACCCGTTTTCGTCCCATATGGACCCATACAAATGCATACGGATGTGGGAAAAATGCGTATGTGCACATGTGAATGTCCAGATAATTCGAATGAATAGATCCAAAAATTGAAATCCGCTTGAATTTTTAAATTCGAATTTATGGACATTTGATTTGAATTCAAATGTTGAAATTTGGATGCCTTTGATCGAATTTCAAGTACCTTTGAATATTTGTGCACACCCCTATGTGAGTTTCATAGCTGTGTTTCCAGCCTCCTAGGGCAAATTTGCACTTCTTTTCCACTCCAGGGAACAGAAAAGGTGAAGTTGCCCACCTGTATACTAGCATTTGCACTGAGGAATGCTAGGACATGCCGTTCCTCTCCCCTACGCATCTGGACATCTACCTTGGGTGCAAGTGGGTATCTGAGCACTGCTAGCTTGGAGCTCCAATGTTGGCACCAGCATGCATGCACTGGTTCTGTCACCATGGCAACCCTGACATGACAGCACATTTGCACAGTGCATCAGGTGAACCTCCAGCACCTGGAGGAGGTGTGAATACAATGTCCAGAGCATTACCAGCTCTGGTGCTGGGGAAGGTAGATGCACGTGAGGAGTGCTTGATAGTGCTCCACACGTAGTCATCTTGAGGTGTGCTCCTGCATGGAAGGAGCTGTTTCTGATTTGGAAATGGCTTCTTCAAGGGCCATTTCAAGTGCTTTTTCTCCTTGGATTAAAATCTATTCCATTGAAATAAAGTCTTAATTTAGAATTCTCAAACAGTGGGCTTCATCAGGTACATTAATACTGTTAATTTTGCACAGCTCTGATAAAAGGAATCCAAGGGTGTTTCCACACAGGTCCTCAAGACCCCATTAAGCACCCGATAAGGACCCATATGGCACACATCCGCAAGGTAGCTTCTACACAGTGGGACAGAATAGGGCTCCTTCAAGATGCTGCTTCCGCATAGCCTCATGCGAAATCTGCCTCTAATAGGGTCTAGAGGCCCCCTACTCTGGTTTTCAGGAAGACCTGAAAAATTAGGCCTTCAAACTATTCCTGCTTGCAAATTCCAAATCAAAGGAGGATACTTCTGCACAGGGACAGGATAGGGAACAGATGTGGGCGGGACCGGAAGATGCCATGTTGAGCAAGGCGGCAGCACCATATCCCAGCTACGTAGTCCATCTCACAGTTGCTTCACATTGGACATGCACCAAGTTACATCTGATTCTTCTGGATATTGGTGCTGCAGTGTCCGCACAGCAGCCACACAATGCGTTCCTCAGTAACTGTTCTCCCAATGCATGTGCAGATGCGTTAGACCTCGTTTGGATCCATCCCTATTTCAGATGGATTTCCCCAGGGATTTCAGATGGATTAATCTGGATTTCAAGCAGTAAGTGCAGAAACACCCCTACAGATGATGTGTGACAACAGACAAGCATACTTGTTCTTTATTGACAGTGAAGATCCTGGCAACAAATGCAGGCTTAGCACTTTGAAATGTATAGGTTTACCTGTAATGCACAAATACCTGCTATACCTTTGAAGTCAAACAGAAGGAAAGGAATATGGTTACTCTGCCCCCTCCCCACGCACACACACTTGATAGCTGGGGAGATACTTATACAGAGACTCTGAAGGAGCCCCTTCCAGAAGCTCAAGCACTCAGAATGTACTGCAGTCTCTCTGATAAGGGAATTCATTCAACAAAGCAGAGCACCAAAGAGATAGCCGTCGGCAAACAGAAGGAAAACGGCCATAAACATGCTTTTGTTTCTCTTTGCTTGAGTTTCAAAATGCCTCTTGTTAGATTAGATCCTCTGTTCGCACACACGTCCACCCCCCAAAAATCTCACAAGCTAGAGTTTTCTCTCAGATGTGCTCATTTTTTCACCGACAATGAAGGAAAGACATATAGTTTAGGCTTATCTGTCTCCTAACAGATAAACATACAAAGCAGGTAGGAAAAAAAAACCTTAGCAGACTATACAGCTGGAAACTGTTGTGATCTAGTATGCAGAAGATGCTTATGAATGACATCTGTGATAGACACCTTGTTCCCTGTTTTGCATGGAAGGAACACAGTTTTGCTTTTTTTGTCTTTTTTTTTGCATTTTTCCAGTACTGTATTTTTGCATTATCTGCTTTTCTAAGTTTATAATGTAGTATTTTTGTACCATTTAAACTGAATTGTATTTTTCTGGGGTGTTGTTGTTGTGGCAGACTCCTTAAGCAGTTTTCTTCGGAAAGGTAGAATAGAAATAAATTGCAGAAGAAGGCTGTGATAGTGATGGATGGCTAAATGAATGTCTCCTATCCATGGATCCAAAGGTTTGAGAAAATACTTGGTTTGCGAATAATTACATCATTGGCATAGTTTGGAAAGAGATATCTGGATTAGAGAGGAGCAAATTCAGTTCAAATTGCACTGTTCAGCTCAAACCAGTTTGAATCACACTGGACCAGCTTGTTTGAAAAGGGATAGTTCGATTCTAACTGAACTAGGACCTTTTTTGCATTTACCTGTACTAGATCCAAATCAATAAATCTGGATCTACAGGTAAGTGCAAAAAGAGCAAGGACTGATAAGTTGAACAGATAAAATAACATTAACAGCTGTCATTGATGCATGCTATGTATTTTGTAATTTGTATATAAACGATTTTGTAAATTACTTTACATAGTATAAATTAATGAATAGAGATGTATATAGTTTAAATTTGTAATTTCACATGATTGTAATTGTTAATTTGTTAATTTTCTTAGCTTTTTCAAAATACAAATACACATTTTTTAAAAAAAAATAGGGCTCTTTTTCAATATATTTCCCTTATTTTATTGTTTTTTAAATAACCTCAAACTGTGAACTGTTTGTTGCCTTTATGGTGAGCCAGTTTGCTCTTGTGGTCAAGAGTGTTGGACTCTCATTGTTAGTCTCCCGGTTCAATTCCACGCTCCTCCATGAAGCTGTCTGGGTAACCTTGGGCTAGTCACAGATATTTCTCTGAGCTCTCACAGACCCGCCTACCTCACAGGCTGTTTGTGGTGGGGAGAAGAACAGGTTTGTCAGCCACTCTAAGTCCCCTTAAATGGGTAAGAAAAGTGGAGTATAAAAGCAACTCCTCTCCCTCCTCCTATGAATGCACCATGATTGAGCAGGATACATATGAGTAGGTGCATGATGTACATTGGAAGACTCACACTCATTCCAACTCAAACAGAATTGTGAAGGTGACAAACATTTTTCATCTATCCCTAGTGCCTCCATTGCAGGATAACTTGGTCTAGTGGTTAGGTGAGCCAGTGTTCTAGTGAACCAGTTTAGTCTAGTGGTTAGGGAGCTGGACTCTTATCTGGGAAGGCCAGGTTTGATTCCACACTCCTTCACAAAGCCAGCTGGGTGACCTTGGGCTAGTCACAGCTCTCTTCTGAGCTTTCATAGTCCCACCTACGTCACAGGGTGTCTGTTGTGGGGAGAAGAACAGAAAGCTTTGTCAGACACTTTGAATCCCCTTAAATGGGTGAGAAAAGTGGGATAGAAAAGTCAACTCTTCTTTTTCTTCTTGCTGTGCATGGATGTGACACAGAAAATAGCATCTCCTCTCTCTGAAAGGAAGAGAAGCAAGGTGCCATGGATGGTGATGCCTTCCTCTCCCATCTGCTCCAAATGAAACCACCTCCACAGGAAATGAAGACTCGGCCTTAGTTTTTTAAAAAAGCTCATTGAAGAAGCAAACAAGGAACTATTTTTAACCCAAGCTAAAGAAGAAAACTCTACTGTGATGTCCATTCCAAGAAATTTTTACCAGCATCAGCATTTCCTCCCCTTTATATTGGCAGCATTGTATACCACTAGTTATGTAACCATACCAGAATTATTAAACTTTGATGCAGTAATGTAAATATTTTATTCCATCTGCTCTATTGAATGGAACATATTCTACAAAACCGAAATAACTTGAAGATAGGATCTCTGAGTAATAAATTTGTAGATCAAACATCAATAAATAGACTATAAACAGCAAAGCTATGGTGGTGGGTTGGTAGAAACCTAAGGGGTTCATCATCATGCTCTCCCCCCAGTCTCCTGGTTTATAGCCTGAATGCGGATCTAGGTGGAGGCGTGAGTTTATTGCTAGATATCCCAGTGGAATTTTTAATTTTCATTCTAAACGGTTCAAATTGTGCCATCTGTATTTACAAATTGCCTAGGTAGGGAGACATGTTGGGGAGACAGGCAAGATGCCATTTTCTGGATCCAAAAGCAGGTGAAAGTTTTGCCCTTGTCTTTTGCTTGGGATGCCCATCAGCAGTTGGTGGGCCACTGTGTGGGACACAATGTTGGACTGATCCAGCAGGGCTTCTCTTATGTTTGTTCATGACCCCCCCCAAAAAAAACCCCTCAAATTCACAAAGCAAAAACAAAACCCTACCTAAATACCATCCACCCACCAAAAAGTCCAGAGGTTTCAATTAATTATTTTTTTAAACACTTACACATACATTCAAAAATATAAAAATTATCTACTTTTTAAAAATCTACCCCATATATATATATTCAAGTTTGATTGATACCGAGTTAAATGCAAAAAAATTGTATTTGTTTGAAAAGATCCCCTTCAAATATGGTAGAATTCAAATTCGATATGAATCCAATTTAAATCCCTGCTACGAATCCCTATGTATCCACTCTGAAAGCATCAAATCTGCTTTCAATCCACTTTGAACACACTCTGAATCCACTTCGAGTATACTTTGGACTAAGGATGTGCATGAATATTCATAACATTCAAAATTCAGCTGAACTCAGCTGAATTCAGATATTTGAATTTGAATTGAATGTTGGCACATTCAAAGACTGACATTTGAATCCAAATAGAATGTTTCAATACATCCGTACAAAGCCTCATTATGGATTAATATGGGATTCATACAGGATTCATTTGGGATTCGAATGGGATTCTTATGGGATTTGTATCTAACATTTGTAATGAGTTTGCTTGGAACATTCCTATCAAATATGAATCCCACCAAATTCAAAGGAATTTATTTGAATGAATATCAATTTTCCTGAATTCGATTCAATACAAATCAAATACAAAACAAAAACAAAAACCCTATTTGATGCCCATCTCTACTTTGGATCTGTTGCAGAGGTGGCTGGGGCATAGGATGTACACAAATGTATTTATGACCTTTGAATCCAAAATCCTATTCAATTTGGATATTTAAGATCCGAATGTCATAAAATCCAATTTGAATCCGTAACATTCAAATCCATACCATCAAATGTTATATTCATATTTAAAGATTCGAATGTCAACAACATTTGTATCCGTTATACGTATCTGTATGCATTCCGTATTATCCTGTAAGCATCCTGTTTTAATTCTGTATTTTAAGTGCAAGATAGGTATAATTTTTGGCAGATTCGTATACGATACGAATCTACACATTCAAATTAGGGTGTTTTTCCACTGGCAGAATGTACCCATTTTTGCACCCATTAAGGACCCATTTGGGTGTGAGCCGGATGACCCCATTTCCACCACGACACCCATTTGGGACACATTTCTTTCCACCGCCGCTGGGGAAATCCAGATCATATGGGTACGTGTCAGCCTTTAATCCAGATTTTCTGTAGACCCCATTAATGGGGTCTACAATGGGGTCTTCAGGCAGAAAATCCGGATTAAAGGGAGCCTGTTTCCATGTTAGTTTGGCAATGGGGTCTAGAGGAGGCTAGGGGGAGGGGGCACCCATGGGGGGGAGCCCCAAAACCTAAGGTTCAAAATAAATTTGAAGTCATTTTGAAGCCATTTTGAAGTTACTTTGAAGTTGCCTTCAGGGATTAGCAAAGGCTCTGAAGACAACAAAGGGAGAACAAAGCGGACTGTTACCTTCAGGCATGGAAAGAGGTACATATTTAATGAGGCTGACTCATCCCTGCTCACAAGGAGCTAATTAATATGCAGGCTCTCACAAGGGGTTTGTCTTCAGAGCCTTTGCTAATCTCCGAAGTTGCCTTCAGAGGGACTTCGGAGCTTTTGTTAACCTCCAAAGGCAACTTTGGAGGGATTTTGGAGGGACTTTGGAGATCCGGATTCCCCAGATGTGTTCAAAGGTGTTTCCACATCGGGCGCTTCCCTTAATGCGGATCTACTAGATCTGGATCTAAGTGCTGTGGTGGAAGAACACCCTTATTCAAAAATCCGTATTGGATTTTCAAAAATCCATATTCGAGTTCAAGTGTTCAAATTCAGATTTTCAAAAATCCGATTCAAGTTCAAAAGTCAGCATTCGATGAATTTGAATCAAATTTTTGAATTTTTGAATATTTGTGCACAGCGCTATGCTGGAATATCTTGAGTTGGCATTTATTTCATCCTGGGATATTGAGAAGGCAAGAGCTTCTAGTTGCATCCAGACATCAATAACTTATTCCACTATATTTGGCTATTCCGAAATAATGCACGGATGTTCCAGAATATTCATGCTTTATTCCATACTATCCAAATATAGAGAAATAAGTTACTAACATCTTCATGCAGCCTCTGTCATTCCTGAGTTTATTATCCATGCCTTTCATAAGCAAAAGCATCCTTCCTGCCTTAAAATGTTCCATTGATTGTCCGATCCTTGAAAGATTTAGGTTCAGGTTGTCAAATTTGCCCTTAGCACAGACTGCAAGAAAGGAAAGACAACAAGAGGAAACCTTCTGTTCCATCTTTGAGTCATCGGCTTGTTGGGATTTTTAATTTTTTGCCAGTCATGTCCTTTCGCCTGAGATTTATTATTTTTTTTTAAAAAAAGTTGAAATCCTCTTTTGCATATTCAAATATTAGCATGATATGAAAGATCAAGAAGAAGCAGGGCTTTTGTGGCCTTTTGAATTTGGAGAATAATGTAATGCCAAACAAACTCCAGTCAAATGCAGCTGGCGAAACAGGAACAGACATAATTTTTTAAATAAAATAAAATAAAATAAAAATCAGATTCTATGTCAACAGATGCCTTTCTTTTCTCAGGCTGTTAGATTGGAAGTTGCTGAGCTTTTGTCACTTAGCACCAAGGACTCAGATATACTTTTTCTACAGTAATCTGAAAGTGAGTGGCATTAATTATTTTGTTGTTGCTGTTTCTTGGTGTTATGCTAAAACGTTAAGAGAACACCAGCCATTTTGCAGTGTCTCTGCTGCATTCCAGTTTAGCTGGCAAGTGCATTTCCCCCCTCTTTCATATCACACATCAGGAGCCTGCCCTTTTCTACCTCATTAGAGTTTGAAATTGACAAGCTTCCTTTCCAAGGAGAGTGGGTGGTCACAGACTCACCGACATTCAAAAACAGTTTTAATGTTTTGTGTATCAATGTGCATATGCTATCCCAGTGCTCATATTCTGAGATTAATGATTGCTGGAATGGGTTGGAGTAATATATTCAATGTATAAGCTTCAATATCAGTTATTTTAGCTGGAGATTTTAATGCCAGAATTTGAGGGGTGGGAGGGTGCATGAATGCAATTTTCGACATTCGATTTGTAACAAACTGAATATTCAAAAATCCAAATGTGTACGAATAAAGAAAAACAAATATCTGGACATTCAAACCGATACAAATACATTTGTATTTATTCATTCAAATAGATTTGTATTCAGTGATACGAATCTTGTATGCATCCACATCTGTTTTCATCCCATATGTATCCCGTTCTCATCCTGTATGGATCCGTACAGATGTATATGGATATGTACAAGATGCATACGGATATGTATGAGATGCGTACGTATTCCTACATATATGATTATCTAATTTATTTGTATGAATAACTCAAAATATTCACATTCGTACAAATAATGAAGTACAAATGTCTGCACATTTGATTGTATACTGATGTCCAAATTTGTATAAATTCATACGAATAATGAATATTTTGAATATCTGTGCACATCCCTAGCCAAAATAGGTCCTAATTTAACTTGACTCTTTATTCCCAGGCCTTTTCTGCACCTACTTTTAATCAGGGACAAGAGACCACATAGTCAACTTCCGGGCTTCACCGATCTGTATGGTAGTGCAGATGGAGGTTCTGAGCCCCTACTAGCATGCTACATCTACACAACATGGCGTGTGATCCTCATCAGAATTCCTGGTATAGTCAATTAAATGAATCTACCCATGGATCAGCAAGACCTGGAACAGAACATGGGAAATGTGCAGAAGCCATACGTCCCTGGTTTGGGAATATCAGGGGATGTATTTTGGAGGTGCACCAAAGATATTTTGTTTCTAGGGCTCAGGAACCTCAGAATCTGGCCCCAAAGCTCACCTGTGCTTTGAGGCTGAGAGGGGATTGTTTTGGATCACACCTTTCCATGGTTGGGACCAGCACACCTGGCTGTCCCAGACCCACTGATTCTGACCATGGAGAGGTAAGAGCAATTACTAGTGGAAGATTTTAAGTATAATATACAGTATTTACAAGGTATCTTTACCTGCGCTTTTTAAACCCCAGCCCAAATCTCACACCTTAGACTGTGCATCTGTACTTAATATTGATAGCAGTGTTGTGGCATCTGGGACATTTGACTGTCTACATCAAACGTGGGTACCACCAAATTGCGCGTGCTGATAGTCAGGATTCTCTCCACTTAGAACTTTTTAGTTCAGTTGATTTCTGTTAGTTCTGAGAAGTCTCTGAAAGTATTCTGAAAGTTGGCACTGAGAAGAGCAGCAATGAAAAGTTCAGAGATTTTGATGTGTCATGATGTCTTATTGAACTCAAAGATCAGAATGCTTAATGTCAGGATATTCAGTGCTTTATTGTATGGATGCAAAAGTTGAACAACAATAAAGCAAGATCAGAAATCTGTAGGCTCTTTTGAATTTTGGTGCTGGAGAAGGTTATTCAAGGTATCATGAATAGCTAAAAAGAAATCAGTAGATTCTAGATCAAATGAAACCTAAATATTAATGAAAATTACAAATGACAAAGTTGAAACTGCCATATTTTGGGCACATAATGAGAAGGTCTATGGCTTACCAGCGGCTATTAGAATGAATGCCTAGATACTTCCTCCTGGTTGGAGAGACAGACAGAAAACCACTAAAGGCCATATGTGGACAGCTGAGCAGCCTTTGGCCCTTTCTGTACTGACCCTTATTCTGGGTTATATCCCAGAATAGATGCCTGCCATCTGCAGGTTAGTACAGACTACATGCAGTAGTACAGGCTAGGGCAGTTTAGTGGTTAAGGAGCCAGACTCTTATCTGGGAAGGCCAGGTTTGATTCCACACTCCTTCACAAAGCCAGCTGGGTGACCTTGGGATAGTCACAGCTCTTTTCTGAGCTCTCACAGCCCTACCTACCTCACAGGGTGGTCTGTTGTGGGGAAAAGAATAGAAAGCTTTGTCAGCCACTTTGACTCCCCTTAAATGGATGAGAAAATGGGGTAGAAAAGCCAACTCTTCTTCTTCTTCTTCTTCCCTCTTTGCATGTGCTAATGCTGTTCTACACAAGCTCTGACCAGTGTCCACTCCATTTGAACTCTTTCCTCCTATGAGCCTATTATATTAGGCTTTTTAGCTGTTACACACACTGATGGCTCATGTTTTGAGACCGATTTGTTGTAGATACAGGAGATTTTTCCTTTATTTTTCAGGATATGCTGCCAAATATGCAATCCAAGTGTTATACTTGTCCCTACTGGCTTTGGACAGAAGTTAAAGCCTAGTGAAGTCTTTTTGAAATTCCTCGAATCTTATTTGGTGTAAAGTAGCTGTCCTTTCCTTTCCATTATATTCAGCATGTAACCAATACTGTTTTTAATTAGACTGAAGAAGAGAAGCTGATTAGAGTCCTTCACATCATTAGTGAAATGGATATATGCTATTGTGGAAGAAAATTATTCCTTGTTTAAAATGTGTTATAGACTAGTATGATTATTTAGTCAAACCAACAAGTTCTTGGGGACTGTGCATAGTGATGAGGCCTAATTTTGCCTCACGTGCTCACAGCCTTCAATCTATCATTGGAAAAGTCAATAAAGTATAAGGATCTTTTTTGCACTTTGCTAGAAATGGGTTGTTGGATCAGGTTGGACTGCTCTGAGTGCAATAATGAGAAGAAAAACTATTTTCTCAATAAGTGACACAAAATGTTCCTTAATACAGCATTAATATGACAAGGCCAAAGTGGACCATAGGAACCTTGGAATTTTGGTATCCCACTTTAGTTAATTTTTTAAAAAATTTCCATTTTATTTGTATACCGCCTTTCAAAAAGGAAATTTGCCTAAGATGGTTTACAACAAACAGAAAATACACAATGCAAAATAATAACCAACACATTATAATAAAAATAAATTGTACAAATTGCACATCATAGAAATATTGCAAAATAATCCAAAACACACACACACACATTGAGTAAACTGAGGACAAGTGAACTCCAGAGCAGTTGACCAAGGGCTCCAGTACCACAAAGAATAATCTCCTCCAAGATGTTCATACCCAGCCAGGCTGGAGAGTCACCCAGAGTGATCTAGGCCCATAATGTGGAATAAGATTAGGGATGTGCAATAATGTTTTTTGATGTTCTATTCGAGTTGATTCGAATAATCAAAAGTTCTGGATCAAATGGGTACTTTCTGGCCTTTAATCCAGATTTTCTGTAGACCCCATTAATGGGGTCTACAATGGGGTCTTCAGGCAGAAAATCTGGATTAAAGGGAGCCTGTTTCCATGCTTGTGTGGCAATGGAGTCTACAGGAGGCTAGGGGGAGGGGGCACCCTTGGGGGGGAGCCCCAAAACCTAAGCTTCGAAGTCATTTAGAAGTAATTTCAAAGTCACTTCGAAGTCTGTGAAAAATAGCTCCGGAGCATCTTTGAAGTCTGTGATGATCTTCAGAGTGAACTTCGAAGTCACTCCGAAGTGACTTCGAAGTCACTCCGAAGATCACTCCGAAGACCAGACTTCAGTGGAGCTGTTTTGCACAGACTTCGAAGTGACTTCGAAATGACTTCAAAGCCACTTCGGAGATTGCACCCCCTGTCCCCCCAAACACCTGGAGTGACAAGCAGACCCCTCATGGGTAGATCTGGATTTCCAAATGGGTGCTACAATGTTTCCATGGCAGGAGGCTAGCACCCATTGCTATTGGGTGCTAGACCACCCATGGAAACACACTGGGGGTGTTTCCGCACAGGCCCGTTAACACCCATTAAGAACACATCAGGCGCTGCGCCTCCACACATACGTACCTATTTGGCACACTTCTGGCGTGGCGAGTCTGCACATGACACCCATTAAGCATGCATTCCGAAAACCGCCTCCGCACAGGCGAGCCTTTCTAGCACACTTCCGGCCACGCGTGTCTGCACATATCTGTCACTAATGGCTGCTTAATTGGGCTTAACGACACACCACATCAAAGGTGGGCTTAATGGGTGTATTCCTTCTAGATCCGCATTAGCGGAGCACACGGCCGCACACGGGCGGGAAAGAGAACGCATGGGGTGGGACCAGAAGCCGCCATGACGGGCACGGCGGCATGCCCCAGAGCCACCATGTTGGGAAAGTGGGGCATCGGGCACCTGGGTGTTCAGGCTTGGGAGCCGGCTGCCTCCTGGGTTCACGGGGCTCTCTGAGGGGGCTGTGCGGCGGGTCCAGGTGTTTGGCGCGCTGGGAGGGCGGGGGGAGTTCTCAGCACACGCCAATCTCGAGGGGCGTGGTCAGGGCCTAGTATTCACTTAGGGCCGCGCAGAAGAGATCTGGGGCGATGGGCCACCGAACCACCCGCAGCCACCCGTGCCCGGCAGCAGCAGGGGCAGGCGGCTGTTCTGTGGCGGGTGTATGAGCATCGCCTTCCATCTCCCTCCCATCCAGCAAATGGCCACTCCAGCCTCATGCAGGGTGCGGCACCCCACTGCCAGGCATGGTGAATGGGCCGGAAGGCGGCGGCGGCGCGGCCTGGACTTGGTGCCCACGGCCGCCAATGCCCACAACAGGGCTCTCCCGCCATGAGCCAAGCTGTCAAATGCAAGCGTGTGACCCCGGCAGGTGGCTGAGCCACTCGGCCCTCACGTGTTTGCGGACAAGCCGCTGATTGGCCGGCAGCCCATTGCTGCTGCAGCCACGCACAGCCGGAAAACAGCGGTGACTGACAGCTGGGAACTCCAATCGCGAAGGCCCGGGCATCTGCATAGCCTGCGCAGAATGTGTTCCTCGGAAGGTGCCATTCGGCGCCTGTGCGGAGATAAGTGGTATGTCCAGATCCGCATCTAATGGATGTGGATCTACCGGAAAACGGTTGCAAGGGAACCAGATCCACAGAAACTGGTTCTAGTAGATCCGTATCTATTCTGAACCAGATTTACTAGATCCGCATCTATTCCAAACCGGATTGCGGAAATCCCCCTCCATTCTGAACAGGTTTTACTAAATCTGGGTGCAGTACATCCAGATTTTTTTGCCCCTGTGAGGAAGCACCCTGGGTACTTCCCTTTATCCAGATCTACTAGATCCAGATTAAGGAATATACCCATCCCTTAGATCTGGATCTTCTTAGATCCAGATTAAAGGAGTGCAGTGGAAAAACACCCATGGAATGGGTTCTCCTTAAAATTAGCAGTTTTTTTTTTTACTTTTGTTTCACAAACTTGATTTGTGTTTTTATGTCTAAATCTCCTTGGGTGTTTTGACTAAAGGTGATCTTAAAACAATAACAGCAATATCAGCAGCAACAGCAGTTGGAAAGATAATAGAATATCAAGATCTACAAATTGAAATGAAGTGCCCTAAGGTAAAAAGGACAGCAGCAGTTCCATTAGCTATTGATGCATGAAATATTTGGAAGGCAACAAAATAGATCACATAACAACACCATAACTGCAAAAAGCAGCACTGTGTAAGATTAGCCACATTCTTCAAATATATCTGCATGATTCTTCAATCCTTGTTCGGGTTTTTAATTGAAAATCTGCAAAAAACAACAAACAAAAACACAACACCACCTTATCATGATTCATTACCTTCGCTGGGTTGCACAACTAGCAATTAATAATGATCTACTTTAGATTTTGAGAGATATTACCTTAAGCTGCAACCTTAGCCTATTACTCTTTGTTTGTTTATCAGAGGAGGAGAAAGGTCGCCCCTGGGCAGATGGTTATTTAACAATTATTTTATGAATTCCTTAAAATTCATATGCCATATTAGTTCTGAAGAGCTAAAAGCAGAAGACATCAAACTTCACTCCATTTTTTTCTTTTCTTACCATGGGTGTTTTTCCACTGGCAGTAAGTACTCACTTTAGCATCCACTAAGAACCCATTTGGCTGAGAGCCGGATGACCCCATTTCCGCTAACGAAATCTGGATCATATGGGTCCTTCAGGACCTATAATCCAGATTTCGTGTAGACCCCATTAAAGGGGTCTACAATGGGATCTTCAGCCATAAAATCCGAATTATAGGGAGCCTGTTTCCACTGCAATTGGGCAATGGGGTCTAGAGGAGGCTTGGGGGAGGGGCACCCATGGGGAGTGCCCCAAAATCAATACTCCGAAGTCCCTTAGGAGTCCTTCCAAAGTCACTCTGAAGTCATTCTGAAGTTGCCTTTGGAGATTAGCAAAGACTCCGAAGGGGTTTTTCTGCAGAGACTGTGCTAATCTCCAAAGGCAACTTCAGAATGACTTCGGAGGGACTTCAGAGCCTTTGCTAATCTCCAAAGGCAACTTTGGAGATTAAACCCCCTGTCACCCAAAACACCTGGGGTGACAGGCAGAACCCTTGTGGGTAGATCTGGATTTGCAAATGGTGCTCTGGTGTTTCCACAGCAGGCAGGCTAGCACCCATTGCTATTGGGTGCTAGACCACCCATGGAAACACATTGGGAAATTCCCTTAATCCAGGTCTACTAGATCCAGATTAAGGGAAGTACCCATTCCTTAGATCCGGATCTTCTTAGATCCGGATTAAAGGAGCGTGGTGGAAAAACACCCCATAACATGGAGCATGATAGGTGATGCTAGAGAATGAATAGTACTTTGAGGGCGAAGACTTTCAGGCTCTGCATCCACTCATCTTTATGAATACCTGGGGGAAGGATCTTGAACATCATATCTCCATTTTTGATGGCATGTTATACATTCTGAATTACCTGCTAGCAGACATCCTAGACACATGTTAAAAATGGGGACATTAGCTTTGTCTGGACATTACTCGTGTTGGGGTCTTTTAGTGTGAAGGTTTGAATAACGATAAATTGGCTATAGTGCTCTGGCAATGCAGACAGTGGGCAGAAGAGGCTCCAAAGGCAGTTTCTTTGTGAGAAGAACAGTTTTATTAATAATTAGTATGAAAATAATAAAATAAAATTGCAAAAATGGAGAGGCACTGTGCACAACACTTCAAAAGGGGTCAAAACATAAGCAAAAATAGATTCCCAGTAAGGCAGCACAATGCTTTAACCAGACAAGAGGCAGTAGCTTAGTATAGGAAAACTATCAATTTACAATATGCCAATGTAGAGCTATAGAGGACTAAAAGGGCCTGTTCTAAGGATACCCTATACTGTCTAAGGCAACTGGTTCTTACTCATGCAGGTTTCTTCAGAGCAGGCTCAGGGAATACATGGCAGCAGCAAAGGTCAGAATGGATAGGAGGGAGCAGGGATCTTAGCTGTAGCAAAGCAGGACTGCCTAGTGATTTCTGCCAGTGATTTCAGCAGCAAAATGTGGTTCCAGGGCAGCAGAGTGGGCATGATGGACCTCAAGAAAAATGACCATGAAATCTTTGGGCCCAGAGGTTTTTTTTTTTTTTTTAATCCTCCCAGAATGTAGGAATTGACCAATCAGCTTTGAAGTGGGAATATTTGAATCTGGGAAGGGGCAGCAGAGCCAGATTGCTTGAAGGGGTCCCAACGGCTGAACTTTTGACCTGGCTTGCTGCTTGATGAGTCAGGTTTGTTTTTACAATAGCTGTCACTTGGGATAAGCAGCTGTTTCCAGCTGGGCATTCTGGCAAACTAAAAACTGTCTGGGTGCTAATGATTTCCCATTGAGGACGTAGATAGCTATGTACTGATCAGATCTGACCAATGTATATGCAAAACTCAAAGGGGAATCCTTTTGTTTGTCTATTTCATAATACTGACTTTAATGATTTATCTCTTATAGAAGTATATCTCATATAACATCTTTAATGGGCCTGGCACATCCACCATATAAGAGCATAAGTATCCCACTGGATTGGGCCCATGGCTTACTGTAGATGGGCTTCAGTAGACTTTCAGTAGATGGACTTCAGAGAGGTACAACCTCTTCCACCAATGATGGCTAATAGCCTTCCATGAACTGGTCCAAATCTTTTTTAAGCCATCCAACCTGGTTCTAGTGCTGTGTGATAGAGAAAATTTTTCTCTATCCACCTTTTCTATGCCATGCTTGATTTTCTATACCATCCTCAGTCGCTCTCTCTCTGGTAAGCCTGCTTCGAATGTCAAAATTTGGCACATTCGATCGGATTTCAAATGCCTGCGAATACTCTTGAACATCCTTATTCAATACAAATGTCCAATGTATCCCGTAACATTTTCACTCTGAAAGCATCCAATCTGCCCTGAATCCACTTTGAATCCACTCTCAATGCATGCCAAATGCACTCTGGATCTATTGCAGATGTGACTGGCACAGCTGCCTACCCACCTCCCCGGTTCAAAAATATTCTGAAACATTTGTACAAATACAAATATCAATGTACAAATGTCATAATATTTTATTTATATACGAATGTCCAAATTCATATGAATTCATACGAATATTGAATGTTACAAATATTCATGCACATCCCTTACTACCTAGTCTAGAAAAAGAACTGGGCGTCTGTGTCTTCTGCTCAGCTTCCAAAAAATCAAGCCCATTCTGACATTGTACTTCTGGAAGATGATTTTGGATGTCATGAAAGGGAAGTAAATTGCCAGTTATTTGATTTATTATGCTTGCATTTTTACTGCCAAACAGAAGCAGTTATCTGCAACAGTGATTATGTGATTTGCCCTTCAGGAATACAAATTAAATAAACTGCTGCATTCCTAATTGGACCCAGTGTGGCGGTTCTTATATTTTTACGCCCCAATGCAACGTGAACTAAAGTGAATAGTTACATCATGGTTTATTCTATACATAATTGAGCCAAACGAAAGGAAATGTTTGCTTTCCACCCATGCACTGTGGAGAAAATGTGGCAGCGATTATTTTACTTTATTTTGATTGTGAATTGGGGTTTGTTTTTCAAACTTCCTTTCCCTTATTTGCCAGGGTCTGTCTTTTATAGCCCACAAAATGACATTGTCTCTTGTAGTCTCTTTGAACACATTTTATTTCATTTTATTCTCACAAATCAAGACCAACAACAACAAAAAATCTTTCGCTGCAATTTCTGACACATCTTTCTGAGTGTTCGATATTTTGCTAAAGTCTCATCTTCCCAGCACATTGCCAGAGGCTACTAGAGTGGAACAAAGCTCTCAAACATAATAAAAAGGTGAAATCACAGAAGAGAAAGTTTATGGCAGTGCGCCTGTTCTGACAGACTTGTCAAGATATTTTAACATCAACCAAAGTGAAGTTAGAAGACCAAGCTTGTTACCACAACTTTGCCCACCTTTGGGGACAATGTTCAGTGACATTGGGGAATTCATGACTGAAAAACAGACACACCACTGGTGAGAATACACACACATACACACAAGCACACACAATTATTAGGGATGTGCACAAATGCATTTTTGACATTCAATTCATAATGAATCAAATGTTTGAAAATCCATATTCATGCAAATAGATCACATTCAAATGTGGTAAAATTCTATTCGATACGAATCTACTCGTCCGCATTCATACAAATATTCAATAAGATTGAATATGTATCTGATATGAATGAATGTGTATCTGATATGAACGAATACATATCCAATACGTATCCATAACATATCCATGCGCTGAAAATGACAAATCTGACCTGAATTCACTTTTAATCCGCCGTTGGTCCATGTCAAATGCAATCTGGATCCATTGTTGTGAAGACCAAGGAAAAAATCTCAAATCTCAAATACTTATATCCCCACATTTCTATTTCACTTTCCTGGTGGTCAGTGGGTCACCGCTATTTATCCCACCTCTGCCACCAAATGTAAAGGCCAGCTCTCGGTCAGGGTAGCGCTTTGTATATTTCCTGACTTGGTAGTGTAGTAGCGTGTATTTTACATTTTATATTTAGACTCTGTTAATTCTCTTCCAAGAGGCACACCTTTCATTTTCCTTTCTCTGCTATTAAGTTTGATAATAATGTTGCCTCCTTCTTGGTGCTGCGGCAGACAGCCCTTCCCCCACTCTGCCTAGCCAGCAGTGGGTTACAGTATCTGTTAGAATTCCAGCCTGTCTTGGCTCACTTTGAAAACAGAGAACACGAAGCTTCTTTAAAATAACCGGAAAACAAGTTTATTGTTTACAATTCAAGTTTCTTCTTAAAGTTGCACTTTGTTACTTTAAATATCAACAGTTAGGTCTTTAGCTTCCTCACTAAGCCTAAAGACTTCAATCCTTTTCAGATCAATGCCAACAGCATAAATAACTTATAACCACTTCAGTTCTTTTACTTTCTAAACACTGTAATTCACTATTAACTCAGGACTCTATTCCCCAGCTTCCCTCAGGACAGCTTAGAGCCCGTTTCTCCCCTAGTTAAACACCCTCCAGGTTTAACGACCAAAGGCAGAGAACCCAAACAACTCCCTCAGGCCCCCTTAAATATGGGCCTGGCTGGCTAGCTTTGCCCTGATTGGCTGAGCTCCTCCAGGATCCTATTTCTCCCCTCCCCTTGGAGTGCTCAGCTAGCCCCTCCCTCAGGCTACTTACCCTTGTTAAAAATACACTTTGGTGACACTTAACAGTGTAGACAACGCGTTCTCGCCACACTTTGCATTTTAAACCAAAATAACTTAATTTTGGGGTTGAGGGGTCCTAGCGGTCTCCACAACTGTGGATGCTTTTTTCACAACCCCAAACTAATGACTGTCCAAATTATTCGTTTGAATGACTGGAAGCATTCATATTCATGCGAATGTTAGTATATGAATATCGTAACATTCAGTTCTTGTACGAATGTCCGAGTTCGTCCAAATTCATATGAATAATGAATGTTACGAATATTTGTGCACATGCCTAATAATTATCTATAAATTTGTGTGTGCATATCTATATATATAATCTGAATTTTCTCATTATGAACATCCATTTTGTGAAACTGGAAGGTCTCGCTTGTACAAATGAAATAAAGGGCCTCTATACTTACCTTGCAGAATCGGGACCAGCTGATCCAAATTAAACAGTCTGTTGATGTGGATCTTGAGTGAACTCCACATCACATCAGCTCCTAAATGTTCCAACAGCCAGGAACTAAACTTCCTAACTCCAGAGCCCCTGCAGGACCCATTCCAGTGGTACAACAAGGCCTACTGGGTCCCCTATGGCCCTAGTAGAACAGTAGACCTCTACTACTGGACTACACTGTCATCTAATCTGGAATAGACATAAGTGCAGAAAGGCCCACAAACTCAGCCTGAATGAGAGTGGATCTTTGTGATTTTTCAGCAATAGCAGCTAATATAAAGTTTCTCTATGAACTCCAAGGACTGTTCATACAGAAGTTCTGAATGCTGAGCACAACCTTTGAAGCTGGTGCTCATGCTCCAAAGGCCTTGAATGAAACTTACCAGTTTTTGCAGTTTTCAGCTGGTGACTTTTCACAGTCACACCAACTTCCAGTGCAAATTCTAGCTATACTTCCTGCTGTGTATCCATCCTGGGATACGGGGCTCCTATCCACATGCTAGTGCAGACTATGGCAGGTCTTTGGCAAGGCTTTCTGTAATCTGCACCAGCATGAGAATGGCAGGTCCCTGTTTCGGGATATAATCCGGAACAAGTCAAAGTGCAGAAAGGGCCAAGGTTCAGTTTCTAAACTGCTTCAGTCAAAGACAACTATAGGCTACCCTTTCCTGAGATCTTATTGTCACAACTGTATATAAAATCTGTGCTGTGATTATTCTTGGAAATTTAAGAAGCTAAAAAATGCCCTGCTGCATCATACCAGTCCATGAACAGGACATGAGCATACATCATTCCAAGAGACATTCTTGTGAAAATATGATATCCAGAACTGTCATCTACAGTTTCACCCAAAAGTCCCTTCAATGCAGTCCTAGCATCCTTCTAGTAGGGTTTTGCCAGGAAAAAGGAGAGAGAAACAGAGAGAGAGAGATTTGTTAATCCTATCAAAATACCAAATGTCACAACAAATAATGAAGCTAATTCAATGTGTTTTGGAGGGACTTACAATGCAATTATTTGGCCATATGCAAATAAATCATAGAGTAGTAGTAGGACTATCACATCATGGTAGTGATGGTTCCACTTGTCCTGTCAGCAGCATCTCCCAGAATGCCTTGCCACACTGTTGGAATGGCAATGTTATGTTCTTTAATTCAACTGTCCCTGGTATTCCTTTCTTGATATGGTGTAAAAAAAAGCTTGTAATAAAGCATGGATATTCAGGTACAGAATCATAGAGTTGGAAGGGACCTCTAGGGTCATTGAGTCCAACCCCCTGCTCAATGCTTTATTCCAGAATATCCCAATATAGTGGAATAATTAACCAATGTCTGGATGGAACCTATGTAGGAATCATCACAGAAAGAATTCCAGTCTGAACTCTTTTGCATGTGCTGGTTATGATCTTTAGCACCCTTGCTCTGAAAGACCACTGCTACATAGAGTCAAGGGCCCTTTCTGCACTTGGCCTTACTCTGGATTATTTCTCAGGATAGCAGTCTGCTGGCCACAAGCTAATGCAGACTATGGCAGGCCTCACCTGGGGCCTTTCATAGTCCATACTAGCATACAGATAGCAGGTCTCTGTTCTGGGATATATTCCAGAATAAGGCCAAGTGCAGAAAGGTTTCTGCAATATGGAACTCAGGATCTGCAAAGAGCTAGCTTTGCTGCATACAAGAAAATACATTTGGCTACTGAAGAAAATGAGAGACATTTTATAAACATGTGAGTTCAAACACAACAGCATCTACATTTTCAGATTTGGCTTCTAATTTAGAAAGCTTACCTGCTTTTTTTCTTATGCAATAATTCTCATCACCTTTCACTTGCCATCTACCCAATTAGCATTCAGCTTATCAGCTAACAATTTGATTGTTAACTGCAATTTACTAGAGCTTAAATTTAAAATATCAATTAAATGCATGTTGCATAAACTTAATTATCAGTGTAATACAGTAAAAGGAATGTAATTGTGTATTTATTACTTATGCAATTTTTCATTTAATTACAGTGTCAAAAAGATTTACTTTTCCTGCAATAAATAATGCCAGTGAAAGTCTTTTTTTAAAAAAACAGGTAAGCCTTGCACATGAATGCATGTATGTGCACATGAATGTATGTATGCATGCATGCATGCATTTATCACACACACACGCATGCACACACTTATAATTGGCTGCTTCCCCCCAAATTTATTTTAATAATGATTCTATACAACCAAAGAGCTTATACATTTACACTATTCAACCCAGCCTCCACCCTCCCCTTCTACCCCCCCCCTTCCTCCCTGGACATGGATGTGTTTATTAAAGTACAATTTTAGTTTACAATTCTCAAGAAATGAGCTTCATCAGGTATATTGATGTTATAATTGTTTTGCACAGTTCTGATAAAAGGAATCCAAACTTTCTTCCACACCTCTTGTTGTGCTTCTCCCAACATCTTATTTTTTAAGATAGTCTCAAGTTCATTCATTGCAATGTCCCAAAGTTGTGCATGCCATTCTTTTATATTCAGCACTTGTGCTTCCTTCCATTGTTTAGCTACTATTTTATTTGTTGCATGGATCATGGAATGCAAGAGAGTTTTAAGGTCAGATGAAGTTTGAATTGTACTAAAGTTTTGCAAAAGATAGATCTGTGGATCTAAAGGGAAGGACGTACCAGTTATTGTGGCTATTTCTTGTTGCACTGACCTTCTAAATGCCTGCATAATTGGCTGCTTAAATGTGCTAATATAATTGGCATTGTGACTTCTGCCTTTGTGGCTGGTTATTTTTCTGAGCTGACTTGGCCAGTGGTTCCCACTCATGCTGGTCTTGCTGGCATAGAGAGACAGTTCAAAGAGGAAAAATGGGTAGATATGTACCACACCATCCACCTCAGTGTTTCACACCACTCTTCTTTCTTCATGATTCATGTATTAGGATTGCTTAATAGATGCCAAACCCCATTTGTTCAGTGGGATCAATTTTCATTTAAGATTTTTGTAGATTACTACCTCATAAGCCCCACCTACTGTTAACTATAAGCTGGGATGGTTCTATCTGCTCACTGGTCAGACATATCCACATTCCCACATACACTTTCCCTTCCCACTTGCATATGCTACTGTTTTAATACCTAGTGTTGTTGTTTTAATGATGTTTGATGCCCGGAGAACCTTCAGGTATAGGGTGGGATGGATAGATAGATAGATAGATAGATAGATAGACAGACAGACAGACAGACAGACAGACAGACAGACAGACAGACAGACAGACAGACAGACAGACAGACAGACAGACAGACAGACAGACAGACAGACAGACAGACAGACAGACAGACAGACAGACAGATAGATAGATAGATAGATAGATAGATAGATAGATAGATAGACAGACAGACAGACAGACAGACAGACAGACAGACAGATAGATAGATAGATAGATACTGTAGATAGATAGATAGATAGATAGATAGATAGATAGATAGATAGATAGACAGACAGACAGACAGACAGACAGACAGACAGACAGACAGACAGACAGACAGACAGACAGACAGACAGACAGACAGACAGACAGATAGATAGATAGATAGATAGATAGATAGATAGATAGATAGATAGATAGATAGATAGATAGATAGACAGACAGATAGACAGACAGATAGACAGATAGATACTGTAGATAGATAGATAGATACTGTAGATAGATAGATAGATAGATAGATAGATAGATAGATAGATAGATAGATAGATAGATGATAGATAGATAGATAGATAGATAGATAGATAGATAGATAGATAGATAGATAGATAGATAGATAGATAGATAGATAATTCCCTTGCCTCTCCAAGATATCCAAAGTGACCAGAGGTAGTCCTGTGCCCTCTTCCAGGTGTGGCATGGTGAGTGACCAAAGCTGTGTGATTGAAGCTACACAGTTGTGCACAGCTGCCAGATCACTATGGCGATGCCCAGCTTCTCACTGGATCTCACTTTGGACTTTAGATTTTATTTTATTTTTTATCTACATTTCTATCCTGCCCCATACCCGAAGGTCTCTGGGCGGGTAACAACAGATTAAACAAGAGATTAAAAACAAGACATACATACAAGATTGTCGAGGACACTTGGGGGCGATCGTGTCAATAGCCTTACTCATCTCCTGATTCCAAAGAGAGACCGGAGCTTCGACAGGAGGACTGGTAATGCCAATATTCCTGCACATCCTACTCTGAAGGGTTGTAAATTTAATTTTCAGTTATTTTAATTGCTATTTACATGCGAGATCATAACCAGTTTAGTTCTAGAATTTAATCTGCCTGTCTTTCAACCTGCCCTGAGATAGATTGGGATGGTATAGGATGGAAAATGACAATACTAGATTTTTAAAATATATATATGAATGAAATCTTCAGCTTTATATGTGTTCAGAGTAGGGATGTGCATGAATACCTGAAATATTTGTCATTCGTATGAATTCATACAAATTTGGACATTTGTATAAGAATCAAATGTCCAGACATTCATACTTTAGTTTTCATATGAATATGAATATTTTGAGTTATTTGTATGAATATTTCAGACATTCATATGTGTATGAATACATACGCATTTTGTGTATATCCGTATGCATCTGTACAGATAAGTACGGGATGAAAACAGGATGCATATGGGATGTGTACAGATGCATACAAGATATTGGATACATATCAAATTAGGCACGTGCACGGATATTTGAAAATTCAAAAATCCATTTTGAATTTGACAAATATTGACATTTGAATTCAAATTGGATTTTTGAAAATCTCAATTTCTGAATTTGAAGAAATTTTGAACTTTTAAAAATCCAATACAGACTTTTAGATAATTTGACTAAATAGATCTGTTGACATTGCATCTGAATATCAGATCTGTTTGTGCTTATAACATGGGATGACAATGGGATGCAAACGGGACAAAAACATGGTGTGTGTGAATTCGAAAATCAGATGCGAATGTTGCCGACATTCATATCATTCGATTCAAAATTGGATTTTCAAAAATTTGGATTTTTGAATTTTGAATTGAATATTCAAATATTTTAATCGACCCAAATTCGAATGCAAAAAATGCATTCGTGCACATCCCTATATCAAATATTTGAATGAATAATATGCAAATGTATTTGGATCGGTTCAAATGTCCAGACATTTGTTTTCTTTATTCGTAGGAGTTTTGGAGTTTCAAATATTTGATTTATTATGAATCAAATGTCAAAAATTGCATTCATGCACACCCTAATCCAGAGCACAAATGTCTTATCCATTCCCTTTTTAATACCACTGCAAGAAAGAGAAGAAAAATACCCATTTTAACAGTCTCTTCCCCATCTTTTCTATCTCTGTGAGTCTACCAGACATTTCCTAGAACAGACTCTACTGGAAAAATAAATGTGATGTGGATTTGCTTGGCTGCAATGGCTGAGATTGCATCTAATTACACAGGCAAAGTGAGGGAAGGGAATCCATTTCAGCATCAAAAGGGAATCTACAGCAACTTAAGACACATAAGGAGAATTAGAATTGTATGCAGAAATGCCTCTTCTCTCTACTTAGCACAAAATGAATTAAAGCCGCCATCACCACAAAGAACAATATAGCAAATAAAGGGATGTATTTTATCAGCTGATAGCACGAGTCCCATTACAATCTGAGCATTGTCTTGCAATGCCATTTTCATCAAAGCTCATGCTCTGCACAGATAAAGGCTCAAAATAATTGGACCCAGCTGTAAAAAAGGTTTAAGTTTTAACTGTTTGGATTCAGATTAAGGAAAGGATGGAGACTGGATGTTCTTTTAGTGCCCCATCTCCAGGGTTGACGGTCTGCAAGGAAAACAAACTGAATTAAGGATGAAGATTGTTGGTCCATAAGAGCAGCCTGGGCAGCATCTTATCACAACTTGTAGCTCAGTTGTAACTCTTCAGCATGCAAACTTAGGGCAAATTCACACTTCTGGGGAACTGAAGGCATGGAATAGTTTCAGTGCCCACATTTTGGAAGCCAAATCTATTCCTAATTGTGATGTGAGCAAGTTTGGTTTAGTGATTAGGGAGGCTGACTAACCGGGTTCAATTCCATACTCTCCCATGAAACTAGTTGGATGACCTTGGGCAAGTCAAAACTCTGTTCTGAGCTCTCTGTTTTTATTATGATTTTATTGTAACCCACCCTGAGACCTTTGAGTATGGGATGGGGGGCTGTTAAAATACAAACAGATGAATAATAAAAGCAGTCCATGGTCCTTTCTACACCCTCCCACATCTATTGTAGATTACGGATGTCCTGCCCCTCCATAGCCCACTTTGTCCTCATAAGATAAAGTGGTGAATCAGAATATGCTGCTGTATGACACTCCTGATGTGGACCTGTTTGAAAAGTACCACAATGAGACCAGAACCCATATACTAGATTACAAAGAGCATTCAGACAGCATGTCCTTGTAGGCTGTAACGACATGAAGGACCCATTCCAGTGGTGCACCAGGATGGGCCACCAGAAGTGGCACAGGATGTCAGCATGGTGTCAAAAGGGGATCTCTGAATGGTTGATACGAATTCAGTACAAATGTTCGATACAAACCCCATGTGAATCCCACACGTATCTGCTAGGTATCCACTCTGAAGATGTCAAACCCACCCTGAATCCACTTTGAATCCACTCTGGATCCATTGCAAATGTGTCTGGGGCAGTTGCTTTCCCACCTCCCCAGGTTCACAAACGTAAAAAATATTCTTACAAATGTTCTGAAAGCATTTGATTTGAATTTGAATGGCAATCTTTGAATGTGACAACATTCAATTTGAATTCAAATTTCAAAAGTCAGCCGAATTTGTACAAATTTTGAATGTTACAAATATTCATGCATTTCCTACTATCAACACTGGAATGGTCTCTCTTTGCCTGTTCCATAGCTTACACCTATTTTGAGGGACCTTCAAATGTTCCAAAGTCCAGGAATGAAAGTTCCTAGTCTTCAGAGCTCCCAGGAGGTCTTGTTGCAATGCGGTATACTAGAACATTGTATCATGCGATTGGCCATCTGGTACACATCACACTAGGAGAGGATGGGGTCTCTCTTAACCTGGATTAGGGAGAGATGCATGAATATTCGTAGGCGTTCAACATCTGATTTAATGTGCCAAATTTTGACATTCAGACTTGAATCAAATGTTCTGAAATTTGAATGTAAACATTCAAATTGGATTTTGAATTTTGAATCTATTAGTTTGAATTATCCAGACATTTGTATGAGTACAGGTTCGTACACGATCGTACTTGAAGGTTTGCATCTTTCCTGTATCCGTACACATTTGCACAGATCTGTACAGGACCAAAATGGGATGCATACGGAATAACTACGGGATGTATATGGAATAACTACGTGATGCATACAGATGTGTATGGACGCGTACATATGTGCACAACATAGTCAACATTCATATGTGCAGATTCAATTAAAAGTTTGAATGAATAGATTTGAATTTGTTAAATTTGAATTTAATCTTGTTAAATTTGAATTTAAAAGATTTGACTCGAATAGAATGTCAGAAAATTCATGCACATCTCTAACCTGGATCACTGTATGAAAGGAGGCCTCTGGACCCTCCCTGATGGGAAAACACCCAGTGAAAGCTAAAAAATAAAAGAGGTTACCTGTTCATTTGAGCTCACAAATAGCTGTGCTTTCTTTTCCACGATGGGGATGAAGGGCTTATTGATGTTCCCTTAAAAAGGTGAAAGACAGTGCACAGGCTGGATCCGAAGCACAGAAAGGATATTAGCACCACAGCTTTTGCTTTCCTTTCCATGGTACTGCAAAAACAAAAACAGGGCCATTGCTTACTCACTAAAAAATGCCTATTAGACATTTTCAAGGCCTGTGTGTACATTCAAATGTCAAAATGTTCTGGAACTAGTGTTCACATCATACAGTGCCTTTAGCCTGCACTTGGGGAGCTTTTATTAACACTTGAGTTTCTTTTGCACAAACAAACAAAGTTGATCAATCAGATTATGCAGTCATGCTTTGCCCCAGGTGGATGTCAAAATGAGGAGCAGGAATGCAGGCGAGACACTCAAGAGAAATGCCGTTCTTCATTTTAGCTGCAGCAGCTTTTTTTTTAAAAAAAAATGCTGTGGCTGTCACAGAAAAAAAAACCATAGTTCACGCCACATGTTTCTTAAGCATTTAAAAAAAACAAAATTAACATTTTTAATTGTATTTTGAGTGTAGTTTTTATTGTCTGCAAAATTTTAACATGAATAATTTTGTATTTTTTATGCTTTGTATTGCATTTTTGTTGTTGTTGTTGTAAAGTGTCCTGAGCAATTTTCTTGGAAAAGCAATTTATATTATTGTTATTGTTGTTGTTTGTTGTTGTTGACCGAAACATAACAATCCAGTATGATAGCAGATCATATGTTTGCTTTGATATTTCATAAAGTAGCAGGATCTTCCCAAATTTAAAGATGATATAATGTATTGAGTTATTATTGTTGTTTATACACATAAAACAACAATATAGCACAACCACCAAATCACTGTTTGGAGTTGGTCTTCATTGTACATTGAGTTCTTTCCAAGAATGTAGAATAAGATATATCAGCATATAATGCATGCAGATCTGAGCAGTGTAGCTTTGGGCAGTTGACTGAGGGTTATTTGGTCAATGTTGATTTGTTTCAAGTGCCACCCAAAGTCGTTTGGAATGCCGCCCAGGGTGCTGATCATCACTGGTACCACAACTGCCTGTTTGTGCCAGAGTCTCTGCACTTCAGTTCTCAGGTCTCCATATTTGGCTATTTTCTCCATCATCATCATTAATGTTGTTGTTGTTTTATTACTATTACTATTAGATTACATTTTTATTATTTTATTATTGTTTTACAACTGGTACAACTACTACCACTATTGTTGTTGTTATCATTATTAGATAATATCCTGATCCTTTCCACGCTTCTAACATTCTTATTCATCCTGTCTCAAGGCTTTGTACAAGCAGGAGGACTTTACCTGTCTTATTACCTCTACCTCACTTTACACTACCTGAATCATCTTCTTAGTTGCTGATGGCTTCTCAGTCTGCTTGTCTGGAATCCTGCTCAGGTTTTGCCACTGCCACCAGCTCCTCCATTCCTTGTCACTATGAGGAAAAAATGTGGCCCAGAGGTTACTACATCTCACCTTTCTTGTTTTACATAATTTTTAAAATTTCTTTTGCACATGCAGAAAAATGTATACAAGGTATCAATACAATGACTACAATAAACAAAAATGAGCTCAATATGCGTCCATAACAGACACACAAAAAAAAGTTTGGTGGCTGCCAATGGAAGGAAACTTTAAAATTATCTAAAGTACTTAAAGCACCTAAATTACCTAAAGCTGGCTTTGACTTAATCTAAACTATCAAATATATAATGAACTTAAACAAAATCATATCTATATTGTTGTATGAGTATCATTTCTCATGGAGGTAGAGGGGGTGCAGGCAAAAGGTTCTTGATGCTGTGAATTATACAACAGACATTTTTAACACATAACAGTATAAATCCAAGAAACAATATTTCTGCTAAAATTAGTGCACCATAAAATATCAGATTCTTTAGCTAGGAGAAGTCTGGCAACCAGGAGGTCCGAAAGTTCCATAGATCAAACTTCCCATCAGAGACCTTGATGTAGTCTATTTGCAAGGTGAGGTTCATCATCTTATTATCTATTCTCTGAGAGTAGTCAGCCAGGTTGAAGAAGCACGCATTTTACAACTCTTGACAATCTATTTGCATCCTTAGAAGTATATAGTCCATGGTGGCTCTATTGTCAAGAATTGTGAAATGTAGCTGTTTTAGTTCTATATTAAGTAAAGATATCATTTCAGATATTTGGTTCAAGGCCTTGGCTGTAAGGCATGACATGGCATTCAAATGTTTTGCATCAGAGACACCTAGCCCAGGTACTTCTACCAAGAATAGTGCAAGGGAAGTATATTCCACCTGGTTCAGTACTTGCAGTTTGCTATCACAGTCAGGAGAAAGAGAAGAGAGAGGGCAAGAGAATCTGGAGGTTAAGCGTTCCTTTTGAGGTAGGA
This sequence comes from Aspidoscelis tigris stejnegeri, assembly GCA_023333525.1. Taxonomy (NCBI): domain Eukaryota; kingdom Metazoa; phylum Chordata; class Lepidosauria; order Squamata; family Teiidae; genus Aspidoscelis; species Aspidoscelis tigris. The sequence goes on from JALMGA010000001.1 coordinate 14,124,245, forward strand.
TAAAGCCCATCCTGCTGAGGCAACATTCAGGGAGGCAAGCAAGTATAAAGTTATAGGGGTTTCCCCCCCCTACAAGAGTAGAAGTAGCCAGGTGCCAGGGAAGTATGGGAGGTAGAAGGGTCAATTTGAAAGTATAGCTGACAATTTAGGTCAGTTTCTTTGTGGATAGATTCTGTGGAGGAATCGAAGGTGGGAGAAGGGAAAGAATAGTAGTAGGTACAGGTGGACTGTTTAGTTGCTGCCACCTGTGGTGTATTGAGAATGCTAGCATTTTTTGGAATAGATGGAGAAGATTAAGTTGAGTACAGGATATTTAAGGATATTCATACCCTCGTATGCCCCCAAAGGCATCTGTGTGCTGGATAGCCAGCTAGGGGGCCATTGGCTTTTGGCAAACATGGTGGCATTGGCACCTGAGTCCAAAATTTCTTCAAAGTAAATGCCATTGGACCACAGGGTCATCTTAGGTTGGGATGCAGGGCAATGCAAGGTGTATTACTTACTGGCACATCTTGGGTACCTTCGCCAGGGTTAGGCAGTGGCATGAGTGTAGCAATAGCTTGTCCTACTTCCAAGGTTTGTGGTAGGGAAGAGCTGATGGAAACCTTAAGATGCTGATCCTCCTCTGTCTGTCTGATGATGCTGTAGATTGCAGGTGCTAGGAAAACATGGTTGCTGCTTAAACCAGCCTTAGGCAGAAGGATATAGTTATTCTCTGTGACGCAAGGAAGTTTTTGTAGAAGAGCACAAAAAACAGCTTGGGAAAACTCAAAAGACACAGTCTTTGCTAGTGTGAGATCATAACTAGCTTGAGGTGCAGGAAAAATGCTTTTTGTCTGGTTCTCATGGCTGGGCCTAACTCCTTTTGGGTTGTGGGGCTGAGGAGGGCCCCCCTTTCCCATTTAAAGCTGGATTGGGGTACGTTCTGCATTCCTTGGCCCAGTGAAATCCCCTTTTGCAGTGTGGGCAAAGGTTGGAAGGCCTCCTGGGAAAGGCGTTACGTTGGAGAGGTTGCTTAGAGGCCATGGGACATCTGGCTGAGAAGTGTGTTGGATCACCACAACGATAGCAATTTCTCTTACTGGATAACTCAGAGAGCACAAATATGGAGGCAGCTTCCATCTGGTACCTTACTGAGACTGGAGAACCCAAGCTTACAGCAGCTTTTTAGTGAATCCAGCAATGAGGAGAAGCTATGAACTTACCACCTGGGCAGCTTCCTAAAATAGGTGCTTCTTATATACTTGGGGGAAGAAGGACAGGGCAAGCAGAGAGTGCAAGGAGTCTTTACACAAACCTTGTGTTGCACACCACCCTAATCAAGGGTGACAATGAATCAATCAGCTGGTCATGTCCTGAGGATAGCACAATCAGGTAATAAGAAATCAGATGTTGTAAGTTTATCCCAAGGTGTAACAAATAAACCTAGTAAACAAGTTCCTCTTAGCATAATATCAAACCATGGAAATCTGCCTAATTTCAGTGTAGCAACCTCTGGGCTGCTCCCCAGGCATCGCTTCACTTCTCCTGGGTGCACAGCCTTCTGCTTCATCCCAGCCAGGGGGCTTCTGCTGCTTCACTCTCCTCCTCCATTGCTGAATCCTTCCCTTGTTCAGAGACCCCTGCCTGCTCCACCACACTGCCGGCTTGCCCGCCAAAGAAAGAGAAGCCAGTGCCCAGGCTGAGACGAAGGAGAACTGCCTGGCTCGCCTCTGGGCCTGGGCCCTGCTTGCTCTTCAGAGAGTGCCCTATGAAGTTGGTGGCGGTGCTCACCCTTCTCCTCCTGGCAGAACGATGACCCTGACAATGCTGCTGCTGCTTGGTTGATGGTCTCTCTCCACCCTGAGGGCAGCAGGGGCCTGGCTTAGGGCTGCCCTTAGGCACAGTGGAGGCTACAAGCACATGGGGATGAGGGATCCCTTCTCTTCCAGTTTGTGCAGGATGTGACATTACAGGATCTCCAATGGGAAGAACTCCAGTTCCAGTCAATCACCTCTCCAGATTTTGCTCCTACATAATTTCCTCCATGCCCCTGGGGATTAGTGTATAAAAAGCCCAAGATAATTAAAAATGAGGTCTTTCTACCTGAATCTATTTCCAGCCTTTTCATTTGTCCCATTGCCCCATTTTCTTATCTACTTGGGTCAGCCATTAACACGAGGCTGATCCCTGGGACCTGTACCGGTTGGGAACCCAAGTTTACCTATCGCAACACCCAGCTTATTGCAGCAACCCTCCAGCTGTTGCCCTGATCAGAGCAGCCTCCCTGCTGCTCCTCGCTGCCCACATATTTTGGTCGCCTAAGCCGGATACATGACATTTCAAGACAAAGCAGTAGGTCTTAGCCAATTTGCATCTACATTTACATGACTTGGACTGATTTTGCAAAAGTGATTCAATACAAAAAAGAGAGGTGGAAATAGCCACCCAAATTCATAAGAACTTTTTTTAAAAAAAATTTTGGTTCCCAAATGGCCTTTGAGATACAATCTGTAGAGTATTGTGGTCTTTGTATCTACATAGCCTTCTAGCCCATGTTACATATTTTCTATGCATGCCTTACACTGTACATGCGAATAGCAATTATGTTGGTAACAGGCTTTTAGAAGAAGGTAACTGATGGCAGTCAGTGTGCTAAAATGCAGTGAGCCTGGAATCTGCTACTGAGATGTGCTGTTCGGTAAGCATTATTTTGGTGGTTAGCTCCCTTGAAGGTTGTTTTAATGAGGAACTCTCCAAAATCCATTGGGCAGCTCCAAGGTCTCTGTATGCCTAGCTAGACAGCATCAATTATTTTAATTACTTCAAGTTCACCCTGCTGATTTTTTTATTGTATTTTGAATTACACATTCAAAAGCCGTCTTCTCCTAATTTTGCATAATATGCATGTTCCATGCATGCTTCAAACATCTATTTTATTCTAACACTGGAAGTTAGTCATTCTAACCCAAGTGTCAACTGTTTCAGTCATTCTTCTCTTCCTAATTCTGTCACTTCCTTCTTTCTACCAGCACTTCAGTATCTGCACGTAGGGTAGCTTAATGCACTGAATTTCTCTTCTCTGAGAATTACATATCAGGATTTTCTCATTCTTCATAAATTCTGATTATTCGACTTGTGCACTGTTTACTATATAATTAGCTGGAGATGTTACTGTTGTAGGGATGTGCACGAATGGTTTCTTTTGCATTCAATTTGTACCAAATCAAATGTAAGAAAATTTGTATTCATTTGAATACATCCCCTTCAAATGTGGTAGGATTCTATTCGATACAAATATATTTGTATGCATTCATACGAATATCCAATACAAACACGTACAGATCTCATCTTTATCCAGTATGCAGGGATGTGCAAGAATATTCGAAACATTCAAAATTCAATCGAATTTGTTCAAATTTGTACATTCGAATTTGAATTGAATGTCTATACATTCAATTTCTAACTTTTGAATGAATTTGAATGTTTTGAATCATTCATATGATTTATTCATACATTCGTATGTGTATGGATACAAATGCCTTACATACATTATCTATAGACATCTTCTACACATTTCTATGGATACTTATGGAACGAAATCAGGACGCATTTGGGATAAAAACAGGATGCATACAGATGTCTACAGATGCGTATGGACATGTACGAATGTTGTCAACATTTGTATCTTCAAATATGAATCAAATATTTGTATGAATAGATGATTTTTTTCTGTATTCATTTGAATTTAACATTCAAATATTTGATTCAAATTGAATCTGAAAATTGCCTTCGTGCACACCTGTACCAGTATGTATCTGATGTGTATCCAGTACTTTTGACACCTTGTTAAAACACACCTCTTCACCCAGGTTTGTGATGCTTAGTTTCTGAGTGTTGTCTTCCCAGTGACAGAGAGAGGGAGCAAGATATTTTAATTCATGTTTTGTGGGGTTTTTTAAAAATCTTTTTATTGTTGTGACTAGTCCTGGGACCTTCAGGTGAAGGTTAAGAGGGAAATACCCTCAAATAATTTAATTATGGGTGTTTTCCCACTATCACTAGAAGTACCCATTAAGTACCCATTAATGGGTACTTAATGGATACTTCTAGTGACAGTGGAAAAAACACCCTTAATTTAATATTTTCATGGGCATTCTTAGTGGCTTACTATCTACTTTTCACTCCATGGAGCCTTTTCCTTCAGTTTTCCTTGCTTTCTTCCATTAAAGAAAAAGAAAAGCCAAAGTGCCATCTCAGTGGCTACACTATACGTTAAGTCAACCTTGAGGAGAATCTTCCCCTCCCCCTCCTTCAATTTGCTCTACTTTCAGAGACTAGACACTAACACATAATGTATTATTTAAATCCTTCCCACCCTTGAATCATTTTGATAGAGTTTTTAAAAACAGCAATATTCTGAATGGCACTTTGCAGACGCATCGAGAGATTGTTTATTTAAATGAAATGTTTGAGCACTAACTACTGCCGTGAAAGGAGGAGGAAGAACCCCTGTAATTTTCTGACATTTTCTATTGTTTTTGTACCAAGATTAGCTGGGATTGCCAAGCCAGCCTGAACTGATGCAGGCTAAGATATTTCTCCCAGAAAATGCCTCACCCCTTTAATACCTTCCTGCAATATATTACTACTAGGGATGTGCACAAATGGTTTTGTTTTGTTTTTGCATTCAATTTGTATCAAATCAAATCTATAAGAAAATCTGCATTTGTTCAAATAGATCCCCTTTGAATGTGGTAGGATTCTATTCAATATGAATTTATTTGTACGAATCCATATGAATGTCCTATATGAATGCATATGTATCCTATAGATATCCCATGCGTATCCATACATATCCAATCCATATCCAATATGTATCCCATACCATATCCAGTCTGAAAGTGTCAAATCCACCCTGAATCCCCTTTAATCCACTCTCAAGCCATGTTGAATTCACACTGGATAGGTTGCAAATGTGACTGGGGTAGCCACTTTCCCACCCCATCCCACCCTGTTTCACGAATGTTCCAAAGCTTTGTATGCTTGTTCAAAAACATTCAAACAAATACATATGTCAATGTATGAATTTGTAACATTCAATTCATATACCAATGTCTGAATAACAAATGTTACAAATATTTGTGCACATCCCTAATTACTACTGCTGCTGCTGCTGCTGCTACTACTACTACTACTACTACTACTACTACTACTACTACTACGATGAATATCCCAAATTTAATTCAAATGTCTTACAGTGGGTAACAAGATGAAACTATTCAAACAAAGTAGCAAAAAACAGCAATTGAAATCAGCAGTTCACTTTGCCATACTGTGGTGTTTTGTTTTGCTTTTAAAGATACAGAAAAATAGTTATAGTCTGATCATCTTAAGGTGGAGCTCTCAGATTTCTACTGGTAGGCCAACAAACATAGCCCAGAAAACTTACCGGAGGGAACTCTATTTTTAACTCACTTGCCTTCTCCAGATTTGTTGAGTTTAGGGTCATGGTCACACTTCCACTTTAAACCTTCTTCAATCCTTCTGATCACAGTGTTCCTACCATTTCATTTCTATCTGCTTTATTTGGTCTAGTGATCTAGCCTATTTGGTCTAGTGGTTAGGGAGCCAGACTCTGATCTGGGAATACGGGATTTGATTCCACACTCCTCCACAAAGCCAGCTCAGTGACCTTGAGCTAGTCACAGCTCTCTTTCTGAGCTCTCACAGCCCACCTACTTCACATGATGTTCTGTTGTGGGGAGAAGAACAGAAAGTTTTGTCAGCCATTTTGAGTCCCCTTCAATGGGTGAGAAAAGTGGGGTAGAAAAGTCAACTCTTCCTCTTCTTTGTGGACTTCCAACTAGCGAGTGAAAAGTCCACACTAATGGGTCCTTAATGGGTCCCTAATGGGTACTTAATGGGTACATAGTGCTAGTAGAAAAATACTCCTGGGAATATTCTACAGAAAGCCCAGGTCAAAAAGAGCCTAAGGCAATATAAGCAAGGTTAATATAGACTTTGGGTTGGTAAAGAAGACCACATGTGGTTTATAATATTTTTTCTAGAATATTCTTAATGGTTCCTTATTTCACATTCTGCTTGTCCCTTTTTTGCACCTGTCATGTCCTTTCTGCACGTTTCCCAATAAGGTTTTTCAATAACTGCTTACTCAGCAGACCTCTTCTATATCATCAGTATTATTCTATTCCACTAAAGGATTGGCTTAAATGTTAAGATGTAATACTAACTTGTCATAGCACTGATTCATGTTGCTTCTTATTGTGTCTCATAGTCTAAAAATGGAAGCTAGTGACTTGCAAAAAAGCCAGAGATATGTGGATTTTTTTTTAAAAAAAGTTGAGAGCAAAAAAATGAATGTGTGCAAAACTTATGTGCCAGCAGAAATATGTGTTGAAAGGTCATGGTACAGGGCTGGGTGAGCAAAAGAAGGTTAGTCTCTTAATACTGACTGCTTTAAAAATGGCTCTACTCTGGTTAACTCTTCACTTGATAATCCAGCTCATATGACATTTAGAGATCTGTGTGATTCAAGGCAGTTAACAGCAACTTTTCAAAACATTCTGCTAAATTCAAACTTCTGTCAAATGTTGGGGGACAGCTGTACTGATGGATAATGGAATGGATGCCTATGTGCTACTTCCAGGTTGAAGGATGTCTCTAAAGGCCATTTGGAGGGAGGATTTGTCTTTGATTGCTGCTTGAGATACCCAGAAGTACTTGGTCAGATAGGGTGTAGGAAGAAGAAGAAGAGTTGGCTTTTCTAACCCGAATTCAAGAGGACTCAAAGCAGCCGACAAAGCTTTCTATCCTTCTCCCCACAATAGAACACTCTGTGAGGTAGGTGGGGCTGTGAGAGCCCAGAAGAGAACTGTGACTAACCCAATGCCACACAGCTGGCTTCATGGGGGTGGGCGGAATTGAACCCGGTATTCCCAGATAAGAGTCCGGCACCCCAACCACTAGTCCAAACTCTGCACTCCTTCATGAAGCCAGCAGGGTGACCTTGGGCTACTCACAGCTCTCTTCTGACATCTCACAGACCCACCTACCTCACAGAGTTTCTGATGTGGGGAGAAGAAAAGAAACTTTTTCAGCTGTTCTGAGCCCTCTTAAATGGGTGAGAAAAGCAGGGTAGAAAAGTCAGCTCTTCTTCTTCTTCTTCTTGTTCTTCTTCCTCTTCCTCTTCCTCTTCTTCTTCTTCTTCTTCTAGACATAGGTCTCCAGGAACCACAGACAATAAGCACACAAGTATCTAAGAGCTGAAATTGCTTTGTTTAAGGTTTGTTTGCAGGTAAACACAAGGCTGAAGAAAGCAAACAAAATGTAATATTGTGCGAAAAAATAACTGGAAGGAAAGGGACAGGATACCTTCCATCCCCTCAGCCAGTCTGGAACCCCTCAGAGAATGATAGCAGGAAGATTCTTATAAAGCTGGCAGGTCTGCAGCCCTTTCCCAGCCAGGTCTGCTCTAAGGTTCCATCTCTGAGGGCTGGCTGACAAATTTTTGTACAACATAATACATAATCATTATTAATCACACCTGTTTACAGGCAGTTTCTCATCAGTGGTTTTATTAGTATGTTCTGCTCATTATAACCAAGGACAGGGAGGATAAGATGAGAAACCTAGGTACCTACTCTCTCCTTCCCAGGTGTATATTCTTAAATGTATAGCCAAGGTTTTAACAAAAAAGGGCATATTTTAGATTTTTAAAAATGAAGGCAAAATAATATCCCCAAAGATATGTGCAGAAAAGGAAAAAGAAAAGAAAAAGACAGTACATCCCTTCCGGTCATTTGGTAAATTGCTGCACCATGGCTCCATTCACACGTCACTGCATGAAACTGACTCTTCGAATGGGTTTGAAGGACTGTTTGTGTTGTTGGGTCAGAGAGGCAGAATAGAGATACTGCTTGTTTAACGTCCATAAGAACATAAGGACATAAGAGAGGCCCTGCTGGATCAGGCCACAGCCCATCTAGTCCAGCATCCTGTCGCACGCAGTGGCCCACCAAATGCTCACGGGCATCTCAAGCAGAGACAAATACAAACCTTCTCCTGCTCTCGAGTCCCAGCAGATGGCCTTAGAAGCACCCCGGTTCCTCCCCCCCCCAGCCTGAAAGATGCACCTAGGCATTCGTTCTAGAAGCCATTGATACATCTGTCATCCATAAATTTGTCTAACCCTACCTTAAAGCCATCCAGACTGGTAGCTGTCACCACCTCTTCCGGCAGCACATTCCATAAGCCAATGACCCTCTGGGTGAAGAAATACTTCCCCTGTCAGAGCTGACTCTCCTACCCATCAGCTTCATAGAGTGCCCCCTGGTTCTAGTACTGTGTGATAGAGAAAAGAAATGTTCTCTATCCGCCTTTTCTACACCATGCATAATTTTATATACTTCAGTCAGGTCCACCCCGCTTGTGGCCTTGGATGTGGTGTTTGCAGCCCCTGGCACAATAGTGCTGGGAGATTTCAACACCTATGCCAAGATTATGCTCAGTAGACCAGCTCAGGGACAGGGGGCTCGTTCACACCACAAGCACTGGTGCAATCCCCAAATATACTACTAGCAGTGCAGATAGTCCATCCCAGACCATCTAAAAAGACAGCAAGGCTGCGTTCACACCTAAGCTTTAATTCAACTTCAGTCCACTTTCAGAATGAGATAATGCATTGGCAAAATTGCAAGCTGTTTGCTTTTGGTATTATCTAACTCAGAAAATCCACCTTTGGCTTAGATAAAGTGGAAAGAAAATGGCAGGCCACTTTTCTGATGTTTTGCCTCTCTGAATGTGGACTGAAGCTGGATTAAAACTGAGGTATGTGAACACAGCCCAAGACTCCCACTTTCTGTTCTCTCAGAGCTTTGGGAATATTTCAGCACCCAAATGGAATTCATATCATGTGGGCTCTATTTTCTCTAATGAAGGAATCCATTTTCCCTATGCATTTTTACCCATGCAATGCAACATTACTCGATCAGTGAATAGTGACTATAGCATCATCATCAGATTATCATCAAATTATGATCTGAAGCAGCTCCAGTAGGGCCCTGTCCCCATGCAATTGAAAGTCTGCTGGAACTCTTCTTTTGCCTCTGAGCGGCCCCATTCCAGGCTTTACAAGGCGCTTAGGGAGCTTAGGAAAGTGAGACACCCGCAATAAAATACGTGCACTTTAAAGAAGAGTTCCAGCGCTCTTTCGGTGATTCGCGGGTTTTGCTCGCTATATCTGCCTTGAGGACACTCCGTGGCAAAAGGGGCGGGGATTAATTGTCTGCACACACAGCCAAAAAGCATTCACACATCTGAGAAATGCAGCAGGTTCGCTTCCTTTCCTTTGTAAAAAGAGCCAGAATTGCTCAGAATTGCAACATTGTTATCAGTGATCTGTGAAAGCCTTAAAAGAGAATGAGCGAACGATCGCGCTACTGATGCCTGCAGCCGCTGACTTTGCCGGGGCAGAAAGCCTTTTCTAACAGAGAACTGAGTGAAAGTAAGCGCTGAAAGTGAATGAATGAGCGATCATCTGCCTTTGCTAGGGGCGGGAAGCCGTTTCAGGAGACGGAGATCTGGCTATTTTTCCTTTTAAAAATAGAGAGGGGGCGGGGGGGGAAGATGCCCGGAAAGAGAAGACGGCTACCATGGGGACGGAAAGTCCGTTTAGATCACGGCTACCATGGGGGCGCTTATTCCGGAAGTGGAGGGGACTTTTTAAGGCAGCTATAACAGAGTGACAGCAGAGGAAGCCGAGAGGGGCTAATAAGTCTTTTGGGGACAGGGCCTAGGTGCATAATCTTTGTAGTTGGGATTTCCTCCTACATATCATCATGGTAATGTCAGATGTCCAAGGACATGAAACAGATTCCAATAAAATAATGACTTCCCACGCCAGCCATGCTGTTGTTTCTCAGCTTTAGAACAATGCCTGTGTTAAAGAGAGCCACAAACACAGCATGAGATGCTCATAAAAGCCTTGGACTTCTGGCACTGCCAGATGGCAGTGGGAATAGTTATGATACATTGGGCACCATGCCAGTGAAAATAATATTGGACACAAAAGACACAATTTTACTCTGATCAGAAAGTTTCCTTATGATATAAGATCACTCCTGGTGAGACCCAGCGTCTAGCTTGTTCAACATTCTCATAAAACTTTATTTCACAATAAATGTGTGACACATGAAACAACAACACCTGATGGTTGTTTTTTTATATACTGAGGTTCTCCCCTATAAAGTTTAAATAATTTTGCCATGTAGTATGTCTTTGGAGAATAACACAAATCTGATTGGCCACCATAAGAAACCCAAAGAGAAATTTCCAGAATTCTTTGGTTGTTGAAAGAAAGAACATAAGAACATAAGAGAAGCCCTGCTGGATCAGGCCACAGCCCATCTAGTCCAGCATCCTGTTGCACACAGTGGCCCACCAAATGCTCATGGGCATCTTAAGCAGAGACAAGGATGAACCTTTGCCTGCTCTCGAATCCCAGCAAATGGCCTTAGAGGTGCTATGCTTCTCCCCGCCCCCCAGCCTGAAAGATGCACCTAGGTATTCATTCTAGTAGCCATTGATACATCTGTCATCCATAAATTTGTCTAACCCTACCTTACAGCCATTTAGACTGGTAGCTGTTACCATCTCTTTCAACAGCAAATTCCATAAACGGATGAACTGCTGGGTGAAGAAATACTTCCCCTTGTCGGATCTGACTCTCCTGCTGATCACCTTCATAGATGCCCCCTGGTTCTAGTGTTGTGCGAGAGAGAAAAGAAATGTTCTCTATCCACCTTTTCTATACCATGCATAATTTTATATACTTCAATCAGGTCCCCTCTTAAACACCGTCTCTCCAGACTGAAGAGGCCTAGATGCTGCAGCGTGGTTTTGTAAGGGAGGTGTTCCAGCCCCTTAATCATTCTGGTTGCCTTTTCCGCACCTTCTCTAGTTCCACAGTATCCTTTTTGAGGTGTGGTGACCAGAATTGTACACAATATTCCAAATGTGGTCTCACCATAGATTTATAAAGAGGAAAGGAAGGAAGGAAGGAAGGAAGGAAGAAGTAATCTGCGCTTGAGAAAATATTAGACGCAATGCACATTTTGCTTGATATTTACATATAACTATCAGACAGCAGGATGTGGAATACCTGGCCAGCAGCTTGAACTAGTATGATATAGGGGTGTGCATGGATGCATTTTTGACATTTGATTTGTAATGAATTGAATGTTTGAAAATTCATATTTGTATGAATAGATCACATTCGTATGTGGTAAGATTCTATTTAATACAAATCTATTTGTACGTATTCATATGAATATTTGATACTTATCAGATACAAATGAATACGTATTGGATACGTATCTGATAGGTGCAAATGCATATCTGTATGCATTCGTATGCATCCCATTTTTATCCCATATGCATCCCATTTTTATCCCATATGCATCTCATTTTCGCACATGCATACAGATATGAACAAGATGCATATGGATGTATATGTAATAGGAACATATGCATACACATACGAATGCCTGAATAATTTGTACGAGTGATTCGAAAGATTCAAAAATTCATTCAAATCTTAAATTTGAATGGTCCAAATTCAATCAAATTTGATCACATTTTGAATGTTTTGAATATTTGTGCACATCTCTATTCGATACATTTGTATGAAGCTTTGTATGGGATTATGGGATTCATATTGGATATGTTTGGGATTTGTATGCATTCGTGTGGGATTCGCCTGGGATTGAATATTCGTATTGAATTTGAATCCCACTACATTTGAAGGGGATCTATTTCAATGAATAATAATAAAAAAATGTGCACAAATGTGGGATCCTTCTGAGAGAGCAAAATCATGCCATTTGTGATAAAGGACCTCTAACAGCAACCGCCCCCTCTTCTGGTACAGCATGTTCATTGGGAAATGACATCTCCCAAACAAACCAGATTGATATAGAAATGTCTTAAATAAATGAACAATAAAACCATTATTTGTTTATTTATGCATTTATTGGATTTATATAGCACATATTTCCAAAGGGGTTTATGTGGTTTAATAAGAAACAAAACAGGAAAATTAGACAATAATAATGTAACATTTTATTTTTTTAGCAGAATCCAAACAAGGATGGAGCTGATTCTAAAGTATGCCCTGAGCACTGTGGCTATGCGACCTCCTCTGGGTTGTCCACATGGTGGTCATGATATTCCAAGTCTGTTTCCTCCAGTCACATCCAATTATGTTTTTGTGGACTGATTATGGGAGGCAAGGTCAGGCATCATTAGAATCGTCTCTGTGTATGTGTATGTGGGTGGGATGGGGGGGGGGGAGGGAATTGCCTGCATGCACAAGTAGCTATGACAAGTAGCTGAACATTCCAGAATACAGCATAGAGATGTGCAGAAACTCAATTTTAGTAATTTACTTTAAATTGAAGTGAACTGAACCAAACTTGATCCTATTTGACTACAGGCTGTTGAACATGTTCAAACCTGTTTGATTTTTTAAATGGTTAAAAAGAAAAAAGAAGAAAAACCTTTTAAAGGGCAATTCCAGTTGAACAGTTTGATTGGTTTGAATGAACACACCCTGATTTGGTTTGATTTGAACCAAAATGAGAGTTGCTTTAGAATGGCTTGGACTGGCTCAATCATGAACAGGTTTGGGACATCTCTAGCACTGTGTCATCACCCAGAGAGTCATCAGCTTGTGCAATTTACTACCAGAAGAGGTGGTGTCAACAGCCAGTGTTGGATAGCTTTAAAAGAGGATTAGATAAATTCATGGAAGACAAGTGCATCAGTGGCTAGTTGTCCGCTAGAATGGTTTCCTATGTACATCCTCCAGGTTGGGATAGACAGTTGAGCTGCCTCTAAAGGGCATTCTAGAGTAGAAGAAGATTTTGCCTGGAAGCAATTGTTGGGCCATGGTGTGAGACAGGATGCTGGAGTTTATTATTTATTTATTTATTATTTATTTATATTTATATTTATATCCCACCCTATACCTGAAGGTCTCAGGGCGGGTAACAACCTTAAAATCCACCATAACAAACAAAATAATATATATTAGAACAATAAAAACCATGACAGCATTTAAAATCCAACGTGTTAAAAACAAAACAATATCAATTAAAACAGTGGTGTTTACAGTGGAGGAAACATGACTGACATTTAGTCAAAGGTGCATCTTCACTTCCTCTTGAACATAAACAAAGAAGGAGCCCAACACACCTCAAGGGGGAGACTATTCCACAGCCTGGGGGCCATCACTGAGAGACCCTCTCCTGGGTGCCAACCAGCCTCACTACTGAAGGTGGTGGGACAACCAGGAGGGCCTCTCCTGCAGATCTTAGGGCATGGGCAGGTTGGTATGGGAGAAGGCGTTCCTTTAGGTATTAGGGCCCAAGTCATTTAGGGCCATATAAGTCAGAGTTAACACCTTAAATTGGGCTTGGTAGTAAACTGGCAGCCAGTGCAGCCCTTCTAGAACCGGTGTGATGTGCATTCGGCTAGCTGTCCCGGTTAACACCCTGGCAGCTGCATTTTGCACTAGCTGCAACTTCCGAACCATCTTCAAGGGCAGCCCCATGTAGAGTGCATTACAATAGTCCAATCTAGAGGTTACAAGAGCATGGATAATTGTGGCCAAATCATATCTGTCCCATAAAAGGCTTCAGTTGACACACCAGCCATAATTGGGCATAGGCATTCCTGGCCACAACATCCACTTGAGCTTCAAGCATTATCGTGGAATCCAGGAGTACCCCAAAGTTATGCACCTGTCCCTTCCAGGGCATTGCGATCTCTTCAAGGACAGGGCGTCTCCCATCTACATGGACCCAAGACCCTGTGACACACAGTACCTCTGTCTTGTCTGGATTCAGCTTCAATTTATTGGCCCTCATCTAGCCCATTGCTGCCTCCAGGCACCTGTCAAGCACTTCTATCGTCTCTCCTGATTCAGATGGCACAGAGAGATAGAGCTGAGTATCATCTGCAAAAATGTGGTCTTGTAAGATCTGAAATGGCCTCCACAGTGACCTAGGCATATGACATTCTGACATTTCTTGATATTCATTCACTTTTTTATAATATATTATTTAGAAATTTAGCAGTATTAGTAAACATGCAAATAACGTTATTATCAATGAAAAATAGTTCCTCTTTTTTAGTTTTAGAAGAAAAGGCAATAGTGAGCTTATTCACTTCAGATTTTTCTGTCAAGGATAATTTCAAATGGCAGAAATTCAAGCTGTTCCATGGCATGAAGGGAACCATCAACAACTCCGCTTTGCTGTGTACATATATAATTCAGATAAAATGAATTTGCTTTAGGTTTACAAGTGCATGCCCTCCCCATCTTACCTTTCTTTCACCACTCCAAAATGTAACAGCCACTGCTTCCACAGAAAATTTTTAAAATACCAGACATTAAAGTCAGGACTTGGCTATGGGGAACACAATCTAGAAGCACCAGATGTTATATAAGCTGAAAGATTCAATGGATCAGCTAGTACTATTTGGTGGCAATTTGAATGAGCTGATAAATTATGGGAAATGTGAACTACTTCCTGTTCTTTCGGAAGAAAGACCCATTAAAATACATTTCATGTAATCTGAAAGCCTTTTCCAAGTTTTGCTCAGAAGTAAAAGACTCATTAAACACCAGGCACAGACGGAAAACCATTACTCAACTTCTCCTGTTTGGATTTTTCCCCCTACTGATTCTCTAATGGAGTGATTTTTTTTTCTATTGCGTATACCAATTGCCAGCAGAGATGGAGGCTCCATTCAGATGTGAAGGTGAATTTCTGATGCTTCTGTTTTTAAACTACTTTCACTCTACCTACCTGCCACTGGTCCAAGAGGTAACCAGCCTAGAGAAACACTGTTATAGGGTGTTTTTCCACTGTCACTAGAAGTACCCATTAAGTACTCATTAATGGGTACTTAATGGCTTTAAGTACCCATTAATGGGTGCTTAATGGGTACTTCTAGTGACAGTGGAAAAACACCCATAATGAATGGGAATCTTTAAACGTCAGAGACATTGAAGGTATGATTTTAAATCTCTTTGTACTGGCAGATTGGGACCTGGGTTGAATTTGCACTTCTGCCCATAATTGATACTTAGGCAACATCTGGGCAAGTGCATCTGCACTTGCAAGAAGTGCCTCCTGCCTGCCCAGATGTTGCCTAATTATCAACTGGCTGTGGAGCATGAAATAGTGCTCCACAAGCTTATTAATCTTCCCTAGGGACTTACCTGAACCGTCTGGCAGTGATTGTTCCCACCTTCGCTGGCAACTCTGATAACCTCCTGTGGCTCTGCAGAGCGTCAGCATCATCATGGCGGCGGTGCTGACCCACGTGCATGTGGACGCCTGGGGGCATCACACACAACATGGTGGCACCCTGAGGAGGACTGCCTGGTGATGGACCAGAAGGTGTTTGTTCGCCGGGGAGGGGGGTTGACTAATGTTTACGAGCATTTAGTAGTGTGAATGCTAAAAAACACCTCCTATCCAGCCATTCAACAAGTAATCATTTCTTTATTCAAAGTTTACAGGCACACTAGTGTGATGATGTGTGTGAGGAAAAAGGCTGAAACTTACTGATGAAGCACAATGCATGATAAGATGGAGACCTGGCTTCTCAAAGCAAGGATTTCTTAGACTGATGGGAAATTTGGCATCTAAAGGCGAGGAGTTGTGAAGATGTTCACAACAACAAGAAGCTGACCGGTAGATGACTGATAACAGACTGATGATAACGGAGTGATACAGACGTAAACAATATTAGACAAAGAACTTGGAAGTACGCATGTGTTGGAACGTCACCCTGAAAGAGGATATAAAGAAAGACTCTGGAAAGTACATTCATGCTTCTCTGGACCAGCTGGGAGGAAGTGTCCATCGCCTCTACTTTGGACTGATCGCCCATCGGGAGTAGACCTTGTGTGCGTGAGTATAGAATGAATGATGAGTGAAAGAGGATCCCTCTAATTGTATGCTTAAACGATTTAATAAATTGTACATGTATAGTTGTAAAAGCAAATCCAGATCTGGTCTTCTCTTTTTAATGGGCTTGTTTGGCACTAATCCCGAACATCCACTCCTCTCTGGTTACGTACCCCTTGACACGCATAACACTAGCGCTGTGTTTATACTTCAGCTTTTCTGTCAATCAATCTGGAAATGATCCTGGGAGAGCTCCAATCACACCCTTCATCTTCTATTCCCAAAGAGCTAGACCTTTGATCATCAGACTATTGGAGGTCTCTGTTCAGACTAGAATCTCAACCAAAGGTGCATTTGCAGAAATGAATAATTGGGGGTGGTGTTAGTGTGAGCAGAGCAGGTTTTATTGTTGTCCTTCTTGATCACTCTCAGCCATGAGAGTGGAGAAGTGGAGATGGATTCCCATTCTTCTTTCTCCCCCTTGCTTGGCCAAGAAAGTAGGCTCAGGTTTTTTAAAAGTAAATTAAAAGCCCTCTGCAGCCGCTACCTCTTCCTTTCAGATGGATGGACGGACGGACAGACGGACGGATGGATGATAGATGGACAGATGGACAGATATTACATATAGGTCTTTTTCTGATCTTATATATCTCCACATGTCTGCATCTCTGCATGTTCTCAGCTTTTTTTTGGGGGGGGGGATCCACATAGAGGTTGGATCTTTCTCAGCTCGCCTCCAGCACAAAGACAGTACTCCACTGGCAGCAGGAAGAACAAACCTAGAAAAGAAGAGTCAGTTTGTGAAAACAAGCTCTCTGCAGCTGGCAACTCCTCCTTTCAACTTTATAAAGTACATATATTTCTTTCTTTCTTTCTCCCTGCCCTCCCCCCTTTATATGTGTCTCTGCACATTTGCATGCCTGCTTGTTCTCAGCTTTGGGATTCCCACAACCCCTGCCTCAAGCCAGGAAAAGGAAATTCAGACTTTAAAAAACAAAACAATAAGAAATAAGGTAGTGTCTTCCCTCAGCCCCATAGCGCATCAGGTGAGGAGGAACCAGCCCTTAGGAGGTTGGAAGGAAGTCTCAGAGCTGAGAATGTATATACAGAGGTGGCATGCAGGGGCAGGCTCCAAACAGGGCCTGCTGTGCTCTACCTCTTCCTGTTTCAAGATATAGAATGAATTTGCACTTAGAGTCCTATCACTGGGAAATGAAGTGCTAAAATGCTTTAGGGGTCCAAACTTGTGGACACCCAAAGAATACATAGTTGAACCAGAGCTTCAGTAAAAGCTTGCTAAATGAAAATGGGAGCCCTGTCAATGGTGCCATCATGCCTGGGCAGCACCATTCTTGGGAAGACCTGGTGACGCAGTGCACAATTGTGCCTGTGCCATCATTCATGTGCTGTACGAGCCCTGCCAGTACAGGCATGAGAGATGTTCTGGCATGCATGGACTCATTTCTAAGAAAGAAACGGTTCTGTGAACTGCAGATCCACCATGCCAGACAATCCTCCTTGTTTCCTACAACAGTAAATGTGAAAAGGCTCCTAATCTGGAATAAGGCCTAGCGCAGAAAGGGCCACACTTCCATAGTTAGAGCACCAATCTTTGCCCCCCCCCCCCATTGTGGCAAGACTGTCAGAGAACTTCAAAGCGAGGCAAAGGGCTTTGCTTAGTAGATACAGCCTGGGGAAGCTGTTTGAGTTATGCTTGGCATTTCTTCACTTATCTATGTCTTCCTTCATTTTCATTCAGCACAAGCTACTTGGAAGCCAAGAAGCCAAGATGCAGGCAGTGATACTTGCAGCAAAATATTCTGAATGCAATGCTAAAGTCAAAGAATAAATCAGGCTGCTTTAATGCTATGCAAGATCCCTGATGTTGCATGCAAAGGAATAACAACATTTCTTAATGTTAACAAGTTTTCACAACAAGCTGCCAAGTTGTTGCTGTTGGTTTGTGTTTGTGTGTGTGTGTGGGGGGGGGAATTTTCAGACAAGTTGGGACCAGAACATACTGGTCTCTCAGCATACTTGACAGAGAAGACTTACTTCATTTTATCAGACTTTATCCCATGAGAAGGCCTTGCCTTTGTCTTCTGCTTGAGATGCCCAGAAGCAATTGGTGTACCACTGTGTGAGACAGAATGCTGGACTAGATGGGCTGTGGCCTGATCCAGCAGTGCTTCTCTTATGTCCTTATGTCTTTAAGTCTTCTGGAATGTCTTTAAGTCTTCTGAAGAGTCTCTGGATGGTGTGGGAAAATGCCAGCTTTTTTTTTTTTTAAGGAAATGTCGATGGTTGCCTTGAGATCTGGAGGGAAGGCTGTCCTGGTTGTCCCACCATCATCAGCAGCAAAAGGGCTGGGTACCCAGGAGAGGGCCTTCTCAGTGATGGTCTCTAGGCTATGGAATAGTCTCCCCCTTGAGGTGCATCAGTTTCTTCCATTGTACACATTTTGGAAGGCAGTGAAGATGCATCTCTTTGCCCTGGCCTTTGGTTAAATGGGGATATACTTTTCCCTTCCCACTTGCAGACACTATTGTTTTAATACACACTCTTATTGTTTTAA
Organism: Aspidoscelis tigris stejnegeri; assembly: GCA_023333525.1. Lineage (NCBI taxonomy): Eukaryota > Metazoa > Chordata > Lepidosauria > Squamata > Teiidae > Aspidoscelis > Aspidoscelis tigris. The sequence continues at coordinate 14,142,803 of JALMGA010000001.1, forward strand.
TAATGTTTGATTTGAAATGTTGTTACCCACCCAGAGACCTCTGGGTATAGGATGGAATAAAATGTAAATAAACAAATAAATAAGTATAGTGGTACAAGGGGCCTCCAGATTTACAGGGGGTGTACCAACACAGTACAGAATTGATAACCTGAGGCCTTTTCGCACTACAGCCAGATGGCTGTAGTGCAGTTAGGCTGGGACATGCAAGGATGGATTCCCCATTCACACCTGGCTGGACACGTCCCTTGCTGGCCTAGGTGAAAATGGGAAATCTGTCCCCACTTGTCCCAGCCTGAAAAGGCTGGCACAGAGGCGGGACGCCCCACCCAGGCCTGCTGCCATTGGGCCGTAGTGGCCCACTGGCGGACAGCCTAATCCCAGCCCATCCTGGTGTCCTGCAGGCTCTAGCCAATCCGATCCAGTCAACTACAGCTCGCCCAGGGGACCATGCTGCTCCCAAGATGCATGCAACTTACCTCTTCAGAGGTCAGGATCAGACTGAAAGGCCCTAGGGGGCAGGGCTCGCAAGTCCGATCCATGGCGGTGTGCGCCTGTGCCCACCGTGACCTGCAACTGGGGTGTGGTCATTGGGGGTGGGAGGTGGGAGGTGAGCAGATCTAGCCACATCAAAGCTTCTACGAAACTTCAACAAAAGCCAAATACATTCGCTTTGCACATGAAAGGCGTCTATGAATGTATCCCCTTTTTATTAGTGCATGAGGCATCACAGCTTCTAATTCAAACACAGAGTAGGATTGGTTGCCGTGGATGGCATGAGGACTGATCCAAACCAGACTGACAGTCTGGACAGGTGAGTGTGGTGCAGGGGGTGGGGTGGGAGGCCACACACACCCCTGGGTGGTAGTGGGTGATGGTCAGGTCCCCACTGGCTGCTGCCACGGCCCCCCAACATGCCCCAGGGCCAGTTCGATTACACCCCCCAGCATCAGACTGCTAGCTGGCATGTCACAGAGCATGAGAAGTGGTTGGCAGCAGCCAAGAGCGGCAGCTGGGAGGTGGGAGTCTTGAGCAGCTTGGGAGGAAGAATGTAAATGGTCTCCCTGCTGGACACTTCAGGTAAGCTTGGGTTTAAGGTTGGGGAAGGTGTGGAGCACGATTTTGTGCTCCACACCTCACACACAATTAGAACAGCTCTGGTACAGGTTGGGATGCTCCTGGGTGGAAACTCCCTCCTGCAAATATGTATGGTCTGTACCAAGGCTGTCCTAATTGCATGCTAGAGGCCTAAGTGCAAATAGGCCTCTGGTCTCTGATACCAGATGGTTTATCACCCACCCTAATGATTGTCAGAGGAACAGATGGGTGGAAGATCTTGATCCACTAATTAAAGAGAAATCCAAATATAATTTCTGCTCCATCCAACGAGATGGACAGCTATAACTTATCCTAGATTAAATGTGGCTTTATGTTTCTCTAGCTGAGCTAAGAAAGCAAACCATGTTTGTACAGAAAAATGTGGCACCTGTTTAAAGGACTGCCAGGGTGTGAGTGAAAAACAAAGTCCCATTATGGGGCATACTCTTATTTGTATTGTTTAATGAGAAAGTGAAAAGCTGTGTCCTAGCAGGGTCTGCTTATTTTTATTGTATATGTTAGCTGCTCACAGGTAAATGAAATAACCTCAGTTTCAGCCTGTTTTTCCCAGTACACTTTTGATCTGCCACATTAAAACAAAAAATGAAAATCCATATTAAACGGTCAACCTAAGTTCTGGGAAGGTGAAACCCAAATTAGTATGGCACATTATGCCGTCCTTAATGTGCTAAAGCAGAATGAGCCATGCACATAATTCACAACCTGTAAATTCTTTGTGTACATTAAATAGACAGATAGATAGCCAGGCAGATGGATGGATGGATGGATGGATGGATGGATGGATGGATGGACCCCAAGACACATGGATGGACAGACTGATAAATATCCTTTCCACTGAAATGAATAAACATAGTACTCACCTAGTGCCTTCACTTTTGAGAAGAACAGCAAGTAATTATGCAGCACACACCACTGTGACATCACAGCATAAAGGAAACAAATGTGCACAAAGCATTATGAATGATTATTCCTGCCATGCAAGTAATTACCTTTCAAAGAAGTGCAGTCACTGAATGAATCAAGTTCTAGCTTGCAAGAAGAATTCAGACAGTGCAATCAAATTAGGAAACAGCATAAAGCAGGTCAGGAGCTGCATAGGAGGGAGGAAGAGAAGGGTTAAAGAATCTGCTCAAGTAAACAGAGCCAGCAAATAGCTTTTGACCTCAAGATGCTCCTCAGGAGCCATATGAAAAGGAAAAGATAATTAGTAATAAACATAATTAGCAATTATGAGTACAACTAAGCAGATGTTTATCTTCACAGACTGCTTCCACTGTACACCTTGTGGGCCTGACATCACTGGTTGTTCTATATTTGGAGTTTGCTATAGAGATGACTATCTTAGTCTTTTACAGGCTGTGTTATTTGGGTGTCACAACCATTATGTGTCAGTAAGTAATAGCTTTATAATTTCTGCCCTCTTAGAAAGAAGGCAGCTGGAAGGGCTATAAAGCTCATGCAGGTTAATCTGAGAATCCTTCTTTGACTATCAGAAGACAAATCTGGTAAATAATGCAAAAGCACAATGCGGACTCTAAAGAGCTTACGGAGGACTCTACTGCCTGGGTCTTTAAGACAGGTTCTGTAGGTTGGTAGAACTTGAGTCGTAAATGCGGACAGCTTCTTGAGCAATCTTTGGCAAGAGATTGCTCATGGTAGTAGTCGCTTTTTCTCTGCATATCTGCTGCTGCTCCAGAAGCCGCTAGAACCTGGTTACCCAGTTCAGTGTTTCTGCCCAGGGCCTTCTTTAGAGAGCACAGGAAGTGGCTTGGAAGTCGGCCATTTTCCCATGCCCTCCAAATAAGAGTGACATGTCCACATGCCACACCCCAGTTTGGTCTAGTGGTTGGGGAGCCGGACTCTTATCTGGGAATACTAGGCTTGATTCCATGCTCCTTCATGAAGCCAGCTGGGTGACCTTGGGCTAATCGCAGCTCTCCTTCTGACTCTCACAGCCCTCCCTCCCTCACAAGTTGTTTTGTTGTGCACATCCCTACAGTGGACAGGCATGCAGTCACTTATTTTGTGATGTAGCAAGCTATTTCTTCTTTTCCCCTCTCATTCTGTGGACAATCAATCTGGGCAGGGACCTCCACTACAGACAGTTAACCGAACTGAACAGAGCAGGATATATCCCAATTCAAGATCTAGAAGAGACACTTCTTTTTTCTGTTGATGAACACTTTTGCCTTTTAGTACTGAGTAAGAAATTTTGTGCTAGAGGTGGAGGCAAATTTTGGAAATGGAACACCTGAAGATAAATGTCCTCATGGTAGATCTCCATTAAATGTTCAGAACTGAGACCAACCCCCAGCTCACCTGAGCTCATAATGCGCAGCACCTGCCTTTTCAATCTGTTCCTTTCCCTCTTTTATCTTCTTCCCACGTTTGGCAAGTTGCAGCAGGAGGAGGAAGAGGTGGAAAGAGCTTAAGATGTTTTTGTAGACATAATAAACTCTGAGAAACATGGCTAATGTTTGTTCTCTCTGAAAAAGAGGAATCAAAAGGTACACTGACGGCTGCTGCCTTGAAGTACTATTGCTGCTTTAGGAAGCTTAGCTGAATTTGCTGATGCTCCTGACTCTTTAGGCAGCAGTGTTGCAATCTGGCTTTGCAACCTGAATCCTTGGCTCTGGGAAACCTTGGGGGAGGCAGCTTATGGCTGCCTCGATCGTGGCTGCAGTCCTGAGAACCACAGTGATGCTTGGTTACAACCCAAGGGCTGCAACGATGCTTGGTACCAGTAGTTACTGGTACAATCACTGGATGTTGCGAAAGTAAATCCCTTATAAGCCACCGGCATGCTTATAAGAGATCACCATGTGCTCCTATGGTGAGTTAAAGGCAGAGAGCACTGGGGAAAGAAGTTAGGTGGGAGACAAGATGAGCTGGAAAGAGACTTTATTTCTCTGCAGAGCTTTTTCTAGCCCCCACAAGAAGGCAGGGAAGGAAGTGACCTCAGGAGAAAATCCCAGGAGGTGATAGGTGGAGTGCAACAGCTGGGCAGGTCAGAAGTCCTTCTGATGTCACATCCTGTGGCAGGCAGGAAGAGGAAGGTTGTTGTCTGCGTGGGCCATGTGGCTGGGCAGCCATTCTGCCCCCAGGCTAAGAGTCCAGCACCCTGCTGGTGCTGAGTGTGTACTGCAAGCTTCTGGGACAGAAATTTAGTTGCTTTTTACTCTTGAGGCTTGAGAAATGGTTTGGAGGCTGGAAAGGAAACTTAGGGAAACTTGAGCGGCTTTTTGTAATTACAACACAGCAGGAACCCAGCTAACTTTCCTGGAGCTCATGGAAGGGGACATTTTTAGGGATGTGCACGAAAGGTTTTTTTTTTTTTTTGCATTCAAATTCAAACTGAATCGAATATCCAAACATTCTGTTCAATTCAAATGTCTAGAATCCAAATCCAAATTCGAATGTTCCACTGGACAAGAAAAGTGCATTTCCTACTAACGTATACTAGTGAATGTCCCAGGAACTACAAATTGTTGTTTTTCAACATCCATGCACACACACACACACACACAAAAGGGGACAGAACTGTGCAATTTTCTATGTCCAAACCCATGAATAGGTGAACATGGATGTTGTGAGGAAGAAATATGCTAAAATATTAAAAAATCATAGGTTTTAATAATGCATTTGTGGTTTATAATCTGTCACATTATCAAGGGCATCATCACAGCTCCCTTGAAACTATAACATAATCAGTGCAGATTCACCATGAAAAAATAATGCGGGACCAGAGCATGAAAGAAAAATGGGAATACCAAGATCTTTTCTACATTTCTATTAATGAAATGATTCTATTCAAAATTTCTAAATATAGACCAATTTTGCAAAGCCTGTTTTCATTATCATAATTACAATGCTGCCAGATGTTTTGACAAGGGAAGTCTGTAGACCATCTTTGCTTAGCTGTATGGATACAGATCTAAGCCATTTTTATAACTTAGATTATTGCTTAGAAAATTTTCCATTAAGAACAGTGAGTAGAATCAGGATACCAATAAAACAGAGAATGTAATAATGGTTCCTGGTTCTTTTAAGTAGAGATGTGCATGGATATTTGTAACATTCAGAATTCGTACAAATTTGGCCAAATTTGGACATTTGGATTCAAATCAAATGTTGGCACATATGAAGATTGACATTCAAATTTGAATAGAATGTTTTGATACATTTGTATGAAGCTTTGTTATGGATTCGAATGGGATTCATATGGGATTTGTATCTAATATTTGTATTGAATTCATATGAAACATTCATACCAAATTCAAATCCTGCCACATTTGAAGGGATTTATTCAAATGAATATGAATTGTCTTGCATTTGATTCAATAGGAATTTTAAGCCAAATAGTTTATCAGAAAATAATGAAGTTGGGGTAGGGTGGTTTTAAACATAAGGGGGTATGGGAAATTAATTTATTATTTACTTATTTAAAGCATTTTTACAGCCTCTCATTAAAATAAACAGATACATGCCAGAGCAGTGCAAAAAAGACATATTTATTTTACTTTATTTACTTGAGAATTTATACTTCATTCTTCACCAAAATGTCCCATGTCAGGATACAACACTAATGATCCTTAAAAATATTATTAAAGCAGCTTTAAAATGTACCCTCTCTCACCCTCCCCAGCAGAGTTACATCCAGAGGAATCTATACACCAAATACTTGGGTGAACAGGTACAATTTAACCAGGTGCTGAAAACCATACAATGTAGAAACTGGCAAGCCTCCATGGTAAAAGCATGCAAATGTTATGAAAAGTAGAATAAGATTGCTATAAACACAGGGCCTTTTCTAACTTAAATGTTCAGGATGCTCTCACAGGCTTCAGGACACTCCATTGGCACACCACAGTGCTGTCTCTGACCTAGGGTGTGCAAAAACATCTCCAAACTAGGGATGTGCATGAATATTTTTTTTTTGCATTCAAATTTGAATCGATTAGAATATCCAAACATTCTATTCTATTTGACTTTTTAGAATCTGAATGCAACAAAATCCAATTCGAATCAAGTACGGTTGAATCTATTCGTTGGAATGTTAGATTTGAATCTGAATATATGAATGTCGACAACATTCGTATGTGTTATACATATCTATACGCATTTTGTACGCATCCCGTTTTATCCCATATGCATCTTGTTTTCATCCCATACTATCAGTGCAAATGTGTACAGATACGTATGAGATTCATACAGATACATATGCAATACATATCTATACATTTGAATGTTTCAAATCATTCGAACGAATGTTTCAGAACATTTGAAATTTGTTCAAATGTTTAAATTAGAATGTGTAGACATACTATTCAAATTCAAATGCCCACATTTAATCAAATTTCAAATTGACCAGGAGCATCTAGTACGCTCATAGTCAGCAGCATTGGGCACAAAATGTCCACAGCATCTCAGTCACCATGGCAATGGCCAGGCATGTGGTGGAAGCAGTTGTGCATGTTCCAATGGTGATTCAGATGGCCCAGGATGGACCATTCATACACGGAGAGGCCATGGGTAAACTGAGGATAGTACTGGCACTTTCAGTGCAAATGCTGGCCACCATGTCTGCACTTAACCTCAGTGGGGTGGCATAAAGTTAAGTACAAACCTGCTCATGATAGATAACCTGAAATTAGATGGATGATATCATCACCAGTCAGCAAATGCCAGGCTTTATGAGTATGTCTTCAGCAACCCTCAAAACATTATCATCAGTACCACCACCATCATCCTTATCATAAAACCAGGAGTTTATTTATTATTATTATTTCAGAGCAAAGAGCAGAGATCATGCCCAGCTACTGAACAATTAAATTGAAATATTCTTCCTTTAATGTCAGTATAGGGTAGCTTGTATCATCTGAACCTTACTAGCACATAACTAGGGATGTGCACAAATATTTGTGACATTTGAAATTCTGCCAAATTTGAAAATTCAACTCGAATCGAATGTTACGATATTTGTATGCTAACATCTGAATGAATATGAATTATTCCGGGCATTCATACGAATAGTTCGGACATTCGTTAAGCTGGGGAAATGGATCAGATATGTATCTATTTGTATCAGATACGTATCTTGTCATATCAGATACGTATCTATTTGCATCAAATATGTATCTGTCCATATCAGATATATATCAAATGTTCATATGAATACATACAAATATATTCGAATGTGATCTATTCACAGGAATACAGATTTTTGAACATTTGATTCATTTCAAATCGAATGCCAAAATAATTTGTGCATATCCCTAAACCAAACTATTGTGTTTCTCTAATACAGATGTTTATGTATGTGCCAAGCAACTTTGTGACAAAATTCATCACAAGGTCCTGGGATCTCTCTCTCTTTTTCATCCTTTGAGGAAAGTAAAGAAGACAAAGGAAACAAAGATCCCATTCAGTTTTGTCTGCTGAGAGCACTGGGTATTATACATGCTGCAAAAATAGGATTTAGTGGTGTTCATAAAATTTGTCTGAGAAATAAAACTAAGTATAGAGCCCTCAAGAATTATAAACGGAACAAATCAGGGTTATAAATGATAAACCTCTTAGCATTAGAGACATCTCAACCAATTTAAAATTTTAGAACCATTCACAGTGTGAGAGTGTTCATTTGATTTTTTCCCTTCCTTACTTTTTTCACATTTCTTTAAGAAATCTACAAAGACATCTGAGCATGAAACAGGAAAGCACCCTCCTTTGTAATGCATAGATTGGAAGAACATGATTCACAAGAAAATGATGCAGAAAAAAGTGTGTTACAGTTTTCAAAAAAAGCACATAGAAATCTTGCTTCCCTTATTTTTCTTTCTTTTCCTTCCATGACGAGAAGTGCTTGACATTGATTGGCTGCTTTTATAAGACTGGTGAACAGGGAATACTGGTTATTTTTTTAAGGGGAGACCCTCTTCCAGTCATCCTAGCTCTATGCAGGACCCTTAGGCTATTGGCTTTAAAAACAATAAATCAAACAAACTTTAAAAGAAAAAGCAGACAGCACAGGACGACTTGAGGACAAAATAATTTTGAATACAAATATAAAACATTATAAAACATAAAACCCAACAAAATAATTTTAAAACCAAGAAAAAAACATCAGACTTTTCAGAATCAGCTGCTTGCAAATAAATACAAACAAAGCACCAGACAGAGATACAACACAGGGGCTTCCCCCAATAGATGGTCCAAGACCAATTCAACTGAGCACTAGAAATGTGCAACAATATTCATAACATTTGACATTTGTACAAATTTGGCTATATTCGGACATTCAAATACAAATAAAATGTTGGCACATTCAAAGACTGACATTCAAATTCAAATTGAATGTTTTGATATATTTGTATGGGGCTTGTATGCTATTTGTATGGATTTGTATGGGATTGAACATTTGTATCGAATTTGAATCCTACCGCATTTGAAAGGGATCTATTTGAATGAAGTTTCTTGCATTCAATTCGATACGAACTGAATTTTTAAAAATCACATTCATGCACATCACTGCTGAGCATGTGTAAAACTTGCAAGCTTAGAGCAAGTCTAAGGAAGAGGTCAAATAAGGACAACCTTGACATTTAACTAGGAAAGTACTTGGTAAAAGGGAACAAGGAGGCTAAAATCCAACCTAAACACTAGGAGGGACCATGTTTCCAGGGGGAAAGGCACAGATATTCTCACTGTCTTTGTAGTGCTGCTTGGAAGCAAGAGGCATTTTCACATTACAGTGAAGACGCCTTGGAACGCTTCAGCCCGAATGTGTTGGGAGCAGTTCCCCATCTGCACTGGGAGGTAAAAGACACATTCCAAATGCATCCTTTACCTTCCCTCGTGCAGATGGGGAACTGTTCTCAGCCTGTTTGGGCCAAAAAACCTACCCCGGGCTACTCCGATTGGCTCCTCTGGAGCCAGGGATGGGCAGCCCAGGGGCCTCCTTTCATCCAGCTCCTGCTGTCTTCAGGAGCCAAGATCATTGCTCCTAGAGCCAGGGGGACCCCCACCTAACACCCCCAGCCCACCCCAGGTCACGCGTTCACGTTCGCAGCCTTACCTGCAGGCTGCCAGGTTGATTCTGCCTGCAGGAGGCCCAGTGTCCTGTGTGCATGCTTGTGGGGCGGCCCCTCATTGGTCAGCCACTTGTACCTGCACAGATGGCCTGGTGAAGCCAGGAGGGTGGCCCACCGATTGCTCATGAGTATCTCAAGCAGAAAATACCGATTGCCCAAGTGTGAGGGTGATACCTGGCTGCAAATACACTCTGCACAACTGTAGGGGCAGGCTTTTGCACAGTTCCAGGTATTTCACACCAGGCTAGCTTCCTGATTTTGCTCTTTTGTTTGGCAGGAATCATGATAATCTAAATAAGAAATCACATTTCCTTCTTGCCAGCTGGAGCAGCTTTGGTCACTGTTGTGGAAGTGTTTAACAGATGGGCTGGAGAGTTAGGACAAAACCAGAGGGTCATCGGTCTATGGAATTTACTACCAGAAGAGGTGGTGGCAGCAACCAGTCTGATTGGTTTTAAGAAAGGATTACATAAATTGCACTGGCTGCCAATTCACTACCGAGCCCAATTCAAGGTTTTGACTTTGACTTATAAGGCCTTAAATGACTTGGGCCCCAAATATCTAAAGGAACGCCTTCTCCCATATCGACCTGCCCGTGCCTTAAGATCAAGTGGCGAGGCCCTCCTGGTTGTCCCACCACCTTCAACAGTGAGGTTGGTGGGCACCCGGGAGAGAGCCTTTTCTGTGATGGCCCCCAGACTGTGGAATAGCCTCCCCCTTGAGGTGCGTCAGGCCCCTTCCTTATATATATTTAGGAGGGCAGTAAAGACGCACCTCTTTGCCCTGGCCTTTGGCTAAGTTGTTAATGTTCCCTCCCACAGTACAGACATAATTATTTTAAACATGTTGTATATTGTTTTATATGTATGGAAATTTTTAACGTCTTTTAATGTGTATTCTGTTTTAATTTGTTGTTTTAAAGTTGTAACCCGCCCAGAGACCTTCGGGTATGGGGCGGGATATAAATGTAAATAATAAATAAATAAATAAATAAATAAATAAATAAATAAATAAATAAATAAATAAATAAATAAATAAATAAATAGATGGAAGATGTGTGTATCAATGGCTTTACAAAATAATGACCAGGAACCTCCAGGTTGGAGAGACAAAGGTGTTGTGATCAAGCCCCAACAGGACACTTTATCATCTCTACTTCCAAGCAAAGATGCATTCTTCAGAGTATGCTACGAGGGTTGTCGAGTTTCACCACAAAATGGTGTTACGGACAATAATCACTCCATTAGCTAGAGGCACTTTGTACTTCCATGGGTCAAAAGGCAGCAGATGAAATCCATTGTGGTCACTGTAGAAGAGACTGAGCAGCAGGAGTCTCCAACTGTGAACAGGGCAGAGGTTGCACCCAGATAGGACCTAAAATTTGGGATTATCCCAGCACCATGTTGGGATTCCTATATATATCCATGACCGTCCCAACAAAGCCCCACAACATAGGGTGAAATTCTGCATTGTTGCTATTCTTCTGGGAAAACTCCCTGCTTAAGTTTTCCCATAATACTGATGTAGCCAGTTTGGTCTAGTGGTTAGGGAGCTGGACTCTTACCTGGGAGTACTAGGTTCGATTCTGCACAGCCCCCATGAAGCCAGCTGGGTGACCTTGGGCTAGTCCCAGCTCTCTTCTGAGCTCTCACAGCCCCACCTACCTCACAGGATGTTCTGTTGTGGGGAGTAGAAAGCTTTCTCAGCTGCTTTGAGTCCCCTTAAATGGGTGAGAAAAGTGGGGCTGAAAAGCCAACTCTTCTTCTTCTTCTTCTTCTTCTTCTTCTTCTTCTTCTTCTTCTTCTTCTTCTTCTTCTTCTTCTTCTTCTTCTTCTCCTCCTCCTCCTCCTCCTCCTCCTTCTCCTCCTCCTCCTCCTCCTCCTCCTCCTCCTCCTCCTCCTCCTCCTCCTCCTCCTCCTCCTCCTCCTCCTCCTCCTCCCAGAATCTATTTTGTAGAAAAAAGCCACTGATCCTATTGCTCACCATTGAAATACCTGGAATTACACACCATGTTATCAGTAAGGTCCCGGGGAGTAACCCACAATTTTGCCTTGTCATTTGGCAGATAGGGTGAGAGTCAGTTGAAAGATCTGAACAAGATCTAGCCTTTGCCTCTCACCATCAGGGGGCAGCCAGAATCTTTATCAAAATCACCAGCCTAGGGAAGATAACACCAAAAATGTTGGCTACCATAAAGGCCACTGCATGTTCATGTTGTTCTCTTGCTTAAGTCCACCCTTGTCTTCTTGCTCTCCTAACAGATCCTATATTTCCTTTAGCCTTGACATTGATAGGTAGGCCATGGGAACTGTTATCGTGGGGTGTTTTTCCACTGCAGCCCTTAGATCTGGATCTAAGAAGATCCAGATCTAAGGAATGGGTACATTCCTTAATCCAGATCTAGTAGATCCAGATTAATGGAAGCACCCAATGTGTTTCCACAGGAGGTGTAGCACTCATTAGCAATGGGTGCTAACACCCCTGCTGTCAAAACACCTTTGAACCCAGTCTTTGAAGTCATTTCAAAGCCAATGTAGGTGCATCCCCTACCCCTAGCCTCCTTTGGACCCCATTGCCTGTTTCCAGTGGAAACAGGCTCCCTTTAATCCAGATTTTCTGGCAGAAGACCCCATTGTAGACCCCATTAATGGGGTCTACAGAAAATCTGGATTAAAGGCCAAAATGTACCCATTAGATCTGGATTTTCCCGACGGCAGTGGAAACAATCGGGTCCCAAATGGGTGCCGTAGTGGAAATGGGGTCATCCGGCTCACACCCAAATGGGTCCTTAATGGGTGCAAAAATGGGTACATTTTGACAGTGGAAAAACACCATTGGTTATGGTACTGCTAGAAGGACTTTGAGCAATGTTTGAGTTGTGCAAAGTCTTGAAGGAAGCCTGTATGATACACACTCTCCAGACCTGCATATTCTGTCTTCTGTTATCAACGATAAATGGAAAAACTTGCTATGAACAAACCTCTGTCTTGTTACTGACTTTCTGGGCCCCAGATGGTGATTTTACAGTTACTAGCAAGACAAATGGAATATGAAAAGACGGAAATGTATACAATCCACTTAGATTTCAAATCAAAGTGAAAACAGATATAGTAACAGCTGTAGAAAAAAATTAGTGACGATGCTGGTTGAGAGATGAGATGTTATCTAGAAACCTTGCTTTGATCTTTACAAACTGCACAGAATGCAGTTTGGGAATATCAAAGAGAGACTTTCCAAGGGATCCCTCTCTTCCGCTGTCCTCTTGGTCCCAATTCCCAGATGCTGAGGCAGAAAATTGTGGCCCTCAGAGAGATTTGTCCTAACAGGGATGTTTTCTTCTTTTCTGAGCCGACTTCAGATTCTGATTTGGCCCTCGAATTTGCAAATAAATCAGAGAATAATAAATCTGAGCTAATTAGGTAATATGAAGCCAAGATAAACACCCATTGTTGTGTCTCTGAATTTTGTTACATTTCCAATTTGGCATTCTTTGATAAACAGGCTTTCAGATTCTCTTGTGCCTAAACTATCTCCACTAATTAGTCTCAGTTTCCAAATGAGAAATGCAAAATGGCATTTTTGTTATCTTTAATTAAAGAGGGGGAAGTGGAATACAACCTGACAGATTTTAGCATTCTTATCAGAAAGAAAGTGCATCTATACAGCAAACGGGATTCTAGTGTCTGGTAATTGATATAAGGTAATGTAATGGCTACTTTGGAAACATTTTATTTACTTGGTCCAAATTTTACAGACTTTCTAATTAAAAAAAACCCAGAAGTTTCAGGAAAGGAGAGATTTGAAAAAAAAATCAAGCCAAAAGAAGGAGGGGGAGGCAAATTTTTATTCTGTCTCATCAGTATTGTTTAGTGAAGGATGCTAATGAGATGGTTTTCCAAGTTACAGGAGAGGGAAAAAATAGAACACACACTAGGTAATTTTCAGGAATGCAGTATATTGCTATTAAACAGTGATTAACACTGGATGTAATAAGAGGTTTTGCATACTTAAATGTTTGTCCCTTCACTCAAGCAATCAATACTGTATGTCCTTCATACATCACCTCCTTGTAAAGGAAATTGCTGCTCACCAGCAAGTGCTGTTATTATAGGGACTATTCATTCAAACTTTACACCCAGCATATACAGAGCAGGAGAATGCTCTGCCATTAGAAATGTCAATCAGAAATGTCCCGGGCATAGCCAGTTCTTAAGGTATAGCTTTTTCATTGTTGGTAGCCTAGAAAGAACAGAGTTCACTAACCTGCTTTTGTCCAGATGTTTTGGATTACACCTCCCATCAGCCAACATGCTGTTTATCCAAAATGTACAGAGACCCAAAGGATAGGGAAGCAGTCAAGGTGAGGGGAGAAGCATGTAGGCCATCAATGAAGATCAGCTGAACTGAGGGGAAAAGCTTCTCCAATCCAGAGTAGCTTTCTGGGACACTTGATTGACTGCTATTATGAACTGATGAACCTATGCACACTCCGGAAAAAGAAATGGAAGAACTGATTTCTGAGCTGTGGCGTGTTGTCTGACATCCCAGGGAATGGCTGATCCTTGAGCCATTATTGCATCAACTTTGACTGCGAAGGCTCCTGTCTTTATTGCTTCCAATGTCAGAAAAGGGAGCAGCAGCTGAAAAGAGACCGAAAGGCTTCGACACAAATGCCATAAATGGCTACTCTGCCTTTTTGCATCAGATGAAGTAGGCTTAGTTTATGAAAGCTTGTGCTACCAACTTTTTTTCCTCTGTTAGTCTCTAAGGCACTACTATTTATTATATTTGTTTGCATTTATTTTAATCCCTGCCTATTAGGGATGTGCATGAATATTTGTAACATTCAGTATTCATATGAATTCGTACAAATTTGGGCATTTGTATACAAATTGATACGACATTTGTACATTGCCATTCGTATGAATATTTCAGGACATTGGTGAACCTGGGGAGGTGGGAAAGCAGCTGTGCCAGTCACATCTGCAATGGATCCAGAGTGAATTTGATGTGGTTTGAGAGTGGATTCAAAGTGGATTCAGGGCAGATTTGACACTTTCAGAGTGGATTTGTTGCGTGAAACGTATCGGAAACATGTCAGATATGTATGCATTCATATTGGATATTCATACAAATTCATACAAATATATTCCACATTCGAAGGGGATCTATTCAAAGAGATACAAATTTTCTTACATTCAATTTGTGTCAAATAAAAAAAAAAACATTCGTGTACATGCTTACTAGGAACACTTGCTATCAATTCTAAACTACATTTGAGGTTTGTTTGTTTTTTTTAAAGAATGTGTGTGGATCCACCCTACGTAACTCATTTTGTTGAGTTATAGAACCAAGTTCTAAATGCCAGTTCTTTGCTGGCCAGACTGTTAACAAGACCCCACTATGGCATATGTTTACCTATTCAGAGAGTTTGCAGCTGATGCTGTGTGATCATCCTATTCAGAGGATCCAATCTTAGAATACAGACTAGATATTCCAGGTTTAAAATATTTTGTCATTGCGGCTCCATTCAGACATCACTTACATATTCCAGAATATTGAAAAACCTGTAATTGTTCCGCAATAGTATCTGATTTTCCAGACATGGGCTGCATCTGGATAGTGCTTACTTATTCCATTCTTTTTTGATATTGCAGGATAAAGCATGAATATTCTAGGGATGTGCACAAAAAGAAAAAAAATCATCTGTTTTGCTATTGAATAGAGCATCCAAAAATCTCTTTTGCTGCAAATTTATTAAATTGAACATCCAGATTTTTGCGTTTACAGCCAGACATTTTCACAAGTTTCATTTGCTATGAAAAAGCCCCTTTTCATGACCAAAACATGGTGAAATCTAAATATTTATTCAAAATTTTTCATATTCACAAGCCGGAGGCTTTTTGTTTCAGTCAAAGTCATGGATGCTCAAATGTCTAGATTTTTTATTTGATGCGAATATTTGTGAATTCAAAACATTTGAAGAAATTTGCAAATATCACTTGCACATCCCTAATCCATGCTTTATTCCAGAATTCTGCAGTCCTCCATGAAGCCAGCTATGTGACCTTGGGCTAGTCACAGATCTTTCTGAGCTTTCACAGCCCCACCTATCTCACGGCGTGTCTATTGTGGGGAGAAGAACAGAAAGCTTTGTCAGCCACATTGAGTCCCCTTAAATGGGTGAGGAAAGCAGGGTATAAAAGCCAAAACCTTCTTTGAAACTACCCCTAAATAAGATTGAGAGTTGATTTCTACAGATTTTCTCCCTCTCTCCCCCTTTTCCTTCCTTCCTTCCTTCCTCTTGATTTCACAGTGAGAAGAGAGGCTAATGTTTCCTTTCACCCTTTTTGAAGCAGCACTATAGAAAATGACACAGTCAGGCTGTTGTAAACTGTCTAGCAACTGCCTGAGGTAACAGCAACATGATTTGAGGTATCTGAGGTGGGTGAGTAGGTGGAAATGAAAGGTCATCAAGTATATAAAAGTGACATCACCCCCCAAACTGCTCTTATAAAGGATCTCATCTTCAGAGGGCATTTCCATGCTTTGCTCTACAATTTGTGAAAAATGGTTGGATCGCAGATTTGGTCCTTTGGCCCTCTAGTAATTCAAATCTTACCTGAGCCATTAGTCATTTGATGGCCTGGCGCAAACTGCCATCACGGTGAAGCCTGAAATAGCCATCTAAAGGACACCACAGCCTTCATGAACTTGCAAAAGTCTTTCATATACCATCTGAGGACATGTTCTCTATCCTTCTATTTTGGGGAAGCAAATGATAATTACACAATAGTAACCTTTCTCTGTAACAAGATTTATAAAAGAGAGTTTCCATCTGGAAGATATTCTTATATGGGCCTGAGATTAATTGGTTTTAAATTCCTGCAATGTCAAGGCATTTAAATTGACCCATTTGTTTTATGTCCCTCTTCTGCTGCTCTTTTAATGAGTTATTTGACACTTGTATTTGTTTTTGCCTCATTAGTTTAATTGTATTCTTGTGGGTTTTTTTTTAATTCCTTAAACCACCTTAGGACCCTTCCTAGGCCTGAAAGATAGAATAGAAAGTTACTTAGGCTGTCATCAGACATGGGGGGGGGCAGGGGGGCATTCTGAGGTGGCTTAAATAAGGTTTGGAGGTGGGATTGTTCACATATCCACACATTAGTCTCCCCTCAAGTAAACATTCTGATAGAAAAGGTGGATTACAGAAGGGCTGGGAACACGAGGGTCACACACCTATAAGGAACCTCTGAAATCCCTTTTCTTATGACTTTACATACAAAACACCTTGTGCTAGGATTGCCATATTCTAGACCTCAAAATCCAGGAAGCACCATTTGCACATTATGGCATCAAAAGACTTCAGGACATCAAAATAGGACTTTAAAGATCTGGGAAGACAGTGATGACAATGCATAGAACTTTTTAATTTTTCATTACATACCACTGGAGATGTGCACGAATGTTTTCTTTTGTGTGTGTTCAGTTCAAATCGGTGAGGAAATTTGCATTCATACAAATAGAGCCCCTTTGAATGTGGTAGGATTCAAATTAACTGCAAACGTTCTTCAAATGCTATTCGAATCTTCTATGAATCCATTATGGATCACTACAAATCCACTCCGAATGCTTGAATCCACTTTGAATCTGCTCTGGATCTGCTGTAGATGTGCCTGGGCAGATGCTTTGCTGCCCCTCCGCATTCACGAATATAATACAACTTTGAACGAATGCACAAAAGCATTCACTTCGCATTCAAATGTCAGTCTTCAAATCCAGCCAACATTTGATGCAAATTCATGGGTATGAATTTGAACTAATTTTGAACATCGTGAATATTTGTGAACATCCCTACATAGCACTACAGTTAGACTTCCAACCCAGCTGTCCTGGAACAAGACTGCCCCTTGTTCTGGATCACCTGTTCTGGAATAATCCCCGCTGCAAGAGCCCCAGTGATCCAAAATGAAAGTTCCTGGACTCAGAACCCCAGTGAGACCCATATTACCTATACAATTTGAGGCACTGCCAAAACAGGTTCTTTTATTATTTGACTGTTCTTGCCTCCATCAGTACTTTTATTCTTCATTTCAGCCTTCTAATAAATTACATCTGTCCGCTGGGGGTGGTGAACTGCAAGATGAGCTTCTCCTTCTGTTCTAGTAGCCCCTAGACTGCCAGTATATCCCTTTGGAAAGATCATCCAGTATCTTTATCTACCAGAGGCCTTTTTGTACTACCCTTCCCATTTGCTGGATGGGAAAGGAGCGCAATGACCCAACATTGACTAGCACTTGCACTTGAGTGCTAATCAATGTTACCTGCTCCTTCCCCCCAGGATTGGAAACTCACCTTAGTTGATCCCAGGGCCCGGTCTTCCTCTGGGCATCACCATTTTGGCAGCAGTGCCTCTGCCACTGTGTGTGCATCAGTGAGTGTTAGATAAACATTGGTTAATGTGTGGAGCATGTAGCAGTCTCCAACATGTGTGGATGTTCTTCACCAGAGCTTCTCCACTTCACTAGAGGCCATCTCACACAGGGGCTTACCAATTGCTTATGAGCATTCTCAAGCAGAAGATGAAAGCAAAATCTTTGCTTGCTCTCAGCTCCCTGCAAATGGATTTCAGAGGCATCCTGCCTGTCTCGCTAACCTGGAGGTGTTTTCTGGGCATCAGTTCTAGCCATTTTCCATTAACTTGTCTAACCCTTTTGATATTTGAACTGACCTATATCTTTCCACCCTAGCTTATTCCATTTGTGGCAAATTCAGCTCATTATGCACAATAAAAACCTTTCTGTTTATCACCCATGTATCTATCCTTCTTTCCACACCATTCCCTGGGTTCAGTTCAACAATGAAGCCATCATAAAACCGTACCTTAGTTTGTATTGCCTAGCCTGGGTATGGAGATGTGTCTGACACAACAGATATTGTCATTAACACACCCCTGTTAATTAGAACTTTCACAAGGAGGTGGGTGTGTTTTGATTCAAAGCTGTAACTTTTTTCCTGCCATCTTGTCCTTTATTTTGTTTCTTCTTTAGGCTGCATCATCTTTTCATATCCTTCGCTCACCTTGCAGTTCACCACCCCCGGCAGTCAGATGTAGTTTATTAGAAGGCTGAAATGAAGAGTAAAAGTACAGATGGAGGCAAGAACAGTCAAATAATAAAAGAAGCTTCCAAATAATATCAAAGCAAGATATTTTTCAAGAAGGCTCAAGTCAAAGCTCTGGAGAGACAATGGAATGAGACAGGCAAAATTAGTCCTTAAAGCAAACTCAAAACAATCAGAATGTCGTAAACTTATTGTGCATGACAGTCAATGCAGCAAACGTTTGTCAAATGATGATGATGATGATGATGATGCATAACACAGCAGTAACACACAACAAACAAGATATTTATACTGGTTTTGGTAACTGTTATCACTAGTCGGGCCCTTCCCAAGCCCCTAGGACTGAGTGATGTATCGGAGAATGATACGAGTAGATCCCAGCAAAGTGGCTTTCTGTAGCTGGTAGATGGATATTTTGTTGACGCCAATGCTTTTCAAGTGCCCACTAAGTACTGCCCCTAGTGTGCCAAGAACCACTGGGACCACCTTTGCTGGTTTATGCCAGAGTCACTGCAGTTCTATTTCAGGTCTTCATATCTGGTGAGTTTTTCTGAGTTATCTTTATTGTTGTTGTTGTTATTTTTAATATAATGCTAAAAATGTCAGCTTTGATATTTCATAACGCAAACCAAGCTACCCTCATGTACCAGCGGATAATGTGAGCAGAACCTAGCAGGACGGCCTTGTGCAATTGACAGATGGTAACCATGTCAATGTTAAGCTGTTTTAAGTACCACCCAAGGTCTTTTGGAATGGAACCCAGTGTGCCAATCACCACTGGGACCACCACTGCTGGCTTGTGCCAGAGCCTTTGAACTTTGATCTTTAAGTCCTTGTATTTAGTAATTTTCTCTGTTTGTTTCACATCAATCCTGCTGTCTCCTGGTATAGCAACATCAATGAGCCACACCCTCTTCTTTTCAACAGTGGTGATGTCAGGAGTGTTAAGTTCCAAAATGTCATCATCATCAATCATCATTATTAAATACTCAAAACAACAGTATAGCACAATCAGCAGACCAGTAGTGGGAGTTGGTCTTCATCACACTTTAAGTTCTCCCCAAGAACATAGAATATCATGATGTATTGACATAATGCACACAGATCTGAGCAATGTGGCTTTTTGTAGTTGACTGATTATGATTTGGTCAACATTGATTTGTTTCAATTGCCACCCAAGGTCTTTTGGGATGGCATCTAGTGTACCAATCACCAATGGTGCCACAACTGCCAGCTTGTGCCAGAGTCTCTGCACTTCAATCCTCAGGTTTTCATATTTGGCTATTTTCTCATGTTATTTTCCACTGACTTTACTACCACCAGGTATTGCAACATTGATGAGCCACACCATTTTCTTCTCAACAATGGTCAGATCAGGCATGTTATGTGCTAAGACCTTTGCTGAAAACATAAGTTCCACAATATTTTGGCTTGCTCATTTTCTACCACTTTTTCAGGCTTGTGATCCCACCAGTTCTGTGCTGTTGTCAGATGATACTTTTTGCAAAGATTCCAGTGGATCATCTTAGTCACCATGTTATGTCTTTGCTTATGGTGAATCTGCACAACATTTTTACAACAGCTGAGTATATGGTTGATGGTTTCATCAGCCTCCTTGCATAGTCTGCATTTTGGATCTCCGGTCAATTTTTCTGTCTTGGCTTTTATGGCCTTTTTTAAATCCCCTGTTCTTGTGCAGCCAAGATAATGGTGATGATAGTGATTATACAAGACACAGAAGAACAGTATAGCTCAACCACCACATCACTAGTTGGTCTTCTTCTTCTTCTTCTTCTTCTTCTTCTTCTTCTTCTTCTTCTTCTTCTTCTTCTTCTTCTTCTTCTTCTTCTTCTTCTTCTTCTTCCTGAATGCAATTTGTTAATTATGTGTCAACTATATTGGACAATATTTATTTCGTGGCTGACCTTTGACATCAACACCACACTTCTCACCAAAATGAATGGGACAGAACTTAACATTCATGCAAATGGAGCCATTTTGAACGTGCTATGCTTTGAATTCACTTTGAATCCCCGCAACCTCTGAATTCCCTCTGATTCCCCTCCTCACCTTCACAAATGTCAAGAAGCTTCAAATGAAGGCACAAGAGCTTCTGATCCTCTTGTGATGGTCAGTCATGGAATATAGACAATATTCTATTTGAATGTGAAGTTTTCAACTTTTGCGATTCTTACAAAGTTCAGAGGCAACAAACATTTTTCACCCACCCCTAACATCTTATACACTTCAGGGAGGGAAATGATGTATACAAAATAAAATGATATACCCAACGGCAGTGCAACTAACTGCCATGCAATGCAACACAGTGGTTTAATTGTTCATAGCAGGGTTATGAGAAGTGTCACATCTGGGGGTAGTGGGTAAAGTCTGTTTTTGAATCAATAATAGCACATGTGTTTTTCACAACTGGTCATTTATTTGCTGTTGCTCATTAGCCAACTTTCTGGATTTGAGAGTAAGAAAGGAATTTTGTTTTTGCCGATCAATGTCTTCCTTGTCCTAACACATGACTTTCTTTCTGCAGGCATCCAAATGTCAACTGCTCTTTCTTTAGCAGTAGTATGATCAAATAATGGCCAGATATACACCTTGTTGTGACTTGTGCTTTTGGTATCACAAGTTAACAAACTTTTGTCCCAGACATGTGTGCCATTGTGCTGCAATGAGTGGCACTTACGACGTGAAACACCAAAGTGGCATGATTGCTACTTCTGACAATCCAGCAACATAAAATCTCACACTTAAACCATAGGCCTTTTCGCACAGGCCTTTTCGGAACGCGTGGAAGACAGCTCTGGACGAGGCATTCGCTTTGCCCCAGCGGGGCTTGCGCCACCTCGTGTCCGGAGCTGTCTTCCACGCGTTCCAGATGCAGAGCACTTTAAAGTGCTCTGCATCCGTTCCGACGCGGACGAGCCGCCCCAGCGAGTTCCGGGAGAGAAGCGTTCGTGCACGCTTCTCTCCCTGACAGCCGTCGGCACGCCCCCAGGGCCCAACTTGCTGGGCCGGCAATTGCGCCGGCGCGGCGAAGCCGGTAGACGGGACCCACCGAATTGGGGTTCCCCTTTCCAATCTGCCAGGGTCAGTGACCCTGGCAGATGGGACAGGGGAACCCCGATTCGGTGGGTCCCGTATGTCATCCCGCCGGCCGCTGGGACGTGGCTCCTTCCCGGGTCCGGCAGCCCCAATGGGGCTGCCGAAGCTGGGGAGCCACCAGCATCGGCTTCCTGTACCCCTTTCCGGGGTGGCAGGAGGCCGATCCCGGGCTGGCTGGGGCTGAGGAACCCCTTGGGCGGCAAGAACGCATCGCTCCGGCCCCCCAAGGGTCCCCCCCGCCCCCATCGCGGCCCTCTGAGGGGCGTGGGCGCCCCGCAGATCAGTCCCCCACCCCCCCAGTCCCCAAAACCCCCACCCCCAACCACCCTCCGATCCGGATCGGGCCCATCTTCGCTTTGTGGGTGCCTACATCGAGGCACCCACACCGCGAAGATGATTCCCCCCCCAGGGCCCCGGGAGGACGCGCGCGCAATGGAGGACTTACCTCGTCGCTGTGCAGTCTCGGACTGAGGGTGGCATTCTGGGAGCGCGCAGCACGCAGCCCACCTAAGCCCCCAATTGGACAAGCAGTTCATGTGAACTGCTTGTCCAATAGGGGGCCTAGGTGGGCTATGTGCTGCGTGCTCCCAGAATGCCACCCTCAGTCCGAGACTGCACAGCAATGAGGTAAGTCCTCCGTTGCGTGCGCGTCCTCCCGGGTCCCTGGGGGGGGAGATCATCTTCGCGGTGTGGGTGCCTCGATGTAGGCACCCACACAGCGAAGATGGGCCCGATCCGGATCGGAGGGTGGTTGGGGGTGGGGGTTTTCTGGACTTGGGGGGTGGGGGACTGATCTGCGGGCCGCCCGCGCCTAGATCCAGGTGCTCGCGCTCCACAGATGGGTGAGATCGGGGCGCGGGGCGAAGCCCTTGGAGATCAGAGCCAGAGGCTCTGATCTCCAAAGGCATCCTGCCCCATAGGGACCTTGCCCCGGCCCCTCCAATGGGCACGCGGGTGCCCGGGCATGTTCGTGCCAGCTCCACAGGGCCCGATCCGGCCCCGTAGAGCTCGCACGAAGTGGGGCGGCTGGCTTGACAGCGCTGCCCGCCCCTTGGGTGCTCTCACCCAATGGGCGGCAGCGCTGCCGGCCGAATCCCCGCCCCTGGCCGGCCTTTGCCGGCCAAGACAGTTCCAGGCGCTTTTACCATTTGCACACAGGCGCGCCGGAACACGTTTACACGCGTTCTGGCGCACCTGTGTGTGAATGGTGAAAGCGCCCAGAACTGTCTTAAGCTGCCCGCCTGCACGCGTTCCAAACGGAACGCGTTACAGTGCGAAAATCCCTCTTGTCTGGACAAAAATTTTCTAGATGCTCTGATACCAGTGTTGGGTTGCAGATGATTTTGTGATTCATGAGAGTGCAAAGATGAGTGACTTTACCCTCAAACTATCTTGCAAACCTATTTTACTGCAGTATTCTGGAGAGACGGAGGGACCTGATTGAAATATATAAAATTATGCATGTTATAGAAAAGGTGGATAGAGAACATTTCTTTTCTCTATCGCACAACACTAGAACCAGGGGGCACTCTATGAAACTGATGGGTAGAAGAGTCGGATCAGACAAGGGGAAGTATTTTCTCACCCAAAGGGTCATCGGCTTATGGAATGTACTGCCGGAAGGGGTGGTGACGGCTACCAGTCTAGATCTCTTCAAGGTAGGGTTAGACAAATTTATGATTGACAGATGTATCAATGGCTACTAAAATGAATGCCTGGGTACAACTTTCAGGCTGGGAGGGAAAGCAGAACACTTCTAAGGCCATTTTCTGGGATTCAAGTGCAGGACAAGGTTTGTCCTTCTCTCTGCTTGAGATGCCCATGAGCATTTGATGGGCCACTATGTGCACTGGGATGCTGGACTAGATGGGCTGTGGCCTGATCCAGCAGGGCTTCTCTTATGTTCTTATTCTGAGCATTCCCATGCTTATTTGTAGAAGCAGATGACAGCTCAGCTTTGCCTGAGGATGAAATGGAGGAATGCAACCTTAACAAAACTGATGCAGGATCCATACTACACCACCACAGAGTCATGGCACATTCCAAAGGCTACAAAGATCACAGGATGCAGGCCCCCTCAGGCTAGCATCTGTGATGGGCAGCACCATTGGGAACACTTTTCCTGCTGGGTGGGAGAAAGCACATCACCTGCTCTGCATTGTCTTGCTAGTGCCACCACTGTACAGACCTATTTTAAGTTCTTCTGTTATTTCACTCTCCGCGGCCCAGTTTTTAAAGGCACAGAAAATGGCTGGTTGCCGAGGCCATTTCCTGTGCCTTGAAAAATCATCCTGGGTAAAGATAGGTAACAAAAGCTTTTTGGCTTTGCAGTTACCAAATCCAGCAACAGTGCATGGCCTTTTCTGCATTTACTGTGGATCTGGATCAAGGAGCTCCTGAATCCATAATGTGAATCTTCCATCTGCATGGTAGTGTAAATAAAGGAGGCCCTGCTCCTTGCTGGTCCAGCTCCATTTGTGCTAGAGCAAGATTCAGATTTAAAGCCCCTTAATCCAGATCTCTCATGGACGTGTTTAATCTGGTCCACCAGAGGGGCCAGGGACTTGTTCTGGAACAAGGGAGGCATGCACACAGCATGCTTCTGTGTTCTGGGAGTATCAGGGGGTATTTTTCAGTGATGTAACATACTGTTCCACCTAAAAGCATCTCCCCAGGCCCCAAGGCTAGGAATGAAAATTCCTAGCCTTCAGAGGTGTCAGACTCTGCGAAGCTCATGCAGGCTCCACAGCCATAGTATGCCTTAATGCAGATCAAAGTGGCCAGTGAAGATGGTGCTGATTCAGCCCATGAGTCCCCACAATATGGATCAGAGGGTCCAGTTATTCTATATTACCTAAGCCAGGTAAGTGCAGACAGTGCCTATGTGTGCAGACAACAAGCTCTCCACCTCAATGACTGACGCAAGTCTTCTGGCCTTTCTAATGGCAGTATTTGCAATGTGGATTCAGCACAAGCCTCATTATTATTATATATAAGGGATAAAATCTATATATTTTGCACCTTCAGTTCCATCCATTATTAATATTATATTTATAATATTAACATAAACATAAACATTATTATTGTTATCATCATCATCATCATCGAAGCAAACAGTGGAAGAAGAGAAGCATGCATTAGCAGATTACGTGACAGAAAGCAAAGAATCAGCTTTGATTGAAGTCAACAACTGGAAGCCTCTCAAAGTGCAGCAAACCAAGAACCAGTACCGGAAAACTGCAATTCAATGCCGAACTGACAACTGGTGCAGTAAAGCACTGCATGGATGGTTCTTGGAGAAAATCGAAGGCAAAGTGGACATGGAAAAGACCTGGTCTTGGCTTACGAATGGAACATTGAAAAAGGAAACAGAAGGACTGATTCATGCTGCACAAGAACAAGCAATAAGAACAAATGCCATCAATGCCAGAATTGAAAAATCAGTAGAAGAACCAAAGTGCTGGCTCTGCAAAGAAGTTGATGAAACAATCGACCATATACTCAGCTGCTGCAAGAAGATCGCACAAACTGATTGCAAGCAGAGACACAATGCTGTAGCACACATGATCCACTGGAACTTGTGCCAAAAAGCACTGTTGGGATCACAAGCCAGAAAAAGTTGTTGAAAATGGACAGGCAAAACTACTTTGGGACCTCAGGCTTCAGACTGACCGAAAATTGGAGCATAACACTCCTGATATTACAATTGTTGAGAAAGAGAAGGTGTGGATCATTGACGTTGCTATTCCAGGTGACAGCAGAATTGAGGAGAAACAGTTGGAGAAACTCACCAGATACGAAGACCTGAGAATTGAACTTCAGCGACTCTGGCGAAAACCAGTGAAAGTGGTCCCAGTCATCCTCGGCACATTGGGCGCGGTGCCAAAAGATCTCAGCAGGCACCTAAAAACCATTGGCATTGACAAAATATCCATCTGCCAGCTACAAAAAGCCACTTTACTGGGGTCTGCTCACATAATTCGCCTATACATCATGCAGTCCTAAGTGCTTGGGAAGTGCCCAACTAATGATATAATTCAAAATCCAGCATAGTGATCTTGTTTGCTGTGTATAACTACTGTTTTTACTTAATAATAATAATAATAATAATTAATAGGTGGTTGGGAAGCACATGACACATGATTTAACATAAAAGCCAGTATAATGATCTTGTCTGCTGTGCATTACTGTTGTATAATAATAATAAAAACAATATTGCCTTGCATCTTATTTTCAGTTATACTGTATATACATTTTAAAGTATGTATTCCTTGTGACATATATGTCCTGTCCTTTCACTGAAGATAGTTGTAGAGAAATGATTTTCAAAATTGGATCAGAAATTTTAGAAATGAGTTTCTTACAGTGTGGAGTAAACATGTTTCTTCCTACTGATCCTTAACTTAACCTTCATCAGTATGATGGGAAATTATGCCAAAAGATGTGACAACAAAATTACGCCATTTGGGAATAGCAGAACTATTTTGGTTTTTTGTAGGGATTTTTACCCAGGGTAGCTTATCCAACAATTGTAACATTGCATCACTTAACAATATTTTCTCAACTGCACACAAAAAGTGCATCAACCTTTCACTTGATTGGGGCACAAAGTCATTGCACCCATTCTCATAAGAGTTAAAATCAACTGGATATTTTATCCATACCATATTCACAAATTTGATTGAATTTCAGATTTGCAGACATATGCATCGAACTGAAAATCCACTTTTTTGAATATCCTCAAGTCTTATTGGAACGAACCTGTCTCTTGCTTGCAAAACCAAATAATTTGATCAAACATTCATATTCCACTGTGTTTTTTGGTTTTGAAAATGATTTTTTTAAAAAAATTGGGGATTTTTTTTAATTTATCTTTTTTTAGCAGCAAAACAAATGTGTGTGTTGTTGTTTTTTTGGCACACATCTCTAATATCCAGAAACTGTTTCTGATTCTCTGGGAGTGATCAAAGAACATAATTCAACACAGTATAAACTTTTCATTTAGTCCTTTCTTTTCACTGTTTTGCTCTCTCCAGATGACATCGTTTCCTACTCCCCAGAAATTGTCTTTAAGGCAACCATTTTGCAACAGTGCAAAGAAGAAAAAAAGAAAAAAAGTGAGTTGCAACATGCTGACAAAGACATACTTTGAAGTGTCACAGACATTTTTTTTAAGCGGCAGCATTTTTTATGCTTCCTATTGCTTTTGAAAGTATCATTTCTGAATGTCACCTGAGTGACAATCAAATCAGTGGAACCAGAGGAAGAGTTTGCATTTGGGATTGTGCTATTTTTTAATTGAAGGGGTGGAAAAGATTTGTCACAGAAGAAAGAAAAAAGATTTTCTAGGAGTTTTTAATTCCTCCAGAAACTGAGACGTAAGTTTTGTAAAAAGGAATTCCCCTTTCACTTATTTCCTATTATAGCTTAAAAACTTATGTTTGATATACAGTATGCTGGAGTTAAAATCTTATGAAATTAACTATATATACATATGCATTCACACGCGCACACATACACCTGTGGGTTGTTGTTGTTGTGTGTGTGTGCAGTGAGAGAGGGAGGTAGCAAGATCCAGATCAGATCCAGATAGGGATGTGCATGAATTGGTTTTTTGACATCTGGTTCATAACGAGTCAAATGCTAGAAAATCTGTATTTGTTAGAATAGATCCCCTTCGAATGTGGTAGGCTTCTATTCGAAATGGATGTATTTGTACAAATTCATACAAATATCTGATACGTATCCGAAACAAATGAATATGTATCTGATACATATCCCATCATATTCCCACACTCTGAAAGCATCAAATCTGACCTGAACCCATTTTTTATCTGCTCTCAATCCATGTCGAATGCAATCTGGATCCATTGCAGATGTGACTGATGCAGCTGCTTTACCACCTCCTCAGTTTAATGAATGTCCAAACTATTTGTAGGAAGGTCCGAAACATTTGTATTCATACAAACGTTAATGTACGAATGTTGTAATATTCAGTTCATGTACGAATGTCCAAATTTGGACAAATAACAAATGTTACAAATATTCATGCCCATCCCTAGATCCAGATCCAGATCCATTAGAATTGCTGTAGTCCAAGTGGTTAAAAGGCAGAGCCTGCAGCAACATCTTTCTACCAACAAAACTGCATGGAGGCTTCCATGGAACCATGAAAAGTCAAGGGCTTCTCAGAACAACGATTTCCAAGGTATGTGCCATTGTTCATGTTGGCATTCTTCTCTCTAGAAATAGAAACAGAATAGGCATGAAACTCTGAGTTGCCCAGGCATCAGAGTTTCCTTCTACGTCTTTCCACTGTGACCCAAAGGACTGTGAACACAACATTTGGTGTCAAGTTGACTGCAGAAATTACCTGCTGTCCATTCGGCAACCTTATGAACACTATTCTGGATTTCACCTTTGTGTTTCTCAAGGCACTCACAAGACAATTAAAGTGTTTCACCCTTAGGTAGGAAGGCCAAACAACTACATGTCAGAGTGGGGGTTTGAACCTAGGGACACCTTGGTTCTAGCCTAGTGCTCTTAACCACTGTGCCACTAGAGGGCCCTTAGGTATCTAATAACGGCTGCAAAATATATATACTCAACGCATTTCGGTGAATGACTGTTTGTACTCCTGTTTATTGGCAGATAGCACCCTAGCACTTAAAACAGGTGTCATCTGGAAAAATAAATAAACTGTTAGGGTGTTAGTGTTTGGGAGGGATGCAGAGATGAGCAAAATCTGCAAGAACCTCAAAAAGAAACTGTGAAATTTTATAAAATAATACAACACAACACAAGGGAAAAAAAAAAACATCCTGAAAGCCAGGTTTACCCTTCCTCCTAGCCATCTGCACATCCACGCTTGCCTCTTTGCCTGTTTGTTTGTTTGCTTGCTTTCAAAATCTTTTCAAAGCCAGCAAATGATCAAACGGGCAGCAGAAGTAGGAGCAGAGCTGGAAGGGTGAGGAAATGCCTGAAAGAAAGAGCCAGGCAGCAGGAGGAGGCAATGGTTGGGCCACTGTATGAAATAGGACGCTGGACTAGATGGGCATTGGCCTGATCCAGCAGGGCTCGTCCGTCCGTCCGTCCGTCCGTCCGTCCGTCCGTCCGTCCGTCCGTCCGTCTATCTATCTATCTATCTATCTATCTATCTATCTATCTATCTATCTATCTATCTATCTATCTATCTATCTATCTATCTATCTATCTATCTATCTATCTATCTATCTATCTATCTATCTATCTATCTATCTATCATCTCTGTCTATTTATTTATTTGCTTTTCTATCCTGCCCTATACCCTAAGGTCTAAGGGCAGATAACAGCATTTAAAAACAGACATATTTAAAATAGAAACATATATAAAAACAGTATAAAACAATAAGGTCTGCCGTAGGGGAAAACTGTGCCACATTTAGCCAAAGGCCAGAGCAAAGAGGCACGTCTTCACCCCCTTCCTGAACAGTGAAGGGGCCTGACGCACCTCGAAGGGGAGGCTATTCCACAGCCTGGGGGCCATTACTGAGAAGGCTGTCTCTCAAGTGCCCACTCTGTGGTGCCCGTTAGGACCCCTCAACCCAAAATTAAGTTATTTTGGTTAAATTACAAAGTGTGATGAAAACTATTTGTCTATACTGTTAAAAGTGTCAAAGTGGATTATTTAGAAATGGTAAGTTGGTAAAGGGAGGGGCTATTCCAGCTCTCCAGGAGAGAGCGTGGAATAGAATCCCGGAGGAGCATCAGCCAGTCAGGTTGCAGCTCACTGGCTAGGCGAGTATTTAAGGGAGCCTGAGAGAATTGTTAGTGTTCTCTGCCTGGGGTTAACTGACCAGAGAGGGTAGTTAACTAGGAGGGAAACGGGCTCTTAGCTTAGGGAAGCTGGGGAATAGAGTCCTGAGTCTAATAATATATGATTTTCATTGTTGAGGAAGTTATAGGAAGTAAAGTCAACACACGCTATATGAAGTGATTGCCTTAGTTTATGAACTTTGAGAGTCCTTGTGCTTGGTGAGAAAGCTAAGGACAGAATAGTTTCCTAAACAGCAGTAACAGAGTGTAACTCAAAGAAGAAACTGTTTGAAACTTGAATTGTAAACAATAAACTTGTTTTCTTGTTATTTTAAAGAGGCTTCATCTGTTTTACTCTGCTTACAAAGTGAGTCAAGTAAGCTTGAGTTCTAAAGGAAGGGATACTGTATCTTTAACCCACTGCTGGAGCGAGGCAGAGTGGGGGAAGGAGTTGTCTGCTGCAGCACCAAGAAGGAGGCAACATTATTATCAAACTTAATAGTAGAGAAAGGGAAATGAAAGGCGTGTCTCTTGGAAGGGAATAACAGAGTTTTAATCTAAAAAGTAAAACCAATGCTACCACACTACCAAAGTCAATATATATATATAAAATCACTACCTGACTGAGAGGCGGCCTTTACACACCCGTCTTGCTATTGAGGATGGTGGGACAATGAGGAGGGCCTCCCCTCCAGAGCTTAGGGCATGGTGGAAGGCGTTCCTTCAGATGTTTGGGGCCCAAGTCATTTAGGGCCTTATATGTTGAAGTTAACACCTTGAATTGGGCTCAGTAGTGAATTGGCAGCCAGTGCAGCTCTTTTAAGACCAGTGTGGTGTGCATTCATCCAGCTGTCCCAGTCAGCAACCTCGCAGCTGCATTCTGCACTTATGTTCTTAGTACGAGCTGATGCTTGAATGTGGACATCAGCAACAGTCAACGAGTTCCCTCAGAGGGAATACTGGTTGCAAAATTAATTAATCCCCATTTATAGGTCGCTCTTTACCCTGAGGTCACAACAAAAACATATTCCAGGTCAAGTATTCAGATGTTCTAAGATTAGTCAAGTTCTTGTACATGTGTTGCCTTTGTTACTTCGGCTTCTATGTGGAAATTGTGCACCACACATGACAGAATCACTACCTTTCCTGGTCAAAGGAGTGACATTCACACCTCTGCCAGGACTGGGGTCATCTGAAGTACCACGCAAGTGCACTGGCATCTTAGATGACCCGAAATGTGACTCTGTGTGTGTGTGGAGTGTAACTGTCACCATGGCGACGGTGCACATGCAGTCATGCTGAGCTGGGCAAAGAAGATGGAGATGCCCATATACACGCTGCCACTACTCAGACATGCACTTGGACCCAGGTACATTTCTGGGCATGTGAGGCTTGGTATGCACTAGTGTTCCCTAGTGCATGCTAGTGGAAAATGCACTTTTCCTATCCTGTGGATAGGAAGATAAGTTTCCTAATGAGCTCTCTCATAGGGATGTGCATGAATGTATTTTTTGTATTTGATTCATATTAAATCTATGAAGCTGATGGATAGGAGAGTCAGATCAGACAAGGGGAAGCATTTCTTCACCCAGAGGGTCATCAGTTTATGTAATTTATTGTCGGATGAGGTGGTGACAGATACAAGTCTAGATGGCTTCAAGGAAGGTTTATGGTGGCAGATGTATCAATGGCTACATGAATGTATGCCTAAGTACATCTTTCAGGCTGCGGGACAAGCAGGATGCTTTTAAGGCCATTTGCTAGGATTTGAGAGCAGGAGGTTTGCCCTTGTTTCTGCTTGAGATGCCCATGGTCAATGGGTGGGCCACTGTGTGCAACTGGATGCTGGACCAGATGGGCTGCAGCCTGATCCAGCAGGGCTCCTCTTATGTTCTTACCTTCTTAAGTACAAAAAAGTATACCTGTCATCCATGAATCTTAATTTCTCTCTCTCTCTCTTTCCTCCTTTTTTCTTTCTTTTCTTTAAAAGGCAAACTGACATTAGAACAAGCTGAAAAAAACTGCTGAAACCAAGAGAAAAATGTAAAAATTAGAATTCACCCAAGATATTATTAGGATTCAAAGTTGGAATTTTTCACCTGGCTCAGTCTACAATTTTTTGCTATATAAAGGGAATCGGCTTGATGTTCTCTCTTCTTTTTTTCCCAGAGCAGCCATGGTTGATATTCCTGCATTAAGCTAAATCAAACCGTTTACCAGGAAGTCATGCAAAAGGTGTTTGAGTCCTCACAAGCTCACATGCAAGGGGAAGAAAGGGAAAGAAGAAGAAAAAAGATGCAGGGCTCCACTCTCATTGTCTCTGTGAGCCTGCAATAAACAAGTTGGAAACACAGCAGTAAATCATACCACCAAGCTGCCATAAGAATTCAAAGTACTCCTAGATGAAGAGGCAGGGGACCTATTACAGCAATAGCAAGCCCATAACTTAGCATTCAGAATAAAACATCCCCTTCAGAGTGCAACTGCTGCTTTTCTTTCCTCTTAAAGTCCATGCATGAGAAAGAACAATGGAAAAGTAAATTTAATGTTACAGCTGCCTCCTAGCTGGACATTCTTTTGTCATCCTAGTGTTTTGTTAAAGATCCAGTAGGCATCTGATGTTTCGTCAGTGGGCTATAATTTCTTGATCAGTGGGCAATTTCTATTAGAGATGGACACAGACTGAAATTTAGTGGTTTGGGCTGTGGTCACCCCTAAGGTTTAATCCAGCTTCAGTCCACTTTCAGAGTGAGACAACACATCAGCAAAGTGACCAATCATTTTCTTTCCACATTATCTATCCCAAAGATGAATTTTCTGAGTTGCCACTAAAAGAAAACAGCTTGTCACTTTTCTGATGTATTTGCACACTCTGGAAGTGGATTGAAGTTGGGTTAAACCCTAAGTGTGACCACAGCCTTGGCTTGAACTAAAGTCTCTTGGTGCAGGTTCGATTCAAACTGTTTTTCCCCCAAGAGCAAACCATACTTGGCTCACTATTAGACTCCCCTTTATTTCAATTTGAATTAAGATTTTGTAAATCATGCAAACCATCCAGTCCATTGCAAACTGCAAATTGACCAGAAAAAAGTGGGGTAGAAAAGCCAACTCCTCTCCTCCTCCTCCTCCTCCCCCTTTTCTTCCCCTAGTACTCTTACCTGTTGACAATGTTATTTTTTTTGTATTTGATTCGTATTGAATCAAATTCAAGAAAATTTATATTCGTTTAAATAGATCCCCTCCAAATGTGGTAGGATTTGCATTCAATACAAATGTTTAATCCCATAAAAATCCCAATTGAACACATACGAATAGCATACAAACCCCATACAAAACTTCATACAAATGTATCAGAATGTTAGATTCAGATTCGAATGTCAGTCTTCGAATATGCCAACATTCAATTCAAGTTTGAATGTCCAAATTTGGCCAAATTTGGCCAGATTTTGAATGTTACAAATATTTGTTCACATCCCTAATTTGCAGACCTTAGTCTGAATTAGAGATGTGCACAAGTATTCTAAACATTCAAAATCCAATCGAATTTGTTTGAATGTGGACATTCAAATTTGAACAGAATGTCTTCACATTCAAATTTAGACAACTGAATGAATTTTGAACGTTGTGAAACACTCGTTCAAATGATTTGAATCATTTGAATGTGCAGATACATATATATTACATATGTATCTGTATGAATATCGTACGTATCTGTACGCATTTCCACTTATAATACAGAATGAAAACGGGAAGCATACGAGATAAAACGGGATGCATACGAAATGTGTACAGATACATATAGCACATACGAATGTTGCCGACATTCATATCTTCAAATTTGTATTTAACATTTGAACAAATAGATTCAAATGTATTGGATTTAAATCGGGTTTTGCTGCATTTGGATTTTAAACATTTGAATCGAATAGAATGTTTTGACATTCAATTCAAGTTGAATTCGAATGCAAAAAAAAAAAAAATTGTGCAAAAAAATGCAAAAAAAAAAATTGAGCCGAAGTGGAGAAGGGTTCCATGTGAACAGCAGTTGAACATGGGTCAGTCGGTCCTAAGAGATAGGCGAGCGCCATTCCAAAGGGACGGGTGATGGCCTCCGTTGCCCTCGGCCGATCGAAAGGGAGTCGGGTTCAGATCCCCGAATCCGGAGTGGTGGAGACGGGTGCCACAAGGCGTCCAGTGCGGTAACGCAACCGATCCCAGAGAAGCTGGCGGGAGCCCCGGGGAGAGTTCTCTTTTCATTGTGAAGGGCAGGGTGCCCTGGAATGGGTTCACCCTGAGAGAGGGACCTGAGCCTTGGAAAGCGTTGCGGTAAAAAAAAACAAAAAACAAATATTTTCTCCCTTTCTGTAAATGGTTGGTAATGTACATTACTCAGGGTCTTCCTCGGTTTTTAGCTTTCCATCCTGATGCATTTTATCTTTGGATTTGCTGATAATAAATCTGTGAAACACATATATGCAGATACACATTCTTGAATTTATTACTTCATTGCATTAAACTTCGTTAGGGTTATTGGAGTGAGGCTAATATCTGAGGTGTGCCATATCATATGCTGTTTCTAGGCTGAAAAAGTAAATGATAAAAATCATAATTTTCATGCATTATACCTATAATTATAGCACTCTATATCAATAGAATTTTAGTTGTTAATTTTTAACTATTGTTATTTACTGCATTCTCCTCCCCTAATTTTATCTTCATAACAACCATGTGAGGTAGATTAGACTGGGGGATTGTAATTTATTTATTATTTATATTTCTATCGCACCCTATACCCAAAGGTCTCGGGGGGGGGGGTAACAATATTTAAAATCAAATATATTAAAATGATAAGAGCATATATTAAACAATATATTAGTTGTTTGAGGTTACCCAGTTATCTTCATGGCTTTGTGGGCATTTGAGCCTACGAACTCCTGTGCAAGGCAGTTTCCACACTTGCACAGGGAAGGAGGGAAGTCCTGTTGGAACCTCTCTGACCAAAGCAGCTCCAGTTTGCAGTGGTCCCACTGACCAGGAAAAAGACTCTTTGGATTACTCCATACTATCCCATGTGTTGTTTAATGCTACCCTACACCCTTCAAACTTGTCTAAGCTTCAGAGTTTGGCATGAGGGCTGTGACAGCCAAGAGTTAAAATTCCTGTTCTCAGAGCCCTAAAAAAAGGTCTACCAATATCCTGTTCTAGGAGCAATGTTGGCTACCTAGACCAAGCTACTCTGCATCCAGTGTAAATGGAACACGCTAGCAGGGGTGGGACCTTGCAGGAACGCCACCAAAGAGCCCAGAACTCAAGGGCAAGACATGGGGTTGCTCATGGCATGTTCTTCCAGGTATTGCTGCTAACAGAAGACCAATTAGGAAACACAGGGAACAGTATATCAATAGATGCTTCAGCTAGATCACACACACACACACTCACACATACAGAGTCAAGGCCTCTGGGTGAGACAGAAATTCCTGCATCCCACTCTAAGTTGCTGCATCTATGATAGTAGCCATGGGAAGGCTGGGTCCAAAAGAAAAGTAAATAAGGAGGGACCTGTTGTAGTTGGGGCAGAAGATGGGTGCCCCATGATCCTACTAGGCACCTCTAGAAGGGATCTGCATGAATATTAATAATATTCATTATTCATACAAATTTGTTCATTCATACATAAATTGAATCTTACAATATTCATACATTAACATTTGTACGGATGCAAATGTTTCGGAAATTTGTACAAGTAGTTTAGACATTTGTTAAACAAGGAGGTGGGAAAGCGGCTGCACCAGTCACATCTGCAACAGATCCAGAGTGCATTCAACATGGATCGAGAGTGGATTAAAAGTGGATTCAGGTTGGATCTCATGCTTTCAGTGGATTTGTTGTGAGATACGTATTGGATACATATATGTTTGTGTCAGATATGTATCAGATATGTATCAGTTACGTATTTGTTCATATCAGATATTCATATGAGTTCATACAAATACATTCGTATTGAATAGAATCCTACCATACTCGAAGGGGATCTATTCATACGAATACAGATTTTCTATCATTCTATTCATTACAAATCGAATGTGAAAAACCCCATTTGTGCACATCCCTGCTCTTTAGTCCATACTGGACTGCAGAAGAGAAAGGCCCATAAGAGGTCAAGCCACCCCCCACTCAATTGTTCCTAAAATAAGTGCAGGCAGGACCCTATAATGACACTCACTTCAATTTATTTATTTATTTATTTATTTATTTATTTATTTATTTATTTATTTATTTATTTATTTATTTATTTATTTATTTATTTATTTATTTATTTATTTATTTATTTATTTATTTATTTATTTATTTATTTATTTATTTATTTATTTATTTATTTATTTATTTATTTATTTCCTGCCCTATACCCGAAGGTCTCAGGGCAGGTAACAACCTTTAAAATCCAGCATATCAAAAAACTATATCAAAACAATAATAACTGCCAGTGGTCAATTAAGACTCCGCTATGAGTGACCCCAAGTCATTAGCTATCTCACCTGGGGTCCTCCCATGTCAATTCTTCCCAGGGATATTCAGGAAGGGAAAGAGGCGAGTAACAGAAACAGCAAGCAAGGAAGGATGTAATGGCAAACCATGGTATGCTGTTTAAAAAGTACCTCATCACAATGGAAAGGAATGCTGGGAATTGTGTGCACACTTGTTCCATCATTTTTGAGGAGAATGGATGGAGAGAGCTGCCACAAGAGGGCTCCAATTTTGATAGATCACACATATATCTATGAAGAGAAAATTCAAAGTAAAGAGAATAGGAAAATTCCAGCAATATGAAATGAACAGAAGAATTGGAACCGAAGACCACAAGTGCTTGCTTTTTGCTATTCCCTGTTCCCTCCCACACCATTTTCCTTTTGTTTCTTGTCTCTTTAGATTGTAAGCCTGAGGGAAGGGACCTGTCTAAGATTGATATAATATTGTAACCTGCCCTGAGACCTTTGGGTATAGGGCGGGATAGAAATACAAATAAATAAATAAATAAATAAATATAGTTTGTTTTTAATTCTACACTGCCCTAAGACTGAAGCACTGAATGGTATAAGAATAAATTATCATTAATAATACTAATACTAATACTAATGATAACGATAATAATAAAAACCACAGGCTCTCAACACAGTAAATAACACTACCTAAGTCCTTGCAAATATCTATCTAATCTGTATATCTATATCTGTTTCTCTCTCTCATTCTCTCTCTCAGATTAAGGAGGAATAATAGGGGTACTTTCCTGCTTGTTTTGGCTATGAGGCATACTGTACTCATTTCATCTTGGAGATGAAATAAAATTCTGTTTGATTTGTTATGGGTAATAAGAGCATGACCTAAATTCCAAGATGAATAATTCAGTGCTCACTCCTTCTGTAGTAAGGGAACCCTCTTTGTGTTTAATAATTTGTATGCTGAAGGAGTTCCTGGGTGTCTGCCATAGAAGCTCCATGACTTACAGAGGCAGCTTTGGGGAGGGTTGTAAGCTGCATACTCAGGATCCTCCCATGTGAACTGCAAATGCACCCTAGCAAGAGTGGTGGGTGCCGGTTAATACAATCAGAAACCCCATTTCCCTTCCATTAGATATATGTGCACAAACTGAAACACAGTGGTTCAATTTGAATCGGACCCCAAAAAGTTGGCTTGGGTTTACTTCAAACCACTTTTTTCAGACCATAGGATGGTTCAGTTTCCATGCACACCTATACTGAGTCCCATTTGGTTTGCCGTGGTTGCTTGCCTTGATTCATTAGAGCCCCCTAGGTTTGAATTTGATTCAAAGCAGGGTTTTGCAAACAACAGACAGTTTGCTGTGAACTGTGAACCAATCAAACCGGTTTGGTGCATCTCTAATTCCTTTGAAGTCCTCGTGACCCAGGTGCACTCACCTGCACCAGCTATATGTTTCCTGTGAGAGTCAGTGTTCTGAGGCTCCTGGAGCTGTCATGTTTTTCAAAAAAAAAATACGCCTGCTTTTTCTATACCAGTTATAGTACATCATTACTCAATGTATGTGACAAAGGAATTGTAGGGGTTGGATGAGCTGGTCTTACTTGAAAAAAAAATGTCTAAGAGGGCTAATAAGATTTTGCCTATTTAGAAACTGCATTTTGTGGGGTGAAATTTTCCAAAAACCTGGGTGCTGCTCAGGGGTGGGCAAAAAATATTCATCAGCTTTGCAATTGGTACACATTTTGAATGTTTGAAACCTTACATTGAATATTGGCTATATCCGAAGACTGACCATTGCATGCAAAATGAAAGCCTTTATGTCTTTGTTTGAAGCTTCAAAACATTCACAAAAGTGAATTTGTGGATCCAGAGTGCATTTGGAGTGGATTCAGAGCAGATTCAGAGATGCAACTGGTGGCAGAAGTATTTGGGCAGGGGTGCCACTGTCAATGAACATTCAATGAACGTTCAAAGTAAATCCGAAGCCTGGCACATTCAATGCAGCTCCATTCACACGGATGTGAATTTCCATCCCATTCACTTCAATGCAAAACTAAGGGGGGGGATCATGCACATCCCTACTGTTATAAAGTGTCTCCACGAGTGTTTTTCCACAGCGCTCCTTTAATCTGGATCTAAGAAGATCCGGATCTAAGGAATGGGTACATTCCTTAATCTGGATCTAGTAGATCCGGATTAAGAGAAGTACCCAATGTGTTTCCATGGGTGGTCTAGCACCCAATAGCAATGGATGCTAGCCTCCCTGCCATGGAAACACCGGAGCACCCATTTGGAAATCCGGAGGGGTCTGCTTATCATCCCAGGTGTTTGGGGGGGGCAGGGGGTGCAATCTCTGAAGTGGCTTCGAAGTCATTTCAAAGTCACTTCGAAGTCACTTCGAAGTCTGTGCAAAACAGCTCCATTGAAATCTGTGCTGATCTTTGGAGTGAACTTCAAAGTGACTTCGAAGTGACTTCAGAGACACTTCGGAGTCACTTTGAAGTTCAATCTGAAGATCAGCACAGACTTCAAAAACGCTCCGGAGCTATTTTGCACAGACTTTGAAGTGACTTTGAAATGACTTCAAATCTTAGGGTTTGGGGCTCACCCCCCATGTGTGCCACCTCCCCCTAGCCTCCTCTAGACCCCATTGTCACACAAGTGAGGAAACAGGCTCCCTTTAATCTGGATTTTCTGCCTGAAGACCCCATAGTAGACCCCATTAATGTAGACCCCATTAATGTAGACCCATGCAGATTAAAGGCCAGAAAGTACCCATTTGATCTGGGCTTCCCCAGTGGCTGTCGAAACAGTCGGGTCCCAAATGGGTGCCTTGGTGGAAATGGGATCATCCGGCTCACACCCAAATGGGTCCTTAATGGGTGCAAAAATGGGTAGTTTCTGACAGTGGAAAAACACCCCAAAACAGCTTTTGAAGAACCACAAGTTTCTTAGGAGTGTGACCTGAAAACCACTGGACTTGTGATGTGCATGAGTGGTGATGTTTTTTTTTGGGGGGGGGGCATTTGATTCGTATCAAATTGAATGCAAGAAAATAAATATTTGTTCAAATAAATCTCTTTGAATGTGATAGGATTCGAATTCTATATGAATGCTCCATACAAATTCAACACGAATGTTAAATATGGATCCCATACAAATCCATAACAAATCCTATACTAATCCGTAACGAAGCTTCATACAAACATATTGAAACATTCAATTTGAATTCTAATGTCCATCTTTGAAGGGGCCAACATTCGATTTGAATTCAAATGTCCGAATTTGGCCGAATATCCATTCCCATTCCTACACTGAACTAGTTAGCTAGCATCTTAAGAGCCTTCAGACCCTTGACAAGGGCTAGAACTAGTATGGCTTTTAATCATCCAAGTGGAAATACGTTTGGCGGATAATCTTACTTTGAA
Source organism: Aspidoscelis tigris stejnegeri (assembly GCA_023333525.1). Classification (NCBI taxonomy): domain Eukaryota; kingdom Metazoa; phylum Chordata; class Lepidosauria; order Squamata; family Teiidae; genus Aspidoscelis; species Aspidoscelis tigris. The sequence continues at coordinate 14,181,972 of JALMGA010000001.1, forward strand.
GGCCAATTTTAAAGAGGCTGTTTGAAGTTGTGGAGTTTGATTTTCTTTAAAGAGTGATTAATCAGTTTTTGCAGTCTCAGTCCTGCTGAAAGGCCCTCAGCATGCATAGTAGTTTTTCTCAGATTAAGGAGATTTACATGTGTGTAAAGCTCTCCTATTTATCTTACTATCCCTTAGAGACAAAGTTATGAGAAGTTATAGTGCTGTAGCTTATGGTGCTTTTAAATGCAATGAAAGCTGGAGGGGGAGAGAAACAGCGAGAAAAAAAGGAGAGAGAAAGGCATAGCAAAGACCTGGGTGCCCATTGTTAGAAAATAAAATTAAAATAGGAAAAGAGCAGAACTGAAGCACAAAATGAGAGCTTCTGTCATAATATATGACTGTGTGTTAAGTCATAATGAAAGTATGCAGCCACGGCTGTGCAGCAGTAATCCAAATCAAGCATGAGTGGGAAATGCTTAGAAAGCAAAGCTGCATCATTTCATTTAATCAGTCATATTTCTCCTGACCCAGAAGAGGAGGAAGATTCAGCACCTTTAATTTCAAATGGGAAGTGAAGCTGCCCAGGTGAGCTATGTTGGGAACCTGACCATCCACCTGCCTGGTCACTTGTTTTTTTAATTTATTATTTGTATTTCTATCCCGCCCTATACCTGAAGGTCTTGGGGCAGGTTACAACATTTAATATCAGACATATTAAAACAACAACAATATATTAAAACAATAACAGTGTATATTCCCATTTAGGCAAAGGCCAGGGCAAAGATGTGCGTCTTCACTGCCTTCCTAAACGTATACAGAGAAGGAGCCTGACACACCTCAAGGGGAGACTATTCCATAACTGAGGGGCCATCACTGAGAAGGCCCTCTCTCAAGTGCCCACATTTTTTCCTGCTGAAGGTGGTGGGACAACCAAGAGGGCCTCCCTTCCTGAAATTGAGGCACAGGCAGGTCGATGTGGAAGAAAGTGTTCCTTTAGATATTTGGGGCCCAAGTCATTTAGGGCCTTTTAGGTTAAAGTTAGTGCCTTGAATTGGGCTCAGTAGCAAATTGGCAGTCAATGCAACTCTTTTAAGACCAGCATGATATGCTCTGACCAGCTGCCCCAGTCAGCAGTCTAGCGGCTGCATTCTCCACCAGCTGCAGCTTCTGAACTGTCTTCAAGGGCAGCCCCACATAAAGTCCAATTACAATAGTCCAATCTGGAGGTTTTGAATATTTATTTTTATTCATTTTACAACACAATACAATCTCTTATATATTACCCAAATTAGATAATTCTCAAATACTCCATAATTCAGACTCCATCCCCTACCCTAACAGCAGTTAACATACTCTAAATATTTCATACGTTGGCCGACTATTCCGAACTCTTAAGATATCCTCTTTCAATTTGGTGCCAACAGCTTCTTAATCAATGTATATCAATACATCTCTTCACTGTTCTTCCACGTTATGCCTGGTCACTTGCTTTACTTGTTAAACATAATATGCATTTACTGAAGTTGTGATCCAAAGGCAACTCAAAAGCTAGAGAGGCTCTTGGCAAAAGTCATACCTTGGGTCCCTCGAATATCTTTTCCCTGCTGCTTTGCCAGAGGTTTTAGGAAATATGACTGTAGGGTTTGTAAGGCTCTAGATGGATTGGAAGGTTACCTTGCCTGTCAGGGAAGTAGATTTTGAGAAGAATATTTAAGTTACTCTGACGGGAAGGCTCAGCCCTTGCAAGTATGAGGCTAAGGGCAACCACAACATTTGTCAAATGCTAGAGCTGGTTCCAACTTGAATATTTGATGGGTGGGGGGAGCTTTGTTCTGGAAAGCAATGCTGTGCCTGTGATGGACACCACAGCCAGGTCTAAGAGTGGACCTGTTGTGAGCGGTCCATGCAGTGTTGCAGTGTATAGTCCAATATACCATACTCACTGCTATTTTGTTGAGCATTTGGAAGCATCACAGAATGTGTCCCACTTCTGGCTGCCCAAATAAAATAGCCACAACTGATGGGGATTTTCATTCCTGGACTCTGAAGATGGACCAGGATGGGCTGGTTGCAGCACAGATGGACCTTGGCATGTGCCAACAGTGGCCCAGCCCATTGTGAGATAAAAGAAGAAGAAGGAGTTGGCCTTTCTACCCTGCTTTTCTCACCCATTTAAGGGGACTCAAAGCAGCTGACAAAGCTTTTCTATTCTTCTCCCCACAACAGAACACTCGGTGAAGTAGATGGGGCTGTGAGGGCTCAGAAGAGAGTTGTGACTAGCCCAAGGTCACCCAACTGGCTTCGTGGGGGAGGGTGGAATTGAACCCGGTATTCCCAGATAAGAGTCCGGCTCCCCAAGCACTAGACCAAACTGACTCACTGTTTCAGGCCACTGTGGCTGCATTCACACCTAGATTTCAGTTTAGCTTCAGTCTGCTTTCCAAGTGAGAGGATGCATCAGCAAAGTGACAAGCTAATTTCTTTGAGCATGATCTAGGGATGTGCACAAATGTCAAAAAATCCAATTCGATTTAGATTTGAATCCGTACATTCAAATGTTAGATACGAATGTCTGAACACATCCTATAAAAATCTGTATGCATCCCAAATTATCCCATATGCATCCCATTTTAATTCCGTATTTTAAGCGCAAGATATATATAATTTTTGCACAGATTCATATACAACAGATACGAATCTACACATTCAAATTATCTGAAAATCTGTATCAGATTTTCAAAAATCCGATCCGAGTTTGATTGTGCAAATTTGGATTTTTGAAAATCCGATTCATGTCCGAATGTTAACATTCGACAGATTCGAATCGGATATTCAAATTTTCAAATATCTGTGTGCATGCCTAGCATGATCTAACCTAGAAGTTCCACCTTTGGGTTAGATAATGTGGAAAGCAAATGACCGATCTCTTTGTTGATGTGTTTTTCCACTCTGAAGGTGGGCTGAAACTGGACTGAAGCTGGATTAAAACTTAGGTGTAAATGTAACCTGTGACACAATATAGCTGATGCTGTGCTATTATCTGTGCCAGAATGTTGTGTGCTCTCCATTGCATGTTCATGTTGTACTCTTGCTAAAGTTCAGCCTTGCCTGCTTGCATTCCTAACAGTTTCCATGTTTCCTTTAGTCTCAGCATAAATAGCCAGGCTGTGAGAACTACTATCTCACCTGAACACTGATGGGCGTGTGGGAATGCTTTGCTAACTCAGCCAGTAAACCTGAAGATTCTGTCTTCTGTTATTGACAATAAACAGAGGAACATGCTATGAGCTGACATGTGTCTTGTTATTGACTTTCTGGGTCCTAGGTGGCAATTCTGAAGAGCCCTGATGAAACTACAAGAAGAGCATCTTCTTGGGATCTTAATACACAGGCAGGTCTGCCTGGGAGAAAACACATCTTCAGATATTCAAGGACGAAGCAGGGCTTTGTATATTATTATCAACATCTTGAGTCGGGCCTGGTAGTGAACAGGCAACTTTTGCAAATATCTGCTAAGATCACAACACTGTTTAACGTGCATTTGAAATGCTGGTATTACTATTCTTATAAAAAAAATTCAAAGAGGTTTGCATATATACAGAAGGCCTGGGTGGAAAAGTGTATTTCCAGCTGTTATTTAAATAGGCTTTTTTTTTTGGGGGGGGAGAAGAGATAGGATGAATTCTGTGCACCCATCGAAGAATCTCAGTCCAGTAGAGCTAGCTCTTTAGCAAGTACAAGAAGAATCCTTGCTGTAAGCAGGAGGTATCTAAAAATAGCAACCTCTTGTATTCTACCCACATGGTGAGATTTCAGGGATAATGATAGGATAATTGTGATGGAATTCACAACAGGTGGTACAGCAAAAGATGGTTGAAGGTTCTAATTAGACCCTTGACTTCGATCTAAATGAAATGTGCTTTGTTCTGTGATAATGTGGAGAGATGAGAGTCCTTTCTCCCATCCCCAATTGATTGAAGGTTCCATGGCATGGGTTGCCACTAGGGATGTGCATGAATATTCAAAGACATTTAAAATTTGATTGAATTCGTCCTAATTTCAGCATTTGAATTGAATGCCCATGAATTCAAATTTAAAAATTCAAACAGATTTTGAATCTATTCATTTGAATTATTCAGACATTCATATTTGTATGGGTTCATACGTGATGCGTACTTGCACATACGGATCATTCCCGCATCTGTACGCATTTGTATGGATCCGTACAAGACAAAACGGGTTGTATACGGGATAACTACGGCATGCATATGGATGGGTGCGGATGGGTACAGGATGCATAACGATGCGTATGGGCACATATGAATGTTGTTAACATTCGTAAGTACAAATTCGAATCAAAAATTCAAACTATTAGATTCAAATTTGCTTAATTCAAATCGAACTTGGGTAAGTTTGAATTTTCGAATCAAATCATATTTTCAGATACTCAATGTGAAGTGAATCCTGAAAACTGCATTCGTGCACACCCCTAGTTGCCACTGAGATCTAGTCAATCCCAATTTCATTGGAAAAACCGAAACAGTGAATAAGACAAATATAGGTTCAGCAAAGGAGCCAGCATGAGCACCAGAACATAACTGGATTCAACTTGTAATCCACATGCACGACCAGCCAGACAGGCAGAGCTCAGGAGCCTCAATGCATGGATGAGGCAGCGGTGTCAGGAGGAGGGGTTTAGATTTGTTAGGAATTGGGGGACATTTGGGAACAAGCCAAACCTGTACAAGAGGGATAAAGCAAATATTGAAAGGGTTTTGACAGGGGTTTCTAAAAGGGACGGTTGCAAGGAACTAGAACTGCTTCTGCACTGGCCGCCGAAAAATTGATTTTTTGGCGATCCGTCCTCCCCCAATCAGTCACAAATAGTGATGGATCCGAAGGGCCCTCGCACATTCACACACATGGGGGAGGCCGGATTTTGGAGGATGGATGGAGTGGGTGCTGTGTAGACGCATCAGCACCCATTCCAAAAGTCCTCTGGTTTGCCTGCCGCTGTGTCCAGAGCCATGGGAGTGGAGCATGCGGCTGCCAGTCACCGTGTGTTTCTGGCAGGGCATGGCGCGGGGGGGAAGGGCTTTGGAAGCAGGCAGTCCTGCTTCCACCCTTCCCAACATGGCGGGCAGAGGGAATCTGTCCCTTCACCTGGCCATGTGCAGAAGCAGCCTGCTTCTGCACACATCTATTGAAAGAGACGGATGTAAGACCTTATTTTTCAGGTCTTACATTTAATCCGGATTCTGGCAGCAAAACTGGTTTTAAAAACCGGTCTTGCACACCAAAATGCGGAAGTGGCTTCCGCAAAGGGTGCCAGAAGAGGACTCCAGTGCAGAAGCTGCTGAAGGTAAGTGTTCTTAATCTGGCTTAATCTGGGGAGGGGTAAAACGGTTTCCACAGCTAGTGTGGAAGCACCCTAGAAAGACAAATCTTAAACCTAATAGCTAACTGGAAACTCTAAACTAAACGGCGATCACACGGATTGTCTCACCTTTTGGCATGACAATGCAAAAACAATGCAGTTCCAGTACAGAATCCACAAAAGGGGAAAGTGAAGAATGGAGACACAATTCAACAAAGGAGCCACTGGTTTTTAGAGTTCCGGAGTCCAAGATCAGCAGGGTTGCTTCAGATTGAAGCAATGATCCTTCCAGGTGAATGATGAAGATCAAGGAGACGCCAAACAGTTTAAAATAGGGTGGTGGTCCTTCCAAAGTGAGTTTGTCTGCATAAAATGGAGTTTGTCTGGCATAGGATCCCATGCTTTTATAGTAGGGATGTGGACAGATATTTGTAACATTCAAAATTTGGACAGATTCGGACATTCAGATTCAAATAGAATGTAGGCGCATTTGAAGACTGACATTTGAATTTGAATTACTGTATTTTCTGGCGTATAAGACTACTTTTTAACCCAGGAAAATCTTCTCAAGAGTTGGGGGTCGTCTAATACACCAGGCGTCATCTTATACGGTGAGTATATCCCAAACTCCATATTTTAAATGGAAAGTTGGGGGTCGTCTTATATGCCCAGTCGTCTTATACGCCGGAAAATATGGTAAATGTTTTGATACATTTGTATGAAGCTTAATTACGGTTCCATATGGGATTCGTATCTAACATTTGTAACGAACTTGAATCCTAACACATTTGAAGGGATTTATTCAAATGAATACAAACTTTCTTGCATTTGATTCAACAAGAATCAAACACAAAAAGACCACAACCCATTCATGCACATCCCTATTTTATAGCCCATGCCCTGTGTTTCCAACATTTATATCAGGCTAATACTTTTGCTTTTGTGTGTAATTGTTATGGGCATGGCTCTTTTTGTTGTTGTTCATTTTCCTTTAATTGGAATGGCAAAGAAAATGCTCAACTCAAACAGAGGCCCTGGACTTGTAAATTACTAATCAGATATTATCTGACTTCAAAGGTCTTCAGATGCCTGCAGCACTGTGGAGTAGTTGCTGGATGTAATTTACTGAGATTAAGATGAAGCACCTTTTAAATTCTGCCCCATGGTCCCAACCTGGCGATGGGAAAGAGATATCGGGGTCCTGCTATTCTGGAGGCCTTATAAAGCATTACATTGGCCTTAACATTTATCAGTTTTTAACTACTGCTATCAGGCTTCTAGCAATCAATTATTCCCCAACTTGGCAGAGGACTCAAAACTATACCAGATAAACCAGAAATCAATTTTATTGCCCTGTGGCTGGTTTCTATATATGTTTCTTCTTCCTTTTAAACCACACAAGGGCTACAGTTGTTGTTATGATAATTGTACATTCAAACATGTGTGTTTCATGGGTCTTGAAAAATTAAATGGAGGGAGGAAATCAGATTTGTTTCTCTTTATCCTCCTTCCAGGTTACTGTTCCTTGGAGCCAATGGGGATAAAATGGGTGGGGAAAATATCCTTTATTTTCTCGTATTTAATGCAGATTCATCCTTTAGTACCGTTCCATTATTTTATCACGTATAAATGCAGAGACAACTGGAAACTTGCCATTTGCAAGCCCCTGGGTGAAAGAGTTCCCTCATAAATGGCTGGTTATCACAGTTTTCCCTTGGCATTGCTAAGGGCACAAAGGAGACCCTCACCATTTGCAATGCCAGATTACAAAAGAAGCAGAAGAAACACGGAAAGAGCTCTCTTGCGAATGCATTAAACTTGTAAGTAATTAACTCATGGGTTTCAAGAAAATGCTGCAGTTCTGTTTTCACTTGCTGCCTCTAGATATTTCTAAGACATCAATGATAGTGGCACATGGATTCCCTATGACTTTGATTTTTTTTTTAAAAAAATATTATTATTACTTGCAGTCACAAAGTCACAAAGCCACTTGCTGCGCTGTACTCAGGAAAAGGTGCAGACACAGCACCCAGAGACTGACTTGCTCTTCAGACCGTGGTATACAATCAGGCCACATCTGGCCAGGTGCATCTGCACTTTCAAGAGGTGTTTAGAGCCTAGAAAAGCCCCCTGCCTGCCTAGGGTTTGCCCCATTGCATGCTAGCTGTGGTGCATGATATGGTGCACCCTAAGGCTGAATCCCCAAAATACTTATTAGCCCCTCTCGGATTCCTCTGCAGTCTCTCTGTTATAGCTGACTTTAAAAGTCCCCTCCACTTCCAGAATAAGCGTCCCCCTGGCAGCCGCGATCTAAACGGACTTTCCGTCCCCGTGGTAGCAGTTTTCTCTTTCCAGGCATTTCCCCCCCCCGCCCCCTCTCTTGTTAAAAGGAAAAATAGCCAGATCTCCGTCTCTTGAAACTGCTCCCCCCACCCAGCAAAGCAGATGAGCGCTCATTCTGTCACTTTCTTTCACTTTCAGCAGTTACTTTCACTTTGTTCTCTGTTAGAAAAGGCTTTTCTGCCCCGGTAAAGTCAGCGGCTGGAGGATCAGGAGCACGATCCTTCGCTCATTCTCTTTTAAGGCTTCACTTGAAAACAATGTTGCCATTCTGAGCAATTCTGGCTCTTTTTACAAAGGAAAGGAAGCGAACCTGCTGCATTTCTCAGATGTGTGAATGCTTTTTGGCTGTGTGTGCAAGCAAGCAATCCCCGCCCCTTTTGCCACGGAGCGTCCTCAAGGCAGATATAGTGAGCAAAACCCGCGAATCGCCGAAAGAGCGCTGAAACTCTTCTTTAAAGTGCACGTATTTTATCGCGGGTGCCTCACTTTGCTAAGCTCCCTAAGCGCCTTGTAAAGCCCGGAATGGGGATGCTCAGAGGCAAAAGGAGTGTCCTGGCACACTTTAAATTCCATGGGGACAGGGCTTAACTTAACCCTTACCTTTAGCATCCAGCCGGTGACCATCAGCACTTCTGCTGGCAGAGGAGGTTGTCTGTGGTCCCTTGCAAGTGTGCTGGGATCACAGACGACCCTCTGACATGACTATGACTGCGCAAAGCATCAGCATCACTGTAGCAGCGGTGCTGGCACACATGCAGTCATACACGGTGCCATGCACAAGTTGGCAGTGCCCAGGAATCAGTCGGACAAGTGATCCATCTCAGGTGAGTGATTGATTGCATGGGGACTGGGCTGTCATTGACCAGCACTTACAAGTATGAGCACTAGTCAACTTTAGTTCATCACACACCTTTCCCACCTACAGGACAGGAAGGGAAGTACGAAATCGCCCCAGGAGTGATCTAGCCACTCCTAGTAAGCATGTGGACTGCTTTTTCACTGTCTATAGCTGGATCGTTCTTAGGAAGTATCACCCCACTCCATGGTGGCTGTGCTGACAGTGCAATGCGGACATGCCTGCCCAGCAAGCAGATTGGACCTCACTAAAAGGTAAGTGCAAGTAGACCCAAAAGGTGACATTTTTCTATACCTTTCCATTATGGCAATGCCTCTGCAGAGCCAGTTTGGTTTAGTGATTAAGGAGCTGGACACTTATCTGGGAACACCGGGTTCACTTCTGTCCTCCCCATGAAGCCAGCTGGGTGACCTTGAGCTAGTCACAGATCTCTTCTGATCTCTCACAGCCCCATCTACCTCACAGGGTGTCTGTTGTGGGGAGAAGAATAGAAAAGCTTTGTCAGCAGCTTTGAGTCCCCTTAAATGGGTGAGAAAAGCAGGGTAGAAAAGCCAACTCTTCTTCCTCCATGAAGCCAGCTGGGTGACCTTGGGCTAGTCACAGCTCTCTTCTGAGCTCTCACAAGTGCCAACCACCTCACAGTGAGTTCTGTTGTGGGGAGAAGAACAGAAAACTTTGACAGCTGCTTTGAGTCCCCTTAAATGGGTGAGAAAAGTGGGGTAGAAAAGCCAGCTCTCCTCCTCCTCCTTCTTCCTGTGGTTGGTCTTGCTTGCCTATGAGTAGCAATTTTCATTTGTGATAAAGTATCAAATAAACAGTTCCCATGTTGCATTTCCTCCCCCCTCCCCCCCCCCGTAGTCTCCTAATCAAAAGGAGTTCTAACAGGAAAGTAAACTGTGACTGCAAGAACGAAAGGGGGGGAGGGAACCCTGCCAAAAATAAAAATGATGAGGCACAACAAATAAAGACCTGCATATTTTTGTTTTATGCAAGCAATTCCTATTTAAACTGCCATACATATTGCACACACATTAGCCGGTACAGTGTGCCATTTAAAATAAACGCCGGTGAGTTATGGTTTGCCATATAAAGTCTCTAATAGTTCTTTGGAATGTTTTTATTCTGTGTGGCTCAAGAATATAAAGAGGTGAAAACAAACTGATGTTTTCCATTCACAGCAGCATTGCTTTTCAGAGGGGATTCGTGACACAAAAATTATCTCGACCTTTTCTGAAGATATATTAAAGCCTGAATGCTTTACAAAATAACTTTCTTTCTGTGTAAGGTTAAGAAATATTAAGGCTGGAATCAGACGTGGTGAAAAGGACACTTTCTGGGTGAACTTGGAGTAGGGGAGCTAAATATTTCACCCTTTCTTTAGCCTTATCTTGCCTTGAAGTCTTAAAATCTTAAGACCAAAAGTGAGTCATTCATTTAAAAAAAAAATGAATACTTGAACATTTTCCAGATAAATTGCACCATATATTTCGACATTTATAAACATAATGTAACAAGGTAACAAATATTGGTGTACAGTAATAAATGAAATGTATTTAAATATTTCAATTAAGCATTTCAATTAAATATTTATTTGTTTGTTTACATTTCTATCCCGTCTCATACCCAAAGATCTCTGGGCGGGTAACAACAGATTAAAAACAAAATACACATTAAAATCAAAATACAGATTAAAAACACTTCAAAAATTCAGCAAATTTAAAACAGTACGCTCCATATTTCCATACTGCATTCATAGTGACTGTAACGGGGGTGGGGGGGATATAATCAGCTCAGCCAAAGGCCAGGGCAAAGAGGTGTGCCTTTACTGCCTTCCTAAATATATATAAGGAAGGGGCATGACACACCTTGAGGCCTCCATAGTCTGGGGGCCATCGCCAAAAAGGCTCTCTCCCAGGTGCTCACAAGCCTCACAACTGAAGGTGGTGGGACAACCAGGATGGCCTCACCACTATATCTTAAGGCATGGGCAGGTCAGTATGGGAGAAAGCATTCCTTTAGATATTTGGGGCCCAAGTCATTTAGGGTCTTATAAGTTAACACCTTGAGTTAACACCTTGAATTGGGCTCAGTAGTGAATTGGCAGCCAATGCAATTCTTTTAAAACCGGCGTGATGTGCATTTGGCTAGCTGTTCTGGTCAGCACTCTAGCAGCTGCATTTTGCTCCAGCTGCAGCTTCTGAACCATCTTCAAGGGCAGCCCCATGTAGAGTGCATTACAGTAGCCCAGTCTAGAGGTTACCAGAGCATGGATAACTGTGGCCAAGTCGTCTCTATCCAGAAAGGGCTTCAGTTGATGCACCAGCTGTATGTGATTAAATAGAAATGATTATTCATTCTTCGTCACATTAGGAGAATCCAGCCAACTTCAACAAAGAAACAAATGCATGCTCCACTCCCAAGGCTCTGGGGCAGCGATGGCGATGCAGGAGACTGGATCCCCTTTGGAATGGGTGCTGTGGCATAATATATATATATATATATCTTATGACTAGAATAGACTCAGAAGAATTGCACATGGTGTAGAGCAATGTTATGGCCATTTTCCCCTTGTTTGTTGCTCTAGCAGGGCTAACAGGCAATATGGGCGGATCCAGTAGAGCTCTGTTCCACTTCTTCCTGTTCTTGGCCTGCCTGACTGGCAACATTGGCTATGATGGCCAACCACGGAGAAGCCAGGAGAGCTCTGTGGTCTGCCCTCTTCATGTTCCTCACTGAATAACATATGGATACTTGGGGAAACGGTGCTATTGATTTTTTGCTTAAAATATTCTGACAGCCAATTACAACCCCCTAGTTTATTTATGTGTTTACTGAAAACTTTTACACAGTGCCCTTGCTGACAAATTCAACCGAGGTGTGCAATAAATACCAGAAAAGGAAACCATAAAGAGGAGGGTCATGACTTCTTATCTATAATCTCAGAATGAAGGACAGGGAATAATAGGCTCAGCTTACAACAAAGAAGAATCTGATTTAACAACAAAACCTCTTGACAGTAAGGGCAGTTCAAGAGTGAAAACCAGTTCCCGAGAAAAACAGTGGTCTCTTTGGTACTTTCCACACTGCCCAGAACAAATTTCAGAATTCTGAAACAAATTTCACAGACTAGACCATGCGTCACATGAGGCAAAGCATGGATCAGGCCAGAGCACTGAAAATGGCACCCTAATGCCTTATGGTCATAGATGTCAATGCTTGCCCTTTACATATTTCCTCTTATTCCGGAACAAATTCCAGCAGTCAACATATTGGTGCAGATTAAGCCAAGCCTCACCCCGACCATGTTTTGTCCACATGGGACGAGTGATGGATTGGGTGCCAAAAAGCCAGCTGGGAGGTGGACAGGCTCAGTTATAACAGCAAGCGAGTTTGCTTTTACTTTTTTCCAGGCAGGGACCAAAATTGTAGTCTTTTGCTCTTCAGAAAGTTGTTTCTCCACCAATTTATTTATTTATTTACGAATGCATCTAAGAATTTATATCTCGCCCTTCATCCAAAAGTCCCAGGAAGGGACACAACAATAAAAATTAAATTCTATAAGATCTACTTGAAACATATTTAAAATATAACCCTGCTGTCCCTCCTCCCTCTCAGGAAAACATTCAGAGGCAGCTAAACACTAGGGGCGTGCACAAATTTGTTTTTAAAGTTGAATTGAATGTCAAAACATTTGATTAGAATGTTTAAAATCTGAATGCTAAAACTTTTTTGCATCTATTACATTTGAATCTATTCGCTTGAATGTTAGATTCGTATTTAATGATACAAATGTCAACAACATTCATATGTGTTATATGTATCTGTACACATTTTGTATGCATCCCGTTTTATCCCGTATGCATCCCGTTTTCATCCAGTATTATAAGCACAAATATGTACAGATATGTGTGATTCAAATGATTCAAATGAATGTTTCGAGACATCTGAAAGTCCATTTGGATATCTAAATTCGAATGTAAAGGCACAGAATCATAGAATCATAGAATGGTAGAGTTGGAGGGGACCTCCTGGGTCATCAAGTCCAACCCCCTGCTCAAGGCAGGATCTCCTAAACCATCTCAGAAAGATGGCCGTCCAGTCTCTGCTTGAAGACCTCCATCGAAGGGGAACCAACCACCTCCCGTGGCAGCCTGTTCCACTGGTTGATCACTCTTACTGTTAGAAATTTTTTCCTAACATCTAAACTAAATCTTTTCCCCTGCAGTTTCACCCCATTGTTTCTAGTCCTTCCTTGAGAGAGTGAGAACAGGGCTGATCCCTCTGCCTTGTGACAACCCTTGAGGTATTTGTAGACAGCTATCATGTCTCCTCTCAGTCTTCTTTTTGGTAGACTAAACATTCCTAGTTCCTTAAGCTGTTCCTCATAGGACATGGTTTGCAGACCGTTCACCATCTTGGTAGCTCTCCTTTGAACCTGCTCCAGCATTTGATTTGAGTTTAAATGTCCACATTTGAACAAATTCAACTGGATTTTGAATGTTTAGAATATTCATTCACATCCCTACTAGTCTAGTGGTTACGGAGCCAGACTCTTATCTGGGAATACTGGGTTCGATTCCGTCCTCCCCCATGAAGCCAGCTGGTTGACCTTGGGCTCTCTTCTGAGCTCTCACAGCCTCACCTACTTCACAAGGTGTTCTGTTGTGGGGAGAAGAATAGAAAGCTTTGTCAGCCACTTTGAGTCCCCTTAAATGTGTGAGAAAAGTGGGGTAGAAAAGCCAACTCTTCTTCTTCTTCTTCTTCTTAACACAAAAGGCCTAGGTCAGCTGTTCTCAACCTTCCTAATGCCACAACCCCTTAATGCAGTTCCTCATGTTGTGGAGACCCCCCACCACAGGGGTGGGCCAGCTTGGGTGAGGATGGGGCGGGAAGGTGGGAGACTCATTGCAATCCCTCTGAAAGGGTAGTTCAACCCCCAAAGGGGTCGCGATCCACAGGTTGAGAACCACTGGCCTAGATGAAGAGGTAAATTCAAATCCACTCTATTCTTATGTTTATCCTGTGACAGTTATTTTCCAGAGCACAAATTTTACAGGAATAAAATCTTCCCAGAATTTAGTCTGTGTTGTAACTTCTTTCCATCAAGTTTCCTTTCAGTAAATAAACAGCATGTCTCACACAGTTTATATGAACTGTTTGTATCCCTGTGCTAGAAATGCTCTCCAGGCATAGAATGTTCTTTTATTATTATTATTATTATTTGTTCTTTGATTGTTTTAAATCTCGATTTGCACAAAGCCCCACTGAAATCAAGGGCTTTTATTTTCGCCGCCTAGCATTTATAAGATTCAATGACAAAACTGGGGGGATTTTTTTTATTTTAGTTTTAGTTTTGTTTTCTGTTTGGGGGTTTATTTTTTACTCTCATGTATCAGTTAAACTGTCAGCAGATAAAAGGTGCTTGTGGAATAACCCAAGAGTTGTATAGAAAGGAAACATGCGTATGTCAGTGTTTGTACAAAGAAGTAAAAATGGAGAAACCTTATGGTAATAAAATATAATGGAAGCATTCTAAAAGGCTCTGTTTACAACTCTTAGGGCTGGTCAGTTTCACAGTGTTTATGACTGATAGCACTGCAATGGGAAATTTGGCAATAAGATAGATAGCAAATATAATACTGAAAATATTATTGCATTCCTAATGAAGTCCAAAAGCAAAACAAGAAACCCAACCCTACATGCTATCACTAAGCAATGAGGAGGGTCAAGAAGTTAGAAAGGAAGGGGTTACGATAAACGGAAACAGGACACTGAATTCCTAGAAAACGTGTTGATTTCCCATTCTGAAATTCCTAATCTGGAATAATATGTCCAGCCAGAGATTAAAATTTGGGATTATTCTAGCATTATATTCCAGAAGAGAGAATTTCTGGAATAATCGCTATTTACCCAGATGGTTGGTCAGCCACACGGGGGCAAGCAAAAAGACTTACCTATTGGGGTGTTCAGAAATGCAATTTTCAGATTCGATTCAATTCGAATGGAATATTCAAATGTTCAAATCCAAATAAATAGAGAAAAAAATGAATGTATTCAAATTTGAATTGATTCAAATACATTTGCATCTTTTTGTACAAATTTTTTACTCGTATTTGTATCACATTTGTATGTGTCCGTACGCATCCATACACACCTGTACATCTTTGTATACATCTCGTTTTTATCCCATATGGATCCCGTTTTTGTCCCATACTTATCCATACTAATGCATACAGATATGAATAAAATGTGTACAGATATGTACATTATGTGTACTTACCCTTACACATACAAATGTCTGAACAACTCATACAAATAATCCAAAAGATTCAAATTTGTTTGAATGTTAAAAAAATGAATGTATAGACGTTTGATTCAAATTTGATCGAATTCCGAATGCTTCAAATATTCTTGCACATCCTATTACCTAGTCTAGATGTTCCTGGGATGTTGAAGGCACGATCACTACTCTGCACACATGGATTATGGGATTCGTATTTTTATATTTGATTTTTATTGAATTGAATGCAAGAAAATTCATATTCATTTGAATAGATCCCCTTCAAATGTAGTGGGATTCGAATTTGATATGAATGTTCAATCCCATATGAATTCCATATGACTTTACATGAGAATGCATATGAATCCCATACGAATCCCATACAAAGCTTCATATGAATGTATCAAAACATTTGATTCAAATTTGAATGTCATTCTTCAAGCATGCTAACATTTAATTTGAATATGAATTCCAAATTCAGCCAAATTTATATGCATTTTGAATGCTACAAGTATTTATGCATATCCGTACTCTTGATTTCATGGTCACAAATTCTTGGATTAGGTTAACCAAAAATTAACTTTGGCTTGTAAGCAGAATTCCCATGAACTATGAGTTCTTCTTATTGACCCCAAGTCAATATTCAAAGGAAAAACTGACAACCCCCCCAAAAAAAGCAGCAGAAATCTATAAGAAGAGAAACAAGATCTAAGAAGACACCAGTTGCATTTGACTCATCCAAGAGCAAAATCCTCTGAAGACGCATATCATAGCTCTATCCAAAAGCTTAGGTTCACAGAAGAAGAAACCTGGAATATGGCATAACAGCCCCAAAACTGCTACAAAGATACTGAATCCGGCTGTAAAAGCCTACATACAACCATTCATCTACTTGCTGATTAAAATAGTAGGGGAAATAAGAGTTAAAGCTGCAGTTCTCATAGGGTGGTTCCGCACTGGACCTCCGAAATATGGATCTATTAGATCCGTATTTTGGAAATCCGTGTCTAGTAGATCCATATCTCATAGATACGGATCTACTAAGATCCCTTCCATCTGCACCTGCAAGGGAAGGACGGATTTAGATACTGATTTGGGGTGGGTGCTTTGCGGAAGCACAGCACCCACCTCAATCCTTCCTCCCAAGACCCTCCCCCCACCTCCCTGACTGGCTCCTCCAGAGCCAAGCATGGCAAGCTGGAAGCCTCCTATCTCGGGGCTTCCCCTTGCCCCAGAAGACACAGATCGTGGCTTCTGGAGCAAGGGGGGCTTCACCTACACCCCCAACCCACCCAACCCGGGACTAGTGCATGCAATCCCCTCCTTACCTTCAGGCAGTGAGGCCAATTCTGGCTGCTGGGCTTTCTTTGTGCATGCAGCGTGCCTCCCTATTGGCGAGGGCCACACACATGCACAGAGGGCCTCCTGAAGCTTCTTCTCTGTGCAGAGGGCCTCCCATGGCTTCTGGGGTGAGGGGGAGCCTCGAGATAGGAGGCCCCCAGCTCGCCATGCTTGGCTCCAGAGGAGCCAAGCATGGAGGCCAGGGGGAGGGCCCACTTAAGGACACTTGTGCAGGTATAGACGCATCCTACATGGATGTGTCTTAACTGCACAACTACCCATTAAGTACCCATTAAAACTACCTCCAAGGTAGTCTTCCCTTAATACGTATTAAGGACCTCTTAACACCCATTAGAGACCCATCACACGAGAGCCAATGCAGACACTCTAATGGGTGTTGTGGTGCGAACAAGTTTTTTGAAATCCGTCCTTAATGGGTGCTTCATGGGTATTTAGTGTCCAATGCGGAAAGACAATGACAATTTCTGACAATGAAATCCTCTGTTTTCTCAGAAGGGTGCATAGGGTTGCCATCTCAATGTCCAGAATTCATATTTCCTACATAGGAATTATTTTTTAATTTTTCCCCCTGCTTTATTTATTTGCTTCTTTGCTTGTTTCAGGACAAACTCATAAACTTTATGAGGCTGTAATTGTTTTGACTTTCACCAACTCCAAGACAAGCAGCAATGATGCATATTTGGCAGAAGGAGGGTACCTTGGATGTCTCAAAGGAGGTTGTGGAGGTCTGTAGGTCACTGCTCTGGTTCTGCTTTGTCAACTGCAGAGCCAGTTGATAGATCTGACAGGTTCCTATAGGATGATGGCTGTCCCTTGTGCCATGCTGATGTGTAACAGAAACTGTAAGTAAACGGACTGTGTTTCATTTATCAAGCATGCAGGAGCATTGTTTCTGTTACATTTGGTGCAGTTCTTCCTAATTTCCTAACCTCTATTTTTTAATAGTAATCCATCTGTCAAGCCACTGGCCGTCATCCTAAATTCCTGGCAACATTGCAACAATGAAAGAAAGCAATGTCCATTAAAATAGTAGTACTCCTCTGGCTATGAGAAGCATACCACCTCCAAAGCAATTGAATTGGGTAGCATAGGTTGTGATTAAAGGGGTTTTGAAAAAAATTGAGACAATTGAAATATATTCTGGAAACAATCAAAGGCAGGAAAAATTCTGATGCATCCCATTTCTGCCTATGGATAAATGAAATACTTTGATATTTAGTGTTATGGAATGTGTATAGGAAATGAAATATTCTGAGCAGTAGGTCAGCTTCTTGGGTTCATGCTATTGAAATGAAGGTTAATTGATGAACTATATATAGGTTACTGTGTTATATACAAATTTGCATCCTGTTTTTTGTATGGGCTATTACCACCTCTCATGACACAAATTCAGTAGACTGACGAACCTCTGGGTGAAAAAAACTGTTTCCCCTTGTCTGGCCTAACTATTCCTACCCATCAGCTTCATAGAGTGCCCCCTGGTCCTAGTGTTGTGTGACAGAGTTTCCCCCCCTCTATCTACCTATTCTATACCTTGCATGATTCTATATAATTCAATCAGGTCCCCCTTAATCATTGCCTTTTTATGCACTTTTGTTTAGTTCCACAACATTCTTTCTGAGGTGTGGTGAGCAGGATGGTATACAATATTCTAAACATGGTGTCATCAAGGTGTGCCTCTGCACTACATGCCTCCTTATTTGAGGTCAGGACTGCTGGTCTGCTGTTTGGCCAGTAATCATGTCTACTTGTGTCTAGGGACGTGCACGAATATTCGCCACATTAGAAATTTGGCCAAATTCTGACATTTGAACTCAAATCAAAGGTTACAATATTCATATGCTAACATTCAAATAAATACAAATGTTTCTGGACATTCGTATGAATAGTTTAGACATTGGTTAAGCTGGGGAAGTATCTATTTGTATCAGATATGTATCTGTTCATATCAGATATACATCTGTTCATATCAGATATGTATCTATTTGTATCAGATATGTATCTCTTCGTATCAAATATATATCTCTTCATATCAGATATGTATCTAATGTTCTTACAGATACGTACGAATAGATTCTTATCAAATAGAATTTTACCACATTCAAATGCGATCTATTTATACGAATATGGATTTTTGAACATCCTATTCATTTCAAATTGAACACCAAAAAAACATTTGTGTACATTCCTACTTGCGACTACTAACATTTCCAATCAGGAATTTCCTGATTATGATTGTGTTCCATCTAAAGCAGACGGAGGAATCCAGCAGGGATGTGACTTCATAGATCTGTATTAATGTGCAGATCTATGTACTCTAGAACTTTACTATGCTGGCCCTTCATCCTGATTAAGTTCCTGTGCAAAAGGGGCCTTAGTGTGGACGTCCACAACAAGGGTATTGCTTATTATTAGTTGTCTCTCTGTGTGATCAAAACAATGCACAACATAGCAAAAAGGTAAAAGCAAGAGTATTCAAGTTTTTTAAAATACATTGCAAACAATATTAAAACTTAAAATTCTAAAAGTAGAGAGATGAAAAATGATGAAAACAGGTAGCACTCAAGTATAAGAAGCAATCACCCATCAGCGCCTAAATATAGCTAGGTTAAATTAAACAATAGGCAGAAAAGCCATGAATGAACATAGCACTTGAAAGAAATCAGGTCAAGTGCCAGGTGGGTCTCCCTAGGAAGTGAGTTTGATCAGTGAGGAGGAGCCACTGAAAAGGCTCCATCTCTGATTGCCACCAACCTAACAATAGAGAGAGCACATAGCAAAAGCACAATAGCATGTCTGGTAGGTCTGCAACAAAGTTGTTTTTAGTCTGAAAAAAGAGGGGGAGATTTTTGCACCTTCACATCCTCAGGAAACAGTCCCAGGGAAGTGAAGATGGGGGATAAACCTGCCGTCCACATGTTGGGATGTCAGATCAATCCCTAACTTCACCAGCAATTCCCTAAGCACTGGTGAGGTGTGAATTGCTGCCATTATGGAGGTGATCACAGAGCTATGCCAACTGCACCGACATGATTTTGTGGTGCCATTACATAAGAACCTAAGAGGAGCCCTGCTGGATCAGACCACAGCCCATCTAGTCCAGCATTCCATCTCACACAGTGGCCCAGCAATTGTTTATGCCTCTGCACATGTGCAGGGAGGATGGATTCAGGAGGATGGAGTGAGTGCTATGCGGGTGCACCAGCACCCATTCCAATATGTCCTCTGGCTTGTTCACCGGTGACGCCGCCCCCGGAGCCACGGGACTTGAGCATGGAGCTGCCAGTCACAGTGTGTCACCGCCAGAAACACACGGTGACTGGCAGCTCCATTTACTCCGTCCTCCTGAATCCATTTTCCCTGCACATGTGCAGATGCACAGGAGTCCCTCTGATCCATCACAAATAGTGATGGATCTGGGGGAGGATGGTTCACCGAAAAGTGGATCTATTTAGATCTGCCTTTTGGAGGCAAATGCAGAAGCACCCATAATCCCAGTCAGGAGACTCCTGATGAGAAATTCTGATACCCACACTTAAATGTGTCTATTGGCAGACCTGAGGTTCCTGATCCTGAACAAGGAGGTGTACCATGCAGATGAATCAAGTTCAGGACTGTCAAGGTGGGGCAGGAGATATAAGTTGGGGTGGGCCAAAGCACACTTCCAAAATGCATCCCATGGTGCTTCTGACAGTAGGAACATTTGTTCCTAGCCCTGCCCAAAACTCACATAAACTCTAGACAATGGTATGGGCTGGTCTGGACCAGCACCATCCTGCAGATGGAACTGATCTAGACCATACCTTTCCATGGTTGGAATCAACAGGCCTGCCAGATCCAGATTTGCTGACTTGGACCATGGGTGTTTCAGTGCAGAAAATCATAGGAGCTTCCCTTCTGCACATTGGTGTGGTCTAAGGGCAGTCCCAGGTGGAGACTCTTAGACCACTCCAGGGTGCAGAAAGGAGGCTCCTAGTATGATTGCTAGTCTAGTATATTGGCTACTACAGTATTGCCAAGAATGTTCTAGAAGATGTTGCTATAGTGGCAAAGATGTGGCAAGGAGATCATCATACTCAGTCCCTTATTTCCTACAGATTAATGTCTACAAAGTAAATCTGAATACTGTATTTTCTGGCGTATAAGACTACTTTTTAACCCAGGAAAATCTTCTCAAAAGTCAGGGGTCATCTTATACACCGGGTGTTGTCTTCTTATACAGCGAGTATATCCCAAACTCTAGATTTTAACTGGAAAAGTTGGAGGTCGTCTTATACACCCAGTCGTCTTATACGCCGGAAAATATGGTATATAGTTTATGGATTCTGTTGATGTTTTAGTGCAACCTGACCTAACTAGCTCCTGGCTCAGCCTCAAAGCTGGCCACAGCAGAAGAAAACTTAGGTTGGCACAGACAAGGAACACTTTGTCATCTTTTGCAATATCGTCAGAAAGCACTTTTGTTCTGGAACATTGTCAGTGTTCATTATCTGAGTGACAGGTATATGAAAACAGTTGCACAAAGTTATGTGCATGTCCTGAAGTTCTACCAGGGAGTCTTTACATACCCACAGGCTTCATGGTCTACTTACTGTCACCTGTGGATTCCAACCAGCAGAAGGGATGGAAGAAGAATCCATTTACTCTGAATTCTCATATTGTTTCTTGTAGACCTTTCCCAGTTATGGGGGGTTGAATCGCAAGAAACAGAGTGAAATAAGAAAAGCCAGGAGATAACTCCCACCATCTTATAAACCTAAGAAATCTGGCAATGGGTTTTCCAACTTTAGCACATTTTAGGGACACACTTACCTTTTTGGATGGAGAAGCAATTGGAGCTCCATCCAGCAGAAATGCATGAAGGCTGAAACAGCCAACCACACATGTGTGAATGTGGTCACGTGCACATCTGGGAATTTGATTACAGTCACATTGCCTGGATTGTTTGTCATCAGTATGCACAAAGACAAGTCTGGGCTTTATAAATTAATATGAAGATTTTCAGTTCAGTAGTGAATCGACAGTCAGTGAGTACAGTGGATGTTACAAATATTTGCACACATGAATCTTTTTTTTTTTTTTGCTTAGTATTGAATCAAATGCAAGAAAATTTGTTTTCGTTCAAATAGATCCCCTTCAAATGTGGTAGGATTCATATTCGATACAAATGTTCAACCCCATATGAATCCCGTACAAATTCATACGAATAGCATACGGATCCCATACAAATGCCTACAGATAGTATATGGATCCTATATACGAATGCATACAGATAGCATGTGGATCTTATATACAAATTCATACGAACAGCATACAGATTGCATACAAATGCATACGGATAGCATACGGATCCTGTATAAGAATGCATACGAATCCCATACGAAGCTTCATACAAATGTATCAAAATATTCGATTCCACTTCAAATGTCAATCTTCAAATGTGCCAACATTCAATTCACATTAGAATGTCTGAATTCGGCTGAATTTAGAACGTTACAAATATTTGTGCACATCCCTAATCTGGATCTGTTTAGTGCATATATCATAATCGAGATCTAGTTGATCCAAATCTACTGAGTTAAGCGTAGAAACAGCCCAGAATTCTAGGTTTAGGACAGTTAGTTCGTCTTGATTCAGAATTATCTCTGAAAACGTATGGTTATTGTCATGCTTTTTCAAAAAGAGAGAAAAAAACAGCATCACCAATGTGAGCTTTATGAATATACCCTTTTTTTACCCATTGTCCACAAGAGAGACAGTTCAATGCGGCATCTCTGAAAGGATTCACTGTAGCTTAGCTTGGCTTTGAAGTTAAAATAGTAAATTGCCCACATTAGACGCATTCAAAATTCTGCGTAACAGTCACAGTTATACCAAAATGTGTCCCGTTATTTACCTTTCAGTTTAATCTTGCTACATCAAAGAGTCTTTTCCTGGATAAAGACTAAGCAGAGGTTTAATATATCTGTTTTAAAATTAGGTACAGTATATTAGCTTTCATCCACTCTACCAGGTACACAGATCCGCTCTTACTTTGCTTCGGCAAATACAGACCCATTAACACATTGCAGCTCACTGAATTTCGTGCTCTAAGACCATTGATTCTAGATTATACAAAATTAAAAAGAAAAAAAGATTGAGAGCAAAATGTTTTGATTAATCTGGAGTAAAAGGCACTGAAACAACCAAAGATGCAAAGAAGCTGATGGCAATTCCTGAAAATAATTCCTATGCCATGATAGCATGTGTTGCCTCAGTCCCCCACCAAGTCCTGGACAATGCTAAGTGCTGCTCTGGCTGCCCCTTCACTACCAAACCTAATTCAAGGCCTTAAGTGGCTTGGACCCAAAGGAGCATGTTCTCCCAGACTGATTTGCCCATGTCTTAGGATCTGCAGGGAGGAGCTCCTGATTGTTGTACCACCACCTTCAATAGCTGGAATAAGGAGGAGGAGGAGGGAGTTGGCTTTTCTACCCCACTTTTCTCACCAGGGGTAGGCAGCTGGGACAGAGCCTTCTCAGGGGTGGCCTCCGGATGATGTAATGCACTTCCCAGGTGCACCAGGCACCTTCACTTTACATGTTCAGGAGATCAGTGAAGACACACCTATGATTTTGGGCTAAGGAAACAGCTTCCCTTCTCCATTTTCAGGCCCTGTTATTGCTTTTAGTGGGTTCATTTTACATTTTGTTTTTATTCCCTACTGGCCTTGTCACAACTCATGTCTACAGTCTGCCTTATAGCACAATGGAGACTGAGATGAATATTCAGCTGATCACACCACTGAAACATAGTGCTTAGTCAGTTTGCATGTGGGCTAAGGACTCAAAGATCCAGATTAGTGAGAGACCTGATAGATGGAGTTTACAATCTGTGTTAGCATGCCATCAATCTGGATCAAGGAAGAGGCATACACATGTAGAACGGATGCAGGAGGCTTGAGGACATGGTGCCGGTAGGCATGCATCATGGAGGTACAATTGCAGAGACACCTCTGCAGCAGCAGTCGTATTGACAGCAACGACATCTTTAAGGTGTTCCCAAAGACACTTCAAAGCAGCTTTGGGGGCACTTTGCAGTGCTTCTGAAGGTGCCACCCTCCCTTCTGGATGTACTGTTTGATTGTCAGGGATATGGCAGTGCTGTGGGCCAATAGTAGCATAGCATGAGCAGTACACAACCACGGCTGCAGTGCAGGGCTTAGGCACCTACATTGCATTGCTCATTAGCACACATTTGCCATTCTAAAGCCCATGCAAGACAAATACCACAACTTCCTGTAGATCCAAATCTATCTAATCCAGCCCTATTTAGCAGAAATATGTTTATCAGGATCTTGTCAACCTAGACCTAATGATTTAGACTGCATTTATCTGATCTGGATCTACTCTACTCCTTTATCCAGATTAACAAATAAGTGCAGCAAGGGCCTCTGTTTTGGCTGTAAAGGAAAGGATTCCAAAAACAGTCTGTTTCAGGAAGTCAGCAACTGATTACATTTGCATTTACAAAAGACTGGCCTAGGTAGAATAATCCCATCACCACAGTCTGGCTGAGTAGAATTAAGTTCTGATCAAATCGTTTGTCCTACTTGGTTAGTTTGTTTGTTTTCAGTGAATCCAGGTCATCAATTCAGGCTAGGGGCGTGCATGAATGCAATTTTTGACATTCAATTTGATTTGAATAAAATATTTGAATGTCCATATTCCTACGAATAGAGGAAAAATGAATGTATTAAAATTTGAACCATTTTGATACATTTGTATCTATTCGTATGAACATTCAAATTGTATTTGATGATATGAATGTTGACAACATTTGGATGTGTCTGTACACATCCTTATGCATCCATACGTATCCCATTTTTTCCCGTATGCATCCCGTTTTCATCCCGTACATATCTGGACAAATGCGTACGGATATGAATAAGATGTGTATGGATACATATGCAATGCGTATGTATCCATACACATACAGATGTCCGAATAATTCGTACAAATAATTCAAAACATTTGAATTCATTTGATTGTTTAAAAAAGAATGTATAGACATTTGCTTTGAACTAGAATTTATTTATTTATTTATTTATTATTTACATTGATATCCCGTCCCATACCCGAAGGTCTCTGGGCGGGTTACAACAGATTAAAATAGAATATACATTAAAAGACATTAAAAGTCCAACAAATATAAAACAGTATACAATATGTTTAAAACAATAGTGTCTATACTGAGAGGGAACATAAACAGCTTAGCCAAAGGCCAGGGCAAAGAGGTGCGTCTTCACTGCCCTCCTAAATGTATATAAGGAGGGGGCTTGACGCACCTCGAGGGGGAGGCTATTCCATAGTCTGGGGGCCATCACAGAAAAGGCTTTCTCCCGGGTGCCCACCAACCTCACTGTTGAAGGTGGTGGGACAACCAGGAGGGCCTCACCGCTTGATCTTAAGGCACGGGCAGGTCAATATGGGAGAAGGCGTTCTTTTAGATTTTTGGGGCCCAAGTCATTTAGGGCCTTGTATGTTAGAGTCAAAACCTTGAATTGGGCTCGGTAGCGAATTGGCAGCCAGTGCAATTCTTTTAACACCGGTGTGATGTGCATCCGGCTAGAATTTCCGGTCAGCACTCTAGCAGCTGCATTTTGCACTAGCTGCAACTAGAATGTCCGAATTTGAATGAATTCAATCAAATTTCAGATTTTTCTAATATTCTTGCATATCCCCAGTTCAGGTATGATGCAGGAATTCCCTCATGTCTAGCACTGGTGAAAACATTTGTTCAAAAATTGGTAATCTTTTATTGATTACTTACAGTGACAATAAAATGATAGACTAATCTCGGATTTTGAGGATTAAGGAAAGTAATAGACAAAGTGAAAGAAGAGGGGAAAAACTTTGGGGAAGCCGAACATCCGAGATAACAATGAAGCAACATCAAACAATTGTATAATTTTAATTTTGTTCAACAGTTTTTATGTTTTAAGGGTTTTTTAGAAAATAACTAAATAAAGCTCTGTCAGACAATGGAAGGTTCACACAAATGAAGAGAACAGGAAGAAACATAGGCCTTAGAATAGGGATACGCATGAATATTCATAACATTCAAAATTTGTCCGAATTTGTCTGAATTCAGACATTCAAATTCAAATCGAATGTTTGCAGATTTAAGATTGCCATTTGAATTCAAATCAAATACTTCAGAACATTCATGTGAAGCTTCATTTCATTCATGAGCCTGGGGAGGTGGGAAAGCGGCTGCCCCAATCACATCTGCAATGGATCCAGACTGGATTCGAAGTGGATTGAGAGTGGATTCAGGGCTGATTTGATGCCTTCAGAGTGGATACGTAGGGGATATGTATCGAAAACGTAGGGGATTCATATACAATTTGTAGCAAGGATTCAAATCAAATTTAACCTACTTTATTCTAGGTATTCATGGAGGGCAGGTGTATCTATGGCGACTAGAATGGATGCCTAGATACCACCTCCAGGTTGGAGAGACTGGCAGGGTGCCCCTAAAGGCCATTTGAAGGGATTTGAGAACAGGTGAAGGTTTTGCATTTGCCTTCTGCTTGTAAATGTCCAGAAGCAATTGGTGGGCCACTCTGTGAGATGGATTGCTGGATTAGATGGGCTGTGGCCTGATCCAGCGGGTCTCCTCTTATGTTCTTATGTTGGCATTCTATACCACAAATTTCATTTTGCAAGCTGAAAACCACCAGTTTAATTGTAAAATCTGGAGACGTGTGTTGCCGTTGCTGTTGGGTAGGAAGTGAACCTTAATTTGAAGTGATCCTTTAGTAGAATGAGGTGTTTTTTCAACTCTCAAAGGAAGCTGATGCAAAGTTAAGGCTAAAAGCCTTGATTTATTGCCACCTGGGTTTTTTTTAATTTTATTTTTTAGCTCATACAGTATGCAGAGGTACTTGTACTGTGACAGCCCTACAGCAAACCCGCTAACAGCTTCTCACCAAGGAAGCTCTTTTAAACTTCTTATCAGAAAAGTGCTAGACAACCTCCAAGCTATTGGAAAGAAAGAGCTGTTCTAAGAACAAAGCCGATATTTTCACTGCATTGTTTGATTATACTGATTGTCAAGAGTGGTACTTATTAAAATTGTGCTCTACCTACAAAGATTAAAAGGAGGGAAGTGGGTTTGCGAAATACCTATTTATAGCCATTTCTCACCCTTTTAAATTATAATGCACTTGCACATTAAGCAATGAGGTTGTGTGTAATAGAACTGGGGAAGACAGATAGGATTCTGTATTGCACATTTTCTCATTCAGAAACTGTAGAATATGGAATGGGGCAGAGCGGTTAATTTTTAGAATGGTCTGTTAGTAGATGTGATGGTTTCAGGGATACAGGCTGCAAACTATTTTGCCTTCTGGCCTTGCAGGCTTCTTGCAAGCTGCAATGGCCAGCCTTGATGCAAACAGCTTGTTGCAGACCTAGGCAGAGGCTGCGAGAAGAGCAGGAGGTCCTGTGCGGGCCCTGTTGCAGTGATTGGTTGGAGTAAGGTTTTGGAGGGAAAAGCTGTCCGGGGATCTGAGTGCTGGAGGGGCTAGAGGGGGAGTTCCCACCAATCAGGCTGGAGGGACAGCAGCCTTTGTTAGGAATCTCCAGCAGCATTTTATTGCGGTTACAGCCAATCAGGGTCAGGGATGTGTGTATAAAGGAACTGAGAACACAGCGGACTATGTCTTCATGCTGGGACAAGAGCTGAAAGGAAAAGAGCTGAACCTGAGGGAGCTGGAACCAGTAGCTGACCAGGGGTCTTCATGTTGGGAGAAGAGCTGAAGGGAACAGAAGAAGAGCTGAATCCTGAGGGAGCTGGACCAGCAGCTGACCATTGGTCTTTTGGGCTGAGTGATTTCTGAAGGAGGCAATCGGGTGGATTGTGGCTCTGAGGGAGACTTCACTAGCAACTGACCAGGCTAGATGATCGGTCCAGCAAGGATGGGCCGGGCCTTGTGATCATCTAGAGCCACGTTCTAGTACCCTGGCTGGGCTTGGGCTGTGGCCGAGTTAGTCAGGAGGGAGGAGGAACGTGTGGAGGCTTGTCTTTTAAAAGGTGAACTATTTTCCTGTAGAGGAACCCTGTAGGGTTAGCTCCTAGCTTTAAGAGACTTACAAATTTAAACTGACAACTGCTTGAACCTTATTACCTTCCTAGTATTGCTTGTGTATAATAATAAACTTGTTTTAGTTTACTGTTGAAACGCTTGCTACCAGTGTTTTGTGTCCACGCTGTAGTATTCACTTGGCCGTTGCATGAACCCAGCATCCTAACAGGGCCAAGCTACTCCTCAGAGAGGGCAGGCACATACTGGATCGCTGGGCATCGTGGCAGTAGACATCCTAGACACATTTTCAAAATGAGGAAATTAGCTTTGTCTGGATGGTACTTGTGTTGGGAATCTTTTAGTGTGAAGGTCTGAATAATGATAAACTGGCTATAATGCTCTGCCAATGCAGACAGCAAGCAGGAGAGACTGCAAAGGCAGTTTCTCCATGTAAGAACAGTTTTATTAATTATTAGCATGAAAATAATAAAATAAATGGCAAAAATGGAGAGGCACTTTGCACAACGCTTCAAAAGAGGCCAAAACATAAGCAAAAATAGATTCCCAGAGGGGTAGGTGCAATTGTTTAACCAGACGAGGGGCAGTAGTTTGGTACAGGAAAAAATATCAATTTAACAGCACACTTTCTTGGCAATCTAGAGATATAGAGGAGATAAAGGAAGAAAGGAGCCTATTCTAAGGATACTCTGTACTGTCTAGCGCAACTGTTTCTTACCCACGCAGGTTCAGAGCAGGATCAGAGAACACGCAGCAGCAGGGACTGGACTTGACATCATACAGCAAAGGTTAGAATGGAGAGACAGGAGAGGGGGCCTCAGCTGTAGCAAAGCAGGGCTGCCCAGTGATAAAGTGATTTCAGGCTCTTCTTGTGGTTCCAGGGCAGAAGAATGGGAGTGACAGAAAAATGACTGTGAAGTTCCTGAGCTGAGAGGGCTTCTTTTATCCTCCCAGAATGTTAGGGGCAAACCAATCAGATCTGAAGTGGGAAAATTTGAATCTGAGAAGGGGCAGGGTCAGATTGTTTCAAGGAGTCATCAAGGCTGAACTTTTGACCTGAGACCTTTTTTTCACTAGAGCCGAACAGCTGTAGTGCACTTAGGCTAGGGCACGCGGGGACGCTTTCCCCATTCACACATAGGCAGGTTCCTACCTGCCTACATGCAAAAGGGGAAAGCGTTCATCCCCTTGTGCCCAATCCCAGGCCTGGCTGCCATTGGGTCAAATTCGACCCAGGGGCAGGCAGACCTGTCATGGTCCTTTCCCAGGTTCCTACAGGTTCTAGAGTAACAGATTGGTCCCCTAGAGCCCACAGGAAAAAAAACCCTGTACCCCCCCCCAGGCTTATGTGGGGATGAGCACGTGTGCAAGGCACTTACCTCTTCGCCACTGGGTTCCAAACTGGCAATCTCCAGCCAGCGCCATGGTGCACCTGTGTGCCCTGTGGCCTCTGACTGGCCAGCTGCGGAATTGTTGGGGATGGCCGTTCACACCCTGGGTTGGTTGTAGAGCATACTTGGGATGGAGTGGGGTGGTTCCGAATGGAACTGCCTGCCCAGCAGAGTGAATGTTCCATCCCAGGGTGTCCTACACATGTTCTGTCAGCCCTCGTGCGAATAGGCCTCAGGACTGATGAGTCAAGTTTGTCATTTCAATAGCTGGCACTTGAAATAAGCAGCTGTTTCCAGCTGGGCTTCTTGACAAACAAAAAACTGTCTGGGTGCTAATGATTTTTCATTGAGTTGCTAGATAGCTATGTACTGATCAGATCTGTCCTATGTATATGCAAATCTCAAGGGGGGGTCCATTTGTTTGTCTTTTTCATAATACTGATTGAGAAATCCCAGAACACATCTTTTATGCCTTATATCTTATAAAAGTTTATCTCATATAATATCTTTATTGAGGCTGGCATAGAGTTGTGGTGTGTATATATTATTATTATCAAATCTGGACGCCCAGCCTCATGCCAATTTGTACTTACATAGTTGCCTGTGCCTGGCAGAGCCTTCTGCCTAGGTCTAGCATAGCTGAAAGAGAGAGGTTATGGGAGCTCACATGCTTACATGCCCATCATCCAGTGCTGTTTTCCCCCATGCTAACTATGAGTGTACATAAATTGTTAGGATATCTTTAAATGAAATAGCACCCCAGAACTTGCAAACAAGCAAAATCTTACATCCATACAGGAAACTAGTCACCAACCACTTTTGACTGTTCTAAAAGTAAAATACTCTGAAGATGGATATCACAGCTATATCTGAAAGCTCTGGTTCCTGGGACATGGCATAACAGTCCCAAAACTGCTACAAAGTGAGATAGTCACTATGTCTGTCCTCACCCATTCTATTTGAATCCTCCTACTCACCACATCTGGAATATTCCTGATTTTTTCTGCAGGAGTGAACAATCCCAGCATTTTGGCATCAGGCTCGATTTTTGGAATGCCAGTTTTCTGTTTCCAACTCCTTCTGGGTTCAAGACAGAAAGTGTGGGTTGCCTTTCCTTGGGTCCTCAACTTGTCCAGTTTGCAACCAAGTTAGGGATGTAACACCAGCCAACCAGCACATCATCCTCAGATCGTAGATCAGAGGTGTGATGGAAATACTTCAGGATTGTTGCATAGTATGTGCTAGATGGTAAAGAATAATGTTGGTTGCTTCTGCATTCTCACAGAATCAGTTACCTGGAAGGTGAAAGATTGACAGGAAGAGAAAGAGACAGATGGGTACATGGGCTGAAACTGAAATGGTGTGTGTGCATGCAAACAAATAGCTTTCCTTGTTACCTGCTATATATAGCAAACAAGTAAAATGGTTTATTCATTCCACTTCTGCCAAGGGAGTATGATATCTAGGGAAAACGCCCCTAAGATCAACTGAATTATTCTTATAGATTCTCAGCAATGATTTCCAATAGCTATCACTGTTCCCTTCTCCTGGGGACAGCAGGGCTGCCACAGTAACAAATAAAAGCCATAGAATCAGGAGAGACTCAAAAGAGTTTCACTTCAAATTAGATGCAAACAAAACACAGGCTGGAGTTACCCAGAACAGCCATAGACTCCATCAAGAGAGAATAGAGTTTAAATATGTCTGTGTGCCATTACTGGGCCTCCTGGTGGTGGGAAGATAAAAAAGAGTTGGCTTTTCTACCCCACATCTCTCTCCCTTTAAAGGGAACTCAAAGTGGCTGACAAACCTTCTATTCTTCTGCTCCCAACAGACACCCCGTGAGGTAGGTGGGGCTGTGAGAGCTCATAAAGAGACCTGTGACCAGCCCAAGGTCACCCAGCTGGCTTCATGGAGGAGCCACTACACCAAACTAGCTCATTTGAGCACTTACACAAACCATTGTTTATTCTGTCTGGAGGAAACTCCCACAGGTCATAAAAAGTACGTTATGGCCTGCAATGCATCACAGCACCACAGCCTGGATTCCCCACAAACTGCAGAGTTATGTTGAAGAACAGTATTACTAAAAAGAAATTAATAATGCAATGGGACTTACAGAGTACCTCCAGGCACGACTAAAGCTCCAAATTCCCCATGCAGCCGCTTTCTGTTGACCTAATGGGACAATGGAGGGAGCGGCTGTATCCTCCCTCCAGAAAAGGGAAAATGCAAAGTAAAAAGCTGCTATATTAAGCAGTGGCTTTCTATCTCACACTTTCCCTGATGCTGCTGTGCCGCTGCCGCTGCTCAATTGTCCCATGACCAATCACATGGCTGCTGGGTCCACAGCAGCTGTGAAGCTTTCCCCCATGTCTGGGGACACCAACAGAACTGGCTCCTTGGAGAACTTTAAAAGCAAAAATGATAAGATCACAAACAAAAAGGATGATTAAATACATGATTTTAGCTGTACAAGGCTTAATTGCTAAAAGATGGAAATTTGGAGAATTTAAAAATAAGATTCTGGTATGATAAGATATGGAATGTTTTTGATTGAAATAAGGATAAATGGGAAAAAGTCTTACATAGTCAAGAACAAGAATGAGAATAATTTATTTTGCTGCTATCAAAGACTGAAAATAAAAGTGCACCTTCAAAGGAAATTTTATCCCTAGTAATATAAGGGGTCATTAAATCTTTCATTATAGTTTACTTTTACATCCTATGAAAAGAAGTATAGTGACAGAGTATTGTTTATAAGGTTGGAAGAATTGTTAATCGCCACTGTAATACATGTGAATTTTGTATATGTGTATGTTTTGTTCAGTCTGTTTTTGCTTTGATATCTTTTCTCTCAGTTGTAAATTGTGTAAAATATTATGAGGAGGAGGAGGAAGAGGAAGAAGAAGAAGCAGCAGTCAAAACAGCAAAAGAAAGAAAGAAAGTCTCCAACCTTTGTCACACAGGCAAAAGTAATCCAACTCACCAGAGTAAATCGCAGGCAGGAGTCTCCACTCAAAAAACGACTTTGGCTGTATCTGACTATGGTTACTTATTTTGCTGTTCTAGAATATTCCAGAATATAGTATGGCCGTTCTGGATATTCCTCAATCTGCCCTCAAATCAGACCTGAATGGTGGAAGGGGAATGATAATTCAGAACAGCTTATATTGAAAACTCACTTTAAAAACAATTTGGGAAGGATAGGGGCTTTTTGGCAATGGGGGTCAGTTCTAGGCAGATTGCAGGAATGCATTGTTCACACTCTGTTCTGCTGGAGCTGTCTCTGAGCTGTTCCCAAATTTTACCTGGAATGGACAGGTAGAGTGTCGGGAATGTTCTGGGGGCCATGCAAACAGAAGGCTAGAATGCAAATGGCTCTGATTGTTCCTAATATTGACCAGCGTGGGATGGTTTTCAGAAAAGTGCAAATTCAGCCTATGACCAGACTACAGAATTAAGCTGGATTAATTTCTTACTGCCAGCTCTGCTACATGTGTCAACCCAGCCTCCCTCAACCCTTCAAAGTGGAACACTTCCCAGTAAGAACACAAGAACATAAGAGAAGCCCTTCTGGATCAGGCCACAGCCCATCTAAACCAGCATCCTGTCACACATAGTGACTCACCAATTGCCCATGGGCATCTCAAGCAGAGACAAGGACAACAAACCTTCTCCTGCTCTCAAATCCTAGCAAATGGCCTTAGAAATATCCTGTTTGTCCACGGCCTGAAATATGTACTTAGGCATCCAATGTAGTAGCTATTGATACATCTGTCATCCATAAATTTGTCTGACCCTTCCTTAAAACCACCTAGGCTGATAGCTGTGACCACCTCTTCTGGCAACAAATTCCATAGATCGATGACTTTCTGAGTGAAGAAATACTTCCCCTTGTCTGATCCGACTCTCCTACCCATCAGCTTCATAGGGTGCCCCCTGGTTCTAGTGTTGTGTGATAGAGCAAAGAAATGTTCCCAATATTCTACCACCCTTTGCTTTCCTTCTGAACTCAGCCTGTCTCCTCCACTGAACTTCTCCCCTCCCAAGGCCAGGAGAGGTACGTAAAGAAAACTATAGATTTCATTGAGTCTTTGTAGGCCCATTAGTTCAGCTAACAGCTTTCCTTTGTTAAGAGGCTCTGCAGGGAAGGGTAGAAGCGGCACTCAGTGATCCTTAAGCGGGGCTTGGCGGAGAAGACCATCATGCCAGTTATTACTAAGGTTAGAAGAGGGCAAATAGGCACATAAACTGTAGTAGTGGAAGAGTGGGCACCTTTAAAAACAGAACCATTCAACCTGAGCACAATTTTCAGATAAAGTGACTGGTTTTGAAAACAAGGCAGAAGGGAAAGTGAATAAGACACCATCAAACATTTCATGTAGCCTCTGCAACTCTTCACTTTTCAGAATATTGCCTGGCTATCAGGAAACTGAGGCTGCATTCATACATATAATTAATAACAATAACAACAATAATAATTGTGCTTCATATTTCTGGGCTTAATCCACACTGAAGACCAAAAAATTCACTTCCAAAATTGTCTTTCTTTTAATATGGATTAATGGTGGAATGCGAAGAAACTTTTATAAGCTCTTTCTGCACAAGCCCTTAATCCAGATTAAGAGCTCATGTACCTCAGATGTATGCTTCTGTATCTACAACTGGCCCTGGTCACACCCAAAAGGGGGGGAAAGCGAAGAGAAGGCTCGGGTCTATCACAGAGAAAAGTGTGAGCAATGCGGACTGAAGCAAGGACAGCCTGAGGATGACCTATAACAATCAAGGTATGAACAGAACTGGCACGACCTCAGTTTGAATTATGAATAGGACACCCTGTCTCATATAGGTATAACCAGGGGCATAAAGGCAAATCACGGAGGCCCTGCCAGAGGGACCAGGGCCTTGAGGCAGAACACAGGAGGCATGCAACTCCTATGTTTGGGATCACCTGGGGAGGGGGGGGGATGCTTTTCAGTGGTGCATCCTAGAGTGCTGTCAAAAAGCATCCCTCCAAGCCCTAGGCTAGAAACTTTTGTTCCTTGCCTTTAGAGGCACAGGGATACAGCTGCAAAGCTCACATGAACTTCACAGCTGTGGTCTGAGCTAATCCAGATCAGGACCATTAGTGCAGACAACAGTGATCCAGCTCACGTCTCCCAAAAATCTGAATCAATAGACCAGGCTACTCTGGACCCGCTGGTCCTGGATCAATAGAGGTAAATGCAGAAAGGGCCATAGTTGACTCTAAACCCTATCTTACCTACTGGGTTAATTTTGTTCTCGTCTTCAGTATATTTATAACTCTCTCAACCACAAGGCATAAATAACATACAGCAGCCCCTTATTAGGGCAAGTTGATGAAATCTTTGAAACCTGCTCTTTAAATGAAATATCTTACACCAAGGGTGTTTTTCCACTGTCACTAGAAGTACCCATTAAGTACCCATTAATGGGTACTTAATGGGTACTTTTAGTGACAGTGAAAAAACACCCCAAATCCCCATTGCCATACAATACCATTGCTGATGCTGTTACTGCAGTTTTTAATGAACTTAGAAATTCTGTAAATTTCATAAAAGTTTAATCTCCCATAGTTCTTCCTTGTACAAAATGAGGGAGTGTTGCATTAAGTGCAGGCAAAGGGCAGACTCTGTTTATGGGACTCAATCATATTTGCATTCTTAATTCTTGTCTCCTAGCTGTGGTCCTGAGGTTGAGTTCAAATAATTCCATTCCAGATTGTTGCTGGTATCTGGTTCTCTGAAGTCTTGACATCTTGTAAAATTAAAAAGTTAATTTTATCACTTCATATAGTTGTTTAGTATGTAGAATTTTGTTTTCTGTATTTCTTTTTGTGCTTTCACATAAATATCCCCTGGTTTATTTTACATGCTGCCCTGGAAATTATGGTGAGGCCTTTGATCCAGATCTATTGTAGACCTGATACTGTATATCAGGTCTACAAATCAGACCAAGGGCTGTATTCTGGATCACACATGGCATGCTTTTGTGATCCAGAATTATTGACAGCCATCATTAAAATCACCCTCTGATGCCTCAAGGCTAGGAACTACTGTAGTGGTGTGCACAAATGCAATTGTTAACTTTTGATTTGATTCAAATCAAATATTCGAACGTCTGAATTCGTATGAATACAGAAAAAATGAATGTATTAAAATTCAAACTGATTCCAATACATTTGTATATATTCATACAAATATCTGATATAAATTTGATATGAACGTTGACAACATTCATATGTATCTGTATGCACCCTTTTTTATCCCATACACATCTGTATGTAATACGTACATATCTGTACAAATATGAATGTCTAAATTATTCAAACAAATTATTTGAAATATTCGTATTCATTCAAATATTAAAAAAACACAAATGTCTGGATGTTTGATTTGAATTTGTCACGGGGTGAGGGTGGGGTGGAGTGCGTAGCTGTGAAGCTCCTGTGAGTTTCACAGTCTCAGGGAGGCTGGAACTGGATTAGTGCCATCAGTGCAGAAGATGTTGATCCTGCCCTTGCCTCCCCATGATCCAGATTAGTAGATCCAGTAAATCTGAATCTACTGATCCAGATCTACTGCTCCTCAGTGCAGAAAGCATTCCTGATCCAATTACCTTTTTCCTTTTCTGCACAAATCAGAGCTAGTGTGTGGTTTGATGGGTAATTTGGAAGGTCTATAGGAATACTAATGGACTTTCTTAGATAGGTGCAACTATGAAAGGAAGAAGGAAAGAAGAAAAGAAAGCAATCCTAGCTAAAATTCCTCTGCTTCCTCTGTATTAGTAAGAGTAGTTTTAACAGCCAAAAAATTCTGTAAAATTAATATGTGGGGACTGTTTGTTCCCTTCTAATGACTCAGTCTTTGGGCCATCTGATCACCGAGAGACAGAAAATGTGCCTTAATTAATTCATGCTTTCTGTCCCCAACTCATATTTTTAGATGGTATGTTGTGTGCATTTCATATCTCAAAGCTTGATGTCTCTCAACCTGAGTATGTTGTTATATAGTTTAGTATTGTTAAAAATTTATTTTCCCTCCTAATCTGTCACTATGCACTTTTAGCTGAGAGCATCTGTTTAAATAATTTAACAATGCAGTAACAGCTGGAAATTTCTGACAACACTCCTCCTAAAAGCCCTAGTCCCAAATGCAGTTTCTGTTTAGATTTCATGGGATCTATTCCCCCTTCCCCACCTCAGTTATCCATTTTATTGCACCTTTGGGAATTCAAACCTTAGCAAGTTGATTAAACTTTTACATCAGAAGGTGTAGGTCAGTAAAGTTTTAGACTTCCCTGTTATTACCGTTAGCAAGAAAAAGCGGCCTTCTTTTCAAAGTCCTTCACTTAAGACTCAGCCTCTTTGTCTTATATTCTCAGTGAAAAATGTTTTATAATGTGTACTTGAAATGGCAGGAAAGTCCTTCAGGGTTGCCACTTTGCATCAGGTACTCACTAGATCTACAGGAAAGGACTGCAGTTGATTGACCATTCATATATTTTGCACATAAAATTGAAGCATCTCTGAGTAGAGAGATGTTTGTATGAAGTCAGATGAAGGAGTTGAAAAGACCAGTGATATAGGCTAGAAACGTACATGAATGTTTTTTTGACATTTGATTCGTAACAAATCGGATGTTAGAAAATTCATATTCATCCGAATAGATCCCCTTAATGCGGCAGGATTCCATTCAATATGAATGTATTCATACAAATTTCTACAAATATCCAATACAAACAAATATGTATCGATACATATCCGACATGAACGCATAGGCATCCAATATGTATCCGATCCAATATGTATACGGATCTACCCACCCCAGTCCTTCCGCACATGCGGCGGAAGGACAACTTAGAGATGGATTTGAGGTGGGTGCTGTGTGGACGCACAGTGCCCACCTCACATCTGTGTCCTGGGGCCCCTCCCCCGGCCCGCCATGTTTGGCTCCGACAGAGCCAAGCATGGCGAGCTGGGGGACTCTGCTGTCGGGGCTCACCCTCACCCCAGAAACAGCGGATCGCCACTTCTGGAGCCAGGGGGAGCTTCTCCGAACCCCTCCCTAACCCTCCCAGGGGAGAGCCTGTGTGATCCCCTCCTTACCTCTTTGGCATCGCCCCGTTTCTGACCAGGGAATCCCAGGAGGATGCACACCTGCGTGCTGCACGCCTCCTGACTGGCCAGGGCTGCTTCTGGCAGCTCCTGCCATCTCCTGCAAGTGCAGATATTGCTTCCCAGAAGCTATCCCAACTTGTACTAGCAGGCCAAGAGTGAAAGGGCACCTGGTTCAAAATGAAATTTTGAATGTGCCGAATTTTGATGTTCAAATTTGAATAGAATGTCCCGTGTATGGACGCGTACAGATGTGTATGGATGTTGGGAAGATGCATACATGCATCTACACATCTTGTTGACATTTGTAAGTACAAATTCAAATCAAACATTCAAATGAATAGATTCAAATTTGCTTAATTTGAATTGAATTTTGTTAAATTTAAATAATTCAAATCAATTTGAATTTTCAATTCTTTGAATAAACTCGATTAGAATGTCAAAAAAACATTCTTGCACATCCCTAGTTCTTACATCTCTGATATTTATAATAACACTAAATTGTAGCCTTCCTTCATGCTTAGTTAATGGTTTCACTATATGAATATCCTAAACTAGACTAGGGGTGTGCACAAATGGGGTTGGGTTGCATTTAATTTGTATCAAATCAAATGTAAAAAAATCTGTATTCATTCGAATAGAT
Source organism: Aspidoscelis tigris stejnegeri (assembly GCA_023333525.1). Taxonomy (NCBI): domain Eukaryota; kingdom Metazoa; phylum Chordata; class Lepidosauria; order Squamata; family Teiidae; genus Aspidoscelis; species Aspidoscelis tigris. The sequence goes on from JALMGA010000001.1 coordinate 14,219,435, forward strand.
CCCATTCGAATATGGTAGGATTCTATTTGATACGAATGCATTCATACAAATTTGTACAAATATCCAATGCATATGTATCCAATACATATCCGAGCATCAAATCTGTCATGAATCCACCTTGAATCTGCTATCAATCCCTGTTGAATGCATTCTGGATCAATTGCAGATGTGACTGGTGCAGCCGCTATCCCACCTCCTCGGTTCATGAATGTTCTGAAGCATTTGTATGAGTGTCCTAAAACATTCGTATTCGTATGGATGTCACAACATTCAATTCATATATGAATGTCCGAATTCATCCAAATGCATATGAATATCGAATGTTATGAATATTCTTGCATATCCCTATTACATTTTAGTATAGTGATTAGGGAGCCGGACTCTTATCTGGGAATACCGGGTTCGGTTCTGCCTTCCCCCATGAAGCCAGCTGGATGACCTTGGGCTAGTCTCAGCTCTCTTCTGAGCTCTCACAGCCCCACCTACTTCACAGGGTGTTCTGTTGTGGGGAGAAGAATAGAAAGCTTTGTCAGCCGCTTTGAGTCCCCTTAAATGTGTGAAAAAAGGTGAGTAGAAAAGCCAACTCTTCTTCTTTTTCTTCTTCTCTCATTCCATACTTCTTCAGTATTTTTTCCATGTGAGCTGGGCACTTTCTTCAACTCATAAGAGAATGTGCTAATGAGCAAACAAAGCAAAGTTCAAATTAGGTCCATTAGCCTCGATATGCCATTTCACTCAGAGTACTTCTGCTTCCCGAATGACTCATTGCATTTTATCTCGTAACTTTTCCTGCTAAGGCAGTTCTTAAAAATGCATGGCGAGGAGAGATTTTGTCCAGTGTTTACTATGGATTGGGATTTCTGTTTCAAATGACATTTATTCTCTTTTTCTCCTTAAAGCCTTTAGGGATAAAAATGGGCTTCTGCGGTTTGAAAAAAAAATTGAGGAATCATTTGCTCAGTGCAAGTTCCCCCACTAAAAATGAGCTTATTGATTAAACTTCAAAAAAATGTTAGCAAAATATTTCACTTGCTTTCAGCATGAGAGAGCAAAAGGGACCCAACAAAGGCTGCTTCCGCATGCCACGTGTTAGCATGGAACAAAGAACTCATGTTTTGCCCGAATCAAATGATTTGGACCAAGGCAGTAGCAAGTGTGCCAGCAACCATCCACATGATGGCTGCCGGTCCCAGTCTAAGTTGAAATGACAGGATCAAAGTTTTAGGCCAGAGGCATTGTCACAATGCACCACAAATGGCCCATTTATGGACCCTTTTCCAGAGCTCTGTTCCCTTCTGGACTAATCAAACCATTCACATGCCAGACAGCTGCACCAGCCCACAATTGGGAACTCTTTGGAGACCATTTTATGTTGGAGCATAAATTTCATGTCAGGGAGTGCTCCAAGGGTAAACCCAGTACAGCTAGAGCGTCCTCCAGGAGTGCGATGTGCACAGATGTTGTTTTTTGCATTTGAATTCTATTTGAATCAAATGTCAAAACATTCAATTCAATTCAAATGTTTAGAATCCAAATGCAACAAAATCCAATTCAAATCGAATACATTCAAATCTATTCATTTGAATGTTAGATTTGAGTCTGAAGATATGAATGTCAACAACATTCGTATTTGAAGATACGGATGTCGACAACATCCATATGTGTCATACGTATCTGTACGCATTTCATACCCAAATGCATACAGATATGTATCTGTACATTCAAATGTTTTGAATCATTCGAACAAATGTTTTGGAACATTTGAAATTTGTTCGAATGTTTAAATTCGAATATGTAGACATTCTATGTGAGTTCAGATGGCCGCATTCAATCGAATTCTATCAAATTTCAAATGTTTAGAACATTTGTGCACATCCCTACCCAGGAGGCACAGTCTACCAGGGACGGCTCTACTAAGAGGATCCTCTGTTTCCTGGCAGCAGCTGACCCTGTCCATAAGCACTGTGAGGAAGATGGAGTGGACAAGAGGCAGCAGGCTGCACTCTGCCATCTTGCTCCCAGCAGTAGCCCTCCCTCTTCCAACTGCCATCATCCAAGGCTGAGAACCATCTTGCCTGAGAGGAGTGGAGAAGAGGCAGCAGGCTGGGCTCTGCCATGTTGCTCCCAGCAGTGCCCATCCCTCTTCCAACTGCTCCCATCACAAAATGGCAAAGAGACTACGGCAGCCGATCCACCAGTTGAGAAAACATCTGTTCCTGAGGCTGAGCAGGACGGGGTTGAATAGATGCCAGCTGACCATCTCTACCTTCATCTGGTTTGTCATCAGTGAAGAGAAAATTCAAAGTAAAGAGAATAGGAAAATTCCAGCAATAAGAAATGAACAGAAGAATTGGAGCTGAAGAGCTCAAGCGCTTGCTTTTTGCTGTTCCCTGTTCCCTTCCACACCATTTTCCTTTTGTTTCTTGTCTCTTTAGATTGCAAGCCTGAGGGCAGGGACCTGTCTAAGATTAATATAATATTGTAACCCGCCCTGAGACCTCTGGGTATAGGGTGGGATACAAATACAAATACAAATACAAATACAAATACAAATACATACATACATACATACATACATACATACATACATACATACATACATAAATGCTGTTTCAAATGTAATAGGTTTCAGTGTTTCTTACTGAGACGAGTAAGATGGGCATGATGGTGATTTAGAGCTGTGTTCTCACCTCTGCTCTCGCCTTTTGATGCTAGCATGAAGGATGTGCACAATTCTTTTTTTTTTTGTATTCTATTCATATTGGACTGAATGCAAGAAGATTTGTATTTGTTTGAATAGATCCCCTTCGAATGTAGTAGGATTAGAATTTGACATGAATGTTCAATCCCATTGGAATCCCATACGAACTACATATGAAGCTTCATACAAATGTATCAAAACATTATGTTTGAATTTGTACATCAATCTTTGAATGTCCCAACATTTGATTTGAATTCAAATGTCCGAAGTCAGACAAATTTGTACAAATTTTGAATGTTATGAATATTTGTGCAGATCCCTACTAATATACTTATGTGGAGTAAATCTTCCTTTTACAGCAGTTTGTTTGTTTTTACTAATTTTTAATAGAATGGTCAGTCTAGTTATTTGTCTTTCTACAAGTGTCCCCTTTTAAAGTTGCATATGGCATTGACCTGAACGGCATGCCTCCCTTGGCTGTTGACCCACAAGCCCCTTCTTCCATTACCAATTGAGCAGCTTGCTAAAGAGTCCCATAAAGTCTGAGCTGAGCTAGACATCGATATTCAAGTGGGAGACACAGTTCATCTGTCCACCTGTCACCTTAAATCTCTCCGCCTCTCCAAGAAATTGGGCTATTGCTTCATTGGTCCTTTAAAAGTTATTGCTTCATTCAGTTCTGGTTCCGTTTCCTCTCAGGTTGCCTAAACATCTGAAAATTCATCCCATTTTACATCACAGTTTCCTGCATGAAGAATTCTTCCCTTCTCTTCTCAGGGTCTCTGGCCTCTGCCTCCCCTGTCATGGTTGGCAAACATGAACATTCTCAGATTTCTGACGTCCTGGATTCCTGTATTTCTCATGGCAGCCTGCAGTATCTGATTCACTGCTTAGGCTAGCCTACCTCTTGGCATTTTTGGTTTGTTGCTAAAAATATTAATCCTAAATGTTTGCTTCATGCTTTTCATGCTTGCTTCCCTGACAAGCCTGGTCCCCTATCCTCCCTCTCCACTTGCCTATCTTGGCTTCACTTACAGTAGGGAGATATCTCACTTGGGATATGGGATAATGTCAGAACGTGAAAAAACACTCTGATGGCATTTTCCACATACCTCCCACCATGTGGCTACCAAGCACACCTATCCACAATGTTTCCTTCCTGGTGCTCTGCCCACTCTATTTCAACAGTTCTGAGCACCCCAATTTTAAAAAGACATTGACAAACTATAGCAAGTCAAAGGAGGGATACCAAAAGGTTGGTGGTCTGGAAACCATAGACCTATTCATACGAGGGCTGACAGAACACATGAAGGATGCCTTGGGATGAAGCATTCACTCCTCTGGGCAGGCAGTTCCGTTTGGAACCACCCCAGCCTGTCCCAAGGCATTCTACACCTGGCCCAGGGCATACGGAGCCATCCTGAAGCTGCTCAGGGAAGAGAGCGTTTGCATGCTCCTTCCCTGACAGCTGCAGGCCCCACCCCAGGCCTGTCTGGATTGGGTCTGAGTGGGTGCCCAGGGGGGTTCCTGCAGGCCCTAGGGGACTCAATCCGGTCCCCTAGAACTCACAGGAATCCAGGGAAGGACCATGAAAGGCCTGCTAACCACTGGGTCAAATTCAACCCAGTGGCAGATAGGCCTGGGAGTGAGGTCCTGCCCCCTTGCCTATGTGTGAAGGGGAAAGCGTCCCTGTGTGTCCTAGCCTGAAAAGGTCTCAGGTTCCACAAGGAATGGTTGAATGATCTAGGAATATTTAACCTGCAGAAGATCAGACTGAGAGGAGACATGATATCAGTCTTCAGGTATATGAAGGGCTGTCGCAGTGCAGAGGGACCGTCCCTATGCTTACTTAGACAAGGACTAGAAACAATGGCATGAAACTTCAAGGGAGTCAATACAGATTTGATGTTAGAAAAAAAACTTTCCTGGCAGTGAGGGCAATCAGTCAGTGGAATAGCTTCTCCTTTACTGGGCGTATTCAAGCAGAGCCTGGACCTACATCTGTCTGGGATGGTTTAGGAAATCCTGCATTGAGCAGGGGGTTGGACTCAATAACCCTAGAGGCCTCTTCCAGATCTAGAATTCTATGATTCTAAGAGTTGAAGAAAATTGCTGATTTCCAGTCTATTTCCTGCACCCTCAAAAAGAGTTTTACAGCTTTGATGCTAGTGACTGACGTGCACCAATATTTGTAACATTCAAAATTTGTATGAATTTGGCCGACTTTGGAGATTTGAATTTGAATTGAATGTTTTGATACATTTGTATGAAGCTTTGCATGGGATTCATATGGGATTTGTATGCAATTTGCATGGGATCGAACATTCATATTGAATTTGAATCCTACCACATTTGAAGGGGATCAATTTGAATGAATACTAATTTTCTTGCACTCACTTCAATAAAAATAAAATGCAAATGCAAAACAAACAAACAAACAAAAAAACCAAAACATCTGTGCACATCCCTAGATATTAGTCCTGATGGTAATTCAGGGTAGTATGCCTCCAGAAGTCAGCTTCTGGGGAGACACTGAGAAGATCAAACAGAGTTCTTATGTCCTGATGCTGGATCTCCTTGTGTTGGCCACTGTAAGAAAAGACTGCTGGAGTAGGTGGGCCATGGGTCTTATCCAGTGGGACACTCCTTGAGTTTTAGTGATGGCAACTGTACACAGAGTCTGATTTTTCAGTTTGTATTTTCTTGAAGACCACTAGCTCAGAAACTCAAGGGCAAGGCTGTCATGTTTTCAATCCATTTGTGGGCTTCCCGGAGGCATCTAATGTGCTATGGCAATATGAACATTTGGCCTGATTCAGAAAGTTTCTTCAAGTGTTATTACATCCAGGAAGGGCCTTCTAATCCACCAGTGTGGGTAGAAGAACAGACGGAAAACTTTCCTCCAGTGAATTCCATGCTATTTGCTTCTTTAATTACCCAAGTCAAGGTTTTCCGTTGCCAAGAATATCTCATAAGCTTTGAGTTCTAAAAGATTGCTCAGTTGAGAAATAAAAGGGGGGGAGTTGAGTTAGTCAAGAATCTTACACCTATCATCTAATCTTGTTCAAACACTGAAATTCAAGATGTCTGTAATCAAAGAAGGCAAAAAGATCTGATTATAAAACTCTATTTAAGTATCATGAGTAGTTTGAATACGGCATTCTGATTTCTCCAGAAGGAGGAATTAGCCCACAGTGACCTGGCAGCTGAGGAAACAGAAGGATAGTTCAAAGCTGTCTTCTTATACGAACGTCTGTTAGAAAGTTTTGTTTCAAGACTCCCAGCTGAGGAGTTAAAATGAGGATGGTAGTGGAAGACCTCACTTCTCCTTCTTGAACTATCTATCAGCTTCTAAAGTTCAACAGCCGGGAACCCTTTGTCAATATGAATAAATCATGACATGTGCTGGTTTGCATATATAATAAGATCTGGCATTTCTGAGCACAATGCTGGAGGCACCGACTTCTTAGGGGAAAAAAATGTCTTTTGTGACTCTGGATGCATAGCAACCCAGTGGAAGAGCAGCCTGTCTGAGGATTTGGAGGCGAGGAAGATGGCACATACTTTAAGAGCTGCAAAACAGATATCTTTCCTTTTCTAGTTTTAACATTGTTATTCTTTGTTTTTCCATATAGTTGAAAGAGAAATTCATTGAGATCGCTTGTAAATGCATTTACACAAAAACACAACACAACAAAATCCAAACTCAGAGGCGACTATATTAGAAATTCACTGTACTCTGAATTCTGCAAGTTGGTTTTGCGATAAAAAGTTTTTCCTTCCTTCCTTCCTTCCTTCCTTCCTTCCTTCCTTCCTTCCTTCCTTCCTTCCTTCCTTCCTTCCTTCCTTCCTTCCTTCCTTCCTTCCTTCCTTCCTACCTACCTACCTACCTACAAAATGTGCTTTGGGGGCCAAAAGGATAAGCAAACATGCTTTCAAGATAGATGTGGCAATAGTACTTTAAAATATTGATGCTTTTATACTCTATCTCTCTTATTTTAGTTGATTGTTCTATTGAATGAAAAAAATCCAAATATTCTTCAAATTAAAATACATAAGATATATGGGCATTCCCTCTGACCCAGCCAACTAGGCAGGAAAAAAACACTTTGGAAAACAGGAAGCTTGCAGAGAAAAACTTATTCTGGGATATCAGAATATACCATAGCAGAATAAGAAAGCAATGTCTGCATGCAGTCTTTATCAGCAACATGTTCAGTGTTAATATTCCAAGGCTTTGCAGAACATAAGGTTGCATCCACATAGGCACATGGACAATCTTTGAGAAAGCTGTGGAGCAGGGCATCCACATTTTTTTCAGCCCCATTTAGCTCTTATGTGCATACACTGGTTTATAATTGATGTCTGAATCATTGCTGGCACCCAGAACTGATTCCAGTGGCTGATGCTGGCTGATGCACACAGCAATTTCACCCACAGCCATGTTTTCCTTACCACTGTGGGGTCATTCATTTCTCATCTTAAGGTGAGAGGCCATTTGGATGAAGCAGTAGAAAATGTTGACTTCACCTTTGATTACTTCCTCAGTGAAATCAACATAAAAGTACAATATGTTTCTTGAGTATGTGCAGAAGGAAGCTTATTCACTGCAGTGGTTTTCTCTTTGTCCTGATGATTGAGTTTCATGTAACCCATTCTCCCTGTATTCTGGACACTTTGGCTGCTTCCATACTAGGCAGGTGGAGCAGCCCAGGATCCCAATGGAATGCTCCAACCACATTGCTGACCATTCTACTAGGTGGATGTGACTTCTGTGAAGCACTGTGTCTGCGTGGGATAAGTTGTTGGAGTGATCTATGCCATGAAAATGATACCTGGCCCCTGTCCACACGCAAAAGACTGGCCTGGTTCCAGCATGCTGGAATGCTTTGGAGACCACTTTCAATTGGAGCACCTTTTCTGGAAAAAGCTCTTCAGACAGAAGTAGGAGGAGGAGGAGAAGGAGTTGGCTTTTCTACCCTGCTTTTCTCACACATTTAAGGGGATTCAAAGTGGCTGACAAAGCTTTCTATTCTTCTCCCCACAACAGAACACCCTGTGAGGTAAGTGGGGCTATGAGAGCTGAGAGTTGTGACAAGCCCAAGGACACCCAGCTAACTTCAAGGGGAAGGGCGGAATCAAACTCAGTATTCCCGGATAAGAGCCCAGCTCCTTAACCACTAGACCAAACTGGTGCACAGTCAGTCCACAAATGTAGGCTGCAGCAGCTGCCATGAGCAAGTGCAAGAAAGTCTGCTACTCCCCACGTTATGGTTTGCAGGCTTTCCTTGAGGTTCACGAAGCACTGGCAAATCTTCCTTTGACCCAATCCATGTTAAACATCAGGGCTGCTGCACCTGTTTGTGCCCATGTCTAGTACTTGGATCACTGGACCAAGTGTGTGTATCTGAGAGAAAGAGACACATCTGTCAATCTGAGACATAAAAATTGTTGTTGTTAATGAAAGTGTCCTCTCCAGCGTGGGCAGCAGTCATGAATCAGTGGCAGCTCATGAGCATCTACACATTTATTTATTATTTAGCCTATGACAAACTCAGATAGGCTGCATCCCCAAAAGACTTATTTGCCTCTCTAGTCTCCCTCTACTGTCACTCTATTCGAGTGGACTTTAAAAGTGCCATGCACTACCGGAATAAGCGCCCACTGTAGTAATCGCAATACGCCACAGTCCATAGGAGTCTCAGAAAAATGCACGTTTAAAACACACCTTCCATCCCCATGGAAGCATGTTTTCTTTGCCTGCATTTTTTTCTCCCCACAGTTCAAAAAGTGATTGAAGTGCTTTAAATAAAGCCAATCCAGCCCCTGTTCAAAAGTGGCTGGTTTGATTCAAACCAAACCAAGGGACTCGTTAATACAAACAGCTCAATCAACCCATTTGTATTTGACATTATTTTGCCCTTTAATGGAAAAAATAGCAGGTTTTTTTAAAAAAAAGACGTTTAAAATATTCAAAAAATATTTTAATCCCTCCCCAGTCCCTCACACGCATCTGTTGTGTGACCTTACCTCATAAGCCATCACTGATTAATGCCTTCCTGCTATGGAAGATGCAGGTTTGTTAAAGATAATGCTCCCTTCCCATGCCCCCAAATCAAATCAGATCAAATGCATATGTTGAAAACCATTTATTGGTTGTATGGACAGCTTTTAGATTTATCACAGAGATAAATGCTGTTATATGCCTTTGGCTCTGATATGTTTATCAGTCTCCTCTTTTCCTCATCATAGAACACTGAGGCATTAAATTTTCTATGGCTTACAATTTCTTAACACATCCCCTGGTTTAAAATTTATGTATGTATGTATGTACGTATCCCACCCTACACTGGAAGGTCCTGGGGTAGGTCATAATAAAATGTAGGATGGGATGGTTTAGGAAATCCTGCATTGAGCAGGGGGTCAGACTTGATGGCCCAAGAGGTACCTTCCAGCTCTATGATTCTAATTATAAAAACAGATTGGCCAAAATCTGACAGTTCCTGAATGGGAAGGGAATGAAGTTCCCTCAGGCAAAGGCCAGGACAAAGAGGTGCACCTTCACCATTCATCTGAACGCATACAAGGAGTGTGCCTGTTGCATCTCAGGTGGGAGATTATTCCATAACCTGGGGGCTACAACCAAGAAGGCTCTCCCACATGTTCTTACTTTCATCACTAATGAAGGTGGTGGGGTCACCAAGAGGGCCTCTCAGGCATATTTTAGGGCACGGGCAGGTGCTTAGATATTCAGGGCCCAAATAAAGCTGTGGAAACACTAATCTGTACTCTTGTATTGGGAGTTCAGCTTTTTCAAAAGAGGCAGAGTGCTGAAGGCGGAAGGGTTAAACTTTCTAAAATACAATCAAAATGTCCAGTATTTTAGTTCTTTTGAAACTGCTTTTCAACAATCCTGGGAGCAGGCCTACATTATTCCCTTAAGTTCTAATCATAGGTAACCTTAGGTCCCTCTTTCTTACTCATTTTGTATTTATGTTCCCCATTTCTGCAAGGCATGCACTACGTTTCTCTAAGTATTTGTTTGCATTACATTTCATTTGTCACTGAAACTGTTTGCCCAGTCAGGTGCAATTACAGAAAATGATGCTGTAAGAGCAGGTGGAAACCATGCCTCTCAGAATGTTACATTACTGGAGACATAAGATATTTGCCACATATAGAATGCTGGGTATTTTTTATGGCTTGGATGCTCTGATGCCTCTGTTAGAATTATTACAGTTTGAGGAAGCTCAAGTACCGGGCAATTAATCAAGGTCCCATAATTAAAGCAACCTTGATTTAAGCAAATTATAATTGAAGCTTCACAGGAATCAATGGTTTAGACAAAAGTGCAAAGTCAGTAATGCATGCGGTTTATAAATGGATTCTTTCTTTCTTTTTATGATAAATGTTCCATGAAGTCACACCTTCCCTATCACTGTCACCATGGCCAGAAGTTCTGGTATTTCTGGTCCATTTCTTTCTTAATAGGCATTTTGAGTTCAAATGCAAATTAAGTATAGAAATCTCAAGATGGAGAAAGCTGAACTCATTGTGTTCTGCTTTGTTGTGTTATAGTGAACTTGGCTTAATGCTTCTGGAAAAATCCGCTCCATAGGTTTATTGTCACAGTGTATCACTGGATTGTTGTTGTTGTTTGCTTAAGTAAATTTTGAGCCAATTAGGGTGCTTCCACACAGACCGTTTAACACCCATTAAGCACACATTCCAATGTGCGCCTCCGCACACGGGTCGCTAAGTAGGACACTTCTGGCGAGGGGTGTCCGCACAGCGAGCCCGTTTTTAATGCGGAGTTTGGTGGCCAAACCCATTTGCTGCTGGAGCATCCGCATTAGCGGGGGCTAAATAGCACACTTCCGGTGGGTGCGTCTGCACCTATCCGGACTTAACGTGTGCTTAAAGGGTGTTTCTAGCACACCACATATCTAGTGGTTTTGCACTGTGAATCCGCATCCATTTTGGATGTGGCCGCACAACGCAAGTGTGCTAAACCAGGACCCTCCCCCAGCTTGCCATGATTGGCTCCCCGGAGCCAAGCCTGGCAATCCGGACGGGCTCCTAACTTTCGGCTCGCCCTCGCCCCAGAAGCGGCGGATCGCTGCTTCTGGAGCCAGGCCGAGCTTCCCTAAAGCCCGCCCTAGCCCATCCTGGGGGGAGTGCGGCGGATCCCCTCCTTACCTCTTCAGCGTCTCCCCGAAACTGAAAGCAGGTGCCCAGGATGCAGTGTGCCTGCGTCCTGCGCACCACCTGATTGGCCAGCGCGCAAGTCAGGGCAGCGCGCCTGCGTGGAACAGCTCCTGAGGGAAGGGGTTGCCAATGTGCTCTGCATCACCCTGTCCAATTTCCATCTCAACCATCTAATTGCAACAAGCGGAATCTGAAACAAGAATCCTGCTCTGAAGCAAGACCTGTTCCTTCCCTCCATAATACTCTCTTCTGTCTCCTCTGCTTCTCCCTCCTATTAATCACTGTTCTGAGGCCACTTAGCACAACAACAATACTATTCTTTACCTATACTTTCTCCCTTTACTTATCAGGAGTGGTTAAGGAAATTGTTGGCAGCTCAATTGTGATAAAAATTTTAGCCATCAATGTGGAAAGGATTTTATGCTTCATTAGACTTATTTTTGCATGAGCTTCCATGTTGTAGTGGCTTTTTGCTCTATCGGGCATTTTAAAACAACTCTTTTAACAGTTTTCAGCATGGCACGTTGTGATGGGAATACTATGCTTATATGCCATAACATAAGGCCATAAGAAGTATGCCACTGGATCAGAATGGGAGACCATTTAGCTCAGAAGTTTGTTCCCATAGAGGTCAACCAGGAAGACACAAGCACATGGCTTGTTCGGCTCACAGTCTCTCAACAGTTAACCCTCAGAGGCAGGGCACCTCCTATTACCAAATACTGTCACACTGCTATTAGGACAAGACCTGGCTTCCATTAGTTGATTCAAAACAATTTTGCAATCTTTGAAACCAGTAACCAACACAATATCTCATGGGAACAATTTCCAAAAGGTTCTTTATTCTACCTTCCAGACTAGTGGATAAAAATTTGCAGTGATATAAAAATTTGCAGCTTACCTGGCTGTGAAGTGACGACTCCTTGTCCCCACTCAAATGGAGGTCTGCAGCTTCCTCCTTGGCTGCTGTGATACTTCCATGGCATGCATGGTGAAGTGTGAGTCATGTGCAATCGGATAGCCAATGGGAGCTGAGTTGCAGGCTCAGCTCTCATTGGCTGTTTCTCGAACGGCGGGAAACTTTGAATTTACCTGACCCTGCAGAGTGAGTGTTTATCACTCCACAGCAGGTAAATCATCAGTAAAGGTGGCATTATGAGCCTCCCTAAAGCCCACCCTAGCCCACCCTGGGGGGAGCGCTGCGAATCCCTTCCTTACCTCGTCAGCGTTGCCCCAATTCTGAGACGAGGCACCCAGGATGCAGCACGCCTCCGTCCTGCGCACCTCCTGAGTTGCTGGGGCTGCTACTGGCGCCACACAGCACCCGTCTGCACAGCACCCGTCTCCAATCTGGATCTATGCCGCGTGTGCGGAGGCACGGGGCGAGGGGTGGATCCGGATCTACCGGGGATCTGGATGGTGAAACCAGTTCCCCTGGGATCCAGTTTTACTAAATCCAGGTGCAGTAGACCCAGGTTAATTAGCCCCTGTGCGGAAGCACCCTAAAGATTATTTGACAGCTAGATAGGAAAAAGCCTTTAAAAACCCAAGCTAAAATGCTTACTCTAACCACTAAAGGACAACCCTACACTTAAAATGAAAATAACCAGATTATGTAGCATATTAGGGTAAGCATAATTTAATATGAGAAGGTACATTCCAAAGATTGCAAGGATTCTGAGAGGTTAATTAAACTAGTACAAGGCTTGGTAAACAGCAAACTGTCCATGAGATACTTTGCAGTTAGGAAATTCAAATCACATGTTGGGAGTGTAAGATTAAAGAAAGAATTCTCTTATAATCATGAGAAAGTTTAAACCTGTGAGGACCAGCTATAGTCAGTTGGTTAATTCCTATCAAGAGTACCAAGAACACAATATAATTAAGCTTATAGGGTGTGTCCCCATGCACGTTTTGGTCCGGTACTGAAACCGGGCTCGGCATGGGGTTTCCCCGTGCATTTTCGATTTGGTCCGGCTTCCGCTGACTAAATCCCCCTCAAACCATGCCAGATCAGGACCAAATTTGGTACCCCAAAAAGCAAGCTTGAGCACAGTTTGGGGTCACAGCACGCATTGGTTAGTGAACCGAGACTGCGCATGGGGATGGTCCCGGGCTATTCGGGGAGGAGATTGGCAGTCATGTCATTTGGAGGTGGGATGAGCTTGCTTTCCTGCCCTGTGTATTGGAGATTGCAGCCGCTGACATTTTTTGGGAGTGGAAAAAATCCCAATCACCAAGGCAGGAAGGATAATGGCTTAATTTTTGTACTTTTTCCATGGAAAATATTCCACCCCCGTTTCCCAATCGCAAAGGCAGGCAGGATAATGGCTTGATTTTTGTTCCATTCCAAAAATTTTCAACCCCCCATTTCCTGATCACCGAGGCAATCTGAAAATGGCTTGATTTTCTCCCTTTTAAACTTGGTGGGCATTCTTGAGGTTCCCGGTGAAGGTGCACAAAGCTGCTCAAGCACCTAACTGCCGCTAAACCTCGTAGCGGCTTTTGGTCTTTTAAAATAATTTAGAAAATTATTATTAGTATTAAGCTTTATTTTAACATTTTTTCCATGCCTCCCAGCCCAGGCCTGGCTTTCTGTGCCACTGAGGGAGGGGGTGACATGACATTTGCTACTGGTGGCACAGGGATGGGCTGACGTCAAACCCTGCTTCCAATGAAGAGAGGGGGGTGGAAAGGAGGGGGTGCTGCTCCCCCATGCCAGGGTTTGGCATGGTTTGCATGGGGATGGGTGCATCTGCGCCCCACCCACACCCAGGCTGCATCACTAGGAATGGCATGGGGAAGTGCTGGGATCGATCTCAGACCCACTCCCGGTCCCATGCGTAACCATTCCGCACCAAACTATGTGCATGGGGACGCGGTAATAGTTGCTAAGGCCAGGAGCTAGCCATGGCATTTTGACAGAGAGTTGAGCGCAGGGTAAATTTTGCCTATTGGATCTTTGTAAAGTTTTGCTTCTTCATCCTTGGACTATAATGCTTAGTCTATATGTTAATTTTGTCTTTTTGTAAATTCTTTGTAATGTTTTATGGATGACTGCTTCACTCAAATGTGAAGAATTTTGTACATAATTTTCAAGTAAAACTTTTTACCTTTTTACCTTTCTATTAAACTTTTTACTTTTGAACTTCAACTTGCCTGGCGTGTCGACCTTAAAGGGTTGTTGTGCCCTCCTTCATGGTTAAGTTTTGCTGTCTTTGCCTGCTTGCCCTTCCTTAATAAGACTGGTACAAGCGATTTAAAGATCATTACATGGTGGCAAGGGTCTTTGGGAAAACCCTATGGCTGGGAAGTGGTGATTTTAAGGTTGTTACGGATATCTCATCTTTAGATAATCCAGACGCAAGATGTTATCCCCAGGATGACTCCAAAGCATCTGCACAGTACCAAAGCTGCAGAAAGATACAAATCAGTAACCATGAGTCTCCACCAAAGCAGAGTCCCAGAATAAAATTTATCTTTAAGGCTCAGTCTTACAAGCAGCAAGGATGAAGAGAAGATCGAATGAAGCTTCTCCTTTGGCATAGCAAAGCGAAACTGGAATGGACATCGATTCAAAATGTAGTTGCAAACTCCAAAGTGAAAACATCAGCTTGCAGATCATAATGTGTGGGAAGGCTGGATGGAAAGGAGGAGGAGGAATGTTGGCTTTTCTACCCCACTTTTCTCACCCATTTAAGGGAACTCAAAGCGGCTGGCAAAGCTTTCTATTCTTCCCCTCACAACAGAACACCCTGTGAGGTGAGTGGGGCTGTGAGAGCTCAGAATAGAGCTGTAACTAGCCCAAGGTCACCCGGCTGGCTTCATGGGGGAGTAAAAACCCAGTATTCCAATGTAAGAGTCTGGCTCCCTAACCACTACACCAAACTAGACCAAGCCATGCTCACCTGCTACCTCAGGGCTATTTTTATGAAACTGAACAAGGGCAATTAATGACATGAGAAGAAACTTTCCTAGGGGCATGGCATAAATATGTGACCACTGTGAAAAAGGTTTGTAGCCACCTCTTTATCTCTTCAATGCAAGGAGTGAAAGTTCTTAGTCTTGGGCCTTGGTGGTTGATTTCAACAGTGGCCTATGACATGCCACTCAGCAACAGGTGCTCCTTGTATTTCTGGATCTCAGAAGTGTGCCATCTTCAAACTTCTGTGATCCTGATTACAGCTCTTTGTCCAGCTGTAGACCCATTAGGTCAGTGTACAATAGATCTACAATCTAGACTTCTTAATTCAGATCTGGCTCCATCATGTGCAGATGGAGCTGGACTAATAAGGGCAAGGCTTCCTTGGTCCAGATTAACAGAGGACCCTTAATCCAGATTTAGGGGGTAGTGCCGAAAGGGCCTGTGATTCAGGGAAAAAGGCAAGTTTCCTTATCTCTTCTTCATGGTCCCACTGGTACAATCCTGCAAGATGCTACACTGCCTGTTTTGATCATAAGCTGTTTATGATGCTCTTTCAGCTGATGGAAAGGCAGTTTAATATCTTTGTTGTGCCATTTGGATACCATCCGATTTACTCGCAACATAATCAAAGCCAATGATATTACAGATGGATCAGCATGGCCTCTTGATCACAGATTGCCTTTGCTGAAGTTCCTGAAAGTAGTTTAATGCAACAGTCTCAGAAAGGTAATGAGAAGGTCGAGCCATAGGCATTTGTCACTCGAGCAGACAGATCTTCTGTGGACATTGGGATGTTCTTTCCCCAAGGCCTCTTTCCTTCACCATACTGCTAAATTGGCTCCTCTTGTTCTAGCTAAACTCAAGTAAGCTATATAAATGAATCAGTGTGAACTGCTGAATGTAAGTCTCAGTTTCAGGTGAGCTGTAAAGTAGACATATTGCCTCTATTTCCTGCTTGTGCTCTTTTCTATTATTCCTCTTGAAAATTGTATCTGTTGGCTTGAATCTACTCACCAAAACTCAAATCAGCTTGCTCTGAAAAAGTCCTCATGGACTCCTGACTTCATGATCTCAGATGGGCTTGGACTGCCATGGGGAACAGAAATGCTTATAGTTTGCTAGCTAACCTAAGCTCTTTGTCCTTCCTGCTAAATTTCTAGTTGGCAGATGGAATTGTATGTATGTATGTATGTATGTATGTATGTATGTATGTATGTATGTATGTATGTATGTATGTATGTATGTATGTATGTATGTATGTATGTATGTATGTATGTATGTATGTATGTATGTATGTATGCATGCATGCATGCATGCATGCATGCATGCATGCATGCATGCATGCATGTAATTTCTATCCTGCCCTATACTCGAAGGTCTCAGGGTGGGAAACATCTTTTAAAACAACAAATTGAAACCAATACTAAAATAGTGTACAGCTCAAACTGAATGAGTGCCTTTTGAATCCATGAACTGGATTGCTTGCAGCTTTGATGTCTTCCTAGATTCCTAGGAGACACATGTAGTCTAAGTGACCAGCAATACTTAAGCCCTGTCGTGACTAGTGCACAAGCTCTCATCATTTTTGGACAGAGATAACCTGTTTTAAGTACTACATATGCCAACTATCTCTTAATCAGATTGCTAAAATGTATTACACACGAAGTTCCTTTTGAAGATGGTGTGTGTTATTACAGGTAGGGCATAGTGTTGCACTCAGAATAATGGGTGAGCTTAAAAGATAGTTGTGCATTAGTTATCTAAACCAGAATTGCATTCCACTAGACTACTGGGCTTGGTTCTTGGTTTTGCCTGTATGATTGCATATGAACTTCAAAAAGAAGAGTATTTGTTGAACGGCAGTAAGATTCAAATTCAATACAAATGTGTAGTAATCTGTAGGCTGCACAGTTTTCCCCTAGCTACCTTTTCTTGCAGTCCTCCATTTTATAAGCCTTGGAATAATAAGCACCAGGAATTTTCGTCCTGCCCCCTGCATGACCTTGGACCATCTGTTGATCCATGCTGAATGGGCTGCTGAGAAGCTGTGAGTGGAGGTGATCCAGACAGACAGAAGGAGTAATCTGGGCTGCTTGTATGCAGCTGCCCTTAGGCAATAATGGAGTTTCTCAGCCATGTGAGAAACGGCCCTTCTCTTCCTGCTGACCAGAGGATGTGACATCACCAGGACCTCTGACCTACAAAGCACCAGCTTTCATCCAATCTCCTTCCTTGTTGTTGCATCTATGTCATCTCCTCCATGCCCCTTCGGATTGCTGGATTTAAAGGGCTGCAAGAATAAACTCATGATCTTTTTCCAGCTGCATCTCTGTCTCCAGCCTTTTATTTTGCCGCCTCATTTTTCTTGCCTAATGGGGTCAGCCATTAACACATAGATGATCTCTGGGACTCAAGCCGGTTGGGAGCCCAGGATTATCTATCATAACACTCGGCCATTGGAGCAGCTTCTCGGCTGTTTCCCTGATCAGATCAGCTACCCTGCTCCTCCCCCCTACTTCCCAGAGCCCTCTCATTCAGGTTGTGAAGCCAGATCACAACATGACTGTATTTGTACAAATTTGCATGAATATCAGATACAAATATCTGATATATATCCCATAATATAACTGCTCTGAAAGTGTCAAATCCAACCTGAATCCACATTGAATCTACTCTCTATCCATGTTGAACGCACTCTGGATCCGTTGCAGATGTGACTGCTGCAGCCGCGTTCCCACCTTCCCATTTCACGAATGTTCTGAAGCTTCATACGAATGTTCCAAAACATTTGTATTGATGTTGTAACATTCAATTTGTATACAAGTGTCCAGATTCGTCTGAATTCATATAGATATCGAATGCTACAAATATTTGTGCACATCCCTAATATATGGTAATCCAGGGTGGTGCATGAGAGAGGCTTCCCCCCATCAGCTGTCACAGGCCTTGAAGAAACCTGATAATAAAGAAACTCATACATACCTAAACTCTATCAAGAGGCAGAGTCACTTGAAGCATTCCTCCTTAATAATAGCCCTACCAAAAGCAAGTACATGTTTTTCGTTACAATTGCAGAGCACAAATTCTTAAGATGGGGCAGAGAAGTAATTATAATGACACCTTTGCAGGTTTAGAAATCATACATTTCCATGCCATTCTCTGCAGTAAATGCATTAATGCACTCCACGCTGGTGAGATCTACTACTTCATTTTCTTCATGTGTTGTATAACAGAACAGATGGTGGTCTAGCACAACTGTGAGCTTGATAACGTCATTGCTATTCAATAATTTAATGAGACTCACAGCATGATGAAAGCTGACAAATTGGGAAAGTGTCTATTAGTGGATTTCTCCAAATATCAACAGCCCTTACAAAAAACATTATCAGAGGTGGAAGCCTAGCAAGGTAGGAGGTCCTTAGTTTTCATGTTGTGCACCGAGAAATTGAAGAGTCCTTCAAAAGCTTTTAAGTCTAGCAATGACTGATAATCCCATGCAACATTTGGCATCAGAAATTTATTTATTTATTTGACTTTGGTACTTAAGATTTAAAATCACGCTATTGGTTTACAAGATTTTAAAAAACAACAAAAGTAAAATTTTAAAATAAGAATCAATCAGATTATCCCATTAAACAGTTTCAAAGTCATGAGTGAAGAAATAGATTTTTACAGATTTTTAAAAGATATGGCAGCAAGAAGGCCACCCAGATCTCAGTTGGAAGAAAGTTCCAAAGAAAGGGATCTGCCTCTAGCAAGGCTCTCCTCTTAGCCCTGGTTCCTCCTCACAAGATCTAAAGAATGAGCCAAACTGATGGAGGATAAACACACACATACACAAGGACATAAGAGCAGCTCTGCTGGATTGGGCTACTGTCCATCTAGTCCAACACTCTCTCCCAAACTGTGGATCACCAATTGCTTATGGGCATCTCAAATGGAAGAAAAGACAAAACCTTCATCCTGGTGATGAACCTAGTGGGTTCTATGCCTACTGCCCAAATCACAGGACTTTCTGTCCGGACTGAACCCTGTAATGTCCAAGTTTTAAGTCCTTACCTTGTAAGTCCAGTGTCAAATGATTTATTTTGTAAAAGCAAACTGCTAAATAGGAGTTAATCCCCCATTCCAGCTGTGGCTCATTACATAAGAATTTACCTTAGACTCAGCTTTATACTTCTAAGTAACCAAAACTCCTAAGTAAACCATACAAGTCCCTTATCTTTGCAAAAACCACACCTCTTAGATCTTCTTATTACTCTTCTGCTTGAAGTCACTGAAGTTTCTTGTTCCCATGTAGCACTTCTGGTATCTCCTACAACTCCAAAATCTGACCTCTTTTACATCGTGCAGGAGTAGGAGAAGGAGAAGGAGCAGGAGAAGGAGAAGGAGCAGGAGAAGGAGAAGGAGCAGGAGAAGGAGAAGGAGAAGGAGGAGGAGGAGGAGAAGAAAAGTTGGCTTTTCTACCCCACTTTTCTCACCCATTTAAGGGCAAAGCTTTCTATTCTTCTCCCCACAACAGAACACCCTGTGAGGTAGGTGGGGCTGTGAGAGCTCAGAAGAGAGCTGTGACTAGCCCAAGGTAACCCAGCTGGCTTCATCGGGGAGCGTAGAATCAATCCCGGTATTCCCAGTCTTGCTTCCTAACCACTAGACCAAACTGGTTCACCCTTAATAGCCTGTAAATCTTTTCCGTTTCTTCAATAGACTCCATTATTATCTAACTGCACAATATAAGTCTAGGTGTTTTGTGCCTTCCAGTCACTTTAGCCAGTTTCCATGCCTTCTTCTGCCAGACTTCATCCCCTACTTCCAAAGGATGCAAGCCACTTTTTCCTTGGCCATAATACTGTTTTTGCTCAGCATGCCAAGCTCTCAATTGCTTTACAATAGTTTTACATTCATGCTCCATCTGCAATAAAGCTTTTGTCATTGGTTAATGGGTAATGGTCTACCCATTAACAGTTGAGCTGGAGTATTTCTATAGGCTAGAAGGCTTAGATAAACATTGACCTCATCCTGCCTGGTCTTTTGAGCCATTTGTTTGCATTGTTCTTTCCACCGTTCCATTAGACAGTCCATAATAGGGACTGGAAGTAGTTTGTATGAAGTCCTGTTCCTTTGCAAACTGAATAAACTCCTTGGATCTAAATTGAGGCCCATAGCTTCTTCAGCAACCCCATGTCTAACAAAATGATTTTTGCAATGACCAGCCACTTCCCTAGTAGTATGTTGATTCAACTGACATACTTCTAAATATTTTGAATAGTAATCTACCATGACAATAAATTGTTGCTCTTGGATATCACAAATCTCAATTCCTATCTTTTGTCATGGTCTCACTGGCATCTCAAGTCATCCCATTGTTTCACCAATTTGCTCCTAATTAAATCATACAATAAGCCAACAATCCTGATTCACTCTCCAGGATGTTCTAGAACAAGCTTCGGAATGGGCACAAATATTCATAATATTTGTTATTTGTACCAATTCGGACATTCATACATTGATTGAATGTTACAACATTCATATATTAACATTTGTATGACGTTTGTATGAATAGTTCAGACATTTGTTAAACTGGGGAGGTGGGAAAGCAGCTGTGCCACACATCTGCAACAGATCCAGATTGCATTTGATATGGATTGGGAGCGGATTAAAAGCGGATTCAGGTCGGATTTGATGCTTTCAGAGCACGGATATGTTACAGGATACATATCGGATATGTATTCATTCATACCAGATACATATCAGATACTCATATGAATTTGTATGAATACATTCGTATCAAATAGAACTCTACCACATTCGAAGGGGCTCTATTCCAATGAATATGGATTTTCTAACATTCAATTTGTTACAAATTGAATGTCAGAATACCCACTTATGCACATCCCTACATGGAGCAAATAATGTATCATAAAAGCCCTCTAATTCTGAAACTGTGACTAATGAGTGTAGCATTGTTTGTGGGAATGATAGTTTTCATTTGAATTCAATTACACTGTATAGAATTCAAAAAAATGTGTTTTTGATATTCTGGCATTTTCCACTTTAAGCTAACGTGGCATGGAAAAAATTTGCAACGCCATGTATTGGAGACATACAATGGTGACAAAAGTATGTGATATAGTTCCTGTAGAACCATCCCACCCCGGAAGGTACATATGCTTAAATGTTTTCCCTGCTCAAAATTTACTACAGTACTTGCAAAGCTAGTCTGCCTGAGACAAAACTAAGAATATGATTTCTATTGCTCAGCCTAAGCTGGCGGAGTCTTAAGAGAGTCATAATATATAACTTTGCTAAAGTTTATAGCCAGATCGGAGCATCCTGGGGAAAAGAGACAAATAAACAGAACACAAGACAGAGAGTGCATCCACTATGCACATAAAAAAGACCAATAGCATCTTGTTCTTCAGTCGTTGTGTTGTGTTCGACTCTTCATCATGGACCATAGCACACCAGGCCTTTCTGTCTCCTAAAGATTGCCCACGGTCACAGTCCTTGCTTCCATGACACTGTTTATATCATTCTCTGCTGTCCCCTTCTCCTTCTGCCTTCAGCCTTTCCTAGCATCAGATTCTTTTCCAATCAGTCCTGTCTTCTCATTAGGTGGCCAAAGCTTTGGAACTTTAGCCATACTGCATCTGCATCTCTTCCAGGTGGGAGAGGTGCAGGGGAGCATGTGACTGATGGTGCAGGCATGATTGCACACTGGGTTGGACTAGTACCATAGCTGGGGCTCCATGATGGCCATTGTAATGATAGCAATTCACACTTAGCTGGCATGAACTAATAAAGACAGATAATTAAAAAAAACACATACACACAACATGTTTTAAAATGTTCAAAATGCAGCAACCTGACTACTGACTGGTACAACTTACAGGCAGCACATAATGCCTGTTTTGGGAGAGCTCCATTGGCTGCCTATACCTTTCTGATCTGAATTCAAGGTGCTTGTAATGACCTTTAAAGCCCTAAATGGCTTGGGACCTCAATAGTTGAGGGAACGGCTCCTGTCACACAGACCTGTCTGAGATTTAAGATCTGCTGGAGGGGGGCTCCTCTGTCTCCCACCAATTAGAAAAGTCCATTTTATTGAGACACGGGGGGGGGGGGGCTTCTCAGCTGTGGCACCTCACTTATGGGAGGTCTGTTTAGAGCCAACTCTCCAACTTTTAGGCACCAAGTAAAGACCTGGCTTTTTATGAAAGCCTTTGAGCACTAATTTTAACTTTTTAACTAACTATGCTGTTTAATACTATTTAATGGGTTATGTATTTAATGTTTTGCTGTTTTATTGTAAGCCGCCCAGAGACCTTAGGATATGAGGCATGATATAAATATTATAAACAAACAAACAAAGTTTACTTTGGAATTCAGAGCCACAAGATATGATGCTACCCAGTAGCTTGGATGGTGTCAAGAAGTGGTTGATCAATTCATGGAATTCACCCATTAACCTTGATGGTGGTCTGCCTCTGAAGGTCAGGGCCCCATCCCCATGCAGCTTTGGTGCGGTTCCGAGCGCGGGATTGGCAAGGTCCACCCCAATGGGTTTTGGAGATCGCAGCTGCTGACTTTTTAAAATGCTGATCATAAAAGCAGGCTGGAGAACGGCTTGGTTTTTTAATTTTCTGTCATTTCCATGGAGATAATTCCAACCCCATTTCAAGAATGCCAAGGCAGGCTGCATAATGGCTTGATTTTTGTTCCATTTGAAACCCCTGTTTCCCTGATCTGCAAGACGATCATAAATAAAGGTTTGATTTTTGGTTTATGGCCATTCTCACAGTTCCCAGTGGAGTGGAGGTGTGCAAAATTGCTCAAGCACCTACTGCTGCTAAACCTCATACCAGCTTTTGGCATTTTAAAAAATTTTTGAAAGTGATTTTTATGAATGAAGCTTTATTTTTACTTGTTTCTGTGTCTCCCACCCCAGTTCTGGTTGTCAGTGCTGCTAAGGGAGGGGGGGGGTAATTTGGCTGACATCAATCTGGCTTCCAATGAGGAGAGAGGGGGTGAAGAGGAGGTGGTGTTGCGCTCCCATACCAGGGTTTGGCACGCTTCGCATGTGGACGCCATCATCTGCACCCAACCCGTACCTGTCCTGTACCTGTCATTGGGATGTTTGAAATGCGTGCCTGGTCCCGTGTCTGGCCCATGCCTGCCCAAACAGTGCCCAAAGTGTGCCAGATGGCCAGCATGGGGACACAGCCCAGCTGTTAGAAAACTGCAAGCAGAGCCAGCTGTGTGTTCATGCCCTGCTGGAGGGCTGCCCTGTGCAGCTGGCTAGTGACTACAGTACTTGCAAAGTTAGACTGCTGGACTAGATGGGCCATGGGTTCAATCCAGTGGGCACTTCCTTTATTCTGATGTTAAAGCTAGTTTTAAATAGATAATACTGTCCTTGTATAGTATTTTTTTAAATTTATTTTTTCACGACTAACCTGGGACCATTTGGAGTGATGCATATCCATGGCCTCTTCTGCCAGGTTTTCCTGGTTATTTTGCTGTTGTTCTTGTTATTTATTACTCTTCTGCCTTTCTTTCATGATATTAAAATCAACCAACATGCCTCTTTTACCATTGGTGTTTTACCATTATACCAAAACAAATGAAGTCGCCCATGATAGGTTTCAGTCCAGCACTCCAGCCTGCATTAGGAATGTTGGAGAAGTCCAATTATGAAGCAGAAAAAATGTAAAGCAAATATCAGTCTGCTTTGTATACAGCAGGAGAAAGAACAATTGCCCAGAAAGAACAGATGTTAGACAGAGCAGCTTTGGATCATTTCATGCATCCCTACATGTGCACAATTTTGTTTTATTTGATTTGTATTGAATGCAAGAATAGATCCCTTTCAAATGTGGTAGGATTCATATTTTATACAAATGTTCAATCCTATATGAATGCACACATATAGCATGGATCCTATATATGAATGCATACAAACAACATACGGATCCCATACAAAAAGCATACAAATCCCATATGGATATGAAGCTTCATATGAATGGATCAAAAATTTGATTTGAATTTGTGTACAATTCTGGTCACCACACCTCAAAAAGGATATTGTGGAACTAGAGAAGGTGCAGAAAAGGGCAACCAGAATGATTACGGGACTAGAACACCTCCCTTACGAAACCAGGCTGCAACATCTAGACCTCTTCAGTCTGGAGAGACGGTGTTTAAGAGGGGACCTTATTTCATAAATAAAATTTCATATATAAAATTATGCATGGTATAGAAAAGGTAGATAGAGAAAATTTCTTTTCTCTATCACACAATACTGGAACCAGGGGGCACTCTATGAAGCTCATCGGTAGGAGAGTCAGGTCTGACAGGGGGAAGTATTTCTTTACCCAGAGGGTCATCGGCTTATGGACTTTGCTGCCAGAAGAGGTGGTGACAGCTACCAGTCTAGATGGCTTTAAGGTAGGGTTAGACAAATTTATGGATGACAGATGTATCAATGGCTACTAGAACAAATGCCTAGGTACATTTTTCAGGCTGGAGGGGGGGAAAACGGGGTGCTTCTAAGGCCATTTGCTGGGATTCTAGAGCAGGAATATATTTGTCCTTGTCTCTGCTTAGGATGCCCATGAGCAGTTGGCGGGCCACTGTGTGCGACAGGATGCTGGACTAGATGGGCTGTGGCCTGATCCAGCAGGGCTTCTCTTATGTTCTTATGAATGTCAGTCTTCAAATGTGCCAACATTTGATTAGAATCTGAATGTCCAAATTTGGCTGAATTTTGAATTTACAAATATTCATGCACATCCCTACTTTGCATTGAAGCAAATGAGTACAGAACTTTGCATTTGTGCAAATGGCACCATTTTGAATATGCTAGGTGTTAAATTCACTTCGAATCCCTGACACCAACAGTTGAGCCTCTGAATCTGGTCTGAATCTGCTCCAAATCTGTGCTGAGTTAGCTCCAAAGGTTTGAGAAAAGGCACAAAAGCTTTTGCTTTGCGTGCAAAGGTCAGTTTTCAAATATAGCTAATATTTGATTTGAATGCGAAGTTTCACACCTTCACAGTCTGTACCAATTGCAAAGGTGATGAACATGTTTTGCCCATCTCTACTCTCAACATTCCAGTAATGATGGGTGATAGAAGCACCCAGAGCCTCAAGTCTTTGATTTCATGCATCATAGGCTATTTATTAGGATTGCTCTCTGTATCTCTCTGAACTTCTGAGACCAGGTTCATCATTTACAGAGCTGAACACTGTATCATCATTATTAATGATTCCCTTGATTCCTTAGAGTTTTTATCTTGCTTTATCCTTCTATCTCTTAGGCTAGGTTGACAAATGGAGATGTCCCTTTTGCTGAAAGATGCTGCATCGTGATAAAACCCAAAAGCTGCTAATGCAAGAGCCAATGTCTACGGGCTTAATTGGATTCTGTGGAACAGCAATAGAAGGACCACAGCAGGTGATAGATGAGCAGTGGACTCCATTTCCATAGTCACTATTGTTTACTATAGGGTCTGCCAATATGCAGATACCCATGTGGTGCCAGGCAAAAATAATATAGCTTTTTCTATTAGGGATGTGCACAAATTATTCATGATTCGGGATCCAGATGAATACATCTGGATTCCAAGATTCATGGATGGATCAGATAGGGCCCTGTTCAAAGGGCCCTATCTGTCCATGAATCAAATAATCCGGAAGCTGGAAACAGGGCCTTCTGGGACCAGAAGACCCTGTCTCCAGCTTCCAGAAAGCCTTTTGGCTTTCCAGAAACCCCGGGAAGAGGCCTGGAGTACTGCCTGAATACTCCTGCCTGCCTCCCTGGAGCCCCCTTATTCGTTCTGTGCCTGGATATTTGATGCAAATTGAATGGGGGGGGGGAATATTCAGCTTCATCTGAATCACCCTCCCATGAATGTGGGGGGATTCAGTTTCATGTGTGAACTTCAGATGAACGTTTGTGAATGAAGGAAAAACACCAACCCACCCCTGGTCCTTCCTTGCCTCCCCCACTCACCTGCTGCCATCATTTTCACACTGCTCTGAGTGCAAAATAGGCCTTCTGGAGCTGTGCATGCAGCTCCCCATCTGGGCATCATGGCAGCTGTGTACACAGTACCAGAAGGCCTAATTTGGCCTCTGAGCAGTGCGGAAATGGTGGTGACAAGTGCTGAAATAAGGCAAAATTAGGAATAATGTTTCCTCAGATATAAGCAGAGAAGCCAAGCTCCTGGGGAACTCCTAAACACAGTATCCACATTTCATGGAACTGCTACTTTAACAAATGCAGCTCTGTGTATCTAGGAGATCCCTGGTAGTGTGTAGATGAAGAAGAAAAAGAGGAGTTGACTTTTCTACCATGCCTTTCTCATCCGTTTAAGGGGTTTCAAAGTGGCTGACAAACCTGTTCTTCTCCCCACAACAGACACCCTGCTGGGGCTGTGAGAGCTCAGGAGAGAGCTGTGACTAGCCCAGGGTCATCCACCTGGCTTCGTAGGGGAGGGCAGAATCAAACCCAGTATTCCCAGATAAGAGTTCGGCTCCCTAACCACTAGACCAAGCTGGCTAAGAGCTAACTGTCTAAGAGCTAACAGGTCAAACTGCTCTACATTGTGTCACCTGTCACTGTGGCAACAGTGGCACACAAGAGCATTGATGCCATTGGTGTGGTTCCTGGAGTCACTACTGCTCACAGTGAGTTGCACCTGGTGAGGTTCATGGGAGAACCATTACTGTAAATGAGGACACTGAAACTCTTTCCTGTGTTCCAGGAAGCAACGGTGCCCAAAGGCCCTATATTTCTCACTTGTGATTGGACAATTAATTACCTTGAATATTCAAAAGCTAAAGTCTTGGGCTATATCTGTGTATATATGTTTTTTAAAAGGGAGTGGGATTAGGAAGCTATAACATTTTTATTACTTTCCATTCATTGTAGCCTGAGCATATCTCATTATTCGAAATCTGGGCTTTACAACTGTTCTAATCCATTGTTGTGTCGGCAGTCTCTCCTGGGGGTAACGAAAATATTAATTAAACCAGCAGGCCATTGCCTGTCGAAAAAGAGCTATTGGGAAATTCATGTGGTTATACCTCTTAAGAATAGGCATTCTTTAGAGATGCATAAATTCTGGTGGGCTAACAGACATCCCTTTTTATCCAAGGTCCAGATGTCTTTATTAATGTATGTCTGCCAATCATACCTGAATTCCTTATCTGGTATTGCTGAGCTAAAATATGAGCGAGCGAGATTTTACTGGCCCCTAAAATCTCTATGGGATGGTTTACCATCCACTGACGTGTCTATTGATAGCATTTTGCTTGCAATTCTTCAAATACTCACAGCAAAATTGTAGTTAACATGTCTATAATTAGCTCAACGTAGGTGTTTGCGTGCCTGAAACATCATGGGGCTTAATACATGGACATGGATTTTACATAGCAGTTATTCACTGAGTATTTTGAATGGTGTTGAAATAAATGGCTGAGGGGAGAGGCTGACAGTGTTATACAAAAAAATATCCCTACTTGAAGTTACATCTCTCAAGCAAATTCGCTCTCGTTCAAAGAACCTGTTCCCAGCAGGTTCAACAGACTTTTGAGATTTGAAAATATAGTTTGTGATTAATTACATGATGGCGTCACGGTTACTAGAAAGACTCTGACTTCCTAGTAACAGTGATGCCGTCATGCAGTTGATCACTTTGGGCAGAAAAACAGCAGTGAAATGCAGCCCTCTCCTAGGGGAGACTTCTTTGAAGTAGTCTCCAGCAGTGGTGGACTGGACCACCTGCTAATGTGTGAATGGCAGTGAGCGGCTAATCTACCCAGCACGCGGAGCCCAGTGCTGTTTTGCTGAAATGCACTAATTCTGGGCACCTGGCTAAAAACAGCTCCATCCAGGAACTCCATAAGCTGGGAAGTTTCATTTCCAGCTTCTGAAGTTGGGCTGGGTTAGGTTGCTGCAATATATATGGCCCTAGGGCCACATCACTTACTGCCACTCCAGTTTTGGGCAAGGTTGGTTGAACTGACTCAACACCAGTCTGCATGGCATGTACCAACATGGATGGAGCCCAAGATTCCAACTAGAACCCTCTTTCTGATCTCATTAGCTAGAGTCTTGGACTATATCTGTATTACTGCATGTCTGCTCAGAATGAGGTCTACAACTACACCCTGCTAGCCTGGTTCATGCATGTGGAGAAAACGTGATGGGGGTGTATGGCTGGCCAAACCCACATTAGTATGTGGACTCCTGCCCACTTATTCCCAAATTTGCTCCAGAATAAGGGGAAGTGTGGAATAGTGAATAGGGAGTCGGACTCTTATCTGGGAATACTGGGTTCCCCTTAAATGGGTGAGAAAAATGGGGTAGAAAAGCCAACTCTTCTTCAACTCTTCTTCTTCTTCTCAATGGCTTGCTTCATGGGTTTCTGAAGGAGCACCTTCTCCCATGTAGACCTGCCTGTGCACTGAGATTTCAAGGAGAGGGCCTTCTAGTAGTTCCTTCTCTTTCAGAGGTATGAGGCATAGGGGCTTGCAGGAGGGCCTTTTCTGTAGTAGCCCCTAGACTCTGGAACAGCCCTCCTCTTGAGGTTCACCAGGGGCCTACACTGTTTAGTTTTATATACCTGGTGAAAATATATCTTTTCACCAGGCTTTTGTGTTTAAATAGCTTCCTTGGGGTGCTGTCTTGATGGGGAGGGAGGGTGGGGGTGAGAAGGAGGTATGGGGTTATATTTTTAATTATGTTTTACTGTGTGATATGTTTTATTCTCATTGTAACCATTTGGGATTTAAATTTCTTAAATAAATAATAATTTGCCTCCTTAAGGGCAGCAAGGCTTTAGTGAGTACCAGCTGGTAAGGTGACAACTAGGCAAAGTTCCATTCTTTGCTCCACTTCTGTGCCCAGTAAATCTCCCAATCACTGCTTTCCCCCTTCTTAGCCTCCTTGTATGAGTTGTCCAGAGAATGCAGGGGATTGAAGGCTCATTGCTCTAGCTGGGGGCATGTTGGATGGTGTACACGTGCTCTGTGTTTATCTGCGCCGTGTCCTTCTTGGTTTTCCGATAACCATAGGATTCAAGAGCACGTGGTGCTGGAGTCTGAGTTGCGACCTCTGGTTATATACAGAAGCTAATAAGGAAGGAGAAATCACGATGCCATCATGCAGAGACAGAACACATGTGTTACAATAACCCCACACTTTGGCTGTGGAAACTCATCCTAATGCCTGCTTCAATTGGCGTCCCTATCAATTCAATTATTCTGCCTTGCCAAGACAAATAAGCTGCACCTCCACTGTGCCGCAAAAGAGCTTTAAGCAGGCCCTCGGGGCGGCCAGTCTTCATTACTACAATGGAGAATGGTTGCCCTGAGGGCCTGATTATAGGGCCTTTTTCTGTGTAATGCAGATGCAGCCATAGAGTCTTCAGGATGGCTGACCCTAGGAGTCTTACAATTTCCTGACTTGTGGAGGTTTCAGGGATACAAAGCACACTTCACAAACTAGATTTCAGAACAAAACTAGCATTGAAGTTTTATAGCACAAATGAGCTACTCTGGTAGCAAGGATGACACTAAATGTGAATAAAATTCCGACACCGCCGCTTCTTATCAGAAAAGACAACTGGTAAATGGAAAAGCTTACAGTAAATCAACATCAGGACGACTGCCTGGGAATTTAATAGTAGCAATACAGCCAAGCTTGGCTTTGTCCCAAACCAATAGAAATTTGTTAGCTCACAAATGGGGTCCAATGGTCTAACCATGCAAGGTCAATCAAGTATTCTTTCCCCACAGTTTAAGTGGAATCTGTGATTGAGGCTGCTCCAATACTTATTCGTTATGGTTTTAAGAGCATCTTGAATATAACATACCTATCCAAAGTCAAGGCTAAAGTAAAGAATGTTTCTGCCACAAACGAAATTGCAGGACAGACTAGAACTATCAGGTACATTTTTCAGCCTTTGTATAGTATCAGAATAAGTTATTTTACCATAGGAGTATGGACAGTACATCTCCTTGCTTAGCTTCAGAACACTTGTAGCCCACTCACCTCAGTTCTTTTGACATAATCTTTGTGCTGTATATTTTTTATGCCTCTATGATTCACAAAGTTTTAACGGCTCTTCATTCAATGCTGTTCTTAGCATGCCAGGAAGTTTACTTTCATTAAATGCCTTACTGTAGAGATGTGCACAGACAAAAATTTGTGTGTTCGGTTCAATGTTAATAGCTTCAAACATGGATTATATGATTGAATTTTCAAGAATTAACCAAGCTTTGCAGATCTCCACCTTATTGACATAGGGCCTTTCTGCACTTAGCTCACTTAATCCATATTATTAAATCTGGATTACCTAGATTTGGATCTGCAGGAGGTTGCACCATCTACACTGAATAGGCATGATGGGAGCAAAAGCATGCCAAGAAGTGATGCAATGATACCGAAAGTGTGTGTGGATGAATGATACCGAAAGTGTGTGTGTGTGGGAAGTGACCAAAAGTGTCACATGGGGTGTTTTTCTACTGTCACTAGAAGTACCCATTAAGTACCCATTAATGGGTACAAAAATATCATTTCATACCCATTAATGGGTACGAAATGGGTACTTTTAGTGACAGTGGAAAAACATCCATGAACTGCACTCAAATGAATTCCAAAGCATTGAATGTTCACATTTGAATCAGATATTGGCTATAATCAAAGACTGACCTTTGTATGCAAAGCAAAAGCTATTGTGCATTCGTTTGAAGGTTTGTTACATTTGTGAAGGTGAGGAGACAGCAAAGCAGTTGCTCAGTAACCTCTGGAGTCAATTAGGAGTGGATTCAGAGCAAAATTGGAGACGATGCAGAGGCACGGCTGATGGCAGGGATTTGAAGTGAATTTGAAGTGAATTTGAATTCTAGCACATCTGAAGTGGCTGCATTTGCCCTGAGCTTTGATGTGAAGTGAACAGGCGATGGCGGGGGGGGGGGGAATTCTGTACATTCCCATGAACATTAATATAAATTGGTCTTATGAGTAGAATTCTGTTAAATTATGTCCCTCTGCTGCCCAATGACCAAATAAAGATTTTTTTTGTAAAAAACGTATTATATAATCATAATTTTGATCACTATTTGGATTATTTTTCTTTATCATAAATTATTCATTTCTTGCTTGCTACTATTTGAGATATTTTACCTTTTTTCCTTGCTGCAATTTTTCTGAAATTATTTGACTCACTTTTACTTTTTATTAAAATTAATTAAATTGTATTTTATTATAAAAATCTAAATTTGCATTTTAAGTTTTATTACAGCATTCGTATTTTGTGCACTGCCAGGTGCATGGGCTACTTCACTGGTCACCTGCCTCCCTCAGGCTCTGTGCTCAGGCTAGCTTAGAGGGCAGGGAATCAAATTATCTAAACCAGCTGCCAGAGCAAGTGCCCCCAACCCTTTCCAAAACCACAGCCCAGCAATAATTTCTCCAAATATTTCTGCCAAATTCCAGTTACTTTTCCAGTCTTCTTCCAGTTGAGTGCACACTCAACTCTTGCAGCTTCTGTGCCATTTGAACTGATCACAGACCATAGACTTCTCCATACACTGCTCATGAGGAGTAATGCTACAAAGCTCAAATAGACAATCCCTATTGATCCCTCTTTCTCCACAGGAATTATCTATCTATCTATCTATCTATCTATCTATCTATCTATCTATCTATCTATCTATCTATCTATCTATCTATCTATCTATCTATCTATCTATCTATCTATCTATCTATCTATCTATCTATCTATCTATCAACTAACTGCCCGCCCGCCCGCCCGCTCGCCCGCCCGCCCGCTCGCCCGCCCGCCCGCCCATCCATCCATCCATCCATCCATCCATCCATCCATCCATCCATCCATCCATCCATCCATCCATCCATCCATCCATCCATCCATCCATCCATCATCTTCTCTCTCATCTATCTATCTACCTATACCCCTCATATCACAGTGGATGGAATTGCTTTCCTGCCATTTCTTACTACTAAAGCTTTCCTTTCAAATGCAGCACTATGGAGAACACCAATCTACCATGATGTTTCACCAAGACATTCTCTGGGAACAGTCCAGGCTGCCACAGAACACCAGGGTTGAACATGGGAGTGGTGTTCTGTCAATGAAACTTGTTTGTGCAACTCCAAGACCACAGTCACTGAGTCTTTGTGTAAAAATATAAACTTCAGCTGGCAAGGGATTGGGGGCTACCTGGTGCAATGGGGAGGCACTGTGGTAGAGTAAGGGGATGAGGTGGCTGCCAAGTGGGTGGATCAATGGGGGAGCATTGCAGGAGGGTGAGAGGGCAGTGGGGGAGTTCACACACTGAGGGGCCAATGCAATTGGGGCATGGCAGGAGGGATAAGTAGGGTTGATGGTGGATCCGTGCACCAAGAGTGTGACACAATCAGGGGCATTGCAGGAGGGTGACATGGTGGGGTTGCACATTGAGGAGGTTGATGCAATGGGGGTGGAGGGCAGTTTCAGTGGCAGCACCAGAATGACATGATGGGAGAGCGCTGCAGGAGGATGAGGGGGCAATGGGAGAGTGGAGGCAGTGGCAGCAGGAGGGCAACATGATGGGAAGTTGTTACAGGAGGGTAAGGCCAATGGCAGGGAGTTGCAGAAGGACGAGGAACTAGTGGAGGGTGGTAACAACATTGGTGGTGGGTGACACAATGGGGGTGTTGAAGAAGGAAGGAGGCAGTGAGGGCGATGCTGGTGGGGTAACATAAAAGGGGGGCATTGCGGGAGGTGAGGGGGTGGTGATGGCAGGGGAAGTCCCTGCACTGCTGCACCACCATGCTGATGAGAGGAACAGCTTGAAGTTGTTGACAGCAGGTTATTGCCTGGCCCTGGGTCCTTTTCTGGCTGAAACAGAAGGTAGGGTTAAATAAATTTATGTATGACAGATTTATCAATGGCTATTAGAATGAATGCCTAGGTACGTCTTTCAGGCTGAGGGGAAAGCAGGTTACTTCTAAGGCCATTTGCTGGGATTCAAGAGTAGGAGAAGGTTTGTCCTTGTCTCTGCCTGAGATGCCCATAAGCATTTTGTGGGCCACTGTCTGTGATGGGATGCTGGACTAGATGGGCTGTGGCCTGATCCAGCAGGGCTTCTCTTATGTTCTTCTGTTCCTATGGGATTATCCAGTTACAGGATAATTACTTTCTGGTGAGGAAAGTCCTTGAAAGAACAACAGATGGGCACGAATATTCAAAATATTCATTATTCAGAGAAATTCAGATGAATTTGGACATTTGTATACGAATCGAATGTCCATACATATCCATACGCACCCGTATAGATACATACGGGATGAAAACAGGATGCGTACGGATGCATATGAAATTCGTATCATTGGATATGCACTGAATTTTTGTACAAAAAGATACAAATATATTCGTATCGGTTCGAATGTCCAGACATTCGGTGTGTGTGTGTGTGTGTGGGTTGTATTCGTATGAATCCAGATATTCGAATAGTTGATCTGAATAGACTCGAATGTTGAAAATTGCATTCGCCCACACCCCTAAGATACCCACTTTGGCATCTGCTCTGTGAGGATTTAAGATGGCTTCACTCCACCCTAAAAGTGAGGTATGACCATGGCCCAACATTTTATTTTTTATTTTTGCCCTCTATTTTGAACCACAGTTTAGTCTAAGGTGTTAAAGAGAACTGTCTACCCCTGCTATTTCCTATCGTGGTGGCCACCTTCCTGCCCCTAGCTGTGTTCACTCAGTCTTGCTGAATGTTTCCTCAGGGTCCCTTGAGAACAGACAAACTTGAAGCGAGCTGAAATGCTTTCCCTTTCCTGAGGATGGTGCCTTAATTTGAATAGTTTATCACCTTTGGAAAGGCTTATTTTTATTTTATGGGCATGTCCATTGATCCTGGTCAATGGCTGTGCTTGCAAATCCCACACAGAAGCAAGCTGAAATGAAGGAACTGTGTTTGCATAGACCTGAAAATGTTGACAGATGGGTTTTTTCTTTGTAAAAAAGAAAAAAAATGCAGCCTGTAGACAGATTTATACCCATCCTTTGTGTCATACATGTAGGCTGCATTCACTTGCAGTTTAAAAAAGAAAAAGTACCTCTCAGGCACCTTGGAAGCAATACAACGTTGGGATTCTTCACATGTCAATCTGTTGTTCCCTCTCTCATGAACATTCTATAGTAGAATGAGAACAAGAGGTCCACACGGTCCCTTCTTTAAGGTGCTTTGGAGCCACTTTATTTTGCTGTGTGTGAAGGAAGCCATAGGTCCTTCCTACACTTACCTGCCCTATGTCCAGACGAGTGGGTCCAGAATAACCTGGGGCTTTTCTGCACTTCACTTCCCATCTGCAGGGCAGGAATAGTGCATCCCCACTGGTGTACACTAGCTAGTGCATGCCAAACCAACTCCCATATGCCTCATCACTGACCTCAGTTCGGATGTGTGTCTGGGCATCTTCAGCCTGGGTCCAGGAACCACCATCTTCTCCTCAGAGGGTGGCACAACTGCACATGGACCAATGTCATCACCAGGATGAAGGTGATGCACTGTGCACACGCAATTGTGTTTCCAGTCTCCTGACATGCAAGCACACTTGCGTGGCACATCAGAAGACCCCCTGCATCAGAAGAGGTGTGAATGCTGTCTCCGGTAGCTGGGAAAGGTAGGTTTGTGGATGAGTATATCTCAGGATAGGGGTCTGTGGTCCACATGCTAATGCAGACTCTAGTAGACCTCACTTTGGGCCTGCTGAAGCCTGCACTAGCATATGAAGAGCAAGTCCCTATTCTAGGCTATATTCCAGAATAAAGCCAAGTGCGAATAGCCCCCCTATCTAGTTGGAGTTTGGCTCATAAGCAGCCCCAAAAGTGGATATTGCACCAGAGACAGCAGCAGTGAGACTGAACGCTTTACCTTTTTATGGCTTCTCAATATGCCAGGTTTTATTTTCAGTGGGCAAAAGTGAAGCCTTCAAGTCTTTGTCGCAGTCTCACTGCACAGTTGTGATACCTTGTCTATAATGTGGATGTGTTCTATTTGTTGCAAATGCTAGAGCTTCAAAGTGCATTCTGTAAGATTATTTAAGATTCATCCCTCATATGAGAAATAAAGGCACTGTAAATCGCTGGGGCACGAAATGTCAGCCTTTGGATACCAAAAGCTTAACGAAGTCACATCAGCCTCTGTCACTTTTTTGATATGCAGAAGAAAGAACATTTTTAAAGAGAGATGTTATAAACGAATTTGTTTTAAAAATATGAACCTTTTCTACTGTTACATAACTACCTCTTTTGTACAGCCCCTTTTGTTAACTGTAACAAGCAAAGAAGCTAAGCTGCTATTTAATAAAAAGAAGGCTAGAAGAAAAGGGAAGGGAAAAATGGTGCAGTGTTCCTTTTCATTTTATTTTATGTTCTTCACTTCACTCGTTCAGGGAGAGCAGGGATACATAGGCGAGAAGAGAGGCAAAGCTCTGCCTTCATTTATTTTTTCCTTGAAAAGACTTTGTGGAAGCTAAAAAAGTAAAATAAAATCCAGCCTCTTTTAATAGTCCATTGAATGCCTCCCACTGAATTAATATCTCTTAATGTTTCTAAATGAACGTTGACCAAGTGCAACTAGGAAAAGATGCCTCTCTCTTCAACCCCAATGCAATCAGGCCTTGTCAAACATTATTCAACAATAGGAACATACAGACATAAGAAGAGTTGTGCAGGATTGGGCCACAGCCCATATAGTCCAGCATCCAATTTTGCAGATCGCTTCTGGGCACCTCTAGCAGAAGACAAAGGCAAAACCTTCACCTGGGGTGTTTTCGCACTACGGTGAAGACGCCTCAGACGCTTCGGTGAATGCGTCCTTTCCCTGCCTACATGCGAATGGGAAGGTGGCTTCAATGTGTGTGGGCTGAAGACCCTCCCCCAGCCTCTCCCGATTGGCTGCCTTGCACAGATGGCCAGTTGAGGCCAGGCAGGTGCCCGGCCAATGAGGGGCTGCCCCACACACATGCCCAGAACACCGCTGGCCTATTCCAGCCAGAATTGAGCCAGCAGTAGCAGGTAAGTGCTGTTTGTGCACGCAATCCCAGGGTGGGGTGGAGGGTACTGGGTGGGGGTCCCACCACTTGCATGGGCCTGATCCAGGCCAGTGCACCTCGTGGGAACCCAGGGAAGGGACCCGACATGCTTCCCCACACCTGGCTGCTTTTGGAACATGTCTACAACATGTCAGGACACTTGGAGCGGCCTGGAACAGATCCGGCCTTCCCACAAGAGCGAATGCAGCATCCTCACATGTCATAGACACATTCCAAACCCCCTCGTGCAAAAGGCCTCTGTTCCTGAATCCTTGCAAATGACTTTTAAAGTCATCCTGATTGATTCTTCAACCTGGAGGCAGCATCTAGGCATCAGTCCCAGTAGTCTTTGATATACCTGTGGCACTGAGGAAGAGCAGCAGCAGCCACCTAGCCTTCTGCCATTGGCCATAGGTCCTATTGGACAACATCGACTTTTCCCCAGAGGCCCAGTAGCCAATGATCCCTTGCTGAAATCAGTAGGTGCCTTTTTCTTGATGAAATACACCTGCTTGCAAATATTGGTCTAGTGTGGGGATCACGATTATTCATAGCATTTGATATTCACCCGAATTTGTATAAATTTGTACAAATTTGTACATCTGTGTACAAATTGAATGTTACGACATTCATACATTGACATTCATACTGTGTGAATGCTTCAGAACATCTGTGAACCAGGGGAGGTGGGAAAGTGGCTGCACCAGTCACATCTGCAACGGATCCAGAGTGCATTTGACATGGTTTGAGAGTGGATTCAAAGTGGATTCAGGGTGGATTTGACACTTTCCTAGAGGGTATGCTAGGAGATACATACATAGGTATTGGATACCTATGGGATATGTATGGGATATGTATGCATTCTTATAAAATATTCATACAAATCTGTATGAATACATTCATATCAAATTGAATCCTCTCACATTCAAAGGGGATTGATTTGAATGAATATGAATGTATTTACATTTGATTCAATACAAATCAAATGCAAAAACAAAACAATACCCTGTTTGTGCATATCCCTAGTCTGGTGTCAACCAAGAGTACGGCACTGTGCATCTATTTATTTATTAAAGGCATTTTTATACAATTTTCTATTTTTAAGAAAAATCAAAGAATTTACACAACATTAAAACAGGAGTAAAAAACAGTAAAAACAACAATTCAAAAACACATTAACAACTGAGTTTCTGGAAGGGCTTCAGAGCTGAAAGGTAGCACACATTTACTGTTATTTTGTTGGTGCTTGCTTAAAGCATACTTATGAACCCTGAGCTGTAGGAATGTGCATGAATGTTCTAAACATTCAAAATTTGATTGAATTTGATCAAATATGGACATTCAAACTCAAATAGAATGTCTATACATTTGAATTTAAACATTCAAACAAATTTCAAATGTTCCAAAACGTTCGAATAACTCAAAACATTCAAATGTACAGATACAAATGTACACATATGAGTGTACACATACGAATGTACACATATGTATCTGTATGCATTTGTGTACAAAATGCATACAGATACATATGACACATATGAACGTTGTTGACATCCGTATCTTCAAATACAAATGTTGTCGACATTTGTACCTTCAGATCAGAATCTAAAATTCAAACGAATAGATTCGAATGTATTTGATTTGAAGGGGATTTCGTTGCATTCATATTCTAAACATTCAAATTGAATTGAATGTCTTGACATCCAATTCTAATCAAATTTGAATGAAAAAAAAATTATGCACATCCCTATTGAGCTGTGGGTGTATTCATCTCTTCCTTCCTCCCGCAAGGACAAGCTGAATACAACAACTGGAAACACTTTCTGGTCTGGAAAACTGAAATTGGACAATTGATCCAAGACAACACAGGACCAAGTTATATACACAAAATGTTTCACAGGTGATTTAAAAAAGTTTTTGGACTTTTATATTGATATATTGGGTGTTTTTCCACTTAGCACTAGAGTACCCATTAAGAACCCATTAATGGATACTCTAGTGCTAGTGGAAAAAAACCATTGATATACTACATTCCTCAAAACTTATCATTATATGTTGTGTCCATTGTGGTTTAGGAAGCTTTAGACTCTTTTGTTGTGTTTAGGGACCACAAAGCTGGCAACAGATCACCATTTTTAGGCTGATCTCAACAAATTTCCTCTCTTTAAAAAAATGTATTGATTATTTTTTATTGCAATGATTTTATTTTCAATTTCTTTGTGGACTATGCTGGCATGGTGATGGTTTAATTAAATAAATGAGTAGCCACTATTTATGAATCTTAATTCACATCATCTCCCAGCCAACATGGGCAACAGTAAGGAACGAAGCTAGCCATTTATATTTCTTACAAAATATCTAGAGCTTGGTTAGTAGTTACTGATAGACCCTTTGCTGGTCATATGCAAAAATAGCTTAGGCCCAAAATATCAGAAGAAGAAGAGGAGGAGGAGGAGGAGGAGGAGGAGGAGGAGAGTTGGCTTTTCTCATGCATTTAAGGAGACTCAAAGTGGCTGACAAAGCTTTCTGTTTTTCTCCCCACAACAGATTAGCCCAAGGTCACCCAGGTGGCTTCATGGAGGAGTGTGACATCAAACCCAGTATTCCCAGACCACTAGACCAAACAGGCTTAACTCTTTCCATATACACCTGCCTGTGCCTTAATATTTGCCCTTGAGGCCCTCTTGGAGCTCCCACCAGCCTCAAGAAGATGGGTGCATATGGGAGGGCATTCTCTGTAGTAGCCCACAGATTATGGAATAATCTTCCTGTAGAGGTGGCCTTTGGCTGTGTGAACGACACCCCTTCCCTAAACAGACACTGTCACTATCATAGCCAATCTCCTTTTTTAACAAATCAAAAGTTAGAAAATTCATTAAAATAGACGATTTCAAATGTGGTAGAATTCTATTCGGCATGAACGTATTCATATGAATTCATATGAATATCTGATACGAATGAATACTATTATTATTAGTAGTAGTTTATTTCTATAGCGCTGTCAGTGTGCTATAGTGTCGGATATGAATGAATACCTATCCAATACAAACGAATATATATCTGATACATATCCTGTAACAAATCCACTCTGAAAGTGCCAAATCTGACCTGAATCCACTTTTAATCTGCTCTCGATCCATGTCAAATGCAACCTGGATCCATTGCAGCTGCTTTCCCAACTCCCCAGTTTAACAAATGTCTGAGCTATTCATATGAATGTCCAAAAACATTTGTATTCGCATACGAATGTCCGAATTTGTATGACTTCATACAAATAAGGAATGTTATGCATATTCATGCATGGCCCTAGTCCTTACTTGCCTTTTAAAAAGCAACCACTGTCAATTCGTGACAGTCTAAAGTCATCTCTATATTTTTTTACTAAAGTGAAAATAATCTATATAATTATTCATTATTAGATAATTTGTGATTAATAATAGAGGTAAACTTCAACTTTAGGTAAATTAGTTAAATTTTAAACTGTTTTTAAAAGTTATTATTTTATTCTATACATTTTCTACAAATGTTTCCTTATGTTTGTTTCTGTTACAATTGTAGTACTAAAATTTAATTTAAAAATATGAATAAATGAATGTAGGAACAAGATCTTTTGCACAAATAAAAGAGCTGTTTGGAGCAGAATTCTGCACACCTTTTTCCTCTTTCAGGCATTGTTTCACCAGGAAGTTCCCAGTTCTCAGCCCTGAGATTGTAGTGCAAGAAGAGCCATTTTTCAGCACCGTTGCTGTATTGATCAGCAGCTTGACTAATGGAAGTGCCATTCCAAGTAGCTTTCCAAAAACACTGATATACCGTTGAGGTTAGTTTGCAGTCGTGGTTGGATTATACCTTCCACATTTAACGGGGCAAAAGACATTCTGAATGCAATGTCTCTGAGGACTGTTGTTTTTTCCTGTTTCTCAATGCATTCATTTGGTTAGAAAGTGACAAAGACCTTCTGAAACAAAGGTTGAGAATTAATCGGGCATTTTCCCCCATTATGTGGGCTGTTCTGTTAAAGGGAAGTCCCCTTGAAAAAGAAATCCAGTCACAATCTCAGGGTAAGATTTTGCAGCAGAATGAATGAAAGGGCTAATACTGCTAGGTAGCTGCATTTTGAGACAACTATGAAGTAAACATATGATCTCCAATTTAAAATACTCCCTGAAGGCACTTGAGTACCTGGCATACCTTTCCAAGTGCTCCAGTTCTGAGGTGTTTGAAAGAAACATCAATGAAGTTGGATAGATGGAATAAGTGTTTATATCCCTACCAGCTGACCCTGTCAAAGATCACTCTCTCCTGGTTTGGTCTGCTTATCTTGAAGCAATGAAATCAAATTGGGCTTTGAGGAACTTTGTTGTTGTTGTTGTTGTTGTTGTTATTATTATTATTGTTGTTGTTGTTATTGTTATTTCAAGTCAGATTTTTTGGTTCAGTACTAAGATCCCTTGTAGCAGCTCCAGGGCTGGAGTAGGAGGCCCTGCCCACCACTTGGACCTTCCATCTGCATTAGATAAAACATACAGAAAGTCTATCAGGGAACTAGCATAGCCTAGTCTGCCTAGATGTGCAGAAAACATATCTCTGTGTTCGATGACTGGGGGAACCCATTTTAGCAGTGAACCAAAGCAGGTTGGCAAAATGGTTTCGCAGAGGCTCTGAGGTTAGGAACTTTTGTTCCTACCCTTTCTGAGTCCTTCAAAGCTGGACCCAAAGCTCTTGGCATGTTCTGGATCTGCAGAGGCCTTTTCACATGAGGGGTTTTTGAACGTGTGGAGAACATGTGGGGATGTAACCTTCATGCCTCAGGGGTGGCCGGATCCATTCCAGACCATCCCAAGTGTCCCACCCCAAGGGTCCCTTCTCTGAAAGTGTCCCCGCACATTCGGCATGTTCCCAGCTGTTCCAGAGGGAGAGTGGTTGCATGCTCTCCCTCTGTGTCAGCTGGGCCCCTCTCCCAGGCTGCTGCAATTGGCTCCTCTGAGCCAGGGGTGGGTAGCCAGGGGCCTCCTTTCCCTTGGCCCCCACTGTCTCCAGGAGCTGAGATTGCGGCTCCTAGAGCCAGAGGGACCCCCACCTAACAACCCCCAACCCACCTCAGGTCACGCACGCGCATTCACCCACCTCACTTCTGCACTGCACCCACTTCAAATCCAGATCTAAATCCCCCCCTTCCATCGCATGTGTGGACGGAAGGGATGGTAGTAGATCTGTATCTACTGGATACGGATCTACTTACCACAGATTTCCAAAATCCGGATCTAAGTTGATCCAGATTTCAGAGGTTAGTGCAGAAGCAACCTAAGTGCTCAAAAAGTAAACATTAAAAAGGAGAAAAAAGACTTAACATGATGCAATTTGGGTTTTTTTTTTAAAAAAATGAAAATAAATGGGTGTTATAAAGAAAACAAACAAAGAGCAATTGTGTTTTCAGTAGGTATTTGAAAGCTGTGATTTGCAGAAATGCCATGAATATCCACAAGGTAAGCACCTCAGGACCCTTATGGGTGCTCATCCAGACTTCTTGTGGGAGAGCATATTAAGGCATTTTGGGCTAGGGATATGCACAAATATTCTAAACATTCAAAATCTGATCAAATTTGTTCGGATGTGGACATTCATTTTTACCCATTTTTTATTTATTTTCACTAAGCATGTATAACACATTTCAATACATAACTATGATAAATTCCATTACAATGCTTTAAGATTTTCCATGTGACTTCCTCTGT
Organism: Aspidoscelis tigris stejnegeri; assembly: GCA_023333525.1. NCBI lineage: Eukaryota > Metazoa > Chordata > Lepidosauria > Squamata > Teiidae > Aspidoscelis > Aspidoscelis tigris. Next base: position 14,261,125 of record JALMGA010000001.1, read on the forward strand.
TCTTCGGACTGTTCTTCTTGTAGTCTTTTTGCACTTTGCTCCCTTCATATACCTTTTACTCTTTCTTCTAACGGCTGAAACCTTCCGTCAAAACACCCAGTTCCTGAAGAAATTCTATAAAAAGGCCCCAATCTTCCATAAACTTATTCACTGTCCTATCTTTTAATAGATCCATCAATTTGTCCCTTTCTGCCATCTCCATCAATTTGATTATCCATTCCTCCTCTGTAGGTAACTCTTCTTGCTTCCATTTCTGTGCATATAACAATCTGGCAGCTGTTACCATATAGAGTATCAAAGTCTTTACATCATTTAGACCTTCATCAACAATTCCCAACAAAAACATTTCTGGTTTAAATTCAAAATTTCTGTTCAAATGTCTTCATATTTGAATTTAGACATTCAAACAGATTTTGGATGTTCTGAAACATTTGTTCGAATCATTTGAATCATTCGAATGTACAGATACTTATGTATTACATACATATCTGAACAAATATTATACCTATCTGTATGCATTTGCATTTATAATACAGGATGAAAATGGGATGCATATGGGATGAAAATGGGGTGCATATGAAATGCGTACAGATACATATAACACAAACAAATGTTGTCGACATTCGTATCTTAAATACGAATCTAACTTCCGAATGAGATTCAACTCAATTTTTTTAGCATTCTATTCGAATAGAAAGAATGTTTTGACATTCGATTTGATTGAAATGCAAATGCAAAAAAAACCATTCGTGAACAGCCCTACTTTGAGCCCAAGTTCTTTTTTATTTTCTAAAAGTTTTTAAACTTCCAGATTCACCCTCCAGAGTTCTGATGCCCAAAAGCTAATGCCATTTAAAAGCAAGCTTGGTTGTCCGTGGTACAAAAGGATCCTTTCACATCTTTAGAGCCATTTTGTTATTGTTCCTGCAACAGAAAATTATAGCTACCTCTCTGGCAGAAGCTAATAGGGTGGCTCCTAATAAAAAGCCACAACTTGAATTACTGCACCAGTGACAACAAAGGGATGGCTTCAGTTAGATGAGTATAAATTGCCTTTTCCCATTTCAACTTGTTTATTGACTCCATATGAGGCAACTTTGTAACTTCTTGTAAAACAAAAGGCACCTTTGGCTTTTAACAGGGCACGTGGTTCTGGTAGAAATCTGATTCCAGTCATTATTTTAGTTCATTTTATTTGCCAATCTATAACTGTAAATAATAAATCCTCCTTCTTGTAAGATATCACATGGAAGCTGCATTCACAGAATTATAGCAACCTACTGCTCCTATCAGGCATGGCCACTGAAAATGGTCTCCCATTCCAAGCAGCGTATTAAGATGATTTGAAACAAAAGCTCCCAAGAAGAGCCTTCGTTGGACACTTTTCAGCTGGATTACCTTTCCTTCTCCACTGCAGTGGGGGACCATAAGCAGAGGGTGATGGCCATGCCAGTCATCAAAACTCAAAGCCTGCACCTGCACATAAAGCAGCTCAGTATCAGCTTAGAGGTGGTCGTGACACATGAATGCTAATCTTCTGGCCTTTCTGCACTTACCTCTCTTCCAGAACATGGACTTCTTTTCACCGCTTTTGTCCACACACTGGTGCAGAGAAATCTAGCTCCTGCTAGTCTGCAATGATGCAAACAAAGGATCATCTGGATCAGGAGACCCTCTGGATCAGGAGAACTGGTATAATTCCACAGTACTGGTAGACCTGATGAAACAGTTCCACTGGCATACTAGGACCATGGGCGACCCATTTTGGGGACCCATACTAGGACCATGGGGGACCCATTTCTGGCCATCAGTGCTGGCTCCAAATCTCACTTGAGATTTGGGGCCAGTACAGGGGTTGGCCAAGAGCAGATCAGGACTAGCACTTCCTTAATAAGAACCAGTCAATCTGGATCAGGAAGGATACGTGCAGAAGCACCCTTCATATCTCACCTTTAATCTGCATTAAAAGCCAGAAAATTAATTTCAAAAGTGGATTTTCTGGACTTTGATATGGACTAAGGCACTACCATCTGTAAACTGCTTTGAAGCACTTGTGTGTGGTAGGCATGTGCACGAATATCCGACATATGAATAAGTACAAATTCTGACATTTGTGGACAGATCAAATTGGGCCTGCATTTGTAGGCTCCATTCATCCACAAATTGGATATTCAGTTATCCATTGAAGCTTTGATCGAGGCAGATACGGGATCCCCTGTGGGCTTCCTGTCCCTTGTGGCTTCCCAACCCCCATGGCCTCCTGCCATCCCCATAGGCCCCAGTCACCCCCGTGGGCCCCGTCACCCCACTTACCTTTGGGCTAAATTTTGGACTAAATTTTAGTGCTGGGAAAAGTAATTTTAAAAGTGTAATGAAAGTGTATTCAATGTGCTTTGAGGAAGAGTCTAAACTGACAGCTTAAACAGATAAGGAGGGGGCGAAGCCTCCCTAATTAGCATAGTGGGAGGGGGAGGAGCGCACTCCACCAATCAGGCGTCGCGTTTAGGCTAGTGAGGAGTATAAAACCCACCTGCTAGAAAAAAAGATTTGTCCTTGCTTTTGGGTTTTGGGGGAGGAAGACGGGTTAGACTGTCTCTTTACCTCAGGGAAGGAACCAAGCATTGGGCCCGATCTTCTGAGCTGGAGAATAGGCCAGAAGGGGGAGGAAGGAAAGTAAAGGTCCAGTTAGGGATTTAAGAGGGCAGTTAAAGAACCAAAGAGGTGTGGCTTTGAACTGTCAGATGTGTATTCTTCTTCAGACCTTTGATTTTTATTTCCTGTTGTAAGAATAAAAACTGTTCGTTTCTTTTCCTTTGAAAAGTCTCTGCATTGTTGGTGACCGCTTGTGGGGTGCGAGGCTAAACCAGTATAAAGACACGCTACCAGAACATATATAAATAATACACGCTACCAAGATTCTAAAATTATAAAAGCCCCTTTACTGAGTTTAAAAAGACAGGGGTGAAGAGTGTAAGCTAGCTCGCACTGGGGGATGGGCGGCGCCACACAGCCCCATAGGCCCCAGTCACCCCCGTGGGCCCCATCACCCCACTTACCTTTGGGCTTCTGGCTGTGCATTTGTGTGCAGAACCAGAAAGCCTGTTTTAGCTTCCAAAAGGCCTGTTTGGGCTTCCAGAAGGTCTATTTTGGCCTCCAGAGAGTGCCAAAGTAGGCTCTTGGACACCACTGGAGGCCTCCCACCTGCCTCCCATGCACCTCCTTACCTTTTGGCAGGCCTCCGGAGGCCAAAATAGGCCTTCCAGAGGCCGAAAAGGCACTTATGTGTTTGCACAGCAGTGGCAACAAGGAGGACAGGTAAGGGGGGACAGGAAGGGAGGAGTGGGGGTAGGTTGCCTTCAGTTTGTGCATGAATATTTGTTTGAATATCCATGCACAAATAGGAAGCCAACCACATTTGTGGGGGTGGGATCCAGCTGAAGCTGAATTTTTCCACATTCGATTCATACAGAATCTAATGTGGAAAATGGTTTCGTGCACACCCCTTGGAAAAAGGCACTTAGCATGAAGTTAAGAATAAACTATTTGGCTTCTGTTTTCCCTTTCATTTTAGTCCCTTGTATGCTTTTCTCTGTTGCCTTATGCACACAATTACCAGTAGCTTAAAATAGTGTTTCCGTAACCAGTACTACTATTATTATTATAATTACAATCAGCCATGGTAAATGAGTGATTAAAAAAGAGAACATGACATTCCTTCCTTCTCTGTCTTTCTTTTCTTATTTTTCCTCAGGCCATTTTTGCACAGACCCTTAATATTTACTTAGGGTTCATTCTAGTACACAGCTGATCCTCCATATCCATATGTTAATGTGGATTTATTTTATTTTATATTATATTTGTATTTCTACCCACCCTATACCCAAAGGTCTTAGGGCAGGTAACAACATTTAAAATCAGACATATATTCAAACAACAGTGTATATTAAAACAATAGCAGTGTCTGTGAAGTGGGAAGAGACAGTATATTCCCATTTAATCAAAGGCCAGGGCAAACATATCCCTTCCTAAACATATAAGTGAAGGAGCCTGATACACATCAGGGGGAAGAGTATTCCATATCCTGGGGGCCATCACTGAGAAGGGCTTCTCCCGGGTGCCCACCCCTTTTACTACTGAGGGTGGAGGAACAACCAGGAGGGGCTCCCCTCCAGATCTTGATGTGGAAGAAGGCATTATTCTAGATATTTGTGCCTTTCTGCACTTTGTCTCCCTTCTGTGGGATGGAAATAGTGCATCTCCACTAGTGTGCACTAGCATTCACACTTGCAAACTCTACTGCATGCCAAACCAACCCCTCATGCCCCTGGACACTCACCTGGGTCCATCCGCATGTCTGGGCACTGCCATCTTCTCTGCACCAGCACCACAATGATGGTGACGCTTTGCACACAAGCAATCACTTTTCGAGTCATTTAAGGTGCCAACACATGCACCATTGCCTTGGTGAGGATGACGTTCTGTGCTCACGACTCACATCCAGGGTCACCTGAGGTGCCAGCGCACTTACGCAGTGCCTCAGGTGACTCCTTACACCAGAAACGGTGTGAATGGTTGCCATCTGGACATGAAAGGTCATCTTTTGGTTAGGACAGATAAAGGCTAGGTTGCTTGTGGTGCGCGATTTCATGCACCACTGCTATTTTATGATAGGGGCAGACAGGGGGCGTTTCTAGGCTGTTTACACCTCCTGCAAGTGCAGATGTGCCTGCCTAGCTATTAACCTATAGCAAACTAAGGGACCAAGTGTGAACTGGCCTATAATCTGGAATAAGGCCCAGTATCGAAAGGCCCTATGCTGCTGCGGTGTGGATGCAACCAAGGAAGTAAGGATCTTTTCTCATTATTTCCTTGCTTTCCTTCTCCACAAAACAATTTCAGAATGACCTTTTGGAACGTCTGTCAGTGTCAGCTGAGTTTCCTTCTTTAATAGCCTCTTCCTCTGTTTACATACCAATAGTTCAAACTATCCACCAGTTTAGTTTTATAACAACAGACGTCTAGAAGGAGGAGAGGGAAGTGTTTTGCTCTTCCCTCTGGCTTTCCTCGACAATCCTTTTGCCCTTTCCGCACTGGACCTTATTCCAAATTATGTCCTCGAATTTGGATCTGCTGTCAACATGCTAATATATATTGAAGGCCCCATTGTCTACACTCAAGTGTTTTGTTCCAGGAACGTCTTTTAACTAGCATGTTACATGCTAAGTAACATAAATAAATAAATCTTGGAGGGTGAAGGTGGGTGTTGGGGAATGGTGGGATGAAAAATGCTATCACAAAAACATTTTACTCTGGCATTTCCGAAGCACAGCAAATCTTTCTCAGCATCACTCAAACTCAAATGTTGGGCTCAGGGTGCATTTTGCATGCATTTGCATAATTTTTGGTTTTGTTTTACTTTAAATCTTCTTTATTTGTTCTTCTGGCAAATGCACAAATAGAACATAGGATGCTGCATTTTCAGAAGTTCGACGACTTTGTGTCATAACAGAAGAACAATTACTTTTAAAAACTATCGATTCTCCCAGCATAAAATAAAGGATACCTTAAACTGTGCATATTCTACACATACTGGTGCAGCAACCTCATCACTTGAATAACAAAAGGAATGTAAAGTCAGCTTGAAAAGGATAATGTTTTCTAAGGTTCATGTACTTGCTGGACACCACAGCTCAGGCTCTTAGGTAGTGGTCTTGTCTACAACACTGTGGTTCATTCCCCACAAATGAGTGTGTAACACAGAACCAAACGCTTGAACCAGTTTGATTCACTTCAGACTGAACTTCCTGTTTGTAAATCGTGGGGTGAATTCCCATTACAAGCTTAAAACCGTTTTGAAACGGTTTTGATCCTTGCAGTCCCCACGTCAGGTTGGCTTAACATGCTTTCTGCGTGTTAAATCACCCCAAAGCATTGTAAATGTTAACACTCACTCCGGTTCGTGCATTTGAAAAGTTTTACATTTCTTACTGTGGAAACGGTACAGTTTTAGTGGGATGAGAATGCATGTTTAGGGTGTCCCTCCCCCAATAGCTTGCTTTCAAAGATAGTGATTTGTAAAAATCACCCCTTACAGCAGCCGCTACACTGTAGCAATCTATCCACTTCACACTTGATAACAATGTTGCAATTTTGTGCAATTCTGAAAGTTCTGACCTTTAGAAAGGGAAAAAAAGGAAAGCAGCTGCAGGTTTTGGGAGATGTGTGAATGTTTAAGGCGAAGGGGGCTTGAGTTGCCACTGCTGCTGTGTGCCCTGGGCAATGGGGAGAGGAGGGGAAAGAATTGCTGACTGCCCGGTGCCGTTTTTCATCCATCCAGGCAAGCGGCAGCCACCCAGCCACCCACCTAGGCTCCATGAACGGGTCCCTTATGGGTGGCACATTCACACCAGGAGGAAGAGGGCAGGGCAGTCCCGAAAAGTGGCTTTTAGAAAGTAGCCACTTGAGTCCCCCTTGAGTCAGCTCAGTGGTGAAATCTAGGACATTTGCATCCCCACTACATCAGGAAGGTAGAAACACAGATAATACAGTCTGGTTGGTGGTGGTGGGGAGGCTGTTTACACAAGGCCTTTTCATGAATGGCTGTAGTGCAATTAGGCTAGGACATGTGGGGATGGATTCCCCATTCACACCTAGGCTGTGTCCCTTACATGCCTAGCTGCAAATGGGGAATCTGTCCCTTTGTGTCCTAGCCCAAAAAAGCCCAATGCATGGGTCAGAGGCCCCACCCTCAGCTGCTGCCATTGGGTCACTATTGATCCGCTGGCCAGCAGCCGGGGTCCAGCTGGTCTTTGGCCTTCATGGGGTGCAGGCACCTTGATCAAGGTGACCGTGCCCTGCAGAGGCCCCATGAGCCCACCCCTCACCCAGGTCCACACCCCTCCTCCATATCTGCATGCACGTCTTGCCTTTTCAGGGTCCCGTTCTGAACTGGCAAGCCCTGGGTGGGTGGGGCTTGCTGGGTTTGGAGCATAGCATTCCTCACAGGCGTGGGCCATGGTCCAATCACAGATGAGGATGTGGTAGTGGTAGGAACCTTCTTGGGTGGTGGCGGGTGCTTCAGATGGTAAGTGGAACTCTATCTACTTAACTGAATATGATAGGGATGTGCAAGAATGTTTTTTTGACATTCTATTCGAGTCTATTCAAATAATCAAAAATTCAACTCGATTCAAATTATTTAAATTCAAATTTAACAAAATTCAATTCGAATTAAGCAAATTTGAATCTATTTGTTCAAATTTTTTATTTGAATTTGCACTCATGTATGTCGGCAATATGTGTAGATGTCTGTACACATCTTCCTGACATCTGCCCACACCTGTACGTGTCTGTAGATGTATGCATCCTGCAATTACCCCATATGCAACCTGTTTTTGTCCTGTACAGATCCGTACAAATGCGTGCGGATGAGGGAAAGGTGTGAATCCTCAAGTACACATCATGTACTAACCCGTACACATACGAATGTCTGGATAATTCAAACAAATAGTCCCAAAATTCAAAATTTGATTAGAATGTTTAAATTCAAATTTTGGAGCATTCTATTCTAATTCGAATGTCGAAATTAAGCACATTCGATCGCATTTCAAATGCCTACGAATATTTGTGCACATCCCTAGAATCTTATGGAAAGGAACTGGCATAAAGGGAACGATCTCTGTCCTGGCTTGGAAGAGAAATTCTTACATGTTTCCCAGAGATGCATCAATCCTTTAGCTCAGAATTCTGTACAATAATGGGTGTTTTTCCATTGTCACTAGAAGTACCCATTAAGTACCCATTTTTGTACCCATTAATGGGTACTTAATGGGTACTTCTAGTGACAGTGGAAAAATGCCCATTGATATGCTGAGGAGAAAGGGGAAGGCTTGGTGACTATTCATTCATTCATTTTATTTGTATACCGTCTTTCTAATAAATTACTCAAGGTGGTTTAGAGCAAACATGAAGAATACAGTGCAAAATAATACATCATACATTAAGTAATCATAAAATTATATATAAACAAAATAAAATTACACAAAACATTGGGGGAGGAGACAAAGAGGCAGCAATGCTAGGACCTTTCCCTTCTCTAAACTGAGTGCTGTTACGGTTGCTAACGTGCTGACTCTTCAGCTCTTCTTTGCCAGTTCTTCAACCACAGAACACCTGTGAACTGTAGCTTGTTGGATGGCTTCCATCACAATTTTTAAGGGTATTCCTGGCAGCTTAATATCAGCCTGTAATGCAGTTATTCCTTCATTTGTTCCAGCCATTTTGAAGTCCATATCACCAAAATAAACCTCAATTCCCAGAATGTCTGTTAGTAGGCGATAATCTTCAGTGTTTCCATTTTCTTCAGAATTCATCTTGGTGATCAAACCAACAGAAACACCAGCCACAGCAGATGATATATCAGAATAGTTTCAAGTGTATTGTCTACATGAGTCATGTTACCATCTCCTACTGTCCTCTGTGCCACTCCAACTCTGATAGAAGTGATCTACCAGGAATCCTTTTTAAATTACACTGATGCTACTTCTGTTGAATGAAGTTGTCTTTCCTCTCACATGGATACACAAGGGAAGAAGGCAAGTCAAGGGACAAGGACCTTCTGGGACTCACTATGATAGAGCAAAAGCATCATTTCAGGTCCATCACTGCAAATCCAGGCAAGGTTTGCTTACTGCTGTAAAGGTAAGTCTCAATTGCAGGAACCATGGCAAAGTGTATGGCATGTGTTTGCTGGTTCTTTCACCCCTGTGGTGCCCAGAGCTTCCCATTCCAGATCTTGACCCACACAAGCATTCATGTAGATGCAGCTTAAGGTGACTATAGGAGCCACAGACAGCTGAAAATAAACAAGAAAATGTTTCTCTGGTTTCAGCCCTTTTTCAGATTAGACATTTCACCATGAAGGATTTTCTATCAAACGTGCATAAAATCAGTTTTTAACACATCCTCTTAACAGGACAAAAATCTAGACAGAATGGAAAAGTTAAAACAGAATAGAAGCCAAAAAAAAAAAAAAATGGTGTGCATCACTTCAGAAATTATGGGAAACAGACATAACTGTTATAGGAATCTCATTATTTGAACTTGCAAATTTTATGAAGAACTAAAACTGCTCTTAAAATGTCTTCCTGTAAATCAGTACACTAGAAAGATGCATTTTGAAAATGATAAAATGGGTCAAAATCAAAGGAAGGTACTCTCAGCATAAGAATCCATATTCCAAGAGTTCATAAGTTACAGCTGACAAGTTATGAAGTTATGGTATAAGGAAGCTGTATTTTCTACTGATTGATATACATAACATGTCTCATTACAACACCAAATAAAGGATATGGAGAAAGTGAATCAGCTTACATTCCTTCAAAATAGGGAGTCTGACAGATTTGTGGGGAATGCTCCTGCTGGATCAGACCATCTAGTCAGTAAACTCTTCCCATAGCAACCAACCTATGAGCAAGTCTCAAACAGAACATGGCTGTTTTCACACTAGCAATGAAGACCCCACTAAGAACCCATTAAAAACCCAATAGGTACCCAATTGGTATGGATCAGTTATATACCTTCCACACACAGGAACCCTTAAGGACCCTATTAGGACCCCATTCTGAATGTGCTGTACCCATGGGTGTTTCCACACGTAATGCTTGAAATCTGGATTCCTGAAATCCGTCCCTGGGAAGATCTGTCTGAAATAGGGATGGATCCAAATGAGGCCTAACACATCCACACTTGTGTGGGAAGCACAGATAGTGAGGAACGCATCATGTGTTTGCTGTGCATTACTTTGCACTTGTTAAGATTAAAGCACATTTGCCACTTGGTTGCCAACTCACCCAATGCTAAGAGATCCCTCTGGACCTCTTGGCAATCTCTTTCAGATTTTACTACCCTAAATAATTTAGTATCATCAGCAAACTTCGCTATTTTACTATGTACCCCTTTTTCTAGATCATTGATGAATAAATTAAAAAGCATTGGTCCCAGTACTGAGCCTTGAGGGACCCCACTTTTTACTTCTTTCCACCCTGAGAATTTTCCATTTATTACTACTCTCTGCTTTCTGCCCTTAAGCCAGTCACAAATCCAGGAGAGAACTTGTCCTTTTATTCCATGGCTGATGAGTTTACTCAGTAGCCTTTGATGTGGGACTTTGTCAAAAGCCTTCTGAAAGTCCAGATAGACAATGTCTACTGGTTCACCTTTATCCACGTGTTTATTGACACTCTCAAAGAATTCCAATAAATTTGTGAGGCATGATTTACCTTTGCAGAAGCCATGCTGGCTTTTGTTCAGCAATGCTTGCTCCTCCATATGCACACTAATTTTGTCTTTAATAATGGTTTCCATCACCTTACATGGAACTGACGTTAAGCTAACTGGTCTGTAGTTGCCTGGATCACCCCTGGATCCTTTTTTGAAGATTGGTGTTACATTTGCTACCCTCCAGTCCTCAGGTACGGAGCCCGATGTTAGGGAAAGATTATATATTTTTGCTAGAAGTTTGGCAATTTCGCATTTGAGTTCCTTAAGGACTCTTGGATGAATACCATCTGGTCCCGGTGACTTGTTCACATTTAGTTTATTAAGACATGCCAGGACCTCTTCCTTGGTTATTTCTGTACAGTTTAACTCTTCAGAAAATACAGGCTCAGCCACTGGCATGTGTCTTCTGTCTTCCTCCGTGAATACGGAAGCAAAAAATTCATTTAGTCTCTCTGCAATCTCCGTTTCTTCTTTAATTACCCCTTTCTGTCCTTTACCATCTAGTGGGCCAACTGCTCTCCTGGTTGGATTCCTACTTCTGATATACTTATAGAAGTTCTTGTTATTTCTTTTGATGTTTTTAGCAATGTGCTCCTCAAAATCTTTCTTAGCTTTCCTTGCATTTGTGTTGCCAGTGTCTATGTTCCCTCCTGTTCTCCTCATTTGGACAAGCCTTCCATTTCCTAAATGAATTCTTCTTGTTTTTAATGACTTCATCTACTGCATTTGTGAGCCACATTGGTTTCTTCTTGGACCTAGAAGTCCCCTTTCTTCTTTTAGGAATGCATTCCAGTTGTACTTCCATTATTGTGTTTTTAAGTAGTCTCCATGCATTTTGAAGTGATTTAACTCTTTTGACTTTCCCTTTCAATTTCCTTTTCACTAATTTCCTCATTTTGGGGAAGTTTCCCTTATGAAAGTTTAAGGTCTCCATGTTAGACTTTATTAAGAACTTACTCTCTGTATTTAAGTTGAAGGTTATTGCATTGTGGTCACTGTCCCCAATTGGATCAGCTACAGTGACGTCCTTTACCAGGTCCTGAGCATTACTTAGGATCAAGTCCAGGACTGCATTTCCCCTGGTTGGTTCCATGACCATTTGTTCCATGGAACAGTCATTAAGTAGGTCTAGGAATTTTCTCTCTCTATCCTGAGTTGAACAGGAGTTCACCCAGTCTATGTGAGGATAATTGAAGTCCCCCATTATAACCACCCTATCTTTATGGGATACCTCCTTTACCTCCTTCTCCAATTGTTCATCTCCTTCGGGCGTATGGTTGGGAGGATGGTAGCATGTCCCTATTGTTAGACTTCTGATTGACAGCTACACAGCTACACAGGCCAATTGTGTCACATCACTGGCCTAATTGGGCTTAATCAGAGTCTCAGAATGGGTGCTACAGTGTACACACTGCTGTTCTCTTTAGCACCCATTGCAATCGGGTGCTAGACAGCCCATGCAGATCTTCAGGGACCGGATTAAACAAGGACAAGATATCAGAGATCTGGATCTTCTAAATACAGATTAGTGGAGGTACATGTAAAAACAGTCCATGACTACATAAGTATTCTTTTCATTAATGCCCTCAACTTGTGTCCTTAGAGTTGAGAAATCTCCACAGAAGGTAGAATTTAGTCTGAATATAGTGTCCAGACATAACTGCTATGGTGGATTGTTTCATGTATTTGAGGCAACCCTACCATGTTCCAAGTTTTCCTTCCAGCAAACTCATTAAAAACTATTGCTGGAAATCCTAGCATTGGTTTCAGTTTTTCCAATAGCCTGTTTATTTACCTTCTAGACGGAGCTACCATGATTTCTCCATCCAGCACACATGTGTGGTGGCTGGAGCAATTGGTGGGTGACTGTGTGAGACAGGATGCTGAACCAGATGTTTTCATTGTGCCACCAAAAATGGAGACATGATGTCTGACGCCACATGTATAGATGCTCACAAAGTAAGTGGAGACATGGCCTTGGTAAATACTATTTTTGGGACCTCAACAATGCAGCATCCACTCAACATTTCATTTCATCAGCATGGGATATTTTGTTTCTAGTGTGAACACCAGAGCTGTATACATACAAGCCATAGTATTTTTTTCCATACAAGCCATAGTATTTTTTTCCATACAAGCCATAGTATTTTTTTTCAAATATTCTTTCAAAATATTTTTTTCCTTCTCGTTGGTGGTACCTGAGAAATATGTAACACACATAATAGCATAATTCTCAATACTAATGAAACTGGATAGCAAGTATCAGTAAGCCTTCATAAATTAAAAACTCTTCCATCCTTTGAACAGGTAGGGATAAATGGACCTTTTTCTACAAGCACTGTGGTAATGAGGGAACAGATTAATTAAGAACTCCATCTGGATTGGGGAAAAAGCAAAGATTCATTTAAAGTCTTTATGGTGGCATAAAACTCACAGCAAACTGGCACCATCTATTATTTATGGATCTGAAACCTTTATTCATATTTCTCTTCTGAAGTATGAATAAGGCCTTAGTTTGGTTCACAGTTGTTCAAAGTGAAGTTTCAGCACTTAAAACCAAAGAAACTTCATCCCATTTGAGCTGAAAATCAACAACGCTTGGGGAAACGTCTAGGAGAAAGTACACTTATGTGACCAGTTGGCAAGAGCTGAAAACTGATTTGGTCAATTGGCCTGTTCTTTTAGTCCATTTTGATGTGCCACGTAGGCGGCTGAAGCATCTATGAACAGAGCAGCTGCCTCTTCCCTCTGATCCCACGATATCACCCAGCCCCAACTTCTCTCTTCTTCCTCCCTCCTCTCTTACAAAGTAGCTGGAGAGAAGGTTCTCTCTTCCTTTTTCAAACTACTGGAACCAGAAGTCATCAAATAAAGCTGAATCCTGGACAAATCAGGATGAAACCCCCCCACACACACACACTACCACCCTCCATACAAGCCATAGTATTTTTTTTTCAAATTGCTATTCCAAGATATAGCATTTGAATGATTTCATAGAGGTTTGGACCAATTTTTGGACACCAGGGAAGTGGTCACGCTTTTCTTTTTATGCAAATTAAGGCTGTCCTCTGCCTGAAGGAAGTCAATTTCCATTTTTTTCTGTAGACTTTTTCCCCCTGATTGGGGCTATCCACTATGCATATTATTCCAGCACTAAGTATGTTTCTGCTGCATGAAGTAGACCCTTGAGAAGAGATTCAGGGAAAGACCCATGCTGGAGCAGAGAAGCCCCCAATCCATACCTCACCTGCACCCACACCAACCACTGCTGCTTCTCTGTGCCACTGGTGCATCCTTTTGTAGGTAGAGATCCACCCTTTGGTGATGTGTTGTGTCATTCTGAAGGTGGTAGGGATGTGCCCAAGTATTAGTAACATTTGTTATTCGTATGAATTTGTATGTTTGTAAACAAATCAAATGTACATTCGTACATCAACATTCATAAGAATGTTTCAGAACATTCCTACAAATAGTTCGGACATTAGTTAAATATGTAACACACATATTTTGTGGGGATACGTATTGGATATGTAGGCATTTATGCCAGATACGTATTGGATACTTATCGGATACATATGCATTTGTGTCAGATACATATCAGATACAAATGTGTTCATATTGGATATTTTATTTATTTATTTATATTTATATCCCGCCCTATACTCGTAGGTCTCAGGATATGCGTCGGATACATATGTGTTTGTGTCAGATACCTATCGAGTACGTATGCAAAAATGAATACATGTGTCCCAGAAAATAATTTTCTATTAAAATGGCTATATGTCTATATAGTAGTCACAATTCAGTCAACTGAATTGGTCTGTCACAAGGGAGGGGGAAAGGGATGTATCGGTACATTTTGTGTCTATTTATTTACCATTGTTTTTATTTGAGCTATGTATATAAGTATGTTAATGTCTAATAAATATTTGGAAAAAATGTATCAGATACGTATTGGTTTGTATCAGATATTCGTACGAATACATTCATATCAAATAGAATCCTACCACAGTTGAAGGGGATCTATTTGAACGAATACTAATTTTCTAACATTTGATTCATTATGAATCGACAAACCTGTTTGTGCACATCCCTAGAAGGAGGATCAAAAGTGGATTGAAACCTAGGCCCTTCCTGCATTCACCTTGTAATCCAGATCAAGATGTCATGTAGTACACATTATCCACATAAGGAATGGGCCTGGACCAAGGGCCCCCTCATCATGATCACGGCATTGTCTGTTACCAAACAAGTGTGAACCAGAATTGAGGACAGCATAGTGATGACGTGCATAACATCAAGTGACGTGCATAGTCTGCAGCATGCATTACAATATTGGGAGCTAGTAATTGCAGGGACTGGTATGGCATTGCTCTGAGCACAATATGGCGGTGACCGATGTGCTCAACAAGTAGGGGCATGCCACTCTGGAAGAAGCATATGAGTAGTGGGGATGTGAACCAATTGTGCTGGACCATGAGTGGTGCTTGTGTATGTGGGCCACACCACATGATGTAGCACACAGATGACATGTACACATTGCTTCTACTGTTGATGTGGATGTAACGCTGACCCGCCCATACAATGCAGGCAGCAGCTGCTACAATTAATACCAATCAAGCAGGTATGGACTGATTGATCCCAAGCTAACATGATGGTGAATACAGAAACGGCCTTAGGTGTATTTGGGGCCTAAGCAACTGTGGACAACTTCTGTTCTGGCAGCCTACACCAGCAACTGCTTCTCAAACTAGAATGTGTGACTCTGTCCTTTGGAGGTTACCACTGAAAATAACTGCCCACCATCATTACTCTCTAAATTTCAGTTACGCTTCATCCAAACAGTACTTATTTCATCCGTGTTATCTGGAAAATCCAGAGTAAAACATATTCAGATACACTTTTTTCCAGATTGTCCATGCTTTATTCCAGATTATTCAGATAATGCGGATTAAATATACACTGTCTGGGTGAAGCTTCAGGTAGGAACCATAAGGCTAGAGACCCAAGACAATATTTTTCATGCAACGAGCAACTTTTCGTTTCTGTTTCTCTGTTTCATATGTATTCCTGCATTTATTTTGTTTGATTTAAAAATGTGTTTTGCATTGCTGTAATGAATTTGGTATTTTGTTCTAAACCACCTTGAGCAATTTTCTTCAGAAAGCTGGCATACAAATATATTAGTAAGATAAGATAATCAGAGAAAAAAAGGACAGAGATCTTAGGGTCTCTCATGACTCAGCATTTCATATTAAGTTGTAAGAATGACTCCACAATAAAAACATGCAGGTTCATAATACAGGTGTCATCCAGACAGCATTTACTTAATCCACATTATTTGGATGATCCAGAATAAAATCACCAAATAATGCAGATTAAGTGCTATCTAGGGGTGTTTTTCCACCGCAGCCCAAAGATCCGGATCTAAGGAATGGGTACATTCCTTAATCCGGATCTAGTAGATCCAGATTAAGGGAAGCACCCAATGTGTTTCCATAGGAGGTGTAGCACCCATTAGCAATGGGTGCTAACCCTCCTGCCATGGAAACACCTTTGCACCCATGTGGGGAATCTGTCACCCCAGGTGTCTCTTGGGACAGGGAGGTGCGATCTCCAAAGTCCCAGCTGTCAGTGTGGTCCATGCGCTATTAGCACAGACTGCGCGGACTCCCCTCCAAAGTCCCCCCGAAGAGATCGGCAGAGACCTCGAAGCCGCTCCGGAGTCCCTTCAGAGCATCTCCTAAGTCTGTGGTGATCTCTTTGGAGAGACTGTCGGCGAGACTCTGAAGTCTCTGCTGGTCTCTTCGGAGGGACTTCGGAGTCTCTCCACTGGTCTCTTCGGAGGGACTTCGGAGTCTCTCCACTGGTCTCTTCGGAGGGACTTCGAAGTCTCTCCACTGGTCTCTTCAAAGAGATCAACGCAGTGTTCAGAGGCGCTCTGAAGGGACTCCAGAGCGGCTTCAAAGTCTCTGCTGATCTCTTCGGAGGGACTTCGGAGTCACTTCGGAAGGATTTCGAAATCACTCCGAAATCACTCTGAAGCTGGGACTTTGGGGCTCCCCCCCCATGGGTGCATCCCCTCCCCCTAGCCTCCTCTAGACCCCATTGCCTGTTTCCTGTGGAAACAGTCTCCCTTTAATCCGGATTTTCTGGCAGAAGACCCCATTGTAGACCCCATTAATGGGGTCTACAGAAAATCCAGATTAAAGGGCAGTAAGTACTCATTTGATCCGGATTTCACCCACAGCAGTTGAAACAATCAGGTCCCAAATGGGTGCTGTGGTAGAAATGGGGTCATCCGGCTCACACCCAAATGGGTCCTTAATGGGTGCAAAAATGGGTACTTTTTGACAGCGGAAAAACACCCTTTATCTACCAGAGGAATTTTTGTACTACCCTTCCCATTTGCTGGATGGGAAAGGAGCGCAATGAAAAACACCCTAGATGAAGCTTAGATCAAGTAGAAGATGATGGAGAAGGAAAGCCTGTTATCTCTAATCCTCACCTCACCTTTCATTATTTTTACCTTTTCAAACCCAACCAAAATATAGGTGCCAGTTTCAAAATGCTAATGAGAAGCTATTTGCTCCTGCAGTATAATGACACCTTAATAACCATCAACTCTCTTTAAAACTAAGGTCCATTCATTTCTTTGCACATTAGTATTCCAAATGTCACTGTCATTAATTCTTGCCTAAGTATGACAGGTGCTATTAAAAAAAAGAAAACAAAGAGGAGGAAAGGGGGAAAAAAACCTACAAATAAATAAACACTAAATGGCTGCCTTCTGATTTCTCTGCCTGAATCCAAATGAAGTCAATTCAGCATCCGTTAAATCTGATTAGCACCAAAGTTTGCTGAACCCTCTGAAAATAGCTTAGGTTGAGGAGAGAAAGCTCATTTGACGACCTGCAACCCAGGACAATAAAATCTGCTGGCATCTGGCTTTGAATCTGAATTATGGTAAATATAAGCTACAGATAAATACACCCTCCCACCTTAATTTCAGCTAAACTCACTGTAAACCACCCGTGACAATGGGGTGAAAAATTAATAAAGCTTTTCTACTGGCAAAGAATTATTTACATTGTCTCTTTTTTAAAGAGTCTCTTTTGCAAGAGGCATGGGAGCGAATGGATTGAATCGCTTGAATATGCTTATTGTAGGAAGGTATGAAATGGATCATACACCACAGCTTTATTTTGTAAATAGGTTAGCAGATTGTGATGGGGAAGGAAAGCAGGTTTATGAAAGCGTTGCTTCTTATTCTTGTGATAGGGATGAATCACTGATAAGAAATTGCCGGCTGAACACAGAAAAGGTTTCCAGAAACATTCTAGAAACTGTCTAGAAATACATAGCTGAAAAATGACGGGCTGAAAAAGGGGCTAAAGATCGGGCAGCAGGCCTTTCAAAAAGTGGATACCCTAGGACAGCTTCCAGAATGGTGCTGAACAGAAGTAGACATACACATACATATTTATATATAAATATTTTTATATATTTTTATATCTATATAAAAAGAGAGAGAGAATAAGCGGTTTTTGCAACACTACAGATCAGAAGCTTTTCTCTTTCCTAAACTTATTCAAAGCATTTTCAGAAATTTGAGCAGCTATAGATTCTTTCTACACTGGGCCTTATTACAAATTATATGCTGGACTAATTCTGCTGGGACCTTTAGTAGTCTGCATTAGGATGTGGAGATGGCATGTTCCTATTCCAGGACTGCTGGACAAGAAAAGTGCATTAGCAACCAACATGTACAATAATTTGCATTTGGGAATGCTACTATTCGTTAACTACCCCCATGTGTCCGGTGACCTGAAGTTTCATCCCATTGTTTCTTGTGTAAATCTCTGATTAACAGCTGCAAAACTTCCTGCGCTGTGCTGGTACTGAACTAGACTGCACCTGAGGCATTTTCACACTACGGTGAAGATGCCTCAGGATGCTTCGGCCTGAACACGTTGAAACCACTTTCCCATCTGCACTGGCAAGTAAAGGACACGTTCCAAATACATCCTTTCCCTGCCTACGTGCGAATGGGAAAGTGGCTTCAACGCGTTCGGGCCGAAGACCCTCCCCCAGCCTCTCCCCATTGGCTGCCTTGCAGCTAAGGGGTGGGGAGGCCAGTTGGCTCCCTTCCCTGGGGTCCTGCAACCTGCATCAGCCTGGATCAGGCCCATGTAAGTGGCACGACCCCCACCCACCACCCGCCGTCCCAACCCGGGGTTGCGCAGGCAAATGAATGGTGCTTACCGGCTACTGCCGGCTCGATTCTGGCTGGAATGGGCTGGTGACATTCTGTGCATGCAGGCGGGGCAGCCCGTCATTTGCCGGGCACCTGCCCCTGTGCAGATGGCCGGTTGAGGCCCAGGGAAGGGACCCGACTGGCCTCCCCACCCCTGGCTGCAAGGCAGCCAATTGGGGGAAGCTGGGGGGAGGGGCCCAGCTGTCATGGAGGGAGAGCGTGTGAATGCTTTCCCTCCGTGGCAGCTGGGGGCGTTCCGGATCATTTGGAATGCGTGGAGAGCACTTTTTAATGCTCTGAAAATAGAACGTGTCTACGACATGTCGGAACGCTTGGGGCGAACTGGAACGGATCTGACTGCCCCACAAGAGCGAATGCTGCATCCCAACGTGTCGTAGACGCGTTCCAAAACCCCTCGTGTGAAAAGGCCTCTGCTCTCCTTTCAAATCAAACTCTTCTGATGCACAAGAGTATGAAACCATTTTTACATGCGAAAGACATATCAGTTCTATCCAGTTTCTGTATCTGTTGAATTAAACGTCTACAGATTGCAAAAGGTCAAATCACCACAGGGAGCCTGGTCCAAACGGGTACAATTGTATCAGCCAACTCCACTCACCTGTGAATCTTATTTGCAGAAACCTGCTTTAGACTTCATGGAAGCATTTCTCCTTTAAACAAACACAGTATCTGAATAGTGGTGGTGGTGGTGGTAGTGGTTACAGCCCAGCCAGAAGACTTAAATGTAGTTGGTTTTCTTGCTTTTTCCCTTTGTTTAGCCTGAGTTTGCATGGCCCCATTGGCGCCACAGTACAGATTCCACACACTTTGCAGCATTTATTATAGCAAAATAGCAATGGCAGGGGCTGTCATGCGCACAAGCAGAGCTCCACTAAAATGATTAAAACACATGCTGCTTTCATGTCTGTTTTATTAACGGAACTCTGCTCGTGCTCTTGACAGCCCCTATACCTGCCTGACAGCTAATCAGCTGACTTCAGGGCAGCTGTCAGGCAATTATTTGGGGTAAATCAAACCCTTACCTGGGCAATTAAGCCATGGAGACTTCTTAATGCGAATTAAGATTTGCATTAAGACTGCCCCGAATCCACTGCGAGGCAGTGGCAGCCTCAAGGGGATGCAGCCTTAGTCTCTGTTAGAGTAGTGGTTCTGAAGGTATGGTCCTCTGATGTTCCTGAATAAGAACTCCTCTCATTACAATTTAAGGCTTTGGGGGTGAAGGCCAGTCACTCCACTGCACCAAAGTGTGTTGTGTAGAAACTGCCTAAATTTCCAAGTGCATACACACACCAATTAAGGAATGTCTCAATATGCTGGCCTACTGTTCTTTAGCTGCATTTTCTGAAGCATGTAGAAACCAACCAGCCATTTCCACTCCTGCAAAAAGCAAACAACTGAATTTGAACTTTTGAATCCATAGCGCTTAAATGCACTCAACATTGGTAAGGTTAAAAACAAAGCACTCACTATAACCTCATCTGTCTTTTCGTAACGTCTGCTGGAAAAGCCTCTGGCACTGTTGCGAGCTGCTAATTTTTACCTATGTATTCACATGTGCTGGCTTTATACAGGATTAAATAAATAATGCACAGCTCAGAAATGTGTTATTTACTTCTGGGAACATGAAGTGGCTAATGGAACTTGACATGATGTGTTTTATCAAATAAGAGATTTGTCCAAAAAAAAAAGGTATGCAAAATTAGATCTGAACTGGAAGGAAGAGGAATGTGTTTCTTGAGTATTTCTCCTCCAATGAAATAACTTGGGAAAGGGAATGAAAATAAAGGCAAAAAATGTTAGTAGCTCCATCCTGAGCAACAGCAATGGTTCCTTTCCTGATTTTGTATCCTTCATTCTGAGTGATAACAGTAGAGTGTGAGGTCAGGCCAGGATTAGGCCTTTTTGCACTAAAGCTGGTCCAGTTGGCAACGTTCTGTGTCTGTGGGCACCATGGCCTGTATTTATTTATTTATTTATTTATTTATTTATTTATTTATTTATTTATTTATTTATTTATTTATTTATTTATTTATTTACATTTCTATCCCGCCTATACCTGAAGGTCTCTGGGCGGGTTACAACAAGTTAAAATAGATTAGAACAAGATACAAATTAAGAACAGATACAGATTAAAATGAAATACAAATAAAACAAGATGCACACTTAAAAACACCTTAAAATTCAACACATTTAAAACTGTAATTGGTCAGCGGCACATGCAGACACAGAATGCTGCCGACTGGACCAGCAAAACATGCTGCTGGCTTGCCAGTCCAGTCCACAGTGCCAACCAGGTAAGAGGGGCATGCATGCGTCCACAGGAGGTGCGTGGCCCTGGGTGGGTAGCAGCCCAGGGTGGCCTCCACTGGACACAGCTGCCTAGATTTAGGCGACTGCACCCCAAGGAGGCAAAGACCCACCCTGGTGCACTGGCACCTGGTGCGGCCTGGATCGGGCTGCACCAGCTGCCACAAACCCCCTAGGTGCCCACCAGCACAAAGGGGGGGCACACCCTCCCCCCAGCTACACAATGGATGTGGTGGTCACGCGGCCGGCTGGTCGGTCTCAAGTTTTGTGCACCTCCGGTCTGATGCGCTGATAGGCAGGGTTGGTGTACCGGAGAGCGCACCTGCACATGGAGCAGCACATCACTCTACCAGGCTGCGCGACCACCACATCGGACCAGAGGGTCCAACAACCTAAGTCATTGTGAGCGGGCCTCAAAAGGGGAGGAGGGAGACCGAACCAAGGCTGTCTCGGTGTTCTGCTGATTGCTGCAGTCCCAATCAGACTGCGGCAGCTGGCGGTGAACCCCTAGGTGCCCACTCACACCCCGGGGTCCCACCCCCAAATGTGCATGATCCCTTACCTTGTCAGGCCTTGGGTCCAACGTTTGCATAGCCTGGCAAAGTGCTCTGCCACTCTGTGTGCAGGCTCACACTCCGGTAGCTGCTTTTCTTACCCATTTAATGGGACTCAAAGTGGCTGACAACACTTCTGTTCTTCTCCCCACAACAGAACACCCTGTGTGGTAGGTGGGGCTGTGAGAGCTCAGAAAGAGAGCTGCGACTAGCCCAAAGTAACCCAGCAGGTTTCATGGAGGAGTGCAGGATCAAACCTGGTATTCCCAGATAAGAGTCCGGCTACCTAACCACTACACCAGAGAAATGTAGTCTATGCCTGTTCTAGCACTCTTTAGCACACATCTGCTGTTCTAAAGCCCACTCAATGCAAATACCTCTATCTGTGCTTGATCTGAATCTAGCTAATAAACATCTAGTTAATACCGAATAACTGAGGTTAGTGTAGAAATGGTCTTAAACGTCAACAGTAATGTTGCAGGTACCTCTGTGCCAGGTTCTACAATGCATCCTCTTTTAGAACAGCAAATCTCTGTTTTGTTTTGGCTACCTTTAGATAAATGTGTGCAGTCCGTTTGCTCTCTGGGTTAATTCCCAATTGCCTAATATTAAATTCTAATCATTTTTACACCACCTTTCATTTAAAGATGAAAATTAGGGTAGTTTGCAACAGTAATTAAACCATAGCAAAACAAGCAATACATAGATAAAGCTGAGTTATATGGTTAATGTCTATTGCTTGACTTACAATGAAGATGTATTCATTTTTAATGCCCTGCTGTTAGCATTTGGTCAACGATTCAGGAAGGAGATGCAGTTTAGCAGAGACAGTCTGGGTGCTGGAGTGTGTCAAGATTATAAAAGAGTTTAGCATCTACTTGATATCCCTGCACAGCTTCATGAAAGCCTATGGTAAATTTCCAGTTGGCAGATCAAATCCTTCAACTCTCTAAGCATTGCGGTTTTTGGTTCATGCCTTTCCTTTGCTTCTTTCTCTCATTTCCTCTAAGAGGCAGAGGAGGCCTATCTCCTGACAGCTGGAACACATGATCCAGTTTTATTGACCTGCAAATACGAGCAGGTCAGGCTGATCAAAGAGAGGTGTTTTATTTTTCTTGCTGCTGCTGCTTCCAAGCTATGCTGTTTCAGTATAATTATCTTAACCAGATTGTTTTTAAGGTACCCATGTCCCCTGCCAGCAGAAGATATTATTTTGATTTACAGTGTGATCCCTAATTTACTGTGTTTGACTGGCTGCCTGTAAGATTTCAGGATATGATATACTGGGAAAGAAGGCTGCCTTACAATTTAGTGAGGTTTTGCTCCCCATAAATTTTCCTAACAAACAGAAAGGCAAACCAATAAAGAAGAAGCAAGGCTAACTTAACTCGGTAAATAGATTCACCGGCATAAAGAGACTTGTGAATTTAAACGCTGAGAAATGGGCAGTGGGTTACGTATGATATGTCAAAGGAAAATGTTGCTTCGAAATAGCCCAAACCTAGCATTCTTTCTTTGCTGGCTGGTTGGTTTAAAGGATATTTGCATGGGAGCAGCTCACACATCCTTCTGAATGAATGGATCAATATTTTTCTAGGTAAAGCTATCCTGTTAACAGATCAGAAATAATTTATGAGATGGATTTTCTGTTGGCCTCTTGCTTTACTTGGAGCTGGTCTAGGAGAAAGACATTATTCGCTCACTTTGGCTGCCCATTTGAAATAAAACATCTTGATGGAGAAGCTCCTGTTGTTTACCTGGGAAACTAAGTCTTTGTGAAATCTTAATTTCTGCCAGTATTTTCAGCCTTCTTGAACACTGGCAACGTGTCAGTTCATGATCTGCTTTTAAGTGCTCCCATAATTTACCTAGGTGATGATTGGAGAAGAATTTGCACAAACGTTTGTTTTCTGTCCACCCATTGGCTAACCAGTTGCTGCTGAAAGAGGTTGTAACAGCTACCAGTCTAGATGGCTTTAAAATAGGGTTAGACAAATTAATGGATGACAGATGTATCAATGGCTACTAGAATGGAAGCCTAAGCACATCTTTCAGGCTGGAGGGACAAGCAGGATGCCTCTAAGGCCATCTGCTGGGATTCAAGAGCAGGAGAAGGTTTGTCGTCTCTACTTGAGATGCCCATGAGCCTTTGATGGGCCATTGTGTGCAACGGGACGCTGGACTAGATGGGCCGTGGCCTGATCCAGCAGGACTTCTCTTATCTTCTTATGTATGCAATGTTTGCTATGTTCACAGTTTTCCACCATTGACCTTTAAAGCATATCACCTTTAATAACAGAAGTACTCATTCATTCATTCGGTGCATTTTTATACTCTCCTTAAGTCTATAAAGGTTCTCTTCAGGGTGTGTTCACATTTATGGTCAGTGTGAGCCAGTATAGTCTAGTGGTTAAGGAGTCGGACTCTGATCTGGGAAATACTGGGTTTGATTCTATCCTCCTCCATGAAGCCAGCTGAGTGACCCTGAGCTAAGACGTTTTCGCACGGGCGAAAACGGAACGCGAAAAAGGCAGCTGCGGACACGTCATCCGCATTGGCCGCGCGCGCCTTGCGTCCCGACGTGTCCGCAGCTGCCTCTTTCGCGTTCGAAATGTAGAGCACTTCGAAGTGCTCTACACGCGTTCCAACGCGGACGAGCCGCACGCAGGCGTTCGGGAGAAGAAGCGTTCGCGCCGCTTCTGTCTCCCGATCGCCTGCCGGCTCGCCTCCGACGCCGCGCGGCTTTGACAATCAGCTGTTTTTCAAACAGCTGATTGTCGATCTGCCTCCGCGGCCGCCGGCGCGCCCCTGGCCGGCGTTTGCCGGCTAAGCCAGCTTCGGGCGCTTTGACCATTCGCACCCAGACGCTCCGGAACGCGTTTACACGCGTTCCGGAGCGTCTGTGTGTGAACGGGGAAAGCGCCCGAAGCTGGCTTAAGCTTTCCGCCTGAACGCGTTCGGTTTCGAACGCGATTCAGTGCGGAAATGCCTCTAGTCACAGCTCTCTCCTGAGCTCTCACAGCCCCACCTACCCCTCAGTGTGCCTGTTGTGGGGAGAAGCCACTTTGAGTCCCTTTTGAGTCACTTTGAGTGCCTTTAAATGGGTGAAAAAAGCAGGGTAGAAAAGCCAACTCTTTTTCTATTTTAATCCAGATTCAGTCCACTTTCAGAGTGAGACAATGCATTGACAGAGTGGCAAGTTGCTTGTTTTTTACTTGATCTAACTGAGGAAATCCCTCTTTGGGTTAGAAAACATGGAAAGAAAATGAGTCACTGTGTTGATGTGTTCTTCCACTCTGAAGGTGGACTGAAGCTGCATTCAAATTTAGATAATGTATAAAGCAGCTTCTTCATGGTCCATTTGAACTCTGCAAGCTGCTTTGAGGAATATTGTGTCCACTCAATAAAATGACCTCCTGAGGAAAGCTCTGTCTGCAAAAGCCTTTAGCTTGGAACACCCATCAATATAAAATTTGCACCAAGGGCCCTTTCCTCACTGGCTCTAAAAATAGATTTAGAGCCAGATGTGGGAAGGATTAAGATGTGGCTCCGCATAGGGAACCCAATTAGGGACCCTTTGAGGAAGCCATGTCTGCATTTCAGCATGCAAGATCGGTTTCTTAAACCAGTTTTCCCACCAAAATCCGGTCCTGATGTAAGACCTAAAAAATTAGGTCTTACATCCGGCTTTTCCCCTCAAACCATTTCAGAAGCAGAATGCTTCCGCAACGGCCAGGTGGGTGTTGGCTGGGGGTCCTGCCTGGCCTCGGAGCCCAATCTGGGGTTCAGGAGTGAACAGAAACCCAGGGAAAGAAGGTTCCCAAGTTGCCCACACTGGGTTCATAGGAGCCAATGGGAGCAGCCCAGGGGAGGGCCCAAGCTGTCACAGAGAGAGAGAGTGTGTGAATGCTTTCTCTCTGGGACAGTTCGGAAATGCGTGGAACATCTCTATCTATCTATCTATCTATCTATCTATCTATCTATCTATCTATCTATCTATCTATCTATCTATCTATCTATCTATCTATCTATCTATCTATCTATCTATCTATCTATCTATCTATCTGCTCTACTGCTATATGGCTACTAGAATGGATGTCTAGGTAAATCCTTCAGGCTAGAGAGACTGGTAGGATGCCTCTAGGGATGTGCACAAATATTCTTAACATTCAAAATTTGTACAAATTTGCCCAAACTCAGACATTCAAATTTGAATAGAATGTCAGCACATTAGAAGACTGACATTCGAATACGAATCAGATGCTTCAATACATTTGTATGAAGCTTCATATGAAGCTCCGTGTGGGATTCATATGGGATTTGTATGGGACTGAAGATTTCTATTGAAAATGAATCCTGCCACATTCAGAGCGGATCTATTCATATGAAAACAAATTTTCTTGCATTCAGTTTGATACAAATCAAATAAAAAGGCCATCCTAAAGGCCATTTGCTGGGATTTGAGAGCAGGTGAAAGGTTTTACCCTTGGGTGTTTTTCCATTAGCACTAAGTATCCATCGAAACACCCATTAAGGACCCATTTGGCTGAGAGCCGGATGACCCCATTTCCACTACAGACCCCATGAGGGACACTTCTGTTTCCACCACAGCTAGGGAAATCTGGATCATATGGGTCCTTCGAGACCTATAATCTGGATTTCATGTAGACTCTATTAAAGGGGTGTACATTGGGGACTTCAGCTTTCAAATCTGGATTGTAGGGAGCCTGTTTCCACTACAGTTTGGTAATGGGGTCTAGAGGAGGCTCATGGGGGGGGGGGAGGCACTTCTCCAGGCCCCATATTTGGGTGCTTGCCAGAAACAGATCCAGGTGGCAATTTTCTTCCCCAGCCTTCAAAATGTTGGGCAGAACTGAGTTGTGCCAATTGAAACATACATGCCATGTGCTCCCAGCCACCATTCCAGTCTTGGCTTGGATGGCTTGATCTGGGCTAAGATAGTCCTGCGCAGCATGTAGCAATGTGTGCCACACAAATGATACCATGATATTCATGTTTGTGTCCCTGCACTTGTCTTCTGTTACCAAAGAAAAGAAGGACAAGTAGGGACAGACCAGATAACACATTTTTAAAACGTGTGATGCTCATTTGGGTCAGACAGATGTAAAGATGCAGTTGAACAGAATTGCAGTAGAGTTTGAGTAGACAAGTACATGGAGAAATGAGTGGCTTGCCATTGAGCACAGTTGGCTTTGAACAGATTTGTAAGAATTCATGTTCATAGATGGGTGAGTAGGTGGATAGAAGAACACATAACAACATTTACAGATCACTGCTTAGAATAAAATGTGTGCAGTTGAGTGACCAAATGGACAGCTGTGCAATTCTAATGAACTGGAATGGATCCAAAGTTCGGACAGACAATTGGATGACTCAGTTTTCCGTGATTCATTCCAAATACATACATACATACATACATACATACACACATACATATACACATACATACACACATACATACACACACACATACATACATACATATTCATAAAGACAAAACAGACTTTCTCTTTTGCAAACTCTACTGGAGTTTCAGAGGCCTGCAAAGCCTTTGATGTGCTCACCTTCTGGCTCTGAAATGTCCACATGTACAGATGAAAAGCACCCAAGTCCTTCTTATAACAAGGTGCTTTTCACACTAATTTATTCGGCATTCAGCTTTGAAAAAGGAGGAGACCCAAGCAGAGAGGGCTGCAAGCAACATGTTACTTTCTGTTTCACACTCAGCATCAAACTACCTCAGACTGGAAAGAAAAGGTGTCAGACATTGAAAAGCACCTGAGAAGCTTAATGGACTCTATCAGGTCATTCACGCCTAGTGCTGTGCATTCTTTTTATAAAGCATGTGTTTGCTTGTTTTGAGAAAAATATTGTGCTTGATGGTTAGTTATTGATTGGCTTCTGAGCAAGAGGACTGAAAATACACTGACTTTGCTCAAGCCCCAGAGGCTCAGCTCGCCTCCGTATTCCCAGTGAAGTTTCTACTTGGGTCTGAAGAAGTAAATATTTGTTGTTTCCCTCAAAAGCATGTTATACAGATTCTCTGCCAAAGTCTCAAATTGCACTTCTCAATTCCCAGCAGGCCTCTTAAAACACAGATAAGGCTTAATAATCAAGATTAAGCAACAGAACATTCTCCCTTCCATTCTTTCAATACTGTTGTACAAAATGACATGCGCTGAGTATTTCTAATATCTAGGGAGGAGTACAATTCTCCACTCATCCCTGCAATGTTCCTTTGGTTACCCCTGATCTGTGTTCCAGCTCAGTTGGAGGACTTTCCAAAATGATTTGCAGAATTGGAGCACATGCCATTAACCACAGTTTTCATTACCTTCAGTTTAATGGGCCTTGCTCCTCAACACTTACACCTTTTGTTATCAATGTACAGCAGGGTCATGCATGAATGGTTTTATGTGTTTTTGATTCGTATTGAATTGAATGCAAGAAAATTTGTATTCATCCGAAGAGATCCCCTTCAAATGTAGCGGGATTCGTATTTGATACGAATGTTCAAACCCATACGAATCCCATTTGAATGCAAACAAATGTGTATGAATGCATATGAATCCGATACGAATCTCATATGAAGCTTCATATGAATGTATCAAAACATTCTATTCAAATTTGAATGTTAATCTTCAAATGTGCCAACATTAGATTCCAATACAAATGTCCGAATTTGGCCAAAATTGTACAAATTTCGAATGTTATGAATATCTGTGCACATCCCTAATGTACAGGTAACCCTCGTCCGTTGAAGAGCCCATTAAGATGGTTTACTCTCAGGTTCCTTTTTATGTAGACCTCTGGAATGCTGTGACAGGCTCCAGGATGTCACTACCAATTCTAGTAGCCCATCTGATCCTAGCTTGGGCTTCAGTATTTCTTCTACTTAGAATTTCTGAGGCTATTAAAAAGACCAGTGATGAGACTCACATTTTCCTCCTTGTTTTGGAATGATTTCTTTTGTGAAGCAGATATCTAATATTCAGCGGGGAGAAAATCTGCATATGACATTAAGATATAAATTACTTGGAAGATGCCGTTGTGCTGCACAAAGCCAAAAATTCTCCAAGTTGTGTCATCACAAGCCATCAAGTTCAAAAGAACTCAACAAGCAAATATCTACTCAGCTATTGGTAAGACTGTGTAATTGAGTTCTCATCTCAGTTTTGGCTTTGCAGTGCAGACGCTTGAAAATTGGAGAAAATCCAGTGGAGAGGATAAGAGGCTTAGAAGCAAGAAATAAGAAGTAAAACTAGAGAATTTGGATAATTTTAGTGTAGAAGAGGAAAGGGTCACTGTGAACAGCTAGTATTTAGCACATTTTTCTCCAGGCTAAGTCTTTCATCATGTGCTGTCCAACAGCAAGGGTCAAGGGCACATTACATAACTATTTGCAAGTTCTGATCTCCATCCCATTAGCTAAATCTTCATATATAAATCTTCTACATGCATTTGGTCATAAACACTAGTCTTTTTCCTGTGAGATGGAAAACCACTGCTTTTGGAGGGTTCATGAATTTGGTACTTTAGCAATACATGTTCTCATGAACAACCGTATTGCACAGCAATTAATGTATGCTTAAAAAAAACCAGGAACACTTTCAG